>OU026145.1:2817634-4068952 GCA_907269125.1 Eristalis pertinax
AACTATATAAAAAGTGTCAAAAGCAAAGATCGTGTACTTACTGTGCCACTTAAAATGTAACGTTGATTCATTTAGTGTAGAAGAGGGAGGGACACTCGATGTTTGCAACTACTTTTAAAATCGTGTTTTTTAGTTAGTCTGTACAGAAGGCTACTGGGGATACTGGAGAATGAAACGTAACAAAATTGCTATAAAATTTATTTTCTTCTGAGCACAGTTCGAGGAAAGGGATTTTTGTAGAAGATGGGTTTGCCCTCTCTCTCTGATCAAAGATAATGGAAGGCCCCGAATTCAGGGCGGAAGTAATTTTGAAAAAAAAAAATGTACTTTTTTATTTATATTATTTACGCCAAGAAAGAATTAAATTCACATTGTGCGGATAACATTTTGTAGACAAAAAGTGTAAAGCTGTGGATGCAGAATTTTAAGGACACCTGCTGGTAACATATTTCATTGTGTAAGTAAATGAATGCGCGAAATGACGATTTCTGCATTTATTATACTGCATGGGAAATTGAGGATAAATAAATTGTACAGATTTGTGTGCACACACACGTAGAAAGCAGATTATAAAACGAATTCTCACGGCTTAAGCCAAGTACCCTGTTTGCACCTATTAAAAATGCTCGAATATTATTCAAGCACAATATGTGAACATAGTCAGGTTCTCATTTAAAGGGTAATGCCACTTAGGGGCCGAAAAACAATGGCATTTTTAGGATGTTTTTTTCTAAAAAATACTATTGTACAAAATAAATCCAGATCCAGATTCCAGTAAAGTGTATTTATTATACATATCAGTCATCTATGACATATTTCATATATCACAAAAAAAATACTGACTATAAAAAAACGTCTATAAAAGTACAAAGGTTTTTTTAATATACATATTAATTTTCGGCCAAATAGCGCACTTCCAAATTGGAAAGATAAATGTTAATAACAATTGAACTAGACAAGGTATTATTCAAGATATATTCAATATTTGAAGTAAGTCGGTTAAAAATTTTGTGTTATGTTTCCGGTCAACTTGGAAAATGCAGTTTTGAGATACACGCGTTTGACCAGGAAACCTTGTATTATGTCTTTTTTGGGACATTATTTTTGAGGTCTTAGGGGACAATTATGATTAAGTCTATAAATCAACTTATATAATGTTTCCTATATCAAATAAGTTTCAACAATCAATGTCCTTTCAGTTACATTACCAAATACGTTTCTGCTATCCCTCAGATCAAACTCCTAATTATGAATGCTGTAGGACAATTGATCATTGACGAGAATGAAATAAATTGATAATGCTTTATTGTGTAGTTGTAAATTTTAACATTGGACTTCTTGGCCCTTGCTTTACAAATCCAGAAATGGAGTTAAGTGACTCCAACATAAGCGACTTCGCATAACAATCATCACAGAAGGTGATGTCGACGTTCAACTCTCGGAATGACATAAAAAACATGGCATAAATCTTATCATTTTTGAGAATCAATTGTGATATGTACTAGTACTAAATAAGGTGATGCATACGAAGCGTTAAGATTTATTTGATGATTTCTGATCTCACTTAACCTTAGCATTCATTAAAATTAAGATTATGGTTTCGAAATATGTTCACTGATATATGTCTTAAAGATAATATCTCTCAAATGGTGCCTATTTTTAGCTTCGAACGAAAAGGTCCCTGCGCCCACGCTTTTTCTCGGATATTGGCTTTACTCCGTTTATGGTTCTTAGCTTATTGGCATATACCTTACTCTTAAGGCAGACCAGAAAATCTGAAGCCCTTCAATCAAGATATCGCTGTCAGTTAAAATCAGAAAAACCCAAATTAATCCGATCACAAAAAATTCCCTGAGGGGAGCCATAGTTGGATGAACTGTGGGAGCTGTGGCCGTTGAAAATGTGTAACTCCCTTAAAATTCTTTGCAAAGACCACCTAGATATCACCAACTGCTGGTGGAAGTTTCTGTTTTTCCTCAATACTTGCTTGAAGCGAATAATGTTTAACATCACTTCGAACTGTTCGAGGTCTTCCAGCACGCGGAAGATCACAAGCAGCCCCTTGTCGCTGACCATGGATGCTGACCGTGGACCAATCGGTAAATTGTTGGAATACTGTGTGCATTTCGAACATGAAAGAAATTTCGATATAATCTTTGTGTCTGAGGACTTCAATGTCGACTTTCAAAATTAAATTTAACCTTTGGTCTGTGTTGAATATTGTCATCATAATTTTCCCAAGCTATTCAAAGCTCACTCTGAAAAAAACAATACGTAAATAAAAAAAGTATTCAATAATTGAATCTTAATGTTAATTATACGCCACCCTGTAAAAGTGTCCCATAAATATGTTGGAATAATAAATAAATTTGTTTTATTTATTAAATGTTCGGTACCACAAAATCGATTACTCTGTATCATTCAATTCTAACAATCTTATAAACATCCACATTTTTTTAATTCTTAGATCCGGGAAAGTTAAAGCACTATTCTCGTAAACAATACAATACATTTTTCAATAAACAAATAGCGAAATAATCACATCACTCTTTTTAAAATTCAGCAGACATTTCATCCTCTTAAGACATAATTTACAACAAGTCGTGTCAAATCTTTCATCGTCATATATGTGCATTATTTTGTTCGTGCTCATGTCGTAAATCAAAAATATGATGATATCGCTTTAAAATTTAACGAGCAAATGAGTATATTAGCATTATAAACCTATACACTCATATGCTAGAAACGATTTCAAAATCTCCTCCTACCAATGATTCATTTTGAAAATAAAAAGAATCTCCTCTATTATTATGAGAGGTTCTAACAGCACTTTTGTATTTCCATATCACACAGGCGGTGTCTACTATTTTTTTTTGTTTATTTGCGAGAAAACGAAGAAACCTCAATAGGTGGCTTGTTCTTGTTTGTCAACAAAAGTTGAAGATTTTTGTAAACAAGCATATAGGCAGACAAGGTATGTTTGTGTATCTTTTACTAGTCACTGAACATAAACAAGCAATTGAAAATTCGTTTGTTAGTCTATAAAATGTTTTGTAATTCAACACAGTCGGGGGAACGAGATGTTTTCTTGAATTTCATTGAATGTAGTGACACATCTATTCATCTTCTATTTGTTGGGAGGAGGACTTTAATCGAAGAACTATGAGACGTGTTTTTGTTTCATTTCGTTGAATTTATATGTGAATTCATGTGAAAGTTATTTGAAATAAACTACCTCGAGAATGGTGGAAATCGATAATTTTTTATAACGGATGACATCTATTCTATTTGGGTTTCCAAAAGCCATTCGAGAACGGGAAGTTATGATTGCTTCCTTGATGGTTTGGGATGTCGATATTCAAACAAGTGATATCAGGAATAAATATTACACCGGATGATACAATGATAGTCAATAAGCATAAAATGAAATTGATTATGTTTGTAGTTGGGGCTGAAGAATGGGAGTCTCCACAACAAATAAAATATTACAAACGTATTTAAAGTATCCGTAAGTATGTTTGAGCTTCAGCAGCAATAATATAATAATGATAGTAATAAGTGTGGCGCGACAGTCCGAGGTTTACTTGGGCCTGGCTTTTACAGCACCCACTCGTTTTTTGCCTGCTATTTTTCCCTCACGAGTGGAGGAGATTTACATTTTATTGTCGACTCTAAGCCGCGAACTTTGAGAAGTTTTTTTTTTAGAAGCATACTCATTGTCAATAATTCGAAAGAGGTGGATCCGTGAATTATGAAAGCTGCTCGTGTCTTTTGAACACAGAACCAGCGTAGGAGACGACGCACCAAGCCAATACGGTTCCAACCCTGTACAATATTTTTCAAAGACTTAAACCACAAGGATATTCAAAATGAATGTTAAAAAAATACACGAACATGAATACTCCACGACTCTAGCCCAGCAACATAGTGTATTCGACGCTACTATAACCACTATAACCAGCTTTTACTCAAAATCGACCAACCTCATAGAAGACTTATAAGAAGTTTAAACTACTGTGTAGGGAGACCCCATTGTAGTAAACAAGTACAAGCACATCCTCGGTATTTTTAGTCAGTGAAAATCTGATGATCTATTGTAGCACACGTAAACTAATCAGTTAGAAAAGTGGTGGAAAGATAGCAGATGACGTTGCAACATCTCGATTAAATCATTGAATAATTTTATTAAAGTAATTATTCGTTTGTGAATACTCGCGAGAATATGATTCATTTTTTGTGTAGCGTTTAATGAATAATTTAATAATTTTAAAAAAAATGCATGATAAAGGCAGTGGGGCATGTGAACGTAGGCTTATTTTACCAGAAATGCGTAATTCTATGAAGCAGAATATTTTTTAATGTCCTGGGATCTCTCGTCAAAGATTAAATGCTATTGGGACATGGGGAAACACTGATAACACTTTGTTCCAATTGCAAAAGACCTACAACACTTAATTCGAAAATTGGATATTCAGTCAACAATTGAAATCTGTGAGAGCAGTGTTTAGAATTACCAGAAAAATGAGAATAGAAACACAGGTCCATCAATTGAGAAGTTAAAAGGATGACGTTAGATGAAAATAATAATTGAAGGAGGACAGTCGATATATTACAAACGAGTGATAATGAGCGTCGTAAATGTAATCATCATCACCTCCTGACCAGAACGATCCACTAAAGGGGTCGCGGGGGTAAACCACGCACGAGAGATCTCCAGGCAACTTCATTCCTCCGCCATCGACTCTAATTCATCAGGAGCAATGCCCAAGCGTAACCCGGCGAGTTTTTGGACTTGGTCCAACCACCTCGTCCTGGGTCTGCCAAGCGGTCGCCTACCTGATGGAATCGCATTCAACGCCCGCCTAGGAAGTAGTGATGATGGGGACATTCGTGCCACGTGACCAAACCACCGAAGTATAGCCCTTTCCGTTCGAAGAAGCAGCTGCTCAATGCTGAGTTCCTCGCGCACTGCCGTGTTTCTCACCTTATCCCGGCGAGTAATTCCCACAACAGCACGAATAAATCTCATCTCAGCAGCTTGCACTCGCGATCTTATTCTTTCGGTCATTACCCATAGGTAAGAGTTGGAACAAATACTGAGTTGAAAACCGCTAACTTTTTTTTTGACACCAAGCTCGGCCTTTCTGATTACAGAACTACCAAGCTGTGTCAAAACTGACCCAGCTTGACCAATCCTACAGGAAAGCTCAGCATTACTCCTTCCATCACTCGTGAAAAAGACCCCGAGATACTTAAACTTCTCCAGATGCTTCAATGGGACTCCACTAACATGCAGAGTGCATTGAACAGGCGTTCTGGAAATGACCATAACCTCCGATTTGTCCACGTTAACCCTCATTTCAGGATCAGCACATACGGCCACAATCCTATCGAGTGCGCGCTGGAGTTCCGTCTGGGAGGATGTGAGGATAACCAAGTCATCTGCAAAAAGAAGATGACTTACCCTCAACTCTCAAAATGTGAAACATTCCTCACTTCGGCTGCGCTGCAACTCGTGAAAATGATCCCGATATACTTACTCTTTTTCACCTGCGTCAATGGAACTCCACTAACATGTAGGCATTGAATAGGCGTTCTGGAAATTGGCATAACCTCTGATCACCAGCATCAGCAGATACGGTCATAAACCTATCGAGTTCAATCTGGGAGGATGTGAGGACAACTGAGTCATCTGCAAAAACAAAATTAATTCTTCCAATATATCCTCGCCTCGGCTGCGCTGCAACATCCAGTCCATATATATGCATAATGAAAAGGAGAGGTGACAAGAAGCAGCCTTGGTGAAATCCAACGCCCACGTTGAAAGGTGTTGATTTAACACCGTCAACCCGAGCAGAGCTAATACAGTTTATGTAGTTAGTGTTTTCTTTTGAATAACTCTCAAACCCATACTCCAGGATAACAGTCCAGAGTTTACCTCGAGGCAATTGGTCGTAAGCCTCTTCCAAATCTACAAAACAGCTGTAGATCGGATTTGCATACTCCCAGCCTTCTCGAGTAGCATTTTAGAGTGAACCCGTACTGTCCATCCCCAATTCTAGACTCGATTATAGATCTCTCACACAGCTTACCGTAGACTTTCCCGGGGACTCTTAAAAAAATATATGCCCACGTAGTAAGATCAATCTCATTCGTCATACTTTTTGAAAAGAGGGACAATCAGAATCCCCCGTTTACACCGCGTGTAATCATGAGTGAAACAAAAAAAGGGTCATCCAATTCGTGGTCCGTTTTTGACATCCCTATTTCAATCACATACGTCAGATCGAACTGCTCCCCATTTATTTTAAAAAAAAAATATGGATGCCGTTAGTTAAACGTTTTGAAAACCACCCAAACTATCGATTTCATGGGGAGCACAGCATTTAGGCTTGTCTTTCTTCACATTATCGGATATTTTCCAACACGTTTGCCAACTGCGTCTAGCAAAATTGAGTGACATCTCAATCAGAAAAGTATTTTATTTAAATTTGCTTGTCAACAGCCAATACTGACATAAGTCTGACTATAAGTTGTCACTCCATTTACAACCTTTTATGCCTGGTATGTTGGATACTGGAACTCGCCCTTGTACCACGACAATTTTGACTCACGTTGTATTGCAATTAAACGCTAAGGACCATATATAAAAAATTCAAAATATGTACTTCACTTTAGAGTTACATCAACCTTCACAAATTAAATTTTACAAATCATCCGCATTAAACACCCGCCTAATCCCATACAGACTTTCACCACCACCCGATAAAACCAATTGAAAGGCATTAACATTTTATGTTTTCTAAATTTTCAATTTAATGCTTACCTTAGACGTAACTTTCAAAATTAGAGCACAAATTACAAAGTCAATAAAATCTCTTATGCAGCAGAATAATAAAAATACCTTTTCACCTACCGCCCGATGCTAAGACTGTGTGAAGAGAATGGAGGAGAACACAAGGAAAACCAAAAGAAGGATAAAGAGGGAAACAAAACAAAAAAGGCAGCAAAAAAAAAATGTCAGTCAGGCAAGTCAAACTAAACAAATCGAGCACGTTCTGGGGTAAAACTTTTTAATAGACGTGACGAAGCTTGAGCGACGACGTTACCTGAAAACCAAATGTGCAAAACAAAATGTTTTTCTGAATTTACATTAGCCAAGTGAGGTGAATTCGTGCATGCAATAAAGGATATATTGTTTTATTTGCTTGCTACCATCCTTCAGGTCTCCCTATTCGACTTTTCGTGCGAAGGAATTCCATTCACCAGTGAATCTCCTTAATGATAGAGATACTTGTATCTTCTACAATCTTCAATGAAGGGATGAGATCGCACACGAAAATCAATACAGCATGGTATCTCACACAAACCGTATCGTTATAGTGCAAATTATCAAGAAGCCTCTGTAAACCATTTATTTATTATATCCTCGCCCACCAATCCTTGAAATGAAATATCATATCCCACTCCATCGGGGTTCCGAGCGCACACACGTACACGTGTATATCTAAAACTAAAGGCTGTAGCATACCCCAGTAAATATCCCCATTAAAGTCGTTCACTTGTGAAAGTCATTCGAGTGGAAAAATGTTGGACTCTTCCGAAATCATAACGAAATCTCATAGAACACTGTGTATACTCGTACATTTACAATATATTCGCTTCTAGTTCGTTCGATACTCGTTGGCCGGACGAACGACGGCATGAGTAGATAGACGAATGAATGGACTTAAAATGCTTCGTTTAGTTTTCTTATTTGAAAAGCATTAAAAATCAAAAAGGCAAGTGGCACGTCTAGAAGGACGTTCACGAAGCCATGACCTCTATCCTTCGAAATAAGCCCCCTCAACCCATTCTCATTCAAAAACACAGTGCCTTCAAATTTATTCTGAAAAGTTTCAACTTTCAAAAATTTAATTTACGAAGATTCCCTTGCTGTCAAACGGCTCCTAATTTTCCATCCCATCCCCATTAACATTCTATTCTCGTTCATTGTGTATATAGGAATTATGTAAGTGAATGTTCGCAATTACAACTTTATTTATGAGTCACTCGGATTGATGGATACAAAAAAATTATCACCAACTGACGGCATTAATTTAATTGTTCGGCTTTTCTTTTCTTATCCACAAACATAGAATTTGTGTTTTCTTTGTTTTGTTCTTCAAATTCAATTTAATGTTTTTTCGTTTGCTTTCTAACATTGTAATAAATTAGTTTGTACCCACGCATTATTCTATTTTTGCGTGTAGACAGTGGGCATTTCATTTCTATTATTTTTTTTAAGAAATCATGGAGAACTCTTTCGCATTCCTTCTAAACACAACAAAGAAAATAAGTTCAAAAATATACTCACACAAGGGCGCTGATATTTAAGATCTTCTGACTCTTCCAATAAGTCAATTTCTTTTTTGTCTTCGGCCGTGTTACACTTTTCGATTTTCTTTCCCGTATTTTTTTTCGTCAATTCTCTTTTTTGAAATTTGAAATTTGAAATTTGAAATTTGAAATTTGAGCCTCTTGCGTTGACTCAGCTATCATATTTGAAATGATATTTATGTATGAACAATTTTTTTTTTCATAAAATGTGCCATTTTATTCGTCCAGGTAAACTTTTTCGTTTCATTCGTTTTTAATTGATGTCATCATAAATTTTGTTTATATCCATTTTATTTTTTGTCAGAAAAAAAAATTAAACAAACGTATTCGTATTCGTTTATAGCGAATAGAGGACAAGCAAAAAAAAAAAAGCTCATTAACACAAACTTAATTGGCTCAAATAAAACAGGGAAGATAAATACCACAAGTAATTCGGAAATTACACTTCGATTTTGTTTTTAAAGTGAAATTATTTGGAGAGCAACCATAAAATGTAAACGAATTGAAATATGCAATTACATATTTCAGCGAATTTACACGCAAAGTAATTTCGAGTGAACCACGTAGAATGGGCTTAGAGTGGTTACTACTGGTGTATTTGATCCTGTAGTCACTGGAAATTTTGATTTTTATTGAGTAGCTTGCAATGCGGAGCACAGTTTATGTGAAAACGGTCTACCCCGAGGGCATTTGATAATTAATTTCAAAATTACATGGTAATGTTTAAAATTGATGTTTGGTTGGGTTTCACGTGAAATTAGTCGATTTGCGGAAGAAAGAAACAACTGACTAGATATATTTCGGTGGTTGTATCCAATGTTCATGTTATGAATATGTTGATAAATAAAGGGGCCACCTTTTGAAATTTACTAAAAATAAATATTTTGAAACACTTTTAGTATTGGGTGGGTGGTGGAAGGAATAAAAATATTTCTTTTAATCATCGTCAAAAATAACATTAATCAAGATCGCGTTTCATAGCCAGAAGTATCATCAAATTGAAGTGTTTATTTCCGCTAAAGTTGACTGAATTAGTTTGCTTTGCAGTGTCTTTAAAGTTGAAATTAATTCGGGGGCTAAGACATAACACACACCATTCAAATGAGCAGCAGTAAAACAAATTGCTAAATTCTGACAACATACCTTATTATATACACTATTTTGAATTCGCAGAGCTCTCTTAATTTGCGTTACCATTTAGAAATTGTTGCTTGTCGCCACAAAAGCTATAAATTTCAGTTTTGCCGACTGTTAGGGTATACGAAGTTGTCTTAATTTTCTTTGAATGGAGCTACTCTCCAACCAGGGCATTAGTTATTCTTCTGCTCCAACGAAAAAGATCCTTCGCTAGCTATCTTCAGTTTCGTATAACAATTTGGTGGAAATTCTTCTCCTGATGCGTTGTTCATCGCAATCGTGTACGTCCTCTGCTGCGTCGCTTAAGATCAGGATTGAGTATTTTGAAGTACAGTAGAATCCCTCTACTCCTTCATCTTTGGTACTGGGAGTATGGTCGGAACGCCAGAAAAGGACGGGTTATCAGAAACATTTTAGTAGCAATAATCCGGTCGTCTTTAAGCTGCATTCCGACAGCAAAAGAACATGCATTTTAAAATATAAAAAAAGTAATTATTTATTTATGTATATGCAGTAGACGGTATATAAAAAGTCACTTCGACAAGTTATATTAAACAACCACTCAACACCCACAAGAATTTGAGCCTCAACAAGCCTCCCCAGCTCGATTTCACAGTTTGCTGGCTGCGATGGTGTATGCTATAAAGAGTGGTGTGAATAAAAATTGATTTTCAGTGTTCCCTCGGCATTTTGGAGGGAACATTCCATTTGGTATGAATAAAAAAGATTTTCGTTAATTTTAACGAAAACCCTAAAGTCACATATTGTGACAGTTGAGTGTTCCCTCCATTTTGTTGAGTGTGCATTGGAGGACACTTTAAGACTTACAAAGTTTAAAAAAGGAGTGAACCTGGGCATCAACCAACAAATCTCTCCAACTAGCGCGATCTCTGCCTACGTATCTCCAGTTTCGCACGCCAAGTTAGTTGAGGTCCTTTTTCACTTGGTTGTTTCGTTGTGTCACAAATTCGGAGTCGAAGACTCTTCGCGCCGGAGCTAAGTCTACATGGTCCACCCACCTTAGGCATTGGATCATGGTTTGTCTCCTGTCGCTGTATAGCCTGTACAGTTCGTGGTTGTATCTTCTCCTTTAAATACCGTCAACGCAAACTGAACCAAAGATCGCACGCAGAACTTTTATCTCGAAGAGAACGAGGGCTTCTTCATCCGCTTTTGAGATTGTCCATTCTTCCGCACTATAGAACAGATGAGAGATGATCAGGGTGCTATATAATGCTTGCTTGGTCCTTCGAGAGATGGCTCTATTACTCAATTGCCTTTTGAACCGAGATAGACGAAGTCGTTAACCACATCGAATATATCTGCCCATTGTGATGCTGTGTTAAAGACATGCTCGATGTTGTATGTCCTTTCTTGAGAACAGCAAATACTTCGTTTTACCCACATTCAGCGCCAGACCTATTTTAGCCGCTTCCGTCCCGTCAGCAAACGCCGCATAGACGGCTCACTGAGTTCTGCCAATCATGTAAATGTCATCGGCGTATGCTAACAGTTGTACGGACTTCTGGAGGATCGTGCCTCTAGTGTTGGCGTGTGAGTTTGACGTTGTTCTCCAGGATGATGTTGAAGAAATCACACGATAGCTCGTCACCTCAAGGTCTCCTTGAGTTTGATACCGACTTTGATGGAGCAGCGAGGATTCTTCATCGTCATCCTGGCGGAAATTGAATAGGCAATTAAAATAAAAATAGGTGCCCAATGACCATCCAGACTGATCTCCATTGATATTATATCCAATATTAATTTTTATGTTTACAATGTCCTATGGCTTCTTATGGCACAGATCGACTGACTGGCTTTTCTATTCCCTACACTCATTCGATCAACGGCACAACCATTTTGCATACACTCGTTTTAATATATTTCATTCTATCACGCTTTTCTAGTTTCGTGAACAGTGTTGCAACAATATTAACGATCCTGTCGGTGTTCATCTTCCTTGACCAAATGGTTCGATATCTCCATCAGCTTATAAAGCTGACTTTTGTTTGCTTTTTGGAAGTTGTTAAGTCCGGCAACCATAGAGGAGGCGAGTGTATGCAACAACAATGAGCAATATATTTCCGTAGAATTCCTTCAGTGAAGACGAACATGTGTAAAATGTATCATGCGATTTGTAGATTTCACTGCCAAAATGCTCGTGTCAAAATTGACAGCACTGTGTCAATCAGCACTGCACTTCAGACTTAATATTCTTGTATTACAAAATACTTAAAATACACTAGAATCATCCAAGCACCACTAAAAGTATGTTAGACAATTTGTAAAAAATGTGAATGAGATTTCAAACAGTCATTCTTTCTTAAAGATTAATCTTATTCAAATAAATTGTAACTTTTATTCTTTGTGAAGACATTGCGCAGTGTTTAACACCACTCACCATATATCTGATATGCGTATATGTATGTAAAATAAGAGAACGCTAATTTTAAATAATGTAGGAAAACGACATAATATTTTAAATGAAACGAACCACTTGTCACTCGGAAAGGCACCCAAAACAGACCTATGTACGTTTTCTAAGCAAATCTTTCGAGAAGCCAAAGTTACGAAAATAAACTAACATAATTATTGCGGATCGCAGACACAATGCATTCTTTTATTTCTCTTTCAACTATGTGTGTATGTTGTTTGTTTTAAATAAAAATAGACATAATAATTAGTATTGTAAATGTCTTTCGAAACTGATTTTATTTGAGAGAATTTCTGCAATAATAGAGATTTCGGTCTAGTCATTTTGTACAATTAATGAGCAATCCGCTCAGGCAAACACTGACTTTACGGATCATTTTAATGAAGGAGCAGGAGGTACAGTAACAAAATTCATTTGTCATACTTAATGTGCCAACTATTGAAATAATGAAGTGCCTATGCGTTAATCTCTGATATACCAACTGACCGTGAGTGTTTTAGTTTTCAAGTAATTTCGCGAATTTTTTTGTTGTATAATTTAAGTAAGGCTGTATGTAAATTGGCACTCGTTTTTATATTCCACGTCAATTTTGTTTCTTCGAAATAGATAGCACCTGTTGTTGGCATTTGACAGACGTAGAATGCGGTTGATAACGACTCGTGATGAAACAGCTGATGTGTTGCACTCAATCTGGACGTTGATAGACTGGAATTCCGCTCTGAAACTGCCGTAGCTACGGAGAGACATTTCTCTTTAACTTTGGGTGCAAACTATTCGATCGATTTATACAGAGTAAATAAGGACGTGATCACACTGCGCAGCTTTAACATCAAGGTAGTAAAGTACTTCTTATACCGCTGAATAGAGTAAAAAAGGACGTGGTCTCTTCAAGGGAAAAGTTCTGCTTGCAATTGGTCCTGCAAAGGTTCAACCAACCGAACAGTACGTGTTGCGCAACGACTTGAGTCTAGCTAGGCGTCTACGATCTCAGCGCCTAATATGGCTGACCCATGTAGGAAGGATGTGTAACATTGCAAACATCAACAAATTCAGGTATACCTTTCTCTACATTTTTTCATTCACATGTATTTACATTCAGTAAGAAAAACTGAACTGAATAGAACAGTTGTATGTGCTTTGTATTGGCATTGTGGCGCTTTTTGAACTGAAGTAAAATGTATGAGCCTACTACGCAGCCAGATAAAGAAGAAGAAATTTAGGTAAAGCATATGTCGACATAGATTGTTCAGGAAAACAATTGGGAAATTGGCCAAACATCTATGATCGATGGACGTTTGCCTTCCGGATTGCTCCTCCATCTGTGTACAACTCATACGTACCGCGGTTGATCAAACTAGGTTAATGGTCAAACAAAAAGTAAAATAAACTCAATCAGTTTGCCACTGAAAACAGCTCGACGTCGCCTTTAGCTTGAAACCTCGTTCGCTCTTCGATTGAATGAAAAACACCGATTTCCGAGCGCATTCGAAGAAATCTCTGATACCCTTCCGTTTCTATAGGAGACACAGCACGAATTCTTAGCACCTTTGAAGCGGCTCCGAATGGAATGTCAATAAATAAGCCTGGACGATCTGCCACCTTTAGCAGTACGTCTTGTCGCTGCTCAAAGTTGGTGAACACCTTGCTGGAAGCACCACGGCACGTCACTGAAGCACACATATCCAGTCGCAACTACCGGAACCAACTTAAAGAGATTTCACGTTCGTCAGCATACAGGCTTTGCGCAATAAGGACAATCAGCGGATTCGGAACAATCTCGGACGAAGCAGCCTGCATAATTGGACATCAAAAGAAAATCAGTTGGAATACCTAATTTAATGCATTTTAAAGAAGAAGAATCCGATAACATACATTCTACTCTTGAACTTTTTGCAAATTTCTTTCAGTCTACTTTTACTGATTCAAATTGTAATGTTACAGGCAATAGTCTTCCTAATTTAGTAGACATTGGATCGCTATCGTTAGATTCGACTGATATCATTCATTGTCTTACAAACTTAAAGCCAAGCTTTAATTGTGGAGAGGACGGAATACCATCAGTCATACTTAAATACTGTGCTGACTCTCTCTCCTATCCTCTATTACTTATTTTCAACCGTTCTATTTCAGAAGGAGTTTTTCTTGATGAATGGAAAAAAGCTTTTCTAGTTCCGATTCATAAATCGGGCTCTAAAAACAACGCTGAAAACTATAGAGGAATCTGCTAACTTTCAGCGATTCCAAAATCGTTTGAGAGTATGATGAAGAGAAAACTAGACTTCATAATTAAAGAACACATTTCGGATGCTCAACATTGCTCTATATCTGGGCGTTCTACGTCAACAAATCTGTCAATCTACTCATCCTTCGTGATAAATGAGATGGAAAATAACAAGCAAGTTGATGCAATCTATACTGATTTTAGCAAAGCTTTCGACTCTGTTAACCATTCAGTGTTTCATCTTTTCTTATTAATCGCACACTGAGAGTAAATAATGGGAATTCTTCATCCATACTAATAAAGTGTTACTCACGGGTTCCGCAGGGAAGTCATCTAGGCCCCTTACTTTTTATAATCTTCATTGACGACATTATTTGTTCAATTAAACACAGTAAATGCTTACTATTCGCCGATGATATGAAAATATATAAGAGTATTAAAGATGTTAATGACTGCTTATTACTTCAATCTGTTTCAGATAATATATCTGAATGGTGCAATAACAACAATCCAACTCTTAATTTTCAGAAATGCCTTTCAATCTCATTCACTAAATTAGCATTTCCCATTGAATATAACTACTCCATTGGATCTGCTAATCTTTCTAAAGTTAAAAGTGTTAAAGACCTAGGAGTACTGAACTCTTCTTTTTCACTGAACGCACATATGAATTATATAATATCCAAAGCGAATTCTGCAGTTGGCTTTATTAAGCGTAACACAAAAAGTTTCACTGATCCATTCGCTTTATTATCTCTGTACGTAACTTTGGTCAGGCCCCTTCTTGAATATGCGGTAGTTGTATGGAATCCAGTTTTGTCACATACACTGAGCGCATTGAAAAGGTCCAATAAGATTTACAAAATTTTTTTTCCAAAATGCAATGGAATTTTCATCCAAATTATATAAAGAGATGTCAATTGCTTGGTATAAAATCCTGTTTATGAAGTAATGTCCATATCTTTTGTCATTACTTCAATTTTATTTGCCCACTAGGCCACTCCGTACTCGACATTTACTATTTGAAAATTTTCATAACACTGAGTACCGAAGAAATGAGCCACTTACCCATTCAGTCGCTCAGTCAACGTTTTGCGCCTTAATTTTAGCACTTAAATTGTGCATTGTCAAATCAATTTCTTCTCCACCGAACTGAATTTTACCCCTGCCCATACACAACCACCTATGTACATACGCCACAGTGAAATCAAATCAAATATCAAAATATGTTTATGTTTGGGACTCATATGGCCGCATTACTGGACCATAATTTTGTTGGAGAATGTATTCTTGTGCACGAATTGAATCAATTTGGGATGTTGAACATTTCGACACTGACTATGTCACATCCACACAGATCCGGCTTCGTCTTTTGTTAGTAATTTTTCATGTAAACCTGGACATACTAAGCATACGTAGTAGCTTGGTTAACAATCGCTCTTTTTTTAATTGAAAATTACAATAGATTGACTTTCTAAACCCGAAGACGCTAAGCAACATATAATTCAATGGCGACTGATCTCCAAGCACATTATACTCCCACTTTTGTAAATCATCTAAATACAGTGCAAAATAAATCGAGAAAAAACATACGGAAATCGTTTCCGCAGACATGGGCTCTTTAAGGAATAATGTATACACAGCATTATCAAAACCATCAAGGAATAAACATCTAAACAAAAGCACACTCACAACTCAACTGCCGGCACGTGAGAAAACACTGCGATTTTAAACTGTTTGAAAACATTTCCTTTGAGGCCACGGGTAAGAGATTTAGAGAAGCCCCATGGGGTTGCCTATGCCTATCACGAGTTCAATGGATTCGTTTATCGTTCTTGGAATGGAAAGACCAGATATGATTGATTAATGCAAAATAAACTCAAAAATTGGCTGAAGTATACACTTATCGTTCTCAAAGCAGCATGATCAGATTGAAATGAGATATGTGAGATGCATTGTCAAACAAATATCAAACAATAGAGACAAACTAAGAGATCACCAAGAAGTGTGTTTCTTGAAGTCTTGGGCGTCAAAGTGGCATTGATTGCACTTGGTATCTTTTCTTTATACACTTGTACATTTTTTTGATAGATATTTTGCACATTAATAACGTAAAAAGATCTGATCATAATAAATTCAATTTTTTCAATTCTTGGAAATGTTTAATTTTAAAAGATTTCATCGGCCCATTTTGTTGGTGAATATTAAAGTTGAATTAGGTATTTTTAGAAGCTCTGTACGTCACTGTGATAAAGAGCCTATTGCATCAGCATTCTCGTTCTTGAAATATGGTATATTCTAAATTAACGAATACAGGCTGTGATTGGGTCGCCAATAACCAACAAGAAAGTAATTTCTTAGTAGTCCAGGTGAAGCATTAATTAGATAAAGATGTTTCGTAAGAGCTTTTTCGGTAAATTCTTGAGAATTTGTTTGGTTCTTAAATCGTAGTCCGGGGCATTGTTATTTTTCAAGTTATTAGTTGCCTGACAGAGGTTCTTAAGTTGTCATATCGCCACGATTTCCACCCTTTTATTTGTAAATCGTTTGCCATCTTATGCTGACATTGTTGCCATATCTCGGTTGGAGTTATAATCCATTAACCAGTAAGCAAAAGGGCTCAACTTCCACCCCGGACTGAAGTGTGAAAGGGCGAATAATCAGCTCAATAACAATAACAGTCATATAGTGAGCATATTATGCAACAGGTTCTAGGCCTAGCTACTTGCAATGGCATTAAATGTCGTAACAATTTTCTGGGCTTCCCCAAAAGAAATAAAAAAAACAATGAATTCCACAAGCTTCGAAAAGAAGGAACGACGCTTTTACTGGCAGTTACAACAAAACAGACCCGTTACTGATTGTGGTACGATTAGATTAGCTCCACTTCTTAAACGTTCCATCTTAACTCAAAATGATTGACAGATGTATCGACACTTCTGGTTTTATGGACGTTATGTGCTGAGAGCCTATGCAATTGAGAATAAAATGCGTATATGCATATATAAGCAGCACATCAGCATAAATAGAACATCAGTTATTCAAATTCATAAAAAAGACCTCATGTCAAAAGCAACGATGCAACACGGGAAGAGGCAGACACTTTCAAACGTTGCTTCCTCTTGCAATCTTTCGTAATTTAAGTGTCCTCCTGTATATTACATAAGCACGAAACCGCTAAAGATCCCGCCATCTTAGCGCTGTAAGGACTCTGAGTGTCATTAAAGTCGTGTAAAAACCTCTGCAATTGCACAAAAGACCCTCACACATTCGCTGGAGACCTCTCACTGACGAATTCTATCCACTGACGAAAAAATGCTCGCCATTGAAGAATCTTTCAACAAACGGAATTATGAAGTGATGTCCCGTCATCATCGTGAAGCACCACAATTCATTCCGACGGCCGAGCGTTGTCACTCGCACCCGCATCACACTCATAGTCACATTTATTTCTGCGTGAAAGGAGCTAAGGCGCCGGCGAAAGGTTAACAAGTGCCACATTAAAAGCGTCTCTTACAAATTTGCACTTACTGTAACATGCTTTGAAAAGAGGTTATATCACGTACTTTTTTGAAGTGCTGCTTACCCAGTGCCCATTTCTAGCATAAAGCATAATCCTCAATAAGCCGCAAGTAAGATTTATCAACGATTGAGTAACTTATTCGAAAACAATCTTTGAAGTATGTTACGGTTTTCCCAATTCATCAACAGTCATCTTTCAAAACTTGTAAAGTCAATAGAAACCCACAGACGATTAACTGATGGATAAGGTTAATTTACACATCTGTAAACTTTCGCTCCTTTCAGATGGACAGTCCTCGAGTGGCCGTAATCAGTTAGGTCCGTCATATGAACGAATTCGAAACTTCCCAGTGATGTATCCGCTATCGTGTAACTAACCGTTTAGTGGTTTTAAACTACACCAGCTATTTAGCTTTAACAATTCACATCCACGTTAAATGCGGCAAGGTATTAACCTTCACCGTAGCAGCCAGCCTCCCCGCATAGAAACATAAAATCCGCAGACCACAACAACATTTTATCCCAATCAACGAAAATAAATAATGGGATTAGGAGCAGCAGGTGTTCGGATTCCGAGTTTCACAAATTGACCCGAGCTAAGCAGGCTGGCTGGTGGTTGCCACTAAACTCGGGCGCTTGTTCTAATCTGCAGGCGCTGCGGCAGATGGGGGTGAGCAATCCAAATGAGTCGGTTTCGAAGGTGGCTTTCACGTCAACGTAGGTGAATGGTGAACTGAACTGAATTCAGGAGGGCGCGCGCCGCTGCGGGGATCATCTTGTTATTCTGTTTCTGTCCCTAACAAAATCACATTCTAACTTTACCTTTATGTTCGGTCTGCCATGCTGCAAACCATTGACTTAACGACCACAATTTTGCTGAATGCCTCCCAAATAGCTTTTGTCAATACTCACAAGCACAACAGTGTTCATATTTGTGTGCATATGTGCGTGTGTGGATTGGATTCGGTGGGATTGTGTGTGATGTGCAGGCAGCCGATATGGTCGATGGCCGACGATGCTGAGGGATCGAAGTATGCAGCTCATTTCATTATACGGAACGTTTGTCTAATTCCAATTGATTGGTATTGGGAAATTACTTACAATTACGTATTTGTCATGAGCATTTTGTATTGAATTAATTATTAATTTGGCAAGAGTTCTGCAAGCAAATTAGGTTCCTAGAAACATAACCATCACATCTTTGGATTTATGCTGGTTTAAACTCTGCCTTGACTGAGTTAATAAATTTGTTTACAAGAGACTGCCTGCACAATGTGAATGTTCGGCATAACAGGTATCCAATATCTAGAATTCATGAGCCTCCTGTGAGGCACAGTGCTCTCAATGCGATTGGAGTTTAGTTTGTGAAGAAATCAATCACATTCGGTTGCCGTTACCACAGAGTACGTGACTTTGGGTTCATTCAGTGTGAGAGCCTTTTACGCACGTATGGGTGATATATGTCCAGATTTTGGTACGCCAGTCATGAAAGGGAAGATGAAAATATGTATTTCGCCCCCAACGCCAAAACGTCCCGGACCCAACCACCGTGTCCGGAGTGAGGCGTAATACCTTGAAGAAGCATTGCCAAACGAAGGCAATGGGGACGATGAGGATTCATTGAATTGTAAAGGACAAATCGAATGGAAAAATTGTGCCAGTGGAGCCAGTTCGAATACTTGTGTACGTGCGTGTGCATTGATAGGAGTCTAGAAGTAAGCCTCAAACGGGGACTGACAGGACTAATACATGTAGTTTGGCTGGAATGCCTGTGTCAAAATGGACAATTAAATTCCTTATTGGAATTGATTTCAGAGAAAGTTGGACGATGTGGTGTTTGGAGCAATAAAGTCCAAGTGGGACCTTTCTGAAGGGAAACGTCCTCGGCTAGGATGTAATAGAATTTTGAAACTCGAACCAAGTTCGGACGAGTTATTAAATGTCTTATTTATGAGCGTGTGTATGGAGAAGAGATCACATGTATTTTTTCAATCAAAGGCGGAAAATAATTAATTTGATGTTGAGATGGATTACTGGCGGAACATGAAAAACATTTCCAATAACTTTCTGAAATGCGGATACTCGCACTCCCACTACTATGAATGTTGTTACTCAGGGTAAGGAAGGTATGGACGCTGGTTTGTTTTCAGTCCTGACTATGAATTTAATTGAGTGATGTAAGAACCGGATCAAAGTGGGACATGCAATTCGTTAAAAAATAATGGTGTCTGTAAAATAGTTTTTACAATATTTCAGTAATACCCCTAAAATCCACAGGAGAGAGGATGATTTTGATATCCATTACCACCACTTGCTGTTACAGCTATATACACTTTCCAAATATGTGCGAAAATTACTTCAGTAATCTTAAAATACGATTATATTGTAGTACTATCGAAACTTTTGGAAAAAGTTATTACGTGTGCATAGAATTTAAAAGCGGAATTAAGTGTGCATTATAAATTATGTTGGGCTGACGGGAGGTATATAGGCAATGGAGCCATTAGCAGAGTACATGGGTATGCAAGTTGGAAGCATGTTGCACAAACAGTGGCGAGCAGAAGCCGTTAAATATTGTAAAGAAAAGACTTGGCGTCCATTAAATCAAAACACTTGTTCCAATAACTTTGGTCTAAACTACAAACTGAATGTTAACGTATTCCCCACGATTACCATATTAGAAATGCAAAAGAATAAATAGTGTTATAAAAATAAGAGACTTTGGACTAAACTACTGAAAACTATCAGCTGTGATCGCATACGTATTCTAACATGTACACACAATAAGCTCTCCCTAAGTCGAATTTCCGTCTAACTCGAATTTCTTGATCACTATATTTTGGCATATGTCTCAATTTCAGCATCCATGTCGTTGTGAATATCCCGTGAAAATTCGACTTAAGAAGGGGGGCAGTGAAAATTATTTTTTTGTCGTACCAGGAATTGAACCTAGACACGGTAGGTCCAAGTGCGTAGGAGTCAACGCACACAAAAACAGCGCAACGGGCCACCACCTTACGGTAACTTAATTCATTATTTTCCAAATAAATTGATTTTGACCAACTAATTTGGTAAATTTAGTCTACTATGCATCTTCCTGTTACTGCTTAGATCAGCTTAAACTCACTCCAACTATCATGAAACTTTGAACTACTTAAAACTATTCCAATATATCTTGCGCTATATTTGAGTAACAACATAGGGACGTGTGCACTAGGGCAGAGATGCCAAATATATATGTACATATCATATACGCCATGGTGCATGTTTGTGATTTTAATTTCGTTTCGTATTTTTAGTCTTGAATGTTTGTAGTAAGTTATTGAAGCCTTAAGAAAGTTGTGGTGGCCCTGGCGTAGTGTGTATGAGGGGCGACTCACTTCAGTACGAACCGAATGTCTCTCGCAGTCGCGAGGATCTCCCTTGGTTTAGTACAAGCGTAGTATATCTGCTCGCGGTAGGGAAAGGGGTAGTTAGATCAAAATCAGTCTCCGCCCCACTTGAGCTAACTGGCCATGTTGGGCAACTTAACAAGGTTTAAAGCAGTTTTAAGGAAAAAAAAATTATAAAAACAGAAATAAAAAAACGCCCGTGGCGTTTTCGGTATGTGCGTCGACTCCTACGCTCTTGGACCTACGCTGTCTAGGTTCGATTCCTGGTACGACAAGGAATACTTTTCACGGCCCCACCTCTTTCGAGTCACTGATAATGCTCAAAGAGTATAACTGTCTAGAAAAAGCTTCTCAAACTTGGCCGTTCGCAGTCGGCATAAAAAACTGTAGGTCCCTTCTACTCGTGATAGAACAATAGAACGCAGAACACGAGTGGTTGCTGAGAAGCTACGCCCTGGCCCTGTGCGGGCTGTAGCGCCACCCATATTATTATTATTATTATAAAAATAAAAATCGTGCACCAGGGCGTATACATTACATAAGTTGAGCATATATCATAAGATACGCCCTGGTGCATGTGTTTAGGATTGTTTAAGTTGGTGTAAGATAGATCAAGTTAACACAAAATAATACAAGATTGTCCATCAAGACACACAGCATTAATTTATGCCAAGAAACACACTAACCATATTAGAACAGCTTAAAATACCCGGTAGGCTTAGAATTAAGAACAATTGTTAGATATATAAGCTAGTTTTAAGTATTTTTTTGTGCAGAATGTTAGAAGACTGGATTAAAAATAAAAACATAAAGTTTGTCGACTCCTTCGCCATTGTCCCTTTAAGACAAAACAATTTGCACAGCTTCAGCTCTTTCAAGTCACTGACTATGATCAACGAATAGAAAAAAGCGTCTGAAGCTTGATCCCACGCACAGCACTAGTGGCTCTTGTAGAAGTTACGCCCTACTACAGGCCGTAACGTTACCCATACCTTAGTTCCGTATTTATTCTTATTTTAAAGGACTGAGGTGGATCAGCCTGTGAAAAATATTTTTCGTGCACTTCGAGCAACAAATGGTGCCCATCATCGACCTTGCTTGTCCATTATCCACAAATTTCAATATCATGGTACGTTTCTAAAGGGTGGTTCAATTTGAAGGGCCGATGTTCAATATGAACTTAACATTTTATTTGACATTTTTCAATTTCAGACTAATTCAATTTGAACCATGGGAAGATATACAATCGAGCAACGCGTTAAAGTTATTCAGGCTTATTATGAAAATGGGCGTTCAAATCAAAATGCATATCGTGCACTTCGTGATTTTTTCGGTAAATTTAATCGTCTAAATGTGCGTACAATCGGAAAAATCGTGCAAAAATTTGGACAAACCGGGTCTGTAGGAGATGTGAAATCACCAGTGCATGCTCGTACAGCTTGTACTGCAGAAAATATTGCTGCTGTTCGCGATAGTGTTGCTGAAGAGCCGTCCACCTCAACTCGTCGTCGTGCACAACAATTGCACCTCTCACGCTCGTCGTTGATGAACATTATGCATAAAGACTTGCATTTACACGCTTACAAGGTGCAATTGACTCAAGAACTAAAGCCTCTTGACCATTTCAAGCGTCGTCAATGGTCAGAATGGTGTCAAGAAATGGCAACAGTGGATGATCAATTTTCGATGAAAATCATCTTCAGTGATGAGGCACATTTTCACCTCAGTGGATTCGTCAATAAGCAGAATTGCCGCATTTGGGCGAATGATAATCCAAGAGTGATTGTCGCAAAACCAATGCACCCACAAAGAGTGACTGTTTGATGCGGTTTATGGGCTGGCGGCATCATCGGGCCGTATTTTTTCCAAAATGAGGCCGGTCAGGCAGTTATTGTGAATGGTGTTCGCTATCGTGAAATGATAACGAACTTTTTATGGCCCGAATTGGAAGATATGAATGTGGACGATATGTGGTTTCAACAGAACGGTGCCACTTGCCACACAGCTAACGAAAGAATGGCTCTTTTGCGCGACAAATTCAATACCCGTGTTATCTCACGTGGTGGCGATGTCAATTGGCCGCCAAGATCATGTGATTTGACACCGTTGGATTTTTTTTCTTTGGGGTTATTCGAAAGAAAAGGTGTACGTCGACAATTCAAGAGCTAAAGGATGAGATAATTTGGCACATTAACGTCTTAGAACCTCAATTATGCTTTAGCGTCATGGAAAATTTGGACCATCGGATGGAGGTGTGCCGCCGAGGTCGCGGCCGATATTTTGTTCCATACATAATTGAACCATACCAATATTATCAAAAAAAAATTTGTGTTTTATTCAAAATCAACATCGGAGTAGAATATTTTGGCTGTGACTATAACATTACTCGCGTAATTGGGCGAATACCGGTCGTAGCGCCAGATCACTGCAAAATTGGAATTTGAAAGGCCATACATAATTTTGACATGTTTTTTCAAATTTTCAAAATGTTGTAAATGTCAAGCACTGACTATTCAGTTATTCTATTCAACATCCATTCACTTTCATGGGTTAAGTGTTTGGAAAAAAACAGATCTTAGTGAATCATTTCCATTATCATCGTCCAGATTGAATCTAACATTCTGCAAAAATAGTTTTTACAAATTTTTAATATCGAATGCGGCTCGATCAAACTATCTTGTTGGGATTGTAGTCAAACCGTGGTATTCCCCGATGACTCGTGAATTGAGGTCGATTATAACTTTATCGATCTGGTTGACGATTGGTTGATTGGCGGACTACCAACTGTGGATGTAAAGGTATGTTATCCCCGTGCTATTGACAGTGAGGTTCTTCCCTGTGACAAAATTCATTAGCCTGAGTTCGTTTTTGGATGTGTTCTTGTGCAGGATGTCTTTCTCAGTGTCTTTAGCCAGAACGTCGTCCTCAATTTGATCAGGCATTGGTGAACATTCGTGTAACGAAATCAGAACATAAAATGGTATGCGTACTTTTCTAGTAATAGGCGTATTATGTTCCATCGAGGGAAACAATGTCAATCAAGATTGAAATTACTTCTACAGAAAGTTGAGAAGAAATTGACCTTACTCAGATCCGGATCAACTGTGACAATTCCAAGAGGACAGAAAGTGGAAAGTTTAACTCAGAGCGGATTTAGAAACACTAAAGCAAGTCTTAATGTAAACGTTTTCCCCAAATGGTAAACCTTTGACGTTGATTTTTCATATTCTTGCTTCGTTGATTCCCTCAGTACAAGCACTCCTTGTACTTTCTATTTACTTCCTTTCGCTTTCTATACCAGTTCATAAATACACTTGATATTGCTTTTGTATGTGTATACCACAAAGTGTACTTACTGATTTCAATGAAAGCTGCTATGTATGTAGTTGCACAACTCATGGGTAGAGAAACAACTGCGAGCAAATTAAATGAAATGAAAATTGTTGAAATGTATTTTGTTTGTACTTTTGATATGGATGTCATTGAATTTAAATGTCAAAAAAAAGTCTATTATTCATAACTTCAAAATTACACTTAGAAAGTGTATTTATGCGATGAATGAGAGCAGCAGCAACTCCAAGGGTCTAAGCACACATACCGCACAAATGCCACAGCAATGTGCACCATCCAAACAATATTGAATATGGTCGTGAATGCATCTTTAATTTACTAAGCGTAAGAAGCTTCATGCATAAAGACTTCACTTCAATTTTATATCTGAACCAATTCTGGCAGTATTTTCAATTTATTTGAAATCCATTTAGTGGTTAAAGAGATTACTTTGAGATAAACGTTCGATACATTTTAAGAAATTGAAAACATCAAATGTTTTATACACTGATAAATGCGGCAGAGTTATCAGACCACATGGACTACTATAGAAAATTGAAACACAATGTCAGTGGGAGAAAGTATTGACCATTTCTAATATTTATGTTTCTCAAAAATGAGAAATGAATTGGTTAACCTGAATTTCATACCACACAGATGGTTTCCCAGGATCCAAGAAGGTTTGGTCTAATATGCCTTGAAGTGTATACATTTTATTCACTGTAATCTCTCGCACCAAGCGGAGGAGCAGTATCCATCCTTTGGGTGTTATGGCTGTGAGATGAGACAATATACAATGTTTACTGGACGTAAATATTATAAAGTCCGACTTTCATCAGCATTAACAGATATTGCACATACGGTCATTATAACCGATGGTCACTATATCCGACAGCAGGTTAGGTTCGGTTGAAGTGGCTGACTTCTGGTAGGCAACAGTCGCACTTAAGCCGGTATAGGCCCGTTGCGTTACCACGGGGTTATATTTGAGCCTAATCCGTAAACTAGATAAATCTATTTATAAAAAGCTGGAGATGACTGATGTTACTTAATTCAGCCAGGTTTTTAAAGTATTAGGCTTCTTGGTGACACCGTCTTCGGATAGAGTGCAGCAATGACAGTGTAGATGTATAATAGTTTCTTCTTCCCCCTCATCTCTGCAGCTTCTGCTAAAGTCATTGTAATGGGGACCTCATCTAGAACGCCGATGAAAGCTATGAGATTCGGCCAACTCATTCTGACCAGGCTGACTGTGCGTTTAGGATGAGGCATCCTGCGCGAATAGACCATGTACGATTTGCGTGTGCAATCGTTTCAAGCTTGATTGCAGTAGGGATTGACATGGGTGGCATCGGAAAAAAGTACGAAGAAATGCCGGGAAGGCAACGACACCGCGACCAGGAGGGAGGAGGGATGGATTAACTCAAATTATAGTAAGTCTTTTGTAGTCGACTTTTTAAAACCACTGAAGTGAGTATATCCCTATGGAAGATATGTTTGCTTAATGCTGTCCAATTGACATTACAGTATGGTTCAGGATCGTTAAATACAGATTCCACTGCCCCTGTGTCCAGGGACCCAGCCAAACTTCACTTTGTTGTGCCAGGGAAGGGATTGTAGAGCGTCATAGCAACATTCGACTGTTTTGGAGTATAAAAGTTGAGACAAGAATGCTTTTAGTGCTGCTTGACTGTCTGAAAATATCAGTATATTAGCGCCCTTAATGCCTTTGTGTAGGTTTTGCCTAGCGCAGATTTCGATGACGTGTAACACTATAGGATTCGACCCATTGGTACGGAAATCCTTGTGTTGGGTCCAAAGACTAATGCTCCCAGCCCTGTGTTTTGTAGCATGGTGTAAGGAAAACAGTGTACGCAGGACAGCTTTGCCTGACGTCATTGTGGAAGATATTTAAGGGCAAAAATAAATGAAATTCGTGTAATTTTTCACTTTTTTATTTATGTAAGCTTCAAAAACCGTGGCCCGTGGCGTTGTGTGTATGTGCGTCGACTCCTACGCACTTGGACCTACCTGTCTAGGTTCGATTCCTGGTACGGCAAGAAATACTTTTCACGGCCCCTCCTCTTACGAGTCACTGAAAATGCTCAAAGAGTATAATTGTCTAGAAAAAGCTTCTCAAACTTGGCCGTTCGGAGTCGGCATAAAACTGTAGGTTCCTTCCACTCGTGATAGAACAATAGCACGCACAACACTAGTGGTTGCTGAGAAGCTAGGCCCTGGCCCTCTATGGGCTGTAGCGCCACCAATATTTTTATATAAGCTTCAAAAACAGTTCTGTCCAGTGTCAAAAACGGATTCCGAATAAGATTACCAAATGCAAAGATGGCAGTTTGTTTTCCTTTCGCCATAATATTTGCCAATTTGGTGCGTCAAATCTGTCACACAATTCCCTTCCCGTACACTCTTGTTTGATAACTCAATTGAGTACAGCAATATGTTGTGTTGATTATTCACTTCTTTTCCCATTCTTGTAGTTTCTGACAATCGGAGTCAACTCGCAACATTTCGGTCTCCAGTTCACTTCACCTCTGCGTAATATGAGAATGCCCTCTAGTCGCTGGCTTCGTTCTGTATGCCAGTTAATATTGATGAGCCAAAAGCTATGAGTCGTCATCGATTGGTTGATGATGATGCCACTGGTATCGTCGTTGTCGATGTACGGACCGATGATGCCATCGGCCAACAGTTCATCCTAAACAGAGAATTCTGCACATGAGCTGCCTCTTGGTGGATCCTTTATGGGTTGACACTGTCTCAAATTTTCTTGTTGTCGCTCAAAAATTTGCTAATATTAATGTTATTAAGGTTAATTGCTTGAATTTATGTTTTTTTCTGGGCAGAATATTTAAGAAAATTGCAAACGTCTAAAACCGATTTTGTCTACATAAGATCTGATAGGTTAAGGACGCTGAATTATTGAAGATGACTCCACCATCCTGCTTTGACAATAGTCAATAAAATATTTTATTAACAAAATATAGAACGAATTTCTTCTTTAAGTCCCTTGTCGGTCGCAAGCGTCCATTAGTTTGACGCATTTCCAAAATATGGTCGCCAAAGTGCGACACTACTCTTTGCAAATCTCTCATTCTATTTATAAGCACGTTTTCATTCTCAAAATAGTTTTTAAAAATCACCGCAATTACAGCATCATACAGCATCAGAAATGATGACACTCTTTTCAGACATGTGCGTCATGTCGTCATTCACGTGCTCCCAGAGCTCGCACAATATCGTATTAAGTCCTCAGCATCATCTTTGGGCAGCCGCTCACGAGCAGTATCGGTCGCCACTTAAGTGTCATTTACATGCTTCTTAGAGTTATTTACTTTGGCAACCAGTCAATAAGATTAATCACATTCCATAACAGTATCCACGAGCAGAAATAAAATTAATCCGATCTATGAAAGTTAAGTAGTCGTAGCACCCGACTTGCTTCCTCACTCATGGTCACAACCCCCAACAAAACCGCGCCGCGCCATTTTCCTCAATTTGCGAGATCGTAAATCATGCTCAGATCGTTCAATGTTACGGAAAGTCGCAAAATTTGTCGTATTTGATATCGATGAAAACAAATATTTTTCTGGCGAACTCCCAGAGATTGTTATACGCGTAGTACCGCCGCACATGTTGCGAGTGCGATGCGGAATTTGTTGGTGGAATGTGTATTTCTGTGCGGGAAGTTTTCAAGTAACTACAAAATTCATAACTGCATAAATATTTGCTAATCAAATAAATGAATCTGAGTGCGGGTTAAACTCTGCCTTGTCGCATCCTATTTCAAACGACACATTATCAGAATTATAAGAGTTCAATTATCCCCTGCAATTGCTAATTAGGAAACGTATCTGCACTGCAGACTGATTTCGGAAGGCATAAACACATGGGTTGGCTTAAATTGCCTCGTTTACCTAATCCAATTTGGTTAATGGATTGAAGTTGGAATCGGATTCAACAGAGTCGAGTCATTCTCCGAATCCAGTCAGCGAACAGGAAAATGAATTCCATCTCTACCTCTGGCAAGGGACTATCTGTGTCTCCATAATGACTTCAACGTGACGAATTACTGTTTCTTATGTACTCGTACATGGACCCATTGTTCCTCGTGCAGTCAGTGAAATTAATATCAATGTCATGTATGTACTACGACCAGTGATGGATACGAATGCCGACGTATAAGAAAATTGATGTTATTGGAATGAAGGATGTAATTTTATAACACCTCTATTTGTCCCATCATTTATTCACAACATTCTCCTGGTGAATAAAGTTTCGTGAATAATTATGAAGAACAAAGGAAAATGTGGGAAGTTATTGCATAAACAGACCGAGCTGATGGTTTATTTTGCGAAAGTTATTTACGTTACATGCTGGTATTTGATCGGCATTGATGGAGCAAATTGAATAGCTTGGATTTATGGTCAACAATACTTGAATATGCCATAAATCATGACAACCACTTTTACATTAAAACTACTACAACATGGATATTTGGTCAGCATTCTCGCCCACTAAATACCACCAGACAGAATGTCGACTATGTCGTCAACGCATCTTTAAATAATATGAACCCGACTCGATGTGACGATTCGAGAAACAAGACAAAAAAATATGACTTGACTCGTATAACTCGAAAGGTTTTATTCAAACTATGATCACTATTTAAACAAGACTGTAAAAAGAAAATGTGACTGTATATGTATAGATTTCAAGCACAAAGAAATTAGACATATTCACCAACATCAGTTAATGTCTGAAATGCATATTTCATTTACAAATGATTATGTATAAACGATTGGTATGAAAGTTAATTACGACAGTTTATGAATTATGCGCGTTCAGAGAAATATAATTTGTAATACATATTTGCAACAGTATCCTTGCTTTTCGTTGCTTAGTCATTTTTAACGGATATTGACATATTACATGGGTTGTTAACATATATTCCATCTCAAATCCTTTATTTGTTTGTCTTACGTCTGTTCAATTTGAAAATGTTTACTTCTTTGCCTACTTACTTACTTACTTACTTAAGGTGCCGATACAGTCTGGGGTGGACCTGGGCCTCAATCAACAAGCGTCTCAAGCCAGCTCGATCTTTAGCTAGCTGCCTCCAGTTTCGCACGCATAGTTTGTTGAGGTCTCTTTGCACTTGCGTGCGCCACCTGAGTTGCGGTCTGCCTCTACTGCGCCGTCCCTCGGGGTGGATTCGAAGACTTTTCGGGCCGGAGCCATCCGGTTTCCATCCGCTATACACGGCCTAGTCATCTCAATCGTTGGATCTTCATTCTTCTGACTAAGTCGATATCGCTGAACAGTTCGTACAGTTCGTTGTTATATCTTCTCCTCCACTGAGCATCTATGCATACTGGAACGAAAATCACCCGAAGATTTTTTTCTCAAAGCAGCAAAGAACAACCTCTTCCGTTTTTTGTCATGCTTTGCTTATGCCTCTGCGCCATATAGGAGGACTGGAACGATTAGAGGGTTACTTTGGTTGTTCGAGATAAACAAAGCCTTCTCTCGAACAACCTCGTCCGCTTTTGACAAAGTGTATGCCTCTGCGCCATATAGGAGGACTGGAACGATTCAATTGCTTTCTTAGCCCAAAGAAGCAGGGATTGGCAAGAGTTATTCTTCTATGCTAGTTTTGCATAAGTCTTTCAAGAATGATGTTGAAGAAGTCGCATGACAGCGTGTCGCCTTGTCTGAATCCATTTTTTTACATTAAAGGTGTCGGTTAGGTCTTTACCGACCTTGATGGAGCAGCGTGCACACTCCATCGTCATCCTAAACAAACGGATGAGTTTGGTAGGGATGCCAAAACTAGACATTACTCTGTATAGCTCTGAAAAGGTGTAGGGAACCGATAGGTTGCTCCTGGGTTTTTTTCTAAAATTTGCCGTAGTGTGAATATTTGATCGATGGTGGATCTTAATGGCCTAAGGCCCCACTGGTATGGACAGACCAGGTTGTTGAAAAAAGGCAATAGGCGTCCACACAGCACGGCGGATAAGATCTTGTACGCGATGTTCAGAAGACTGATTCCTCTATAGTTGGCCTAGTTCAGAGGGTCTCCTATTTTGTGGATCGGGCTGAGGTTCCATTCATCGGGCATGCTATCCTTCGACCATATTTTACATTTGAGCTGGTGCATGCTCCTTACCAAGTCATCGCCTGCCGTCTTTGAAAATCTCGGGCGCTAGGCCACCAACTCCAGCAGCTTTCTTAGATTTCAGTTTAGATATGGCTATCTTCACTTCATCCGGGTCGAGTGGACGGGATTGTTGATCTTCATAGTCCCTTTCATTCAGACAGAATGGTTCTACTAGTTGACTACTAGTTACCTAAATTAACTAATCATGGTAACATTGTTCCACATTGCGCTGAGAAATGTTTGGCTCGAAGAGACAGTCAGTTGAGTTATGAAACATCAGACTGAGGGAAGTCGGAAAATGTCACTCAAATTGGCTAGCCGATCGAAGTTCAAATATTTCGCGACGACGGGAAATTTAGTATCAATCCATCACATGACCTCATAGGAGGAACTAACTGGCGCAAGTTCGAGTTGACGCGCAGGTATGGTATTGAACTATTAAGTCAATTCAAATAATTATTCCGCGAGATATTACATAATCGAATGTTTGATCGGATGTCTGATGTTTGACTTTACTTCTCCCGAAGTTTTCCTCTATCCGATTGCTTTTGTTGCATCTGGGTTTGGTTCTATGTTTATATTAGTCATATATAAGGTTTAAGGTTGCAAAATACAAAATATGAAAGGAAACGCCATTACATCCAGTTCGTTTGGTTAAAAAAATATGTAAGTTTCGTTGATATACAGTGTGGACCAATGCTACACACATATAACTCCTGTAATTATCATTTTTGTTTTAAATATACAGTTCGTATACACAATTAATTATGAATAGTTATATATATATACCGGAAAAGCCCTTTAATTCGGAACACTCAGGATAAAGAGATTTTCCGAATAAATGGGAGCCTCCCAACCATTCCGAATTAACGGGCTTTTACTGAATATGTATACATAAATAATTAATATAATATCAAATATTAATCAATGTGCAAATACAAATAATCATTTAACTTTAGTAAAATTAACTAACGTTCTAACAAGCGACCCCGCAACGATGTCTAAGCAATTTACGCTGATTGCTTGCAATTTAATAAAAGTCAAGAATTCAACCGCTTTGAGATAAACTTCTATCGTTTCAAATATCTAAACAACATCAATTCCACTCAACGACCGACTATTCCGAACAATAAAATGACGATTCATATGCCAATTCAAGTTTAAATTCCCCCCAAGGGTCATAGTAGTAAATAAGTAATCAAGTACCACTTGATTGGATGTTGGGAAGATGACCATATTCGGTTGGCCCTTATAAGTAGATATGCTTCCAGTAGATGGTCCATTAGTTCGTAGTCCATTGAATGCTTCCCAAGCACAACAACGTTCTACTGTATTGCCTCCTCTTAATGTGTGACGATGTACTTCCTTTCCCAAATTAATTCCCGAATTAAAGATAATGCTCTTTCATTGTGCTTTGCTGTGGAAAGTCCTGAAATAAAATGCACCTTAATGCTGGGGTAAAAAGATGACTTGTTCAGGACTAAGTAACATAACACAAAAAGCAAAAACGAAAATAAATCACTGCAGGAGGCGAAAACTTTTAACGACTTTCTCGAGTGCTGACATCACCGAAGGAGAGGCTATGGGGAACACTTTTCTTTATTTAATTTTTTTCTTTCTTTCTTTTCTTTTGTTCTGCCTTTCATTTTCCATTCGCCACACCAATACACGAACACTGATGAAGGACGAAACAATTTCTAGATTAAAGACTCCTTCACCCCAAACCATTCAGCTTCGGCGGCGTTTTGCGTTAAATGACGCCGGTGTTATAAGAAACACCTTTAACACGAAAAACAAACGAAAGCTGGAATGGTGGAACACACCCCCTAAGATTTCTTTAAGCAAAATGCAAAAACAAAAAAAAAACATGAACTTTTCTTATTTAGCAGCACAACTTACCGCCATCTTGTTGATTTAAAAGTTAAGCGGCGGCGACTCCTGCTCCACAGAAGCTCTGTAATTATTGTTAAAATTTGCCTTTCCTCCTTGCGTTCTGGCCTTGCCTAACGGTGTATTAGTGAAGTTGTATACGCCAGGAATATCTAATATTGTTTATTATGAGTAAAGTTTTTAAGTGCGTAATGAAATGTGTGTAATATTGGCCGACGAATATATTAATATTTAAAATTTGTGACGTTTCTCTCTCTCTCCCTAATCGCGGTAGATGCGTCACCATTTGGCAAAGTGTCTCAAACTTCACTTTAAGCCATATTCGGAAGAAATGTGGCACATTTCCGGCAAAGTGGGAACTTCACCAAGATGGCGGGATTAATTGGTGATGTACGAGTGTGTGAGGTGGCTTCATTTGATAAATTCACTTGACTGGGTTTCGTAAGGTATTCGTGCGTTGGTTGTTACCTTGCCACATTGAATGAGGGGAAGAAGTTTTCTTGTTTGAATTATCTGTCAGTGTGAAGTCGCTTCCTTTGTTCGTCGAGGATGGTATTTGGGCGTCCTTGAGGATCTCATTTTGAGCAAAAATTCGTGCGTTGCCGAGATTAATGGATACATTCACCTGTGGTGGGCGTATTAAACAATTTCAGTAACTTTCACTTTGTGAATCAGCTGTAATTGAGGGAATTTGTTTCGAAAAGAAACTCAATAATTTGAAGAAGACGTACTTCTTTCTAAGTTTTTGATTAAATTAACGATTACTGCGAAAGATTAAAGCATAGCTTTGATTAAGGAGCTGTGACAATGCACTTCGGGAGGAATTTGATGAATTTGTTGCATTGCTGGAATTCCAAAAAGATCTCAAAACGACTAAATTTTTTCTGTAGGGTGAAGACAAAGACATTTGTCTGTTGCATACTTCAAAAAGTAGAGTTCATATAAATCGACAAATAAGATCAGACAGTGCTTTCAATGCATACCGACATAGACATAAACTTGAAACAGCTAATGACTGCATTATGAAGTAACTATTGACGCTATACAGCTCTGGAGTTTCGGGATTGATCAACCAGGGACACTAATCGAGTCTATTGATCGAGAAGTCTAATCGAGAGTCCAACCTTGACGGATTTCGCTTCTTTATCATCCGATGTATAAGCTCCCATAAGCATTCTGAGTCTGAGATTTCTTTGGCCACTGTCCACACTCCCCACCACCAAACTGATGCGATATCGGTCATTGTCGTACGCAGTCTACAGGCGCATTCGACGACAGATTCGGAACGATGTGGTTTTCGAATATTTCCTGATACATCTAGGAGTCGAGCGATTTTACCTTAATTTGAAGCTTTTTTAGGACTTTAATATGGCATCTTTAAAACCTCTACCCATTGTTGCATTTCGTCATTAACCTCCAACTGTTTACTAAAGTAGCTAGAACCATCTTCTGTAATATTGGGACCCAATACACGAATTGTTTAATGATGCAGCGCTAATGTTAGGTTAGATTGAATGTGGCTTTAGATGTACTTAGGCCAGGTAGGCCCGTAGAACCGCCACGTGGGTCAACAAAAACAAAAAAACAAACCGCGGTTGGGCTATGACAGCCAGCCAGATTTGTCAGTGAATTCTAATATTGATTTGACTGGTGTTTCGCTTAGGTCGCCTGATCGAAACGAGTGCAGGGAAGCTGCAGAGAAGGTGTTGTACACTTTCGTCCTCTTCTTCATCTAGGCAGCTGCTGCAGAAATCATTTGAGAATAGTCCTAGTCCTTTTGCATGTTGACCTAACATGCAGTGTGCGGTGATTATTCCCACTGCAGTGATAGGATATCTTTAAGGATATCTAATGACTACTTTAAAGTTTATAGAGAGCGATGTCAGGGATTTGATTTCTGCCTGGCTATCCGTAAAAATACACATATCACGGCTCTGCAATGATTAGGTAGGTGAAGTGATTTATTTAAATTAAGTTGTTCAGAGAATACACCACTTCCTAGTTCCTACCCATCTTCCGTTTTGGGTCCGTCTGTGTAGAACTGTATGACGTTCCAAAAGGGTATCTTGCCGCCGTACCACAGGTCTCTATCCGGTATCAGGGTCTCGAAGTTTTTCTGTGGCAATTATCTAGGTGACGTGTAGTCGAGGTTGTTGGGGGTAAGGTGCTGATTGTTCTAGAATGCTACACTAAACTTGCATACAGTTTAGATACAGTCAAACAGCTGATCCTCTAATCAATGTATATTAAAATTGCATCCACAAAATAAAAGGTTTTCTGTACTTCTTTCCTTACGTTTAATAGAAATGGGATCTGCACAAGTAATCCCACCCCGTTTTAAATGCCTGTGCAAATATTCAAAATAATATCCTGTAGAATGGCAGGACTAAGTTGAAATATCTCAAAGTACGAAGTGTTAAGGAATTTCCAATGGTATCTTTCATGTTGTTCGGTATTTCAGAAAATAAATGCATATTGCTTCAATTTCCGATTAATTGCATTTGAAAGAGCCAGCTTTTCATTCCAGAACAAATCCGCTATGTTCGTGTGTAATATTTAATTAAAACCAAACTCAAAGGACCTCAAGGACGTGTAAACTTCAAATAACTATGTACATGCAAAATAAACCCTTCCATGACATTGGTATATTCGATACAATTATTCTTGAAGTGCGATTGACATTTGCAGACCATTGAGCGTCAAGTAAGTGCAAGCGGCAGCCCCAAGCCAAGCAAATCCTCCTCATTGCATCTCACGTTAAAGTGTAGAATAATTTTAAATAGGAATTTCTGGCGATATGCTTGAAACGTATGTGAATGCATAGTTGATGTGCATTTGCGATGCCACACACAGTTTTGTATTTATTTATTCTATGAACATTATTGCAGGTTCCGAACAAATCCACAGTAACATGTACTGCAGTGGGAGCATTCAGGACGAGATACGAGCGCAAATATTCCTCCCCAGACCCTCCCCATAACACAAGAAGAACAATTTTTGAAAATTTGCCAAGAAATATTTGTTTCCATCGATATCGAATACGACAAATTTCGTGACTCTCTGTAACATTGAACGATGTGGATCAGATTTACGAGCGCGCAAATTTGGGTTGCCGGCGGTCGTTTGTCGTATCTAAATTTTACATACGACGACTACGACCGACGGCGGGTGCTGCGACCACATCGGCTCAGTAAATAGGAATTAAAATCATTCTTTTTGAATGCATCTGTGTTCATGAGGGTGTATGCTTGTGTTTCAAAGTTATGGATTGTGATTTATTGGATTGACTGCTTGCCAAAGTAAATACGTCTAAATGGTGTGCGAATGTCACTTAATTTCTAATTTGTATCCGATGCAAGTGTGTCAACTGATTGCTTGGTTGAAATCGTATTTATGCTGAACGTTACACTAAGCGATCTTTGCAGCTACGTAAGTAAGTGTGGAGGCAGTTGATGCTCAAGAAATCATTAGTGAGTCATTGAGACAGAAAATGGCGAAAAATAAAGAAATACCAAAACATTTTAAGTATTCGTTTTGGTGTTGCTCACATCATTTCTCGATTTGTCAGATGTAACCACTTAAATAAAGGCGAATATATTAAATTGTCCTAATCGCCCACAAATTATGTAATTATTACGAAGTTTAGATTATTTGATAATGTATGATAACAAGTAAATCGCTTTGGTTGCAACTCTCCCAAAACTTATGCTTGGACTCAACAATTTTGCCTGCTCCCCAGTACATGCGGTGAGACTTGAAAGTGTTCCCCATATGTAGTTAAGGGGTGGCATATTATGCTCCCCATTAGAAACTCTTGGAGTTTAGCGCAGAAGTTAAATAACTATTATCTGTGTAATTATTGCTAATGGCAATAAAGCAGTGTACCTATATATAATTATCTTCATTTTCTTTCATTTTAAGCTCAAAACTAAATCCGACGAAAAAAGTGTAGAAATTGAAATTTAATACAAATTGGGAAATGTGAATGGTTGAAGATAAATGTACATATGTACATCGATTGACGTCATTCAAAAATGGCGTCGTACGTCAATCATATTTGACATTTGCGAACTAGACAGCTGCAGTATACTAACAGACAAGCAATGGAGCGCTATACTTCGCAAGAGCGTGGAATAATTATGAAGGAAGTGTTTCCTGGCCTCTCCCGTTTTGACAATTTAAACATTCCAGGCTTCTTTATTTGGCGCTACTTGAAGTCGCGGGTTTATGCCAACAAATCTCAGACAATCGCAGCCCTTAAAGAGAATATGCGACAGGAATACGAACAGTTATCACTGGAAATCTTGCGTAAAATCATGTATCAACACTGGCGGCAGCCTCTTAGCGGATATCATCTTTTCCACTTAACAGGAAAAATTGTAAAGGTCCATCATTCAAAACCTTTTTTTTTTTTTGCTTAGTAAAAAAGTAATTCAAAAACAAAATTTAATGATTAAATGTATTACTACATTACAAGGAGAGTTTTTGTAGTAAAATTATGGAACGTATTAAATATATGAGTATTAAAGAACCTCCAATCTATAGTTCAGAAGGAACTAGAGGCGATAGCAGGGATCTATGTTCAAAAACTAATAAAAACAATACATAAAAAGATATTTTACAGTGAGTTTAATAAGTAATAGAAAAATAGATGTGTGTAATAAAAATGAAACACAGAAAATAACTAATAGAAATTTAAGTAGAGAGTTACAGTACAAACTCGATTTACGCAGCCCCCCATTCGGACAATCTTTTGGTTCGTCATTCCTGCTGTTATCTTACAGTGGGTCTTCTTTAGGAAAAAATAATTGATGTCATTCGTTTCCAATTTGCTTGATGAAATTGTTCCCAATATTAGCATTGTACAGGAACTTGTTGGAATATAACTTCTTATACTCAGACTTGAGTGTTCGATATCAATGGATAGAGGTCCGGCGCCACTGTCACTGACTTGAACACCTTTACCCTGGCGAACTTGCGCCAGCCTAGGTACGTAGGCCGCGGTCAGCATACGACCTGATCTGTAAGCTACTAGATCGTCGGCGTACGCTATTAGGTGCGGCGTGGAACCTGAAAGATCTGCAGTGGGTCGACGCACCTATCCACTACGTCACGTACTTTACTAATGCCCTCAAAATATATAAAATTGCTAAATTTCTTAAAAATAACAAAATGGGATGGAAATATTTAAATGTTAAAATATCCTAATGGTACTTATCAAGATTTATTGATATTTATTGTTGTGGAAATAATTTAAGTGCCAACAAAAAATAGATAAATAAAACGTTCAACTTTTTTACTATTATTAGTTATAACTGAATTTGGTCGGTGTTGTAAATGGTTTGGTCTGGAAGACCAGACTACTTGGATTAACATTTGTAAACCGTTCAAATGCATAGACATTCCTTGCTTTAACATCTTATCCACTTCATTTCACAAAATTTTCAATTGGATGGACACCCGTATACATTAGTTTTACTGTTCGAAGCTTCACAAGACATTTTTCTTCAATAGCTTTTCTCAAAGCTATGTCGCATACCCCAAAAGTTTATTGATTTAATTTGTTGAGGTAGAAGTAAAAAATGGACGTTTACAAATGGTTCTGTTTATGACACTTGTCATTTTCTGAATTGTTTACTTTACAATGCTTTCGAATTGCTTGTGATGTTTGACATGATTTAGGGTGTTATAAAACAATCATCCTTAAAAATGTTTACAAACATTATGGAATCCCTGGTACAGTTAAACTACGAACTACTAAAATGTATACTAGGCAGAAGTAACAGCTGTTCAGAATTCAACCCTCCTACTATCAATGAGTCCGATAGACGGAAAATCTGGTATATTATAAATAGATAATCTGGCGGCCATACAGGCTCAGAAAACACCATCCATCCACTACAAGATGATAAGACACTGCCTCTAAAGGAGATAGATTCAATCTTAATCGATGCTGCGTCCCCGGGCGAAAGTGTATTCTGAGTAACGAAAGAACTGATGAATTAACAAGGGGTGGAAGGGGGTAGGTCTGCAACTGGCAAAATATCAGGACACAATCCATTCCCCACAAAAAGCAAAGAAATAGATAATAACAAACGCCATAAACGACACCAACCGTAGATGGACGGAAATAGATACCTGTAGGTCATTCAAAACTATGGTGCCTGCAGTCTGCACTGAATCAAAACGGAACTAAAGCCCCACTAGAGTTATACAGGAAGCAAATTAGCAAACTGGTAGGTAATAACTGGACACGTCTCATAGGAAATCAAGCCAGACTACTTGGAGCGATCTGCAATGAGTACTGTTGAAACTGCAGTGATGAGGAGGAAAAGAAAAAAAGTGATACACTGTATCCGTACTTGCCCCACTCTTGCAGAAACTAGAACAAACACAAACTAGGCAAAAACAGAGATCTAATTGTGACAACAATTTTAAAAGCAAATGGACTGGAATAAGGTCAAAGTGGGGCCCTACCTACCTCTCGCGTCATCTTTAAAAATAACATAATAAGCTTTGAGGTCAATAGCATAGTAGGGTAGGGCGGCTAGTTGGACCACGCGAATTCCTCAAGAACCGCAAGTAAAGGGTGTTTTTGTTCGCTTCCAAATTGTGCAAATTTATTTTAGAAATCATTGTTCTGTTCAAAATACGTATGGCTTGTATGTCCATTTATTTTTGAGCTCAGTTTTAGTTGAATGGATACGTCAATAAACAAAACTGGCGTATTTGGAGTGATGATAATCCTCAAGTGCATGTTGAGACACCAATATATCCACAAAAACTGACTGTTTGGTATGCTTTATGGGTTGGTGGAATAATTGGTCCGTACTTCTTTAAAAACTGTGCTGGCCAGAACGTTACAATCAATGGTAACCACTATACAGCCAAGATTACTGCCTTTTTCGTTCATCAATTGAACTACCATGATGTGCAGGAGCTGTGGTTTCAACAAGACGGCGCAACATGTCACACATCTCGTGCCACAATTGATTTACTGAAGGAAACCACATAGTTTCACTTTACGGACCCGTGAATTGGCCTCCAAGATTGCGTGCGATTTAATGCCGCTTGACTATTTTCTGTGGGGATACGTGAAGTCGCTAGTTTACGCCGATAAGCCCGAAACGATTGACTACTTGGAGGACACGCTTTATTGCCGAATACGACCACAAATGATGGAGAAAGTCATCGACAATAGGACCTCCAGATTAGATTACGTCCGAGCCAGCCAGTCAGTCATAAGCCAGACATCATATATAAATTATAATGCCAGATTGTCTTTCGAATAAAGTAAATTTGATGTCAATTTAAAAAAATCATCTTTGTTTTATTCCATTTCAAAGTTCTATATCTCTAAAAAAGACACCCTGTACTACACGAGCAAGATCAAACACGAGTGAAACGTGCACACTAACCAAACCGTGTAAAACCGATCTGAATTGCGTTGTATCAGCTGAATCAAGAAAAATGTGCAAAAATCAAGTTCCAAAGAGGAGAAGAGCTGTCTAATGTGCATGGAAGCATTCTATAAAAGTTTACCGGGCAGGGCAGGTTTACCGAAATTGGGCCCATACGAGATGCTCACTTGGACCTGGGGGTAATTTTTAATTGTATTAACTGCAATAGCGACTACGATTAATAATTTATAATTTCTTGAATTTCATAAAGAACCCAGTTGTCCATTCTTTCCATAGATCCTTGCCTCATATTTGTATCATGAATATGCTGATATTTATGAGACTTCAAGCGTTAAGTGGGCCTCGAGCCTACCCTACTCATACATCCTCATCAAAATAAGAACTATTTCAATGACCAAACGACCTCAGCGATACTCAGCATTTCTCGCAGAAGGAATTACTAATTATATGCAATAATATTGTCAAAACATTTATAAAATAATTTAAAGCATTAAATGTTTTTTAAGACTTTTATAAATAGTAGTTATTACCACTCAACATGAAGTCTTAATTGAAACAAAGTTTTCCCATCGTTTCGTTTTTTCGCAACAGAAGCACCATTTTATTCTGATCTATACAAAATAATATATGTAATATTCATACATACATATATTTTCAATGTGATTTGGGACACAATTCACAGAGATTTAATTTATTTTACATTTTAGGTTTCGCAATAATCATAAGTTAAAACCCATCAGTCTTCTAATAAGCACAACAACATTTTCCATTCCATTCGTTTGGGTTGTTTTCAAAAAATCAATATCCTCACAAAAGCCCATTTCGTTTGATGTATGAGTCGTGGCAATCAACGAGCAGCTATAAACAAGAAAGTCATTTATTTTTTAATACAAGACAATATTGCCTATAAATTAAAGAAGAACCCTCAAATTCGAAACACATTCAAGTCAGAACTCAAAACACGTACTCGCCAACTTTTGGACCATTCAAAAAATCAATTCAGCTGGACTTTATAATTCACTGGAGTGAATTCTGGGAATCAGCTCTACAAAGGGATGCTCTTAAATAGCTGACTATGTGAATAAACAATTGAAATGAAATCCCTGGGAAAGTTCTATGCAATATAACATACACATACAGGATCGACAGCCGAAGCATGCGTATTCAACATACAATAGAAGCATTCGAAAACAAATGCTACAGCTATATATAAAAAAAAGTGAACAAATAAAACTTAAACCATTTCAACAGAGAAGAAGAAAACTTTAAAATTTTCATGAGAACACAACAAAAGAACAATTCAACTGTCGTCCACACAAAAGGTAAACACCCCTACACACTCCCATCGCTGTTGTAGTGGTCTCCAAGGACATCTTTCCGAAATGCATTTGGAACACTTTTCTTTTTTTTTTGCCGACCTTAGGCGTTCACATATAAAAATCACTTTTGTGATGCGTACTCGTTCGGTGTCCTCTTTGGAACTCCGTGGCAAAGTCGATATATCACATTGTAGATGTGTCTGCGGCAGGCTATACTTCCAACAATTACAGTACAATAAGAGTTTTTCTCTGGCAAATGGACCCAGGCATCGGGGACAAATGCCAGCCTCTGGTGCTGGTACTGGGGACGTGCATAAATCAAACTTTGAATTAATAAACTCTTGTTGGTTTATTTAATTTCGAGTGTAATCGTTTTTGCGTTTTGGGTTCACATAATTTAATTGATGTTTATATGTACTTATATTTATTTTATAATTCCGTCGCATTGAATCGTGAATGCATGTTGTACTCCGGACAAATCATCGGTCGTGTGTTCTACCGGTGTGGCCGTGTGGGGGGCAGGAATACAGCAATATTGGAATTGTTTTTATATCCATAAATTGAATTTACATTGTTGGCATTTATTCAGGAATTTTGTTAGGAGATTACGTTTCGAACAGGGGTAAAAAATAGTTGGAAAAAAAAATTCTCGATGTAGACTGCATATTTATGTTTATATAAACGTACGTCCCACTGGTGGGTGTCTAAAACAAACAAGATTTCCCTCGGTACGTCTACGTATGCCGAAGTATTATGCTGATTTGAAGGAAACACAGCAAAGGTTGCCAAGAAGATGACCTAACCTTACGTGATATGTTGGCGCTCAGCATCGACATGCATCTAAAGACTGAAATGTATTGCTGAGAAAAAAACTAAATTGTGCGTTGAAGAGATCTGTTTGTGGGATAAATATGTGTTTATGGATAAAAAAATAGGAAATAGCTTGGAAGATCTGTAATCAGAAAGGCTGAGCTTTGTGTCAAAGCTAAGTTAAGTCAGTATTTGCTACAACTCTCACTTATGGTAATGAAATTGGGGTAATGACCGAAAGGATAAGACCGCGAACACTAGCTGCCGAGATCAGATTCCTCGGTGCTGTTGTGAGAGTTACTCGCGCTGATAGGGTGAAAAACACGACAGTGCGGTATGAATTCAACCTTAAGTAGCTGCTTCTTAAATAGGAAAGGGCTATGCTTCGATGGTTTTGTCACGTGGCACGAATGTCCCCGTCATCAAGACTGCCGAGGCGTTCCTTGAATGAGACTCTATCAGGTAGGTCGCTTAGCAGACTCAGGACCTGGTGGTTTGACTAACTCCAAAAATTCGCCTGGTATCGCTTGGGCATAACTTCTGATGATTTCGAGTCGCTGACGGAAGATCGATTAGCATGGAGATCTCTCGTGAGTGCATACATTTAGACCTCAGCTATTTCCTATTTTAAGGAAAGGACGTGCGAGGGCGTAGCAGAGGTCAAAATGTAATGTAATTACAGAAAACAAAATGACGTTATAAAGCTTCTATAATCTATCACAGAGAAACCGCACTGATATTGAGATTGACCAATCAGGCTATTGACCTAGGGTTTCAGGCGCTTACATAGGACAACAGAGAAGGACATCGGCAGCAGTTGTCTTGTTTTAATATGGTTTCGCTACAGTCCGAGGTGGTCCCGGGCCTAGTTTCTACAGCAATCACTAGTGTTGGGCGTGCTATTGCCTACGAGTGGAGGGGATCTATAGTTTTAGGCTGTAGATACTGCCTTGAAAACAGCACTTACATTTAAAAACATGTTGCAACGTTATTTCTTTGATCATTTACATGGACAACACATTAATGATATGTAGTTTCAACAAGACCCACAAGTCTCACAGCGTGTGTAACAATTGTCTCGATGAATGTGTTATATCGATACATGGCCCGATAAAAAAAAAACTCAAAAAATTGCGTTCAACGAATCGACCGCCCGCGACGGATAAATGTTTTCGAGACCTTTCAAGTCCTTATTGGAAAACCCGATATAAACACTTTCTTTCATAAGTGTCGTCTCAAGATTCAAGCAAATTTGAGTTTCTATTTATAACTTCAAAACAGGTGAAGTATACATGGACATTAATTTTCTCGAGAATAAAAGCTAGTCTTTCGCCCCCTTTAATTCTACAATTTGTAATTCTAAACCAATGCAACCCTTTGCGACATCTAAAGAATCTATAGAATTGTGTCAGTTTTCAATTTTTCAGCATTTTTTTTATCTCAATAGTCCATACTTGAGTAGTTTACGAATGTACAAACTCAAATGTATTTGTGTGATGGAGAAAAACAAAGAGAATCGTATTTGCTTACCGAGTGGAAAACCTCTTCACACTTATCAATATTGTACATCGGCAGAAGAAGAAGAAAAAATAACAATACCACATCTACAAGAGCAGAAGGCAACCAAAGACAATTCAATTCAATTTGTAAGATACATTTGTGTAGACAAAAAGGGTTTTCAATCATATCGTGTCAGCGATGACACTCTTTGTGGAGATATTGGCTCAACTGGAAATCCGCAGGGAATAAGGGAAGTCAAGAATTCCGTCACGGGAGAAATGAAATAACTTTAACAGGGCTATGCCGATAAATTTGTGTCTTAAATTCAATCCAAAGCCAAAGCCACACCTGTCAACTGAGTGTCAATCCCATCTTCTTCGAAAGCCCACTGCGGAAGACCCGCAAATATTTTCTGTCACACTTTTGATTTCTTCTCCTTTTGTTGTTCACATGTAATTAAACAGACATTTTCAATGAAAATAACTTAGCAGCCCACTTCGGGTTTCCCATTCCATTGACACACACCATGCCAGCCCGACAAAGTTCTACCACTTCTATCTCCTATACATCCTGTACACATAAGTAGGGGTGAAGGAGGCTGTTTCCATGCAATTAATTAATTTAAGTTGACAGTTTCATTGATTTTCTTGTTTGGATCCCATTAGTGGGTTGCAACCATGGTGACGAGACGCTTTTGAGCAGACATCCAACACACATCCCCCTGATGGAACACATGAAAGACATTAGCAGTAATGCCTGCGGTCCTGCTGCGGAATACAAAACAAAAATAAAACACTCTGCGGTTTCTCGTCCTTCGTAGAAAAGAATGTCTTAATGTATATTTTTGCCTTACATACGTCGATCTATAGTAGTGAGTGCGAAATGCTTACAAACGATAATACACGGAGAAATAAATAAGTTATTTAATGTAATGCTGCTTAAAGCCTCCTCAATTAATTTGTACATGCGGTTCTCTTGTCTCCCAAACATGCCACGTACGCCATGGCATGCGGGATGTAGTGCTGCTCGTACACTCCAGTGAAGAGATGGGCATACGGGCCGCTTGCAAAGACGCCAACATCGTCACCTCCGTGCGTTTCCGAGTCCAAAGGCACCGTTGCTGGAAATCTGAAATTCTAAAGGATCTTGGTTAGCACACATTTTGGTTGCTGGTGAATGGTGATAGGCGAACAAACCTTGTCTCTCATATTTGTTTTCAGAAGATTACGTCTGCGCCCCTCTGACATATTGCTGTCGTAGCCGGGACCGTTGGCATAGCTTAACGTGGCGTATGGGAATTCATCGTTGCCCAACTGACCGTTGCTGATGCCGAAGATATCGTTCTTTCGACTCGAATACCCCGATACCGACATTGTGTGCGAGTGATCTGAGGTGACCACGATTAAGGTATCCGACTCACTTGTCCGTTTGCGTGCCAATGCAATGGCCTTATGAAATTCAAGAGTCTCGTCCAGGGCCCTCACAGCTTCTGTGTCGTGATGAGCATGGTCAATTCGCCCGCCTTCTACGAAGAGGAAGTACCCTCGCTTTTGATCTTCCAGTATACTCAACGCTTTGGCCACCATCTCATCTAGACCGGGAGTGGTCTTGTTGTCCGCATCAACATGAAACGGCATGTGCTGATTTGCAAAGAGGCCCATTACATGTTGGGTGTTCTTCGGTACCTACACGTCAAATGGGAAGACATTAATATAAAGGATAAGGCGAAGGGTACACTATGTGAATACATACAGCGAGCAACTCTTCCTTGGTACGCACAAATGCTTCCGAACCATTATGAATGCTTCTCCATTTGTCAATCAAATTTTGATTGTCCTGGCGTTTGCCCTCACCGTCCTTTTCCCAGTTCGGTAGAAAGTGCTCCCGCCCACCGCCCATTATTACATTTAAATTGCGACCAACCTCGCCATATATCAATTGCTGTGCAATATCCTGGCATTGTTCAGGATCTTCGCCGTCATTGCGAATTTCCGCATCGTTCTCCCAGTTACGATTTGCTGTGTGTGCGTATACCCCAGCTGGAGATGCATGAGTAACTGATGTGGTTGTAATGAGACCTGAAATAAAAGAAAATACAAATTCAAAATATTACAGTGTGGAACGAAAGTGCGAAAAAATGACAATCGAAATTACGAAACATTTTAAATGTACATTTTGAAGTGGACTGGTATTTTTTATGCTGATCTAATGTGGGATACTAGGGACAGCAGATCTGGCAAATGCCTACCTCGGAAGGGGCCATTTTTAGGCACTCTTTTGAAGAAAAAAAATCCATCCAAGTATCATTATTCATCAGGTTGCATTTTGCGAATGACTTCGGTTGTGATTTCTTTTATTACATGAATCATTGCTAAGGTATTGACGTACTGTTCTTTTTCAATTCTCTGGTTAATTGATGTTTCCTCTACGAGAAATATCACGTCCAAGAAATTTGTCACACAAAGTGACATTGCTTCACCCTCCACTGTGTAGAATTTTGTAGCTCCACCATACATGCTGTCGCCCTCGTCTATAGCACCGATTTAAGCCAAAAAATGTCAGTCATCATATTTTCTTTCCGTATTTCCCGATTGATGAAAGAATTTGCCAAACTTGCTCCAAATAAGGTTGGGCGAAAAATACCGAATTGGCTGTATAAAGCGGAACTGTGAATTTGGCCTTATTTATTCGGAACTTATACCAAGTTTGATCACTTATCACATTGGGAGCGATATCAGTCGCTCTCTACGTACATAAATGATACTTGTTGGAATTGTGTGCAGGTTCCCACACGGTGAGCACACAATCGTACTTGTAAGCCTCAATTCACGCGGCGTACCTCAATCTGAATCCTAGCGAACGAATTTTCGATAAAAAATATTTCGTTATATAAGTGACAAGGGACGAGTTTATCCTGAATAGGAACAGTTTATTAATATATTTTCCTTCTATCTATCATATTGTACTACTAGCTAGCAAGAAGTTGCTCAGTAATACTTTAAGACTGGGAATATTTGTGTATTTGTACACCACGCTGACTAAACTCATTAAAAACAATTGAGAAATGAAGAAATTTTACCAGAGACATGAAAATAATTAGCTTACTAGATAGTTTACAATATCAACAAATTACAAATGAAACTCACGCAATAACAAGTACTAGACAAACTGATTAGTTGGCCTCGGCCGTCCGCATACGAGTGAGAATATTTGCGTAATCTGTTATAAGTCTTAAAAAATCTGTCAAGTTATGGAAAACAAGCAAAACAAAACACTTAAAATATTAGTATAAGATATTGAACTTTGAACACTGAAAAAGTCTAAGGGATAGTTATTTGAATTTCGTTCGCACAAGAGGGAGAGGGAGCAGACTCTCTGCATTGAGTTCCCATTCCCTGTTAGAGGAAAAAAAATTCAACCGTCATTTATTTACACAAATTTGAAATAATAAATTACTTGACGTCATGATAATTTTTATTTGTTTTTGTACCAATTATCAGGATGATTGTGGCTTAATGTGATCAAACAAAACAGACCCTGAGAGAAAACACTCCCAGTGATAGACCATGACGAAACAATTGAAGGTGTAAGCAAATATATGCTAAACGTTTGAGGCAACTGGCCAATGACAGTGACTGGATGGAGTGTGTCAATACGTTTCACTATCGTAGGGCTAATGAGATTCTGTGCGCACAGTGAGAACAGAATAGATTCGGAAAAATTAAGCGAAATCCGGTATGCATTGGTTACATGTGACAAATCATCTACAATTTGCCGAACTGGATCGACCAGGAAATGAACAGAAACTTCTATGCTACTTACACTCAGATGATTCACTTGGGAAGCATTAATGCGCATTAAGAGCTCATTATCGCTTTATGTGAAATAAATTGGTGATTAACTGTTGCAACCTTCGGCTTGCTTACGATTTAAAAAATTCAAATTCAAAGAGCACGTACACTCCACATATCTACGTCCAAACACATCAAAATGGATTCTTGAATAATGTAATCAAATTGGGTAAACTACCAGCTGATGGAAAGCAATGATTCACACGTACTCTGTTTTTTTTGTTTTGATAACGTGATTTAATGAAAAGATTTAACTTGAGAATTGTTTGCTTTTTTTCACAATTGCAAAGAGTTGATAACACCTCGGAAGACGGAAAACATATATTATAAATTCCCTCTCTGTTTTCTCGTTTCCAGAAAAGAAAACTTGGGACCTACTTTAAAATGACAGATGTTCCAACACAAAATAGAAGATCAAGCTTAAGTCGTAAATTCTAGTAAAATTCTTCAACAACATTATGCACAATCCTTTTTCCCAGGAACTTCAATTCAGCGCAAAGCACACACGTAGGCATAATCTGATTATCTAAACACATGTGGTTCCCGTAAACCAAGTGGCACCTGATGTTCCAACGCGATACCGTCACTTTGCCACCCTTTATTCACGACCACGCGATTGAGATTAACTCAATCCATCAATTCAATACTTCCTCATTCTAAACACAATTCCTGCCTGCTGCTGCACACCTTCCATTTCAAAACACTTTAAAATGCACACACACACTGTACTGACGTTTAATCATTTGTACTACTAACCTGTCGCCATTCCACGTTTTTGTGCCCACTCTGCTATCGATGATACATGGTTTGCTGTGTTGTTCTGCCCTAGACAGTTATTTAAATTAACGGCTGCCGACACACCGATGGTACCAAAATTGGCCTTCACACCGCCCAGATAAGCGGTGGCTGTGCATGCCGAGTCCGCCACTTGTGAATTCGTACAATAGGTCTGCAACAATATTCAAAACCATATAACCGAGTGATAAAGTACACGAGATACAATTGCTGCAGCACAATGCACCGCACAACTGAAGCAACTATCCCACAATTAAGTGTTTTCCATAAAATCGAGGTTAGCTGCTCCACTTTTTCGCAAAAGCGTGCACACATACCTTGCTTAGACCCATGTAGGGGAATTTCTCGAAAGACAACTGCTGCTCCTCGCCACCCATGTACACGCGAGATGCCGTTATGGTTGGAATGGACATTCCATCGCCCAGGAACATGATAACATTCTTAGCCACATTCATGTTTAATTTATTCTTCTGCAGTTGGCTCTGAAGGATGTCCTGTCCCACCTCGTTCCAGTACTCGATGAACTCCTCATCTGGATTTGGTGGTCGAAATCCCAGCGGTGGCATGGCTCGTTTATGCAAACGCTGCCTTGGATTCGATTTGAAATAAAAAGTGGGATGCATCCGGCGGTCGTCATCTAAACGATGAAACGAGGGCAGTGTAAAAATTGAACCATTCCCTGGTGGCAAGGTCACCTACCCAAGTTGTCAGCACGCATTCCCGTGAAGGCGCCTGGAGCTCCCGTCGCTGGGCACACAAGAAAACACACACTTAACACAACGACGATACGGTAAACTAGATCAATCATTTTTTCTGTATTAATAAATCTCAAATATGTAGCCACAGAGGAGTTTCGACTTCAACTTGTACGACTGGAGTTAAGCGCGAAGCAGCACTGTCGTGCCTTGTTCAATTGTGACTCGATTACTGAACGGATGACTGTGAGTTATCGACTGGCAGACGCTGGTCCAGCAGCGGTCGTATTTATAGTATTGACAGGCAGGCACAAGCTAGACGCGTTTCGATATTGATCGGCTGATAAGCCCGAATCTGTTTTGGTTTCAACAGTGATTATGTGAACATTTTGTTCGATTTGGATTTTGCTCGTCTTGTTGTTTTCTTTTTTTTTTCTTTTGTTTATTCTTTGTGGCTACACGAGTAGATAAGGAAGATTGTTTGAATGTGTCAACATGTGATTACCACGGTCATTACATCGAGAATGTAAGATACACAAAATACATCCGGCTAATTGTCAATTGGAATTGGATGCCGGATTTGGAAGACTTGGAATTAAATACCGACACCTGCCGAGAATACTTACAAGAGCATAAAGCGTAAATGACCCAGTCGGAGTAGTTGATTTCATTTCCATGTAATTCGTTCGCACAAAGTGGATATGTACCAATTAGTAAGTTAAAATGAATTTAGGTCAGTGCGTAGATTCATAATGAGTTCCTGATTGGACATGGATGTTCAAATAGATGACTTAATAATGATGTCGGTTTAATCATGCCGACGTCATTCGCCAAAAGTTAATTCCCTCATTTTATTGCGAAGATGCTCAGGGTATAGTTCAAGGTTTTGGTATTGCGATCTTAAGAATACGTAGTTCGAAGATCTCTAAAATTTGGTCAGGGTTTTTTTTCCGAGAACTGGAACAGCTGGAGAATTCTACTGGATTTCGTGCGCTTTTTTATTTTTCGTAAACAAAAACTTTTCAACGGAGCTTACATTTTGCTGAATATTATTTTCAATATGTTAAATATTAACCCATAAACATCTGCGACAATTTCTGATCCTGGAAACTAATTCAATTAACGTGGGAAGCACCAATCCCAATTCCTAATAAGTAATTTTTCATTTAATATCCTTTGCTATACATCAAATACCCAATCGAACCAAGTTCAATGTGCCTGTTTATCATCACAGAAATCCCTTGCAAGCATATACAATGAAAGTTGCAAATAATTTTGAGTGGAGCCGTGGATAAAGTTAACTTTATCTTTGACCGAATTTTTGTTGACTTTGCTTTTTAACTGCAACAATAACAATTGGAGGATAAGACAGAATGCACTTTTAAGGAAATCTAAATTGCTTTGTATGAAAATTTGATGTTCACTAGTATCCCTTCGTTGATGCTTGTTTCTTGAAACTCAGTTTAACATCGAACTTTGACACCACCTAATAAGAGGATGAATATTCAAGGGTTAGATATTTCAAGGTGTCCTATTTCACGCCAAAGGTCCTGCCCGTGCTAAAATTATAATATCATCAAATAGGTTCAGAGGACTACCTTTTGCTTTTGATTTCGATGAGTCAATATCATCGGGGGGAAATAATGTTGATTTGATGATTTTGATGATTTTGATGCATTTGAGCAATTTCTTCAAATGTGTAAACTTTAAATATAAATACAGTGGACTCCTCCTAGCGAATTATAGGGAGTTCGATTTAGAGGATGGGTTTTGTATGGAAAATTAAGGGAAACGCCAAAAATAAAATAAATGGTGTTTTTTAATTTCGAGAGGCTAGGAACTTTAATTTTGCGGCATTATTTTCTGTGACAGTTAATTTAACAGTTTTGGCAATTCATCGTGGATAAACAAACGGCGCAGCAACGTTTAAGACCTCTTCAAATTTATTTTAAAAAACTTGTTTTAATTCGAGAAACTCAAGCTAAAGCCGAAACAACATTAAATTCAGAAAGAGCCACCGCTTTGTGAACATTGACCATCATCTAGAAAAATAATGATGATCAGAACGAGACAGTCAATGATGAGCGGTACAAAAATGATTGTTAACTTTTTCGTGTAACACTTGGATTTGGAAGTCAAAATTCGACACGTTATAGTCTGATCCTGACGTATTGCGAATGTTATGTGAACGCGACGGTCGCATGCCCGAAATCATATTCAAAAATTAATTTCATTAAATTAAATTTAAAGTTATTCGCCTCTTAAAAAACAAGCTTTACTAAGAAAGCGTATGTTCAGACTTTGAATATTCACTTACAAGTGGAATATGTGAAGCATGTTGGAGGGTTAAATTATCAGATAAGTTGGACAGACTTTGGTCCTTTGAATGATTGACCCATCAAAATAGTTCATTGCGTCATTTTTGATCGAATTTAATAGGCAATCAATGATACTGAACAAAATAATATAATATTTCTGTCGAAGCTGCATTCACTAATAGTTGGTTATACTATAAATTTAGATGAGTTGTCAAGAGTAATTTTCAGAAGCCATGGATGGATACAATTTCACCTCAAAAATCAATGACACTGAATAAATAGATAGGACAAACGAATATTTGTTGATCCTTTATACACATTTCCGTGATCTTTTCACTTAATTCTCGTTTATGGGATTTTCCAATCAGCCATGCACATGAACTCAATCTTTTCACGATTTCCTTCCAATTGTTATAATCAATTTAATCAACTTTAAAAAAAAAAAAGCTATGCGATTTCGATTTTCTACCTTAAATCTTCTTAGATTCTTAGGTTGAAAACTGTAATAGCAAGAGATCATCGTCTTATGTCCAATAGTCATCCAAACCAATGACCAAACTGTCAATGATAACATTAACAAATGAAGAACGTTTACAAATAATTAACATTTCTTACCAAAATTCCTAGTCGGTGACAGCAACCTGAAAAACGTTGACTTAAATTTTTTGTCTCGGAGACTCTTGTCCCAGTAGACAAGAAAATTTATAGAAAAGCGAACAACTGCTGGATGTTCCCGTGCCAGTGAAACAATGGGTTGGTCGTAGTGCCGAGAATAAGACCCCGCTACGGCGAATTTTTCGAAGATATCCTAGCTTATAGAACGAAAGATGAAGAGACGTACATTCTCGAATTGGGCTCTAGAACTGGTGGAAGCAGATGACCAATTTCATTGCAAAGTCATCTTCAAAGATGAATCGCATTTTACATCTTTGATCAATTGCATGGACTAGACATAAATAATATGTGGTTTCAACAAGAAGGTGCCACAAGCCACACAGCTTGGGTAACAATCGACTTATTGAAAACTCAATTCGATGAACGTGTTATATCGAGAAATGATCCTGTCGATTGGCAGCCTTGATCTTGATCACCACCTCATAGCTAATAATGTACAGGAGAGAGCTGCCGTCGAAATGTGTGCCCGAATCATCGAAAATTGGGTTCAACGAATCGACCGCTGCAACATGCCTGTTGTGGTGATATAAACTACGTCGGATTTCACACATGAATGTTTTGATTGTGCCTCAAGCCGACAATAATATTTTCGATATACCTCAAATGGTTTACAAGTTTCAGTTCAAAAAGGACGTGTATTGGAGAACCTCTTATGAAAACAAATTTAACTTAGGAGGGAGGTGTTTCTAGTGTGTAAAAATCAAACACTGTTAAATAGCATCCACCATATTCTTGAAGAAAAAAAAAACAGGAATCCAGAGGAATGAAAAACTATTTATGGAAATAAATTACCAAGAACGTAGCTCTTTGCATCGGATTTCTTTTTTTTAAAGGATTAACGATCACATAGCAACGCACAGTATGTACGCACGTCCAGGTAACTAAGAACCCCTGCAACTCCCCCAACGTAGGCCAGATACAATTGTACCGTGTTGTTCTTATCACTGTGTCACAAAATGTACCTCAACATCAATGCCCACAGTAGGTAACTCAAATTAGACCTGCTTTTTGTGTATTCTATTTTTACTTCAAAGTGTACCTCAGATGTATTTTTATGTTCCAAAGCACCACATCTCTCTCTGGACTGTTATGTTATCGTAATCCACTCAATTAAATTACACTTGCTCATCATCTTATGCAACAATATAGTTTTGTAAATTCTTCCGTAAGAAATATGTTAAATGATTACATACGAGGGACACACCACCAACCCGAAAAGTACTGATTACTCCCCACACGTGTCTCGCAAACAACATACGTCTGAAACTAAAGATTAAATGATTTACTCGATCAGTTGCTTCTTCAAAGCTATGAATACTGAATCACAGTCGTGTACGAATTTAACATGGAATGAAACGAATTACTTTGGACTTGACAGCGCAATCAAAAACAAAAACACAAAGCTTCTTATTTCCTGTTGATTGCTGTTACATCTCGATCATGGTCACTACAATTTTGATGAACTTGACGTCTCTCTGTCTCCGAATACAATTTAACCAAATCTTGAGTCCAATTGCTTTAACAGACAGAAGTAATTTTTTGAAAACGATAAGATGGAAATTCAAAATCTTGCACTGATTGGTAAATGTTTTTTTTTTCTTTCGATTTTCTTTGCAGCAACACCCTGCATGGGGTCAAGGGTCGGTCCGTGCCTACCAATGGTACAATAAACTGGACTTTTAATTATAAAGTCATGACACCAAACATAAGAGCGACAATTGTTCAAACTCTCTTGATAAGCCAAATGATGTGGATTGTCTCACTGCAGCCTTAAATCGAAAACAACATCTCATATTTTATACCAACAAAAAAAAATGAAAACCATTTCTAGCCACAGCAACAAGGTCACGTGAGTGAGTCGTTCACTAGTGATAGTGAGTCCCCGCAAGACTTCGGAACTACTGGTAGCCATGTGTGAAGCACACTTATAAATTAAACAAAAATCTCTCTCCAATAGTCTGGTTGATAAAACCCCCGACGGGGGTCGAAGTCACTGTTTTGGTTACAAAACAAGCCACAATTATCTGCGGTGATATTTTTAAACCTCATAGTCGATTTATTTTGCATCTCATTGCTTATCCAAGAAACACAAGAACAACCACACCTCTTCTGTGGTTGAAATCGCTGCGTTTATGAACACAAAACAAGTCTTCATGTCCAGCGTATCGCCTTCACTGAATTCAACATCCAGTCATGATTTAAACAAACAATCTGGACATGCTGTACGTACACATGTGCTGATCGCGTGCATCGCTTGATTCCGCTTCAACAGCTAGCACGAGATACTCTATTGGAAATCACGTGAATCCGGAATGAGATCAAGAAAACACTCTTATCGCCTGGGAGGTGTGTTGTGTGCTGCCAGTGAGTTGTCTGACCCCTTAGAGCATATGCTTGATTTTTGAATCTAATTGCTTTTATTTTCTTTTGAGTTTCTTGTTTTGACCGGCACATGGAGAGCTGCCTAAACTGCTAATCAATGCAGGGGAATTGATTTTTTTGTGAACAAATTTCGATTTGAATGCAATTGTGTTTTAGTTGGATTTGAACTTTGCTCGGACTGAGTACGAGGTTGTTTTCAAATTGATTACCCAGATACGATGCAACTATTTCCAATTCCCCAAAGTACAGTTTCGATGAAATGTATTCTCCGTTGCGTGGAAAGGCGAAGTTACGGACACGAAACAGTGTAAGCAGTTTGGACTGGTTGAATATTTATTGACGTTGTACTCAAGTAATTTATACCACATGTGCCAGGGAATGCATGCTTTTATGAACCAATTATGGGAAACTGTGGTGAACAATGGCAAGAGTTGCTCAACAATTGTGACAAAGTGATTCCGATATCAATTAATTGATCATGTGGGTATCGATTTCAAACTAGTGGGATGTCCACTTCATTAGTGACGCTGTAATAGTGTTTTGATTTTTTATGGTTATAGGATTTCAATGGACAATTAGAATCCAATAGATTGTTAACCAGTTCATCCTCGTTTTATGGCTCCATTGCATTTTTGGAGGAGTTATCTGTCATTGTCAGCGAGTTTAAAGTTTATCTGAATATAGTTAACTGCAAATCAATTGAAGTCTTTGTTTAAATGTCTTCGTCATCTTGAGTTAATGGGAGTCACAGGTTCACATTACAAACACACAATAAATTGAGCACAACGCCCACGGTGGCGTTCCTCAATGATCAGTGTTGCGTTCAAACAATCACCTTTTAATATTTCTTTTTCGGACGGTACTCGGGTCAGTTGTAAATACGCAACGAGAATTTCCTCGTGAGGTCGGTTGTCATCATGACTTCAATTAGCAGGCAATTCGTCGCACCGTGAACAAGTTTGAGCCTTACCCCATAAATCAGACGGAAATTGGTGCAAAATCAAGAAAACATATCCAAGATAGCGGGCAGAATCCTAGAAGGCCCATAAATGTCGCTTTCGCGACGATCAGCTAAGTTGGACTTCGCCATAGAGTCAACCCGGCTTATTTTGCGGATGGATTTGGACCCAGATCCGTACAAAATTGTGCTCACGCAAGACAATTTTTGCAAAAGCTCTGGAGACGAAGAGCAAAAGGATACTATTGTGCACATTCTCTCTAACTTCAGCGCCCTCTCCTGCAGAAGGATAAACTCTAGCATTAGAGCCTTACTTCTTGAACAATCTGACCGAAATAAGCAGCATTAATGTCAATTGTCAACCATATTCATCGTGATCGGATCATTTTTTTTTATCATGAATAACCTTCAAAATTTGTTCTGCTTTATTTTAACTCTGTTTATGTACTAATAGCTACCGGCTGTATACAGTTTTTTAGACTCTCACTGTCTATCTCTATCGGACAAAAAATGAAATGAATGATTAACTCAACACATTCCTCTTTATTATACAATATCTTAGAGACAAACTTCAGTTGGCTTGGCCAAAATGCACGCACTCTCTTCCTTGCGGCTGAATTTTAAATCCTTCTCTGAAATGTATTAAGAATTTATTCGTAAACTCACTTTCATCATATATTTGGTGTCCTATCTCAAAATTCCTTGGATAAATAATCAACGTTACCAGGCACATGTAGCCGGTGTTTATTACGAAACATAAAATATCATATTTGCTTTATTTTCTGCACTTCCCTCTCATTCATTGTGTTCTTGTCTGTGTATTTACCTTCAAGTTTCATTCCAAGTCATTATTTACTTGAATTTATTGTAGATCCAATAAATGTCAGTATGTACATGGCATTTGTTTAAAATGACCATGCCATTGTGAAAGGAAAACAAAAACATCCCTACTAACAAAAGGAAATGTAATATCCTTTATGCCTTATACAATTTCAAGTCACCAGTTTGAAATTAATTCCCATTTGAATCTCTGAAAACGTTTATTGTCATGTGGTTACTTTTGTGTGGTTTTGATTACAATTTAAAATTACGTGCTGAGATGGAAAAAAACGTAATAAAAGCCATACACATATTTATTAATTACATATTTGGTCAATATATGGCTTTAAAAATATGAATTAATTATTCTTAGCTCGGCAATTTGAATTTACTGTCAGTTTGAAGGCCAACGTGCTTGCAAATGCATAAAAAAGCACATGTTTATCATATTCAATGCCCATGCTGCCATTTCCTTTTTCCATTCTGCATTTTTTATGTTAAGAGTTCGTCAATTTGTTAACGCAAACTCGGCCATAGCCGATTTATATCATTATGAACTGATAAGGTACACATTTCAAGTTGGGGGAGAACAATGAGAGATTTTTTTCGGAGAAGGAAAGAAATGTGCTCTTCCTCTTAAAAGGCATTCATAGAGAACAATGGCATGCTCAATTCGTGTGGTTGGTTTCGAAGATGATGTGAATGGTCAGACGAAACTTAAGTACATCACAATTAAGTCATTGTGGCTTTATTGGAATAAAGTGCTGATAGCAGTGATAATATATAATAATAATATGGGTGGCGCTACAGCCTGTAGAGGGCCAGGGCCTAGCTTCTCAGCAACCACTCTGTTGTGAATGCTATTTGGTCCCTCACTAATGGAAGGGACCTACAGTTTAATGTCGACTCCGAACAGCTAAGTGTGAGAAGCTTTTTCTAGACAGTTATACTATTTGAGCATTGTCAGTGACTCGAAAGAGGTGTGTCGTGAAAATTATTTTTAGGTCGTATTGGGAATCGAACCCAGACACCGAGGTTCAAGTGCGTAGGGTTCGACGCACATACCCACAATGCCACGACCGCCACTAGTAATGATAGTTTCTCCAATTATAATGTTTCAGCAGCTGTCAAAGTTACCAACGACATTTAGCTGTCAAAATATTCAGTAAGGTTTTTCATTTCATAATGCACGGCAACATCGAAATTCCGGCTCAGTTGTAAACACGCAACATGAGTTCCCCCGTGACGTCGGTCGTCATCAGTGTGCAGGCAATTCCTCGCACCGTGGAAGTTGTCATTTCACTATTTTGAGCTTTAAGCCACCAGGCAGACAGATATTGGAGCGAGGTGAAGGAGACAACCGGCGTTGCAGCCAGTGTCGAAGAAGTCCCAAAAAGGATCCAGGCATGGATTAGCTGAATTGAGCATCGCCAGATGGTCAACCCTGCGCTTTTGGGCTGAATTTGATACTACATCCCTGTAAGATTATGCTGACGCAAGAATTGATGCCGGGCGAACATAGGCAACGAATGTGAATCTGCTTTTTGGGTGCTTGAAATGTGGGTCGGAGATCCGGATTTTGGACAAAACAAATCATCGGACGGGACTCTTTATTGACTCGAACACAATTCACAAGTGTTCATCCAAACATTAATGCATGCATAAAGACTGACCCTGTGCGACGACGGAACAGAGAACGGTGGATACCCAAGTAGAGAAGGATCTTAACCTACATGTTGTGCGAAACTGGAGGCAACTAGCCTGAAATTGTGCTGGGTGCGCCGTCATCCACGGCATACACGATCGGCTCCTGTATTCATTGGAAGTTACATATGAGCCTCTGCACTTACGTATATTTCAAACACCATCAAAGATGTCCTCAAAAAAAAACATTAAGGTACACATATGGATCAACAGTTCCATCAAAAGACGCCCTACACAATTCCTAAATCTTCGTATGAAAAGATGCAGATATGTGCGAAGGTTCTCCTGAGAGCCATGCAAAGCTCTTCCAGTTCAACTCATTAAATTGTAAATTGAAAGCTTGAAATATTCCTTTTGAAATCCGCTTGCGTTGGCAAATTAGCAAAACCGCACAAAGTTGTGGGGTTTTGTTCAAAAGAATGCTTTTACTTTATTATACCCGCGCTCCGCAATTTGTACACACAATGCCACCCATATTGCAACATAATTCGTTTCTCATTCTGCCCTCTTCACGTACGAGTGTGTACACATACTTCTGGCATACCAATAAGCAAAGTAAGCAAGCAGCCCTATTGCAGCACAACATCAAAAGGGCTGATACATTCCTAGACGCGAAGCAATAAACTTAGCCACATTGTGATCGACATTTCATTCGAGATTTATTGTGACAAAGATTACGAATGTCAAGAGTAAATACCGACTCAATAAAATACTACAAGGGAAAAAAAAAACAACGAGAGAAAGAAATAAAAACGAAGTCCCATGTAGAACATGTTAAAGACAACAATTTAGGAGTTGTGGTGGTCGTCCTGCAAGCCAATAACAAACAACGTGAAGTGTAATCCGCAGAATAAGAATAGTAAATTACCGACAATATGCGCCATTTTGTATGCCCTCACCATATTTGCCAGGAGAGTAACCATTTTGATAGAAATGTTTGTATGTGCTGTGTACATTTGTTAGAAAAACACAGTTCCAAGACTGGGACAGCACGTAGAACCACGAACAAATCCATTACGTAATGATGATGCTTTAGTTGTAATCCTTGAGGAAACTTCCTGTTTGTGCTTTGCTTAAAATTCTCATCCTCCAATTCACCATCAACCTCTACACCACTGGTCGATATAGGTCAACCATTTGTTTCAACTCTACTCGTCGAGTGTTTATTGCACACACTCGCAGCGTAATATATAAGTAGATATGTACGTACAGTGGATACGTACAACACGAAGCATAACTATACTCTTTCTATGTGTATAGAAATAAATTTATGGTAATTTTATTTTCAATCACAAAAATTGTTTTACACGAACATGAGGAAAATGGTGCATGGGCCTCAGCTTCAGCTACACAAAAAAAAAAAACGAACGAACAGAAGCAGGAAACACAAAAACAACTTGGAATCCTTACCTTGTACTTGAATAGGCGGTTGAGGAGGATTGAAAAATTGTTCTCTAGCTGCATACATATGTGTACGTTCTCGTGCGTACAGATGTGTGCAAAGGAAAACGCTTGGTTCATGTGCGTGAGAGTTAACCCAAAATTTATGACGATGCGGATTTCTTTTACGAGGCGATTTGCGATTAAATCGAATGAATAAAATATTTCGACTTCTTCACCGACGATGACGACCATGATGGTCGTCTCTCGCTCTGGCGAGTGGAGACGGATGGTTATTGATTCAATTGTATTTGAGAAATCACCGATTAATGGCTTCATAACCCTAAGTGACATACACAAAATTAATTGCCATTCAAATTAATTTAGTTCTGATTGTTCATTCATGTGCGATTTTTTTTATGGCAAGGGGGTTGATATTTGTTTTTTGCCGAATGGGTTCTCGTTGATTAGGTACACAATAGTGGCCATTATGAAGTGTGTTGTCGTAGGTATTGGTATAAACCCGGAGCGATTTGGGTCTAGTTTTTACAGCAACCACTCGTCTTATGCATGCTATTGTTCTCTCATGAGTGGAAAGGATCTACACTCTACAGTTTTGTTCCTCGAAACTTTGATGTCGTGTCGTGTCGGCGGACTAGGACATTTGACTTCAACTCTAGACGTGGATTGACCTGCAGATAAGCTGGCTCGGCCACATCAATCGAGAGCATCAAAACCAGTGATACATTACATTGACATTTTTCGAGTCCTAGCCTAGTGGTTCAGGAAGAGGAGAAGGAGGATATAAAGATCAAATAAAAGGGTCCCAATATTAACGCAAGCCATTTGGGCAGTGAATTGTTGGGAAAAATTCAATTTGACGACTGGGAGCAAAACAAATGCATCCACAACGTGTCCACATTTTGGGCAAAAGGATCCTTGGACCTTACTTTTTTTGAAAATAATGCTAGCCAAGCAGTGACTGTTACTGGTGCTCGATGTCGCGACATGATAACACAGTTTTTGTTTTAAAAATGGATGATATTCATATGGCCAATATGTAGTTTCAGCAAGACAGTGCCACACTCCATAGGTCGTGAAACAATTCGGAAACAAACTGTATGATCATGATCCATTTCCTGATTGTGCACTCCTCATTTCGGTAATCAGAAGAGATTTAGCTCCGTTAGATTTACTTGTATGTGCTTATTTGGAGTCATAGGTCTATGTCTAAAAAAATCCGTGCATTACAGGAGGAAATTAAAAGCTGCATCAACGAAATTCAGCCACATTTATGCAGAATGCTAGCAAAGCATAACCCTATCCTATGCACTTTATGATGCAATAAAAACTAATAAGGCTAAGAACTGTGTGTTTTCTATTTAATTCAAATCTTTTTTAATTTCGGAACACCCTTTTTAAAGATGCAGGACCATTCGGCTTGTTGTTGCTTCGTAACCATATTTTTTTTTGTATGGCCGGGCAGTTACCCCGACGGCACAACCTCCAACCTGGATGGCCAGTTCCTTTTTTGTAACCCCCATAAAAAAGGATACCCTTTTATCTGCGCCAACTACAGACGCATCAGTCTCCTAAGTATCGCATATAAAATCTTATCTGCCGTACTGTGTGAACGCCTAAAGCCATTCGTCTACAACCTGGTCGGTCCATAGGGAAGGACCTAGGCTTTAGGCCAGGAAAATCCACCATCGACCAAATATTCACATTGCGGCAGATTTTGGAGAAAACCCAGGAGCAACAAATCGATACCCACCACCTTTTCATCGATTTTAAGGCCGCGTATGATAGCATCTATAGAGACGAGCTATACAGAGCAATGTCTAGTTTTGGCATCCCTACGAAACTCGTCCGTTTGTGTAGGATGACGATGGAGAATGCACGCTGCTCCATCAAGGTCGGTAAAGACCTAACCGAGACCTTTGATGTCAAAAAAGGATTCAGACAAGGCGACGCGCTGTCATGCGACTTTTTCAACATCGTTCTTGAAAGAATTGTTCAAAACTCGAACGCCAACACCAGAGGAACAATCTTTCAGAAGTCCTTCCGGTATTGACATTATCGGAAGAACGCAGCGTGATGTCAATGGCGCTTTTGCGGGTATTGCAACGGAGGCCGCGAAGATGGGTTTAGCGGTAAACGAGGGTAAGACCAAGTATATGCTGCCAACGAGCGACATCGACTTAGCCAGAAGAGTGAAGATCCAACAATTGAGATGGCTAGGTCATGTAGAGCGGATGGAAACCGGATGGCTCCGGCCCGAAAAGTCTTCGAATCCACCCCGAGGGACGGCGCAGTACAGGCAGACTAGAGGCTAAAGATCGAGCTGGCTTGAGACGCTTGTTGATTGAGGCCCAGATCCACCTCGGACTGTAGCCCCACCTTAAGTAAGTAAGGACCATTCGGCTTTTATGACTCGAAGCAGTTCCATATTTTCTGATAAATGCTTTTTTTTAGCAAATATGACGAAACAGTTCGTCCAAACTTGACACTAGCTCTTGCACATTATAGTTGAGTTTTTAACGCAGTCACTTATGCGCGTTCTAGTTGGACCTTCAGACTTTGAACGCGGAGAATTTCCATAAACGTCTTCTGTAAAATATCAGTCAGGTTCAATTGAGTGCGTCCAAAACTGCCAACCACAAGTTTTGCACACAGATTCAATGCTTTGCGGAACAGATAATATTCCAATATATACGATCCATTCTGGTACTTTTTTGGGTAAAAACTTGATATTTTGTTCACTTTTGCACTTTCTTGGGTCAGCACTGTTTGTTAAGAATGGAAAATGACATAAGTGCAGTCGTAGGTTACGTAGGTAGAAAAGATGAAAAATATAACGAAACTTAACGAAGCTGAGGGAAGTAGTTGTAATGGGCACGGGGTATAACTTCTGTACATTCACTCGTTTGCTCTCGTTGGCTTCTGTAAGTCTCCTCTACCAGTTTAAGCATTTTTGTCTAAAATAAAAATGCATTGAAAATTAAAGCAGAAGGAGAACAATGGCTTCCATTCTGACGAATACTCTGCATCCACAACAATATCATAATTTTATTTGAATAAAAAGAGCCCGTCCCTTTCAGAACTATGATTAATTTGAGATTTCCCCCTTCAAATCACAGAGCACCGTGACCTTTATCATGTACATTATATTGACTACGAAACTGCCAGCCCGACATCCTGAAAGCTTGCTTTTAATGCTAGCAAAAAATAATCCCGCCCTACGTTAGTTAACTCAGCAATTTTACACACTTTCACTTGGCAACATGCCAAAATCCCAACATGGCTATACCGACACTATACTCATCTTGGCGATTCGGCGATAGTTTATTCCAAATTCTAATGCGATTTGGGCAAGGTTTTGGTGCAGTTAACCTACTTCAAATTTCCAAGGATAGAAAAACGAATTAGAAATAATTCATTTGTAAACGCTTCTCCTTTGCATTGCATTCGTTGAGGGTGAATGCAATTGAATCGAATCCTAAAAAAACGACTCAAGCTCTTCCAGCCCACGAGGAAATGCTTGTTTTTCACTTGTCTGTACATTTACCTCCATAGCGTTTGTGGGGGTAGGGGGGGTGAGATCTCTCAGGGCGGAATAAATGATAGTTAAGTTTAGATGGTTGAAAGATACTTAATGAGCAAACCACAGCACTTGCTTCACTGCAGGGAGGTTACACAGCATGCAATTTAAGGGGGGAAAATGTACCCTTAGTTTTCAAACAGAGCAGGCAATCACCCAGCTGACAGAACAATATTTCTCTTTAAAGATGAAAGTACTTTAAGGATTATACGTAAATGTAGGGCGGGCCATTAGGTTCTCTTCAAACATATTTATAAATTAATGAAAGTGAAATCTAATAAAAGGCATTTTATTGAATTACATCTAATGCAGGGAATTAGTTTTAATTGTGGAGAATTTTCTGGAAAATTTAATCCGGATTCTTTTAACTAGCACGACAGCACAATCATCTTTAAACACAGTAGATTCCCTCTAAGTCGAACTCTCACGGGATATCCAAATCAGTTCGAGTTAGAGTGAGTTCGACTTAGAGGATGGGTTTTTGCATGGATAATTGACGGAAATGCCAAAATATGGCGAACAAAAACTTCGACTTAGGGAGAATCCACTGTAGTTAAACTTAATCAATCCGTAGATATTTTGTCACTATACCTAGACAATAATCGTGGCTGTGCGGGAAAGAGATCAAAAAATTGTCCATATACCTTCAACCCCTCGCGAAATATAATCGAAGAGCTTATGAAGTCACACCCAGGCCAGCGTCCTGTGAAATTAATGGATAGGTTGATATGAATAACGTGCCCAGCTAAGAGATTCACACAATTAGATCGAATTTATACTTCCCCACGCCTTAGACCCAGCAACACAAAGCTGTACCTACCGGCAACTTTGCTGTTAGTTAAAGACTACTGTGCAGCACAATACAACAACAAAAATGTGGTACATAAGATCGAAAAATTAATAAACATAAACCCTCCTAGATAACAGAAAGTCAATCAATTTCATTGTATATTTAACGTAAGATCTAAAGTTGGATATCATGGACTCTGCCTTTTCGGATAACATCTTCTGACAAATGGATTTGCCTTCAAATAACATTAGTCGAATATAAATTCAGGAAGTATATGAATATCAAATTCGGACAACTGCTTAACCACATCAAAGAAATGACATTGATCCAGTAGATTGACATCAATAACCCAGGTAACTACATACACATGCATCTGGTAAGCAAATATTATACTCATGCTCGAACAGAGCACAATAACAACACAACACAACGCCACATACAGCCAATGTTCGCATAGAATACGGTTCCTAAAATCAAATAGGGATACACATGAGTTTATGTACGAACTATTCATTTGCATATTGAAATAAGCACTGCATCCCTTAGACTAACAATCCAACCAAAACCACCCCAAAAACCCCATTTAAGCATGGGTATTTACTTAAATCCGTATGCGCTGTGCGTACATCCGACAGATACTGTTACTGTACGTTCGTTTCTACGTATGTATTTCTGTAAACAAAGTGAAAGAGAAAAAAAAAACATTAAAAGATCGTATTATTCATACTTTCATGGCGCATTATCGATTTATATCACAATACCTCTGAGAATAATGTAACGCCGATTGCAATGGCATGAATGTTAGCATTAAATTAAACGCATCACACACAGTAGTCACCGAGCTGCCTGCGCGCCCCCAACCCTCGACTACGGGTATTTCTGATTGTAATGAATCCCCAAGGCCAACAGCAATTTCAATGTTGTGCCATTTATGGCACACAGATAATAATACACATCGCACACGAATTTGTGTATGACAGCCATCCATACGTTCCTGTGTACATAACTGCGAAAGTACTATCTGCCAGAATCGAGAGAGAAAGCCCTGTAATGTGTACATAATATGATTTTCAAAAAAAAAAAAAGAAAGAAACTCAAGCGCTTCGCAATCGCAAATAAAACCATGCTGCCAGGATGAGTGTTCCCTCCAGCCCACACCACTTCAAATTGCTGCTTTGAATTACACGGAGTGCGGAGATGTGCACAAGGGATAGCTTACGTACTCCCGCTAGTCCGCCCTCACGGATAAAAAACAAAATAAAACTCAGCATGAGGAACACAAAAGACGAAATGCGAAATAGACAAACACTTCATTCCTGATGCTAAGACGGAGCGACGAAAGATATGAGGAAATATGTACCAAAAATTGCGAAAACTCAATGAAAATTGGATCACGAGAAGAGACGAAGGCAATTCATGGAAGCCTCTACACATCCGACTTTTTGTTTTCCTTCGTATCCTAAAGACACAAGTTATTCGCGTAATGAATGAAGTCAGGCGTGTATCATCGTTTTTATCGATTTTTCCAAAAAACCAACCCGAAGTTAAATAGATGTCATTCTTCCGGGACAGAATGTACGACGAAGTGACGTGCCTAATTTGCGTTTCCGGTAGAGCACCCAAATAACAAGATTAATTTTTCGTCATTTTTCACTTTACATATTGCACATCTGTCATCTGATGACTCAGTGGATCAATTATTCTGATTTAAAAAGAAAAAAAAAGGAAAGCAAAAGTTTAAATGATGAGCAAGAAAAAATGTAATGCTCCAGGTGAGGCTCGAACTCACAACCCCGGCATAGCTCACACAGATTACTGATTATAAGTACCGTGCGCTAACCAATTGCGCCACTGGAGCTCCGGCTACGGGTTTGTCAAAGGGCCCACATGAAAAAGGGCTGATTAATTTTTGTATTGCTATGTGTATGTACAATGTTATAAAAGCACAAGTGATATCCGCTGGTTGCTGGGAGTTTATTAGTGAGTTCTGTGTGACAAGTAATAACTTTATTCTCGTAATTTATTTGTATTTCATGTCAACCATATGAAAATTAGATGGATATACGTTAACTAGGCAGAGGGTGTGTGTATTTAGAGCTTATTTTGTACACGTTAGATCATCGTTTGATATTAAAGCAAACAATGATGCTAGTATTTCTTTAATAGAGTTTTGACAAGCATGTACTGATTCCACAAATTTTTCAGTTCGTAGACGTTATTTTTGGATGTGAACATGTTATTTTCATAAATGTATCATTTTAGAAGATGGTTGGAAGATAAATTTCAATTGAATTGATTAGTTAAAGTTTTCAGTTGTTGTGAGAGCATTGTGAATCTACCCGATCTATGTATTTGACATATATGTATAATTTAACAAACATGTATATAAATGTAGATTCCGGTGTTTGATGCAATTTTTCTCAGGGACAGCCTTTATTCATATAGAACAACACAATCCCAGTAGAAAAAAGTAAGCTTCAATGTATTAGGTTGATCATAATTATAATTCATCATTTCCGAGTGAAGATAAATAGGAACATATTATGCAGATGCCTAGCAGCAGGCATTATTCTTCTTCTACCTCCTCCTACCATATACTGAGATGACTTCACTGTCACAATTGGTTTTCTCATGCGGCAACTATGCAGCCGTTGTGCAGATTTCATAATTTACATGGTATGGTAGTCCTTTCCTTCCTTTTCGATTATTGAACTTTTGTCGACTAAATTTAAAAAAAAGCCTGTGTTTCACGTGTATCCAATCCAAATTGTATCCAGAGAATAATTTTAATGGAATGATTAGGATAACTTTATTCATTCTTCCCTTATCACCCTTATCCAAAATCCCAACACGGCTATACCGACACCATACTCATCTTGTCGATTCGCCGATAGATTATTCCAAATTCTAATGCGATTTGGGCAAGGTTTTGGTTCAGTCAACCAAATTCAAATTTCCAAGTAAAGAAAAACGAATTAGAAATAATTCATTTGTAAACGCTTCTCCTTTGCATTGCATTCGCTGAGGGTGAATGCAATTGAATCGAATCCTAAAAAAAAACGACTTAAGCACTTCCAGCCCACGAGGAAATGCTTGTTTTTCACTTGTCATAGCGTTGGTTTGGGTAAAATACATACTTATATAGAAATACACAGGTAACGATGAAATATAGTTTAGAGTAAGAAAGAATAGTAAGAAAGAAATTGTTTTCTTAAATACAAATTCAGTATATGTATTTCATGCCTCTGTGGTTTTTAACAGGATTGAGATGACCAAAATCTTATATAAAGTGATCTGTATCCTTCGAGATGCGGCTCCAATGTGTCACCTGTGCCCAATGGAACAGCGGTTGTTCAGAGTTCACCGCCAGACGCAGGCGTTTGGGTTTTGCAATATCATCTCCAGAATGATATTGAAATATCGCGCGTCGCCCTGTCTTAATCTATTTTTGTCATTGAAGGCCTCTGTGACTTCGTTACTGAACTGAAGTTACAGCTACTGATGGAGTAGCTGAACGCTTTTGAAATAGGCGAATAGGTGATGGGGGTCGATTTGCATTTCTTGGGTATTTTCCACAATCATATCCGGCTGCCGTAAAGATTTCAGCGTACTGCCCGCGCGCACCTGCTGTTTTGTTAGCTCGGGGGGACGGATCCTTTACAAATTACATTTTAGATAAAACGATTTTAAGAGACAATGTTAAAAATTATGTTTATATAACCTAGCCCCCCCTAGTTTCTGGAATAATTAGAAGCGGAGAAACCTTCGAATTCTGCGCTAATTCTAAGTCTAATGCAACAATGGCAATTTCCAGGCATGGGTATTTCACTCAGAGCCGACAGAGAACTGAGATTGTGTAATTTCACCCTGTTTTGTTCCGATTTCTTCTGGTCGTTCCTTAAGTCACAGTTCTATGCCAATAAGACAACGACCGATGAAGGTCAAAATAGTCCGCACGTTCTGTCAATTTCACACTAATCAATGCGCTAGAATCGCTGAACTTGACCTCTCGGATGGTCTCAGAGCAGCCATTTTATATAACGCCCCAAAAGAGCACCTAAAAGTTTCAATATCCAAAGTTATAATCCATTTAATGTTGCATTCCGCATTAACCATCAGATCTGGTTGCCGGTCTACCGAGTCCAAAAGATATTAACAACACTCATTTACGAAATTGTAAAACCAATAAAGCCAAACGAGGATTTATTCAACGTCAAAATTTGCTCTACAAAATCAAGATTAATGCATTCCCTCGAACAAACTAATTCGATTAGTAGCCAACGACATTAATTGAAAGCCAACTGGCTACCGCCCGAAATGAAACAAATATCTCACGCACTGAAACATTAGCACAATTCCTTTGGAAAAGTTTACCCCTAGCCACTTCATTATCCAAGTCAATCAGTATAATCAGTTAAAGAACGGCTTTATTTTATCCAACCAAAACGGCCCTTGCAGAGCTCTTGGTCGATTTTCATTTTCGCATTAATATATCAAGTTGAATAAACAATCAAAAATCGCAATACCATTAGTCATGGTGCTAAGGCCACACAGAAGGAACATCATATCCTCTCAGTCGCATACGCATCCAGTACAGTACAGCTACAGAGTCGACGATTCGCACTCTCTCTCTCCCGCTCAGGCCGACAACCGGTAACAGGTGTTTGAAATGGATTCACGTGAAGAATCAGCTACGCACAAAAATACAAATAAAGTACAGCATTTCAGCGAAAGAGAAAAGATTAATGGTCACCATCAAACATCTTGTCGAAAGTGGAAATTACCCCCACCTTGTGAGCCACCCGCAGCCGAGGACGTGGGCTGTGGCTGGGGGGGGAGGATGAAAAACCCTTGCTGGGGATGATGTAAAAAGGTCGGACCCATGCATACATAACCATACCCATACTCACCCTCACTCCTTGCCATTTGTCTCTACACCCACAAAGCAGCCATTTCACATTTAAATAAATAATCGGGAGTGTTTGTTAGCCTTCTTCTTCTTTGTGTTGTTGTTCCCCTTCTGTTATGTTCCTTTTTGTTGTCATTGCTGTTGTTGTTGTTCCTTTTTTTATTTTGTTTTGTTTTGTTTTGTTTTGCTACTGTATTTGTTGTTGTGCTGTAACTGCTGCTGATGCTGTTTGGTTTTTATGAGGCTGGTTAAGTGTTTCCCCAGCCATCATACCACAGCAAGAGGAGCATAATAAAAGTATTTCGGGTAAGTTGGCAAGTTATAATGTGGAACACATCCCAGACTCATGCCATGCCGGGTTTTTGCTGCTGGTAAGTAAGTGACATCAAACATCCCTAAATTAAGCAACAAAGGCACGCTTCTCGCTCAACACAATTCCCTTATGCTGTTTTGCTTTAATGACGATTTAGTGCAGATTAATCCGACGGGTCCTTAAAGCACTTTACGCATAAATTATTAAGACAGGACATGTTGCCAGGCAGTCATTAAGTTGTACATTTTTTTTTCATTTCATTCAAGACCTCAACAACACTGTGGCTTGCAAAGGCAAACAATTGAAGGATTGTTCAAAATTAATTGACACGACAAATGGCGCATTTGCAAAGGATCGCATTTCGAAGGGAAAACATTGCCATATTTCAAATTATTGTTTGCGCCACCCAAGCAGCGGCAGTAAAATTTCACTTTGATCTCTTAATTGAATGGGAGACGAGAAATTCGTTTTTATAAAAATTAGGGACTCCAGACATGACTAATGTGCCAGAAATTAAACAGCAGTACAAGCCCAAACCACAATGTTGGGGATTCGATAATCGTAAAAACAGATACTTCCGCAGTTTGGTTGAGGTGATTCCTGGATTGAAGTCGTTGAAATATTGAAAACGGCTCCATACAGAAAGCTGATGCAAATTCAAATCCTTTTTATAGGCAATTTAAGGGTTTTTCATTGACAGTTAAGACGGATGGACACCAATAACCATGCAACTTTACAAGTTGTGATGTAATTTCTGAGACAATCTCCCAGTAGGCACTCTAAAATGAATAAACCCACCCCGATGAGGGTGGAAATAGCGACAGGAATAAGGTATACTTACATATTTCTAACAGAATATTAAGCTGTACACATTCACAAATGTGTTTGCTGGTAAGTTTGTGCTCCTTTATTACCGTCATTTAATAGAACATCATTTTGTGCTTATCAGTTTGCTCACACATATACAGAGGCACACAATGTCAAAGTTAGTGGCAATTAAAAGGATTAACCTTGAATGTAACACAACACATTTTTCTGGGTCTTCCTTTTATTTTTGTTATCATAAGGGATTTATCTGTTGACTGTTTCGAAATGTTGATTATTTCGGTATTAAGACATGAAGCCAAGTTTTCAAGATGAAGCTGTACGCTATGAAATAAGTCTCATTGTTTTGTTGACGTGTCAAGTTAAAATTTGAGAAACATTTCGGGGAAGCGATTTAAAATATTTGTGTTCAATGGTTAAGAAATAATTTAATAACTTTGACATTGACGTGAGTGATCGGACACAGCCAGCCGCCAATAAAGCGCTTGCTGGTATTAATTCGGAGGCGACCAAAATGGGACTGGCGGTGAATGCACACCATCGACGACTGTTTCATTTGGGCTAAAGAGGCAAATGATTAGCAGAGACCTCTCTCGAAGGACCAAGTAACCTTATGTAACACCTTGATCATATAGTGTTAGCATGCTGAAGCATGGACAAACTCAAGAGCAAATGAAGAAGCCCTTGGAAGTTCTGCATTCAATCTTTTGTGCTGCTTGCCCTGATGACATTTGGAGAGAAGATACAAACGTGAACTGAATGGGCTGTACAGCTACATGAGTCTATTGGATTCGGATTCAAAGCCTAAGATGGCTAGGCCATGTAGAGCGCGTGGACAACACTGCTCCAGCCCGAAGAGTCTTGGACTCTGAATCAGTGGGACAATAACGCAATATAGGACGCACACGAGAAGGATCTCAACCAACTTGACGTTCGAAGGCAGCTGGCTAACGATCGTGCCACCTGGTGAGGCTTGTTGGCTGATGCCCACTGCAGTCCACCACGGACTGTGGCACCACATGAAGAAGAAGATGATTGGTCGTACATTCGCAGAAAAATGGAAATGAAAGAAGTGTAGTAGTCAGAACCGTTGGATGAGAAATATGTTCCTTAAAAGATCATGATTCATGACTTGATTCATGAATCTAGAAATTAAACAACTCTAGTTTTGACTGGATAAAATGTCATGTTAATGTTATGAAAGGTTAAAAAACACAGGTCAGCCTGCCACCTTGTGATCTATTATTTCTTTATTTCAAGTTTGTCGTTTTTTGGCGGTTGTAAAGGGTGGTTACATTTTAAGGGTCGATGTTGATTTTGAATAAAACGCAAATTATTTAGGAAATTTGTGTCATTTATTTTTATTATGATAATATTGGTATGGTTCAATTATGTATAGAACAAAATATCGGCCAAATGGCCGCCGCGACCTCGGCGGCACACCTCCATCCGATGGTCCAAATTTTCGATGACGCTGAAGCATAATTGAGGTTCTATGCCGTTAATGTACCGAATTATCTCGCCCTTTAGCTCTTGAATTGTTGCTGGCTTATCGACGTACACCTTTTCTTTCAAACAACCCCAAAGAAAAAAATCCAACGGTGTCAAATCACATGATCTTGGCGGCCAATTGACATCGCCACCACGTGAGATAACACGGCCATTGAATTTGTCGCGCAAAAGAGCCATTGTTTCGTTAGCTGTGTGGCAAGTGGCACCGTCCTGTTGAAACCACATATCGTCCACATTCATATCTTCCAATTCGGGACATAAAAATTTCGTTATCATTTCACGATAGCGAACACCATTCACAATAACTGCCTGACCGGCCTCATTTTGGAAAAAATACGGCCCGATGATGCCGCCAGCCCATAAACCGCACCAAACAGTCACTCTTTGTGGGTGCATTGGTTTTTCGACAATCACTCTTGGATTATCATTCGCCCAAATGCGGCAATTCTGCTTATTGACGAATCCACTGAGGTGAAAATGTGCCTCATCACTGAAGATGATTTTCTTCGAAAATTGATCATCCACTGTTGCCATTTCTTGCCACCATTCTGACCATTGACGAAGCTTAATATGGTCAAGAGGCTTTAGTTCTTGAGTCAATTGCACCTTGTAAGCGTGTAAATGCAAGTCTTTATGCATAATGTTCATCAACGACGAGCGTGAGAGGTGCAATTGTTGGACACGACGACGAGTTGAGGTAGACGGCTCTTCAGCAACACTTTCGCGAACAGCAGCAATATTTTCTGCAGTACGAGCTGTACGAGCATGCACTGGTGTTTTCACATCTCCTACAGACCCAGTTTGCTCAAATTTTTATACGATTTTTCCGATTGTACGCACATTTGGACGATTAAATTGACCGAAAAAATCTCGAAGTGCACGATATGCATTTTGATTTGAACGCCCATTTTCATAATAAACCTGAATAACTTTAGCGCGTTGCTCGATTGTGTATCTTTCCATGGTTCAAATTGAGTTAGTCTGAAATTGAGAAATGTCAAATGATATGCAGAAAAAAATTTGACGTTTAGGTGTGGTTCACATTCAACATCGGCCCTTAAAATTGAACCACCCTTTAGTAGATTTCGAAGAATTCTGGGTCTGTGCCTCGACTCATGCGCACTTGACACATAAGGTGTCTAGGTTCTATTCCCGATTTAAAAATTTTATTGTGAACAGAAATTATTTGTTGCTCAACAATAGCGGTGCAACGATGTACATTATTTAATTCAACATTTGCTACAATAATATAGGTTTAGCGTTTATTTTTTATATCCTGCAATGCCCAGTGCCTTCATCGGGTTGTTAAAATCCGTGTGTCCATGTTGGTCCTTTTGGGATCGGGTGGCCGATTTAGCCTCGATGATGACTGCTACCACTGCTCTGGTAGAAGCCATGTACCTCGTTGTTAGATGTCGTTGAGAAGTTCTGCTCGCTTAGCAAATTTAGCTCGTTGATGTAGCGTTGTTTAGGATGATTGGTCATGGCTAGAAGCTGCTTTCTGAACAGTGTCACCTGTTGTAAGAGAATGATACATGTTTCGTTGTACAACTACTTGTTGCTGTGGTGCTTCGTCCCTGTCGAAGGTGAGACCTACATATTTCGAAAATTGCGAGCTTCTCCATGCTGGACTCAGAAATGGTGTGTCATATTGGAAAGGCGTACGTTAAGATAAGTATTAGCTGCTTGTAGATCAGCAGCTTTGTCCTCTACGGACTGTAGCATTGCCCATATTATATTATATTCATATATGTATAAGCACCACAATAGCTCACAACAGGAAAAGCATACACATGTCACTATGCCTTCAATGCATGCATTGTCAAACTGACTGTCGGTGGTTGTAACATGGAAAATTTTTGTCAACAGATGTGTGGTGTAGAGTAGGTGGGGCATATTTAATTACTTAATTACTATTGTAGGGTAAGTGTTTTTAAATAAACTAGCGTGAAAATGATATAATGGTGTTATGGCATTGTGTAGTGCTCACATTAATAAAGGGTGATTTTTTAGCTATTATCTTTTTGGCAACACTGGTTTAAACAGCTGACGCACGTTTCGTGTTTTGTTTCACTGTCAAACATCTTCAGTTTGGTCTATAATTTAACCATGAATCGTCTTACAAACGAACAACGCTTGCAAATTATTGAATTTTATTATCAAAACGCGGGCTCTGTTAAGAAAGTTCATCGCGCGCTTCTCTTCCATTTTCCATTTTATGGTCAGCTCATTTTTGGCTCAATGGGTACGTAAATAAGCAGAATTGTCGATTTTGGAGTGAATATCAGCCAGAAGCATTGCAAGAGCTACCAATGCATCCAGAAAAAGTCACAGTTTGATGCGGTTTATGGGCTGGCGGCATCATTGGATCGTACTTCTTCAAAGATGAGCGCTACCGTGAGATGATATCCAACTTTTTTTTGCCCATAATGCAAGAGGTTGACTTGCATGACATGTGGTTTCAACAAGAGGGTACCACATGCCACACAGCACGCGCAACAAATGGACTTATTGAGGGGCGAGTTCGGTGAACGGTCAATTGGCCGCCTAGATCGTTTTAACGCCTTTAGACTATGTTTTGTGGGGCTATGTTAAAGCTCATGTCTATACAGACAAGCCCGCTTCATTTGACGCATTGGAAGACAACATTGAAGCATTTATTCGTGAGATACCGGCCGAAATGTTGGAAAGAGTATGCCAAAATTGGAGTAAGCGGATGGACCATTTGAGGCGCAGTCGAGGTCAACTTTTGCATGAAATAATTTGCAAACATTAAATTATATGGACCGTACTATCGATTCAAATAAAGATTTAATGAATTTTTCTTGTTTTTTTTTGAAAAACTTTCCTATAGCTTTTAAAAAATCAGCCTTTATATATCCGTAATATCAATATGTACGTGAAATCAAAATGATTTAATAGTTTATGAAAAGTGAAACATTTAGACACTGTTGTGAAAAGGCTCGATGTTAGTAATATGGCTCACCATAGTTCTTCCTATTGTCTTCCTATTGTGTCCCATTTGGATAAATTTAACGTGCCTAAAATCATCTGGAGGCATTTGGCTTCACAGACAAAGATTCCAGTGAAAGATGTGATATGCAATAAATTGCGTAGAAATCCCATATTTTTCCTAGTTAGTTCCTATTTGAAACAGGGTGGTTCATATTAGGACAATTTATTGTCTGTTGTCTTTTGCTGAATACTAAATACTTGATTTAGATTATAAAAAAAAGTCAAAGTATATTAATGCAACACTGTCTGATTTATTTACACAAATGTTAAGTGTGCTATATTTGGACACTTGCTCTAATTTGCAATCGGTTACAACGATGGCGGATATAACGATGAAATCGGCTATATGAAAATGTACCAGATTTAAGTAAGAAAGCAAGCAGAGCGATTTCATCAAGTTATTCGGCTTGAAAGACTTCGTTTGATCTATGAGTTGGATGCAAAGGTTTGTTCGGTTCGGTTTTGTTTTATTGTACAGGATATACAAGAACCAGGTATAACGAGGAAACTTTCGACATCTTATAAACGATTTCTATTGTAGTACTCTTGCTACTTCCGTAACCAACTCCCCAAGAGCGTTGTTTGATTAAAAAGTGAATTGATTCTTTTTTTGAAATTCCGTACAATGGTTTTGATGCTACAAAAAAGTATCCGCTTTTTCATTAAAGCCTTCCGAGAATTCCTTTCAGGTTGCCTGTCATTTCAGGATACTAACAGAATTCTTTTTCAGGGAAAAGAATATCCCTCGCCATCATTGAGCTACAAAATACTCCATTCGATGATGAATTTCGTCCCCAATTATCATGTAAGGCATATATGTATGTACATAGTAACACTTTAATTAGGTATTCATTTCGACTTCCACAAGTAAAATGTTGGTAACGAGAAGAGTGGATCACAGATCGAACGCGGATGCTTAAAGTGAAAACTTAAATTTAATAATAAAATTATGCATTTATGATTTTAATTATGGTACATGTGCACGACAGTCAGAAACATATTCTAAGAAGGAATCAAAAACAATTTCCAAGAAAGACACTCAGTGCTGAAGTGAAGTGAAAGATTGAAAGCGGCAATATGCCAACTGAAATTTTTTAAATAAATTCATGATTGTTCAATTTACTTGAAATTGAAAGCTCTGAACGGATGTCATCGGATTTTGTTAGGGATTTTTATATACTATTCTGCAGGAGATAATACATTTGCTGAAAAGCTTGGCCCTGGCCTTCTACGGGCTGTAGTGCCACGCATATTATTATCACTGCAGGAATTACAATCGCAGTATATCATTGCCAATTCTGTGCAGATGAGTAAAAATTTGGATCTGGCGCATTCTCTAACGTGGAATGTTAGTAGTGAAAAACTACTTATGTCCTTATCACTTATTTTATTCCAACAGTGAACCATGCAGCGTCCGAGTCTTTCTAAAGTCACCTTTCATTCTTAACCGTTCAGTCATCAAGAGCAAGTTGTCTGCCATCAATTCGATCGTTTGGTATTTATAGCAGAGTTTACGTCTTCCTGTCCTCGAATTCGAAAACCCACTTAACTGCAGCTTTAGTGATCATGCTCTCGATGTGACTGAACGACATCCACATCTGTGCTGCACAGCTGCACAGAGTTCGCTGCTAAGTCTTCTACCATCTTCGCCCTCCTCGCAGATAGAACCCAACATCCGACTCAGACATTTTTTTCGGAGTCACTAAGAATCAGCCCAGTCCTTCCGTTTATCGTCCACATTTTGGATTGAAACATTAAAACTGTCAATATTTTATGCTTTTCATAAAATGTGCTGAAGTTACACGAATCTGCAGCCCGAAGATTTATTTTACTTAATGATTCCAATGAGGATTTGACATTCTACAATTCGACCACCTCCATGCCTAAAAATTACTTATTTCAATTCACTAAAACTTAACTGGGCACCAATGATTTCAAAGATTACGAAGTTATATATCAAATGCTTTGCTTTAAAAAACATCAATACAAGCTAACGATTTGATTGTTTTTAAAAAAACAAACACAATTTAAACATCCATGCGGAATTCCGTAACGACAAAGTTTTTGTTCGTACTGTCACGAATTTTCTATATATGTGTACCATTTTTCTTCACTTTCCTCATTAAGTAAAGTGACGTTTCAGCTTTTGACGTGCATTTTATCATTTGTTCTCTTCTCACACGATGTGTACGTAGGATAAAAACAAAGGCTGAAAAAAGAATTATTCTCGTCGAGCAGTCACAAATTCTTGACTTTCGTGTTACTTTTTTTCATTTTTTTAATAATAATTTTCAACAAATTCCCTGCTGATTCATCATCTGCGAATCGGCAATAGCATCACAAACTCCTTTACGCCAAGATTGCATTGTATGCAGACTTCTCATTCAATTTGGAATTAATTTACGTAAGTAACAAATTGAAATCAAAAAAAAGAGTACATTTTAAAATCTCAGGCCATTCGATCGGTGTAGCAAATGCACACTTACTATCTGGCACCGATCGTTCGTCAGTGAGGCGCTACGAATTGAATTAGTCAAATTACAAAATCATTCAATTAATTCACGAGAACTTTGCTTAGTCCACATAGCAGCGAAAGTGCGCTGAAATTCAATAAATATACAATTTCATTGTTTACGTTGTAGAGAGTGACTGTGACTTTGGTTTTTATGTAGAATACTTGTGAAGAATTCTTAATTTTTCGACGTAATTGGTCGCTCCACAATAACCAGTTGCACAGGTTTTATTTTCTTCCACTTGTTTTCTCCCCTTTCGCTTGGGAATAACTCCGACTGGAGCTGGGAGAGAAGTTTTAATGTTCACTTTTGTTACCTTTGAGCGCAGCGTGCTCTTCTCTGTCACATATAATACTTACGTGTAGTTGAATGCAAAGGACTTTGAACTGATCGTGTAGCCTTTTGACACATACCGCTGTCAGGTAGGCACATATGTACGTTGCTGGAAATGGAGACCTTTGGCATGCACAAACTTTTTTTGTTCGATATTAATCATCGGTCTTTATTTTCGAAATGTGCTTTGATAAAAAAACAAAAAACGTGCATGTAACACCGTTATATAGCACGATTGGACCATAGTCTATGAATTGATTACACAAATCTGCAATAAATTCGCATAGCTTCTCTGGTTGGCCATTTGAGTTGTTTTGTTTTGATTTTTTTTATATTTTTGCCATATTTCGTGTGGAAATGACGACATTGCAATGTGGTTGAGGTCATGTTTTGACGATACGGCGCATAATACGTTCGTTAGTTGCTTAGTCCACACGTTCACGACCTTGAAATCGCTACAACATTAGTAGCTAGCGAAACAAATGATCGGTGAGAGGCATACCTTGCTACATTGGGAAATGTGTAAGCCCAGGAGAATACAACGAAACACATTTCAAAAAAAAAAAAAGAGAAAGAAAAAATGAAACTAATTGCTACTGCTACCACATGTGAGAGGTAGACATTCATACATCTGTGTCATACCTGGCTGTCCTGTGCTCTTGAAAGTACTTAAAAATAATAATTATTACACAAAGCTTAACGAATAATATGTTCGTACGGATGTGCATATGCGACAACAGAATCCGAGACAGAGGCAACAGGAGAAAGGAAAAGCAAAAAGACCTCAAATTATTTTTGGATTCTCGCAGTGCAGAATGTGTTGATGTTCGTCGTCTTCTCCTGCGGCTGTTTCTCTTCGTAATTCTAAATGTGGGCAGAAAAAAACAAACATCTCTTCCGATCGTTTGGCGATTGTAGTGTGTATTCCGGGGAGGCACAGCTGTGTAGACAGTATAATTTCGAACGAAAACTATGCAGTAGTACCCTTTGTCCTAAAGGTCTTGTGTGTTTCGTGATCTTTCAATTGTTTTGGATAATAACTAGTTTTGTTTTTTTTTTTGTAACTAATCAAATAAAATCGCTCATTTTGATACAGATTTATAAGTTCAACAAATTGGAGCAAAATGCCAGCTCAAGCTCTACAAATCATCACAACAGCGGAAGATCACACTTTTCTCCTGGATGAGGATGCCTTGGCCGAGGCACTGTGCAAAGATGAAATCAAAGATCGTTTTGTTTGTGTCGTCTCTGTGGCTGGAGCATTCCGAAAGGGAAAAAGTTTCCTCTTGGACTTCTTTCTACGTTACATGTACTCAAAGGTAAGTTAATCGATTGTGAAATCGTTTTCGAACATTTTATGTGTTTATGTAACAGTTCAATTCCAGCGTTTGACATTTCTTTATGCGTCAACAATTTAATACAAAAAAAAACGTTCAACAATGATTCGGATCATGTCAAGTAGTTTTTTTTTTTTTTTGTTAGGAAAAGAAAAGTGATCTTTTGACATACCGATCGTTAATTAGCCCTAATGTCGTCTGTTTTTATTTTCTAATTCATTTGATGTTCGTTAATGAAGACTGCCGGTCTGCAATTTTTTGCAATAGTTGTTAGTGCCAAGAAAAGATAAATGAATACCAGCGTATATCCGTTTCGAAATATTTCGAATAATGCGACGCTAAGAGCAGCCGGAGAACACATTTAAAATGAACACGTCACAGCTGATATCGTGTGTGTTGTCTAGCTAACGACACAGCACAGAGACTCCTAATCGGTGTTTAACACGTTTTACTTGCTGAAAAGTGTGTATTCACACGAATAATTAGATACGAAATGATAAAATCGATGTCATACTACTTTGTCATTGATCCGACCTCTTAATTAACAGAAATAATTATAATGGGTTTCTTTTTTAAACTTTTGTCATTTGTATGATTAATTATTCAACATCAGCCTTATCACTTGTGACTTTTCTGTGACGTTTGCATTCGTATTTCTAGATGTGCCGATCAAAGTTCTTTTCGTTATCGATCATTGATATCCAGAGAGTAATTCCGCAATAAATAAAACACTACAGCCCAATTAACTAAACCTGAGACTCACGTCACAAATGTTCCGATGGCATTCACTTAATAACAATTCACCAACTTTGCTTCGCTTTAAGTGAAAATATTGTCTCATTCGTGCGTCATAGACGTCTTTTATCGGTGCCGATCCTCAGGGAGATGCTGACGAATTGACTCTTCGAATCGCATCATTTTGTTTTCTCGATTAAAGTGATGAGTTGAGATTTATAGATTTCGTGGCAATTTATAGTTTTGTTTACGTATCTGGGCATAGATCTGCTTTTCCGGCTGAGTTTTGCTGCATTTGCTTCTGCACTCTACTGTGGCAAAGTACAATGCGGACATTTGTCCACCCATGGAGAGCCATTCAGAGCTGCAGATGAAGTGGAGTACATGTGCGATGGGTGTCTCACTTAGGTCACTTTATATCTCTTGGACATCGGAGCTGTGTGGGAGCAGGCAATACCTCTTGCCTTTCTAACTCTTCTTCATCTATGTGACGTTTGCGATAACACCTAATCGCCTGGTGTGATCTCGCAATAGGCAGTTTGGCCCATTTAGAGAAAGCTGTTGTTTAGAGAGAGTATGGGCCATCTCAGTTTATCATGTAGTGTCTGCTAGCTATCTCCCATTCGTTAATTCAGTTACTTTGCTGGACACTTTTAGTTTCTAGACATAAATTACAGATTCATACAAATATTGAGTTTGGGGGGATTGATTAACAGGCTGTTTGCCTGTGAAAATGCTCGGTAATTGTTGCACTTACATAAAGTGGTATGTGAGTCGACTCCTACGCACTTGGACCTACCTGTCTAGGTTCGATTCCCGGTACGACAAGAAATACTTTTCACGGCCGCACCGCTTTCGAGTCACTGACAATACTCAAAGAGTATACCTGTCTAGAAAAAGCTTCTCAAATTGGCCGTTCGGAGTCGGCATAAAACTGTAGGTCCCTTTCACTCGTGAGAGAACAATAGCACGCACAACACGAGTGGTTGCTGAGAAGCCAGGACGTGGCCATCTAAAGCCTGTAGCGCCACAAATATTATTACATAAAGACTACATTTGTGTGTAAGAAACTGTGTGCCACCGTCAGTAGAATTCAAATTGCACGACCAAGCATCGTCATAAAGCCGCCCACACTCGTGTGAAAAACTTAATGCTACCGAAGATGATATACAGAATAAAGGAAATAAATGAACTCTTTCTTAAATAGGAAGTAATTTGGTCGTCGATTTTTTTTTCTTCAGAGTTTGTAGTATCCATCAATTTATTTACGCTTGAATTCAGTTCAAGCACATACCCAAATCGAACCAGTTACATTAATTGGAGTAAGCTTCTTAAATTTGTATTCAATTAGTTCAAATTTGGTGAAGTGCTGGTGCTAAAATCGAATTGATTATCTGATTGTTTTGCAAGAATCGACATAAGAAAGAAATTATATTTACCTCCCGCATATCACTAAAATCTCGGCGTCTGCATTTTCCTCCGCCGATCAAGGGCACAGCCAATTATCCGTGTTCTTTTTTTCCTAAATCATTCATTGTAAATGCGTGCTGAGTCAGTCTGTTGATTCGTGCGTAAAACAACTTCCGAAAATCTTATCATAGTTAAATAATTAAAATTAAAATTTCACGTTCAACCGATTACAAGAGTAGGTAACAAACGAAAAGAGTAAAGAATGCATGAGGTCATGTATAATATGCGTAAAACTTAAAGATCCAATTAAAACCATTGTTTTATTGTTTCATACATCAGTAAAGCAAGGAATGAATTGATGACTCTGCATGAAATAAGACGCGTGTTATTTTCTTTAATTCCGTTTTCGGCTATTTATAAAATGGAAACCGCTTTTATTCGGAATAGTTCCTTGGTAACTAAAATCGAAATTGATAAATAATAGTAGAGGTCATAAAAATTGATAAACAGAGCATGCACACTATACAAATGTTCGATGCAAGATGGTGTGTACTATCTTTGAAAACACTTGAGATTTGGCACTCTGGAAATGAGGTGGTGATGTACGAAATCATGATAAGATAAAGACTGAAAACGATTTGAATCGGTTTTTGGATCAAGAGTTTGGCAGGAATCTGTGTTAATAGCGTCAGTGCGATCCAGTAAACATCGTGGCACATGTATGTATATTTAGATGTGGTCAAGTCGAGTACTTACAAAGTTGAAGGCAAACTAAATATAACCATTTTAGGTAAAATTATAAGATTTAAATATTTTCTTGGCGGTTTGTCAAATTGAATTAACGCCAGCGCTGTCTTCTTAAGAAAATGATTGAAATGTCAATTTTTTGTTCGAACTAATGATACGAAAAATCCACGTGAATCTACGAGAACAAGCGATTTCCACACTCCACAGATCGCAGATCACGGTATACTTACATGCTTTTCTCATTCTCTGAAAAAAATCTCAATGATGTAAATTGAGCTCCAGATTAAGGAAAAAATATTATGAAAAATCCCCTTATAAATAAATAGTATAAAACAAGTAAAAACAGTATGATGGAAATTTACATCATCATGCAAATATGGATGCTTAGCTCAGTGCTAAATAAATGCAAAATAAAACGTCTTTGTATCACTTTTATTTCTGATGGTAGTTTAAAAAACAATTATTATTTTTATTAAGGCATAGATTAATTCCGCATTTATTGCATGAGATTGTGGAATATCCTTTGCATCCTGGGTATTTGCACCTGAGTGATGCGCCAACTTGAGGCCAATGTTCGAAACCATCTTTTCTTATGTCCTTAGGAGGTGGAGGAGCTGCAGAAGCTTTTCTTCTTTTTGCTTCTAATTTTTGTTCAATGGTACTGCTGCTTGGACGACCCCTTTTTGCATCTGTAATGCTTCCTTTCTTACATACCACAATGGCCAGTTTGTTTCTGAATTGGCTTAACGTAAGCAGATTCTTTGTTGTTTGATTTCCTTCCCGAGCATTTTTTTTTTTGTAGATAATCCAAGAATTGATAACTGCTAAATCAAACAAATGAACAAAAATACGCAAGTACCATTTTTTATACCTCATTATTATGTGGTTTCTTCCCAAAAAACTGTCCATGAGGTCTACTCCCCCCATGTGTTTATTGTATTCTTGGACAATAAAAGGGCAAGTTATACCAATTTTTTCTTTTTTGGTTTTCCGTTGTGTCCTCTTCTATATGAGAAAGATCAGATTGAGCAGCTTTATCTACCACCTCATCATCATCGTCAGTTTCCTCCTGCAATATTCTTGCAATTTCTTTTGCATCATGGTTCTCGTTGTCAGAATTTTCGGTATCAAAATCATCTTCTGATAGATAACCGTCTTCTAATTGAGCCAAATAAGCTTTTATGTTTTTATTATCCATATTTTATAAAAATATAATAAGATAACAATTTATTGCAAATTTAATTTTGCCACAAGTACACAAAGTGGTGTAAATTTCCGTCAAATAGTTTTGCGGGCTAAAAACAGTTTTTTTTTCGATTTCGCTTGCAAAGGAAATAAATACAACAATTAAAACAAAACTTATTTCACTTTTATATGTACATCAAAAATACAAGTTATTTTACTTAGAGCACCAAAGAGTTTGTACGTTTACCCAAACACAAGATACAGAGGAATGATCAGTTCAAATCTGCTAAGATAACAGTATTGTTTTTTCTTTTGTTTTGACAGGTGCGTTTTCTTGCACAGAACTACCGAGAAAAGTGATAAGCAGTAACTAATGCACACTAAAACGGTTTTGCGTGCGTTTTTTTTGTGTATTTAATGATATGATGGAAATTTCCATCATGATGCAATTAAGGGTTAAGATGTCTTTTATCTGCTACACACAATTGTAACGAGTGAATCACACGGTGTGCATGAAGATGTAGTCCTACACTGGTGGTTTTCGGTTTTCCAGGCCAAAAGTAGACCAGTCAAATTGAAATGCGCTTCTTCCTCCACTGACATGTAAAAAGTTACGATCTTGTTAAATCATTTGAGAAAATACCGCACTGTACGTGAACTGATGGCTTTATTTGGTGTGCTAACTTAACTTTATAGACATGTAGGCCATTTGAATTGAGGAACTTGGGGTGTGTCTTGCAGACACTAGTACTGCGACTATAATGATCTATTGTACGCCCTTCTTTTTGTCTATGATTTAAGATCTGCCATCAGAACTTTGACAACTTTCTTAGATGGGATTTTTTGAAAGTCTTGAAAGTCTCCCGGTTGCCGATGTTTTATTTATTATTTTGAATCTTTGAAATCTCGGACAAGGCTTGGGCAGTTTCCTTAGCCTGGCCACTGCCTACAGATTTCTTTACTGATTGTTATTATTATTAGGTGGCAGTTGCATGCGTGTCCTGTTAGTGCTGCACATAGCAACCTTAGGTCAGCTTTATTGAGTTCTAGACCATCTTTGGCGTCCGGGACTGTTTAATACCCTCTTGGTTGTTCCATAACTGAATCATCTGTTTAACGATCCATTTGCGTAGGTGGAGATTTGTGTCCGTGTTATTTTTTTTTTACAATTTGCGCGCGCTCATTGTATTGCTAATACCCTGAAGTGTCCGGGGTCAAGACACAGCATGGGCCGAAGGTATAGAGGGAGAAAGGGAGAGAAGTTCCTTTGGTCTTAAATATCTGCGGGTTGTAGTCTGTGGGAAATATAGGGCTGGGAAGAGCATTCCAAATTCGCGTAGTACAGCTGAAGAACGAGTCTCTAAATTTAACAGTGCGTCCGAAAGTAGGCGCAAGGGTAAGCTGATGAGCATTCCTGGCGAGACGAGTATTGCGGGTGAATTCATGTAGAGGAGGAATTCAGTTGGCTATCTCACTTGAGCATCGTTTGTTGAAATAGCGACAAAATACGGACAAAGAAGAAACGGTACGTCGATGTTCGAGCGAGTCTAGTGACTGCGACATTGTTGTCTCCTATAAGTTTTATCGCTCGCTGTTGAATTCTATCTTGTAGGTGCAGGGTGGTCTTTGGGGCATCAGACCAGATATGAGCGTTGTACTCAAGCTTGAGGCGGATATACGCCTTATAAATGAATATTAAGGAAGCCTATACCTTTCGCAGCATTTTTGGCGACCTCAAATATGTGATCGTTCGAACTAAGTGTTGTGTTGATACACATACCAAGGATGGAAAGCTTTCCGGTTTCATCGACACAAGCGCCATTCATGGATTATGGCTGATTAACAAGGGCTTCGCTTGAGTGACAGCAGTGTTATTGAATCCATAAAGAGGCGAGGGCCCAATGAGGGGTACCTAAGCACCTTGGCTTATATGCCAGTCTATTCATTTCCTTCATGATCCTCATGTCCTGGCACCCAGATTAACTTCAGTTTCTTATTTTCTGACAGCGTGTTTAGTGCTTTCAAAATGCAGTGTTAGGTGTACATTGTACTCCTGAGGTTACAGTCACACCTTCAAGGGCCATATTTTATACCGATCTTATGAGTTGACTACGGGTAATAGCTTTACATTATTCGTGCATAGCAAAACCTTTGCAAGATATCTCCATCGCGGATTATATTGTTTACATTGGCCCCATCTACCCGAGGCAACATTTAAACAAATTCCCTTTCTCGTGACTGGACCCTAGAATGATTTTGTTGTAGCCACTTATAATATAATATAGGTGGCGCTACAGACCGAGGGCGAAGGTCTAGCTTCACAGCAACCACTCATGGTGTGCGTGATATTGTTCTGCAATTGTAGATGGGACCTACAGTTTTATGCCGACTCCGAACGGCCAAGGTTGACCAGCTTTTTCTGGACAGGAATACTCTTGAGCTGTGTCAGTGACTCGAAAGAGGTGGGGCCGTGAAAACAATTTTTTGTCGTACTGGATTTCGAACGTAGACGCCAAAATTCACGAAAATCCACGACGCCACAGCCGCCACTTTAGCTTTATATTTATACCCCACTTAAATAACAACTCTATTAGTAGACATTGAACTAAACTGCTCATGAATTAGCTCAGCTAATATGAACAACCTAAATACAGTAGATCAGAGATATTGTAATTTAAACTCTTTAAAATCAGCCAAACGCGATCAGTGTGAATACATATCCATCAGCTGCTGTCTAATGAAATGCGTTCTCTAATTTATTCGTTCATCCTTATAGCAGCAAATATGATTACGAACCTATGCTACGTCAATACGTTGAGATTGGTAACTGATATGTAACAGATGTGAATTGAGACTGAAATGAATTTCAAATGAATGTCGTTAAAATAAATTTACTTTTTTTTCTTTTCAGTACGTAAGACACGATGTTAGCGATTGGCTGGGCGATGAAAATGAACCACTTTCGGGATTTTCATGGCGTGGCGGTTCGGAACGTGATACAACGGGCATTCTTATGTGGTCAGAGATATTCTTACACGATTTTCCCAGTGGTGAAAAAATTGCCATTATATTGCTAGACACCCAGGGTGCATTCGATAGTCAGAGTACAGTGCGAGATTGTGCAACCGTATTTGCATTGAGCACAATGATATCGTCGGTACAAATATACAATCTCTCACAGAACATCCAAGAAGATGATTTGCAGCATTTGCAACTGTTCACTGAATATGGTCGCTTAGCGTTAGCCGATTCGGGTAAAAAGCCATTTCAACGATTACAGTTTCTGGTGCGCGACTGGAGTTTTCCATATGAAGCCGAATACGGACCACTTGGTGGTCAGAAAATATTGAAACGTCGTCTAGAGCTATCAGATAAACAACACCCAGAGTTACAATCACTTCGAAGGCACATTCAATCGTGTTTCACAGAAATTGCATGCTTTCTGATGCCTCATCCTGGTCTAACAGTGGCCACAAATCCCAATTTCGATGGTCGACTAAAAGATATAACCCCAGAGTTTAAGCAATCCTTGCGTGAACTCGTACCAATGCTGCTGGCACCGGAGAATCTAATCACAAAGGAAATCAGTGGACAAAAGGTCAGAGTTAGAGATCTGGTACAGTATTTCAAATCGTACATGACAATTTACAAAGGCAACGAGCTCCCCGAACCAAAAAGCATGCTTGTGGTAAGAACATGTTTATAGCATTTATTCAGTTGAAGAATTCTCAATGATTTGCATTCTCATTTAAGGCCACTGCTGAGGCGAACAATTTGACAGCGGTCGCAGCCGCCAAAGAACTATACGCGCAGCTTATGGAGGATATATGTGGTGGTACTAGACCGTACTTAAGCACAGGTCACTTGGATGCTGAGCACTTGCGGATAAAAGACAAGGCCCTATTCCAGGTAACAGAATCCACTTCAAGCATCCCACAATTCCACACATCTTATGAAATATTCTATATTCTAGTTTGCATCTAAAAGAAAAATGGGCGGTGAAGAGTTCTCAGAAAAATATCGCGAACAACTGGACACTGATCTGGAGGACACCTACAATAGTTTCAAATCGCACAACGAGAGTAAGAACATATTTAAAGCAGCACGTACTCCGGCGGTATACTTTGCCGTTGCTGTCATAATGTATATACTAAGTGGAATATTTGGACTAATTGGTCTGTACACATTTGCCAACTTCTGTAACCTTCTCATGGGTGTGTCACTGCTTACCCTCGCGCTATGGGCATACATAAGGTAAATGAGAATGCATATCTGTGACGTGGCAAAACAAATAAAATCAAACTTCAATTACTTCAATTACAGATATAGCGGAGAGTTCAGTGATATTGGAATAATGTTGGATGATTTTGCGTCGTTCATGTGGGAAAACGTAAGTTGAAAAATTAAACTAACTTGCAGCCAAACTAAATAAATTGGTTCTTGATTGCATTTAGAAGAATGATAAAGAAAGACGTAAAAGAAACAGGCAACATTAGAAATATTAAGTAAAATAAAAGTAATGAAAATCAAATTCTTCACTTGAGTCATTCCAGCGTGAGAAAAAACATTGCACAGTAAATTCATATACGTCAACCGCTTCCGAAACAAACACGTTTGACTACTTGGCTGTACTCAATTCATGTTCCCCGGCTTATGCTTTATTACTTGTCTTATCAAGCTTCCCTTTTAATGCATTACCATTCTCATTGTAGTTATCTTTATTATTCATTCGATTGTATACAGCGGTTCTTTGTAGAATCGTAAATTCAATTCCTTTGTCTGAAGATATTGAACAGCTTTTATACGGTCATTCGAGATTGGAGACGATTGTTAAAGTACATGAATTTCTATGTGAAATGTGCGCGGAATGACACAACAAATATATGTTATACCATTTGATGAAACAAAGTGCTAATACCTTTTTCTTTTCACAGTTTATGAAGCCGATTTATCAAGGATGCATGGAAAAGGGCATTCAACATGTTGCTACACATGCTGCTGAAGCAGCTGTTGGTGGTCGATCACTTGGATCAATAAACGGCAAAGTGAAAAAATCATGAGAATACGCCTATCCAAGGCAAAAAGCAATACAATCACAAAACCAACAGCCGCAAAAAAAACAGCAACCAATAAAGAAAACGCATCAGCAGCCGTCATCATCGCAATCAATTACGAAAACACAAACAAATGTGAGCAATAATAATAATAACAACAACAACAACAGCAGCAGCAACCTAATCAGAGGTCAACAACAGCAGCAAGGAGAACATTCAAATACTTTACCATCAAAGCGTGGCTTCCTGGGACTGTTTCAAAGAACCACTCCCAACAATGCAACACCAGTTGCCGCCCCAGCGACAGCTATTGTGAATAGCAACAGTGGTGGTCAAGCAGCACCCACTCGCAAGGCGAAGAGAAGACCAAACAAAAAGACCCCACCGCTTAAAAAGTAACAATGTTAAAATAAAAAAAGCCAGAAGAAAAAAAATATGTAAAACTAAGACGGATGCTCGTTTGCTCATATTGTGTGTACGCTATCCATCAATACACCAGTCGGCTGCTAGTTCTAATTCTAATTATTGGTTCATTTTTTACAATATTAGCCTTAAATTAGCAAACAAACAAAAAAAAAACTATATAATTGTGAAACATTAATTACAAAAAAAAAAATGAAACATTTTAAAAAATTTCCATTTCTTGTTAACAAACTGTGAAGTTTTTTTTATTAAAAAATATATATGTATATGAATTTTTTGTAAAACAAAAGTAAAACAAACCCTTGAAGGAAAATATGAAGAAAAGAAAAAAAAACAAATTATATTCTGTAATACATAGCGTGAAATTTTCTGTTCTATATTTTCATAGATAAAATGTTTGAAAAACACAAAAAATAAGTAAAAAAGGGAAATGGATCTGAAAGGATAGGTTCCTTGTCATATACCTACATAACAACACACATATATATACTTTCACATATCTCCCTGGGTACGGTCCACCCGCTGTGGTCTCATTGTTCGTCGTAATCATTTTAGTTCTCATTTTCTTTGTTCTGAGTGGTTTTGCTTGTCGCAAGCATGGAAGCATAACTTATTTTGTGTAAAACAATGGTAAATTGCAAAGTGATAGCATTCTCAAAGTGTCAATATTCTTCCAGAATCGTTTGTACTTTTTACGTATTTTATGTTGCTTTCTTTTGATTTTTTTTTATGTTTTCTGGTTGATGCCAGTGATACTGATGGATTTTTTTTTTATTTTATTTTATGAGTGGCGCATTTGATTGCTTGTGGTTGCTTCGATAAGTTATTACAAAATGTAAGAATATTTTACTTTTTTATCTTTTTTTTTTTAAACATTAAAATACAATAATAAAGAGAACCATTTTCAAAAAAAATAAATCAGTTATTTTTTTTAATTTGTACAATATGCATCTTTAGTTGAAAAATGTTCCTAGGAACACATGTATGAGGAAAGTACTTGGGTGACACATTATAACCGATGCAGTCCTACTGTGTCCAGTAGTGGCATACGAATTGTCAAGAGAGGGGGTAAAACACTTCAGAATACGTTCTCTAAGTGTTAACTCTCAGTATCGCTTTACACAGCAGATTTTGCTGCGCGACTAAGGATCGTCTACCGATTTTGCATCTCATAGATTACATCAAATAAACAGTATTAATTAATGCATAGTGCATGGATCATTTTCTTAAACTCCAATCGAGACAAGCTAAAATCAATTTCGTTGCAAAGTTCATTAAAAATGTTTATACACCTTGTAATAGGTTCATTACAACCATAGTTCTATGTTCTATGCCTCTTATCGTATAGTAAATTTCTCATCCGAAGAGTTCTTTGGGGAGCATATATATTCATGAGAAATAGTAAATCGGTGAATTTACACGGCAATTAATAAAATTGTGGATGAACATGGCTGACGCTGCCTTACGCTTGACACTTAAGGTTTGCAAGCCTATTATTTTACACCTATCGTCATATTTAGGGAGTTCTTCGAAGGAATACAATTTACGGACAGCATATCTCGTGAAATTTGTTTGTACTCTTTCGAATCAGAGTTCTTGTGTATCATATGAGTCTCAAATGATGGAAGAATATTCTAAATACGGTCTGACTAACGAACAATAGATGGACTTAAGACTAGTTATATCCCGAAAATCTACTATTTCTTTTCAGAAAACCTAACAGCGTTAGACTTCGCAATTGTATAATCATAATGTAATGCAAAATTTAATTTAGTATCAAAAATGACACCCAGATCTTTAACCTCTTCTAGGAGACTAAGCCTATGATCATTTATGAAATAATCATAGACAATCGGGGATGTAATTCGATATGCCGTAAAGATATTACATTTCTGAATATTCATTTGTGCTTGCACCATGCCACTAGTGCATGGATATCCAATTGGAAATTATTACAATCAGATAAATACAATTTAAAGTCGTCTGCGAATGTTAGAATTTTACAATATTTGAAAATTTCGTGAACATCATTTTCACATATGGCTACCTTGTGGTACGCCCGATGTAACTTTCATTACTCGAGATCTAAAACTATCGATCATTACCAATTGCTTCCTGTCCTTTAAGTAATTGGAAAACCACTCTAACATTGACGAAAGTAATCCCAAAGACTTTAGCTTGTTTAAAAGCAAAGTGTGATGTACTTTATCGAAGGCTTTCGAGAAATCTGTGTAAAGTACATCAACTTGTAATTGATTTTCTAAATTTGTATAAATGTAATTAGTTGTACATGACCTGCCCTGCATAAAGCTATGCTGGTTATTAGAAATAATTTCTTTTACCATGAAATATAATTTTTCTTTTACAATACTTTCAAATAACTTTGGTATCGATGAAAGCGTCGATAGTTTTCTACTTTTTGCCTTAAACCGCTTTTATATATAGGCGTCAGAAAAGAATACTCCCATTCATTTAAAAATTCACCCATTTTAGGGATTGAATAGACAAAACTTCAATTCCATCGCTAGTCTAAAAATTCCTTTCCAAAAATAGGAGAAAATACGTAAGTATGTACTTTCCCAAGACGATTCACTTCTACTTTTCGGTAATCATGTCGGAGATCAATCAATCATCAACCAAACTATTACCCAGCACTTGCATATGAAAAAAACAAATTGATCTTACTTGCAAGAGTAACAAGTAAAAATATAAAGAATCACTTTTTCGATAACCTAGAGGAAAAAACAATATTCCCGGCAATCTATTGATCTATTGAAAATGTACATTACAATTTCGTTTTAAGTTGGAAACCAGTTTCGACGCCTATCACGGAAAGATGCTATGAGATGCACATCATGTATGTGGTTAATGACCTGATTTGGTTTTAACCTAGCTTTTCTGTAGTATATTACTGCACAGTGGTTCACCACAGTGGTATAGGCCAAAATTCAATAATAGTAACTCTAAAAAAGCAAAAACAAAATTACATATTTACATTAGTCAATAAACAAAATTTCTCCATAACACAAATATTTTCTCGTTGTGTTTAGTACATGGAAAGTGAACACATCTAACAAGTGATGTTATTGTTTGCAGCAAAATTATTGGGCCGAATTTTAGCTATATATCCATTATACCAGAACCGATGGTCTTCTGCTGTTTTTTGGCAATGGATAAGAGCTAGGTACTATTTGGATTTCTGTTCATTCGATTAATGATCGGAAGAAATCAAACACGGTTATTTATACAGTCTATCCAATCCATTTCATTGAATTCTGTCCAGTAATTCGCATTCTATAGATTTATGACCGCCTCTCCATACAACTTGAACCACTGTGCACTTGTTGGTTCCAAAATAAAAAGTTAATCACCTTCAATACAACCCACACAAATGAATCCGAATATAAACTAAAATGTAGTATCTTTCTTGTATAAGCATGAGTTACAGATTGATAATCCGGCAGTCAAATGTCAATTAAATCCACACACAATTTTTATTTAAGCACACTTTATTCAATACTTTGGCATTCAATTTGAATAGAAGTCAAGGCTGTTAAAATATTAAAGCAGGTTGCTCTCATCCAAAAACGTCTGCTGCCAATGTATTAAATCTTAATACGTCAAAAATGTTATTGGATTCAGAAATCAACTAATAATGGATTGATTTCTGATTGGAAAACAACCATTGAACGCCAAAAAGCATTACATCCTCCACAATAACGCTGCACTGGAGCACTTAGACTCTGGTCCATTGTACTACCAGACAGCAACCTACTTTTGCTGGAATTCCTTTCAGGCGCTTTTGTGATACATCATTTGCATACATCATTGACTCTTACCTCATCAGCACCGAATAACTGCCACCTGAACCGAGCAAAGGCGGGACAGTTGCCGTTGTCTTCTCCACAGGCGTCGGAGCGGATTTCATCGCTTAGTCCAACCATGTGTAGATGTTTGGCGCAAGTGTACTGCCCCGTTAGTATGCCGGTAAATCGTTAGCAGCATTCTCTCTAACAAGAATGCCGCTCATTTCTTTCAGACCTTAGGCAGCATGCGCTTGGTCTGTCTACATCCTGGAAACTCATGCCACCTCCGGTTGTACTCTCTAGAGGGCCAACCATAGATTGTAGCCCTATCCAAGGACGAAGGCAGTCCCAGCGCAGGTCCTCAGAGTCAGACCTCCTCTGATCGTTCCCAACAAGTCCATCGGCGATCTCATTTCCTGTGATTCCCGGTCCCAGCAAGCTGGTTGGCTGTAGCTACAGACATAAATACGTCTACCCTTCCAACTGTTCTTCACAATATAGTTCGTTGCCATTAGAATCACATAGGTTTCCGCTTGGAATATCGACGCAAATATACCTAACGAGTGTGAAGTCTAGTGTTGTTCTTTCCTGGCTCAAATTTTGGCCAGCGTCAGATCCTTCATTGCTCTTGAACCCGTTCGTGAAGATTCGACTACAGTTCTTTCCAGGCTCAGATACTGGTCCGTAGTGCAGGAAATGGGCCTTATCATAGCCTTGTAGATCCAAACGTATCTTTTTGATGATAGACCCCAAGACTTGCAGAGAATTCCCTTACACTGGCAGAAAACTGACAGCGCCTTGGCAATTTTTGACTCGATGTGTTTTTTTCAGAGAAGCTTTCTATCCAGGGAAGCTTCAACGGAAAAGCGGATGGTGACACCTTTTAGTATTAGTTGAGTCAGACTTGACAATTTTCCCCTCCACGTGAAGATAGGTTATTAGTACACCTTTCGTCTATCATGTCTAGAGATACCTGGGCTTTTGAACACACATGTTAGAACTGTTGAGAGCAATGCTACAGAAGACAAGGCGTTGTTTGTTTCTCTATTTCTACAGCCAGGACCAAGGAAGCAACAAATTAGACTGAAATTTTAAGGCTATGTTGATTTCTGCGTTTCACGTGCAATGCCTTAGCCCAAAGTTACAGCGGTTTTCTATATTTTATCATTTCCCACAGAAATAAAACCCGTGAAAGATCGTCATTCGTATGTATCAAGGCTTAGCTCTGCCGTTATGCTTGTCGTATAGCTTTCAGCTCCATATAGTATAGATTTTAGCTTTAGATCCTTAAAGATAGGATTTTAGTAGAAGCATTTTGGTAAGTAACACCCATTTAGGAACGGTTGCCTAGGACGATTCTGTGTCGGATCTCGATCAGAAATCAAAAAGTGACTGATTTCTATGTGATCATTTGCGACCGTTCTTTAGTCTTCTTGAATGCTTTTCCCATGGCCGGTAAGAAACGCCTGACTATGTTACCAGTTGGACTGACCAAATTGAAGAAAGCCCACATCATCGGATAACCTTGCCTAAATCCAGTACAGGTTTCGAACGTTTCAGAAGTCCTTGAACCGAACTCCACGATGAATCGCGTGTGCTGCGACACAACTGAGGCAATTTTGCCGGGATCTTGAATTCGGTCATCGTATTGCATGTGTACTTCCTCGCGATGAATAGGTAGGATAATAGGTAGAAATAGATAATATAATATTAAGATAAATAGGTGTCAATGGAACAGAATGTGCCTAGATTTGAAAATTAGCCTTTTCAGCATTTTTTCTTCTTCTTCTGATGGGATTGTAGCCCGGGATGAACCTGGGCCTTAAACAAAAATCTTATCCAGCTGACACGATCTTTAGCCAGCTTCGTCTAATGTCGCACGCCAAGTTGGCTGAGGTCCTTCTCCACTTGTGTCCATCGGTTTAGTGGACGTTCTATATTGCGTAGTCGAATACAATTCGGACTGGAGGAGTGTTGCTCATGCACACAAAATTGCCACCAACGTCATTTTAAGTGTTGAATCCAGGATTGTGAATTTTCTTCTCCAAATGTCATCAAAGCAAACAGGACCAAATAACGAACGCATAACTTTTCTTTCAAAAAACCAAAGGCTGCTTCATCTGCTCTTGAAATTCTCCATGTCGAGAAGTGCCGAGGAAGACAACGTTCTTGACTACCTCAAAATTATATCCATCTATGGTGGTGTTGTGAACAAATCGTCGGTCTGGTGTGTCCTTCTTCGCAGACCATCATTTGCCCTCATTCATGGTTAAACCCATTTTGGTCCCCTCCGCTTCAATACCACCGTACACCTCATTGTGTGTTTTACCAATCATGTCAATGTCTTCCTCAATTGTACGAACTTTTGGAATATCGTATCGATCTTCTCAAGAACGACTAAATCCTTCTTTGACATTGCAGCTCTCGGTGAGTTCTATACAGAAATCAACTGTTCTATACCAACCTTGATAGAGCGGCGATCAGCGATCCATCTTTATCCTGCACAACTTGATGCATTTGGCAGGAATATCAAAACCAGACATGGCCCTGGTCGATCTACATATGCATATCCTTATTCAAGTTGAATAGGTGGAAGTCGCACTGATATGCGGTGCAACAAATATTTAAAGGAACATAATGTGCACTGGAGAGTATTTTCTGCAATTATGATGGTGTACCCGTTAAGAAACTGCACTATGTTTAAGAAATTACATCTATGTAGCTTATTATGTTGTATCCAGAAAATATGTGTTTAAATAGTTGTTACTAATGCAATCAATCAATCAATTTTATTCTCAGTCACACAGTCCATTTGCTATAGCAGATAAACCAACGAAAGTATTGATCCAATCGTTTTAATCCGCGTCATGTACGAAGAAAAGGCCCATATCCCATATTCATACAAAAATCCTCATATCTGCAGCTTATGTATAATTACGAATGCAAGCGCCTTGTGTTGAAAGGAAATAATTGCACACAATCACCCTCCAAAGAATGTCAATTAAAATAGTGCTCGTTGGTACATTTATTGAACTCCTCCAAACACCTACAGGAGACACTGACGATGACGCAAATTGTATTCAAGAAAAATGAATAAAGCAATGGTCGACTATGCGCAGTTGAGTTGAATGTTCTTTCTAAATCCACACCCGCCCTCTCGTTCAAGAACCTTTGAGAAATGTCACGCAACCACTTTCAGTTCATCATCGACTGCAGAACGAGAAGCAATTCTTAAGAGTGGAACACCCGAGTCGTATCATCACATAATTTACTTAATCGATATCAAGTAGCAGCAATTTTATATCATCAATCAAAATGCCTTGTGGAGGATGTGGTACTGGTAAGATAATAAGAAAAACATACATAAGTGCAGTTTTGTAGGCAATTTGTCTCTTGTAGATTGCAAGTGCACTCCCGAAAAGTGCGATGAAAAGTGCAAATGTGAAAACAAGAGTGGCTGCGGAGGAGCCGGCGGTGGTGCCGAAAAGAAGGACTGCTGCAAGGGAAAGGAGAAGTGAATTAATGATTTTTATTCCAGACAAATAAGTGCATTGACTGTGCCGGCATTAGGCTGACATAATGGCTTTTGATAAAATAAAATATTCATACATATTCTACACATAAGTATGTGTGTTGTTGATTGGAAAAGTGAGGCCAATGAAATCTAATTGATAATTGCATCTATGACCTCACACGGCGTTTCACTGATTACAACATCTTTCTGTCTTTTCTTGTGAAATGTTTTTTGTGAATGTGCACGTCTAGATTGAAGGTTAGCTCTCATTCTGGTTGGATGTAGTCCGAATATTATTAGTTATTGATTTTTGAATATATTCTCTTAAGTTGGCGTCGCCTGGTCATTCTTTAATAATTGAAAAACAAACGAGAAGATAATTGGTTGAACTGGGTGTAGAAAGCACTGTGTCATTGGACGCTGCATGAAAGCATGAAAATGCTCCGAATTGAACAAAATACACAATATTTAGTTAACTTAGCTTCTCAGCAACCACACAGTTTTATGCCGACTCCGAACGGCCAAGTTTGAGAAGCTTTTTCTAGGCAGTTATGCTCTTTGAGCATTGTCAGTGACTCGAAAGACTTGGGGCCATGAAAATTATTTTTGTTTGTCGTACCAGAAATCGAATCCAGACACGGTAGGTCCAAGTGCGTAGGAGTCGACGCTCATACCACAACGCCGCGGACTACCACCACTTAGTTAATTTACTCCTTTTTAATAGGTACATACGCCTTGCATTTAGAGAGTAGGACGTGACATTAACATGTATCTCCAAAATACATATGTACGTCCATGACTGCGTAGGAAGCTAGTGATTGTGGCAACAGGCTAATGTTGTTTCGTGGATAATTAGCCTGTTAACCACAAAACTGGACGGTAAAGTGCATGTACATACACGACCACTGACGCATATGGTGAGTTTAGATTAATATGTTCTCATACAAAGGTCAAATACTTTAATGAAAGTAACTAAAATTAAGGACATATCTACATAATATGTATGTACAGAGTCGGGCAAAACTAGAGTATGGAAGAATATTTATAGACACTTTTGTTCAATTACTGTCTTTTTACTACGTACTGTGTGCGCCAAAAGAGATTGAACAACTATGTGCTAACATAGTTTTAAATGGATTCATAAAATGGGTTCCAGATGTCCGAATGGGGATTGACCTTAACCCGATAGAGCATTTGTGAATTTAGCTGGATACGAACATCCGAAAACGGAACAGAGGAGTTAATGTCAATTTTAGGGGAAGAATGGCAAAAATCCTGTTAACTTGATTAAGAAGTTGGTTGAGTTAATGCCAAGATGACTAGATGTTGTTTTCGAAAGGAAAACAAATTAAGTTCTAATTTTTAGTTGTTCGGTTTGTGGGTTTGGTGTGAGCATTTTTTTTTGCGAAACTTTTTTCAAAACAGCAAACATTTACAAATAGCCTAGAAGTCTACAAATAATATGATACCACATCTGCAGGTGTACACTTTCTTTTAAAGCTCACTGTATATACAAAACAAACTCGGTTTACGCAACTAAAGAAATTAAGGCTGTTGCAATAGCCGAGGTTGTTGCACTTACGGGTCACAATTTTTTAATTTTTTTTAATAAGAAGTTATAGTCTTTTGACTTTTACTTTCTTTCTGTAGAGAAGTGGCAATGTGATAAGAAAACGCCTTTTTGAAACGAAAACAAGTCGTTAATGTTGAGTACGATTTTTTAAAATCAGAATACGGAAGTTTGGTACGTGTACATACATACAAAAGTTAACATTATACAGTAAAATTATAATGGGTGGTTTTAAAGATTGGATATTTTGGGTCGAGGTTTTTCGGATTCCAAATTTTTCAAGACTGCTTACTCTTTTATTTTCGTTGAGTTAAAATGTCTTCTAAAGGGTGATTTTTTAGCTATTATCTTTTTGGCAACACTGGTTTAAACAGCTGACGCACGTTTCGTACTTTGTTTCACTGTCAAACATCTTCAGTTTGGTCTATAATTTAACCATGAATCGTCTTACAAACGAACAACGCTTGCAAATTATTGAATTTTATTATCAAAACGCGTGCTCTGTTAAGAAAGTTCATCGCGCGCTTCTTCCATTTTTTGTGTTCAGCGACGAAGCTCATTTTTGGCTCAATGGGTACGTAAACAAGCCGAATTGTCGATTTTGGAGTGAATTTCAGCCAGAAGCATTGCAAGAGCTACCAATGCATCCAGAAAAGTCACAGTTTGATGCGGTTTATGGGCTGGTGGCATCATTGGACCGTACTTCTTCAAAGATGATGCGAATCGTAACGTAACTGTGAATGGTGAGCGCTACCATGATGATATCCAACTTTTTTTTGACCAAAAATTTGCATGACATATGGTTTCAACGAGACGGTGCCACATGCCACACAGCAAGCGCAACAATGGACTTATTGAGGGGCGAGCTCGGTGAACATTTTATTTCACGTTCGGGACCTATCAATTGGCCGCCTAGATCGTGCGATTTAACGCCTTTACAGACAAGCCCGCTTCAATTGACGCATTGGAAGACAACATTGAAGCATTTATTCGTGAGATACCGGCCGAAATGATGGAAAGAGTATGCCAAAATTGGACTAAGCGGATGGACCATTTGAGGCGCAGTCGAGGTTAACATTTGCATGAAATAATCTTCAAACATTAAATTATATGGACCGTACTATCGATTCAAATAAAGATTTCATGCATTTTTCTGAATTTTATGTGTTCTTTTTTTGAAAAACTTTCCTACAGCTTTTAAAAAATCACCCTTTAGTATTATTATCTTCGGCCCATTGTAGGCATTTGTTGAAGGATCGAACTACAACTCCTGTTTTAACTTTTGATAAAAGGGGAGCAGCTTCACATTCACTTTCATTTGTGCTCTCAAATCTCAATCTCTGAACTAACGATGAATGATGAAGTAGTGTTTGCGGTTACAAACAAATGTGTCCGGATCCAAGTAATCCAACTGTAAAATAACGGCAGAAATGACGAACAAAATAGAGAATATTCAAATGAAAAACAGAAAGACTAATCGAGGTACATTTTTGAAAATTGCATTTATAAAGTCAAGACATGTGACGATTTTTATTTTGTACATACACACGATACGTTTTTGTTTTATTGAAATAGAAATAATTCTCCTACTGTATAGCCGACAATTAATTGTAAATTGTGTGTTGGATTAGACCCAATCGCCGATCATGGATAATGACTTGTTGAAAGTTTACTTCGGCGGCAGCTGACAGCATTGTTTTAATCCTTATTGATAATACTGCCAAGTTTGGAATTCAATTTACATAACATACGCCGCCATTCCAATTCTCTGGCCGAGGGTCGTGGAACGAATATGAAAAGGTGATAGTGATGCTTTCAGCGAAGGAGTGATTGGATTGTTACTACACTCAAATCAATCTTCGAATAACGATTCCTTTCTAATTTATTTAGAAATAAACATAAAAAAACCAATTTCATAAAAAAAGATTTTTATTTTAGAAAAAAAATAGCATTCTGCCAAACTAAGGCGCAAATCCATTCATTGATAACTTGCTCTGATTCAATCTCTCCTGATTTATAATTCTTTGCAGATTTTCTTGACAAATGAATGCTCTTTCCAGGGTCATCTTTTTGAGTTGAAGTGCAATACTTTTGCCAAATAGATCAAATTCATCATCTGTCTCTCTTTTAAGTGAATCCACCGACCTCTGCAGACTGGTTATTCTCTCGTCTAATTGTAGGAATTGACGAGTACGAATAATAGGATCTATCCTCGGATTTGCATTTGGATTAATAATACTGCACTTGCGAAACTGACGATTATTGATTTTATATCCGGGTGCTTTAAGTGCGGGTGATGTATGGAATTTAATTTGTGCGTGGTTTGGGGATGAAGGTACCGACAGCAGAGGAACAGCGGACATCAGATTTTCACTGCTGGTAGGTTGTTTAGAAATTATATTTACATCGTCAATCTTCGAAAATTTCGCAGGCGGCGGTGAAGGTGATCTGCTGCGGTTGTTACAGTTGCTGCCTTCGATACTGATTTCCTCGTCTTGAAATGTTTGTTCTTCTAATTTAATATCAAGTCCTTCCTGTCCCGATTGATAATGAGTGTTATCTTCAGATTGAATGTATGATGTTTCGTCCTCTGAAAATTCCTGTAAGTATAAAAGTAGTATGTCAAGAATTTTAATTTTTCACTTAAACGGAACTGGAATAATTGCAAATGAAAACATATTTGCACAACAAAAAATAAAGTAAATTCAACACTTATTGGATACTTTTATAGCCTTACAGAGAAAATATTTTTATCACTAATACTCCTCGGAGGACAAAACTGCTATTAAAAAGATTCAATCATGAATGTCATGTGGAGGCGTCAATCATGAATGTTGGTGAATTCGGGCAACCCCGGCGTAGGAGTCGACGCACCAATGAGAATAAGTGATGAGCATAATCGAATGATTTCAAAAATCGAGACCTTAGTAATGGAGACATTTTAATAATCGAATGGTCACTCGAGACATAACTACTAAAAGGTTACATATCTCAACGTGTTCATCACCTTTGAGTTTTTCTTTCATTCTCCTTATGTTTCTGATTCCAGTAGACATTAGTTCTCAACGAGAATTTTTTGTTGCTTGTTCTCGCGCTAAATTAATACATTTGGAGTTCTCTTGTGTTAAGGAAAATCATTCGAATTATTTCGATGAGAGATCGAGTTCTTTTGTGTTAGTAGCAGAAATAAGAGAGCTCTATTATTTTTGTTTAGTAGTTAGTCGTTAGTTGTCATTCGAATGATTTTGAAAATCAAGATGTTGCATGAATCGATTATCACTCGAATAATCATTTGAATCATCACTAGCACCAGCCCACTGCGCCACGGTGGCAACCGTCATCATATACTGTCTCAAATATTCAAACTTTCAATCCATACAATCCCCAAATCCAAACACACTCATGCACAACTCATCGCATGCTCGATGAATGGAGATGAATCAGATTACCATCTTAAAGTAATACACTTTTTAAAATACATATGTACAATACATACCTACATAAGTATAAAAATGCATCAAAAGTGAGTCAAACTATTAATCTTAAAGCTAAAATAATAACTGATGCTTTTTTCAATGCGCTAGTGTGCCTACAGTCAAAGTAAAATTTAACTAAGTCAATCTTACACAATATCTTGATAACAGGAGATTTGTATACCCAACAAAATAAACAAAACTGAGTTCACAAACAAACATCATCACAATATGAATCAGAATTGCATTTATTACACATCAGTCATAAGTCAATTCCCTTTACCTCAACGCCGCTTACCATTTTTGAGCTGTTAAAATCCCTAGCCATGCTAAAATCTCTCAAGAATTCATCAGCTTTCTTGAACCAAAACAAATGCGGAACGTAAACATCTGACGGATTGACTGCATCTTTCTGCGATCTAAGAACTTTATTAAGTTCATATTTATAGTTTGTTCGGATTGTTTTGATTTTATTCTTCACATCGCGCACTGATAAGTTAGGCAAATTGAGATTCTGAATGATTTCTTTGTAGGCAGCTTCGCGTGCGGCTCTGTTCTTATACAGAGGATTTAAATTGTTCCACAAATACTCATAGTTTCTATAGAGATTTAAAAACTCATCAGTATAGTTATCTCGCCATTTGAATACCATTTCAATGAAAGATAAGCACAAAAATGAAAACAAATTCAACAAAACTGAACAACAAAACTTGTCATCACAATGCACCCAATGAAACTGACTGAACAAGTTTCTCACAAAACAAGTGTCAAGTTGGATGAATCAGTTTTGCTCTGTACATGTGAATGAAAGCTGGTGAGTGAATTCAGCTCGCTTATTGTTGGATTTTTGATGATTAATTAATGCTTGTACATATATTTTATTTGATATTACATTTTGTTCAGCTATCTATTGTCTTTTTGTAAAGAATGTGTAATTTATTCATTTATTGATTAATCTGCATTTGATATATGGAAGTTTCTACAGCCAGTCAATTGTAACCACCTCTGTAAATAACAGGCGTGTATAATAAAGTGGGTTTTTTTTTCAAGTGACATCCAGTTAGAAAATAGATTTTCGACGTGCCTTCACATTTGTATGTACATAGTACATATGTATATATTTGCTTAGTGCATATCTGATCCACAGGAATCGGTGATTGGGCAAATGGTACCACTGTACTAGATAGAGATACACTTATGTACATATTTACATAATGCACATCCCCCCCGGACATGTCGTTATTTAGTTTAAGTCAAAATGAATACACCCGTATTGTTGACTGGACGCATATATAGACATACTGATGAAAAATTCTCATTAAATTATTTACTTCACTCAAGAGACAGTAAGACCCTAAGTCGAATTTACACGGTCCGAGTTAGAGAGAGTTCGACTTAGAGGATGATTTTTTTGTATGAGAATGAAGGAGGAAATTGAAGGGAATGCCAAAATATGGCGAACAAAACATTCCAGTTAGAGAGAAATTCGACTTAGAGAGAGTTCGACTTAGGACTATGGATAAAGGGAAAACACACCTGCTGGACAAAGGGACCTTTGATCAGCATATTCCATTTGAAGTCTGTGGGATGGTGAAAGGTAACAGTCGTTTGCTTTTTTGCCATCCCGGTTGCGAACATAAGTTAAGAGACCTCTCAGCGAACTTGGCGTGAGGACTCAAGAAGGGCATTGATTGAGGTTCATAGTCAACAGCGGACTATAGTCCCAGCTAATCAGTGGTGAATAGATTTTATGTAAGTATGTAGTACGAAATACATATACAGTGGTGGTCCAATGTAACGAATGAATGTCCAGGCGTATTCGCTAAATCGAAAAATTCGTAGTATCGAGCTAATATTCCTTGTACGAAACTTTAATTAAATGTACGAATCTTGTTTCAGCACAGTAACAAAAAGGTAAAGTATCTACCAGTATTACAACAGACCCATAAACATGCATACAACTACAGTCAAGGGAGTTGCTTTGCGTCCTTCTTGTCTAAGATATCAAAAACATTCGTTATATCGAGTATCAATTCTTTTTTTCGTACGTTATATAGACACTAATGCATTTGAAAAAAGTGTACGTTATATCGATTATTCGTTATACTGGAGCACCACTATCTATTAAAAGCAATGTAAACAAAAACATCTAGTATCGTGTATTATGGCTGAATTCAGAAACGTCGAACATTTCCGCATTGATTCGGCATCACTGCTTTTTAGCGATGCTAATGCGATGCATACCTGATGCTGATGCGATGCTTATTGAACTGATCGCTGACATTAAACATTTTGGCTCCAACATTGAAGTTCTTGTGAAATTATTAATTGATAACAATAATCCGAAAAACGATAGGTTTTTGTTAAACATGTAGATATGTATGAAACAAGAAGAAAGCGCTTAAGGCGGATGCGCACAATGATTATGATAATCAAAAGAAGAGAAATTCCGAAAATTCAGAATTATATAACATCAATTGAAAAATATCCAGATGATGTTTTCCAAAACCATTTTAAATTGTTTCGGTCAACATTTGATGCAAGTATTCAGTATTGTTTTTTGTTTTCCAAAGTTAATTAAATCTAAATTCCCAGAGCTTGTGCAATGCATTACAGCCTTTTTGGAAACCCCATCCTATGGGGTGCCTTGGTTATACTCAGAAATCAGAGCTCTATTATTTCTGGTTATACTTTGAAGAAATGTTTAAATAGAACACTCTGGAAACTGTGCAACACAAGAGTTAGTTTCAGAATTCTATCTGATCGTTTCAATATTGAACGAGGAACTTCATATAATATTTTTATAAGGACGGTTAAATTAATTTGTCGTTTGATAAGTGAAATAACCTGGCCAACAGTAACGCAATTATCCAACACTTTCTGCAACATTTCTTTTAACTGGCGCATTTCCTCAATGCGCTCTTTTTCGGCGGATAGTTTTTGCCGCTCCAGCTTCATTATCTCGTTGAAGCGCTTTTCCTTCCTTTCGGCTTCGTTCTTTAGAAAAACTAACGTTTTGTCCGCTGTGTCCTCTCGTCGTCGTTTCATCGGGATTGACGGTTCTTCTGGTCGTGAACCAGATGCATTTGCCTCGAACACATTGTCGTCCAAGATGATTGACGCTGGCGATGACTGCGATGGCGATGACAATGAAAATGTTGCTGTCAAATTATCTGCTGGAGGTGCAATGGAATGTTTGGTGCCGTACACTTCATCCAATTGGGCATAGTGTTCCCAATATGTGCTGTCCTTACCAGTTTTTTTATGACGATTTTTGATGCGTTTGTAGGTAATCATTATATTAAGGAATTTTCTGTGCACCTGGGCCTTCGAAAATTGTATGTCTAGAAGAAAAGAATTTAAAGATTTATTGCAAATTTATATTATATTATATATATTTATATTACCTGCACATTCCTCCTTCATTTCCATCAGGACCTTGCCCCAAAGTACGGAGCGCGATATTTTCCCGGAACAGAATTCGGGTTCATATTTAATTCTAGTAGCTATCAAAAGCTTCACTTGAGCATTGCTAAAATAATCTCTGCAATAAAAAATATATATTTAAGTATTTGTTTAAAAATATATGTAACATACAAATTGTATTTTTACTCACTTTTCTTTTTCCGCCGACATTTTACCCGCCACAATCAACCACGCATCAGCAAATTTGATGATGCTCAAATGTTTGACATTTCCTCATCTGATGCTCTGTTTGATGCTTAAATGAACGTTTGACGTTTGCAGTGATGCCCGAATTTGCGTTTATGAACGTGATGCCAAGGGATGCTGCATCGATGCCGCAGTGATGCGTTTATAAATTCACCCTTTGTTTTGTTGAGTGCACGCATATATGCCTGAAAAATTCACATTACATTATTTACTCGACTCAAGAGACAGTGGACTCCCCCTAACTCGAATTTACACGGCTCGAGTTAGAGGGAGTTTGACTTAGAGGATGATTTTTTGTATGGGAAATTGAAGGGAATGTCAAAATGTGGCGAACAATAAATTCCAGTTAGAGAGAAATTCCACATAGGGAGAGTTCGACTTAGGACTATGATTAGCCTGAATTGCAAGTTGGATTGTGGATAAAGGGACAACACACCTGGACAAAGGGACAATGCATATTCCATTTGAAGTCTGTGGGATGGTGAAAGGTAACAGTCGTTTGCTTTTTTGCCATCCCGGTTGCGAACATATGTTAAGAGACCTCTCAACGAAATTGGTGTGAGGACTTACGAAAGGCATTGATTGAGGTTCATGCTCAGCAGCGGACTATAGTCCCAACTTATCAGTGGTGAATGGATTTTATCAATCACCCCGATTACGAAAGTAGTGTCGACACAAGGCGTTTTGAGAGTCGAGTCACTTTACAGGCGTTTAAGCATCGGTATTACGAATCTTAATACACACACACTCCAAAACTCCCACTCAAAAGCTTTCTATCAATTCGATAAATGGGGTAGTTTTCATAAATTCTACCGGAATACATATTTTTAAATTGTTGTTTTGAGGTGTTTGCTTTATTAAATTATTCGTGGGATTTAAAGAAAATATGAACGGCATTGCTATGGTTATTTATTGGATTAGGGAAGAGAACGACGATCAAGAATTGCAGAAAAGGGAATTAAGTAACAGGAGAAGTATTGTATTAAAGTGCAATCCATTTGATTTGCCAGATGCTTAGTAAGAGATAATCATTGTACAATTGCGAATAAATTAATAAGTCTCCACTTCCTTCCATCCAGCTTTGTTTGCATTCATTTGAAGAAAACCTCTTGAAATTTGTTGCTAAATTCATATTTTCCACCATCAGTTCAACCAGAAAACGCCTTCTTTTGTCATGTTACTTGTCGTTTTGGTGTAGTAAATCGACTTTGGGAATACCGATGCACGACAAGTGCCACACAAAAAACACGTTCCACATAAGCTTATCGCCAGAAGTCGTTTGTGGCGTAAAACGACTACTTTATCGACAATCGTAATACCGACATCACAGAGGCGTTTCGACACAAGTCGTTAAACGACTTTCGTAATCGGGGTGAATGTATGTATGTAGTACGAAATATATATACAGTGGTGGTCCAATGTAACGAATGAATGTCCAGGCGTATTCGCTAAATCGAAAAAATTCGTAGTTTCGAGCAAATATTCTTTGTACGAAACGTTAATTAAATGTACGATTATTGTTTCAGCACAGTAACAAAAAGTGAAAGTATCTACCAGTATTACAACAGATCCATAAACATGCATACAACTACAGTCAAGGGAGTTGCTTTGCGTCCTTCTTATCAAAGATAACAAAAACATTCGTTATATCGAGTATCAACTCTTTTTTTCGTACGTTATATAAAGACACTATTGCACACTCCTAAAATTAAGTAGAAAGGAATTCAGTGAGGTAGCTGATATTATTCATTTGGTCATTCTGAACACACGCATGCGCAATGACTTCTTCCAGAGCTAGAGGGACGAAAAGGAAGAAGAAACCACGCTTCACTACCTCGGTACTTACCCAGCACTTGCGAGGACAAGGAATAGAACGCTAGGCAGATATTCATTTCATAGCCTAGAAGAAATGTCAGATATAAGTATACTGGACACTAAGTGCTTGTAAACCAGCAATGGAGTGCATCATCCAGGATATGTCACTAGTTTACCAGTAGGTAATTTCAGGTGTTGAGTTAGTGCCCTACAGAGAAACCGGTGCATAAGCTGCCAAATAGTGATATCACAATGGATCCAATCAGGATCTATGTGGTCCAAAACTGCTGAAGTTACGGCAATCACATTGACCTAGCCTATCTTAACCTATGTATCCATTTTGTTGACATGCTGTTCATTGCAATTGATGAAGTTTGAACGTTATTTTTCAGTGCTTACCTCCCTTTAACAAAGCGCACCTGTGATCTTTTTAATAAAGATTATTACATTACATTCTAGTCTGTGGCGGACTTAAACTTCTGCCAAATTGAACCACATTCAGTAGGACACTCCAATTCTCAATTTCTCTCCTGACCAAATTGTTTGTTCGTACACTAGACTCGTCAAAGGTCTTACTGTGATATACGAGTCGAACAAGGGTTTGAGGTTTGAGGAATCACGTCACTGCTACAGCACCCACCAAAGTCGCGTCTTTGGTTTGAGAATGGCCACACTTATCCAAATGATCACTGCGATATTTCCTCCAGAAAACATCATTAAACCGACGGCTAATAAATCCGTAGGTGACTTCCCCAGCACTCAGGCAACCGCATGCAAGCAAATAAAAAAAAAAAACGCATACTAACATCTTTTGTTAACCATACATGATTAGATTTGTTGAACGTCTGAAACGATTAATGCATTTATGTGTTTTATTCCTTAAATTATAAATATCTTTACAAAAATTTTAGTTTTAGTAAATAATTTCCATAACATTTTACATAGTTGAAGAAGTGGTTGGTTTCTTTCGTTTTCTTTCCTTTTGTATATGATATTATATTTCTTTTTGTTTAAATTATATATTACTCAATGGTTTTTGATGTTTACGGATCTGGATAGGGGATTATACATTTTTCTTTTCTTTTTGTGCACAAAAAGATTCAAATAAAAATAAATAAAAAAAAAGATTTGCTTTAGGAATGCGAATTCATTGATTGATTTGGGGCGAGGAGGAAACAACATAATGGTGAATTACAAAAACAACAAAATAGAGAAACGCAATCTGAATAATTGAATCGCCCATTGTGAGAGCTTTAATAGAAATGCCAAAAATCAAGGTGGCGCTACTAATTCGTGCTCTCTAAAGGTGCGATGAGAACTTCTCGTAGAGCGATGAGAGCAGAACTGCTGTTGTGGGGTTATAATACTCTTGTCATTGGGTCAAATCCTTTCCGTAGGCAAGAGGTGATGTGTTGGCGTTGTGATTGCTGCCTGCGAAGGACGATATGTCGGGCACAAAGTTTCCGGTCTTTTGCAATTCCTTCGAAAAATAAAACAGACATACACCATTGAGTTTAGCTGTATAAACTCACATATAGGGTAGTCTTACCTCGAGTTCCTTCAGTGCTTTCATGATTTTATTCACGTCCAAGTCTGGTTCGATTGACTTCTTTGACGCGGCCGTTTGGGGTTGCATTTTAACTTTATCGCTCAAGCTAGGTGAGTCCCTGTCTTGATGGCTTGACTTTTTATATTTATTTTTATTAATTGGGGGCAGTGAAGACGTTGAACTTCGCGCTTGATAAACGCCGACTATTTCAACTCCGTCTGACTCGCTACTGCTGTCGCGGCGGACACTTTCAACATTGAATTGGGGGTGGGTGTGTGAATGCATGTCTCCTGTTGAACGGTTTTTAAGACGTTCCGTTGACTGTGACTTGTTGGTGTGGTTTATTAGCTGATTGGACGTATTTATTATTTCTGTGGCAGATTTAAAATTATCGATGTTAATCACATGAGTATTGTTGTCGACGGTAAGTGTGTTTCCCATACCGGCGGAATGTTGCGGCTGAGGCGTGGTCGATACCGAAGAGGAGGTTGAGGATGGAGATGACATGATACTGTTTATGCTGTGATCCGTGCGTTTCGAAGGAGATACTAGATCTACCACAGTTTTGGGATTATTTACACTGCCGCTGGATCTACTGTTACTTAGGTTTTGGTTGGGGTTTGCATTGTTATTGTTGTTGTTCACCGAGCCGCTACTTGTTTTTTCAACTTTCACACTGCTATGACTCTGACCGCTGCACAAATTCAAGGGACTATTTGTCGAGGACCGATGCACCTTGCCAGAGGATGAGTAAGTCTTTGATGAATGTAAGTGCTCGGACGTAGCATTGCTGTGTGCCGGCAGCAGTTTTGCTATCTCATTTGGTTTTAAATTGCCGGTCATCAATTCACTTGAGGACGCCATTGCGTAAATATCGGTGACATTTAATGGCAATTTTGTACCCGATATCATTGCAGCATCCTGTCCTGACTTTTCCACTGAACAATGACTGTCCACAGTCTCATCGGGTTTCTTGTTCTCTTTTAATTTTTTAGGCACATTCTTTTTCTTTTCGATTTCTCGTTTTAATTCCTCATACTTCATCCATCCACTTGGCCAAATATTGATGACTTTGTCTTTTATAAAGTTTGCAACGAAATCCTCAAATGTCTCCTTTCGCGTGCGCAATACTGTGTACGACATCCAGCGTACTTGATATAAGTCGTAGAGCAGAGATCTGAAAGAAACAAAATTGAGCATAAGAATATATTTACGGTTTAATGGTGATTTAAGTTACCTGGTAGCATCATTCCATGGAAATCTTTTCTTAGGCATTTTCGGTGCGTTTTCAAGCTTATGGACATCTGCTCCAGGGTTGAGCGCTCTAAAATTAATTCAATTCGATTATTTTCTGCGATCAATTATAGGTATGGCTTTTCAACTTACAGAAACTCTTCATACGTTCGCATGTTCGTCTGGTACTGTGGTGTAATTCTGGTCATAGTTTCAACGACTGCCTTTCTAAGTTTGACGAAAGCCTTTTTCGTTTTTGTTTTCTCTTGATTTATGCGCAATTGTTTCGCTTTTCGCAACAAGAAATATTTGGGCAGTGAAAGTTGATACTCCAGATGAGCGAAAGCGTTGTTTCTCACGTTCTTGTCCAGACACAAACATGCTTCATCGATTCTAAAATACAAAAATCATTGCAAACGTTATTGTTTAACCTAATTAGTGTAATTCGGAGTTTAGAGTCTAACCTTAAAAATAATTCGGTGAGTTTGTCATCGAATTGGAATTTCTTCCCAATTCGGTTACTTGATTTGGCAGTGTCTTTCATATCCTGTATGTCTTTGAAAATTGCATCACTTAGTTCCGAAGGCAATTTAGTATCGCTTTGACGCAGCTCTGAAAATTGTTTTCAATTTAGTTAACATAACCTGACATTTTGCAGAACTGAACAACTTACTGTCGCCATCTTCTTCTGAAGTTTTCTTCAACTTCTTCGAGCTAGGCTCCTCATTTGAGTCAGTGTCATCGCTGGACGAATCTGAACCGGATGCATCTTCGGCCGAAGTTGGTCCTTTGACTTCTCCATTAGATGACTTCGTCTTCAATTCTTCTTCTTGCATTTTGAGGAAATTATCGCGTTTTGCTTTGAGCATATCCTTAACTGTAGTAGTCTTAACTGTCCTTTCTGTTCGCACTTTGTCTTTTGAGCTAATCTCTGAACCGCTTCCATCATCTTTTGGCGATGCAGATGTCGACGCAGCCACCGAAGAAGCTGCTGAAACCGATGCGGATACGGAGCTTTTACTTTTGCTGGACTTTTCTTTGTCGCTACCCTCCTTGTCAGATTGTGTTTTGGATCGTTTTTCAGAATGATTTGACGTCTTTTGTTTGCTTATTTTCGGATTAGTGCTTTGTGAAGGGTTCGCGGTGGGTGTTGCTGTCGAAATCTCAGCCTCTTCTGCTTCCTCTTCGGACGAGCCCGTTTCCTCAGACGATGACGACAATACCCGTTTTCTTGATTTGTTTGGCATTTTTATAATTTCATCTGTCTTCTCTGTGGTCGATAAGTGCTTGAATACTAATGCACCTGAATTAATATAAAATCCGCCTTCAACCGTTTCCACTTCTTCCGGTATGATTTCGTCGTACTGCATTTAAATTGAAATATGTTAGTCAATTCACGTTCACCGAGACAAACTGATACGCTTACCGCTTCTGTATTGTCTATAAATGAATCTGTCTCATCGTATCCCAGTCCAATGTCGCAAAAATCATCCTTTTTACTTAGACCTCTTCCGCTCGCATACGTCGTTCCATATTTCTTTTCCAATTCTTTTGCGATTTTAGCAACATCGTCGTCGTTGTCCATAAATGGATCTGAGAAACCATTATTTTTGTTTTTGAGTTTCTTTAGCTTTTTCTGCAATGTGAAAGGAGAACAGAGAAGGAATTATTGAAATTATGTTTTTAAAATAACGATCGGCGATGAGTTAAATCTTATACGTTGGCTGGGGTGATGCTTTGTAGTATGAAACGAAGCGACCGGTCTTCTTCGTGTGGCGCTACAGTCCCGGGTTGACCTGGGCCGCAACCAATAAGACAAGCGGTTACAAGTTGGAAAACTCTTCCCGGGAAGTTTTGGATTCTAAAATAAACACACTGATAGATACCATTTACGAACAGAGTAATTTCTAAAAAGAAGAATTCAAAAACCCATTTGGAACAATTTTAAGAATGCAAATGCGGAGGTTGTTGTTGGTAAGAAGAAAATGAGGATACTCCCGACTACCCTCTAACCAGAGGCAGGCACTCAACCAACTGCGTCATCCAGCTCTTTTCGATCAAGTTAAAATCTTTGATTTTTTATTTATATTTTTTATAATGCGCAACTGGCAACTCCCAAGCGAATAGTTTGGAACATAGAAAGTCGGGATGCCATAACGGACGTTCACACTGCACCACATGTAGTTCAAACCGGTCGGACGACCAAATAATGCTTTGTGTTCACATTGTACTAAGCGGTTGGCAGTTTCGTAGTAAAAACATTGAATCACCAGAACTTTTTGCAGTGAAGACGGCGATGATAATAGATGGAAAATTAGAGAATTAGCGATCAAATGAATATGAAACGAAATATATTTTTAGTTTTCGAAAGAAAAGAAAACTACCTCCCTCCACCACAACACCTAAATAAAACGAGAAAATACATTTCCAGTTGATGCAATATCATCTCACTAACGAGTACCAGCAACATCAAAATACGATTCGTTACATAAAAAAAACCAAGCCTAAACTATATCAGGAATAGGTACAGCTGTGTTCAAAATAATAGTAGTGCACTTTTAATTTGCATATCCCAAGCAATTCCATGCCAATTTTTTATATTCTCCCTCCATATCCCGAGCAATTGCAAGCAAATTTTGTTATATTTTCCCTGAATGCAGCCTGCAAAAACGTATAACGGTAATTGACAAAACAAATACTGATCATATTTTCCACTGCATGTCGGTTTTAGTATCAGTCAGTCGTTCAAGGTTTGGCGAAGTGCTTATACAGCTGTTCAAAAAAATAGTAGTATTCTTATTAACTGACTTAAAATTTGATAAAAAATTAAATTTAAAGGTAGAAACATAAAAGTAAGAACAAATAAATATTTTTTAATTTAGATTATAGTAAAATCTTGAACTTTTAATTAAACAGTGGGCCGCAATAAGCATTGCACAGAGCAGGAGAGAAAATTAATTTTAAAATTAAGAGCAGATGGAAAAACGTATAAAGAAATTCAAGAAATCATAGGTTGCACAGCCCCAATGATTGCATGATTGCAAAAAATTCCATGAATCCCGTGGACGAAAAAAAAAACAACATGAGCATTGGAGGACAGGCGAATTGTAAGATATAGCAAGACGCACCCCTCTGCACCTTCAAATGTCATCCAAAAGGAGTTGGGGCTATTAGTACTGTCACAGTCCGCAGGCGGCTGTTAAATGACGCTCGGAGTCCCCGCAAGGTACCATTACTCTCTAAAAAGCACATAGCAGCTCGGATAGCTTTTGCCAAAGAACACATCACCTGCCCTTTGGAAAAATGATGGAATATAAAGGGTGGTTAAATTGTAAGGGCCGATGTTGAATGTGAACCACACCTAAACGTCAAGTTTTTTTTCTGCATTGCATTTGACATTTCTCAATTTCAGACTAACTCAATTTGACCCATGGAAAGATTCACAATCAGGCTTATATTAAAATGGGCGTTCAAATCAAAATGTATATCGTGCACTTCGAGATTTTTTCGGTCAATTTAATCGTCCAAATGTGCGTACAATCGGAAAAATCGTGCAAAAATTTGAGCAAACCAGGTCTGTAGGAGATGTGAAAACACCAGTGCATGCTCGTACAGCTCGTACTGCAGAAAATATTGCTGCTGTTCGCAATAGTGTGGCTGAAGAGCCGTCCACCTCAACTTGTCGTCGTGCCCAACAATTGCACCTCTCACGCTCGTCGTTGATGAACATTATGCATAAAGGCTTGCATTTACACGCTTACAAGGTGCAATTGACTCAAGAACTAAAGCCTCTTGATCATATCAAGCGTCGTCAATGGTCAGAATGGTGGCAAGAAATGGCAACAGTGGATGATCAATTTTCAAGCAGATTGTCGTGTTATCTCACGTGGTAGCGATGTCAATTGGCCGCCAAGATCATGTGATTTGACACCGTTGGATTTTTTTTCTTTGGGGTTATTCGAAAGAAAAGGTATACGTCGATAAGCCAGCAACAATTCAAGAGCTAAAGGATGAGATAATTTGGCACATTAACGGCTTAGAACCTCAATTATGCTTCAGCGTCATGGAAAATTTGGAGCATCGGATGGAGGTGTGCCGACGAGGTTGCGGCGGCCATTTGGCCGATATTTTGTTCCATACATAATTGAACCATATCAATATTATCACAATAAAAATAAATGACAATAATTTCCTAAATAATTTGTGTTTTATTCAAAATCAACATCGGCCCTTAAAATTTAACAACCCTTTATTATGGACTGATGAGAGCAAAATTGTTCTTTTTGGGGCATGTGGGTCCCGCATGTTCGCCGTCCTCCAATATCGCCCTCAATACACTTTAAAGACCATAAAACACGGCGGTTCAAAAATGATGGTTTGGGGCGGTTTTACCTACCAGGGTATTGGGCCTATCCATCTTATTTCTGGGAGCATGGACAAGACTGTATATGTTGATATTCTTGCAAGGGTAATGTTGCCTTACGCAGAATATGAAATGCCTTTAATCTGGGTCTTTCAGCAAGATAATGACCCGAAACATACCAGCATAAAAGCCAAGGAATGGTTTCGGGTTAATGTTATGGTGTGGCACGCACAGTCAGCAGACCTTAACGTCATAGAAAACTTGTGGTGTGACTTAAAGAAAGCTGTGGCGAACGCAAAGCCAACCAATAATAGAGAACTTTGGCAAGTAGTACAAAATGCGTGGCAGAATATTACAACCAAGAGATGCAAGGATTTGGTAGACTCCATGCCACGTCGGTGCAAATCAGTCCTAGAGAATAGGGGGTTTACAACCAAGTATTAAGGTTATCTTTTGTTTAAGACCCATTTTTTTGTTTGATGTCTACACATTTTTTTTTTAGTTTCACTACTCAACACTACTATTATTTTGAACAGAAAAATTCAGTTTGTAGTTTTTTGTTGCTTTATATTTTTAATTGCCAAGCTATAAATGTTGTCAATTAAGAAAGAATTATTTTGTTGAAAAAGCACCTTTTATATCTATAATTAGGCATACAAACTTTGTATGTACATGAAATTCAAAAATAAGTTGTTGTCATTCGACGAAGCTTAAATAACCAATATAACTAGGCGCACTATTATTTTGAACACAACTGTACATGTAAATTTCATTCTTGCGCGCTGATGCTCACTCGTTGAAAACAAAACTTGAATGGATGGAATTTGCACTGCGGTCGTGTTCGATCAGTGTTCACACTGTACCACATGTGGTACGATAGAGCGAAAAAGTTGAACTTCCCTACCACCGTCGTACAGACCGCTCACACTTGTACGATCTAGTACAAATTTGTCACTCCGACGCGGCTGTACGACAGGGTTGAACAACATGTGGTACAGTGTGAACGCCGCTATATAGACGCATAAGGTATAACATACCATCGATTAGGTTCGCGATAGTACAACTTTGCTACCACAAGAAACACCTAAGAGTCGCAGCTAACTGCCTGTGGGATCCCTCGCATGTTGATGCTATTTAATCTCCAACTAACTACTACCAAATATGAATTAGCATATGTACTATTATTAATTGAATTGATTAAATTATTGAATTTTATTATCAGAATGCGTGCTCTGTTAAGAAAGTTCATCGCGCGCTTCTTGTGTTTAGCGACGAAGCTCATTTTTGGCTCAATGGGTACGTAAATAAGCAGAGTTGTCGATTTGGGAGTGAATATCAGCCAGAAGCATTGCAGGAACTACCAATGCATCCAGAAAAAGTCACAGTTTGGTGCGGTTTATGGGCTGGTGGCATCATTGGACCGTACTTCTTCAAAGATGATGCGAATCGTAACGTAACTGTGAATGGTGAGCGCTACCGTGAGATGATATACAACTTTTTTTTGCCCAAAATGCAAGAGCTTGACTTGCATGACATGTGGTTTCAACAAGACGGTGCCACATGCCACACAGCAAGCGCAACAATGGACTTATTGAGGAGCGAGTTCGGTGAACATTTTATTTCACGTTCGGGATCGGTTAATTGGCCGCCTAGATCGTGCGATTTAACGCCTTTAGACCATTTTTTGTAGGGCTATGTTAAAGCTCATGTCTATACAGACAAGCCCGCTTCAATTGACGCATTGGAAGACAACATTGAAGCATTTATTCGTGAGATACCGGCCGAAATGTTGGAAAGATTATGCCAAAATTGGACTAAGCGGATGGACCAGTCAAGGTTAACATTTGCATGAAATAATCTTCAAACATTAAATTATATGGACCGTACTATCGATTCAAATAAAGATTTCATGCATTTTTCTGAATTTTATGTGTTCTTTTTTTGAAAACTTTCCTACAGCTTTTAAAAAATCACCCTTCATTACGGCGTCTATTCTTATGCTGCTTGGCATGGTTTAATTCACGACTATCACGAATAACTTTCATAGTTAAAGCACCATAAAAAACGTATACTAAATCCATAAAATTCTCAGTCACAAGAAACAATAATAGGTTACCCAGTTTAGCATACTGGTAGTCAAAAAATGCACCCGAGAATGATCATCAGGTATCTTCAGTCAACATAGACTACAATTAAGAACAATAGTGCAATCGAAACAACCACCACACTGTCCATTGTATTGATTAGTACTACAACTCAGTGTGCGTACACCCTTGCAATGTTTACAAGTTAAATCAAGAATTTAACACAAATTAGATTACATCTTGGCCGTAGTGACCTGTCATAGGCTTGGAAAGTAGGCACATTGCGAATGTGGAGCCTACAGAAATGTTGAACTGAATGTACAAACTTAGCAGTCTATATTTTGAAAATATTTTTTTCTTTATAACGTAAACGGTACCCTTCTCTAGAAAGGAACACAGCAAGCAGATACACAAGTGCAGAGCAGTCCACTCTGTTACTGCTGCGCCACTGTTGCCTGAAAGTGAAAGAAACAGATTTCCACAAATTGGATGCCGAATGTGAAGAAATCTTGTCGTTCACTTTTGGCGCGATAAATCAAATGAGTAAGTCGGTCGTTCACTAGTTCGCTTTTTATCATGAAAGTTTCCAAACATGGGAATCGAATACTGATACTGTTTGGACATACAGTCGCCTCCTCCGTTCGTCGAATTTTCACGGGATATCAAAATTAGTTCAAAGTTAGAGGGAGTTCGACTTAGGGGGAGAGTCCACTGTATTTCCCCCAACTAACACATTTTTTTTTATCAAAGGCGTACTATCGGCAGACATTGTTTTATTCATTTTATAGCCCTTATTTAATCGCAGAAAAACCGGATACATACTGTTCAATTCACACGGCGGTTTTAAAAGCTGATACGGAGGAGCTTTTATTAACTGCATGCATACATATATATGTATTTTGTTTGAGTTCTTGTACCAAGCGACAAGAGAAATATGGTATCTTTGGTTTTACATAAGTGCTTAACTGAATGCAGCCGTTATATGTGCGCGACTTCAGTTTGCTAAAAGTGTCACTAGTGCCTTTATTTATGGGTTATGAGAAAAAAAAGGCAAATGGGAGGATAAAGGAAACAAACACATTTTGGAATGCAATTGATGTGTCGTGTCAATTTATGATAGTTTTCCGTTTGATTGGTGTGAATCTGCTTCAATCCTAATGAATAAATAAAGAAAAATATAGAAACTGGGTACGTAATTGAAAAACAAAAAAACAGCGCTGCAGCTGTTATGACAGACAAAGAAGAGGTTATTAATTAAAAACATGTTTTTGGGGTGCTTGGATTCTTCCACAAAAATCTAACGAATCATACATATCACGTACCTAGGACAACTTGGTTTCAAAAACTAAAAATCGTATGTCTGGAGATCGTTAAGCAGAAAAATTAAAATCAGCACAATTTCTACAAAAATCACTCGTGTTTTGCGTGACATTCTGAAGAGGACCTACACAATTTATGTCAAAACCGACCGGACAAGTTTGACTGTTTGAGCATTGTCACTAACCCGAAAGAGAAGCGGTCGTCAAAAATACTCGGTATGCCAAAGTGCGTCGGAGCCGACGCACACTACGCACGGACGATCACATAAGCTATGCCTTGGACCACAATGAGCTTTAGAGCCACCCACAATATACCCTACTCTACCTAAGTCGAACTTCCTTCCTCCTTCCAATCGTGATAGAACAATAGCACGCACAACACGAGTGGTTGCTGAGATGCTAGGCTATGGCCCTCTACAGGCTTTATTATTATAATTCGAATTTCCCTCTAACTCGATTTTTTTGTTCACCATATTTTGGCATTTCCCTCAATTTTCCATACAAAAAAAACATCCTCCAAGTGAAACCCCCTTTAACTTGATCTAATGTCGATAACCCGTGAGAATTCGACTTAGAGGGTATATACACGTCGCTAGCTTCAGAAGAATGTGCTTATACCTCAAATGACGAGCCTACTTTATCTCCAAATGTATTTAGTTCTAATCAATCACAACTCATTTACATTCATATGTACGCTATGTTACTACTTGTTTCTAAAAAAAAACCGGTTTGTTCCATAACGTCATATCAGTTTTGTTAAAGTTATCGATCGCTTCACCTTAGCGGCGTTTGTTTTGAGCAGATAACTTAACAAATTAAAACGAAAACGCAGGCATTCATAAGTGGAGAAGTAAACAATAGGTGTTTTTTTTTTATTATAGGTACCGGTACCCAATGGTCCAGATTAGATCCAGATAATGTGCCATTTCGCCGGTTTTTCCACATACCACTGACGGACTTATAGAATAGTAGATTTGCTGATACTCCAGATTTGGTGATAGACATAATTAATAGATATCAAGTACAAAACATGATATACACACGCAGCATGTAATTTACATAACGCCATCAATTATAATCCTTCCACTTATCCACAGAACACACATACATGCTTTCTATGCGCTTTACAACTTTATTAATCCTCGCCGTTTACAAACTGACTTCGGCTACACGTGTATATGCATCTATCTGTGCATATGTTAGTGTATGCTTGCATGTGCACTCGAAGAAGGCACCCAACTTCTTCTAAGCATACATAGAAATAAAAGCTCCAAATAAATATTTAAATACCTATTGTCATATCATAAAAATACTTGTACTTCTTCCTATTTAAATCGTTATCGGAATCAATGTAGAAACATACACAAATTTGTCCGCCCAGTTGTCACACGCCAACTAAAAATCAATTAAATGCGCCGCTCACACACCACCTCCCCCCACAAGCGACGACCCTACCAAGAATAATGAAAACAAACATTTCTTACATCCGCAAATATGTTGAGCATCCGCATATGCAACATATACATAAAAAACATGTAAGACCTACACACATACATAATCGGTGGTTTCTAAATATCCAGCCGCCCGCCTAATACATGGGTCTAAATAATTAAAACACAGAAGTCACTTTTACCAAAAAAAAAAAAATCTCACCAACGCACAGAAGAAAAAAAAAACCACACATGCATACAACTGCACACGAGATCTAACTTAAAATCGCCGCCCCACGAAAACGCAAAATTCAATTACATTCCAAATGCAATAGCAACATCCCAAAAAACTCCATTCTCTATCACCTTTCGCATCTCATACCCACTCATCCACTCGGCGCGACCGTGTACACACAAAAACAGAAAAACAGAAAAAGAGAAAAGAAAAGGAAAAGGAAAAAAAAAAAACAAAAACTTCTCACCATCACCTCACTACACACATCTGGTCCTCCTTGCTGTTCTCCTTCAATATTATTTGCACCCATATTTTATCAGAATGACGAAAATACAATCAAAAAAGAAAGCAAGAAGCCAAGTGAGTCTCTAGTTGTGCACGTACACCAAACGTACACACGACGTCGAAACCGAAACCAACAGCGCTAAACGACGGCCCAACCAATCGCCAGCATCGACCACTACGACCACCCTCAACCTAAATACGATTTCTTCTTCAATTTCGACCTCCAGCCCTCCCCCATATGCGAAAATAGCAAAAACATTCAAAAAGATAAAAAGCAAAATCGGAACAAAGTGCAACACATAAAGGAGATGATGAGAATAGACGCAGCAACCACCAGGGAGGCGCACACGGCAATCGGCATACAGCACAAACAAACCTTTTCCAAATGAATCAACTTGGAGTAGTTGAATTCCGGGAAAGAGTTGGAATTAGAGGCGGACAGTTCCATGTTGAGCCTGATTGTCTTGGCTGGCTTTGATCCACTACCACCACTTGACGATGACTTGTGTGACGTCACTGGATCGGGCGCACCAAATCTGTGCGCCGCAGCCGTTGCTGACGATGAAATGGCACCATTGCCCGATGATGCACCAGCACCGGTAACACTACTGCTCAGGGTGGTAAACGCGACTCGCTTCGGTTCAGACATTTTTTCGCTCTTATTGCTGACGACGATGAGACTTCAAGCGATGCTGACTTATGTGGGGAGAATCACGAGACCGCTGAAGCACGCATTGACAAGCGCTTGAAGTATGTGCTGCCCTCCAAGGAGCACCACGATGACGATGATGGTGATGGTTTTGTTAGGAGGGATGCCAATGCCAGTGACACTCACACGATGAAACCAAAATTGCCAGCACACACACTCGCGACACCAATATGAAAATGACGACGACGACGACGACAACGACGACCACGACGACGGCGACGACGACGACAAATGTAGAAGAAAATTTTCGCAACAATTTTTCCTTTTCGAAAAAAATCCAAATTAATAAAATTTTCAAACAGGAAATTCGAGTTTTCACCGCAAGGAATTAAGTTAAAAAAACTAATTCCTCAGCATGTTCGGGTGACGAGGCCGATTTTAAATGTCCTTTTTCATGAATTTCGATTATTTTTTTTTTGGTTAACTTTTTTTTCCACGCATTTAAACCAGAAAATAAGAAATATGCTGTCGCTGATTTACAGAGTTTATTAGAATACACGAATTCACAGTCACTTTTTTTCCACTCGATAAGATTCGCGACAGATTTTCCAAGAATTTTTGCGATTTGTTTAGCAATTGATCACCGATTTTTTATTTTTTATAAATTTATACATTTTTCTCCAGTCCCCAGCGTGGAATTGATCAGTTTTCCTTTGTAAAGTGTTCGATAAATTTGTAATTTAAGCGGAAAAGTACTATTTTCATGTTAGTTGAGAGGGCAAGTTGGAGAACACAATCTTTTTGACAGTCGATTAGCAGCCGCGATGAACCAGCCGCCGGAGCGCGTTTTACTTGCTGTCAGATGTCACCATGGTTCACATTGGAAGGGTTCAGCGCAACAAGGATGTGTTCAAGAATTGAAATCATATATAACTGCAATTCAATGGTTTTATTTAAAATTATTTCATATTATAACATGAACTGTGATCTGTTATATAAATTGAACGTATTTATGTATTTTACAGATCAGCCTACAGACTTATTCAATATTTGGGCAATATCGCCGTTCTGAAAATTACTACATGTATGTTATGCGGTTTAATGGTAACATTTACTTAGTTCTTTGATTTGGTCGGCACATTGTTTAAAAAGACGTTCACACTTAAGAATTACAAAAGCAGCGACTAGTGAATCTCAGTACGACAGTGATATGGAAATTTTTAATTGTTATTAATAATCACATTATGTACTCGAATGTAGAACAATTTAATTTGTTGGTCCAAATAGTACACGTCCAATAATAAACGACCAACAGGTACGATTCCTCATGACATCCCTGGTGGATGAATTTTCGCCGGCATCTGACTTACCATTGATATATGTCATTCACAACCACATTTCAATAAAACAAGAACTGAGTTTTTATTTGTATTTCTAATAACCGCCAAAACAAATTTGTATTGGGAACCTAACATGGATAAATCTTTGCACAATCAGCTATTTGGAGGGGTTTCCAGAAGCCCGTATGGGTCTAGAACGCGACAAAGTTCAGCGAGTTCCATTGTGTCAGGTCGAAAGTCTTTGGGTGGAAGTGGTCTTAAGAAAACCTCAATTGCTGGGTAATATACAAAGGACATTTTCACCGTTGCGTGGGTTATTAAATCCTTTGAAATAGTCGTTTCAGCGTGTCAGGACGATCGACACAATCATTGGCTGGCATTCGCTCAGAATGTAATGTGGTAGAAAGTTATGGATTTCAGTTGCCGGTCCTAGTAAACGAGGCGCTCACATTCTCCGAACGCAACTCGGCTGTTTCGATAAATTGCTCTAGCAATGGCTGGGCATGGGTAACTTAACAATGCTTTTTTCTTACATATTTTCGTGCCACTAATGCACTGGTCCATTGTTCTAGGCTCTACATGGTCGACGTCTTTTGGTGTGGCAATACAAGGATAATCGTTTGGGATCTCCGAAACTCAAAGACATGGCTAGAACTCCACAACGGCGTACAACTACAGCACAATGTCGAGAATTAACCCTGCCACATTGTGATATTGGACATAAAGCATCTTTGGTTACTGTCTTCCAGCCAGATGGTCAACAGATGGCATCCTGCCTGGCTGTGTCTCCAACCGGTGACGTTCGTTACTGGCCATCCATCGCACATGATGGTTCCTCCATTGATTCCACCGGCATTTTGGATGGTCAGGAGTTTGACTACTTGTTGGCAATTCCTCCACAAGGTTATGTCCTGGTCACCACTACCTGTAACTTGCTTTTCCTTCAGCTACAAGTTGTGAATGGACGACACGTAATCCAGCACAGAAGTGTGAAGGCACCGTCAGGCTTCTTTGGTGGCATTGGCAAGAAGTTCGCTTCAATCATCATCGGCATGAATAGTGGACATGATAAGGAAAATGTAAGCGCATCTTGGGAAGTTTCGGTCAACGGTTGTCTTCAAATTTAAATGTTTTATTTTTAGAAATTCGTCAAGGTATGCAGCGAACGGTTATCGAACAACGAGTGGGATGTCACTGTTTTGGCCGATAGGTGGATCCAAAAGTGGAGTTTCCCAAATAGTGGCAGTGAGCAATTGACGTTCGAGGAGGGTGATGTTTTGAGGCGAATGCGTGATGAATTTCATCAGAAATTTTGGAATGGCAGAAGTATGTATCATCCGAGATATAATTTGTTATTTTTTAAATGAATGCTTTTTGTTTTAAGGCGAAAGTACGGATATTGAAATAAATCTCTTGGACATGCAAATAAATGATGGAAAGATCTACATCTTTGCTGGAGCAGTTAATACTGCTCATACTCCGCAGATGCACTACGCAATTGGTAAGTTGCACTTGTACAGAAAACCGCTCTCAAATGTGCCTGGACAGTGGAAACAGTGTATTTATTTGTGACTGGTTTCCACTCCATTCGGAAGTAGAGAATAAGAAACTAATCCCTCTTCAATTTACTTTCAGTGGCCGTTGAACAAGAACCAGAGAGCCTTCGTTTGGCATCGTTTATTCCACTAAAACTATCGCAATTCTACGGCACTGGAACAGAGCAAAATTGCCTTCAGTTGCGCTTCATAATCTGTCGTTCTTACGCATATGTTTATGGTGAGAAAACTATCTATCCAGTGAATCTTGCCAATCCAACAATTGGAGATATAGAGGCGGAAAAAATCGAATTTCAACTTCAAGAAGATGGAATTCTAAGTGCAGCCGTTTGTGGCAACATCCCCTTGTTTTTCAGTCGTAATCATGGTCTCGTGTGCGTGTCACCATTTGACTTTGACAACAGTGAGTTTCTCAACTCGTCCTTTTCCCCTGATGTCTTCACGCCCCCATTTTCGGAGTCTATGAATAACACTGTCGTAAATCAAAGTTCAACTTTCAATAATCTCTCCATGTACGAGTTGGATCCCGATGAAATTTTCAACGAAAACAAAGATGAAGTGAATCAACTGAAAGCTGCGTTTATTTTTCACATCAAGAGGAACAGCACCATGTGCAATTCAATTTTAAAGGATCTTGTACCTGCTGACATTGGATTGGATGAACTTGACAGTCAACTGGATAAGTAAGTTACTTAGTTTCACAGTTTCACAGTCGAACGCATGTAGTAGCGTGTTTATTGAAATAGGACCATTGTGGCAATAGCTGAGAGTTTGGCGGAAGACATCCCTGCAGCTGATCCTCGCTGGGAGCAAGCGGAAATAAACATCAAGCACTCACTTGGCAGTTCGTCATCACTGCAGATTATAACTCAATTGAAGGAGAAAAATTTGGCGTTAAATCACTTTGTAGACTTCCTGCATGCCACCAGTCTCTGGGATAAGGTAAAATGAAGACAGTTCTGACCGACAAAATGGGTTGGCTTCATTGGACAATCTCTTTCGTTTAAGATGAATTCTGTTTCCTACCGAGGACTGATAAAAGCAACATGCTATGTGGTGTCGGACATAAATGAGAAGATCGTAGCCGCAATCGCTTTAAAAACAAACCACAATAAGTAAGCGGTTTCTATAATAAATTCTATTTTATTTCTAAAACCATTATTTCATCAAAAGGCACAACAAACTAATAGATGAGGCAATCGAGATTGTAATTTCGAACTGGAACGAATACCCGTCGGGGAATCTTGGAGCACAAGATTTGTTCTATGTTAAACTAACAAAGTTTCAAGACGTCATACGTGCCCTCTGCGATGTAGCCGATCAAAAGATTGAGTCGCATCATCAGTCATCGGCTATTGCATCATTCTTGTGCGATCTGAATCTCATTGTGTTGTCAATACTAAATGAGGTGATCGCGTTCCGTGAACAAAATATATCAAAGTACACACTACCGGCCGATAAGAGCAACGCATACGAATACTTACCTTGGACAGCAATGTCAGGCAAAAATGGTTTACGTGATTCGCTGACGCATTTAATCAATTTATCGGTGAAATATGGTGCAAGATCAACCGGGGAGCCAGAGATCAAGCACAAACTGTACAAACAAATAATGGATCTCATTGATTTCATCCTCGATGGGAGGAAGAGCTATTTGGAGAGCATCAAAGACAATGAGAAGTATGGTGTTCTCCTGCAGCAATACGAGTCACAACGGAGAGATTTCATATTGATACTGAGTAAGTAGGCTTGTCATTCAAAGGGAATTGAATTTGTTTTGATTTCACAATTCACTTAGTTGAGGATGGTCAGTACGAACTGGCTGCTAAGCTGGCCGAGAAGTATCTTGATTTTCAAAGTCTGGTGGTGATTTGTGATCTCACTGAAAACCAAGATCGTTTGGATGCATATATCGAGAAATATCAGGAATACGATTTTTCTCAATTCGCTATCAATTGGCATCTGAAGCAAAATCGCCAGGGAGATGTATTCGAACGGTTTAAGGGGAACCAAGCGGCATTGTCACAATTCCTTCGTGATCATCCATCGCTGGGCTGGATTCAATTGATTTTCAACGGCGACTTTGACAGGGCATCGAAGATCCTAATCCAATTGGGACAGGACGAGACTGAATTTGTCCAGAGGAAGAAGGTAGGAACTTGTAAGTGAGTTTAAAAGATTGTTTATATTTTATATTTCGCTTCAGTCAATTTTGTCCTTGGCGAAGTTGGCATCGCTAGCCGCAGACTCAGATCTGTCCAACCAAGTAACCGAAATAAATGCTGAGCTCAATTTGGTCGACTACCAGGAACAGCTAAACGAACAGTTGATGATGGCTTACGGCTATGATGTTGAAAACCCAAAGGTTTTAAAAGCTGAGGAGATCATAAACGTAAGCACCCGATGGTGGTCAGAGACTCAGCAGACAGATGTTCTTATGCTTGTTCCTTTCAGCTACTTATTTCTGAGGAAAACGAATCTGCCACTGAATTTGACTACCGTAAGGCAATCGAACTGCTAAACTATGTCGAAGATCCGTTTGAAGTGCGACACAAGATTTGGTCTTCTGCGGTTTTGAGAGACTCCTGGACCAACTATGATGTCAACACTGCATTGGATCACTTACAAAATTCGCTCTTCTTCAAGTTGATTGAAGTCTGCTACTTGATGGGTAATTTAACTCCACTTTCAGATAATTCAATTTTGATTTTTAAATGGTTACTTTTTAAATTCAGATGGCGAACTTGAAGAATTTCTACCACCGATTGAGGACTTCCTGAATAGCCCAGATCTAGCGGACCTAATACAAAACAAATCATTTCAGTATCTGCTAAAATTAACATACGAGCATGTCTCTCAAACATTTCAAAAGAGCATGGACCCAGAATAATTCAATAAAAATGTTTTGCTACTACCTTTAATTTTTGTATTTATTAAATAAAACTAAAAAGAACTCGATAAATGACTGTGCATCTAAGTTTATTGCCAACAAAAGTTCATGTTGTCTGACCACCAAAGTCAATGACTTCATGTGATACCTTTGGCACAGTGGTTAACAACCCTAGGCAAGCGAGTGCATGTTTAACATCTCCTTAGTTACCTGCACTTCTTATTTTTGTTCGAATTCTCTCATTCCATCAATGCACTATTCACAGCAAAAGTCTATAAAAGTAATTCGATACAAACTTCAAATCTGCTCAGCGTCATCGTTACGTATTAACGGCGGAGAAGAAGCCATAGAAATGCTGTTGAAGTTGATGTGGAAAATTTTTGTTACATTGTCCGATGCATTACTATCTTTAAGACATTTACTTCGTACGATACAGTCTGAGCGGTGCTCTCGTTAGTGCGGCAGTGTCTGGTTGTCAAGTGAGTGGAACCGCGAGGAAAATTATTGTGGTTTCCTTAATAATTGCCTTTTGTTGTTAATGCAGTAAAAAAGTGTACGTTGTTCATTAATTTGTGTTTAAGGATTCAAAATTCGAATATTTTGAAGTTTGTGAAAGTAAATCTAGCACAGTTGTTGAATGGGCAAGAAATTAATTCAACAAAAAAAGTCTTTGAATAATGTGAAAGAGAAATGAGAGATTGAGTGCAATATATTCGTGTTCGCATTTGTAGATTGCTTGATGTTCATGGAGAAGTGGCCATTTGTTTGGAGATTCTAAAATTATTTCAATGGTTTCAATGGAGCATGCAAGATGCAATCTAAGTGATAAGTAGAAATCTTCGAAGCAGCTCGTGTTATCATTAATTTTTCCCCAAAATCGTGTGATTTTAATTTAAGATTCGCATTCAAAGTCGCGATGATGGGGACATTCGTGCCACGTGACCAAACCACCGAAGCATAGCCCTTTCCGTTCGAAGAAGCAGCTGCTCAATGTTGAGTTCCTCGCACACTGCCGTGTTTCTCACCCTATCCCGGCGAGTAATTCCCACAACAGCACGAAGAAATCTCATCTCCGCAGCTTGCACTCGCGATCTTATTCTTTTGGTCATTACCCAAATTTCATGACCATAGGTGAGAGTTGGAACAAATACTGAATTGAAAACCGCTAACTTGGCTTTGCCACCAAGCTCGGCCTTTCTGATTACAGAACTACCAAGCTGTGTCAAAACTGACTCAGCTTGACCAATCCTACAGGAATGCATTACTCCTTCCATCACTCGTGAAAAAGGCCCCTGCTTCAATGGGACTCCACTAACATGCAGAGTGCATTGAACAGGCGTTCTGGAAATGACCATAACCTCCGATTTGTCCATGTTAACCCTCATTCCAGCATCAGCACATAATGCCACAAACCTATCGAGTGCGCGTTGGAGTTCCGTCTGGGAGGATGTGAGGATAACCAAGTCATCTGCAAAAAGAAGATGACTTACCCTCAACTCTCCCAATGTGAAACATGCCTCACCACCATCATATGAGCAAGAATTTTCACATTTTGCAACGGTCTTTGCACGAAAAATAGTGTACCGTGAATTTTACTTTATCCGACCATCAGATGCTGGGTGGACTTGTCCGTTTTTTCACAGTTTTATCATGAAAGACAAATCCAGTCGAACTCCTACCTAGTTGAATTTGGTTTGGTGCCGTGGTATTGCGGTTCATTCGACTAATGAGACAGTTGTGATGAATTGCGGTTTCATCAACAATGATGTGCACTGAAATGGCACTAACTGGATTTGCTTCTATCTCGGCATCAGTCTAACAAACGTATCATTTTCATTTTCTTGATTCTTTAAAAATCAAAAATAAATTGGAAATTACACAGAAATGTGCATTTATTCCTTCAAACAGCCCCCAGTTAATTGGATTAAATTTAAATAATCATGTATTATTTCTTCGGTAATTGGTCTCTGACTACCAACGCTTTGGTTCTGTCCGAAGACGGATGAAATTAAACTGTGCAACTATGTAGAACCCAGCCTAGTTTGTATAAATTCATGCAAATGTGGGCTTTAATCATGTTGGCGCCAACGTTTTGGGTGGATTCGGGGTTGATTACCTCACTTGCTTTTTCGCTCCTTCTTCTTCTTTTTTTGTTTGGAGGTACAGTCCGGGGCCCAGATCAGGGCCTTAACCAACAAGCCTCTTCAGGCAGCACGAACTTTTCGCCAGCTGCCTCCAGTTGCGCATACCAAGTTGGTTGAGGTCCTTCCCCACTTGTATGCACCATCTCGATCGAGGACGTCCTCTGTTGCGTTGTCCTAATGGCTCGGATTCGAAGGCTCTTCGGGCCGGAGTTGTGATATATGCTCTACATAACCTTGTTATTTTAGCTTTGGATTCGAAGGTGCATGTCGCTGTACAGTTTGTGCTTGAATCTTCTTCTTCAGACGCAATCAACGCAAACAGGACCAAAGATCGCACGCACAACTTTCCTCTCAAAAGCTTCTTCGCCCGCTTTTAATAGCTTTCATGTCTCTGCGCCATAGAGCAGGACAGGGATCATCAGAGAGTTGTATGAAGTCAGCTTGGTGTTTCGAGAAATGGCTCTGTTACTCAATTGCCTCTGGAGTCAAAAGAAACGGCGATTGGCAAGAGACTGCGCTTGATCACGGTACTGGTGTTATTGTCGCTGTTTACTACAGAGCCGCGGTAGATGAAGTCCATGACTACCTCAAAGTTTCTGCTGCCCATTATGACGCTCTGTCCGAGACGTCGATATTGTGCGTCTTTTCGTGATCACAACAAATACTTTGCTCCCAGAAGTGTTTAACATACTTCTTCATGTCAGTTTTACTGAATGTGAAGAAAGTTGCAAGAGGTTCACGCATGAACATGTTATCAGGAGATATATCCCTCATCAATGTAGTCTCTGCGACTGCAATGCTATACTTTCCACGCATCACCTTATCTACGAATGCAGAACCATAAAGGACAATGTGCATAAGCTGTTCCTCAAATCCAATCTCCACAATTTACTCTCCTTCCCTTCTGAATGTTCACGCATGAACATGTTATCAAGAGAAATATCCCTCATCAATGTAATCTCTGCGACTGTAATGCTATACTTTCCACGCATCAGCTTATCCACGAATGCAGAATCTCCACAATTTACTCTCCTTCCCTTCTGAAGACAATATTAGACAAATCATTAAGATCATCTGCCTTATGCAATTAAACAAAATTTAAATGTTTTTTTCTCATACTTCTACAATATTTTGCCGGAAGCAATATTACACTTGACTTATGGATTAAAGAGTTTAAATAAACAAGTTGTAATTGTATAAATTCAAAGACTACTTCCGTCACCCTTTGAAAGTCAAAGGAAGTGCACACAATTCTCAGCAGATGACAATTAGAAGATGTGGAAGATCGCTAGTATGTAAATAAATTGCTTCTTAACGATAGTGATATCTTTGTTGTCTGTCTTATCAGAATCTTCTAAGTCTGCTATATATTCCAGATTTATAATGATTATATGTTGATACTGAGATAAGTTTATATAGCCACACTAAAATCTGGTTGTTTAAAAAAGAGGCCTATTATGCATTGGTAAACGAATGTGATATTTCTTGTTTAGATAGTTACCAGTAAGAAAAATATGAAAACAAAAACTTTGAACTCAGTCCATGTAGAAGAAGGCACATGTGCTTATCAGAAACATATGTACATGAAACTACTGAGTAGGAATGGAAAATGTATTCATACATCATCAGATGCTTATATGAGTTGTCGTTTCTGTCCTAGAATTAGAACTTATCACACAGGTGCGTTGTTAGATTAGATATGAAAATGACGATTTTACCGGAACCCAGGGGACCATTTACAAAACACACGTTTATCAAAACTTGAATTTTGGATTGCATGCAATTTGTAAAAGAAGTATGGCGTATTTTCGCAGACTGCCACTACAACCCGTTAGCTTGCATCTTTGATCAGATGAGTCATTTGATACAAATAATTATTCTGTTAAATATAACCATTTGTATATTATTCGTTGAGGAACTAGAGCATAAACATCTGAGTACCTGTTTTGACGAAGAAATGTGTGTATTGTGTAATTCGAATCAGAGCAAAAGTGAAACCTGCTCCATGCCAACTGAACTTTGAATGCCTACAGATCAGGTTCGAGCCTCTAAACCTTGATAAGTGAATTTTTATTATCTTATTGTCACAATACCTGTCGCATAGTGTTAGGTTTTTTTTGGGGATACTGTTCAAACATAGTAATCACTTTGGTAACTATCTCTTGTTGTTGTTGTAAGCAATGACCATAAGAAGATAAGTGAATATGATGGGGATACATGTGTACCTGGGATAAGTTTTGGAGAGGACCACGATCCGATTCATAGGCAGAGTAGTTTAGGTCACGAATGTGAGTACATTAATAGTATTAAACGGAAAAAAATACGTGTAACTAAGCAAGAACTAAGGTGTTTTCTTACGTAAATTGATTCGTGGGGCATCTTTGAAACTTCTCAGGCGCAAATAATTTATGATTGTAGACACATTCATCATTTGAACTTGAATTGAGATTAATCCTATGCGCTGATATTATTAACTTATTATATGTATATGTGCATGAACATATGTATACATTTCGTGATTATTTTTATTAAGGTTTATAGTTTCTATGTAATCGCGTGCTTAATTGTTTTTTATTTTGTTTGACCGTGATTTTATCAAAACTCGACAAGTGCATTCTTCAATTTGAAATCCCGTGATTCGTTGTTCGTTAGTAGAGAATGACACATCAGAACAATAAAGTGAAAATGGTGATAAGTGTGAAATTTTCAAAAAGTCCACTAAAAACTTTAACTCTGTGATCACAAGTGAAAATCGACTAAGTCGACTAAGGTCAAAATTGAGTTATTGATTTGATTGTAGAAGTTATAAGAATTTAAGATAAGCTTAAGTCGACATTTGTTAACCTTTGTGTTGGTTACACAGCTTAAGTCAAACTTAATAAATCAAAACAACTTATGTCTCTGATTTACAATTTTGCTATTAATGGGCCATCAAATTATGGTAGGCAACAAAACGATACCCTCATATCTGTGCAAAAATGACAGCATTATAGCAATTTCCCGAATAGCTAGACCGATTTAAAACTATAAATACGTCCCCTGAAAAGCTAGGAAAAACAACAACAACGGTTTTGTTACCTTGTGACCACAGAATTCTTCTTTCATATTTAATATTTTTACTGTATACATATGTATACTGTATATGTATATGTATATGCATACAGTAAAAATGGGTTATAACGATGTCGAAGGGACTGTAGAATTTCATCGTTATAACCGATTCATCGTTATTTCCGATACAATGGAAAAAACGGATCAAATCCTTAAGGAAATTATTGAGGAAAGAAATCGCCATTTTGTGATTCTTTTGTACATTTGGCTAAGTAAAATATGTACGCTTGGATTCCAATGTTTGGATTTGATTTCATATTGGCCCATACAGGACCACGAAACCGTTTAGTGCTGCCACAGCAGTTAGTGCTCCGCTTACGCATGGAACGTGTACTTCTTCCGAAGAAGTTGTTCGGTCCCCTCATCTGTCAGTTGGATTTTCCTCGTTGTCATCAGCATTGTGCATTTGAAAATTTGCAAGTGACGAATGTAAATACGAATATAAAATAACACAAACTGTTAAAAATAAAGGAAATTAGCAAAAGAAGAAAGGATGATAAATTAGTTTGGGGCCTGGCCGACAATTTTGGTGCAGACCCTTCAAAACGTTTGTTTCGTTTTGTGCGCAATCGGAAATGTTGGAACTGTCTTATGTACATATATTAAAAACTTATTAGTTAGCTTTAATTAAAAAAAAATGTTTATTTTTATTCTGACTGGACATATGTTGTCTTTACACTCGAATATTGAAATAATCTTAACTCTGCATTAAAAATTATTCTGCTTGGTCTGGAGTGGTGTGTAGATGTCTACATGCAGTTCGTGATGGGATGTTCATGATCTTCATGTCTCGGGTGTCCCAGACGACGAGTCAGCAGCTTTTCCATGGGAGCGATGCATGTTGAAGTTATGATCACGTGGAAGATTGCAGGGGAAATATGATGAATGTTTCTGCTGTTAACTTATACGTCAGGATTCTCGTAAAAAATGTACGGTTTTGATCTTTAGCTAGTGCTATGGGCCAGGATGCACCTGGTCTTCAGCTACTATGCCGCAGCATTCACCACGGTCTGGTGCCAATCGCTTCCAGTTAGGCACGCTCAACTGATTATGATTTGTAGCTCTGTTGAATTATTTTAACCATTTTTTTACATCAAAGGTCTCGGTGAAGTATTGTATTTACCGACCTTAACAGAGGGCAAAGCCCTAGATAGAGCCACAGCTCAATGAGTTGGTCTGAATATTGCAGCAACGGCGAGGGCTCTATGGCTGACGCTAAGCAAAAAGAGTACAACATCTTTGATCAGTTTTAGTCGCAAGGACGTACGCATGCTAATACGGGTCCTTACCGGGCGCTGTGCCATAGGTACACATGTTATCCGTTCGATCTTACCGCTTAACGAATTTACAGAGACAAGGAAGAATCGGAATCTATTCAACATCTGCTCTGTGATTGCCCAACCCTAGCAAAAAAAAGCAGACGTTTTCTAGGAAGCACATGGTTCATGTTCACTGGAGACAGTGTGTAACGAAGTTTAAGGAGTTGAAAAGTTGCTAATACTTTTTCCGAACAGTGTTTGGGGCACAAATTAGTGTAGTTCTAAATCAATTTGGCCCTGTTCGAATTTTCATTCTGTCTTATTGCTTGTTTTTGAAAACATAGGGTTACTCCATAATAATGAGTAATCTGAGTACGCTTAATTGTGTTTTTATTTCAAGGCGTAATTTTTAAGTGTGGTAGATGCGAGCATACTAACAAAATTCACTGAATATGTACACCAAAACCACTCTCTTAAACCAAGAGTTAGTCTCTTAACTTGAAAAGAAGTGATCATGTTTTCGACTATGTTTACATACATGCGTAATGTGTACCCCTTCGAAATATTCTCCACCTTTCTTCTTATCACAGTCTAGAAAAAAGATTAACAACAAGTTAAGTAATTACTCGCATCATAAAGATTTATTTTGCTGTGATAAAACAAAAGATCTAAAGCAAACTCTTGTGATTTATGTCGGCACAGAAAAAACATGTTCGGATAGGCTGATGAATGCAAATAAATTAAATTCCACTATTTTGCAGATCACACAACTACCATGTCAACTGAGACTACCCCACTGACATCGGCGGCGGCAATGGCAGGTGCTGTGCCTGGCCCATCGTATGTATTCCCTGGAGTCCCACCACGCTCTCGGCGCAGGAAAATGCAACAATTTCAATGCTGCATGTGTACCGCCTTCATGTAACACAATATTTGTATGCACTCTAATCAAAATACTGAATAGATTTTTGTTACAGTGGGATAATCATTATTGCACTTATTATTGCAATCAACTTTACCGACGATGGCGACACTAAGTACAACGAAACAACTCTCCACCTTGATGTTGAGCCGGATGATGCACAGTTGAATGCATCTGACATATTTCTGCTGCTCATGGAAATTCCGCGACCCGTTCCAGACGAAAAACCTCAGCGATGGACCCTTCCGGCGATCAATGCTTCGTTGTCGGCAGAAGCAGAAGAGTTTGGCGTGCGAGCGCTTGGTGATCGAGAGCTGTTCGAGGAAGATCTCGCCATTACTCCTGTCCATTCACCTGCGTTTCGTCACTATCGTTCAGTAAGCACGAGTCCCGAGTCAAGGAAAATCTTGCGTCGTGGATATGTCGAATACCAAGCCACACTTCATGTTGCAGAGAAATTCAACTACACCAAGCAGCCGGGTCGAAGCAATATTGGCAATGGCCCCGCAATCAACATAAGCGATCCGACGCTAACTGCAACTTGCATCCCAAATGAAAAGTATCGCCGGGCAAATGGGACCTGTAATAATCAAAGGCATCCAAGGCATTATGGCGCCGCAATGATTCCCTTTCGACGAGCTGTTGCCCCAGACTATGGTAACGGAATATCCACACCCAGAACGTCACATTCTGGGAAAGATCTTCCATCGGCGCGAGAGGTCTCGCTGCAGGTGCATCGGGCATCTTATCCCACTGACTCCAATTTCACGGTGATGCTGGCTGTTTTTGGACAGTTCCTTGATCATGACATAACTGCGACGGCTGTTAGCACTTCACAAGATGGAGAGTCAATAAATTGTTGCACTGTACCTTTGAATAAGCATCCGGAGTGTTTCCCGGTACCTCTTGGTGGAGGAGATCCTTACTTTGACCAATACAATGCAACCTGCATGAACTTTGTAAGATCGGCCGCAGCTCCAACGGGAATCTTTGGGCCCCGCCAGCAGCTTAACCAGGCAACGGCGTTCATTGACGGCTCTGTGGTCTATGGGAACAATGATCAAAAGCAAATGGCACTTCGTACAAAAAAGAATGGAACTCTCCGAATGTATCTGACGGCCGATGGGAGGGAGCTCCTGCCGTTGTCGACTAATCCGGACGATGGGTGTAATCAGGAGGTGATGAATTCTCAAGGAAAATACTGCTTTGAGTCCGGCGATGACCGTTCAAATGAAAACCTTCTATTGACGTCAATGCACTTGTTATTTTCGAGGCACCACAACTACCTGGCTCACGGCTTACTGGAAATGAATCCTAACTGGGATGATGAGACCATCTATCAGGAAGCTAAGCGGATTCTCGCCGCTCAAATGCAACACATCGCGTATAACGAGTTCCTGCCCATACTTTTGGGTAAGGGATTAGCCAAGGACATGGGAGTAACGTCGAACCCCGACTCTAGCATTGACACTTACGATCCGAAAGTGAATCCTTCAATTGCGAATAACTTTGCCGCTGCGGCTTTTCGATTCGCCCATACCCTTCTGCCGGTAAGTGACCCTTTGTGCATGCGTTTAATTTGGTACCACAACCATTTCGGTTTTCTGCCAGAGTCTTTTCAAACTGACACAAGACAAAAATGCACCTGAATCGATTGAACTGCATAAGATGTTGTTCAACCCATTTTCACTGTGGTCTCCGAAGGGACTGGATAGCGCAATACAGACATCGATAAACACGCCAGTCTCGCGGGTAGATCGTTTCTTCACGGTTGAACTAACGCAAAAGCTCTTCCAAAATACGGCTGAGGATCGACTTCCAGGTTGTGGCTTGGATTTGGTGTCGTTAAACATTCAGCGGGGTCGCGATCATGGATTGCCGAGTTACTCTGTCTTTCGTGAACATTGTAAGCTTCCTCCAGTTAGAACTTGGGAGGATATGGCAGTCGCTGTGGATCCTGAGTCCTTGAAGACATTTAAGGCTATTTATAGGTACAATATATCCAGACCGTTCGTATCGGCGATGAATATATCTGTTTCCTATGTTTTACAGTTCACCTGAGGACGTCGACGTGTATACAGGGGCCCTTAGTGAGCCACCAGTCGAGGACGCAATATTCGGACCACTCTTGACGTGCCTTGTCTCGGATCAGTTCCTTCGACTAAAAAAGGGTGATTCATATTGGTACGAGCGCAACGATGGACCACAGAAATTCACGACTCGTAAGTGCACCTGAAATGCAATCATTTATATTTTCATTTTCCCTTTTTGATTTCAAGAGCAATTACGAGAGATCTACAAGACTACTCTAGCTGGAATCATATGCCGGAATTCAGATGCCATCGAACGTACGCAGAAATTCGTCATGGAACGCCAACGTTCGGAGGAGAATATTTTCACCGATTGCTTAGAGATAAGGAATTTTGATTTTACTCCATGGAAGGAGGACCAAACTAAACCAAATCCAAAAATGACAAAAGTATCTGTTAGTAGCAGTGAAACGTTAGTTAAAATCACGCCGAGTGCAAACACAATGATGCCACCTAATTTTCGATTGTAAATCTTTAGACATTAAGTTGAATTTTGTAGCTTTTATATAAAATAAATTAAATACATTTTTGCAATAATAAAGTTCGATGCGTGCAGAGAAAGTAATTGGATCTATTGAAGTCATTTTGAAATTAGGGTGGGCGATGTCTTGCATTGTGGTTTGTTGTCGTGGAAAGATAAGGAAAATAATATCGATTGTGGTTTTCCTTGAGCCAGCATGAACTTTGATTTTGCACGATCCAAAAGTCTAATTTATTCATTCTATCCACTTAACATCAATATCAACCACATTGTCAAATATTCGGTGACAGCATGAGTATAACATGAGTAAGCTTGTTACCAAGCGTTGGTAATTGTTGGTTTGTCAGCGTAGGCTTACGTACTGACTTAACGTATCTCCGAAGAAGATAATCAAGAGGCATCATATCACAAGATTTTAGGGGACAATTGGTTAACTGTGAGAAGTTATGCGTTCATCGAATATTCCTTTCAATAAATTGATTGTTTCTTTTGATGCCCCATCTCTTCCGCTCGGGAAAAAAATTGCGATCCTATAACGAACACATTTGCTGTAGCAAGCTGAGTTGTCTCATCATCTTCATCTCAACTCTTCCAATGTAAAACATTTCTCACTTCAACTGCGTTGCAACATTTCGTCCGTTTGTAATAAAAAGTAGAGGACCACTGGCGAAGTCCAAGGCCCCCTGTGAAAGGTGTTGCTTTAGCACCGTTAACCCGAACACAGCTGCTACAGCTTGTGTATATGACATTGTCTTTTGTCCCCTTTTTGGAAAAGAGGGACGATCGTCCCAGTTCCCCGGTCACCTAATGACACGAGAAAGCCATAAAACTCCCTCTTTGCCCATTGCCTTAAGCATTTCTGATCGGATTTCATCCACACAGGCGGATTTGTCAACTTTAGCGATTCAATCGTCAAGGTGACTTCCTTCACCGTTATACTATTCTCCACGTAACTCAAGACTACGGGTTTGTCATCCCGTAGTGCTTGTGTTAGAGATTGAGCAACTCCGAAAAGTGCCGGCTCCATCTGCGCAATATGACCACCTCATTGGAAAGCAACAAACCATCATTGGATTTGACTCCTTTAATGATGCTGAATTTTCTTCCTCTGAGTCGGGAAAAGCAGTTGTAGTCAAAAATTTCCTACTGTACTTTATTAACATAAAACTAAGAGAATTCAATCTCTATAGATCTTCTTCTTCTCTCTAATGGCTTCCTGAACTCCGGATGTTTTAAACCACGTAGTTATTTTCTCCCCATCAGTGGCTACTACATACCGTGCAAAGACAATAACTTTACATGCAATGGAACAGTTGGATTTCGCTCAGCTGTCACACTCAACCTTTCAACACTTATCTTTCATTTCTCCCACCGTATGCGTGCAACCACTCTTGGTTTCCGCCTTGTCAGAAGGAGATCTATCAACGATTTCTGTTCTGTCCGTACAACGTGGCGTCCACTTTGTACAGCAAATGTACAACAACCTTTCCCCGTTCGCATTTTGATGAGTACCACCGTTATTCCCATGCTCTTGGGATGTACGAAATAACAAATTAGTACACCACAAACCTGTTGTGCGCCGAAAAAGTCAGTTACCAGGAGACTGAGGTGTCTCATTGACGTATAACGGTCTCATGTAGTCAAAAATTTCCTACTGTACTTTATTAACATAAAACTTGGTAATAATAATATTTGTAGGGAACGCCGTAGTCATCAATTTCTCATTTCCGTTCACGCTTCGGCTGCATCGGTGACGATTGGAATGGAGGTCAAATAACGATATTATTTCCAAGTCCATCCGAAGGAGAGGCACCTGTAACATTGCTTACCTACTATAGCTTCAGATATTGAGCACTCAAGTGAACTTGGGTTACATGCCACACTGCTACACTTTGTCGCGTTAGCTATACGTACATATAATAAGTGAAAGACGGACATACTGGTACGCTGTATACAACGCACATGTACGCTGTATATTATGTTTTTAGGTGTACCAATGAAATTTGTTTGCCGTGTAATTCAAATTCACGTATATACAGAAATTAATGTGAAATTGTGCGTCCTATTACCAATGAACTCATTTACCTAGTCTTATTAAAGACGAATGATGGGTTAGTGTTTCCGGTACCGAAAAATGGACCTTCAGTGTAAAATTCGTACTAAACATTTCTACATATGTACACAATACACAAAGTACCAGTATGGCCGTTGAATGTAGTACTATAGTGTTCCATTTCATTAATTAAGTATCCGAATAAATTCCGTCAGTCCCTTTAATTGCCTTAAAATACTGGAAAGTTGAAACAGGTCAAGATTAATTGGATTACAAAAGAAGGCCCTTCTGTCAGTGCTGATGAAATTTCGTTATAGATTTCCGCATTCAATTTTATTTTGAGAGGAAGATAAGGGATTGATGATGCAATCGATTTTAAAATTGGATCATTTCTTGTTTTCTACTTGCGCGGAGGATAGATAATCTGTGCATTGCAAAAATCAATTGCAAGGCAATGTCTTCTAAATATTGATAAACAAATGTAGAGTTTAAAAAACCGTTTATTGCATTTTAATATTCTATTTTTATTACATCTATTTATAAATGAATTTATCACAACTGAACTTCAGAAATTAATGGAATAGTTTTAGAACTAATCACTGTTGCTGGTAAAGCAGTTTTTAAATTATCACAGGATCCATGCTGTAGAATTGACAGTATACATGCACTGAGAAAAATCATAATCACTGTAAGCCAGAATGAATAGAAAAATGTACGTCTGACGTTATGCCACCACGGATCATCTTGGAAGGGCATTAACTCTTCAAGGCTGAGACTTTTTGATTCACTGAAAAAAGAAAAAAAGAAATTGGATTACAGATAAGTTAAAATGACACTTGTCATCTATGGACTTTGGCATGATGCATATATAATATCTTCTTAAAATACTGGCACCACTGCAGAATAAAACTGCATTTAATGGGTAAACAAAATAATAAACAGGAAATAATGGTTTTTTATACATTTTTGAAAAAAAGAGATTTTTTACTAGACTGTTTGCTTAAACTATGTACTGTATGAACGGGCCCAAGCATTATGTAAGCCTGTATAATGTCTTTGTTAGTACCGGTACGAGACATTATTCCCGTGTGATGAAGCGGGTAATTCTTGGTGCAGTTATAAATAAAGCCATGGTACTCAGTGACTGATTCACAATGAAAAAACACCTTAGAAATAAATGAGTAAAGAGATATTCAACTTCTTCCTCTCTTGCCCCTTGATTTCATATGACAGCGTTTTTTATACGCTTTTTCGTCCCCTGTCTGTGAATACGTGTGAGCATTTGCGAACAACTGGTAAACAGCTGATACCCTTCCCCAACCGTAGTCGTTGGGTGAATTAGAGTTCCTATTTGAAAATTCGATCGTTACTTGAACTTTTTTTAAATTTCGGTGTTAAATTTCCAACACAGTAAGGAGAGGTAAGCAAACCATCAAAGCGTATGTTCATGAAGTAGCTTTCTGAGAGTTACAGTCTGAGGTACTAGGACTAAATAATTTTGTCATTATTTACATTAATTATTTGTGCATTAATTATTAATGAAAAAGTAGTTCTTGCACATCCATAATACCGAAAAATGCATTCACACGAAACATGTGCACTGGTAACTAATAATAGCAATATTATTGAAACATTTGCTTGAATCACTTAAAATAAACAGCTTCTTTGCACATACTTGTTTTACAGGAATAGGAATGAAAATTAATTGCAAATTTGTTTGAGTTAGGTATAGTTGTAGCCATTGTTCTTAACAAATTATGTAATTTATTTGCAGAAGTTTTCACAATTAATGAATGAAGGATATAAAAATAAGTTCAGTCATGACATATATATCAGCTATATTTTGCTCTGAAGAATTAAATTGATGCACAGTATTCCTGTAAATAGAGCGTAGCATTACATTTTTATTCACGCAAGCCCTTTTAACAAATATATGTCCTCATAAAAATATGAGTCATCTTCTGAACACCCTCCGAATAATACTACATGATCGTGGGCAAATACACGAATCGTCGGCCATGTTGATAAAAAATCCGCGAATTTTCCGTAATTTTCGTGGTAAATCCGGAATCTTGTAAAAGTATGTGTGAAAAACAAGGGAATTCCACCCCACACTAATCCTTCACGGCCTACACTTCAAAATTTCCGCTATTGACTAGTGGTACAAATTACCGAAGTTGAATATCTCTTTACTCATTTATTTCTGGTAAATACCACCATCGATAATTTGTTTAGCAGTATCCAAGGGCAGAAATCATGTACACCGAGATAGTCGTCTTTCTAGTGGAAAACCCCTTGCCCATCGCGTTTCACCCGAATTTTTCGCACGCATACTACTTTGTTTTCACGCACACTTCTTAAGGCTTTAGAGCAGCGTGCAGTTGCTCTCTGACCAATCGTATTCATAAACACTGTCTGTGAACATTTTATAAAAAACACTGTCAGATGAAATCAAGGGGCAAGAGAGGTAGAAGTTGACTATCTCTTTAATACTTCATCTCTGTCCAAGGGAAAGGCTTTGCTCCATGACGTTTCACGCAGTATTGCGGCTATATATTAGTAGACATTTTATATGTCTGCCAAACGTCAAAGTTTGAAAACTTTTTGTAGGACGAGCTCGTACTGCAAAATTTGAATGGTCGGCACAATTTTAAAAGACACCTTCAGATTTGTTAAGCTCATCGCAATGATGTTCTGATATAATTCGATTTCGGTTTATTTTTTTTCCAAGACTCCAATAGTTTCTTGCGATCGTAATAAATACTGATCATAGAGGGCTTACATTGAATATCCTCTACGGGTTGATCAGGCTAACTATACTTTACGTAACCATTAATAAAACCATACATTGAGACACGTTTTCAAAGTAGAAAATAAAGAAAACAAAATAAAAATAAACATTATTCAAAAAAAGCGATATAAAAATTGCTTCGCGTACCACTGTACTTAGTTCAAGAATTTACTTACACACGCGCTCATTGGAAAAAAGAAAAAAATAAACAGTAGTTTGGAAGATTATTCAAACGCAGCTTGTCCGATTTCTATAATTTTTCTGTCTTCGGTAAATTGAATATCTTTTCAGCAAGTAAGTAAGAGAAGCCTTGGGTGCACGCTTGGCGAATTTAAGACTTTTCAATTTGTATTACACATTTCTTTTCTGTGCCTTTTATTAAAATGTACCTTATGTGACACAAAAACATAATAAAGTGATCCAAATGCATTTACTCTGATTCATAGATACATAATTATTCATTTTTATAGTTGGCTTCATTTTATTTACAATTCGCGGTATCTGCCGAAAAGATTTTTTTGTTTCATTTGTGCGGAATTAATTATTTTCCTGTTAATTATCGAACTTTGGACACTTTATCTTCTGCACTTCGCTTCATACCACATTCTTTGCGCTGGATGTCACAAAGGCCATACCGTTGGTTTGGAAAGGATGAAGTTGGAAACATTTTTTTTTTGACAAAATGAGTTTCGCCGTTATTTCGCTTGTTAGCAAAAATACCTGTTTTTCATTTATGGCTGCATGCTTAGCACTGAATTTGTATTTTTCGAGTGAGCGAGTTATAAGTTGTTCAAATACAATTCAATTAAATGTTCAGTTCGTGCTTTGAACTAAGCACAAATCGCAGAACAATGGAATACAAATTTAAGTTTCGATCTCGACAAATATTTAATAAATAACTTTATACTCACTCATTCCCCTTTAAAATTTCGTATTTATCCTTATTCCTTGGTATATCGACCACACAAGCTGACACAAGTGGCGTTGTCTCTGTCGCCATATCGTAACTATTCGAACCAAAAACGTCGCTTGTAAGACTTTCGCAATAAACACCGCAATAACTAGGTCATTGAAACCCGAAAAATAACTAAACACACAAATTCACACTTTTGTTTTTCTATGCAAAATTAGAAGAATATCTCCACCAGCCGCTACGTCAATCGTATCTTTATCTACTTTGCAGATTGCGTTCATTATCACATGAGCTAGACTAGTTCGAATCTCCCCAAAATCCGTGTGATAGTACAGAGAGATGGGGTAGCACGAATGGGTAGCATCTACTATGCGCCAGCCCACATCTGTTCAGCCGAACAGTTGTACTCTTCAGGCAGGGGCGCAGAACGGCTTTTTAAATACCCTCCCTTGGGGAATCCTCTGCCGTGCCTCATGTTCGCTGGTTCGTCGTTTTGTAATTTTAATTCGTGTAAACAACCTTATCTCAGCACGTCTACGTAAGCACACATACATGTTATATGCAAATATGTGTATAATTGAATACTAAAGCGAAACAATGAACGTATGCTCACCAGGCTGTGCAGCCAAGTCAGACGGGCGATGGTGCTGATAACGCAACGAGGAAATTCCTTGCCTACTTGATAATTTGTCTGTGTATAAACAAAATTTGCGGAAGGTACAGCGAAGCCCTGAGATTGAAAGATTCTCCTTATTTGGGTGAAAATGTTACGACGCGATGAAGACACAATGTATCGTGATTCCATAGAAACGACATGTGTGGCATTCGCTGGGGTGGCTGTTTGTAAGCTTTAATAAATTGCCCGAGCTTTGTGATTCTAAAACTAAAGAGCAAGGGAAGTAATCTGAATCATTTTCATTTGCATTGTGTATAGAGAACAGGGGCGATGGAGCGATGAAATTCACTCAGAAGGTGGTTTTGGTGAAAGTGGGGCTGATTTCAGTACAGTGGCTGGTTTGGGTTTGTGCAAATGTTGACAATTAGTGAGGCTCGGGCCGATAAGAGAGGAGGACAAATGTAATGAAATAAAAGGATTTACACGTCAAATTAATTCATTTATGAGATTCTGCTTTGAGCATAAGCTTGTATTTGTGGCTTCATCAGGTTTACTTTATTGGAATTAATTTCGGCATGAGTGCCTGGGGGTGTGGCAAGGTTAGTTGAAAACTTTCCGGTATAGTGAAAGTCCATTATTAATGCGGTCTTACAGATCTAATTGAATCCGGAGCCTTATGGTCTAGGCGTATTTTAATTATTATTCACATCCACGTTATATAAATTACTTCTAGTGTGCATAAGCATGTACATTTGTGCACATATGTTATACACATGCCATGTCGTTTATAAGCACTCAATGTTTTATTAGAACATCTCTACTTGATCTCGGCTCCCCGGTAAAGTTTACGTTAAGGTGTTGGAAGTTATGATCTAGAGGTCGTTCGAGGCAGAAGGACAACCGACCCTAATTGTATAAGCTGCTTTGTAGATTTGGAAAACCGTGCGACTCCAACGATCAGATCCCTTTTGGCAGACCCAGGACGAAGGTTGGACTAAGTCGAAGAACTCGCCGGATTGCGCTTGGATATAGCGCGTGATGAGTTGGATCTCTGGCTAGCTGGCTCCAGTTCAAGTTGGTTGAGGTCCTTTTCCACTTGGGTGCATCACATTAGACGCTGGCCTCTATTGCGTTGTCCCACATGTTCGGAATAGAGGACAATGTAACCTAGTTCATTCTAGTCCAGGGCAGACCTTAACCTCTTCAACTATGAGGATCTTTGGTTAATTGCCAGTGGCGCAAGTGGAGCAAGTCATGGCTGCATACTTTCAACCAAATGTTAAGTCTGTGATAAGCCATCTACATAGTTTCATTCCAAATCCGAACAGCCACTTATGAACTAGAGCTCCACAAACAGTCAGACATCCAAACTAGCTAGTTTATAATATTAATAAGACAATCATTGTCAACGGCACTATAATTTTAATGAATGCGAATTCTTTTTACAACATTTTTAAGCTCATTTTAACTCATTAGTGGAGACTTTGTTGTTTGTATGCAGTTGTTGTGCATACGACATGCATACATGAAGATGACTCAATAAACGCATTGGATCAAACATAATGTCTACTTAAACACGTGCAATTGCATTCGGTCGCCATTTAACTACTCTGAGCCAATCAATCATTTTGCGTAATGGCCCAAAGCAGTTTACTGCATATCAATTCTAATTAAGTATGTGACACTCGACGGGGACGAAATGAAATGAGAAGGGATTAATATGAACGCAATGTGGAACTCAAAATTTCGTCATGAATTATGCACGAGCTGAATATTTTGTTGCGAACCGGCACCGTCATTTCATCTTATGTACACATACGTAATATAAAATGCACGAATTTCAATTTCTATATTTACACAAATCTCGTAAAGGGTTATCGTTTCCCTTTACAACCATGAACTCGATACGGGGATCCTTCTCAAAAGTAAATATTATTCTTATTTTATTCGAATTCCTTGGAGACTCTAAAAGGTACTTATTTGCATTGTACTTGTGGTTAAAATTGTATTTCTCGCATTTTTCATTCGTTTTGCTTTTTCAATGTTAACTCCTCCTATGTTTACGTTATCTGAGCGTATGTAGTTGTGGTTGGTTTAAACTTTCTTTGAACATTGACTGACAGAGACTGGAGTTAGTTATTGAATTCATGGCAATAGCAGAAATAAATGAACAAGGATATATCCAACAGCGACATTTTTACCTTACAAAATTGTCAAATAAGAACTCTAATTCACTCCACTAGTACACAGCTCCCACGTTTTAACAGACACGTGACGAAAATTCGTATAAAAAACGCTGTCTAATGAAGAAAAAGGGGAGTGAGATGATTGATATCTCCCTGCTCATTGATATCTGGTTAACATGTTTTGCAATAATTACTTACCTACTTATTGTTTATGACTGGGGACATAAATTGCTTCGGATCTAGCCTTGTTGACATATCAGATTTAGCTTGTTGACATAGCAGCTGAACCGAAAATGGGACTAGTGTGCGAAGCCAAAATCCGGATCTCCGGTTACCATTTCCGCCGCCCAATTAGCGAACTCACTATGTTGTCTATAGTCGTCTGGCTTCAATTCTTGCAACCGCAAAATAAACCGGGTTAAATCTTTGGCGATGTCCAATACCCATCGCCTTCAAATCGAAATTGATGGGTCTTTTTCGATAATGGCCGCAATGGCTGTTTTCTTCATTTCCCATCATTGTATTTGTGACTTAAGGCTCAAAAGAAGATAATCACTCTCAAACTTTTGTTTCGCAGAGTTGCATGCTTACTGAAGCCATAATGACGGCCGACGTACTTACAACTGAGCTGGAATGTCGATATTAATTTCCGCACGTTCAGCTGGGGTGAAACGATGTGCAATGAAAACCCTATGACTATTTTCACAGCTGGATATCATTCACAAATTTGATAGTTGCTGAAATAACTATTGGAAATACTACCATGCTATCTGGTCACCCTTTATTATGAGCACAGCAGCAAATCCACTTCTCACTTAGGTCCGATGGACTCATTGTGATGATTTCTGTCCCTATATTTTAGTTGATATGAATGATGATGATATCACACAAGCTGTCAAGCACACCTTGTTTTCCTGATGGACAAGGCTCATGGTACCCGTCGTCGTACGGTGCGCACGGCTGAGAATGTGGCATGTTTGGAGTGGTGGCATCTTGGACCATTTTTCATCGAAAATGAGGCTGGGCACAACGTTTTTTTTATTGAAATTGAAGACAGTCATGCCAAACTACCCATGCCATAATCGATGGCGATGTCAATTGGCCGCCTCGGAGCTGCGATTTGATCCCTTTAGATTTGAAGTGACAGACAGATATTATGCCAACAATCCGGAAACGATTCAAGCACGTAATGTCCATATCATCCACGTAATCGGTGAGCTACTGCCCGAAACCATGTATTTGGTCCACCTTGTATTTGGCCCACCCTGTATAAGAAGATCTAATATTTGGTATAAAAATCAAGCAACTACGGATTCATGGATCTAATATATAAACTGATTTCAAGATGTCGAATAGAACCATCAAATCTCTGAGTTTTTTAGTTCGATTCTTTTCTGATCGAAATCCGAATCCTTCTGTATACGAGTCACCCTCTCTTCTGAATAGGTACAGTCTGCATCGTCAGCCTTACGTTCTTTTGATAGTATTTCAAGTTTAAATGACAATAGATTACCTTTTATTTAAGTGTTACCCGATTTAAGCTGGAAAGCGTGAGGAACATACAAGCAATTTCTTCAAAGTATCAACAGTAGACAAATTGCAACATTCCATTTGTTAAAGATTGAAATAAAAATCAAAACAACGAAATTTTTCGATTTTTGAAACAAAAACAATTATTTTAATGCAGTATTCCTCATTTCCAATTATACACGGACTCTGTATGTAGGTACTTATATGTTAATTATTCACATACATACATATATATGCAATTTATAAATCAATATGTATACATGTATATATAACGTTGCTATAGATTTTACAGATCAAAAATATATACTGTTTCGCTTAGTTTACAAAAAAATATATGTATTAATTAATTTTTAGTACAATATTTATGGCTGGTTTAGGACGTTTAATATTTTTTCCTCTTGATGCAGTTTTGTTTTTGCTATTTTAATTTTGAATATAGTTTTGTTTTTTGACTAATGCTTCTTCTTATTTCTTTCGTCTGCATAAAATTGCAAATAAGCGCAGTTTTTCTCGCGATCTTTTTCATTTTTAACAGATCATTGATCTGATGTATATACTTTAGGACTGACGCAGGATCATTCAAAAGTGTATGTTATTGTAAATGTTTTCCTATTGTTGACAGTTGCTGTTTTTTTTTGTTTTGCTAGTTTTGTTCGAATTACCAATTATGCTATGTTTTGCTTGGAAATGTGTCTTGCAGGGATAAGATGATAGAAAATTTCAATACGAACAACAAAATATACATTTTTTATTTTGGAATTGATCAAGGGATAAGGGGAAATCAAAAAAAAAAAAAAAATTCAATTGGGATTTACAATTTGGAAGCTCTATCTAACAATTGAAAATATATAATCATATACGTATATTATATATTTCTTTGGTACGACAAATTAATCTTTTATTTACTTATATATTTTGTAACAATTTCCTATAACTTATGCTCGAAGACTTGAATTTGATTTCACTTTTAACAAATAACAAATCTTAAATGAAGTATTTTTAACCTTACTTATTGACTAGATTTAAACTTAAAGAAACGAAATTTGTTTAAATTAAATTATAAACTAGAATAATTCAAATTGAATTTTGTTTTGCATTTTTTTGTTTTGTTTCTATAAGATGGCTTCTTAAGGTCAGATTTTGTTTACATGGTTGTGTGTTTTTGTTTTTTTTTTGTTTCATCTATTTGTATATATGTAAAGTATATATTGTTTCTAGCCACTAGTGGGCTACTTTGCTTAGTATTGTCTTTTCCGTTCTAGTAAAAGTATCTTATATTTTTTGTTTTTATTTACAAAAAGGACGTATAGTGTTTTTGTTTTTTTTTTTTTTCATTTTTAAATATGTAAGTATACATAACAAGATGAATTTGTATTTATACATAGAAAAAGTTTAATTTAATGAATCAGACTTTAATGAACGTTTCTAAAGTTAATGCATGACACGATTTGGTTAGTATTTAAGTCATTTTAGGTCATTCATCTTGCTTAAGGAAAGGAGGAAATAGGAAAAGAAAGTGGTAGGAAGGTGGACATATATATGGTTTTGTTTTTTTAAGGAACACACTTACCTTGTTTTGGAAATTTAATGTTTTACATTTTAGGTATGACGTTACATCGAGAAGTTATTTTGTTTTTATTTTCAAATACATGACATGTAGTTATATAATTTTTAAAAAGGACTTTGGCTCTCTGTTAGTTTTGGTTATGTACCTTATATGACAACAAAATGATATTTACATGATTGTTTTGATATCGTTTTAATATAATTGTTTTGTTCTGCAACAGTAAGTTTGTTGATTTACAATACACTTTATCGTTACTAGCAACAATTCGTTGGGTCTGTATCTGTAGCCCAAAATTATGGCAGAAGGAATAAAAGTACAAATATAAGTACAAAGCGATGATTGTAAATCTATAAATTTGCCAAGTGTTTGCTTTGGTAAATCCTTAACTCACTGTTGCTCATTGTTCTACATGTGCTAGTAGGAGCATACAAATGTCATAGTATTTCGAGCTAAACACAAATACTTAATGAAAAGAAAAAACCAAAAATAATTGCATCCCTGATAAGAACAAATGAAATCCCTGATTAAACAAATGAAAATTACATATTTTAACGTATACAAACCTTCGAATTTTATAATGACATTATACAAAAATACATCTTGTTATTTGTTCTGTTTTTTTTTTACATTAATTTTCTTTTCTAATTTGCAAATGTATTCACTTGAGTTTATGTTTTACAATACCCAGTTATGAATGTCTCAAAGTTCACAAATGGTGTGGTTCAACTGTATCTTTGTTTTTCTTTTTTAATTTTACTTGATTTCATTTAGCATGAATTCTCATATTCCTGTCTATTTGATTTTGTTTTCTTATCTCATGTACACAATTCTCTTCAATTTAAGGAAGTATTCATACAGAGACAGTTCATTTCACTTCAATAATTAAAATTTTTCAATTTAAACTTAATAAATTATGTATTAATTAGAATGAAACTCATGTGAAAGAAAGAGCATGTGTACATTGAGAAACGAAACTAACATTAACTGTGTTTGCTTATGAAAAGAACTAAATTTAGTACTTACGGTAGAATACGTATTTTATAAATTATAAATTAAATTTAATAATACAAAGTTGAAGCTTTTGTTGTTGTTTCTTCTTTGAATAAGCAATCAGAAGAACCTCGATTTGTTTGGATTTATTTCGTTGTTGTTTTGTTTTTTTTTGTTTGCTCTGATGTCTTAGAATCCTTCTATAACTCCGTATGCCTCTAAACTACTTACAACTACGTAAATGATCCACAATGTGAAGAGTATAGCACCACTTATGTATTTGCACTTCGTTGGTCCACCCAGTTCACCGCCAAATGAGTTGTGGCGTCTAACCATTAATACTAAGATTGCAATTAGCGCTTCAGAGCAGAAAAGTGTAACAGAGAACGCAAGACTAATGAAAATATATAAAAAACGATTTGATATGTGCTTCTTTTCTAATGTAGTTGAATCACTAACCTTCCTGGTTCAACTTCGAAGTGGTTACCATGTGATTCATGGTATATCGCTGCTAATGTCCACGCAACACCAATTCCAAGGAAAACGTTTACAGCGTTACTTCCAGTTACGTTGCCGACACTTGCATCGGCATGTTTGTCCTGTATAGCTGCTACTTTACTAGCAAATGTATCTGTGAAAGGGCATTCATGAAGGAAGTGTTTCAGAAGACGTTTTATTTGAAATTATTCAAAAGACAAAGTTGATTTCTTACCAGGTATACTTGTTCCTAGTGCAACAAAGCATATGGCAGTGACTGCATCCTTAATTCCCAATGTACAGCCAAAGTGTGATGCTACATCACCAATAACGGCTGTCACAAGGCCTATGCACGTTATAGATATGACAAAGCATAAATAACCTCCGGCATAATCTGCAAGAAAAACAAAAAATACACCGACAAAATTCGGTCATTATTGCTTAAACGTTCCCAAAGGTTGAAACACTTTAAAATCAACCCACTGCTGATAAACCGAATAATCCCGGACACAACACCCCTGGATTATTGGCCATATCAGCGAGTACTTTTGCAAAGCTCACCTGTTGGTGGGATGAATGCAAAAAGTAGTTTCCAGAAAACTGTAATAAAATGCATTATATAATCGCCGCAACTTGGTGTGGGCTCATCGCCCTCTTCACCCCCTTCTTCGTCGTCGCCACCTGTGTACATATATTCATATACATATATTCCTTTTAAACACTGCTTAGAGAATAAAGGTCCACTTACCCGGACTGACAGTCAGTGCCTCCGTGAATTGCTCTCTCCAACTTGAGGTTCCGAGAAGAAGCGAAGCATTAGCTCTCTGGACAAGTTTATCTACAGTATTCTATAAAAAAAAAAACAAGTACAACAGTGAGTTTATTGTTAATGTCTTCATTGAAGGGTAAAAGACCCGATATCCCAGATCGGATTATGGAAAAGATTTCATTCGAAATCCCTTAACAAAACTTTTGATTGCTGATTGTGAAATGGAATATCATTCCCTTTTTGCTCTTGAAGGTGAGAAGGTGAAAGGTGTTAAAGTAAAAACATTTTGGGTTGCCAACGCCCCAAAAACAGACGACGATTTAACTATGGTGAGAAGGTGGTCTTAAAGGCTTAACTTTTGTTGATTAACAAAATGAAGTTCTTACAAAGTGATCACATAGCTCTTGCCTACTCTGCCTGCTTTGCTACAAGCCACACTCGAGCTTACACCTCCCCCCCAACCAAAGCATTATTGAATGAAAGTATCCTTGAGTGTAAGTGTGAAAGTGTCATGAGTGTTCAACTGGTTGATGTGTGCTAGAAGGCCATTCTCCCGCTATGCCATTGTTACGGCAGAATGCTTGGATATGTCACTGCAAACTTTGGGAAGGGGGGGGGGAGGAGGGGGGGGGGGGAATGGAAATTTGAAACTTTAAATGTTTTTATTGCATGCACAATTACATGCCGAAGGATAGCGATGTTTGGTTTTAATCCTCCATGCGGGTGAAAATGAGTTTGATAGTTATGTGGTAAGGACTACAGATGAATGGGGGAAATATTAAACTTGACGTGTCAACAGCACTATGTGGGTTCTTATAAAATGTGAGAATTATCGTTTATCACTGTTTAATGTGGTGTGACACTGAGAAAGAAAAGGGTTCCTTGGACCGTACTCTGATGCGGGTATAATCGGCGGATTGGTAAGTTTATGTTTGAAACAGTGTTTTAGATACATTTGTAGGGAAGAAGGGATTTTAATATGTGAAGAGAGTTTAAAACCTTGATCATGGTATATTTCCAAAGATAAAGTAACGAAGGAAAAATACTAAACTATTATGTCCTTATGAAAACGACGGCTTTCATAAAACATTGAAGAAGTGGAATTTCGACGTGGCTTAGGATATACAGGGAGCCACTTTTACTGCTGAGCACAGACTACCTTTTGAAATAACCATTTGTTTCAAGATTCGTGTGCTACAAGGAGGTGTGGACATTCATTTTCTATTGCTTTACGGTATTTATATGCTTAAACGGAGATGTATTACCATATATGTCAACTGAATTGATTTCCTTCCTGCACAATATCATGTTTTCACTTCAACCGAGAAGGCAAATACATTTCCCGAGAAACTATATTCAAGTCTACCCCAGACGCATCCGAAGAAGAAATCTTACGCTCTTACTCTGATACTCCGATGTGAACACACTGTTCTAACCAGGGTTTGAGAATGACTGCATTTTGAGAACAAATGAAGGGTCTGCGGATCTAGTTCATCCCATTCCGCTATACACATATTTATTTAATAAATAAGCAGGTGCACGATAGTTTCTTCCTCCTCGCCTATGCAGCTGCTGCAAGTGGGGCTGCTGCAAGCTGTTGTGGGGCAGGCCCAGCCTTGAGTTCCAATGCCGCCACTAATTGATGACGACGATAAGAGCTCTGAGATTCGGCCTACTCACACTGATTAGGTTATGTTATCGTCTTGCTTGAGAGTAGGCCATAATTGTTTCGCTGTGAGGCATTCTGTGCCAGTAGACCATCTACGAATTGTGTGGGCAGCCATTTCAAGCTTCAGTGCCTTCAGTGGATCGCCGATTTCAAGAGTACGGAAGTAGTGTCCTTTCCAGCGAATTCGTCGCTATTTTTTGGAACGTCACATTGTCTGGAAGATAAAACACTCGGCTACCTCGTTAGACGGCAGTTCAAGGACTCTTTGATTTAAATGTGACTGCATCCAGAGATTTAATCTCCGCTTGGCTATTGGAACAAATGACGATATCTGTGCTTTTGTTAGTCGAAAGAAATATTCTTTATCACTATAGTCTCTGTCAGAAAGACACTAAAGTGATTTGGTAAATTAAGTGACAGTTGGATACTTAGATCCTTAGAATTGACGCCCGCTCCAACGGCTACGTCCATATTCGATCCATCTATTAAGATTTGCAGACGACCATCCAGCCACTGTTGGTTCGGCTGCTGCTTAAGAAGTTCTTCTAGAAGATGATTGAATCTAATCCAATCAAAGACAATAGCGTATCCAGAATGGAGGTATTTCCACATGATTCTTTCGATTTTTCTCGGTAATTTCATGTTCGTGGTATTAAATACACACGTGATAACATGTTGAAACTATTTGCCTACTAAGTTGATCGGCAAAATGTTAATCACAATATGAAGTCGGTTTCCAGTATATAGACGACAAAATCAACAAAAACTACAAAAGAAAAAATCAATCTGTAATCACACGTAAAACAAAATTTGCATGCAATGGCGTGTCGTAGTCTATCCTATGCAGACGTATAAGGTTTTGAACACTTTATCCTTGAAACGGGTAATCCTCTTTCTCTTTAAAACAACTATTGCAACTAGTTTGTAAATTTTGTCTTTCTGATTGATGTCGCAACCCCTTCTCGGCACTCTTTAATACATTTTTCTTGAGCACATTAGATGCCTTAAGCTGTGACATTGTGATATGAATAGCTATGAAAGTGCTTTCAAATTATTTTTCTTAAATGTGTGTAGAACCGTAACCAAATATTTCGCATTTTTAACCGGCCCGACCCCATCCTGATCCATTGAGTTGTACAAAGTATTTGTGAAAAAGGAAAAACAAACAATGATGACCACTGTGCAATATGTACTGTTTCACAACATAACTGTTCAGTAACAAACACCATTTAAGAGGAACGTATGTCCTTTTCAAATAGCTCACCATTTTGCGATCATTCCACATATTTACTAATACCTTTAGTAAAATATTAAAAGATTTTTTAAATCGACATCTTAACAAAGCAACAAAGAGTTATGTTATTTAAATGAGTTTTTATTCAAAATGTAAACATCTATTTATCTTACCTTGAACTCCTTACTTTCTTTAATTCGCAATTGTGCACGTACAACGTCTCCGGCTTTCGGACGTCCTAGTAGAGCTAATTTGTCTTCTTCTGTCAGTTCCTCTGGTGCTTTGGCTTCAGCCTGCTGAATAAGCCCTGCCAATTCATCGTCTTCATATTGATTTGTTGTTCATCATCATCAGCGATTGTTTATTTTTTTTTTTTTTTTTGATTTTTCAAGAAAAAAACAATTTGTTTATAATTAAGAGAAAAAACATACAAAAATTAGAAACCCATGTAAAGCTTGAACTTTGTCAAATTTGCAAAAAAAGGAAAACATGTGATTGCATAATTAAAATAAAAATAAATAAAACGCCGTGAGTTGCTCTAATGCCAGAAGCGTGTGTGATGGGATGGATCCTTATTCTGGAGTTCTGAATCCCAATTGTGTATTATTACTTTTTTTTTGATTTAAATGAAATTTTATTCGTGTGCTGTTTTAGAATGCGTGTTGCTTTAAGCGGTACAAATTACAAATAACATCGCGTATGTTTCAAGCCACCATACAAGAGTCAACCAAACCACATAGAGACATATAGAGATGAGTTTTGTGTTTTAATTGGGAAGAGCATGCGAAACATATTTCATCGATGACTTACTGAAAATACTTCATAAAATAGACTTTAAGCAAAATCAATACAAGATCAGTGATCATTTACACATTGAAAGTACAGGCTTTTTGGATTTTGGAAAGACATAGAGACATAGAGGATTGGAGAGCGATTGACTACACAAAGAAAAGCTTAAGGGGAGACATTTTTTTTTTAATTTTACAAAAAGGTCCTTAATAACTACTCTCTTAAGATAAATAGACTTACTCAATGTATGTAGAGTAATATTTGAAGTAAGCCAAGATGTATATTTCGATAATTTACATTATCCTAAACTATTTTGTTTGTTCCCATAAGTTTAATAGATATTTATAAAATAATACTACGCATTTGAACTAGCTTTAGAGGAGATATTTACAAATGAAAATATAACAACTGGTGATTCATTTTGACTTTTTTTTAGTCTTGTTTGTCTCATCATGGGAAGACTCACACCTCAACAACGTTTCCACTCATTCAGCTGGATCAGCTGGAACATCATCGTTCTTTACTGGATATGCAATGTCCAGTTGTTCGTGTCCATTTATGTATACGGTGCTTCATGTTATCATGTAATTCTTATTCAGCATTGTTTCCAAAGTATTCAGGTGTATTACAAAAATTAGTGTTCTGGGAAAAGCGTTTTTCGTGCACTTCGAGCAGTATATAGTGTGCATCAAGGACCTTCCGAGTCCGTTATTGCCTTTAATAATATTAATATGGGTGGCGCTACAGCCTGTAGAGGGCCTAGCTTCTCAGCAACCACTCGTGTTGTGCGTGCTATTATTGTTCTATCACGAGTGGAAGGGACACACAGTTTTATGCCGACTCCAAACGGCCAAGTTTGAGAAGCTTTTTCTAGACAGTTATACTTTCCGAGGATTGTCAGTGACCGCGAAAAGTATTCCCAGGTCGTACCAGGAATCGAACCTAGACAGGTAATTCCAAATGCGTAGGAGTCGACGCACATACCCACAACGCCACAGGCTACCACGTTATTGCCTTTACCATCTGAAAGTTCGAGTCTCAGTGTTCGTTTTTGAATGATACGCCAGCAAATTGACCACATCTAGCCGGATAACCCAGCTACAATCCCGGATTTGGAAACCAAAATTACTTTCGTAATTGGGCAAATACCGGTCGCAAGGCTGGAAGCATTGATCTAAAGTTCAGAATGTAACTTGTACGGGAAACATTTAAATGAAACTATATTTAAAAATTATGTCAGACACACCATTCAAATTTATTTTACGTGTTTTTATTTAAAATTTAAAAGAAAACAGGTATGAATGAATCACCCATTAGTTCCACAGAAGTACAGATAGTAGAATTTAGCTTCAATAAAGAAGGAATTTTTGTATAAAGTCACTATTATTTAAATTTTAAATATTTATTATTTATTTATACATATAAACTATTGTTCCATTTTTAATCCCAGACGTGCGATACTTTACTTAGGGTACCTCGCAGTTTTATACGCCACCAGTGGAATGACAATGTCAGAAATAGACTTAACTTGGCCTTGAATCACAAAATAGTGTCTAGCCAGTGTATTGGCACACATGCAAACGTTTATACAATTGCTGACATACGCGTCAAATCAAAAATAAATGTATAATACCAAAAAACATTCACAATACTGACAACTTGGCCAGACGTTAATAGTGGGGAAATATCACTTCGAAGCATTAAAGGATATTGTCGAAGTCGGATTCGTACGCATGAATTGTGTATAGACAGGAAATAGAATTTGTTCGATATTTGCTCTACTAGCGCCCAGGTCTAGAAATGGCCATAGTGCCGAAAAATTAAAATAGGATCGAGCTCCATAGCCTCCAGAGATTCATATATGGATCTGGTTGCTTTAAAGAAAATAAACTCTTGCTCTGGAAATCTGTCACCCATCGAAGGCATCAACTAGTTGGGTTAGTCGGGGCAGTAAATGTCCTGATTGCCTACCTTAGGACCCTGAGACTTGAGAGTCTCAAACAAAGTCTTAGAAAATATTGAATAATAATTAAAGCATTTACGGAAAGCGCAAAAAGATACTAATACCTAAGCTTAACAATTCTGCGGTCAATTAAAAGAAGTTCTTATTAAATTTTTATATGTGCCCATTCCTTAGCTTGTTACTTGCACAATGGTCCTTCGATGATTGCTATGAGCCTGCAAAAGTTTTAATTTCAATTGCATACACTGAACTGAATTAAGTGCACTTTTAAATCGAATTAAATTAAATTTCACCCGCTGTGCGAAAACTACTTGAAGCCTCAAGTGCTCTTAGAAAATCGAGTCAATTATTGTCGGCAGGTGGTAAGCAATTTTTGAACCTACATATGGTTATATATTGTATATGCGAAAATTAAATGAATATCGTTGCAAGTTTTAAACAAGGCTAGTGCATACTTAATTCACATACATACTATTTACGTATGTAAATTTAGTGCTTTCTGCTCTGATTGAGCTGAGTGCTTTTCTCAGAATGAGTATTCAAAATGTATTTTGTTTAATATTTAATATTTCACATGTTCAACCTGTTTTCTGTTGAATAGGATGGAAAATATGCAAAAATTACTCACCATTTATAGAGCAAGAGTGCTTTATGGTCAATAAAAATATTTTTGCACGATTACAGCCGATATTTTACATTTGACAGCGACAGCAATGAATATTTTGAGAAAAAATGTTTTTTTTGTGCATTTTTTGGAAATAAATGTCGCATTTAGCTCAATGGCTAATGTTTGTATGGACACCAGCTTATTCATCTTTCAAAGGATGACGACGAAAAAATCGGTTGATTTGACATTATTTTGATAGATTTGAAAAGAAGAAGAACCCTCAAACATAGTATATGCTATTTGGGTAATACCGTCATTTCTCCAAACCACCGTCAGTCCATGTGACCGATTGCGTAAAAGTTTTACAACATGCATCTATGCGAGTATAAAAGTGTCAAAGTCTTACTACAATGAAGAAATTTGCGAGACATCTGCTAGACGCCATTGTCCAACAATCTAGATTTAGTTCTACTGATCTATGTAGCTCAAAAGGACATCATTTGGTGTATAAAAGTCATCATTTCAAAAACATTTAGTTATATTAGACCATCCAATGAAGGTCACTAATGCTTGCCATTTCATCATGCATGCAAATTGAGCGTAAGTAATCTCCTTTCAACGTTAAGCCACCGGTCAGACAGAGATTGCAGCGAAATGATGACAACGCAGGCGCCGTAGTGACCAGCATCGAAGAAGACCCAATGTGCACTCGGCGCCAATCAGCTGAATGGCGGCATGATGGTATGGAGTAATGCTTCTAGGTATTGCCATAGATCGTACTCCTTGGTAACGAATTTTGGTTCCAAAAAAATCACGGAGTCGTCATAAATCATGGCATGGCATCATTGAGTCATCAAAAATTGGACGTACTGCTTGAGCACTGCAATCGAAGCCGATATCATTTGACTGTAACTTCAGAATAAAGTAAGAATTAATTTTATATTTCACACCGTTGTTGTTTTATTTCAATGCTTTCTTCCTATTGTTCTGAATGCCTAAAGAGCCACCTCTCGAAGGTCGAAAGTTCTACTGTATGGGGCAGAGGCATGGACTATCTCAAAAAACGGATGAAAAATACTTGCCATCTTCAAGAGAAAAGTTGGTCCTATTTGCATTGATTGCATCTGGAGAAGAATCAGAGAAAAGAGGCTAGCCCGGTGTCTTTGGATGCAACGGCTAAAGTAGCTGGGCAATAACTAAAGCTAGCCAGTGTTCGCAAACTTGTTGGTTAAGGGCCCTACACTAACTCGCCAAGTCTGCGCCACACTAACTCGCTTTGGAAATTCGTTAAGATTTTAAGAAACCCAGAACCATTATTGTCCGTGTAAGGACACGGGTTGCAAAGAATGGCCTATGCAAATTCAATTTTTTTATGGATGCAACGGCTAAAGTAGCTGGGTAATAACTAAAGCTAGCCAGTGTTCGCAAACTTGTTGGTTAAGGGCTCTACACTAACTCGCCAAGTCTGCGCCACACTAACTCGCTTTGGAAATTCGTTAAGATTTTAAGAAACCCAGAACCATTATTGTCCGTGTAAGGACACGGGTTGCAAAGAATGGCCTATGCAAATTCAATTTTTTTATAAAAGCATTACTCAGCTCTGGTTTGAATTTTCAGCGGAAATAAGTAACCTCAAGTCAAAAAAAGTATTTAAACATTTTACTTTCAAAGGTCATCAGAAAAATGCTTGACTTTGGACAGTTGAACGTGCGAAATGTCAAATAACACCTCCTCTACAGATTACCTCCCATAAGCGAGTAATTTATAGCTAGATTTATAATTTAGTGTATTTAGCGTGTGCATATAAAATTATACAAAAATAAACAAAAGATTTTTATATTTGTTGCACCACGAAATTGTGATGAACGACCAAGGCGACGTAATTTTGTGTATATTTTCGTACTCAATTCCTTATCTTTTCAGACTGAATTCGGAAATATGTTATATAATTTGCAATCAACAAAAGCTTTAGAACTAAACAAAAATAAGATCTAATACATAAATAATGTAACCAATAGTCTTTCATTTGTTAATTGTTTACCTTGTTTCATACAATATAAATCAGTGTATTGTATTTAGTTGGATACCTACACATCGAACTTTGTCCTCATCAATCATACAATAGGATACGATTTTCGCTAAACATAAACTAGTTTACATAGGTCCCAACTAAAAACCACAACGACGATGAAAATATTAGTTGAATGAGTTAAACAAAAAAATAAATAAAGCCAACAACATTAAACAATGCTTCAGAGTTAATGTTAATGCTAATATGTTGATGATGACGTTTATCATTTTAGATGAGTGTTCAAAATGTCTGATTATGAAACGTATCAATAAACTATGGAACAATTAAACATAAACTCTAATTTAAAAAAAAAAAGATAAATTATCTTTCGATGAAGTTTACTTACAAATTTATTCGTAATAGAAGCGTAGATGGGGAATTGCGTATTTGTTTTAATATATACATATGTGTATATTTTTATTTTGTGATATTGTTTAAAAATATACAAATTATGTTCGTACGATCGAGACGCAATTTATTACATAGTGCCAAACAGATAGATAGAGATCAATAATATTAAACCATTACGATGATTATTTATTATATGTATACGAGTATAGTTGGAAGCCCATAGTGAAACAAGCGCAACAAGCATTCACAGTCCGAAAATGTTCCAAAAATGTTAAATTTCAGTTAAAAAATTAAATGTTTGTTTTTTTTTTGTTTTTGAAAAAAAATTTGATTTTGTTTACATTTTAGAGAAATTTTTAAATGATTAATTTCAAAGCTAGGATTGAATATTGTATATATTTTTTGCTTTGATTTTGTTTTTCTTTTTATCGACAGACGAAAAAGCGCAATGCAATAGAATATAATGGAAAAGAAGATAATACCGTAAAATACAACCAAATTGATAAGAATATGAAATGTGAGTGTACATATAAAAGTAAGAAATTAATGGAATGATATATAAGATATAAATGATGAACGATTACACATTGAAAGCAATAGATCCAATTTTTCCCATAAACGAATACATAAAATATGACCCTTACTGGTGTTTAGTTTAATTTTGAAACAAAAACAATATATGTAAACAAAATTATTGAATAAATGTATTTATATTTCGAGTGAGTGAGTGGCCTCCCTCTTGGACGTGTATAAGTGAGTATACGTAAACACACAAATACGACACATTTTAATTGATATAATTTTTTTTTGTGTTTGCCATGAACACTACGTACCGAAGTATTTAGTCAAAAATTGAAATGGATCCGATTTTTTAGTCGCGTCTGTGGGTTTAAAAGTTTGTTTATAGGAATTGTTTTGTTTGAAAATTGAGTAGTTGTAAATATAGTATTTTTTTTTCTCTTGTTTGTGCTCAAATCATTGCCGTCACGGAATAAGAAAATTTGATTGTAACAAAAAAGTAATTTCTAGGAAATAATAAAAAAAATAATCGAAGCATTTAAGCACATGTGAGCAACTTTAATTAGACACAAGTGACTTCAAACGAATCTGTTATTGAAGAAGCGTGAACATCAATTGTGCACGTTAACTATTTTCTTTTCATTTTAATTTCAACTAAGATACCTAACCCTACATGTGATATGTGCGATGTTATTAAAAGTTTTTTAACGCTGTGTTTTGTTAAAGTGAATAAGATGATTTAACGGTTTTACCTATTTTTTTTATCTACTGTCATATCTTTGCTTGCTTAAACCCGGTCGGACATTTCCTTTGTTTCATTTTTCATTGTTTAGCAATTTGGCACACGTTTGTTTGTTTTGATTAATGTTTGGTGTTTACTTTATTTTCCAAGAATTGAGTAGGCTGTTATTATGAGCCATTCCTATTTTATACCTTCGTTTCAGAATATAAAATTTCAGAATTCAAATTAAAAACCGACGAGACTTTCAACAATACGTATACAAAAAATGCCACAAAATAATGACCTGTATAGAAATATTGCTTGAACCGTATTTTCATTTGTAGAATGAGGTTGGCAAATTAGTATCTTATCCTTCCGCGACTGTAGTTCTTTATTAAAATGCCCACGTTATTGTCGGCAATCATTGCGAATAGTCAAATGTCAAATTCAACATTCTGCCATCGTATCCCCTCAATAGACGAAAGAAAAAGTTAAATTACGAAACGTAAACCACCGATGCACACGTTTTGCCTCAAACTCTACTCCACTGTGAAAATTTCTTTGTACTTTTAGAACTTAACACTCTCTGGGGGGAAAAGGTCCCATTTAATTTGCTTGCAGAGGATAATTTTGAGATACTTGGGTAACTTTTTTGTGGTTAATTTAGCTAGCTAAGTGCTTTTAAATAATTATCTCGTTTTCCTCTTTGGTCATGTTTCAGTGTCAGTGGCGTTAACCTATTTAATTTGCATATAAAACTTTATGGCGTTCCCTATGCGGGCTCCAATTGAATTGAATGTCCGAACGGGCTTAATTTAAGCGAGTAAATATCAATATCCCTGAAATCCTCTTACCTTACCTGGTACTAAAACTATGTTTCGTGATAAAAACAAAAACTTAAAATTAAAAGTCATAAATAAGTAAAGAATAAAATAAAGAAAAAACGTCAAATCGAACAATGTACGAAAATCTACAGACTACGGAGTTTATTAGTGACTGGGGGGAAATCAAGAAAAAACCGAACTACTTCTACATGTCACGTGTAAAAACACAATCACATCATGTAAATATTTATGTATAATTTGTTAATTGAATATCTACTGTAGTCATGAAAAAGAAACTCAATCTATAAACTAAAGAAAACCAGAACTAAATACATGTAAGAAAAATAAAAATGGTAATTATTATTAAATCAACATCATATTTGCACTTTTTGGTCGCACTCTATGGTCAAAAAAAAAATGTTTACTTTATTTTTTATGTGATTGTGTCGTGTTTCATTTTTAATTTTTCTCTTTTCTCAAGGTAAAATATTGTAAAATATTTAACATTCTAATTTGGAAAATTTGTTTGTATTTTATCATAAGAAAAGTTAATAAAAATTTAATTTTTACTGAAATTTGTGGTAGAAACTAGAAGCAAAATATAAGAATAATTTTTTTTCTTTAGATAAGGAAGTAATCGAATTTGATTTTTAAATTTATTGGAATTATATAAAATATAGTTAAATGAATGAAGAAAGAATTGAAAGAAATTTGTTTACCTGCAGCGATCAGGGGATCCCCAATGTTGACGTAGAATAGAACATCCTTCTCGTAGCTGCCTTCTTCAATGATTCCTAGATTAATATATTTTCTGAAAATAAATAAACAGATCTAATTTAACTGATTCTGACAATTAACATTTCTTTTTATTTAGGCAGCAATTTACGTATATTTTGACTGTTTTTACGAAATGTTAAAATAAAAGGAGATATTTGGTCATTACTTATCACGCAAATTTGTGTAGGAATGTCAGATGTCTTATGTATCTCAGAGACATCAAGAAGAAAGTTTTCAAACTTCGCTGTTAGGAATTTACCTTCCACCAATGAGAGGAGAATAGTGCATACAACACGAGTAGTTACTTCCAACTCTTCATTGGTCAGTGTGCGTATCGTTTGTTCATTGAGCAAGTTATTTCGTCAAATAGGAGGTAAAGATTGAGATTAAGAGAAAGAGAATTTCATCATAAGAAAAATAAATATTCGAATTCAGCAGCAGGATGTTGAAACTAGTCAGTCTTATCACTGTTAGTTGGACGATGAACGACTCTGGTCTTTCTGATAAGGAATCTCACCAAACATCTAAGTAGGTTGTCAGTCAGTACAACTTCCAAGGCAGTTAGGCCAGGGCTCTTGGGACAAAGTGGCTCCATCAGAACAGTGCGATATTGTAACATAGGAAGACAGCTTTTAAATTAGTATACACAAGTCGAGGAAGAACATGACAAACACGTGAGCTACTTAAGATAACTAGCCCAATTGATTTAATTCTAGAGACGTAGAGTTGAGGCATGCATTCATTGTATTCACGTGTAAAATATTAAAGGAATTCAGCAAGAAACGTACAGAATACATTTCTCTTGCTGAAGAGTGTCATTTCATGAGAAGAGTTATCTGGTTAACGATAATTGTGAAATATATATACTTGGCAAATCAAAAAAGGAGCTATTCTAACAAAGCGCTTCTGAATTGACATTAATTTCGAAGAAATTAACAAGTTTTCACAGAATCACATGAAACCAGAAATCAGGCACTGTAAAGACAGCCGACTTCACAGCTGATTAACTCCTAGTCCATCGAGTTTTTGTCAGTCACTCACGAATTTTTGACGGTTGTTCACGAAATAATGTAAATCCCATTCTCTGATTGGTCAGTTGGGTTTGAGGAAACGACATAAACAACGCTGTCAAAAATGTTAAGGGAGAAGAGAAGTATAACTTGGATTTTTCTACACTACTTTTCTGCAGGAAACCAGACGACAACGATGGGTGCTTTCAAGCATTTCGTTTGCCGACTGGTTAAATTCATAGATTGTACAGACTGCTCAGATAATTTGCGTGTGTGCAAATATTGTTTTCTGCGGATTTATTTGTGTTTGTCAAATGTTTTCTTACATTCAACGCAGTCTAGTCGTCCAGTATTCAGGTGCATACCAGTTCATATTGTCGACGGACTACGGTTGTAGCGCAGCTGCCTAGCTGCCTGAATTCTTGAAAGCACCTTACATCTGACATGTCCAATGAATGCTTACGAATCTATTTCCATTTTAATGCGATTCTTATTCTTTTAACATTTTTTCTGACGTGCTTTTCTTTTCTCCATATCGATTAATTCTAAACGAACAATAGGTATTAGGTCAATGTCACGCTCGTTATTCTGCACTAGGGTATGGTATCTTTAACGACTATTTTATCGAGTCACCGATAGTTGATTGGTATATTTCGTTCATTATTTTCCTTGCTCAATGTTGCCCTTAACCTATATGGACTGCCCCAATAATGATATCAATGGAAAGCTCGCCACGTTTTCCTGATTATGAGAATGTTGAACCTTGAACTGATAGGTGTCCGTCTATTTTTCTAAGCTGCTATGTTTGTGAAAATATACAAATGAGACTCTAACTCGAATTATTACTACAGCCATAATTTGTTTACATAACTCTTGCATGTCACTCTAGAATTTAATTGTGATTCTTAGCCCTCTAAATACCCACACTTCACCTAAGCATTTAACCAATTTTCTAAAAAGTCCCCACGTGCCATTCTGTTTTCAATCAAATTTCAAAAACAAAAATACCCTGATCAGCTTGCCACACCTAAGTGGTATTTACCTTTACCCCAGCATGAGTCGACTTCAGATTTATGGAAATGTTGCGTGCTAAAGAGCATTAAACAAAAGGATCCCAGTTTGGTTGTCAGTTTTTTGTCACGCCTATTAGGGCTATTAGACATGCATGTTCACACGAGACCCATTTGAATTAGATTCCTATTCGCACATATTTTTGCAAATCTGACAGCCGACTGAAGGGAAAAGAAAAAGGAAACAACGTACATATTCTATTGGTTCAAACGAAATGTGCGATAATTGAAATTTCTATTTCTGAATTACCGCATCAGTCATTTGAGAGATTAAGTAATACTAAACGTTTTTCACTCACAGACGTAAATACAATAAATAATTATAATAATAAAAATAACTGCGGCGCGGCGTGTCTGCTACCCAATTGGCATTTGGCCAATTGCACTGTTTCACACATTCCCGTGTTATATTTACGAACATATTTCTATTTGGCTTCTAGTAATATTTGAGTGTATTCATCTCAACCAATTATTTTGAATAAATAGGGTATGTTTCTTTTTTTTTTTACATAAATTGGCGTTTCCTTACAATGCCACATAACTTCGAAGAGTTATTGATAAAAGAAAGGAAGTTTGTGTCTCTATTTTGCAAAACATACCAACATGGTATAGATCGAATAAAGCGAAATTCTTTATTGTCACTTGAATTTATAGAATCGTCGAGTTGATTTTCCTATTGTTCAGCTTGATAAAGCAAAAGGTGAAACGAAATAAAACAGAGAAATAAATATATTTGAAAACAAAGAATATTTAAAATGAGATAAATAAAATGTGTATTTGTGCCCACTCCTCATCAGAGAATGTTTTGGATTTATTGTCCAAATGTAATCATTTATAACAGCTTGCTTTTGGCTAAAACGGATGTCGCCAGTGAGTCGACTGCTTGCGTCGGTCTGTCAAGACGAGTGTCTCTGGATGTTTGACTACACAAATTAACTGGTAGAATTTAGTGCTTTGCGCCGACATCAAATATTAAACAAGATTTGTCAGATTTTACTAGCAATTATATATTGGGGATATTTTTAAACTGAGTCGATAGTTTTAGGTTAATTTGCCAGTTGGTGTTAGATCGATTAAGAATAGTAATAATATGGGTAGCACTACTAGCCGTTGTTGACCACCTCAGAGGGTACATTTAACTCAATACGTTGGCCTGAGCGAGCCATGGTTGTATGGTCGTCAGGGCACCCAAGTACCTACCTACCTACCAGGGCCTAGCTTCTAGCAACTACTTGTGTTGTGCATGGTATTCCTCTCTCACTGTGAAAGGCTTATGCCTTATTGAGCATTGTCAATGAGTCGACAAAGGTAGAACCGTAAAAGTATAATAAGAACGGCGCATTCGAGCACTCGGTCAGGTAGAGCTTACGAGATTTTTATGTCTCAAACCACGATGTTGAAGTTAAAACACCACTGAAAGAAGAATCTTTCCAGAAAAGAAATTTGAATCGTTAGCAAAACGAACGCTCTTCAGTCAATTCTAGAACAACGTATGCGCAGTGTGCAATACAATAAAAAAAAATTATTGTGCAAACAAAAATAAAATCAAATGCAAAGAAACTTCGTCATCAGATAATAATATGAAATTTTAAGAATGACATATTTTCTTTGTGCACCTCTTTAAATACTTTTATTTATTGTTTAGTTTTTAAGTGTGACTTTAATTCTGGTGGTGGTGAGGTGCAAAAAAAATAACGACAGGAAGGTGTGTAGTATTTCATTCACACATATTAAGGCTTTATGATTAAATAAATATTTGATCATTAGGTTAGTCGTAAAACTTAACTTACAATGTTCTAAATTAACTTGCTCACTTTGTTGGGATTTACATTTAATACTCTACACAACATTGAAATTTTTTACGCAACGACGTTAATGATAAGTAGTTTGTCTAGTCTAGGCAATGTAAACAATTTATAGGTAAACAATATTTTAGAAATACATCATTCAAAAAATTGTCAAGACGTAAGAAAAAAAAAAATTTAGTGAATTTGGGCAGTATAATAAAAAGTTTAAAAAAACTCGAACCTATTAAAATAAATTAACCGGAAAATGCCGTTTTAAATATAACATTTTTATTATCATATCAGGGAAACACAGGATTTATAACAGGAAAACAGACATAAACGCCAGTCAACTAATTATATTAACATTTGTTAGATCATAAAGTCTAAGAAATTAATCTCGGCATGAAGTTTCATCGAAGGCGCCACTTTACTTTACAATTGGTTACCTAGTGTATACTTATGAATCTAGATAGAAGTGAACTAAAGGGTGATTTGTTAGCTATTATCTTTTTGACAACACTGGTTTAAACAGCTGACGCACGTTTCGTGTTTTGTTTCACTGTCAAACATCTTCAGTTTGGTCTATAATTTAACCATGAATCGTCTTACAAACGAACAACGCTTGCAAATTATTGAATTTTATTATCAAAATGCGTGCTCTGTTAAGAAAGAATCGCGCGCTTCTTGTGTTCAGCGACGAAGCTCATTTTTGGCTGAATGGGTACGTAAATAAGCAGAATTGTCGATTTTGGAGTGAATATCAGCCAGAAGCATTGCAAGAGCTACCAATGCTTCCAGAAACCAGTTTGGTGCGGTTTATGGGCTGGTGGCATCATTGGACCGTACTTCTTCAACGATGACGCGAATCGTAACGTAACTGTGAATGGTCAGCGCTACCGTGAGATGATATCCAACTTTGCCCAAAATGCAAGAGCTTGACTTGCATGACATGTGGTTTCAACAAGTCGGTGCCACATGCCACACAGCACGCGCAACAATTGACTTATTAAGGGGCGAGTCCGGTGAACATTTTATTTCACTTTCGGGACCGGTCAATTGGCCGCCTAGATCGTGTGATTTAACCCCTTTAGACTATTTTCTGTGGGGCTATGTTAAAGCTCATGTCTATACAGACAAGCCCGCTTCAATTGACGCATTGGAAGACAACATTGAAGCATTTATTCGTGAGATACCGGCCGAAATGTTGGAAAGAGTATGCCAAAATTGGACTAAGCGGATGTCAACATTTGCATGAAATAATCTTCAAACATTAAATTATATGGACCTTACTATCGATTCAAATAAAGATTTCATGCATTTTCCTGAATTTTGTGTTTTTTTTTTGAAAAACTTTTCTATAGCTTTTAAAAAATCACCCTTTAGAATTAAGGACAAGATCAGCAACATTCTGCCTGAATTGTAAAATACTATGATTCTTCAATATCACTGGGGATCCACATGCTGTTCAATGCTTGTCGAATATTCACCCAGAATATTGGCCCTTTAAAGCTTTTTCATTTCACGCCCTACAACGATTTTGGCAGAAACTGCAGAAAAAGAGCCGAAGAGTCTTCGATTCTGGGCTTGTGTGACGGCGCAATAGAGGACGCCTGGCTCTAAAGTGGTGAACACAAGTGGATAAGGACCTCAACCAAGATGGTGTGTGCAATTGGCTATGAACTAAATGTCATACAAACATTCTTAGCACCGCCCCAAATTGCTGCTGCATCAATTGGACCTGATGGGGCGTAAATGTAGTTGCCGAAAAGGAGGTAAAAGATTAATTATATATAAGTATATATAAATTAATTATAATGTCCCTCTGAATAATGTTGCAAATTGTAGTTCTTTTGATTCATTTAATTTTCCATTCGTTCAACGAGAACCTCCAATGATTATCTTATTATAAATTCATCCTATACTATGTATATGTGAACACGATCTGTGCTCAGAGGCTACAGAGTTCATCATCAGATTAACAATACATATTTATTAAAAAAAAAAAAACCGTTCTGCATGAATATCATATAAATTGCTCGAGTGAAACTTTTCCTGATTATGCAATTGCCCAACCCCCAAAGCATGATTGTGAATAATGAACCATTCTTCTTCTCTGTGATGTTACACTGCGATGCTGTTCTATTCTTGACATCATACATTTCTGTCTCGAACGGGGATGTGATATGATTCATCAAGCTGATGTCGACTAATGACCGCATGTTATACCCGAATAACTTCCGTCAGTGATGAAGGAAATTCAGCCAAAAGAATTTTAAACAATTTAACTTCAGTCAGCTGGAAAAAGTTGAAAAACTCCATAAAACGTCGAATTTATCGAATGGGATTCATTAATTTACAAAATTCAGCTAAATTTCTTCTTTGATTATACGAGTTTGCGAGTATGCCCCAGAAAGAATCGCAGAAAGGACAGAGAAAAGATAACTCTTGTAGAAGAGGTAAGAACCCTGTTTCCAGTGATTTTGTGTAGTTTTTTTTCCTTCAGCACGGTGCTCGCGCTAACAAGACTTCTACGAAGGAAGACAAAAAAAAAGAATAAAGCAAAAAGGAAAAGGAGAAATTAATGTAGACATCAAATAGGGTGGATCGGGTTGGGGCTAAAACATAATTCATCCACGTCACATTCTGTGCAGCAAAGCCTTTCTGAGAGAGGATATAGGTATTTGATGTTTATCATAGTATAAAAAGTGTGTTGTCATCCAAGCAGTCCCCCAAAACCATTTTCGACGTGTGCGGCCTGCCATAATGGAATATGTATGTATGTGTATCGGCCTCGCAAAGTCTTAAAGTGAATGCATGAACTTTCAATGGCTTTAAGTCATCTTAAATTTGCGGCTGGAGTGACCACAACGAGGGCCGTTCGGTGCCCGGTGGATAATAAGCACTTGCGGAAACTTGAATCGCTAAAGCAGAGTCACGATGATTTGTTGCGGAAAAGGTGGACCGATGAGTAGGCTTGGAATTGCGACAACTTTGCAAATTATAATAGATACTCGCTTTAAGTGTTTTCCTCGTCTTTCTTTTTCAGTCTCATTACTTGCGTTTTTGCTGATGGCGCAGAAGTTAGTTTCACCAATGGCCAATGGTTGGTGTGTACAGTGAATATAAATTTTCTCTGCTGACTATTGTGTACGGATTAAACAAGGCCAAGGCCGACAGGAAGCACAATGGCACTCGTGTGCGAAATGTACAACCGAACCACCAAAGTTCAACCCACACCACAGTGGAATAAGCTGCGGTCGTCTAAAAAGTTTCTTTGCCAATTTTCTACATGAACTGCGAGAATGGGACTTCTTGACGTTTCAAAATCAATACTCTGTCGCCTTTTATATGTATGCTCGCCAGACAGAGCGGCATTCATATTCATCTAATTAAATCTGATTTTCTGTCGTATAGCCCGGTATCTATGCGATTCGATTTATATCTCACGCGCCCTTTCCACTGAGGGTTGAGGGGCTTCAATTAGGGATCAATTAAGTTACAGAAATGGCTCTCGTATTTGATTCGATTACGAAAGTGACATTTAATTTTACGCTCATTTGGTAGGCTTTCCCTTATGGGGTGTACATTCTGATGGATATGATAGACGATTTGAAAATGCTCAGTTTTGTTCTGATTCAACTGTAGGTGTCATGCCACCGCCAACAAGCATTGCCAGGTCATCGTCCATTACGTAAAATGGAAAGTGTGCGAATGCACCTGTTGGTAATCGTTTTAAATATGATAAAAAAGGCCGGGACTGTCAACAACCACAAACGATGAAGGTAATAGGGCAAAATTGTGATTAATTGTCGGCTTCCACATATCGTGACGGTAAATACTCTGGCATTTGCTTAGATGACGTATGCTGATTGCTGGAATTGGAATAATTGATTGGCACTTATTGTACTTTAGGGCGGCATACAGAAGCGTGTGATTCGACAGTAAATGCAGATGTAATTTAAATTTTCAATCACTTCCATCTCGGCATTCAAAACGGGGGAAAAAAATGGTTGGTATTTTTTGATGCGAAAAAATCCCCTACAGTGTAATTGAAATTTCATTACTTTTGATTTGTATGTGGATTCACGATTTAATACTTTACAAAGCAAGTGGAGTGGATAACTCTTCAATGAAGTAATCCATTGTAAACACAACCGAAAAGTTGTATAATTTTTAAGGTTGAATGGCTTTTATTTATTTCCTGTGTGTACATGACTGTTCCCCTACTTCTTCGCATCGGTCAATTGGATATTGGGAAACCACATTTATGAAAAAATATTGTGACTGTGAATATAACATTCATTACACATGTGAAATAACACATATGTATACATTTTGCCAAATTCAGTTACTTCAAGATTTGGTGAGTGCGAGTATCGCTTTGTTGGGGTTCAATTCTAATGAAGTCGGCGAGGTATATGCACTTAAATGGTAGAGACGGACGAAATAATTGAATGGAATTCTTTGAGGAATAGGTCTCCACTTGTGTATCGGCATCTATTTACGTATCAAATTGTGCACAAGACTGGATATTAGGGGCGGATAAGAGTTTAACTAATGATTTCCGATTCAATGTCACTGACACAAATATTCTATCAACTGTTTTAGATTATGTATTTGATTTCCATACATCAATTGAAAATCAATTATAATAGACTGGGAACATGGTTTTGAAACAAGATTTATTTTACGAAGACTACGTGTGTAGTTGGCACAAGAAAAGATACCCGTTTGACTGCGCCAACTATAGAGGGATAAGTCTCTGCTTACTAATTTTCTCTGCCACTTTATGTTCTCGCCTGAAGCCGTTTCAGACCAGGGATGTCCACAATAAATCAATCCTTCACTTCACACTAAGACATACCATGGAATAGACCCAAGAATTGCAAATCGATACCCACCATTTTTCAAGGCCGGATATGACAGTGTGCACATAATCGAGCTGTACACCCTCATATCTGGTTTTGACATTCCTGACAAACTTGTCAGGTTGTGCAGGATGACGATGGAGAATTGTCGCTACTCCATCAGGATTGGTAAGGCATATTGCCAAAAAAGCATTTATTTAAAGCGACCTGCTATATGACTCCTTTGACAGTGTTTAAAACACTAGAGGCACGATCTACCCTACGATTGCGGGCAAACGCATTGACGTGATTGGTAGAAAAGAGCAAGGCATTTACTGGCATGGAGACGGAAGCGGCTAAAATGGTGAATGAATGTTATCCTCAAGAAATGACATACAACATCGATGTCTTGGACAGAGCGTGACAAAGGGCAGCTGCTAGCTCTAACTTCAAGGTAGTCAAGGTAGAACTTCGTCTACCTCGGCTCCGCAGTAACCGGTACGAACAACGAGATAAAATGCAAAAACACTCTGGCCACACGCGGTTTCTATTGGCTTGTGCCTCAAGAGGCAATTGAGTAATATAGCCGCCTCTTGAAGACTCAAGCTGACTTGATATAAGGCATTGATCATACCAGTCCTGATGACCGGCGAAAGGCATGAACAATATGATCTCTTCTGTATAGCGACATGAGCCATTGCCTAAGGTGGCTGGGCCATGTACAGTGCATGAACAAATTAACTTCAGCCCTAAGACTCTTCCAAACTGTGGCGCAAAGCAACAGAGAATGTCTGGCTCTAAGATGGCGTACACAAATGGAGAAGGACCGCAACCAGTTTGGGGTGCTAAATCGGAGTCTTCTAGACAGAGATCGCATCTCGAACTGTAGCGCCACTCAAAGGAGAAAGAAGAAAAACGTGTATGTGGTATAAACCCTAATAATTTCACATATAACCGCATAAAATCACTGTCCAAGGTACTGTTAAAATATATTGACAGCCATCCGATTGTCATTTTCTTCTCCCTTTTTATCTTCTGTGGAATCAGTTGTCACTCAAATGACTTGAACGTTGAAGTGCTTGCCAAAACGCTGAGAAGTAATTGGCAGCTTTGAGCAAAAGGGATTTAATTGCTGTCTGGTTGTCAGTTCAAATGATGATATATCTAATAGCCACCATCATTGATACGTGCATCCGTGACGTTGCAATTATCAAGCAGACGTCAAGAATGTTGGAGTAGCAGAAGTAACCCCACTCCCGTCGCAATTCTTGAATCATCTAGGTACAATATTATTGGAACATCTAGTGCCCACGGTTAATCACCTCATCTTGTGAATGATTTCTGGGGTAGAAGCTGGACAAGAGTAATACGTGTCTTGCTGTATGAACCTAATTTCAAGTAAAACCTCTTTTAATCCAACCTATTCAACTTTCTTTCTCTTCAAACGTTAACGCCACAAAGTTTCATCGCTTTAAATGCATTCAAAAGTGTACGTGCACCCTCATTTGAAATACATTAACTGTAACTGTTTTCTAAGTACTTAGAAGTAACCGTTGTCGCCGACATTATAAGAGTACGATGCAAAACAAAAACAAAAAAAACAAATTGATTTATCACCACCACCTTGTTGAAAGTTCTCGCTTCAACTGGTGTTCAAATGGCCAGGTGTTCTTTTTCTCGACACTGTTTTCATATCTCACATCCTTTTAAATTGTTTTTTTCTCCTTCTTTTTTTTTTGCTGACCTAGAAAAATGTTGGTGGCATAAATTATATCACCTGTAGGATGGGAGCAGATATTTTGAATGACAGGACCATTAGTTGTGAAAATAAGGGCTCCAGATGAAAAGCATTCAAACTTTTTAAAAGATATTATCTAGGCAATATCAAATAAAAATAAATGTCAATGAATTGTGATTGGCTCGAATCAATTTCCTATTTATTTATAGAAAGTCCAGTTGGTTTCGAAATGCTGATGCATTGTTAAGGGTTTGTTATTTAATTGAATAAATTGAAAGGAAGACATTTAAAGAAAGGAAGTGGTTACTGATAATAGGGGATATTATTTATTTTTCTTTTCTCGTTTGTGACACTGTTAATGTTTTAAGCGAAATGTTGGGTAAAATAAAGTGAGTTGACTTTGAGGCGGAGAGTCTTAAATTGAAAACATCGTTTTCTGTGACAGCTGATTTGACAGTTCTCGGTAGTTCTGAGTTTAGTTTGGTTTGGCGAAGGCTATGTGCAAATTGGAACAACAGACACACTGTGGTTACATGCCCGAAGTCATATTCAGTCATAAAATGTCAATATGTCATCTGTCAAGCAAATTAACTAACTAATATGACTGTACTTTATTTCAGTTTAAAGTTAAGTCCGATTCTAAACAAACAACCTTTATATGCAACTGTTGGTACAAGGGCAAGTGTAAATTGTTTGTCAAGGCGATGCTTCAAAATTTTAAGAATAGTGGCTGTGCTGAAATTTGTCTGACATCAGCAAATTGCTCTAAGTTGATCAAAAAATCCTATCGCGAGTGCCTCGTATCCTATCGAACTGAGTGTGAAAGATGCTACATACATTTTTTTTATGGGTGACGCCTAGCTTCTCAGCAACCACTCGTGTGATATTTTTCTCTCACGATTGGAAGGGACATACAGTTTGAGATGCTTTTTTCTAGACAGTTATACTCTTTGAGCATTTTCAGTGACTCGAAAGAGTTGATGCCGTAAAAATTACATTCGGTCGTATTAGGTATCGAACCCAGACACCGAGGTTCAAGTGCGTAGGAGTCGACGCACACACACACAACGCCACGGCCGCCACACATACATTATATATAAGCATTTATTTCCAAGCTCAGTCCTTCAACATGGTACTCAGCAGACTTGTTTAGGAATATTTTCAACCCCAGCACCCCAGCAGAGGTTAATGATGCGTTTCTTGCAAACGTCGCAACTCTATGTGCAATTACAATTTCAATTCCTCGTTATAAACAGAAACCAACAAGGAAAAAGTGAAAACCCTTTAGTATCATTTATCACTGTAACAATGTTAATGCATTCTCGAATAAATGGGATGTGACAAATGTCACTTGCCAAGAGTTTGCTAACGCGAATTGAATTTTTTTTTTTAAATTCACTCACCATGGGTTTCAACGCATGTAGGTACATAGGGTACGTACAACATTCCTCACTGTCATATTGAGTGATGAATTCTCGTTGAATCAAGTAAAAAATAAAGACGCAATCATTGCCATGGGACTAATATAATACAATAAAAGTAATTTACCCACTTAGGGGAATTATTTAAATCTTCAACTTTTAATCAAATATTTATTTCATTCAACCTTTTTGTCCTTGTGATAGCAAAATTGGCTAAAATTCTTTAAAATGAGAAAAAGGGGGTTTGTGAAGGAGGACTCCTGTGCTTTTTCAGATGGGTATAGACAGTCAAAATTGTTACTAAAATAAGCAGAGAGAGTGGTTCTCGGTGCACATCGTAAACCTCTTTGCCGTTTCAGTTTAATTATTCCCATTGGAGTTACGGCAACAAAAGTGAAAACCTTCATTGTTTGTGTCTGCTAAAGGAGAGGGTGCATATTATCAGAATTAATGGACCTGCATATTGCGAGTGGAAATTTATTGGTTTCTATGTCTAGCTAAGAGTATTTAGGTGTTGAAATGTGTTATTATTCATAATGCTGTAGGGAACACAGAAATAGAAAAGGGAAACATTATTATTTTTTCTAAATACAGCCATATCATGGACCATCTAGCATTCCCCAGGAGAAAATCATAATCCGCTTATTCGATTTATTTTTATAAGAAACGCAGCAATCTTTATTAATATAATAAAGGCATATTCTATTTAAATTCAAATCAAGCTCAGTTAATTTCTATTATTAAATTAAGCGTTGTAATATTTCTGGCTAGTATTTAAGGAATATTTGACTAGATCAAAAATAATAGAAGCAAGATTGTTTCGTGATACTAATTAACGAACGTAACATTTTTTTGACGGATGACGTATATCAACCATATACTGATCATTGTTTGTATGTGTACTGTCATAAATAAAATTTATATAGGTTTTATATAAAAAATGGTGGTGGCCCGTGGCGTTGTGGGTATGCAACTCCAACGCACTTGGACCGCACTCGATTCCTGGTTCGACAAGAAATACTTTTCACGGCCCCACCTCTTTCGAGACACTGACAATGCTCAAAGAGTATAACTGTCTAGAAAAAGCTTCTCAAACTTGGCCGTTCGGAGTCGGCATAAAACTGTAGGTCCCTTCCACTAGTGATAGAACAATAGCACGCACAACACGAGTGGTTGCTGAGAAGCTAGGCCCTGGCCCTTTACGGGCTGTAGCGCCACCCATATTATATATTATAGTTATGTAAGAAATAACAAAAATGGTCAGAAAAAAAATTGATTTTGTTTTTCGCCGATTTTAGCCTGGAAAAGGTATTTTGACATATTATATGTTCATGTGCCTTTAAGTATATGGTGCTTCATGGTATCATGTAATTCTTATTCAGTATTGTTTGACCTTTTTAAATAAATCAGCTCTGTATTACCAAAATCAGCATTATGTGAAAAATGTTTTGCGTGCACTTCGAGCAACATATTATGGTACACATCATTGAACTTTCCAGGCCTATATTGCCTTTACAATCCCCAAATTCAAATCTCAGTCTACGTTATTGGATGATACGCAAATACCACAGCCATCCCCCACCAGGATTTGATAGACAACATTACTCGCAACCCGGATGCAACGCTGGAAGCATTCATCCAAAATTGAAACTTTAGAATGGACCTTTTACGGGGCAGGCATGGTCAACATTTAAATAAAATTGTATCAAAAGAGGAAATGTCAGCCACTTTTATTTCAGCCCATAATGAAGCTTCCACTATCCAAATTCAGTTTATGTAGTATATTTAAAGCTTACAAAAGAGCAGGTCTTAATGAATCACTCATTATTTTGACCAAATGGAATGAGAATTTCTTGCCACACTATACTGCAATATTAGGCTAAGCCAGGTTAAACATTAGGATAGACAACTTAATTAGTGGTCAATGATGTGGGTTTTAAATTTTACTCAAATGCCGACCTTCAAGCAACATTGGCGATTTTGGGAGTAAGTCTGTGTTGTTGTTATTTTCAGATTCAGACATTTCTGCGTGGTACATTCTTCGTAAGCGGAAGAATTTATTATGTAATATAATAAATAAAACAAGGAGCTTTTCAATTGGGATTTGACAACTTTGAACTTTCACTGTGAATGCACCCTCAAACCAATGACCAAACTAGCATTTTCCAAACATTAAGTAAAGACAACATTTTCATATGGCGAAGTCCAAGAATGTAGAACGTTTACAGATCATTAAAATTCATTGCCAAAATTTTGGTGACAGAAACTTTAAGAGCATTTTTTTTAGCAAAATCATCTTCAGTTTTTAATAGCAGTTTTGGCCAAACGACTACGTTAACGCGTTATTGGTCTGTGCTTCAAGCTTCATCCATAAGAAATAACTGTATGGTTTTGTTTTTTTACAAGCCGTACAGCGGGTGTAACAATCGATTTATTGAAAACTCAAGATGAACGTGTAATATAATTGGAAAACCCGATACATCTATAAAAGAAATAGATAACAAATTCAGTTTAAAAATTAGGCGCCAATTTGAATATTTACAAAGAATAATTTGCCTCACAGAAATGTATAATTGAATTTGAATAAAATTTATTTTATTAAGCTCATTTCATGAATTTACATTTCCCCTTACACCAGCAGAATAATGAAGTACCACTTGGCAATGAGATACGTTTGTATTACGAACAGGGAGAATAGATTCCCATCACTTGGAAGTGAAGTCGAGACTAAATCGTATAAATATATATTTCCTTCCCTTATTCCGGAATATCCGGTGTAAATTTCTCTTCTTCATCTTTCTTTTCTTCAGTTTAAAGGTGAACCATTCCTTCCGTAGCTATTGCAGCAAAAAAAAAAATCCGATTAATTTGCAGCTCCTAATCCATCTCTGCTGGTTCCGAATGTATCAATTTAGAACATTAATGATATCAAAGGGAATGTTTTTTGTTCATTACCAAGACAGACCCTCTCGCCAAGGTGTTGGTATCGAGTTGGAGAAAAGTTTAGACAATCCATTGCCAAAAAAAACCTCATTAAAAATAATGAGATTACGCCGACCCCGAAATAAATAGGCAAACTTTCTTCTAATCTCATGCTTCGCCGAGAAAGTGTAATTCTCATTTCAAATCCAATGCCATTGATTTCTTACACAAATCCTTTGAAAAATCTTTCCAATTTCCCTCTGCTCGCGATTTTAAGGTTAAGGGGGAGATCCTTAAAGAAAGTTTCTACGTATTTCTGTGATGACAAACCCATTAGAAAGTCATATTTTTTTAATATAAATTATTGAAGAATTCTTGACGTCATTCCGTGGATTTTGTGTAGACAAATTCTTGGTCGGACGAATCACATTTCTGTTCTGTTCTCACAGTTCATGGTCGAAGTACATGGAGCATGCTTATCATAGTTTATCCCTCATTATTGTGTAAATACGTATGAACAAACATGGTGAAATCGTTTTGATTCCATGATTTATATTCAAACTTTTAACAAACAACAAAAGTCACCCGACATTTATTTGGGTGCTTTGGTAAATTACCTAAACAATTACCTTAATTTGTATTTCCTCCATAACTTGCCGTAAGTCGTATAATTCAGTAAATATATATACGCTTTCAGTCGGTTAGTTACTAAAAAACACCATTAAACTGATCAATTGACTGGCTCTATTTCACAGTTATTTCCTCCTGCGAGAGGTAAAGGCCTCAAGGAGTGTATATTTTGCCCTTGATGTGGTCACTAAAGTTCAATAGCACGCTTGCCAAGCACGTGCTATCGTGTCAATCAACAGTCAACAATCGTTAATCTGATTTCAAGTATTTTCAAACACTACTCATTTCCCCTAAGTTCTTACGTCATTTTGTTTTCCGCAGAAAACATTCCAACAGGGGTTCTTCTCTGTGTTGTGAAGTCGTGGTTTGTTGCATTAATAAAATCCTCCCCCCCCCCCCCCCCCACCTTCCATCCCCCTAAAATGCAGACAATGTTTACTTGGCACCAATTTATTATGATTTATAAAGTAGAACCTTCCACAATTTATTGCAGCACTCTGAAGTAGCCCACTTTCTACAAAGCTGTCAAATCTAATGTCAAAACACCATCAATCTTCAACTTCAATAAAATGTCAACATGACATTTTGGCCATGAATCAAACCGTGAGCAAGTGAACGGTCTTAAAAATGCAATACCTCACAATGTGTATGTTTGGATGTGTACTATCTAAGATCTTTTTCGTGTCCTGAATTCCCCAATTACAATGTCAAAATGATACAACCCGTACCAAGCACCAGCTCTCTACAGCGCACTCCACTTTCACATTAATGGTCGAGGAAATCCTCCCTCATATGACCAAACAAAAAAATGAGGAGAAATGTGTGTTGTATCGAATTACATCGTTAAACACGTCGCTGGGCAATACCTGAAACAATGAACGCACTGTGTGAAGGGAATTGACCCTTCAACAGTATGTTATGCTTTCGCACGTCGCCTAACTCCTCAAAGGAACATTAATAACAATAACAAATATTTATTTATAGCCCCGCGACTTACCTGCCGTTCGATGAGGGGTCGATTTACTACTACCACCACCATCAATACACGGATGTGTGTTCCACGCCAACATGGCTTGGGACCACGTGAGCATAAAACGTGATACGTGATATGTTGTGAACAAATGACACCGAGTCACCGTAACAGTGGTGTCGGCTTACTTACCGACGAATTGAGGTGATAATCGATTAATTAAAAACACACGCTCATCAGTGATACTCAATTGAGTATCCGAACACTGATTTGATCGCATTTACCCACTCGTCGCATGCATACCAATGCGTACGTATACCACGATCAACATAAACTATTTTTATTCAACTTCTTCCTCGGACATCAATTTGACGTAACTCTTACAATTCCCTAATCGATGATCCGTAAACAATTTGCGGCGTCGACTACCCCTTGACTATGCTACTGGTCTTTTATTCCTTCACAAGTGAATCGATTGCGGGCGTATTTTTAGCGGAATCTCAATTCGTTCCGAAATAAACCCCAAGCAGGCGATGTTCATGAAGTAAATATTTATTCATTTACAGTCCATCTCGCCTCTTCAGGTACCCCCGGTGACCTGCTGTTGATGGGCGAAATCAATTTCTGTGATTCTATGCCCACACGCCTCCTCGACGATTTCTTTTCAATTTCTTCTCATTACATTTGCGTTAATTTTCCTGGCTCTTAACCCCGTTTTTCGTACATTGTTTATTGCCCCAAAAGCGATATAATGATAATAATGAACGGTCTTGGGCAGCCTATTAAGTCCTCTCATATTCCCTAGCGTGTGTAGGATTATGTTAGCGCACCGCACCGATTTGGGGAAACAGATATATCGCCCGAAAATGAATCGCCATTGACAGCAAATGGTTAATTTAAAGGCCCCTACGTTAGGGGCATAAAAACCAGTTGCAAATGGATTTATGGAGGCGGCATTACCGCTCAAACATTGTCGGCTATTGATAAATATTAAACCTGGGTGCGAACGAAATATAATGTTTTGGTTAAGTGAAAGGAGGACTGCGCCTGAGGAGAAAAAAATAATACCATCGATGAGTGAATGTGTACGTTCGGAGTGCTATTAGACGTACCGCCAAACGGAAATTGTCATAAAAACGTTTGTGCCCGCGGCGGACAGGTGACTTGTATTGTTGCCAATTTCTTTGAGGTGTCTATAAGTTAATGGTTTGTTTATTAGTCTCTTTCAATGACCTACCAATACACTGGCAATATGCCAGTGTTTAAGTTTTTTAAGACCGTTAAAATGAGAGTGCTTTCATAAATTAAATTTACGAATTTTTCACTTAATAGGCTATGTATTTGCAGTCTTGAAAAAAGTGTATGTTGTATATAAGGATAATAAGGCCTTAAAGTAGTATTTATGGATGTCACGGGATAACCTGCAAAAAGAGAAAGCGGAGTGTGGAATATAGAAGTATTTTCTAGGTGAACGAACTCAAGATTTGAACTCCTGTATCCTCGTCTTCTGAATTATTAGTTAGACTTCTCTGGTTATCAAAAAGTACTTAATGTACGCCAATGTGTACATATATTAAAAACAGGCTGACGTTGAAGCATATGAGAACCGTTAAGCATCCGTAAAGCGGATATGACATCCCTGCTTCAAGCACGAACTGTCATCCGAGACTATATATCGAAATCCACGCTGTACAGAAAATATATGCATGTATTAGTTAGTGAATAAGCTGACCACGGAATGTGTAGGACATATGCCAAGTAGGTGGGTGAACAGCAGAGTTTGGATGACCAATTTTCACACGGCATTTTCGTCTTGAAATCGTCGCTTATGCAGTAGGGATGACAAAAAATATGTAACAGTCGGAAGACCATTCCATTCACAAATGTCACTGTATGGTCTGGTGGTGTCATTGTTCCATACTTTGAGGAAAATGTTACTGCCATACATTTTCTTAAATGCTAACCGACTGACTGGCTGTTTACAATATGTGAAAGGAAAGAGAGTAACAATAGTGTAACCGGTAACCGCTTTTCGGAGAAAGTTGGGGGACTTTCCTGCACCTGAACCAGATAAGAACGCATGGTTCCAACAACACAATAAAACATCACAAACCGTACGGGCGCATTTTTATCCAAATTTTACGAAGAATACGCAGCAGTGTCATCAGTTACAAATTGATGCGGTCAAGCGGCAGCATAATGCATTTCAGACAACGTCTCTATCGCCTATTCCTTCTTCAATTTCCTTCGTCAGTACACAAGTTGAAATTGATTATTTCTTTTTCTTTGCCCATGACGAAGCATTACATGCCACATGCCACGTATTCACCTGGTAGGTGCAATGATCCAATTTCTGTGTTTCCTTCGTTTACTTATTCACCCAGTTGAAAAGAAGCAATCGTTGAAATCAATTTAACTGGTGGTGATATTAGAAATTCAGGTGATATAACAAAAGTGCAAGCAAGCTACGGCTCGCTCGTGCCCATCGTTAAAATGGTGAAGTCTTTGAAGAATTGTGCATATAGAAGGAACCCGCAATCGTGCGTTGGTATGCTGGGATGGTTGAATCACTTCTATAAACTGTGACTCGTTCTAGAATTTGTGAAATTAAGCCGCAGGAAGCCTACCCATGATCAAGCTATCTCTGGTGCGATGCGATAAACTTAAGTCACTCTCAGAATAACTTTAAATTTGTACAGCTTGTACATTAATTTTTGTACAAAGATGTCACTCTACCACTTTGTGTCAATTAAATTCATCAAGGAAATTGAATATACATCCCTTTTAGTTTAATTACCAATAATACAATTATCCCAAAGAATATTCTGTTATTGAATCAAATTCTAACCAAAAAGGACTCAAACAGTCCCCGACCCCAAACTTATTTCTTGTAAAATTAAAGCTAAAAGCTTTCCTTGAGGAAAAAAGTCATCTATCACTTAGCCTAGTAAGGTCCATTTATCATTAAACCCACTGAAATTTAATTCAGAATTGCTATCATATTTTAAGTGCTACTTTAGCTTTTTTTTGTTGTTCGTAAGTATGCCCGTTCAAGTACATTCCTAATAAGTTCTCTGCTTTGAAAGGAGGGTAGAATACTGTCAAAAAGTGTAACATTGTAGAAAAAAAATAAACGAACGAGTTGAAAACATCAAAGTTATAGGACAAACAACAAACTTAAAGAAGAAGAGCGTGTAGGAAAGAACTTGTGACACAGACTTGATTTGACACACCGGTTCGAAAGATAAGAACAATTACAAAGCGCTGGCAGCAATGTTAACGTCCAGGAGTCCCACAACTCGAAAACAATGATTTACTCTGTCGAAAGCAACTACGAATTGTGAACAGAAATTAGCCAATTTGTAGTTAAAGAGAAAACAATTATGTTGGTCTAACGCAAAAAAATAATAATAAGAGCTTAGTTACAACACGGTCTAATTTAACCCTTAACCACTGTGATGTACCCATATTCAATTCGCCGCGGCTGTCTGCCTTTTAGGTACCTTCGATGCTAATATAGTAAGCATTTCGATAATTGAGAACCATGAATAATGGATGAAATAGAGAAAAATGAATACATTCAAAACAGCATTATTGCAATATTATTAATGGGAATTGCGCTTGGAAATATTCTGCTATATTACCCGTAATATGTATGAATTGTCAGCTGCACCTCACTTTGCCGTATTTGTTTTAGTTAATTTAACACAGTATGAAAACAAAGCGACAACTTCTTCATATTAGTGCTTGTTTTCAAAGTTCTTTCATTGGAACTTATGCACTTGCCAATTTTCCAGCATTCATAAGACCTTCTTCTGAAATTCCCGTACAAATAAAGGGTGATTTTTAAAAGCTATAGGAAAGTTTTCAAAAAAAAAAAAACACATAAAATTCAGAAAAATACATGAAATCTTTATTTGAATCGATAATACGGTCCATATAATTTAATGTTTGAAGATTATCTCATGCAAATGTTGGCATCCGCTTAGTCCAATTTTGGCATACTCTTTCCAACATTTCGGCCGGTATCTCACGAATAAATGCTTCAATGTTGTCTTCCAATGCGTCAATTGAAGCGGGCTTGTCTGTATAGATATGAGCTTTAACATAGCCCCACAAAAAATAGTCTAAAGGCGTTAAATCGCACGATCTAGGCGGCCAATTGACCGGTCCCGAACGTGAAATAAAATGTTCACCGAACTCGCCCCTCAATAAGTCCATAGTTGTGCGTGCTGTGTGGCATGTGGCACCGTCTTGTTGAAACCACATGTCATGCAAGTCAAGCTCTTGCATTTTGGGCAAAAAAAAAGTAAGATATCATCTCACGGTAGCGCTCACCATTCACAGTTACATTACGATTCGCATCATCTTTGAAGAAGTACGGTCCAATGATGCCACCAGCCCATAAACCGCACCAAACTTTTTCTGGATGCATTGGTGGCTCTTGCAATGCTTGTGGCTGATATTCACTCTAAAATCGACAGTTCTGCTTATTTACGTACCCATTGAGCCAAAAATGAGCCTTGTCGCTGAACACAATTTTTCGGTAAAAAAGTGGATCTTCGGCCAAATTTCCAAGAGCCCATTCACCAAAAATTTGCAAGCGTTGTTCATTTCGACGATTCATCGTTAAATTATAGACCAAACTGAAGATGTTTGCCAGTGAAACAAAACACGAAACGTGCGTTAGCTGTTTAAACCAGTGTTGCCAAAAAGATAATAGCTAAAAAACCACTCTTTATATCCACCTAGCTGGGCTGCTAGAGAACCGCCAGCTTACTTAAACCATGTTGGTCCAATGTGATACTCATAGTCAGACTACTACAACTGATCGATAACTCCAGTAATAATGCCGTTAATTTGATCGCAACAAAAGTTGTATTACTTTTGCTTTTATTGGGATTCGAACCGGGGATCGCTCTTATCAGAGACGGTCACTCATCCAACTGCGCCATCCAGCTGTCCTCCTAACTGAACTGTGAAGACTGTGTATGAGCCCATAATGCGTTGTTGCCATTTGCATTGCATATGAAGTCCATCAAGGCATTCTTTGAATCCAAATTTATGAACTTTCATTTTTTAAATGTCAGTTGACACACAAAAAAACGCTTAATTTGAAAGTAAGTAAAGCAAAGGTAGCTAGCTGACTTCTAGCTCTCTTCCTCCTTAAAACTTTTTTGACCGCAAAGTTGTCTTCACTCATGTGTGAGTAAATACGAAACATGGTTGGACGGTTCGTGATAAGCTGTCAGCAAATTGTGAATAACCCCTCAAAATGTGTGATTACCCGTCAAATTCGTCGATTGCAAGGGGATACTATGTGATCTCTATAGTACTTGATTTCTGGGTATTAAATTGCTCTCATTTCTCTGAATTGAAAAGAACCCAAATTTAATAGACGAACTATAATAGGTATGAGCCAGTATTTTGGGCCGTGCCTTGGGCCTTGGCATTGATTGTATTGGAAGTGAAATGTCACTTGACGTTAGCACATGTCACTTGTTTGACAGTGTTTCCGACATGTCGATGTTCACACACAACGATTTGCTCGACGAACAAATTTGAAGATATACATAGATTATTTGGATATTCCTCCATCGTACGCAATACAACAAAACAAAAAAGCACGGACAAATTCCCATTTATGTCTACAACATAGTTTTATTGAGACAAATTCACCATTTTTTGCAAATGACGTCTATTATCATTCGAATCGAATGACATTAATACAAAATGACAGGTTATTGGACGGAATAAAGTTTACGTGCCATTTTCCTCGAGGAAGATTGTTTCCATTGAGTGGATGTTTCGCTTTGTTCTAGGATTTCATATGTCTCCCCAATCGATATGTGTGTAGCAGGCATACGTAATAGATGTATAGTCATGAAAGGAAAGGTTGTTCCTCAATTTTTGAATCACATTCTCATTTGTATTTCATTCTAAACTTATTTAGAATTGTATTCATGACCCCCATAACATCTATCGACTTTTATAGAACACGTTCAAATCAATACGGTAACAGGCAGACGTGGATGTCAAATTCAGGATATCACACTGCCATCGAACGTACATAGGTACGAGTATATTCATACAATTCGAATATGAATGATTTTACTCTTGAATGCAATTATCTAATGAACATTTTTGCACTTGCTCCCCTAAATTTGAGCTGTGGACATCGAATTTTTAGTTGATTGCAAACATTCAGATATGCACACTTGCATATGTGTGTCAGGTGCTTGGAATTTTTGCTACTTTTGCACGAGAGGCCAATTAAGGGCTAGGTAAATTTTCAATTTCCGTACGTTTTAGCTTTCATGTGCCCGAAGAGTCCGATGGTGAATGGAAAGTTTACACTTTTTTGAGCATAATTTCAATTATCAAACACCAGTGCATAACACATCTGGAACGAGGTAAGTTATTGCATCAGTCTTAGCCAAGAAGTCCAAAAAAACAATCGCAGATCAATATTTTAATTACTAGTGAATCCCGGCCCGATAGGAGGTAGATGTTAACCTGGACTGCTATAAAGCAGACGTTGGTATGAGCCGGCAAAATTAACAACAATGATTGCAATGGAGAGAGGCGTTAATTTGAATGTGGATTTGTTGTTCGAGGCAGATATAGGTAAAGACGTCTTAAGCTTTGCTTGTTAAAGGGAACGTCTGATAACAAGGATGACTACTCTGATCTCCTAGAACGGACATATGGTTGTAGGATATTTGGATAGTCTTTGGGAAATATATAAAATAAATCAGGAGCAACAATATTATACGTCTTGCTTCGACGTGGTCTGGACTCGAAGTGTGGCCGCCATTCGTCTTGTTGCTACTATATATATACGAGCGAATGTCGGCAACACAAGTGTGACCTTACATACAATTTGATTATGGATTTAAATCTCACATGGTGAATGCCCAAGCTAAGATCGTTCTTGGAGATTTGAACTCAAAGCTGTGTAAGGAGGACACGTTTGTTATCGTGTGCCGGAATAGCAACGACACCACATCCGATAACGGACTCAGTCTGGTGGACAGATTGTGGCACTCCTACCAAAGATTCTCAAAATCACAAAATCATCAATATGTCAATGCTTTCTTTGCATTAATCCTACGTCACCTGGTGATGTTTTCAGAATTTTTTTTTGAAAACATTCAGCATGCACTTTCCCATTTGCATACAAATTCAAGTGCAAATTTGCAATCCAAACGCCATTAGATTATCGATCGTTGATTGGCATCGTTTCAATTACAATTCAGTAGCAGTTATCAGGAGAACGTGTACGCACTTTAGGAAGCCACCCTCTGACTCAAAACAAGGCAACAACGCTCGTTGCCATTCGCTCAGACGTCAATAAATGTTAAAAATGTAAAACTGACGTCGTTGAGTGCAATAAAGTTCAATTAAGTAAGCAATTCTTGGAATAAAATCCATATCGATTTCTGATTAAAAAGAAATAACGTCTATCGTTACTGCACATTTCCCTCACACACTGCATATACGCTCCAGGCCTCTCACCTCAAGCCACCACTACCACTACCATCATCATCATCATCATCCGCTTCCATTTTCCGCTTCGTTTTACTTTTCCTCCCATTGCACCACGTTTTAGCAAGTATAGTCTGTTTGTAGGGGATGGCTGGAAAACGTAAGGTAAACCCTTCTGTTGAATGAATTACTTTGATAGTGCGTTCACGTCGATTTTGGCATGGAGCTCTAGAAGTATCTATGACCAACCCCAACCTCGTTGGGGGTCTTACGTAAAATCGGCTCATCAAAAATAAAATCGATGTCTTTCGCGTGTAAGATTAGCAACTGGCATTGGTTAGTGGCATAATGCTGTTCTCGTGTTAGTGTTCGTTTCATTGTCGTGCCGGGGAAGTCACACCCCGGAAATATAAAGAGCAAAAAAACTAAAGAAAATACACAAATTAGCCCTTTGGGTAGGACAGGACGTAGTTCCGCACAAGAATCTAAGCCACGGACCACACCTTTGTGTGTGTTTGTCTGTAGCATTCCATGCTGATAGCAATTCGGGGAATAAAATATGATTTTATACATTCAATCACTAACTCAGGAGGGGTATGGTTTTGCCAAAAACACCAACACATGCTGAGACGAGTCCTAACTACCGTCGTTGGGGGCGTTTCATTAGATGTAGCCGAGTGTGCAGCCAAATATTTATTCAACAACGTCGATGGGGTAAAATCAATGGAATTTGTCTGACATCAAACAGCGGAGCGATGTGTGCTTGTTTGTTTGTCTTTCCAGACTCGGGGATTGTGCCGCGATACAACCGATACACCTCCTACCTTCGGCGACGATGATGGCTGACGGTGTATTGACATGTTCCTCATAAACATTCTACAGGTTGAAAATAAACTTCTTGCTGTTTGCATGCCAGAGGAACGAGTGAATGCTCATTCCATTTCCCTGAAATCTTATCTAAACCAAGTTCGTTTGCATCGCGTCCCGCCACTCGACGCCCGGCGGCTGCTAACATTTTCGAATGCCCTACACGTTGTTTAAACAGTGAATCGCGGCCCTGTCAATTACCCCCATCCTCACTGAGGTGATACTCCAATTCAGTTTAACGCTCTTTGGGGCGACAAGAGGACGAGAAGGAAAGCATAAAACAATTGAACGCTTAAAAGTGTTTTTGTTGGGGTTTACGATGGCGGTTTGATTGCATGCACTCGTCCGCATTACAGGGGCGTCTAACGAGGGCCACGAATACGATCTTCATTCACGATTATTTATTTTTAACTAAACAATTTGCAGATAAATAAAATTCTTTTATTGCGTGGGATGAGTAATAACAATAACCGCCGCTTAATTTTTCTTTTTGTCTTAAGGATCAGATATGAATTATTGCTCTGTGATTGTTATTGCTTGCGTATTCTTTGAGTGCTTTGTCAAATGAATGTGCTGGGAAATAGGCATTAAATGTTTAGACAAGGGGATGTTGATCTATTAAAGATAGTGTAGTAGATCACAGTCATAGAAGGGTAGGTTTATTACAACCATTTCCTTTTGCATCATACACAATCGGGGCACTAAACAAACTCAACCTGAACAACCTGAAGTGAAGATGGTCGTAAAGAAGTTAGACATTGAATTTTTGGCTAACATTTTTTCAGTGCGATTCTACTTTCAGATTGAATGAACGATCAAAATGAGAAGGTGAAGTTGAGTTGGTATTTGCAAGGTTTCCGTAGGTGCATCATAAATTTAAATTTCAATTAATGGGCTTTTTCGAAATGAGGACCATGTCAGTGATGCAAGATGACCAGATAAGTGCTGTGGATTATTTGAAAAAGTCGCAAAAAAACGGTCACGAGTAAAACAGAAGGTAGTAGTGTTATATGTTGCTTTCTTTCTTTGAAACATGTGTCAAAGCGACAGAGGCACAACGGGATATTTGCAGCGTGTGTGGAGATTCGGTTATAGACGCTAAAACTTGTCAGAGTTGCTTTACACGTTTTCGTTGAGAAAATGCTGATGCTGATCCCTCGGGACGTCCACCCACACACAAACGACGATCAAGGCATGGCTGCTGTTAGCGTTCGCAGATATTTAACTACACGGGAGATCGCTAAGCGGTTTAACATTACCCATACAACAAATTCGCAGAAACTGAGACTTGGACTTGGAATGTCGAAAATAAATTCTGCAACGATGAGTGAATCACACTGTGACCACGTAGAACGAAGTGAGACAAGACTTACGCCGTAATAGTTGAAAAAATTCCAAGAACGCTTAAATGCTTAAAATATTCGAAACGCATTTATGTATTATACAATTTATCCAGTATCTAGTACTAGATGGCAAGAAATTGATTCACATGAGGACAATACTCTTGCGTGGTCTAATTTTCCATTAGCTAATTGCATATTATAAACAACATGCTCTTTAATTTCTAACAAGTAGGTCACCCACAGCAAAACCCCTGCTGATGGATGGAAGCATACATTCAATAGCGAATGACCTTGATTATGCTCACGTTCAATATTCTACTGTTCAATTGCGCTGCTCGTGGCTTATGGATATTGTATTAATATACCCCATGGGATGACCTATTCAAACATCACCCATTACCCTCCCAAAAGTTCTGATTAAGTTACTCGATAAGCCAATGTCCGCACAAGCATTCCAAAGGAATACCACGCCAGCAGCGGCCTGGGTAAACATTATTTGTACACAATCAATAGACTGATTGTGTTCATCTTTTTCTAATTAACTTACTTAAGATAGCCTTCAGCAGCATAAGGCGCGTCGAAAATGCCAAAAGTTATGCTGCTCATAAACAAACTGAGGGTGGAATTTGTTGGTTTTATTTAACTTTCTCATTATTCCATTCAATTTCGTACGACGAAGGATACATGGAAGTGTGTAAAATACATAGGGTGAGATATTATTAACTAATTAACGATGTTTATTACTGAGAAGCTCCTTGATTAGTCATAAACAAATGTTTAAGATGTACACAGGTCATTAAATAGCAGCACATCAATTTCGTTGAGGCAGGCGCTACTGATAATAACCTCACCCTTTTCCCATCCTTCAAAATTTCCGACACAATTTAAATCAGTTTTCAACGAGTACTTGAACAATTTCAAAGGCTTTGAAATACCGACTGATATTTGAAGACGGACGGGCTGAGGGAAAGATAATTATGAACCGAAAAAGGAGTGTCAGTTGACAAGTTTGAGATATGACTTATAACTCAGAGAACCAAACAAAAGGTGCTTTCAGAAAGTTACTTGTTCAGAAGTTACTTTGCATTGTCGTAATTTTTGTCATTAGCTGCTCGCTTTGAAGCTATTCTCTCAACGAGTAGATTAGATGGCGGAAATATATTACTTACGATATGTTGTGAAAGTTTAAGTAGAGTGCATTCAAATTTCATTAAATTAAATGTAAAGGGTGATTTTTTAAAAGCTATAGGAAAGTTTTTCAAAAGAAAAAAACATACAATTCCGAAAAATGGATGAAATCTTTATTTGAATCGATAGTACGGTCCATATAATTTAATGTTTGAAGATTATTTCATGCAAATGTTAACCTTGACTGGTCCATCCGCTTAGTCCAATTTTGGCATATTCTTTCCAACATTTCGGCCTGTATCTCACGAATAAATGCTTCAATGTTGTCTTCCAATGAGTCAATTGAAGCGGGCTTGTCTGTATAGACATGAGCTTTAACATAGCCCCACAAAAAATAGTCTAAAGGCGTTAAATCGCATGATCTAGGCGGCTAATTGACCGGTCCCGAACGTGAAAGAAAATGTTCACCGAACTCGCCCCTTAATAAGTCCATTGTTGCGCGTGCTGTGTGGCATGTGGTACCGTCTTGTTGAAACCACATGTCATGCAAGTCAAGCTCTTGCATTTTGGGCAAGAAAAAGTTGGATATCATCTCACGGTAGCGCTCACTATTTACAGTTATGTTAGGATTCGCATCATCTTTGAAGAAGTACGGTCCAATGATGCCACCAGCCCATAAACCGCACCAAACTGTGACTTTTTCTGGATGCATTGGTAGCTCTTGCAATGCTTCTGGCTGATATTCATTCCAAAATCGACAACTCTGCTTATTTACGTACCCATTGAGCCAAAAATGAGCTTCGTCGCTAAACACAAGAAGCGCGCGATGAGCTTTCTTAACAGAGCACGCATTTTGATAATAAAATTTAATAATTTGCAAGCGTTGTTCGTTTGTAAGACGATTCATGGTTAAATTATAGACCAAACTGAAGATGTTTGACAGTGAAACAAAACACAAAACGTGCGTCAGCTGTTTAAACCAGTGTTGCCAAAAAAGATAATAGCTAAAAAATTATCCTTTATTTTGCTATGAACGCACTTACTCCCATGAATGCTGAGTCTGATGATATACGCGATTCACCGATTTTAGAGTAAGTTAGTCTATATATAGCAACTGAACATTGGCCTAGCTTCTGTTACAGTTCTCTTCGAGCTATCAGATCATTCGAATAATAGAAGTTATCGCATAAAAATCATATTCAAAATTCAGCCTAGGCACTATTGCCAACCAATTATATTCGAGTTAATAAATATTCGAGTTATCGAATTTGTACTGTACAACGAAAGATCGAGTCTGAAAACATCCATTTCTGAAATTGCCCCTGTGTCCTTTGGAATAAAGAAATTCAAAAGATTTCACTGTTCTAGACGCTCTTCGTTAGTTAGGCGTATCGATACATACATATTTGACATTCACTTCCAATTCAATTATTTATTAATTTCTACGTTTTAAGAATCATACAAGCGGGTAATCCAACCTTTAACATTTATTTTTACATTTGTGAAAACAACACAGACGTCGTCTGTTCTTCATCAAGTTATCGATTTTTGAAATGTTTTTGAAGACAAACTAAAATTGTAGACAGCTTTGGGAGTCTAGTTCACAATAATGTCAAGGATTACCGGTATGACCTCTTCAGCAAGTGGTGTTTACTTGAAAACTTTCCATAAGTTGAACGATTGGCGATTTAAAATATCGATATTTGACATGGATTGAAATGGTTATAATTTACTATAAATAAATTATGATACTCTCCTTGAATTAATAATTATAATTGCTAATAAATACGATCGAGTTTGCTAACGATAAAATTGACACCACGTCGTTTGTATGTTCTCTGAACTGCTGAATATATTAATGTACATGTAAAGTGACCCAAATAAATAGACAAATCACTATAATACGTGAGACTCCCCTTCCAAACCTAACCTTGATATGTGAGAACTTCGCTAAAACAGTCAATAACGGCAAATAAATCAACTTTATTAACTTTTCACGATTGTACATTATTAGTGTATATTTAATTTGGTCACTGTGTGTATTATTAATGAAAACGTTATTTCGCACCGCTTCCGCAAGTCAGTGACTTCCTCTTCTTTGGCTCCGCAGAAAGAAGAGTGCAAACTGCATCAGTACCGAAACCAAGCGCAAAGTAACGTGCATGTTCCTTTGTGCTCAAGAGGTAATAGGACCAAGGAGGCTTTATTGTAGACATTGATTGGTCAGTCCTGATCTAAAGCGCAGATGCATGAACATTATCGAAAGCGAATGAAGAATCATTAGGCTTTTTGAGAAAACTTCTGAATACAAACCTCCATTATGCATTCCGGTCATTTGGAGCAGAGAATTCAATTATTTGCTTTATGGACTGTACATATTGGGATCCAACGCATTTAGAGGGACATCTGGCCCGATGGACTTAAATACGCTGACACGACGCTTGGCTTCTTCATACAAAAATTGATATCGACCACTCTAAGAAAATCCCATATGCAAACTGTCACAAACGTCATCTTATCCCGAAATAGCGGTCACATCAAATGCACATGGAATACGTAGATATGTACGTATAAACTACACGGTACACCATGCCTAAACCCATGCTGTGTAGCATTTTGAATATTCAAATGGCATTTCCACATTTATGCCTTACGGCAAACATTCTATCAACGCACCTACTACTGACGGCCGTTACAATCACATCATCACACGTGACCAATTAATTTACTGATTCAACACGATTTATACGATACAAAAAAAAAGCTCGACATTATTTATGAGACACGCAAGTCATTGCGTACTTCGTTCACTGTTATTTAAGAAAATAAACTTCTGCTTAATATTTAGCGATGCCTCAGGCAATCTACATCTGATCTTTTGGCTATGGCATGATTTTGTTTAGTGCGTGTGTGTGTGTATTTTCTTATTCCTTATTCGAATTTTCAAACATTTGCTTTTGCTTGAAGGGCCGTGTTATTTTTGATCAACAGAAAGACGTCAGCAAAGGGATGTCGTATTAAATATTGAGGGAAATAAAAGAGAAAAAAAAATAAGGCAAATAATTGAACTGAATCATCATCGATGTTTCCTGGGAGTTAAATCTCGATTCAAGGACCATGTCATTGTGAAGGTTACTTATACGTCGGAGAGACACAAAGGCAAGTTGGAAATTGGCATTTCCCCTTTTTTCGGTTTTTCTACGTATTTGCGACATCTTCCTCATACCTTGTGCGGGAATTATGAGCTCTTTTGTATGTGTCAAGTGAATTGAATGCTGCCACAATAACTCCTTAATCACCGTAAAATGTCAATAATAAGTAAGTTATGGGTTAACACAACATTAATTCGAATCATTAATCATTTTCGTTAATCTGAAATCATTTGTATTACAAGAAATCTTCCCGTGACAGGTTCTTTCAAACGTGGCACAATGTGGATTGGGTGCTTGATGCGGGCAGTAACTTTACGTTACTAGGGTTGAGGGTGCTTATCACATTCAATGTTCTATTTTTTTTTTTTAAAACGCAGCCAAGTGGCTTTAAGGACGTTGTCACGAGTGAGTCATAGATTGAAAATCGTGTCTATTTGATTTATAGTTCCCTTTGAGGCGTAATGTTGTTGTTAAGTGTCTTAAAAAATGTCGCTTTTTTGTATGCTTTACAGTGGAAGTGATGGATTTGGGAGTCGACGCTATGGCTACAGTGTCTGGGGTGTTTTATATATGTGACTTAATGTTCCGGTAAAGATGAGGATTGATTGATTGTCATCATCTTGACTTCAGTAAAATGAACTCAGTCAAACTTGGGGTTGAAGGAGATCAGCAATCTGGTTGATTTGTAACTGGAGTAATGTGGTTGTTAAATCAGTTGAATGAGTATACATTGTGTAAACATGAAGAAATCTGATAAATTCAGGCCATGAAGAATTTACGTTCATTAGTGACCATTCGTGTTGAGCTTTTTTAGGAATATACTTTGGCTTTACGAGAACAAATTGTATTCCTCTTCAATTTGATCGTCAAAAGAATGGTTAAGATAACAAATTGAGTTTATGACCACGTATTGGTTCTCTTAACATGCAATCCGTTGGCATTCCCAAGTGAATAGTCGGGAAGTGTGACTAAACGTCAGCTCATCAACGAACCATCCTCAAATCAGAAGTCCCTGTTGAAAGCAAACGTTATCCAATTTCAATCATCTTGGATGAGAAAAAGAAAAGGACTTTCAGTCGTGAATTATTCATCGCCGAAGTTTTCCTAGTCCGATGAGACATGGGAAATCATCTGACATTCAGTTTATCCATAAATCGTGTCCTTATATCCACCTAAAACATCCTTTTACGAATATCGAATCCCAAAACTTAATCATTTGAGGAGAAATCGTTTCAGCCAATTGATTGACCAACCGTGATGCTTTCACTAAATCAAACTTGATGAAATGCCTTCTGACTTTTGGGATTTCATCAACCACTTCTGGGGTTAACCAACAGCGTGGTCAGCTCAGTCATTCATTGTATGCCGAGGGTCCCATAGAGCGAACGGGCATTATGCTTATTCGGGCAAACCACATTTAACATATTTGACATTCCATAGAATTGCTTTTTTTGTGTATCGCCATAATCCAATTGACCATTACGTACATACGAGGTTTTGAGGCAAACCCCACTCAGGTCTGTACATAAACCAAATGAATTTACCAAAAAAAAAATATATTTACTTAAAGTTGACCCTTATCAGAGCAGAACTTGAGTGGTTCTGATGATGCAATCCACATTTGCGGACTTAATCCTGACGAAGGATTGTTAATTGTGTTATTTTAACTTTTTAGTAACATGACATGAATATTCATGAAATAAATGAAAGTGGGTTCAGCAGTATCAATATTTGACAAGTCACCAGGGGGATGGAGGATAGCTTTGTCGGTTTCATTGGCTGTAAAGTGGGGTTGGGTTGTTTGTTTTGACAATTCCACCGGGGAGATAAATTCACTCTGAATACTTTTGAGTACATATACTGTTCTGTGGGATGACACTCACTGTGATTTGGTTAACACTGATTGGGTTGAACTGTCATAGCGTGTAGCATTTTAAAATCAACTCCAAATTAGAGAAGAATAACACGAGAGCAATGCTGCTGTTACGGAGCAAACTTTGTTTAAATTTCGATAACATTTCAAACGAAAATCGCAAAAAATTCTCATGAAAGAATGTATTTTATTTTGCAATAAATGGATTTATCACCTTTCATTTTACCTTGCACCCTTTTTCATTCACTGCATTTGCTTTGCATTTTTTAGCACTGAAGATTTAAGTTCAGTTCCAACACTCAAAAAGTCCTTCAAATTCTTTCCAACGACAGCTACATTTGCCACGAAAATGAGGTGAGTAAGCAGTCGGAATTGGAATGCAAATTACCAACTTTTACAACCAAGAGCCATAAATCAGGGACAGGTATAACTTAAGCCGGGAGAGCAGAGATTTTACGAACTCAATAGAATTTTGATAGTCCTTGGAGATTTTTACGTCAAGTGGGTGCCTGACAGAATAAAATATGTCGGGTTTCTGAATCACACATTGCCACCGTTTGAGTGGGAATTGTTTTTTGTGATGTCATTTAAGATGTGTTTCATTTGAAAACTTGTTTAAGTTAATGGTCAGATTGGAATATGAATCTGTCATATAAACAATTGTTTAACTCATGTTAACGAAAATAACACCTTATATCTAATTCGTTTACAAATAACGAGAGTGTGTTTGCTGCTCTGTGATCGAATGAATGAATGATTTGGCTTTTTTGGCTGATTGGCTTCAAAAAAATAAAAAAAATGTGCTTAGCATTTCCGATGAGTGCTAAGTAACGAAATGTGATGTAGTTTATAAAAGGCAATTGTAGTAGAAGATAATCTACAACTTAAACTACTTAAATTGCCGCCCGTTTTAAGTTTTCGAATTGCAGCCTTGAATGGCTTAACTTCCTCTATGCCCATAAAAAAAGTGTGAAAAGATACAAATATACAACGGTTATTAGTATTTGTTATGTACAGTCAATAACAAATATAGAGGTTTATGATATGACTTGGTCTTTGGTCTTTGGTTTTTGAAATATCCACATATTTTCTTATATAATTTCTGATGTCCTCGAATTACTAGTCATCATTACATTTACAGGGGTCGCGAGTGTAATGCACTCACGAGAGATATCCAGGCCACTCGATCCTCCGCCATTAACTCTTACTCATCAGGAGTTATGCCTAAGCGCAAACAGTCGAGATTTTTGGACTTGGTCCAACCAGCTTGACCTGAGTCTGCCAATCGGTCGCCTCCATGATGGAATCTCATTCAGGGCACGCCTAGGAAGTCGTGATGATGAGGACATTCGTGCCACATGACTAAACCATCGAAGCATAGCCCTTTCCGTTCGAAGCAGCTGCTCTACATTGAGTTTCTCGCATACTGTCGTGTTTCTCACTCCATCCCGTCAAGTAACTCCCACAACAGCACGAAGAAATCTCATTTCGGCAGCTTGTATTCGCGATTTTATTATTTCGGTCATTACCCAGATTCCATGACCATATGTGAGAGTTGGAACAAATACTGAATTGAAAACCGCTAACTTGGCTTTGACACCTGATTACAGATCTTCGAAGCAGTTTCAAAATTGTGTCATGGTTATCCCATGCAAAAAAAAAACAATGTTTTGAAATGTTGTTCAAAGTAATATTATCTGCAACACCAGTCTGAACATAATTATTACAGTGCCTGTTAATGACACATGTGACGCCCTTTTAAAAACAAGGGAATCAGTTCACGGTTTGCTTAATTGGAACAGTTAAATACTTGGGCGTTGCTGCCTTTTAAAATGTCCGTGAAATAAAGAGTGTCCTATAATTCACGAAGCAATTATTTTTTTAACGGGAGACGCAAAGTTATAATTAAGCATAGTGCATTATTAATTGATTTATAACATTTCCAGCAAACTGTTCATACTGCCGCCCATTTTTTCTCAGCACACACGCACTGGTTTATTCAGTTTCCCCGATCATTTTTCCATAAATGTTTATGCGTTTCTATTAAACACTTAACTTCACAATAGACAGCTACAATTTCGAGGTAGTAAAGGAGTTTGTCTACCTCGGGACAAACGTGATCTCCACAAACGACATCACAGTGGTGATCCGGCTTAATTTGGCATCCGGTGCTACTTCGATTTGTCAGAACAACTGGGCTCAAAACTCCTGAATCGAAGGACAAAACTCCTTTTTTGTCAGTCCTGCTCTATGGAGTCAAAATCTTGGTACCTTCGAAAGAAAAATTCCACGTCGGATATATGGTCTAGTCTGTGAGGAAGGCGAATTGAGGACAAGACATAACCGGAAACTTTACGAGCTGTACCAGGATGTAGATGTACTCCGGATGGCAAAAATCTGTCGACTGCACTGGCTCGACAACATCGAGCGCATTGACAACAATGCTGCAGCAAAGAGGGTCTTCAAATCTGAGCCTCCTGGTTCGAGAAGGAGAGGAAGACCGAATCTCCGGTATAAAGACCAAGTAATCGCGGATGCAAGACAGCTTGGTCTTGATGACTGGAAGCAGCGTGCTCAGGACTGTCAACGATGGAAGGCAGCAATTGCTCAGGCTCGGACCTTCCATGGGTCGCCCGCTTGATAGGTCAGTAAATAAACACTTACCAAAATATTCGGAAGAAAAAAATCTCGCAATTGCAAGCTATAACCAGTGACACGTTTTAGATTGATTTGTTGTTCAACAATCACTCATGGATTACATGGTTACAATAAACAAATTCATTAAAATGAAACTGGGGATCAAGGAACATGGAAGTATTTTTTTGTTGAGACTATTCCTCCCTAAGCGGATGACGATGCAAATCCGTCGAAAACCTATGTTGCAGAGGTATTTTCAAATTTGATTAATGTTCCTCTACTCCAATCTCACGAACTGCCGCACCAGCGCGCAATGAGCCTGTGCACATGCACAGAAATCTACAAACTTTTTTACGAAAAGTCTGCACGAAAAAAGCAAATTTTTGTACTAAGCGCACACTAATGAAAGCATACTTCCATTGAAAATCTTCTGATCATCCATTACTCATTTCACACGAAACCATAAGTTCGCTCATAGCACAATAAATAGATTCACACAGTTGTCCATATCCAAAGAATAAACTGCACACATTCACCCCAAAATGCAGACAATGCAACTAGCAACTAATCCCCAACAGTGCACCACCTGAAGTTGTTTGCTTTCATATGGAATATTTGCGATTCATGCAAAAATAAAACCCATGATAAACGGATAAACCTAATTTATTTTCCAACTGTTCCAAAACATATCTCTGTTGATTCACATCGGGGGAACGTGGGATGCAGTAAACACGAGCGAATGCTGATGCAAATCTGTTGCAACTTTCTTGAAGCTGCGATGTCCCGCCAAATGTGTGTGATTACTACAAGTTAATAAATTTCCTCCAGCGGGGATGTGCACATTGTGCGATTTCAATTTCTTTGTTTTCGATTCGAATTCGAATTAATGTTTGGTTGCGGCATGATGAATGTGTTCGTAAACGGGAAAGGAAAATAGTTTGCGCTTCACGCTATCAAATAGTTTAATTTATTGCTGGACATTGTATACTTTGATTTCAAGATGTTTACGGGTTGAAAGGAAAATGTGTGCTTCCTTCCTTTTTTCCGAGAATTCTCACATCACGGCGAAGGAATTCAATGAATTCATCACCTGTTGGAGTGCACCCCGCATACATTACCTCGATGGGTAAGTGATTTCGTTTTCAGTAGATCTACGGCACCTGTTAAGGGGACCTGTCACGCTGCGGCATTCGAGACGTCTTACCCTTTCGTCACCACAAATAACTCATTCAACGGCACCAGGCGCTCGAATAAAAAAAAGATATAAACAAAAACACTTGCTTCGACTATTGATAAAATGTACGTTCTCATCCATCGGCCGATAAACACAAACACGATCGAAAGAGATAGTTTAATTTATTTTCGTAAACAATTGATCGCACATTACTCAGCAAATAGGTTAAGGCCAGCTCTTGAGGGGTTGAATAGGTACAACCTGAGGAGCAAACTCAATTAGAGATCAGACGAGAACAACAGAAATGTCAGAATGATTTGGCACCAGCTGGGCCATGGGTTCACGATTTATTTTTTCTTTCTTCGTTTCGTTTCTTTTGACATTTGAATGTTCAATATGTTGGCTAGGGTGTTTATTTAAGATCAAAGCGGATATATGTAATTTGGTTCTGTATTTTAACAGATTTGTTAGCAAAACCCACACACACACCCAAGCGAAATTCGTGTGCATTTTATGAGGTAAACATCTGGTTCAATTCGCTTCGATTCAGTGCCTTCAAGCAGTACTTCTGTATTTTAGTTTGTCTGTCAAGTCTGAAAGATGTCTGAATGTTTACTCGAATAAGTGATTTCGGTGTCTTGGCTGGTATATTTAAACTTGACTGTGATTATGCTTGGAGCGTCTAAATAGAATTTTCACAGATTCAATTTGAATAATATCTTTGTTCTTTCTCGAGGAAAGAAATGTGGTGCAGGATGAAGTAGGTATTTTCTGCTTGGGGTGTAGGTGGCAAAAATAATTTGTAGAGTCCTTTTGATGTTTACGAGATCATGTGATCTATTGTTACATTTTTGCACCATGCAGATTTCACATCTGAGCAGGGCGGGGGTTGGGTTGCATTTTATGAAATGATAATTGCTGTCAATAAATACTGTCAGTGTCACATAAGTTGAAGTTTCGACCGCGATTTCGTCCACGAACCATCATGTCCTTCATGAATAGTTTTGAAATGTTTATTACAGGCATTGCTTTGTGTTATATATATAGATCTGTTCGTGTTAATGTACCATTGCTGTTGCTTCTTTCGGCATTCCATTAAACGAGTTCTCTATAAATTCTTGTTCTCGGCAAACTCATTTACCCTCGCTTTCTCTATTCTTCGACTTCGAACCTACTCCCAGAAAAGTTCATATTTTGTGACAGAAATCAGTATATGTTGGCAATGGTATCTTTTCCAATCAGTTCAATATCCCTATTTCTACAGGAGTCCCTGATAACTGCATATTTTAGCCAGAGATTAGTATTACCACTTCGCAGGTGGCCATTGAGGCAGCCAGTCTCTATTAACTCTAAATTAGCAACAAGCTGTCGTTCGTATCTGATTCAGATGGCCAAATATTCATCTCTACTGGAGCTAGGCCTCATATGCACACATAAGCTAGGTTCCCATCTCACGATAAGAAATCTCTGTAGAAATGCCCGTCTTCTTGCGAGTCATTTCTGTATACGATAGCGACTCAATTGACTAAGTCAAGATTGTTGAAGGCACCTAAGTGCCAAATCAATATGATCTACCCACACAGGACACCAATCACTCCAAGCCGCAACTACCATTGCATGAATGCATTTGTGGTCGGCTTCATTACAAGCTACTGCCTTCTGAATGATAGGTTTATTCACAAATCACATCTGCTGAAGGCTGGAGCTAAGGAGGATGGCTAAGGAGGAGATATAAAGAGGCCCCCACCTTCTATGTTTATGCCCGGCTTTAAGCTCTCGGCTCCAAAACCATCGCAGGTCTACTTTGCTTCGTCCTAAGCTCCAGATCGTTCCCTATCAGTGGATAGTAAATTAAGCCTCTTTAATCTGCTTGGCGGAATAATTTACTTAATCCTTCCTTTGAGCCACCTCAACCTACTTTGATCCTGTCGTTTTCGAGAAGTCGAACCAACTCGTGAGCAGCAGGCACTCGACAATATTTTTTTTTTTGCAAAATAAGACTTCCTTGGTGATGCCAGAAAGCGGGAATTTTTGAAATTGATGATGTAACCCATCTTTAAAAATTTATTCAAGACCAGCATTGTAAAGGCAAACATAAATCATAGCACTGCATGGCAACATTAATAAATCCCACCACGTTTTCTTGATTTTGAATACGTAAGCTCTAAACAAAGTCCCCCCCCTCCACCATTCGAGTGTGAAAACAGCATCGTCGTTTATTGTGCACGTTTCAGTCTCTACCTTAGGGCTAATCTAAAATGTCGCATTCGTCTCTCTCGTTACATTTTCTGGCGAATCTGGCATTTTATTGCGTCGCCGCATATACTGTCACATCTAAGACAACACGTACCACCAATGTATGATAAACTGCACTGAGCGAACAGACCAACTTCATTATAATGTGACACACATATCTTAACCAAAATAAAATATTACCATAAACAGCCACCTCTACATCGGGTAGAGAAACAAATTTCCCACAAAAACCAAAAATGAATGAAATAGCGAAAGAACTCGGTCCCTCCGATCGTATACGTAACACGAACACCTTTCACAGACTCAGACTCTTGAAGTATGTAACTTAAAAGTGCACGATTTTCGGTGTGTACATTGCTCTCCTATTTGGCAGCGATCCCAAATTCCAGGGGACTTTGACCCGGTTCCTTCCTCATCTGCTCCTATTCGTCGCTCTGCCCTGGCGGCGGCATCGATGACGTTGGCGTTAGCAGTGCTAGCAGTGGTAGCAGAACCTCTCCTCGTACAAAATTACTTTTATTTTTCATTCTCACTGATAGTGAGACTACGAGCGTTGCTTCTGCCAAGTGAGGCCACAATAAAAAGACGACGACCAACTAAGGAGAATAGAAAGGAACACAGAAAATAGTACAAATCAGCACTTGGAGTTGCACTTGGTATATATTCGCCCTCCAGTTTGGTCCTCTTCTTTCGCTCGTTTCTCTTTTTTGTCTTCACGGCTTGTGACTATGAAAAATCCTATTAAACGCCTGTGTCGGTGTTGGCGTCATCGGTGGCTGTGTGTGCACCCAATTGTCTAGCTCTATCGCCACACACACATTGGATAAGTGGAAACTTGTAGACTCTGGGTCGGTGTGTGCCAAAAAGTCTGTAACACACAAAAAAATTCGAATCAAATCGAGTCCTCTTTTCCAACTTGACTCCTGCCAAGGCACAGCTAATGGGTGTGTTTACGCTCATGTGCGCCTCTGTGTGTTTGTGTGTGAGTATCTTGTATCTGATCTGAGGGAACTCACAAATAATTATGTCATAGAGATTTTTTCCCATGTCTGCCACCAAACGTGATTGTTATTTTAGAATTTATTTCTGTCACGATAATTATTTCCCTCATACTGTCACTGACATCTTCTGCGAGAGTGTGGGTCGATTGCGCGAGTGTGTGCAGCCAATTGAGTAATTGCGAACATCTACAATTACACAATTAAGTCGAAAATGAAACAGAATTTGAGCGGTAAGAACGGGCGGCCGGCCGCCCCGTGCCGGCTTGTGTTAGTTGTTCTTTAGATTTAGAGATACCCCAAAAGAAAGCTCACACACACACACACACATCCCTGACCGAGTAGCATACATTTGCATGGGTAAGCTAGTCTCGCAGAATAGAAAACTTAATTTTGTGCACAATTTCGCGCATCGCATGGGAACAAACGAGAAATTATACTCAGACTCCGGCAGTTTTTGTTAATTTTTAGAATGTCTAATTTTAGTTGCAACAACAGCAACAACATGTAGACGGACTACAACGTATGCGTGCGGATGTGTGCACGTCCAAGTGTAGGCTTCAGTCATCGAGGCCGGGAAACAGATGAAATTTGTGTATTTCATTGAAAAGCATAAATTCGTGATACCGCTCCTTTATGTTTCCCCGATGAAATGTTTTATAGGTTGAAGTATACGCGAATGCGTGCCATCACTAGATAACTGGGAGAATGAATGACAAAATGTGCCTGATCCTTGGCAAGGCAAATGGCAGTGGCAAGGACGTCCCGAACTTCTGCAGGCAAGTGAACATTTTATTGGGAACACTAATTGAGATTTACCTTGTTTTTGGGTAAGAGTTTATGTTTGTACGTGCGGCATAACAAGGTCGTGGGGATTAGGGCAGGAATGAATAATCGTTAACTGATGTTAATATTTTAGTGTGGAGCCTTGTAGAAAGCAACCACAGCACGCGTCTGGGGAGTTTGCTGAGTCTGAACGCATTTACAGCAGTACATACACGTGTGTGCGTTTATGTATGTAGGTCATGAAAACGTTCGAAAACGTGATATGCCAGCATGTATGGATAAGGACTTCTTGTGAATGTCGTGTTAGTAAATTTTTCATAGTCTAGTGGGCTCTTCGTCACCGCTTTGAAGAATTTAATTCTCTGGCATACAAATAAATAATTCATCTCTCAATTTCTACAGAATTCGAAGCCACACAAATGTCACTGGGGCATTTGAATATGACTGTTTTGAACATAAAACGTTTTTATTTTGTGACACTTTCTCCCCGGGGGCACTGAAAATGAAATGGACGAGCAGTACGATAAGAGACTTTTCAAAATCTCTGTTGGCAAAAGGCGGACGACTGTAAACCCTTCAATCGCGTGAGAACAGTAGGTCAACTCAAATAGCTGACACATCATCGCCTAAATGGTCGCACGAGACCTTTTGAACACTTAGATTCTTCTGAGATAATTTTTTATGACTTTTGCGAGAATTTATGACTAAATCCCGGTCGTATCATTGCGAATGAAATGTTGGTTTTTAAGTGTTCAAAACTTTGAAGATAATCTGATTAGACACGAGCACAGAAACGAGCCCTTCGGTTCAGATCGAATGAAATTTTTATCCAACTGTTGTCGTCAAAGTCGATTCTCGTATCACTATCCTCTTGGACACTGTCCACATTTCCTTCATGGACATGTTGTGATTTAGTTAATCGTTTGATAAAAGTCACAAGTCGTTGTGAATATAAAACGATAAGAGTGGCTCCATCGGGTTGAAGGCAAGAACCGAAAATGATTTTATTTTTGTCATGTCTCGAATCAGAATGTTATCAAAAATTGATGTTAATTTCCTGGGCCCACCATTTGTTTATTTTATTCTTTCAATGGCCAGCAAACTTAAGTCGAACTCAAAATAAACACATTGCGTCATATGCAATGTATTGTGTAACTTCTCTTGAAAATGGCTGCACCCATTCCCTCAATAAACAAACCATCACAAAGTTATTTCCGCACGAATTCGCATGCGGGCCTAACGAAGACCCAAAACAATGTCTCCAAACAATGTCGTTTCAGGAGAAACGAGAGTAATTAATGTTAAACAGAGTAAACGACGATCCGCAAAGATATCAGTGTTTATTCATTGTCGGATGGAAAAAAGGTGTATACACATCATAAACCGATAACGCAAATGCAGTTGATGTGTACACATGTATTTCGCTATCGATATACTCAGACATTGTCTTGACTGAAATCATTTCCAAATTGGATCATAATTGATGAAATGAGTCATGCAAGTCAAGTAAGCTCTGTGTAATGAGACTGTTTAAACTCCGAATGGGATTAGGCTAAAGGGTAGACTTGACAATATTCGACTGATTTTTCGACTTTAAATTCACGTCGATCTATGCGTCAGAGTCATAGGAAATTTAAGCTCTCTCAAACAGCGAAGTCGCGTGACCATTCAAATCGATGTCGTATGATGAATATGCCTTTGAAACAAAAGAACAAGTTCGATGGTATCTAACACACGATTTGTTTTATTCATTTTCAACATCTACCAATGTGTGTTATGGCCGAAAAAGTTTTCGGTCCATATTTCGTCGAGAAAGAGGATGAATTTCCAGAAACGATTTCCGGTGCTTCTTACAGAACAATGATCGACATTTTTTTTTCGGCCAACGGCGTAGTAACGGTCTTAATTGGCTTTTCCAACAAGATGGAATGACATCGCACACTGCAAGGCAAACTTTGAACCTACTGCGTGGCGATGATATTTCTTCGTTGGCCCTGCCTGTATATAGAAACAGCTGCGTATTGTTGATGTTTTCGGCTTATTATGCGGTTGAGTTTGGGCCTACATCCGTATAAGATTGTGCTGATGTAAGAATTTAAACCGGATGTCCGGAAATAACGCCGTGAGTTAGCCAATTGGGACTGGATATCCTGAATTTGGCTAAAAAATAATTTTCTCGAACGGCTCAGCTGCTATACCAAGAAACAAAACTACGTAGAAGAACGGAAGACGGCTCTACAAGGGAGACGGAACGCTCGATGTTGTAAACGAAAAATATGGCGATTGGGGTATATAACGGCGAGCATTCATCAATAGGCCGTCGAGATCATTCGACTTGACATCACTCGATTAATTTCTCTGGGGCTACGCGAAGTCTTTAGTTTACACTAACAAGCCAACCACTTCGGACGAGCTGGAGACCAATATTCGAGACTACTGGACCGAATCATCGAAAATTGGACAGAACGCTTGAAGTGAAACCGAGGCGACCATTTGAATGATGTGACTCCAGTGACAAATACCAATGAAGTGTATAAAATAAAATGGAATTTGGACAAGTTATAAAAAAGTACAAAAGCCATCTAAAGAAATGTTGCTTTCGTTTTTGGCTACTTGCCATCCCTACCGACACGTTTTACTTCATTCTCCCTGCGAAGAGTTGCTGTTTACTTGCTCGGTTCTGACTCTTTTTGGTCTCGGCAAGCCACACTTCAACGAGTCATTGACAACGACCTCATGTGTCTTCTATAAAGAAACTTTATCATCCTTTCTATCCCAGACTTTCGAACACTCTTCTAATTGAGTCGCCCAAAATCGTGCGTTTCATTAGAAGCATCCACCCTTAACTGACTGAACCAACAATCATCCGATTGACTATCGTTCATCGATAAATTCTTCGCAAGTCAAACTCCAGAAATTGTAAAATTGATCGAAGAAGTAGATTGAAATGTATGACCCCATTTTAGCAGATATGGTGACAACTGATGAGATTATCGCAATGCAATCAATAGATTCCAGCGGCAGTTTTACAATACTAGCGGCCACACCACAGAAAACTATGTTCAACAATGATGAAAAGGGCGATGCTGAATCCCACAACCTCAATAAAAATGCCTGACAGCAATACAATGAAGAGGAAAATGTGATTGAATTGTTCGTGTTCTCGGCCATTACATCTCTGTGTGGACATCTTCGTCAGAACAGCCAGAAGGTTATGTGCCTGTTGGATTCCATCGACTCTCGGTTATAGGAAAGAGATTTTATCTGTACCAATGTGCAACAGGTTGAATTTGGCACTCGACGTGGCGACATATGAGTATATATTGAACTCGAAATCGGATTTATTTTGCAACATCAACTGAATGTCTTATCTGGAATGCGCACATACGACAAATCAAATTAAGAGTTATTTGATCAAGTAAAGCAATAAAATTATTTTACACTTAAACCGCTTGGCTGCAGACAACTTTTAAAAGCTTTTTGAGGAAAAATCAAATTTGTCCACAAAAATAAATTGTTTTATTATCCTATGTGGCGTTCGCTTTGAAGGTCAGTACTAAATGAAAATGTGTGTGTTTATTAATTAATGGCAGACACGTCGTTTATTAATTTATGAGTTTCTGCTCAAAGAAGGACAGACTGTCGAAAGAAATGATCGAAGGTTGGGACATACCATAACATAATGAAGCTTTATGTCTTCGCGAATCTCGGAACAAAAGCAAACATTTCGCGATATTTCCAGGGAGTTCTATAAGATTGCAGATTTTTTTATATGAACCTTAACGCTGAACCGATCCCAAGAGGCTTCAATGTCAATGCTAGCAGCAAGGCAGGGGACCTTATTATTCAGAAACTCACATAAGTGTATTCAATTTGAATTTCATGCATCCTCAATGCTAGAAGACACACATATCTCTGCAAATGAAATCGATATGCAAATTTAAAATCGCAGATCCGATTAAGGAAAAGCGAATCCTTATCCTTTTCCTCTTAAAGGGAATGGCAAGATAGATAGAGAGAGAGAGAGAGAGAGTAATAAATTATACAACGGCTGTTGATATACGAAAGGCAATGCCAATGCAAATGACATCAAATCCATCTCTGGTGTGAGTTGGCAGGAAACATTGAAGGAAAATATACATGCACGTATGAGTACTTCGAATATATTCACAAAACTTTGACTTGTCGGCATAAAGTTTTAAAGTCTGCCTTCAACGATGTCTGTCATGGAGTATATTGCATATCGAAAAAGTTATGAAATACATTTTTATTTACAATAAAACAGTCTTCGCAACATCTAAGCTGTTTTTCTTTTATTCACAGCATGATGCCAAAAAAGTGTATACATTATCTTTGGGGTCAGAGAAAGACAATTGCTATACATGAAGGAAAGATTGTGTTTATTGCCTGAAATTGAAAATTAACTTATTGATGAACTAAGATTTAAAATCAAATTTACATTGTTCAACATTCGAAAAATTGCTTTAAAATGCATTTTGTCTTCGTAATGAAATTTATGTTGAAAATCAGATGCAATCACTATAATTCATTGTAATGTAGGCACAAGGAAATATTGACAAGTGGATTATAATCAGCAGGAATCTGAAAATAATATAATTGAGAGGAGTGTGATGATAATTTGATAAGTGCTCATTTAACCGGTTTACATGTGATATTTTCAGCTTGAACCACCACAGTTCGTTGTGGCAGCGAATTCGACAATTCAGAATTGGTTGATTGGAAATATGCTGCACGGAAGTATATGTACTTTTGGATGAATATAGAGTTAATTCTTTGACTTTGGCGACGTTAGTTTAAGCACGGAAATTGAAATGAGTGAGCTTACCCTTGAACAGGCCAACAGAGTCGATATCATGTGCGATATTATGGATACTCATCGCCCTTGGGAAAAAATATGGACGATTGTACTCAATCAGATCAAACACTGAAGTAATTTTCTTTAACATAAGGTTTAACCACCTACCACCGGTCTCAAAGACCTCACAGATTTTCCGATTTCAATGTACTTTCAACGAAGTGTAACTTAAGTTTATGTTTTTTGAGACTTGAAAACAAATCTTAAGAGTCATAATAAAAATGGCTCCAGTTAATACCGGAAATCCCAAATTTAAGGTCATAATCTGTGAGCTGTCTCCTGGACCGTATAGGTGGTAAGTGGTTAAGGGTTAAATATCGTATTCACTATGAGTTCACATGTAGATATAAACGTGCTGGTACGAAGGAAAATGTCTTAAGCATTTTCAAATTTACATCTGAACATTATTCTGGTTGCTTGCCGGAAGTGAAAACGACTTTCTGTCAATTGAATCAAACACTTCTATCTGTCCCCTTCCAAATGATTTGCGAAGACCTAACAACGTGTTGCGAATATTTCAATATCTCCCTGTGTTAAAGAATAATTCTATTTTTGTATATATTTTTTTTTCGAAAAAGTTTCCAATCGCCACCTCCCTTTGAATTGCTATCAAATATAATTGGATTCGACCTATCAGAATCAATTTGAAGGGAATCTCTTTCAACACAATGACTCCAGGGACACGTGATTTTCAGAAGGCGTCCAATTCAACGAAGTTTGGAAATTTCCAAATGTTTCCAACTCCTCTTGTAGGGTTTACTTAAGAAGAGGGTACACAGCTTTTTTTTATAAATAGCTAGTCAGTTGCTAACTTTCTATTTTCCAATTGCAAATATCCTTAATTGAGTTTCGACTAAAGTTGCCTTGAAATGGAATTCATTATGCCAATTAATTATTTTTTAAGACTTAACGATAAAAACGAATGGAAAAAATTAATTCAAAGCGAAATGACCTGAAGCAGAATGCGCGTTAGAAATGCAGATTTACACTTAACGAATCCTGAATGTCGAATTTAATTTGACGGAAGGTTATTGCTGAAGCTTTACGCTTTCTTTTTTCTGCAAAATTTTAGCACTTATGTTAATGACGTTCTACGTTTGTTGGTTATGCTGATGAGATAGATGAATATTTGTGGTGGGGAAGGTTTTTTTTTCTTTATCTCTTCAAAGACTTGAGGAGGGTGTGTACGACAAAGAGAGTGTAAGAATCGCTTTGAAATTTGGCAAATCAAATAGGGAGCAATTCAGAAACAGGAATAAGGATAAATATGGAAAAAAGAAAACTGCCTTCGGAGATGAGACGAATCATTTAATCTTCATTTACAATTAATTTCAGTGCGTCATCGTATCCTGCTCGATTCTCTGTGTAGTGTTAATATTCTGGTGCTGACAATATTTTGAAAATAGATTTAGCAATTGTTAGCTTGGAAGTGTAAGTAGATTCAAACTGTTTCATCAGCTTCTCAGGTCAGCGACCAATGGTATGCTCTATCCTGAGCTAAAGCTGTTCTCGGACGTTCTCGGACTTGGAGCGGTTGAACTGCTTGAGTTGATAAACATCTTTACAAAGACCTTTGGGAGAAATAGGGCGACTGGGTTGTAGCGGCAGTACATGTGCACACAAAGCCAGAGCAGCCAAAAAAATCTGAGAAAAATGAGTACCACGAAGCGACGTCACTGAATTTTCGCATGATGATTTCGCATGGGCGACAAGTTTGTTTTTCAAGTCTTCTAAATACATACATGCAAGTGTGCTGTCACCATAATTCCGTTAGGAATGGGAGAAAGTCTGATGTGCTTGTGCGGTAAAGTGTTACAATCATCTTCAACGTCATGACTTGTCAAAATTTTCGATTTGAGACGAAATGTTGGCACATCACTCCTTGCACCTTGCTTCAAAATTATGCAGACCCACTTTAACCAATAATGTGTCAATGTATGCTTTTTGCTCAAAATTTATGCATCTGATGCGGAAGTAATTTTGAACAATAAATGCATCAACAACTTTCTTCGAATTTAGAACTGAAGTCACCATCAGGTCATTGAAATGCAAGTGGAGAGGGAAAGGAGTTCCAATTTCCCAACAAAACTCATAAAACATCAACAATCTCTACCCAAACATCAGTGACTGCTATCAACACTACATAATGCGAGAATTTGGGTTCACCATTTGCTTGATCAAAATAGTAGCTCTCGATTGAAGATGCTGTGATGATTGGGTACTGATTTATTTGTGGAAGAACATGACTCTGACAGCAAATGCAACATCACCGGTGACACACAGGTTCAATGTAGTGACGTGTGAAAATAAGCTATGACCATTGGTTTTCACTTCACACACGTGGCTATTAATGCTTTCCTGAATCCAATAATGGTTTACATAAATCAAAGCAACCAATGCGACCAACCGCCCAGTACCTTCGTTCGATGCCACGCCTAAGAATCACAAAAACCACAACAAAAAAAAAACGAAACGAATCTCATCCTATCACGACGATCATTATCAATTCATTATGCTTAGTGCTTAGTGCTGACACACCGAGCAAGGGTCGAGAAAGCACCAGCCATGCCCTGTGCTGTGATACGCGTGGCATACACCGAGTGATATGGGTCAACTTCAATTAATTCCACCAAACACCGAATATGCATCGAACAATTAACGTGGCGTTCATTCACGGAAACCCCTTTGTCCCCACACGGTTTTATGTTTCCCACACAAGGCCACACGGGCGAGAATCTGGAAGAAGACGAAGTATAGTAGACGCATTCTCTGAATAACGTGCCATCACAGTACATTAATCGATCGACTTACTTGCTTGGATTCCGTCATCGGTGTGCCCGTGCAAGATGCCTGTCTTTCTGCCCGCCCACGCGATTTCGTATATATATGTACATTCCCTGGACAATGACTAAGAGCTCTAGCTCTCGTCGTCTTTCTTGTAAGATTACATCATCCTGCTCTATCGTTTTCACTCGCAACCGCTGAGAAGATGATACGGAGAACGGAATTGGTTGATGGAATGGAGACGAGTAACGACTGCGATACGTCTTGGGGTTGTACATTTGAATTCGATTAAAGGATGTTATGGATGAATAAATGTTTTTAAGGATGCTATGTTCGGTGTACGTTGAAAGGCCGAGGATTCAAGAATCTTCGATAACGGGATGGGAATCTGTACTCCGAAGGGATGAGTTTCGTGTGAATGTGCTTAGGGGATTCTTATGCATATCCCACAACACTGCTCATCTTTATTCAGCGCCACCACCTCAAATGGTTGCATAGGTATTTCTCGAAATATTTCTTCTTCTTCTTCTCATATATGTACACATGTATATTGCACTTCATTTCCTTCGTGTGCCACGATATCTACAAGGGCTGATTTCTTCTGGCGCTGGTATTTATGTATGTACGCTGCACGGAAGGACTTCGGACAAATTGGGTAATTCTATGATTAAGCGCCAATAAAAATGTGCGTAGTACAAGGAACATGTACGTTTCGATGGTAAGTAAACCTAGTTTCCTGAAGAGAAATCGGTCGTTGGCTATTCCACTTCCAAGCGATAAATAATCTAAACCCCTTAACTAAAACCAAATTGATGTCGTGTCTCTCATTAGCAAGCCGCCCTCTGCCCAATTCAACCACGGGAGCTTAATGGGAACAAAAATCGGAACCTTAATGGTTTTATTGTCACTTGAACAGCCCTTGGTAGGGTGCAACTCAAAGGCCATCGCTGTGCTTCGGGACAAAAGGGATGCCCCTTCTTTGAGTACAACAATGGAGAGTTGGTCTCTCATGAGGACACTGCTGTAAGCGATTTCGTTTAGAGTTGTTATAAGGTAAAATGCTCGTTTGAAGGTGTACTTTGCAAAGTACTCCAATGACAGACATAAAAGAGTCCTTACGGAATCGGAGATTTAAGTGTGCACAATAACGTGGGTGGACCTCTGTTACTATCATTATCCGGTTATTTTTACTGAATTGTCTATATTTTAGTGTGTGTACATGCCTATCATGTTATGGTCATTCTACACATTTTAACATCGGTCAGATGAACCACAATGAAGTTATTTTCAGACCATTCGGTTCGTTTTTACGTTGTCAGCCCACATGAATGCCAATTTGTGTGCCGCAAAACCTTATTCGCAAATAAACTTGACAAACAAAAGTATGTCTGGTGACATTTATGCAACTGACATATTTCCACTTAGCGATATTAAGTTAAGGCAACTTTTGCGAATCTCGTAGTCAGGTGCCATTTTAAATGTTGTTAGGGAAAGTTTTTGATGGTTGTCATAAACAGGTCAGCAGTCCCACGTACTGTCTCAATCGAAAATCTTGTGAAATTCTGAATGAAAGTAATTCTGTCAGGAATTCTACGTACCTCAGCATCACTCAATTATTCTCCGAAGAGCAAAATAGTAAACGTAGGGCCGAGAAAATTTTCACAGAATAGGAGAGTATGACTTGTCCATAATTGGAAAGTTTAAAGTCGTTCAATAGATTCATCAAAAACGGCGCAAAATGTTATGCAGTTTGAAGCACTGCATAAGAGTGGCAGAATGGAGGTACTGCTAAAACTTAATCCAATAACTAGTTAATGTACATAGTCCGCATCCTAGATTTATGATTTATAGGAAATAACAAATTTCCGGCAAGACTTTCATTAACGACATATCAAACTGAAATTGCTATTTACCAACTACTGGTCGCAGTCCACAAATTCACGTGGACAAACGAAACGTTTAAAAAGTGCATCGAAAGACTTTTTACGAGAAGAATTTTGCCAAAGAAAGACACAAAATTTAACGAACTGACAGCACAGACCTCAAATGGTCCTCTTAAAGCGTAACTTGGATCAACCTTTAAAATTTGAATGTTCCCAAATCAGTTTAGTTTGTTTTCACTTACTTCGACGTTCCTCTTCTTTATTTATTTGTATTGTGTTGGGTTCGGGAAATCCTCTTTCTACGCAAACTTTTCTTTTTTATTGAATTTGAAGTCCCCCATTTCTTCTTTCATTCATTCTTTTGTACAAGTGAGCTTGAAATTATTTGGTTTCGTATTCTCAGTGTGATGTGGTAGTTCACACAGCTAATGGCTAATCACCATCATTCATTCGTTTACATTCTTGTCGTCTCGGCATCGGATAGGATATATTTTCTTTCTAAAATACTGCATTCAACATATCATATATTTATAAACATACGAAAGACCCAGCTTATTTCTTCACCTTGAAGGTAAATTCATTCGTTCTAATCTGACCATGTGTTCGTGCTAAGGAGGGAAAGGGTTTCCAAGTGAACATTTGTCAGCTAGTGAATATCTGCAGAGCCTTGAGTGTATCTATGTATGTAGGATCTTAGTCGAAATCCAGCAACTCCGCAGGAATACATTTTCCTAATCTCATGCTCAGCTTTCCAACAGCTAGGGGACAGTCCCCATCAATCAAATGCAAATAAGTGAACCTTTTCATGTGAGGAAACTGACTGGATACACGAGTTCCAATCCGAAAACCACTAGAGTCGTTAACTACTGAAAAACAAGTTTTGCCCCTTTTTTTCGTCTCACATCCTGACATACTGTGTGGAGCTGTGTGGATGTGCATACAAATGGCCAGCCATGCGTGATTTTTACACTGTTCACCTTCCATGGGGACACGTAGCAAAATTCGTTTTGGGAGTTACATCGGTACCGTCGTAGACGAAGCGAAGTAACAAGTGTTCCATAAGACCTGTACACAGTTCATGATTAAAGCAAAACTTTCCGACTAACTTTCATATTAAACTGAAGAGAGTGTATATATATTTAATATCTATGAAGTGGTTTTGAAATACTTTTTTTTTTCTGTGCAGTAGTTTATTCAATTTGAAGACAGAGTACATGTGGAAGAGAGTTTATGTTGTTTTATTTGAAGCACCAACAAGGAGGTGTGTCGATGTTTAAATTGCAAACACGTTCTGGGCTTACACGATTCACTTCTAAAACAGAACGAGTGCAATAAAATAGACAAGCCAACGTCCCCCCAGAGCTTTCTGCGAAGGGAGACTGGGGTATATGGGTGGGATCCGGCTCCGCTGAATATTGATACACAGATGCACCGATGGGTGTGGTGTGATGTGATATACATGAATGTTTGTAGCAAGTTGTCACAACCAACGGCATGAGATTACAAAAATTGATGGTAGTTTTTATGCATAATATCGGCAAAAAGTTTTTACAAAACTTGCGGAAGAAGTGTTTTTGAAAACGCATTTAAGAGAGCCGCCTGACTGTGGCAAGAACAAAGAGTTTAATATTGTCTGGTGAACTTTTCAAGCATACTTTTGACGGAGAAAAATTGCTGGCAAAATTGGATTTGCTTGCGTTGGCACTGTGGTAGGCGGACTTATGCATTGGCGTCTGAATAATTTATGGAAATGGATCTGAAAAAAAAAATGGTTATTTGTCATCAAATGATGCCAAGTTTGAGAACTCGCTGTACTGAGGGTGAACTTATTTAAATCGGAACATAAATGTAATGAACGATGTTCTGGTTTATTGAATGAGTTTACACATTAATCATGACAGAAAACATATAGTTTTCGATAACAACATCGCTATTTAGTGGAGAACGAAGTAAATACAACACTTATCTGAATTGCCTGACAGAAAATGCTACAACTGTACACAATTTCACACGCAATGTTACCTCAACAAAGGCGATAGTGCTATCATATACTTAAAAGCTTGGTGACAATTGTGTTTGCTTGGACTGTTGCGGTTGAGCAAACTAAGTAGCCGATTATCAATGAAATGCTTAATCATAAGAAATTGTGCAGCCGTGGCGGTCATTTAGTGAATAAATCAATGGACGTGGACTTCGGGGGACAGCGAATTCTACTAATATTATGAATTAGACAGTTTGAATGCTTGTGGAGTTTTTAGGTCCCAATCGGAAGTTTCAAGTTTGTTGAAACTTGGTAGATAGGCTGAGTTATCATTGAAGGGTTAACTTATGATGTGTGAATATTCACATCCTGCCGGAAAGAAGAAGTCACACTTCGGCCAGTTTAGGCCCCGTTGGCAGTTGATACTTTTGATAAAACCGATGACATGGCTGACACTATAGTTGCTTAGTTCGGCCATGTTGTTTAACAAGTTCGCCTCCAGGTGACATCTCCTTTGGGAGGAGAGGTGTGATCGTCTCGGATCGAGAGTAGACTAAGATTTCAGAAGCTTTGCAGTAGCGATAGACATGGGTGTCAGATCTCCATCCGGAAATAGTTTTGATCTCGTGTCCTTTTCAGCGAAATCGTCCGCTTGGCTATTTTCTGGAATGTCGTAGTGCTCCAGCACCTACATATAGTGGGTTATCTCGCCGTCGAAGGAAGTCTTTGGTTTAAATGTGACTGCATCTAGAGATTTGATCGCAAGAGAGATTTCAAAACAAATGAAATTGCTTTTCAGATTTCAGTCAAATGATAGAGAATGATTGGGACATACGCGAAGTTATTTGATGAACAAATCGTAGGGCATGTGGGCAAATCCAGGGGTGTAGCTATTCCATACTAGCTACACCCCTGGATTTCCCCACAAATGCAAGAACATACTAGCATACAGATAATTACTGGTTTGTGGCGATTGGATGCCTTATTAATTCTATCAATACCAATCACTCGTTGAAAGTGTTCAATTATGGATCTATTATTCCCACTATTCCCACTGCAAAACTCTTAAGAATAGAATTCCACCTCTAATACGCATTAATAAAGCAGATTCACGGCAGTATATACACATACATACACCGAAACCATAATGAACGCCTTCTCATCATTACCTTGGGCAATTATCAGAAATCTTGTGCTGCCATCGAATTTATGGCCTAACACACTTTAGTGGGCATTTATTATACATACACATCCAAAGACATGGCACCACCGAGATAATTCCTCCTCTAATCAGCATGCAGGATTCATAAGAAGCTATTTATCTATTTCTAAGTTTGTGGCTTGTTTGCCTTCAAATTCCATTAAATCATAAAATATTCACGCATACTTTAGATGGCAGATATCCTCCCCAGTGTCAGTATGCATAAATCAGTAAGATATCAAAATAGCAATATTGCCAGGAGCGTGCTTGACTTCTCATTACCTCAAGACTAATTGATCTCATACCCGTCTCGTACACATTTTCACGCAACGAATAAATGCCAAGCAAATCCTTTTCATCGATTTATTTGTCAGCAAGCATGTAGTCACTGAAATCGCAAATAAATCCAAACAATGGAAAAATTCCAAAAACAAAAACAACAAGCACACTAACCCCAATAACGACTCAACACTTATCCTCCGATAATCGAGTTTGGAGCCGTGGCAAAGCTGCAAAAAACCCATGAGTCCTTGTACTGACGGACCCCGATATCCGCATCTCAGTGGAACAATTCAATTGAAAGTTTTAAACGATTTTTCGCATTCATACATAGAGGTGCACATTTTGTTTGCTTTTATTCATTATTTGTGATCCCATTGAAGAGTCACACACAGCATCAGAGGTGATTTCTTGCATATGAAAAAATCTCATGCACGCACACCGCCCTGCGCTCTCAATGGAAATAACACCGCTTGACCACTACAGGCGCAGTGAGACGAACTCCCACCGGCAGCAACAGCAGCAGCAGAAGAACCAGGGGCTCGTGACGGCCTCTACGTTTTTAACGTTCACTTGCATGTGCTGAATGGCCAGAACGTTGAGGTTGAGGTAGTTCCCATGAAATTACACAATTTCCATGTAAATTTGATTTGATTTCATTTATGAAACTGTGGGATGAGTTGGGAGTGTTAGAGCGTAACGTTTGTGGAAATTTGAAGGATAAAACAAGAGAGCGCAGCTATGCAAAAACGCAATCAAACACGTGCTGTCTGGCAGCACCGGAAATGCGCTGGTAATTTATTCGAAATCAATTTCACTTATAATTCAATTCGTTTTGTGTACATATCGATTTCAGGTATCAATATGTATGTCCTTTGTTTTGAGCACACCCGATGTCGTGAATCTGATTCGCATCCGCCCCTTAAGTTCTTGTTAGTGATATAGACCTAATCATCGGATTCAATCGAATTCAGTTCTCTTTAGTTTGCTGCATAAGCTATGCAGTTCCAAACACCTGTGTTCGATTACCTGTTCTGAGAACTGCACTTTTATGCAAAGCGTTTTGTCATTTTATCAGTACGCGTATGTCGTCGTACCTTATGCCAAGCTTAATCGGTAATATTCTGAGTTAAGAGGATTGATGAAAATTTCATTATTCTACCCAAAGAACCGATCAAATTTTAAATTGAATATCTACTCGTTCGTTCGGTTTTTTTCCCATTTTAGTGCTTTCACTTTGTGGGAAAATCTATTCATTTTCTAATATCGATTTTGTGGAGGAATGGAAGAAAGAAAATTGCACTTGGTTTGCGTTTATTCGTTTCTTTTTTTTTTTTCAATTTCCTTGACATTAGGAACACTCTATGGTTTCCGAGAAAGGTTAAAATGGGCGGAAAAGAGATAAACAAAGGGGCCATATGCTAGAAAAAAGTATCACCTTCTGCCTCGCATGGTGATGGTGTACTATTGGGTTTTATTTAATTTTTGCAAACATTGGAAAATTAAATATCGCGACATTATTTGCTCCAATTATGGAGCAATTGTAAGCTGATGAGGTTTACACGTGTTTGCTTATGCTTTGGTGGTGAAGAGAAATACTCGTTTTCAAGTTGCAGGCGCTTTTGTCTTCATTTAAGCTAATAACGACCACGCATGTAACTGTGGACATTTTGTCACTTTGTGCAGTCTTAGCGTTCTTAAGAAACTGCCTAAGTCATTTTGGTGACGGCATACATTAAATGTCTCGGGCTAAATAATGCGTCGCGTTGTGTCACATATCAACTCAGCAGATAGCTGACATAATGGGCATGTTCTAACCTCTTTTCAGAAAATCAGAAAATACAGTGGACTCTCCCTAAGTCGAAGTTTTGTTCCCCATATTTTGGTGTTACCGAGCGTTAGCGTTAGTCGAACTCCCTCTAACTCGAACTGATTTTGATATCCTGTGAGTATTCGACAGGGAGTCCACTGTATTATAATTACTCAATAAAAAGTGCAACTTCTAGCATAGAATATATCTTTGTTTATATTCACTAAAACGATATTATAGTGGACCCCCGGTAATCCGACGCTTGTCTTAAACGACAAGCGACTCGATTGTATGTACAATTTATTTCGTAATATCTTCGTTAGTATATATTTTAGCAGGTTGTAACTTGTGCTTGAACGGGAAGCGATTTGGTACATACAGTTTGATTTGTAGTTTTTCGAAGCATAAGTAACTTTCTTTCAAAAAGAGGTCTGAGGTAGTATTCTACAGTCCAACAATTTCGATAAACCGACACCACCTTGCAACAATTCTCGGATCACCGCGTATCCACTGTATTTTATACAAATCGCGGTTGATGTGTACAGCACTTATGTAAGTGTAGTTGCGACACGGAATTGTCATTGGCATCATTGCGACTTTACTTGAAACAGTTTGGGTCAACTGTCCATGCTCGAAGGGCCAGCATCATTATGTATAACAATACTACCCGGTCAGTCGTGTTACAGAGAACAAGACTTACGCATTAACTCTTCATCGCTCGAAGAATTCGACCAATGATTCAGTTAAGAGAGTGCAAGTCTCCTGCTCCTAGAAGGATATAACGACTGAACCCGCACCTTGGCTGATTGGTGGAAGCAAGACGCGTGGAGCGCCATCTACGGTGAAAGGCACCAGTACTCCATGCCTACCATCAGCCCCCGGCCTGGATGCAAGTAAGTATGCTTTTACCACAATTTAAAAATTTCATTCGTGATTGCTCAAACCTTAACGGCAAAGTGCCATCGTACTCCACAGAAATTCAATAAATACGCGTGATTTCGAAATCCGTTTAAAATTCAAGTGTTCATTCTACAAGTGAATTTTAGAATGCTGCCTAATTTTCTCCACGTGTTCACTGAATATTAAATCAGTTCCAGGAATAGGTGTCTTCTGTTTTTGCTGTGCAACACAGGTAATCGTTTCCTAGCCCAACATCAACATCATTAACATCATTTAAATATCTCATTACTGGACAAAATCTGACATTAGCTGGATCAAAAGTGCTTGAACTGCTTAATCACATTGAAGTGGCCGATAAATGGCTTTACAGCATTTTCACGAACAGGACATTGTTCATTCCGGAGCGCACGGCTACGCTGGAGCACACACAAATGATACACCGTACGTATGTATGTAAGAGAGATGGAAAATGTTAAGCAATTCATCAATTTCCCTGCACTTGCATTGCTATCCACTGCCAACTGTCACGCGAACCTAATGTAATGTATGACCGTTTTTAGTGTTGTTAAGTGGTGCTATTCAATACCTATAGTTTATTGTTTCTGTAACCAGTTTAAACTTATGAGGAGGAGGTCTGGAAAAATCATGGGCATTTGATGGATGTCTGTAGAACATAGCGATTACATCAAACACTGTATTTAAAGGAATAAATTATTGAACATGGGACTACCAATTTGTATTATAATCCCTAATTAGTATTCTGTTCACCAAATTAGTGGTATCACTTTTGCTTGGCATTAAATAGGGACGTGTTCTTCTTATAATGAGGTTGACTTAGAATGGAAGTAGTGTGCCTAAAGAGTACTTAATTCTAATTCCTTAAACCATTTACCCGGTTTGGAGGATGATTGTTTGTCGGAGAGAGTTTAGTTTTAGCAGAACAAACGAGTATGCTGCCGATTTTGAGATTCGAAATACGATGCTTACCAAGGTTGTGGGTGGAAGAGAAGTATTTTGAAGTGAATTCTAGAATGCTCAGAAATTTACATATTTCATTTTTGTTATTTCATTTAACCCACATTATTTAAGGAATGACCATCGTTATTTAGTGAGTAAATGCGAAGATCAGAGGCCGTATTGCGCCAGCTATGACTTCTACTAACTGTCTGATGAGTCAAATATGTCTTACTAGGCAACATATAGCTTCAACGGCTTTATTCCTTAAGGAGCATTACTCTAGTTGGACACAATAAGCCTAATCCAGCCTAATCCAGCCTAATCCAAATCCGTGCAGTTGCCAGACGACTCGTAAGATCTTAAAGCAACCGCACAGGGCTTAAGTTGGAGTTAAGAAATTATTACTTAGTTACGCTAGTTTTAAGTATGTAACTGAAAAGAACGAGTTAATAAGAATCCGAATAAGAGGTGTGTCTATTCTTCAACCACGTTCAATTCCGAACACAATAACTTCAAGCCATAATCTCCCAGGGTCACTGGTAATATAAGGAGCGCATAATTGTCAAACTTGAAGCAGTTGGTATAAGACCATCTTCTCCACTTGAAAGTGCAAAGCACACACAGCATGTGTTGTTTCTGGACTGTAGCGAAGAAGAGGATTAATAGTGCCTCCATATTTCGACTTGTCCGACACAGGCATGGAGTAGTACACTATAAATGATAAAGGACCAACAATGACCTTCACCCTGTCATACATTTGTTCAAAATTAGTGACTTGATAATTTCGTATGTCACAAACAAGTTTATAACCTCGCGACATACGACAATATTAATGTCATACAAGGGCTTGTCACCGAAAGAGCGTATCGGTAATATGGCGCCCTTGAGAATGATGTATGCAGCTAGTTAGATTATACTATACGTTCTTTCTACCTGCACGGCTCTGACATCTCCTAGACAAAGAGGCCTTGAAGCCTACTTTCGATCTCTACGATCTCAACGACTCACGTGAAATCCCCATTGATAATCTGCACCGCTTAATAATATTCAATAGATCAATTCAACATCGCACCTTACCAGGTCGTGCATTATCTACCTTTAGCTGTATTACTCACTCACAGTCGAACGCCAATGTAGTAATGATCACACATTTCGATGACTGTGTCTTGACTGTATTTATTCAGGAATGTGTCATACAATTTTTTAGACACACACAGTTTCAGTAACTGAAACATTGTTTTCAAAGTATATTCACATAATTTGGTTACGTTGCTCTACAGTGAGTTCGTCCAAAGTAAGATAACAGATTTTGGGCATAAATCAACTCCAAACATTGAACTTATGAAAAAAGTAGTTACTAGCATCATTAACGTTGCGAGTCATAAATATTTCATATTAGTTTGCATTCACTTCGGCGTTCTTCTTTCCTCCCAAAATTCACAAAATCGATGCATATAATCTAAAACAATGCCATGGGATTTGAAGAAGTTTTGCATTCCATTCTAAGCGATTATATCGACCTCTTGTTTGAATTACCACCCGTGACAAGAATTAAACTGTATCATAAAATTAACTCTGAGATTATTGATAAATTCGACAATATAAAACGGTGCGTATGACTATAGAATAAACAATGTGAACTTGTTGAAATCGTTTAGTGTGCAAATTTCTAACAATGAAGAACTGTGCTGCTACTTAAACGCAATTTAATGTCCCCATGAACGATGCATAGCTGCACCGCCAAGGGCACCTGTTATGAATACTGGAGGAATGTCAAGTGTGCATAGATGAACTAGCTGTCGTCTACATATCACTTTACTCTTATCATCCCCATTTAGGGACTGTAGAGGTGATGGTTGCATATCTCCCCGATGACTGTTGTGTATTCGAAGCAGGTGATTGTTGTCTACTTCCTGGATGGTTTTCCAGGATGAAATACGAATGAATAAGATATGACTTGAGAAGACACAAACATTACAACTAAATTAGAGCAGTCTTCAATGATTGCTCGAGGATATGAATACATAAATATCCTCCTCGAAGGTAATATAATCCAAAGAGGAAAATATTTCAGCCCCGGGGATACGCAACGCAGAATCAACATCTGTTTCCCCCCAAGGGCAAGGGAAAGCAACAATTTCTAGTTAAGTAGAGCTCGACGTCGGTTCGAGGTAGGAGTTGTTACCTCTCCAGGATTCCAGTATTGAAACCTGCGAGGCTGACATCAAGGTATCCGTGAGACCGGAATAAGGAAACACTGATAGACCGTCATCAGATGGGAGTATCGGATATCCTCAAAATTCATGACATATCGAGTGAGTAAAACCAATCTGCTTATAATTCTGATATCATTCAAAAAATATGTTTCGAATGGAAATACTCTTTTTATGGAATAAATTAGGCCATCAACGAGGGTTCTGCGATTACGGATGCTTTTTTTAAGAAATTCTTAAAGCGGGCCTTCTTTAATGGGCCATGAAGATTTGCAAAGAGAAGGGTATTACGAAGGATTTTGGTGACAATATGTTACCATGGCTTCTTTATCAGTAAAGATGTCTCTCGGATCCTTACACCAGTAATAATGTGGCAAAGGGAGCGTCATTTATTTGAAAATGATGTGACTTCAAAGAAGATAAGGATTTAAAGAAGCATTTGGGAAATGGGTTTATTTCTTCCCTTACAGTGCCGAAATCCAGGATACATTGTGAACCAAAGGTAAAGAGGAAAAATTCAACATTCACTTCAAAATTTTATGGATTGACTGGAATCTAAAAACTGTTACATTCACTGAAAAAAAATATTGTCATTTGTTTAAAGAAATAGATAAAATATAGATCAAACAATGTACTTACTCGCTTTCATTATTTTCGAACACCAACTCTCCTTGCATAGGCTCATAATCCTTGCCAGCCTTCGCTGTTCCATCTTCAGTCCAATATGGCACCACAACTTTACCACGAGCACCCGAATATCTTTGTACTTTCAATTCGTATGATCCAACCGATTCGACGATCTCATGGTCCTTACTCGAAAATGCAAATATACCGCAGTGATCGTCGTCGAGGATCATCACTGTTGCAACTTTAGGCGTCACCAATATCGCTGGATCCGATGGATTGCTAAGTCTCACATAGAAATGTTCGTCTTGTTCAAAGACTTCGTCGTCTATCACTTCGATCTTGAAGCGTTGTTCATTAACACCAGGTGGAAAGTTGAGAACACCCTTCTTGCCAATGTAATCCGAACCGGCTTCGGCAGAACCATCCTCAGTTTGATATTCAACAGACATGTACGATCCTATATCTCCACGTCGGACAACACGAACCTCGAATGATCCACAGCTTTCCATTACCGTGTAGTGGCCCGGTTCGAAATAGAACTTGCACACCGTATCGTCATCATCCTCTTGTACTTCGACTTTTTGTAATTCGGCCTTAACTTCGCTTAAATCACTCTGCGCTCGCTCTTGAATCTTTCTCACTATATTCCCACTTCCCATCATTTTTCTTGTAGCCTGTACTCTGTAGAATGCCCTCGTTTTAGGGCCCTTATTTATCAATTGTTCCTGGGCCATTAGTTCTAATTGCTCCAGATCACTTTGTGGGTACTTCTTGCGCAGGTCTCTAAGCGTTGAAATGTATTCACGTCGGGCCTCTTCGAAGTCCTTCATCTCCTCGTTGACCACGCCACCGTTTTCCTCCAGAGCCTTGATGTCATTTTCGCGGTTGTTCATCTCCAGGACGGCATCGCCCTCAGCGCTGACAATAACGCCGCGTTTGTTCATGCGATAATTCTTATCCAGATACTTATAGATTAGCATACGTCTGTCGGCGATGTAGGCGGTGAGCACTGTGGCTGGGAAGAACATGAATGTCAATAGGCCTTCCCACACCTCAACGCGTCCCGGTGAGATTTTTGACAGAATTAAGTACAACCAAATGTAGGCAAACACTGACCAAGTAGCCGTAACAAAGAACACTCGTAAATGCTTGATCTTTCGTACCTCTCCATTCGGAATCACCACAATGCAAAGTGCTATGATCACAAATAAATTATAGGCGGCCGATCCAACAATTGTACCAGGGCCTAAGTCACCGGCTTGGAACTTCTTGGCGAACATTTCAATGACTGACAGTAGAATTTCCGGGGCGCTCGAGCCCAACGCCATCAGTGTGAGATTTGCAACGGTCTCATTCCACACTCGAACAACAATGATTTGTGTTTCGCCATTGGCCTTCTTTATGACAACCTCCTTCTCCTTGGACGTGATCACTTCAATCGCTGCCATAAAGCGATCGGAGACAATTGAAACCCCGATAAACAGGTAGACGAGCGCAAGGAAATACACTAGACCTCTGGCGAATCGATCGCCAAATGTTAGATTTTCCAGTGGCATCCAGACACTCAACATTAAACCGTCTTGGCATTTGAGACGGTTGCTGCTTTCCTGGCGTTCGGCTATGGTTGTGTTTGCTGTTGGTTCTGCTGGTGTGGAGGTCTCTTCAGATTCGCAGGAACCTTGTGGGGCCTGAACGATTAGGACAATCGCAACTATGGCCATGGCAAATGCTGTCGATGTAAATGTAAATCTTCTCACTTTTTTACTACTCTTACGGTGTATTGATCCCATTTTGGTGGTAACGGTATCTAAGTCGGTGTTGCAGTTACTATTGTTGATGTTGTTGATACTGTCACTGGTGCTATTGCTAGTGCTACCAGATCTCGTTGTTTTCGTTGTTGGATGCATGTTTCTTAAATTCCACTGCCTTTCGATTCGATTTAATACTCTAATGATGATGATGACATTCAGTCAGTGTCAGTGTCAGTCGACGTTTTGCTTTACTCTTTATTCTAGGGGGGAAAACAGATAGACAGTGACGTAGATGACAATTGCTTCTGTTGAGTTCGTGCCAGCTGTTCGCTATCTCATGATTAAATCCAAGAAAAGAGTTTGATTAGTGTTAGTATATCGAGAATTTGCGATTCAAGTTCACCGAATTGAGTTAAGAAATCTGAAAAAAAGAGAAGAAAGGGAAAACTAAATGTGCTGCAGTCATTTTTAAAATTTCACTCTTCCGAGAGGCGAAATTTCAAAAATGCTACATTCTTCCCGTTCTCTTGAACACATTTTGAACACAGAGGGTGCATGCCGAGGGGGATGGAATTCATATTCTCTTTTGTAACAATATTATTTAAATGCATCTAGATATATTCCTATTGATCAGTGAATGCGAATATTTATGTGAACGAAAACGAATAAATTCCGGCTGTAGTATGTACATATTGCAGGTGCAAAATTGATGTATATTTGTGTCAGAGACAGGGCCAAATGATCCATATTTAGTTTGCAGCACGGTTTACGTTGTGCGAACATATAAATAGAATTTTCAGTCGATCTCGCGCTGATGTCGGCTAGCAAAACGGCTACAATATTTTGACGGTCAGCCGCGCCGATTCGTCCCCCGGCGACAAGTTTGCACAACAACCCGCCGTCTGACTGATCATTGGATGGACCCGACAAAGATGAACACACAAGCCAGGTATCTGCTTTGAGTGTATGAAATTATTTTAAAAATATTTTTTTTCTCTTTATTTTATTTTATTTTTAATTTAACTCTTTGCCACCATTTTTATATTTATATTCATTTGCAGACAAACACTGATTATATATTTTTCATACTTTGCTTTTCAAAAATTGCATAGCTTGCACATTGAATTGATTTTGCGGCACCCACCTTCACTGGGGAATTTCGATTGAATTTTGAGTATGAACCGTCGTACGTCGTGCTCCAGGAAACATGAGCATAAATATTTGCTTGAAACACAATAACAAAAAAAAAAAAAAACTATTAATTATGATTTCATATGGCCCCGAAAGAAAAAGCAATTTTATTTAATATATATATGTATATATTATTTTTAAATTCAAATTATAGCGAGAACGCGGACCGTTTTCGTAGCCGTCGCGCCAATGTCGATCCACAATACACTACTGCTCGGTACCCTAATCGATCGTTTCTGGTTTTGTAGCAAAGCGCGGTGGAATAATATCTAATCATCGCCATAGGCACTTATGTAGCGCGTTTGTTGCTGCTGCCGCTGCCGTTGCCGCCGCCGCTGTTGCTGCTTCTGCTTCTCGCTGTTGTATAGCGTCAACGACACATGAAACATACACTAAACACATACGTGTATACCGCCGACTGAAGACTGAAGCCGCCGACAAAAGTATCTCATATTGTGTTGAGTTTTTACGATTGAAAGAACAGGGGGGGGAACTAGTTGCAAGGCATCTTTTTCGGATTTCTGTCGTTTCCGAATGCAAAATATGCATGTGACATAGTAGCTGAGAACGTGCTAGACAAATGCACTTACACCACATGTGTGTATGGAAATGCTATATCCATGTGTGATGTGGTATGAGTAGGGTGAGCAATGCGTCATGCCCAGATGAGCACTGACATCAGGCTGTATGGTGAGTGATCTATAGATTCTTAAACCTGTTGAGAGAATATGTATTATCTAATTTCGATTGTTTGTCTTATTTACATTTAGAAGGCAATCAGAATGTTGTGTGTAGGCCGACTGCCTTATGTTCGTTACGCAGCACGCATTTGAGTAGGCTCGGTTTTCTGAACTTCCTGTGGGCAGAGGAGGAGGGATCTGCCAAATTACATTACCATATTCACACGTACCTCTAGCTATTTCGTATTATTTTTCGACAGATTTCATTGACTTTGGGTAAGAGATTGAATTTTGTTTGACGAGAGTCTTTCATTATGTAAATTTTGAATCAAAATTATGTTTTTTCTTTCCTTTTTTTGATATGAGGGGGGGGGGGGGGAGGGGGATAGATAAAGTGAGTAATAGAGAATCGTACGAGGAAACGAAATTGGAATGACTTAATATGTACATACATTAGAATGTAAAAGTGTACATGCATGTACTGAAAATACAGGCATTCTTCGGATGCGATCATCTTTTGGTAATTCATCCGACTAAGAGTGATGACCTCAATTCTGGCCTGGAGAATTTGTTTTTCCACTAATTGGCATGATCTAAAAGAGAAGATAAACATTTAGTTTGATGGAACTATTGTACTTCTTAGACTTTAAATTGTATTCGACGTTTAGCATTAACCAAACAAATTCTTGCTATCGAGGATAATTGGCGCCACGAAGAAGTATGTGCTTAAAGTAGAAGACAGCTATTGGCATCTGTGATTATCTTCTTGATGAGTGCCACTGCATTATTGACTCACTGTGAAAACATGAACAAAATAAACTTTTGGCTTGTCATAGACCTTGGTGCTCATTGTTCGTCATCATTATGATGAATACTGTAGTAGTATAACATGACGCAATGCTAAAGGTATTTTACTTTTTTTTATTAAAAGGCTTAAGTTTGAGCTCCAATTGCTAAGGGTGGTATCAGATTCAGATTCACACGGGACGCAAGAATCGCCTGAAAACGATTAACCACTTATTTAGCAAACTCTCTAAATAGGACATTTGCCTTATTTCCTACCCTATCAAGGAGACACATCGGTACCTAGGGCAGTCAAAAATCCGACCGAATACAACTCGTCTTAAACGTCTGTGATATTTTAACATAATGATCTAAGAGCTTAAGACACAGTTAAGCTTTTCCGCAGAAAAGAAACCAACTATCCGCTTTGGAAACATAACAACACTTGGAAAACCAAGACGAATTGGATCAAATAAATTCGAAAATAATCAATGAACGGAAGCAATTCAAACCTTTCGCATCCTGTTAGCTTCAATGAGTCGGACTTAGTACATGATAATTATGTTATAAGAAACGCAACTCCTTGGGAACTAAAAACGCAAACTACGTTCTGGACTTAATCACAGGAAACATCCTTAAAGAATATCCCAGGAAGTTGTAGAAGCTATAATTATACCGATAAGAAAATATTTTTTCCAAGACGTTGACAAGGCTTGGCACGAACAAATTGTAACTAACTACTTGTCTTCATAAATAGTGATCAAATAACCTTCCGAAAGCGAAATAAAGGATTTGGACTTCACTACTTTGAACTCTAATGTTAACTCACTCTTACACCAGTGACCAAACTGTCAATGTCAAAACACGAACGACGAACGTTTAAAAATAATTTAAAATTACGGAGTGACGGCAACTTTGAGATGAAGCGCGTATTTCGTTAAACGGCTTCGTCAACAAACATACTATGAGTACGGTAGTGGTATTGGGACGGAATTTTTTTTTTGATTAAAATTAACGCCACATTGCAGTGCATGAATAGAGTGGCTATAGAGTTATATTGCAACATTATTTATCGTTGGTCAATGGCCTGGACTAGACACGGGGCATGTCAAAATTGACTTATTGAAAACTCGATTCGATGAACGTATAACACGTTATATTGGGAAATGATCCTGCCGATTGACCGCCTAGACTGTGTGATTTTAGACGAGAGATAGCGTCCGTTTCCGTCGAAATGTCATGGAAAATTGGGTTCAACGAATCCGAAATCCGTCGTGTCATCGAATATTGGGTTCAACGAATCGACAGCTACAAACTTGCCCATGGTGGGCATACGAACAACGTCGATTTTCATATTTTGTTTGCATATATTTCTTTAAATCAATAGTACAAATTTAGATATAACTGAAATGGTTCTCATTTTACGTAAAAAAAGTTGTCAAGTTATTATTGGAAAACCCGATACATGGAAATATCTCTTGTCCTAAAATTCAAGTGAAAAGAACATGCATATGCTAAAGCTGGTGTATGCACAATTCTGGAGTTGTACCAAGCCAAGAAACAAAAACGTATCTTTACTATACTCATGTACAAACTACTCTCAAATTTTTCACATCAAAAATCCATCGTCAATCCATTTTGGTACATAATAAATGAGGATATTCTCAGATATCTTGAAATAATGACAGTCCAAGATGAAATTCAGATTTTCGCTTGTTAGCGTAAGAGCCACGTGAAAGTCCATCGCAGGGAAACCAATTCCCGTGTAAATGCGGTGCTGGCAGGAACTTTCAAGGACGACAAAAAAAAGAAATAAAAACTGTTTTAAATCCATATGTATGTGTGTATATTCTGATCATCAACATTTATGTGTATACACTTCCATATTAAAAATCGCACTTGAAAATTATTTCTTAGAGTGTGGCGTTTGACTTAAAATGAATCAAGAAAATGTAGGCTAAACGCCTAGCTGTTGGTGAAGAAATCCACTCAACAAGGAAGCTAATTGTAGGTTTCCATCTGCCTGCAGAATTTCACTTGAATTGAGTATGATATAAAAGTATACATAAAGTGCCTCGTAAAATCAAGGTTTCTTAAACCTTGTGATGTGCAAGGTGGATACAGGTAAGCTATTATCGAGAGATATACCTACATTTTATGGCAAATATGAGTACATACGTGCCAATGTCTATTTTTGACTGCCTAAATTATCCAATTACTTTAATGGATGTTGTTAGAAAAGATATGTTCGAAAATGTTCCAGTTTAATTGCGAGATTGTTCTATTAAGTCGTTCATTTGTTTAAGGAAAGCTAAAAACACATAACAAGCACTGTTCTTCAATGTTGACATCCCCATTTTAATTGCATTACTCAAACTCAACTCTAATAGGGTTGCCACAGTAGATCAATCTTTACACTGCGGCAGAGCCTGGAAAAGGTCCCAAAAATAACGACAGCCACCAACTAATCGTCGATTTCAAGACCGTATATGACATTCCTGTCAAACTCAACAGGTTGTGCGATGGAGAATACTCGCTGCTCCATCAAGTTCAATAGCGAACTCACCGTAACTAATAATGTAAAAATAGCATTCCATAGAAGATTGTACAAAAACCACACGCTAACACTAGAGACACGCTCTTCCAGAAGTCCGTATAAATGTTAGCATGATTGGCACGGTACAGCCCATGAGGGTGGCTTTGAGATGAATGCGGCTAAAATGGGGAGCTAAAATGGCGGAGAAAAAGGCGAAAACGAAATATATGCTGTCAGTACTGAGATCAAACGCAGAAGAACTCTTCCCAACCGCTGTTTCTTTGAGCTCAACATGCAGTTGAGTACACTTTATATAAGATACTGATCATCACTGTCCTTATGTACGGCGGAGGCAGAGTTAAACAATGTCGTGGTTAAAAAGATCGTGTGCTGTGTCGCCATAAGCTTTCTTATTGTGTGGCTATGCATAAGATTGGGTTAATGTACTCAATACGGCGATTTGAAATCCCACATTCGTCAAATTATGTTTACCCGATTACCGGTTTACCGATTACCCGATACGTGTCAAAAAATGATCGAAAATAGTGTATAATATAAAACACCATACAGATGGCCACATCGTCATGATAATGACAATGCGTATTTACAACTGAGCAGGATTTCCGACACTATTTTTAAGTGATTTCTGAATGGAAGAAATGGCAAAATTTACTGAATACTTTGAGAGCTGGATGTCATGTGTGACTTTGTCACCTGCTGAAACATATCATTTGGAAATCATTGCTATCTGGTCATCCAAATTTAGGCGGAATCTAAATTAAATGTCTTTCCTTACAATTTAGTTCCCGCCAATAACAGACTGGATGACCCTGTATTTCAATCATTACTTTACAAGACATTTGAGTCGGCTTGTAAACTCACCAATATACAAAAACAAGCAACAATAAAGAAATATTGGGTTATCAAAATGAAATAAGACTCATTTCGATATCTTAACCAAGACGTGACGATATCTTGTCTGTCTTATCATATAAAAATATCTTTTCAAGTCCCACAGGTTCAGTTTATGGTAAAAGCAAAAATATATGAAGACATGACATCATCAACATAGTTACTCGCTGGTCTGTTAGAGGAGTTCTTTTAGTGCCAAAAAAGAAAAAGGCAATATACTCAGCTATTAAAACGAAACACTCCCTGAAACGATATTTGTTGGACATGTGACAAGAAATGCCTTTGGTCGTCTGCTTTTGTTTTACTCTTGCCCTTTATTTTGAAATACTTGACTGATTGTCAGTGGTCCGAAATTAATTCAAATTCTTCAATGTCAACTGTTTTCATTTCCTACATCTATTGGGAATTCTAATTTCATCTGTTAAGCTTTTGAATTCCTGTCGTCAAACATCCCATCACAAGTTGTGGCAAGGGTATTATGAAAACTTGTTTCCTTCATAACGAAACTGCTTTTAGTAATAAGCATGTTTGCAAAACAGAAAATGGAATGCCGGAATGTGTTCAATGTGTGTACACATAATTATACTTCGGTTGAGATGTCTGTTGGCTATTGCAGTAAAATTATGTAAACTCATACTAAACATTCTCTGTAAAGGATGTGTTCGTAAAACGGCTTCAACATCGGAGTTGACAATCATACCCAGATGGAAAACACCTTCAGAATCTCCTTAAAACCAATTGAACTCCCTAAACTAGGAATAAGTGTTAAGTTTCTGCAAAAGAACAAATCATCAAAAGGCACTCCACATATTCAAGATATCAATGCTGATCACATTCAAGTACAAATCATCAAAAGGCACTCCACAGTCCACAGTCCATATATTCAACATTTCAATGATGATCATATTCAATAAATAAGCCCCTTACTCACTGAATCGTAAAATTATTTTCCAGGATTCCAGTTGGAGTACATATGTTCGTTAACAGACAATTTATGCATCGAATGCCATTAGCCATGGTGACCAGATATTCTGAATGACATTGAATCCACTCAAGATGGGGTGACCAGTTATGCAGAAATTAATGACTTTATTATTTCCATGTGAGGATAACACAAATTCCATTTCGAAGAAGAAAGGACTCGTAGATGGAAAGTCAAGTGAGTGTCTCAAGTATGACCCAGAAATTTATCATATTCCATACCATCATAACCTTATTTTTAATTACATTCACGTTTTTTTTTTTTTGAAGAAATCTCTACTTTTGATTACTTATCAAATCCGGCCGTGCATGCATTGCTTGTTAAAGGCAAGCCACTAAATGTAGCAACATTCACGAACTTTGCTGCTTAATCTTATCCAAATATAAATCTCTATCTTTGACCAAGGATTCATTTGATGAAGAGATAATATGAAGTGCGCAATTCAAAAAAAGGAGGGCAATATTAAATTTACAGACATGATATCTGACAATTTTAGCCGGCAGATAGCACTGATGACGGTCTTGTATTTGATAAGAGCAAACTGAAAAGATTTCAACGAATACGATTGCGTTTATCTAACGAGGAGGTCAGAGCTTACATCATAATTTAGATCATGCCATTGAGACATGTCCAGTTTTGGTATTATTTTCAAATTGACGTAACTAGATTTGATTAGATCGCAAGTAGTGGCGTGATAAATTCAATATGTTATTGGCCATATGTACCTGAAGGTATTTTGAATAGGAAAAGGAATGAATTGAAATTGGTATCTCCACTTCAGAATCAAAATTATTTATGGTAGACAATACATTTAATATCTTTGACTTGATGGTTTGTCTGTGTTTGCAGGCGACTACAAAAACAATGTTCTTCAGTGACGTTGCACAATTATTGTGTGTTTATTTAGACAGCATAATCTTTCAAATATACTGAGGTTATCAGCTGTCAGAGACATTAATTTGATATGCTTCTGATTGACTTTTATTATATGGTTCATTATCATGTTCTGATAAGGGATCAGATGGAATTAGTCACAGGTATGTACATATGTAAGTGTGTGTCAACGAGTACGTCAGACTGCCATACACGATCGTTTTGGTCGAAATTGCAGTGTCAACATTCAACAGCAAGAGAAATAATCGGAAAAGTTTGGATATATTCGGATTTATTTAGACTGACAATTATGACGGTTTATTGCCACATACAAGCAGTATTGACGTAATTGTGCAGTTTTGCGAAATATAATCTATTACATTTGTGATTACGATTTGGTTTGTATTATTTGTATAGCTGTTCTAATCATTTATAGCAATCTTTATGGTTGTGCGTGCTTCTGTTCTCCCTCGTACGCAGGAACCAGGTTTTTTGCGATTAATAAAAGGCAAGTAAGAAACTTTTGTCAAGTATGAGATATTTAGTTGATATCTTGAGCTTGCTAGGACGAACGAATTAAGAGCTTCATAATCGTCTTCAATGACCCGCACGTTCCTTAAAAGAGGTCGCGGGGACAAAGCGCTCCCGAGAGATCTTCAGGCCACTGGATCCTCCGCCTCGTCCGAAACTCATCAGGAACTATGCACAAACGCAACTAGGCGAATTTTTGAATTTGGTTCCTGGGTCTGCCAAGCGGTCCACAAATTGATGGAGCCGCATTCAGCGCGTGATGATGAAGCATGTGCTCAACACTGAGTTCCTCATACACTGACGTGCTTAACACTGCCCGCAACTCCCACAAAAGCACGAAGAAATCAACTTGTGATCGAAGATCATGGATGGGACCTGTAATTTTATTCCGACTGGCAGAGTTTGAAGAGGTGCAGGCGTGAATTATAATATAATATTGGTGGCGTTACAGCCCGTAGAGGGTCAGGGCCTAGCTTCTCAGCGACCACTCGTGTTGTGCGTGCTATTATTGTTCTATCACGAGTGGAAGGGACCTACAGTTTTATGCCGACTCCGAACGGCCAATTTTGAGAAGCTTTTTCTAGACAGTTATACTCTTTGAGCATTGTCAGTGACTCGAAAGAGGTGGGGCCGTGAAAAGTATTTCTTGTCGTACCAGGAATCGAACCTAGACAGACTGGTCCAAGTGCGTAGGAGTCGACGCACATACCCACAACGCCACGGGCCACCACGGCGTGAATTATGTGTATGTAAATTCGGGGATTGAACCTGACCTCTCCGGCGTATTAGTTGACTCAGCAACCCAACCCGCTACGGCGATCACTTAGAGTTTACAAGATGAATTTTTGCATCTTGAAGACTACGAAAGGTTGTGTTTGAAAAGAAAAAATCTAGTTTGATTGTAGATTTTTAAAACTGAAGCAAAGTTTATCTGTATTTAGCTTGAAAGGTGGTGTTTAAAGAAAAACCTAGTTCATTTGTAGATTTTCAAAACTCCAGCGAAGTTTATCAGCATTTTGCTTCATATTCTAATAAAACTTACACATCGTAAGACCCGCCATTTCTTATAACTCTAAGATGACATTCAAGTTGCTATCAAGTTTCAGCTTTACTCAAATCTCAGATTATTTCTATACACAACCTTGTGCGAAATTCAGTTCCATGTGTAAAAGTAAGATTATAGCAAATAACATATTCAGGGCGTCTCCTCTGCAGGAACGAACTTGAAGTTTGCGTGTTGACAAGTGTCAACAAATTTTAACTGTTACATCCAATTTTCTCTTAAACGTCTACATTCATGACATTGTTGACACTGTCTGCTTAAACTTGTGAAAAATTACACCCATCCTCTGTCGGGAAGGAAACTTTATCTTTCGCATCAGGTGTTATATTTCTTCAACCGGATTTGAACTGTATTTACATACGTACATACGTATACTATATACGATTATTTTACTGGATGTCATTATTTTTTAAAAGTGATGCCGATGTGCTGAAGCGTATGGAAAATTATGTAGCGTTTTACTTTTCCGATTGATTCCTTGACACTCTCAAGGGGTATGGAAATTATTATTTCAAAAATGTGCTGAACGCTTTTACTTAAATAACTTGTCTTGTTCAAAGCATACGAAGAAACGCATGCTCTTAAATTAGTCAACACCATTGTTTAACGACAATTTTCATAACACCCCCAACCAATCATACACACATGAAAATAAAACGAATATAGTAAATTCTTGCAGAACGATTTCTATTAAAACAAAACATAGAACATCATAAAACAAGATATGACACGAAATAAATGGTAAGGACAAAGTGTGTACGTGACATAATAAAATTTGTTCGCAAAAAGTGAGGGGTGAAAGTGAACATTTCAGCTATTCAGCTTATTTTTGGCGGTTATACACGAAATAATGTGAATGCGACTGTCCGTTGGGTTTGGTAAAACGTTACAAAAAATAATGTCAAAAAATTCTAAAGGTCAATATAGGTAGAAGTCAGCTGCCTCTTTTTCTGGTAGATATTGTGCAAGGCGCACATAGAATGTTTACTATTTTGACTGATTCAAGCAAAATAAAATGGTTTATCCTCGTGTATGAGAAGGAAACGAAACACAAATCAAATTTCAGACGCCTTTTTTTACCGACGCAGTTTAGACTCGATTCGGGGTATTGCTGTGAAGAAAAACTAAGATTACAGCGCAGCACAAAAAAAGGACTAATCAATTAATCCGAAGATCCTCAAAAAATGTGAACTGAATCTTCTATACAAATATAGTCAATCCTTAAAGTCGTACATCCTTGAATAACCAACGCCGTTAACGAATACTTTGGCTCAAGAGGAGGTAATAAAATAGCAATCATTCCTATTCTGCGGCAAGTCCTAATGCGATGGTCCGGGGATAAAGTTATTATGAGGGACGTCTGCAAATCGCCCCATGAAATCGTAACGAATAAAAAGGTGGTGATTCAATAAGAAGTGAGCTCTAACATGTGACTATAAAGTTTACTGTAGACTACCAAAATGATCAAGTGGAATCACTCGTAAGTAAGGTTAATTTCTTGATGGTTTTCTCAGAGATCTCGTGAAAAGTGCCTTTTGGCTGCCACTGGAAAGTGTAGACCAAGCACAACAGGTTTGGGATACCAAAGCTGGTAGCATAGGCTTATATCAACAAATGGCTCATCTGAACGAAGTTGTTTTCGAAAATTGTTCGTTCTCTATTGATGATGAACCCCTAAGGACTTAAGAGGATCAAACTGACAGTAGTGCCGTCATGTAAGCCAGTAGTGTAATTGCCCCTGAAAACGCAAAATTCAAGCATATACGTAGAAAGTTTTAATTTCGCACCCCCCTTGAGTAAGCAGAAGCGAAACTTAACGAAACTTAACAAAACTTAACATAACTTAATGAAACTTAACCAACTGGTTGTTATTCTGTATTTCCATTTCTGCATTTTTGCCAGATTGGCCCATGTCTTCCTACGTCTATATGTGGGCATGAAGCATGGCCTACTTTAGGAAATGAGATGTGCTTAATGGATTTTAGGAAACGATGGATGCCTGGTCAGCTTTATTTCTGCGCGTAAGGCTATTCCCGTAAGACTATCCCCAGGAACTCATAAGAACCAGAGTTCAGTGCTCTGTAGCGCGGACGGTACATAAAAATAAAGTAGCAACTCTAATTCAAACCATTTGAATTAATCTACAATATTATGGAAATTAAACGAAAGTGAAGTTGCAAATATCCCAAACACAAGACGAGATGACCTTTAGACAAATTGATGGGTGGGTAATTTGCAGGTTCGTTGCGTTTACTAAACATGACATCCAAGTAATCGAAGTCATCGACCAATATAAATATTCAAGCGCAAATTGACGACACAAATACTCACGTCTTCACATTGAAGAAGAATACATCAAACAACTTAACGATGACCAGTCCAATCAAGATGTTAAGGAGAGGACGCATATTCCTGTCACATAATGTAGTTCAATAAATTTGTATTGATTAAGAAAAATTCAATCAAAAAATAGTTTTCTATCGCGAAAGTAATTTATGCATTTAAAATGGAATTTGGTTGGAATTTTCGCAAATATTGTTAAAAGTTATTTCGAAATTAAAAGACATGAACTTGAACTCGAATTAATTTCACCCTTGTTTTACACTACACTTGGCTGCTTACCCCTATCACAAGCACACAACTCGAAGTCGCATGGCAACAGACGGGGAATTTATTTTCCACCACCTTCATCGTAATAAGTACACAAACAAGTTTAAAAACTAATCGAGAAGTTTACCCATTGATCAAATCGGGTGATGTTTGAACATACCCTTGCATAAACATGTATGGTAAATTGAATTAAAACCCATTGTAGATCCGACCACGTGTATTTCTATCGATTGATTGAGACGTGTAATAATACAAGGTTCAAACTCTAGGTTCACATTCGGGCTGAGTTCAAAATCACTAACACACAGTACTGAAACGTGAAGAGCACTTAATCGCAAACATCATAGATGTGATGCAACGCATCGCGTTCTAACATGAAAACAACCAGCAAACACAACATCGTAATATGTAGCATTTCATAAAAAATTATAAATTAATTATTTACAAGAATCATCGATGCTAAATATTAAAAATCACTTATAATGCATTATCGTGCCACAAACGACGTTGTTTTTAGTGGCGGAGATCCTTAAATTGGCAACATTGTTTTCTGTGACAGCTAATTTGACAGTGCTCGGTTGTTTTGAGGTTAGTTTGGTTTGGCAGTTTATCATGGATCGACAAAATATTGTTCAATTCGATAAATTCAAACTAAATTCATTGAAGAAACATTATTATCCAGAAAAAATGATCATTTGGTGCGCTTGGAGCGGTGGAGTTATTGCATATTGTGTTCAAAAATTATCCACAAAAATCTTATTTGCCGAATTCCAAAGATGTGCCCAATGAATAAATACGTTCCGTCATCATCCATACAACCCCGCTGCGACAATACGAGAGTACAATGATTTACGTTGGAAAGGAACTGTCAAAGTATGAAAATGATAAAAGTTGATGATAAATATCATCCGTCGTGATGCATTCCACTTGTGGGCCACAATTCCTGTCTCTCTCCCTCTCATTAGGGCTTATGAGTACATTTTTTGACATTACGCAACGGTTTCTATGGGTTTGGACCTTCCTTTAATTTTGTCTAATTAGCTAATATCTGTAATATTGATTTAAGTCAACAACAGCTTTTGTTATTCAATGGAATCCCTGACTATTTTGTTGTGTTTCTGCCTCTAACTCAGAGAATTTCCTTCCAGCTTCTTGAAAATTGAGAAACTGTACACACCCAATGTCTCTGTGCAATAGTATCCCAGGAAAACTGTCAAAATAGTGAATGCATATCCCTATACAAAAGCATAAATATCAATCTTTGTAATCTTTCATTTAAATCATTTTGTGGTTGTCCCTTGCCAGGGGATCTTGTAAAATCATTCAGTTTTTGTATTCAACATTTTCGAAAAGTAATTAGCTTTGATGTACAACTTGACTGGCATGTGTCGAAATTGACATAAATCACCTGATGTCATTGCAGCAATAGGAATTTGAGCAGCAGGAATTCATGCGGCAGACTCTTGCCCATGTTATTGCATTGAAGTGAACCAAAATAGCCACATACACAATAAACACTCAGATGGTGTTAAATAAATGTGGACATGTCTAGCAGAAATTCTTAAATATTTTCAATTCAAAAAATTCTACAAATTTTACGTAAATATGTACATATGTATTTTATACATATGCATGTAGGTTAGGTGCAATGTTCCTTTTCAATCACTAATTCAAAGGTGAATTATTTGAAAATAGAATGTGGAAATATTTTAGAATCAACGACCATGGTTGTCGATCGATAAGCGATAATTGCTGTTAGTCGATTGTGAATATCTGCTTTTTGCACGGTGTAGATTGTGATCGAAATGTATTGATTCGCCAATCGACTAACGTCGGTAGCGTGGAGAATTTCGTAGCCGACGATAATGATGCGTCAGAGAAATAAAAAAAAAATGCTGTGACCGAAATCTGATTTTCGTTATAAAGTTGTGTCACTAAAACAAATATTATACGCACACGTAAAATGTATCATTACAGAAGGGCTTGAACAAATTATGTCGGTTCAAGCCACAAAAGAACTGGAAGCTCATTCGCTGATCCACGGCAATGTTTCATAGCTGTGTTGTCAGTTCGTGGTAAGTTTATCTATTGGAGATCAAATTGAAGTCTAATTTGATCGATTTAGTGAAATAATATGGGATCATCTAGTTCGTGGTCCGTATTTGACACCCGTGTTTTAATCACATACGTCAAACCGAACTTCAACAGTTCAAAACACTGGTAGTATTGTTCCACAGAGCATTAACGTATTTTTAAATCCACTTGTTAAACCTTTTAACAACAAAATGTTACAATATTACCTGTCAATTAATTACTATAATAATAATATGGGTGGCGCTACAGCCCGTAGAGGGCCCGTCCTAGCTTCTCAGCAATTACTCGTGTTGTGCGTGCTATTGTTCTATCACGAGTGGAAGGGAGTTTTATGCCAACTCCGAACGGCCAAGGTTGAGATGCTTTTTCTACACAGTTATACTCTTTGAGCATTGTCAGTGACTCGAAAGAGGTGGGGCCGTGAAAATTATTTCTTGTCGTACCAGGAATCGAACCCGGACAGGTAGGTCCAAGTGTGTAGGAGTCGACGCACATACCCACAACGCCACGGGCCACCACCAATTAATTACACATTGCCGAAAATAAAAATATCCAATACAATTGATTCGAATACTAATCGACAACCCAACTAGTGGGTAAAGGTGTAGCACATCAAACAAATCTTTTTGTGCATTTTTAAAAAAAATTAAGGAAGAGCTGATGAATTATTCTAAGGAAATCAGTATCGGCACAGACCTCGAATCAGAATCTAATGCAATGTGACTGCCATGAACCAGAGTCACAAGTCGTGTTACTAATTAGAAAAAATCTTTGATTTTTTTTAAAGTTATTCCGGTCATAAGGAAGCTCCGCTTTTGTTTCACTAAAAAAGCATATGCCATGGGCAACAGAATATAAAATGTCTTATTTATTGATTCATTTAGATAAGACAAGAGTATTTTAAGTACAAAGTTTTAACAAATTCGGAGTTATTTTGAAGTTAATTCAATTGAATTGCAAAAAAACATACAAAGATATACATATGCACGTGGAATGAAGAAGTCCCGAAGGAAGGAATAAGATTTGAGAGAACTAGAGCAGAATAGCAAATCTAAACCGTTTGGCTTTCAAAATAGCTCTAAACTTATCGGTACAGAGCTCCATAGTGTAGTAGCGATGTCCTATAATGATGTCGTAATGGAATTAGAGCACGTCTTTTAAGAGTGCGCGCAAAACTAGTTTTGTTATACACATGCTTGGGAATCTTGTTCACTGTAATGTTCAATTTTTCGTCAATTTTTGCGTCTGTGTAACCAGTCCGAAAACTTCATTGAATGCATCTTGTAGTTTTCGTTCAGTGAAACAATCAACCTTACTGTACACAACAATCAGATTTGCGTGAGAAACAGGAAGAACGAATATATCGGAACATTGGAGAAGCCAGTACGTTCCGCCGAAAATGTATCGTGTTAAACATTTATAAATGTTAGAATTTCACAAAGAATTTCCCATATAAATTCCATCAAAAATGTATGGCGAATAATGTCGAACAGAATTCAGAGCCATGCGCTATAAAAGATAAAGAGTTTTGTGTAAATAATGAGTTTTCCAATTGGGACTTGACAACTTTGAATTTACACTGTGAACGCTTCTGTAAATCAATGACAAAGCAGTTTACAAAAAAGTGCAAATTTATTACCAAAATTTCCAGTCAGCGATGACAACTTTAAGAGCGTTAACGGCAAAGTTTGGTCGTAATTCTCTTCAAAGTAGACAAGCAATTTATAGTCTAGTGAACAAATTTGAGTCTAAATCGCTGCTGAATGGTCCAGTGTCAGTGAGCTGATCGAGGTTGAAGTACTCGTCGCAATCGAACCAAAACAGTCAATTCCACTGTTGCGAAGTTTGGAAAAGGATCTTCCCCTGCACCCTTTTGAGATGGAAATGACTCAAAAACTAATGCCACAGATTACCTCATAATCTAATAAGTTCACTTCAAATAGTAGTAGCGATGTTGCTACTTCTAACAACTATTAGTTTTCAACTAAATAAAAGTCACATGATAACCACAGTCACTATGTATACATTTGAATCCATTGGGATAGGTCGGTGAAGTTACAAAAACTTGTCCTTATTTGGAAGTTATTAACGCTACGAAACTCAGTTATCATCTAGAGTGTTGTGCAAATGCTTCAACATCGTTAATTTTTGATAAAAATAAACCAAAATTAAATTGGACTTTTTTCAGAACCAACAGTCATTCTCTCGGTGTCCCAACGCAAAACCAGATTTTACAATTGCAATTAATAATGCTTTCAGATAAATCATCAGCGATAATTCAAGACCAACATATTACGACCATCCCCATCCGCTCTCGGTTTAGGGATAGTTGTGAAATCAAATTTCAAAAATATAAACGAAAAAAAAAGAACCGAATGTATCCCCTTCAGAGTTAAAATTTATCGTTGTGCATTTTATGTGTTTATTCATTTATCTTTTTGCCTCTTGTGTTTTGGGTTGACATGCTCAGAATAATCGATTCGAACAAAAACAAAATCAAAAACGAGGAAAAAGAGCACGAAACGATTCCCCTCAAGGAAAGAAAATGGCAAAACTTTGAATATTTACGACACCAAAACGAAGTATACTCGGTGTGTTGCTCGTATGCACCCTTGCCAAGTGTGGTATCGAGTTGAGAATGATTAAATGTGGATGTGCCACAAACACTGAAACCACTAATTGTATGAAGAACTATAAAGTGCATTGTTATCTTGCCACGCGTATTGGCGACTGATGACGGTATTGTGCGATTTTTTTTTTGCAGAAACCACATGAGCATGGTTTGAGAAGGGGTTAAATGATTAAATTGCTGTCGTCATAATCACTGACATTGCACAACATTCCCGTGTAAGTATATCGACTGATTTTGTTTGGAAATTTGAGAACACACAATTTGATCGCTATCACAGCTGATGACGTCGATCGTGTGAAAGTTTTGAGAATTCCGCACTCAATTGGATTCAATCAAAGTTCGGTGTGATAACCCCACCCCTTTGGCTCGTTCAATTATCAAACTCTGATAGCCTCAACCCCCGCTATCCACACAAAACACTCGCGTCTACCAGTTGAAGAATTGGACGAATCAGCATGTTTTTGGATAGCTTTCTGTTTGAGTTTCGTGTGTGCAAGTAAATCAAATTTTATCATGTCACTGGGTGACTAGTTAACAAAGCACAGCGGGGCCACATTAACATTGTTTTCGCCTTCAATCTGTCGTTTCTGATTACAATATTGTATGTGACATGCACAGTCGTAGACACAAATTACCGCGGAGCTTGGTACAGGCAAACAGCAGCAGCAACAAATAGCAGAATACTGTCGTAAAATTAGGTACTACCACCACGGTGGCCACCTCTACTGCACTGTGTCCTTCAGGAATTTATTTTTTCTTCTCTCAATTTATTCACCTTCGAAGCATATGCTTGAGCTCTACAGGACATACGGAATGATAGCGAACACGAGGGAGCGGTTTTAATAGAATTCAAATTGCTTACACTCTAGCACATCATTTCAGATGTACAAGGTGTCGTGGTACGCAACTGTCGGCACACCGAATAGGACATTTTCACTTGCGATTTGTTTTTGAAATTTCGAAAAAACAGTTCCCGATTTTGATTCGGATGGCACGCGATGTACAATATCATCACTCGCGGTCACGCACGGAAAGAAGAACTACAATACAATGTCCCAGTAGAAGATGTGAACAGGATCAGCGGTAACAGCAGTTCTTACGTAGTAGAGTCGAGCGGACAGAATGCATGGCGTTAATCCGTGGTGATGTGTTTTTTCGTTTTCCTTTTGCAATTACATATTATTAAGTTTTGTCTTCTTTCGTTGGTGCAGCACAAACACATAAGTTTGTACGAGCAGAGAAACACAGAACAAGAGACGGAAAGCGAGGAGAAAGAATTGAAAAAAAAAGTTAGTATTTATTTTTTTGTGTTGAGAAAACCAAACGTAAGTTCCACCGAACCGCGCGATACCTGTTCGACGACTGAGGAAGGATATACTGAGCTCTAGTTGTACCACAACCTAAAAATGTTTTTCTCCGCCAGACCACCCTATCCTCAAACCCCGTCACCCCTCTACACATACACACTAGACCCATCGGCAAACCAACCAGACAACCAACCCCAAAAATGAACAAGGGAAATAGAAAAGCAACTCTACAAAAACCAAAGGAAAATGAGAAAAACACAAGAAAAATGACACGAACCAACAAAAAAAAAAAACTTTACGGAAGAAAACCCCTATAATACAACACGTTAACAACAACATCAACAGAATCAGCCGAGCAACAGCAAGAGCAGAAGCAACAACAATAACAACAACCATGCCAAATTGTTAACAAGCGATTCAGTTAAATGATAAAGGGAACTTGGGAAAATATGCAAGAAGTGGATTGTCTTTATCACCACCGCTGCCGCTCGGAGAGTAACACACATACATACTCTACTCTACTCTCTCTCTCTCTCTCTCTCTGTCTTCCTGACTCTCATGCTCATCTAATGGGCGCAATGCGCATGGCAAAAGTGTCGCAAAAATTAGAAGAGCAAGAACGTAAATTTGAGCGAAGGGACATTCCAAAGCAATCGTGCCGATGTACCTATGCTAAAATATAAAGTGTTGTCGGTTTTTGTGCGCTCATACTAGCGGAAATTAACTAATAAAAATGAGCTGTAACAATTAAAATAAAAGCAAGCCAACGGCAGCGACATGGAGGAGAACGCCAACACAATATGACAACTGCCAACTGCCGACACTGATGGGCGTAAAAGTTCTGGCAGAGCGTGTGATGTGGTGGTCATCGTGTACGCGTTCTGCTTGGCATCAAGTAGCGGCACAGTAATATCGTAAACGACTTTAGGCACTGAGCAACAGTGTAGGAGGGGAATATTCAATATGATTGAAATGAGAAGCGTTTACGAGATGCACAGAGCTTTATGTTTTTCAAAAGTGTTGCCTGCTTCTTCTGCTTCTGTACAACATGGTTTGGTATGAGCTTTTCTGCATGGTACCTTATTTCTATTATTTAGTAACATTTCGATGATGATTCTTCTAGAACGGTCTGTTAAGGCATAACCTTAAGTAAACTCGGGCTTATGTCAGAATTCAACGAAGAGCACCCAGAAGAATAGCCAAATTTCAGATTGGCCATAATTGCTTCTGGGAACATACTACGTCGATTATGGTCGGACCTTTAGAACTAAGTCGCACTTCTTACACAGCCGAGAACAAAGTAAATAAAATGTCAACGAATACCGCGCATTGCTCTCAAATTTACAGAGTTCTGAATTAGTGGCTAGTGGCTAGTGGCTACTGGCTAGTGACTAGTGGCTAGTGGCTAGTGACTAGTGGCTAGTGGCTAGTGACTAGTGGCTAGTGACTAGTGGCTAGTGGCTAGTGGCTAGTGGCTAGTGGCTAGTGGCTAGTGGCTAGTGACTAGTGGCTAGTGGCTAGTGGCTAGTGGCTAGTGGCTAGTGGCTAGTGGCTAGTGGCTAGTGGCTAGTGGCTAGTGGCTAGTGGCTAGTGGCTAGTGGCTAGTGGCTAGTGGCTAGTGGCTAGTGGCTAGTGGCTAGTGGCTAGTGGCTAGTGTATCAAGATAAATAAACGAACGGTGTGGGATATAAAAATGCATCTGATTTTACTTTGAAGCTATATTCGTGCCATTTTGTTTGGAATAGCACATCATTCAAATAACCGCCTTAGCTTAGCTGGCAAAACTTCAAACACTTCACGTTCGACAATCTTTGGCTTCGACAGCTGGTAAAACATATAAATTGGAAAAACTAGCGTTTAACTTCAGCGGTAGAAGTAGATGGCAGATAGAATGACGTCATCGAAGCGGAGTTAATATTTACAATTTCTCTCTTTTAATATACAGTGGACTCTGCCTAAGTCGAATTTTCCTCTAATTTTTCCCTTCTATTTATTGTTCGCCATAATTTCGGCCGTGAAAATTCGACTTAGGGGGAGTCACTGTACTATTCTAATACTTCTATATTCCTTACTTCTTATATTTATTTAAAATTATACCTTGCGCTGATGATGGGAGTAGCCGTTAAGCTAGATTTAGTGAAAATTATTTTAAGATTATTCGAAGATCTGATCAAGCATGGTTGTCAAGCAAATCGTTTCGACAAATTGTTGAGTGTGAACGCCGCTAATACAAAAATTAATTCTAGTGTATGGCGTATACGCAACATTTTTCATAATGAAATATAACAAAAAGTCTATTGATTTCAATGCTGTCATTAGCAACTTGAAGATACTTTAACTCTTAAAGTTCAGTGATTTACTTAAAAGATATGACCTACCCCAGAGGTTATTAGAGAAACCGTGGAAATTCAGGACTCACTCGAAATATACACTTTACTGCGCTTAATCGCACACTCAGTCACTGTAACCAATACCAAGATTCAGTTTTATCAACCAACGAACACTCACACGCATGCACTCATCCGCTTTGGTGCGTGCTAGCAGCATGGACGGACACAAGAAACGTATCAATCTCACAAAAAAAAAAAAAGAACACAAACTTCTATCGATTTCCATAATTGCTCTGGGAAACCCACCCACGAAATGAGTCTGAAGAACCCACTTATTTTCAGAATGCGGCTAGTGTGCACCACTAAGTTGCAGTGATTCCAAGAAATGTATAAAATGTGGTCAGCAGCAATGGAGGTGCGCAAACTTCCGTTGACGAGGGTCGTGCACTTATTTTCTAGCTTCCTTGTGACAGGATGACCTCGTTTTTATTCCTCTCCACCCCACAGTCCATAATCAATGAACGCCAGTAAATCGGAGAGTCCTAATTAAGTCTGAACACTAAGGATACTCAATAACAAAAAGGAGCTGCAACATAGTAAACAGCACAAGGCGCACACAAAAATGCTTCAGCGTGTGTTGGAATGTGAGAGGAATGTGGGATCTACCTCGAGGGAAAGTTTAAGATGTAATGCCACATGAATAAATCATTCGGTGCCCCTGTATCCTTCCTTGCCTCTAAGGGAAAATCATCGAAAACGACTCGACTTGAGTTACCTCCAGCCTATTTCTCTTCACACCAATATAAAAAAAAGGAAACGTGAAAAAGTTACAATCAAAGGAATACAACAAGCGTAGCAATCAGTTAGGCGCATAGCCTACGAGTACACACATTTGCATAAAACTGCTGAATTTCTAACCGAGTTCGATTTGAAAACCGTTCTCCTGAGGACGGGTAATGCGAAAGCAATAAACAACTGCTGCTTAGCTCATGAGAAAGTTCTTTGAAATATTTCAGCGAGCAGTTCCTAAGTGGTTTATGATTAGCTATTTAAGTTTGATCTTAAAATATACACTACACAAAAACATAATTACTGCGCAAATTCATTCTGGGGAAATTTAAATCCTAAAGAGAATAAATAGAACATTGACAGAAGTAGTTCTGGGGGCAGATGGTTCAAACTAAGAGGAAGTCTTGAGTGATGGAATGCTTGCAAACTGTTTTATTCCTTATCTGTTGTATCGTAATTTCGTTCCTCCGTCACACAATGTCAGACGGTACGTGCCATGCGATAGTGTTCGCATTCAAACATCACATTGATGGCAGCAAGTACATACTGCAGCAAACAGCTTCTTAACAAAATTAATTAACTACGTCTAAGGCCGAAGTTTGTTATAATTTCTACCGAAAAATCACATCATCCTTGAATTAGATGGGAGTCACTAATGAGGTTACGAGGTAATTTAAAATATAATCAGAACTGCGTTCTGAAAATGCAAATGAGTTTACGTTCGTCGTAGTAAAAAATCGGAATGGAAAATCAATTTCTTGCTATTATCTAGGAAAACAAGTGCTCAAGGCCAAAGGGGAGTCATTCAAATATGTAAATTAGTGATAACTACTGGTTATGATGAAGTGGCATGTATTTACTTAAATTGACGTCCCTAAGAGCCAGCACAACAATCAAACTGACTACCTACCACCAACGCTAGCTCCAGCGAAGACCTTCCACTTACGTTTCCCAAATAGAACACAATGATAAACAAGAACAACTGACAGTAGTAGAAGGGGAAATATCCCTGTACCTCGAGGGCATTAAGAGACGGTGAAGCGTTTTCCAAGTCAAAGTGACTGCGATACAGAAGCAGCACTTGAGCTGAGAGAATGTTGTGTTCTAACCAACAAAAGAAAAAACTGGAAGACGGAGCCTTTGACAGAGCCAGCATCTGACAACTCCAGCTGTACCTGATGGTCCTGAAGGTCCTGTGGCCAACGCTGAGTAAAAAGATACAAAAATATCATCACTGATCCGGTTTAGTCTCAAGGAAGTGAAAATTCTAGTAGGAGTCCTTACCGGACACTGTACTACAAGCACACATGCATTGCGATTGAACATACAGCACAACGAATTTAGAGGAACTGTAGAGATGAAGAAGAAGTAGAGTCTGTCCAACATCTATTCTGTGAATGCCCAGCCCCAGCAAAGAAAAGAAAGCAGTTCCTGGGGAAGTTCTTCTTCGTAGAGCTGGAGGACCTGTCGGTGTCGAACTGAAAAACCTTACGAAATAAACATTCGGAATCGGGACAGTTTTAGATATAAAAGAAGGTATCACAGTAGATAATCATCACCTATTAAGGACACAATGAACACAACATGTTGGTATAATTAAGCCACACCCGCAAGACCACCCATATATGTACCTACTCCCTATCGAACAGTGATAATTGCCATAACCTTCCTTTCAAGAAACAGGAGAGACAAAAGCAATGTCTTAGGTATTATTACCGGTCACTGTCTTAAAAGCAAACACAAGCGCACTGGTAACCGCAACAAAGACTTCTGTGGAGTAGAAGGAAGACGATATGGTCCCGCAATACATTGGCACATGCTAGAGCTATAGAACAAGAAAAAAAAACTACTTGGCGAATACAAGTTTGGGAGCCGCAGCTGATATGACGTCTGAGTAGATTTCTTAATGAAACGGGGTGGCTCTAAGCCATAGCGCAGGCAACGAATTCGCAGATGAGTTCGCGAGTGCTGGCTCGGATCGGTCGTGAACCGTACTGTAATGTCAGTTGGACAACAGCCACAACACTGGTTAAGGAATGGGAAAACAAATCTCTAGACCAGTGGACACATGATTAGGCATTACAAACGTTTAATCAGGCCTTATTCATGTAAGAAAATACTCAATATTAACTAAGAAAACTTTCTTACAGGGCATTGTGGCCTGAACTACCACCTTAACATTTATACCTGTGTCAAGACAAGGTCTGTCGGCTTTGCCTCGAAGAGGATGAATCTTTTGAGCACGGGTTGTGCGAATGTGCGGCACTAATATGGTTAAGGAAATTATCTTCCATAGGCAGATACTCACTTTAGTGGTTTTAAAAACTCCACTACAAAAGACTTACTATCGTTCATGAGGCAAGTAGTACGTTTTCTGAGTTAACTGCAAATCTCCGATACAAAAAAACGTTGCCTTCACGGCATGGGTTGCACAGGAGGAAAAAAAGCATTGGCGCATATTGTAGACATTTTCTGGCGTCATCGCATATGAGTAATACAGGACAGGTGAGGACTGAGGCTTATAACACTCCGGCCCAAGTACCAAACTGTGGCATCACACTAACCTACATAAATCGAAGAGCAAATTAGGACGTTAGGTTCAATAAAACGATGTTTGTGAACTATTACAATTACCATAAGTTTCTCTCAGTCCATAAAGTGTTCGATTTGCACTAAAATGATTTTTTTAATCCTTACAATGAACTAACACAGTGATGGTATCAAATAAAATAGAGACAGAAGAAAAGGAACACAGAAAAGGAGGTTCTTAATTTATGCACTTTGCAGTGAAGAGGCAAATCGTTCTAAATTCGTGGGTGTAGTTAACGACGGTATTAGCGAATTTCTTGGTAATACCGAAGAGGGAGTAGGGGCGTTTTGCGGATAAAGTTTTCAAGTGGGAGAATGGTGCGGACTATTTCGCTGCAGTTGGTGAAAGAGGCGATAAATCAAGCAAAGAGGGGAAGAATTCAATCTATATACCAAGGAGTCCACTGATTCTGATATGTTCTTGACCTCTATAAGTTTTATTATGTGTTATCTGACATTGTCTTCGGAGTGTAGCGAGGTTTTAGAAGCACCTGGTATGTACGTGCCTAGATCGGGTACACTGTTTGCAAGATTTAACCTGGTGAGAGGGGGGATACAACTCAAACATAACTCAACGTTATTGATCACCAGAAATATATAAACCCTGAAACAGAGACTATTCGCTCCGAGGTTGTTAATTTGTTCGGTTTTAACAAGGTCTCACGCTCTTACGATGGTCGTTCAGATCGTTCATACGTTCGTTCAACTTGTTCAATACAAATGTGATGCAAATTGATATAAAATGGAAGGAGTTAATTCATTTATTGACGGCTTTATACAAGAAAATGAAAAAAAAAACTTACAGTGACACGTAACTTTTCATTCCACGCGACTATCGTCCAGTCAAGATTTGAACACTACTCTGAAGCACTCAGATTCAAAAACTGGTCAATTCTACCACCAGGCAGCAACCTACATTTACTGTAATTCCTTGGTCTTCCGGAGGAATACCACGAGGCCCTTTTGTGATGAGGAGCCAACATCATCAGCTCTCATCTCATCAGCACCGAATAACTGTTCCGAGCAAAGGCAGGACAGTGGCAGAGGAAGTACTTTGCAGTGTCGTCGCCTTCTCCGCGTCGCCGGAGGTTTCAGCGTTTAGTGGCCTGTTAGTACGCCGATAAGTCGTCTGCAGTCAAGAGATAACAATAATGCCGCGAATGTCTTACAGACGTTTGGGAGCATGAGCATGAGCTGGGTTTGTCTACATCCTGGAGAGTCATGCCACCTCCGGTTGTACTCCCGAGAAGCTGAACTCAATCCATTGACGCGGGTAGTTCCAACGCAAGTTCAGGTCTAATAGTACCATCTCTTATCATTGTCCTGCAAGTTCATCGGCGATCTCATTTTCCGTGATCCCGTGGTGCCCCGGGATCCAGACAAGTCTTAGCGAATTGAACCTGCCGATCGAATTCAGAGAAGACTTGCATTCCTGGACTATACTGGAAGCGATTAAAGGGTTGAGTAAGGCCTTAACCCTCTTATGCCTATTTCCGCCTTTCCGCCGTTTGCAGGTGTTAAGATGTTTTTTCTTCCGTCTAGAAGCGGGGGTAGACATTTAAGAGTATTTTTTTCTTGTAAGTTGTTCATGATGATTTAACTTTTGTCAGAGAATAATGTCCAGGAGTTTTTTTAGAAACCTGTCGATGACTGACGACGAAATAGCTGAATTTATAGAAGCTATTTCGAGTTCAGAAGATACTGGTGGTGAAGATTTTGATGATGACGACAATGTTGACGATCCAGACTTCATAAGCAGTAGGTGGAAGTTGACTGTCCATTTATTATACAGTAATAAAGGGTGATTAAATTAAGGGCCGATGTTGAATGTCAACCACACCTAAATGTCAAGTTTTTTCTGCATTTCATTTGACATTTCTCAATTTCAGACTAATTCAATTTGAGCCATGGAAAGATACACAATCGAACAACGCGTTAAAGTTATTCAGGCTTATTATGAAAATGGGCGTTCAAATCAAAATGCAAATCAAAGAAAATCATCTTCAGTGATGAGGCACATTTTCACCTCAGTGGATTCGTCAATAAGCAGAATTGCCGCATTTGGGCAAATGATAATCCAAGAGTGATTGTCGAAAAACCAATGCACCCACAAAGAGTGACTGTTTGGTGCGGTTTATGGGCTGGCGGCATCATCGGGCCGTATTTTTTCCAAAATGAGGCCGGTCATTCAGTTACTGTGAATGGTGTTCGCTATCGTGAAATGGTAACGAACTTTTTATGGCCCGAATGTACAAATTTAACTACACCACTACTGTTTTGTAATATTTGTTTTTTTTTTCACAGTGATGAAATTTATCAACGTAAAAATATTCTGTTAGTCAGTGTTTTTTTTTACAATTTCAAAAATTGAACCATCATGTTTACAGTTCATGGTCGAAGAAAATGCCATGGCATCTTGTAATCACGCATTTTTTTGACCTTTACACAGATGTATCCAAGTGTAGGAAGCTGCGTCTTCACGGAGGGTATACACCTGAACAAATCAGTTCGTCTACCCAATCACTGCAGCTTCTTCCAAGCGGAAGTAATGGCGATTAGCTAAACTGTATCCCAGCTAATATGGAACGTGATATCCGCCCGCGATATCTGCATTTTCACGGATAGCCAAGCAGCAATTACATCCCTGACATCATTGTCTATAAACTCTAAATTAGTAATCAACATCAACATCAAGTTCAACATTCACCTGTGCTGGGTGCCCATAGAGACATCCCGGGAAACTGCAAAGCTGATGAACTCGCAAAACGCGCCACTAGACTGCCAGTTGATAGTATCTCTTGCAACATAGGTACCCCTAGGTAGTACTTCAAGCTACAGCTCAATAATCTCTACGCAAAGAAAGTCAACGCCAGATGGTCGAATCTCAAAACAAATTTGGCCTAATCTTGATCCTAAAAGATCAAGCGATCTTATCTCCCTAAAGAGATCCCAAATTAGCACTGCAGTGGGTATACTTACTTTAACGACTTCTGCAGAAGCTGCCTAGGCGAAAATGAGGAGGAAAAAACTCACCACCTCCTTTGCAACTGTCTCAATCAGGAAAGCCACCATAGGCTCCTACTTCTTCGACAGTCTAAACGACCTGAGCAAAATACCAGTCAAAGCGCTAGTTAAATTTGATGAGAGTACCAATTGGCTCTCATAATCCTCCTTTATCTTTCTTTCTTTCAGTCTGAACACCCTCGTGGCGGTACAATGGGCCTACTTTGGCCTAAGTGCATTAATGCTATTAATCCTACCCACCTATGACATCGTTGTGTTGTTGATGGTTCACCACCGAAGGTATCGTCCACTTGATTTCATTCTAGTTTATTCTAGTTGTGTTGTTGTTAAATCATTCAAATTTCAAATAAAGTTGTAATCTTCGTTAATACAGTGTGTGTAGCTATTCTCTCACCGCGCATAATTTCTAGATGCAACATCGTTAATAATCAAATGTCAAGTAGGACTGCAAGGTTTTAATCGGGTGTCAGCACATTAATGACATTAATTTTAGGTAACGTCGTCTACCGACGCTTACAAAGCGATATTAGGAGAGGTAAGAATTTATTAAAAATTGGTCGGTTGTCAAATTAATGGATAAATTTCAAATCATTTGCTGTAAGGACAGAATATACATTTGTGTATAGGTAAAAAATAAATAAAAAATGTCATATAAAATTCAGCAAAAAACAAACAAATTTGGAAAAACTTGGATAATTCTTGTGGTTCGTCTGCCATCATTCACTGCCAGGTCTGGTTTTAACTTTTTCCCATTTCGACGAATGTACACAATTTTGTATTGCTAGGGTTTCTTGCCTTTTATTAAATCGTTTACGTATTTCTCCGTCTCTTCGTAGTACATCTTAAGCGCGTCTGGTATACCCTCGACTTGAGTCTTGAAATGTGCCTTTGTCTCATTGAGTCTACTAAGTACATCACCCCTGAATTCTTCAGAAAACATTTTCTAAGATAAAAGCAATCACTGTGTTAAAAGAACAACCTCAAAGACTGAATTTTGAAAAGCGAACCTCGTCACCCACTCTTCGGATGAGATCTTTTACTTTTTGTGGAATTTTTGCACTTTCTGATGGCTCACCCCAAACTCCTATAATTGCACTAAAATAGACAGCTCCAGCGCCAACAATTACTTTCATAAGAAATGTCTTGAAACCTCCGCGGGTTGGCAGCTTTGATGACTTCGTGTTGGCCGACCGACGCTGAAATGTTGATGTTTGGTTTTTTATTATCCTTGGCAGTGGCGGCAAACTAGTCCTTCGGCAGTCTTCTGAAATGCTGACTTTTGTACCACTCGAATTTTGTTTTCCAGCCATTGAAAATGCGGCTTTATTTTTGTTTTTAGTCTTAATAAGAATTTTATGAAACTTGAATGTCAAAAACTGAAAAAAATATTAAGTGTACGAGTATCACGAATCATCAAAGTAATAGAAGGGATAAAGAGCAGAATAAATGCATGTGTATGTCTTTATCGACCATCATTAAATAATGAGGAGCGTAACTTTCATATAATCCTTCATAATCCCCTATGAACTGCTCAATTCTTTTGCATTGTTGTACATTATATTATGGTGAATTAATTAATGTCATCTACAAAGAGTAAAAACAGAAATATAAGGAATCATTTAATCGGGCAATGTATGGTGCCTTCGTACATTTTTTCCACTTAGTCATAGAATTTCGAAAACTTCCATTCTACGAGTATGTGAAAATAACTCCTGTTTTTCGACTTCAAATTCCATGATATTGACACATTTTTGTGCACTAAGTCGCCTATCAAAAAACTTAGCTTTTTAGTGTCTAGTGGAAACATACTAAAGGGCCGATGTTGAATGTGAACCACACCTAAACGTAATGGTTTTTTCTGCATTTCATTTGACATTTCTCAATTTCAGACTAACTCAATTTGAAAGATACACAATCAAGCAACGCGTTAAAGTTATTCAGGCTTATTATGAAAATTGGCCAAAATCGTCCAAATGAGCGTACAATCAGAAAAATCGTGCAAAAATTTGAGCAAACCGGGTCTGTAGGAGATGTGAAAACACCAGTGCATGCTCGTACAGCTCGTACTGCAGAAAATGAAAATGCTGCTGTTCGCGATAGTGTGGCTGAAGAGCCGTCCACCTCAACTCGTCGTCGTGCCCAACAATTGCACCTCTCACGCTCGTCGTTGATGAACATTATGCATAAAGACTTGCATTTACACGCTTACAAGGTGCAATTGACTCAAGAACTAAAGCCTATTGACCATTTCCGCATTTGGGCGAATGATAATCCAAGAGTGATTGCCGAAAAACCAATGCACCCACAAAGAGTGACTGTTTGGTGCGGTTTATGGGCTGGCGGCATCATCGGGCCGTATTTTTTCCAAAATGAGGCCGGTCAGGCAGTTACTGTGAATGGTGTTCGCTATCGTGAAATGATAACGAACTTTTTATGGCCCGAATTGAAGATATGAATGTGGGCGATATGTGGTTTCAACAGGACGGTGCCACTTGCCACACAGCTTTTGCGTGACAAATTCAATGGCCGTGTTATCTCACCGTTGGATTTTTTTCTTTGGGGTTATTTGAAAGAAAAGGCAAAAATAAGCCAGCAACAATTCAAGAGCTAAAGGATGAGATAATTCGGCAGGTTAACGGCATAGAACCTCAATTATGCTTCAGCGTCATCGAAAATTTGGACCATCGGATGGGGGTGTGCCGCCGAGGTCGCGGCGGCCATTTGGCCGATATTTTGTTCCATACATAATTGAACCATACCAATATTATCATAATAAAAATAAATGACAATAATTTCCTAAACAATTTGTGCTTTATTCAAAATCAACATCGGTCCTTAAAATTTAACCACCCTTTATTAGGCGAAATTGAGATTTTGGGGTCATTAGATTCACCGTAATTTGGTCAGCGCAATGTGGCCACAATTTCAAAAGAACACACGTCGGCGATTCTTCTATATTGCCAGCAAGGGAGGTGAAACGTGCAAGGGTTTCTTATATGGCATACCATCTCCAAGACCAGTATGGAAAAGAGGAAGATACTCCGAATATGCACCGGTCTCTCCTATAACAAAGACCCCAGCAACAGGAGACTTTACGAAGAAGCCCGTATCATCCCGTTACAACAATATTTGGTGACACTGTTCCAGAAGCAACTACACGACATCGGCAATCACCCAAACATGGCTATCAGGGACCTGAGAAGTTCAACTCCCGGACAACAATTCCTCAATGCATTGGATCTGCTAAATGAGCAGACATTCCCAAGGACATTAAGCAACGGACTGTAACAGGCCGCTATACCACCACCATCTCATCCCGAGAGGACCAACAAGGACACACGGAACTGAACACCCCGATGTCAAAGATCACCATAGCAGAAAATAAGCAAAGCTATAACTAAAATAAATAATAAATAACACTGTAAACATTGTACATCCGTTGGGCCCCTATTGTTGAGCCAACACTTTTTCCGATAGCTTAAGCTTTTAGCATGTAAGACCAATTGTATAGTTTTTGTTCAAATAAATTGAATTGAATTGAACGGGCAAGAAGTATCCCGTGTTGCGTGTGCTCGAAGACGGTTCATTACAAACGTCCCCAGCTAACCTGTAAATATAAGTCGTCTTTCAGGCTGACGTGATTGGAATTGGTTGCGCCTACGCATATACACCATTCCAGTAATAAGCTGTATATTTTTTTACAGCGACACCGTTGCTTGCCTTTTCTCTGAAAATAACGTTGAGTCCCTTTCCGAATAGGGAGTTTTGGGATAGAAATTCTAACCACTCAAGAACTTCGAACATGTCCACTATAGCGTCTCGCAGACAGCGATTATGACAATTCACCGACAGTCAAACAGCCATTCATACTTATTATGAATTCCGGCGGAATGATTTCCCACGGGGTAAATTCGAAATTATTTTCGAACATGATTTTTTCATTGGAATTATGGATTGTGTCTTGAATCCCCGACAGAAAGTTCAGATTTGTTTGATCAATCATATGCCGCTAGGCGGGACAGCACTACAAATTCGGTTCTACATACATACGAGGGGCGTTCAATATATTCTCGGTATAGGGATGAAGCTGTGGTTGTATATATAAATTGACTTATTTATCAAGTAATACTATTCTTTTAGTTCATTCATGTAAAATTTCATATAAATGTGATTATTAATTCGCGTTTTATCTCTAGTTAAACAGAATCATAATGTCAACTGAGACGATGATGGTGAAAATTGAGCATCGCGCTGTAATTAAATTTCTCACTAAGCAAGGAAAAAGTCAAAAAACTATTCATGAAGAGATGGTGGCCGTTTACCAGGGTTCCGCACCTTCATTATCAACTGTGCAAAAGTGGTCAAGTGAGTTCAAGAGAGGCAGAGGTAGCATTGAAGACGACCCCCGCTCCGGCGACGCGGCTACTACTTGTACGGGAGAAAGCATCAAAGAAGTCGAAAAACTTGTTCTTGCGGGTGCCCGAATAAAGGTGAAAATGATGGCAGAGATCACCCAGCTTTCAATTGGTACCATTCACAGCATTCTTCATGACCATCTTAACCTTTCAAAGGTCAGTGCAAGGTGGGTGCAACGAATGCTCACAGCGCCTCAGAAAAAAGTGAGAATCGCATGCTGTAAAGAGCTTTTGGAGATGTGTAGTGAGAACGCGGACGGTGTTATGGATCGAATTGTCACTGGTGACGAAACATGGATCCACCACTATGACCCTGAAACCAAACAAGAGTCCATGCAGTGGCATAAAAAAGGAACAGACGCCCCAAAGAAATTCAAAGTCACTCCGTCTGCCGGGAAGCTCATGGCCACAGTTTTTTTGGGACTCAAAGTGAATCTTGCTCATTGAGTACAAAAAATAAGGTGAAACCATCAACGCCACATCCTACGCTGCGGGAGGAAATTAAAAAGAAAAGACGGGGTAAACTCGCAGCGGGTGGTGTTGCTTCTTCATGACAACGCTCCTGTTCACACGGCGCGAGTTTCCAAGGCTGCTGCGCGAGATTGTGGTTTCGAAGAAATCCAACACCCAGCCTATAGTCCAGACCTTGCCCCTAGTGATTATTTCCTGTTTCCGGATTTGAAAAAATGTCTTCGTGGAAAAAGCTTTTCTGATGATGAAACAAAAATACTTACATTTTTAAGATTCTGAAACAAACATTTCTCTCTTTTCCCTAATAAAATGACAAGGGAAAATTTCCGGGGAAATTCAGTGAAATTTTCCATCGGAAAGTCCTTCATAATAAGGAATCTCTTTCCTTTCGAACATTGTTCATAATGCCGGGTTTCCCAATTAGAGAAAAAGTTCGGGGGAAATTTTATCCCTAATAAGGATGTTGAAGGCGTTGGTGTCCATCGTCTCTGAACGAGATGGTCGAAGAGTTTAATATCCATATTGTACATCTAGCCACAAATACATTTCCGCCTGCCGTAAAGGCGACAATCTAAGTAAGGCACCTATAACGATGTGTGTCGACACCTACAATTTTGATGTTGCGTAGCACAACAACCCAATTAACCAACACCAGCTAATTGGTTTTGTATATTTCAATCACTACATGCGGTTCCTGCTGACTTCCCTTTTTGAATCACATATTTTCCCCTTCTTTTTGGCAATGCTGATAATTATAAAATATTAAGTACTGAACTTATTGAACCTCTCACTCAGGGCATAATTACTCAATAGATTCTTGATTCCAAAACGATGTTCATTTTCATGCAGTTTTATTATCTACAACCTCAAATGTTCACGCAGTACGATGATGAAATATTGAAACTGTATAGAGAAGCACTTTGGAAAAAGTTATACACAAAATCTTTAGTCTAGTTCAAGTTAATGGTGACTGAAAGAGGTATTCAACCACCAGATACACTACAAAGCCCAGAAGAATTATGAACTGTGAACTGTAAGACAATTTAGTATACGACCAGAATAAAGGTAAAAACATCTTCCGTTCGGAGTTCAGATTCGCTGCAAGACTCAAGTGTTTCATTCCTGCACACTCTAAATCTGTTCATGAGATGTTTAATAATACAGTAACGACAAGTTATTTATATTGAATTAAATCTTTTTATTGAAGAACAAAGAAAATTTGAACAAATTCGATCTATTGATATTCACTAGGGATATCACGGGACTTATGTGATTCTAATTTGTTAATATTTCTTTTTGCTTCTACTTAAATGTCGAATTCAATTCAATGTCAAAAACGAACTAAACCAAAAAAAAAAATAAAAAATAAAAATAATAACGGTTCAAATTATTAAGTTTTTGTCGTTGCTTTGTTTTGATATAGTTTACTACATAATTTCGTTTAAGAAGTATGAAAGTTTTATCTTATATATATATACATTTATATATACGTAAACATCAGGCAGTAGTATCTCTTATATTTTTTTCTTTCACACAAATAAAACAAATATTTTGGTTCTCGATTGCTTTCAAATTCTTCAGCCTACATCCTTCACGGTCTGGTGATTTATTTGTTAAGTTTAATTGCATATACATATACATACATATATTAACTATTAATGTCTTCAAATATGTTTTAAAATTGCTTTGCGCTAAGTGATGACGAAAGAACAACTATGAGATAATGAAAGACTATCAAATGGGAGACAGAGACAGAGAAAAAAAAACAAATCAAACAAAATTGTGTATAGCAATGAATAGAAATTGTGAAATGGTACTATTCTTTCTGTATTTAGTATGAGTTCAAGGAAACGACAGGCCAACAAAGCTACAAGTGATCAAAGTTTACACGTCAAACAAGCGCGAATTTTCGTCTGAATATTTCACAGAATCATTAAAGGAAAACACTTAACGACGAAATTGCTCAATCGACATATGCATGATAAATAAAATACTTTGTCTTAGTTTTTTTTTTTTTTTTTGTTGTTTTTACCTTATTTTCAATGTTTTTATTTACTTTTTATTTAATTCTACAATACATTTACAGCGGAGGGCGAAAGAACAAAAATGTATTTTCTATTAATTTTAATTAATACAATTAAAATAATTAATATTAATTATTTTAATTCTCTTCCATTTAAATGTTTTATAATTTAAAAACAAATAATAGTAAACGTTGCATAACTTTTTAGCATTTTGCATGAAAAATACAAAAAAAAAAGAAAGAAAAAACAAAACTGTCAGCAACATCATAACACAAGAAAGAAAATAAGAATAAACAAATGAAAATGGCATGAAAAAGAAAGGAATAATATTTATAAACAGATCTACAATTTATATTATAGCAAAAACAAAAAACAATTAAATAAGAGTGAAAATAATAACATTGTACAAAAGGGAAAAAATACATAATGAACGATTTACGGAATATCATTGATACATCATCATAATCATTATCATCTATCGTTATTATCGATATGAGAAGGAAATATTTAACATCGAACAAGAAAATTATTCATTAAGATTTCGAACAAAATTATAAAAAAAAAACAAACAAAAAAATATTAAAAAACAAAATGCAACTGAAGCCAAGTTGAATTGGTGGTGGTGGTGGTTGTTGTTGTTGTTGTTGTTGTTATTGTGGTAGTGTTGTTTCTTTTGTTATTACATATTCGGAACTGAACAAAAGTACAAAATAATGTGTGAACTTTTTTGTTCCGTTTTGTTTTTCTCGTTTTCTTTTTTTATATAAACAATTATTCTTTTTTTTTTCTTAACTACACTATAACTTTCATTTTCTGTAATTTTTCTAAAATTATGTTCATGCTCTCTTAAAAGTTAAAATCGTTAATGATTTTTTTATTAATTAAAAGTTGATGTTTTTTTTGCACTCTTTAAGCTTGCATTATTCTTCACAAATAAGTTTTATTTAGCTTGGTTTTTTTTTTGTTTCTTTTTAAATATTTAAATTTACTCACTAAAAATGTATTAATTTTCTTTGTTTGCTTATTGTGTGTTTGGGGTTGTTTTTTTTTATAATTTATGTTGTTTTTTTCTTAAACGTTTAAATAATGATCTTTTATTAAATATTTAAAAATAAAAAATAATGTGTTTTGTTGTTTTGTTTAATAATATGTCTCTTGTTCCAACCATCCACCTGGATTGCGGCGCAAGTAGAATCGACGAGTTTCATCATAGATGAAGATGGACAACATGAATGGAAGTGCTGGCAACCACCAGACGAATCTGTTGAGGAGGAGAAAAAAAGTGAAGTGTGTTAAGAATATATGAATGTATGGGTCTCTCAATGGGTCTCATATGGGTATGTATACTTACTTGAGTGGGTACATGCGAAGACCCTTGTCCATGCCAGGACAGTAGGATAGGAATGCAGCTAACAATGTTTCGAAAACTAGACCAAAGTTAAGAGCCCAATTCCTCATGCCTTGATGGAACAGAGAATTTCGGCGGGTCTTGCAAATAATCAAATCGGCCCATTGTACAACCACAATTGAAACGAAGAAGGCGGTATGGCAAGTGAATTCGAGTGTTTTACGGTCGCGATAAGTCTACAATACAATCAAATTAATCAGTCAATTCGAATCGCAGATGTTTTGTTTAAAAATAAATCTTACCCATTCTTGACCATATGAATCAGTTAGATCGTTAACGGCCTTTGAATCCCACATCTTACGAATGCCAAACAGTTTCATTGGCAAGAAACCATTCTCAGCCATGATAACAAAGTACACAAAGAATCCAGCAGCTGCTTGAATCATACCGATTTGTCCATAAGCCATGGAAATCAATCTAAACATTAAATTTGAGAAAAAAAGAAATATGCATAAGCAAAACTCCTTCAAATCAAATCAGCACGTAACAGACAAGTCAATTGTGGCTAAAACCTTGAAGGACATTCTCACTAATTCGTTCACAGTGTCACCCTTCAAGCTTTCATATACAATTTCATAGTTTATTGTGAAACGTTTATTAATTATTTTAATGTACACAAATTATTAGTATTGGATTTTACACAAAACCATCTAGAGAAATATGTATGTATAGCAAATTACAATTTGGAAAGCCCGCAGAGCATGATGCGCACGCAATTGCCACATGTTTGCATGTTAGTTATCACACGTACATATGTTACATAAAAGCAAAGCACGTAAGAAAGCATTAGACAATAGACTTATACAAAACATAGAAGCTTAGCATGCACGTACTGAAGTTATGTCAAATTTTCTGTAACTACAAGCATACTTACTTGTATACATCATCGGGGGTAAATTGTGTACGAGTGAGAGTATTTAAGACTTGTTTAAGTATTTTAGGAGTAAGGAAAAGTGTTTTCAAGGAGGAAAAAAAAAGAAAGAAAATTAGGAAAAAATTAGAGTTCATACCTGTTTCACAATACTTTCGAAACTCACTTCAACTGTTTGGTGGTCACTTCGAAAATAAAATGTTCATTTAACAGGAAAGAGAAATTACCAGGATGGGTTAACGGGAATGGAATTAATATGTGTGTCACATGGGATAGAGTAGAATAAAATTTTGCTGCCTCCTTTAAATTTCTTCATATAACCAATTCAAACACACATTCCTTCCATGTGACATTCATTTAATTAAAATTTTTTATGGAACAACTATCAACTACTATTCGTTCTAGATTGAAGGCAAAATGAACGGACTACCAAAAAGTAACTAAATAACATTTAAAGCTGTTTTGTTTGAATTGAATTTGTTTTTTTTTTCTCTTCTACAGATGAGATATATCTGTTGTTTCTGTTTCTGTTTGTGTGTTTGAGTTGTTTGAGGTTTTGAAACAGCTCGGCGGTATGCTTATGCCATGTATATCTGCACTAACTACTTTGATCTCTAAGCTCGGTCGTGTGTTAATTTTTTTGTCTATGTCATATTAACTGAGTATGTAATTCCGATTAAACATTTGAGAAGCAAAACAGAACTGAATGAGCAATTAGTTTAGGTTAACTTCATTAAAACGGTGAAATTAACAATATTAAGACAGAACAAAGTAGTCGTCGTTCGCGTTATCTGTGTATAATGGTACACATTTTATGCAGTTGCTAATCTAATTTAATTAAATCATCTAATATGTGAATAATTTACATCTAAACTTAACTGATTGTTGTGTTCACAATTAACGCCAATTGAAGTCAAGATGAAAAGCATGCATTTTTTTGTGCGAATTATTTATAAATTTATTAATGCAGAGCATTCGCACTGTGCGCACGTTTGAGTTTGCTTGGTCGCCTGATCAACGACAATATTTGCACAAACGTCAAACTCTATAAGCAAAATTCTTGCAGCGACAAGATTTTGCAAAACGCTCCGGATATGTTGGTTGTTCACTTCGAATGAAGGTCTGACTGTTCGAATCCAATCGAAAAAACACCTACATATATATGGATATGATTCTTTCAATTTGTTTATAAGTACAACAACCATTTAAGCTCTTATTAGGTATGCCATTTGATATTTCTAATAAATATCAAACACTACGCCTGCAAAATCATAAATGAAAAAACAAACAAACGTATCTATTGAACAAGTGTCTGTAAACGATGTGTATTAATAATTGTTTTTTTCTGTTATCTGAATTTTGTAATATGTTTTCACTTTCTATACATTCGATAATGTAAAATAACAACAACGAGACATTTTGTTAAAATGTGTGTAAAACATGTAATCAGTAAAAAGAATAAGTAAATAAAAACAAACGAATTTTGTTTGAACATCGAATATTGGTTTTGAAATGAAAATAATCGAATCATAATCGAACATTAAATGTTTGGAATTTCGTCAATATTAATACATTCTTTTTTTAATTTGGTTTTTTTTTCTTTTGTTGCAATCTATAGGTTTTTTGTTTTTTTTTTTTATTTTCCTGACCTGCGATTCACCAAGTTGTCGCGGTATGGATCTCTGGGCTGGCGTTTCATAATGTCACTCTCTGGAGCTTCGTAAGCCAATGAAATGGCCGGTACCTTTTTAAAGGATTAATGGATGGTAAACGTTATGCTTTTGGAACTTCTTAGCATTTTGTTTAGTATTTACAAAAAAAAAAAATAAACAAATGAAAAAAAAACACCACTTAAAACAAATTAATTGTATTGTCTAAAAGTTTTGTTTCTGAGTATTCTCTTGCTGCCTGTTTGTGTCGGTATTGTATAATTTGAATTATGTTCTACTACATACTACTTACAAAGGAAGACGCTAATTGTTAATTTACTTAAATAGAAAGATATATAAATATAATTAAAATCTTAAAACTATATACGTGGTAAATAGATAGAATGCGCTAGGTCGGTCGGTTAACGACACCATCTTCACATCGTCTTGCAAGCACATTCATGAGAAGTAAAGATAGGACATATTTATTTATCAGTGTACAAGCACACACTTGCATACATTTCACACCAGAGATTTTGATTTATTAATTCATTCACAGAATGAAATTCATATCTCTTTTTTTTCTCATTTTCTTCTTTTGTGCAAATGCATAGTGTGTCAGTAAAGGCATCCTATGATCATTCAAAAATATAGTAAAGAGACAGAGAGAGAGAGAGAGAGAGGGTCGAAGAAGACATCAGTGGAAGAAACTTCAACGGTGATGTTTAATTCCATACATATGGCAGATGCACTATATTCTTTCACTTATAAAACTATTTAAAAATGAAAGAATAAAAAAATAAATAACAAAGATGATGGTTGATTGAGATATGCAAGTGAGCTTTTGATTATGTGTTGTAGTTGTAGTAGAAGAAATAGTTCAAATTACTTAACGTAACCATAAAATAATAACAACTAACTAATATAATAGAATACTCTTTTTTTTCTTTCAATTCAAAACTTTTGTGAAAAATCTCAGTCACTAGCAAAGAATACAAGTAGTACACAAAGAAATTCACGCACACATAAGAACTGAAATCATTATTACATAATTTTTTTTTTCTGTTTTCAACGTGTTTTTTTTTTTGTTAAAAGAGTAAGATTTACTTTATCAGAGTCGAGCACAAATCCTACTACTTTGGGACATTCAATAGAAATATAGAATACGGTTCAGGCATTTATATAGTATATTGCTTTTTTTTTTTTTAAAGGAGGAGCATGAGTGTGTATGGATAAACCATAAATGCAAAGAAATGGGAAAGTTACTTCCCCATTTTTGAATAGACACAGAAACTTACCTTATTTGATTAGATCAATTACACAACACTTATGTAGGTGCAATTCCTATCACACATGTTTATACAAACGTTTACATACATTTTTTTTTTGGTTAAAAGAACATAAAATGTAGAAAAGAAGTTGCAAGTAGAAAGATATAGTATGTATTTTGTTTTGAAAAAAATTGAAAAAAAGAAACGGTTTGAAATCATTGTGTAAAAGATAGTTTGAAAATTAAAAAGAAAAAAGAGAGAAAAGTCGGGATTTGTAGGAATATTTGATATTGAGTTTGTTCGTTGCTACTTTTTAAGAGAGAAATGTGAAAAACTTCTAGAAAAGGCTTTGTGTTGATATGGTCGAGAATTTTGAGATCGAATTTGTATATAAGTTTTCTTTTACTAATAGCGATATGAATTTTGATTTGTGTTTTTAATTCTACCAGCAGGACAAAAAAGGCAAAGGACAAGGACAATGGCATCAAGTATACGAAATGATTGAGACAAAAGTAGGCAAGTACAATCTGAATGGATAGTTTCAATTGGTCATTTGGTTATCCTTTTGTGGACTTGGATATCAAAATAAGATATCCTATCGATTATGTAAAATAGGGCGTCCAATTTAATAGCCATTATTGCTTTGTTCGACTTAAACGGCAACTGAGTAGTAGCGGGTCGTTTTTTTGAAAACCCAAGTCGGGTTTATGCAAGACTTAAGACGCGTTCGTCCCTTCCACTCGTGAGAGAACAACAGCACGCACAACACGAGTGGTTGCTGAGAAGCTAGACACTGGCCTGTAGCGCAACCCATTTGATGTGTGCTGACCGATTGAAGGACGACATCGACCAATTTGGTGTGTGTAATTAGATATAAGTGGCAAATGGATCTTGTTGGCTACAGAGACTATGAAGAACTGATGCAGGAATTAAATGAACTTACATCTGCATTTCATCATGTTTCGTGCATCAATGGTGTGTCATAGAGTTTAAATTCAAAGAAATGTGATTCACAGAGGAAAAGTGCATTTCTAGGACAAGCTCGTACCCGTATAAAAAAAGCATACAAAAGCCGAGACAAGCAAGTATAGACGAGACATTGCATGGATTCAAATCAGCAGTCATGACCTTGATTGAAGTTATCCTTCGATTGTCCCACAAATGCCACGCATTCGACTATCATTGCATCTCAAACGTACTTGTTACCCTATTCAAATCGTAGGTCTTGCCATTCTATGAAATAAACACAAATCATAAAAAGCTTACCTGAATAAGAATACAGACAAACTAAGAAAAACTTTATCGCTAATTCAAAAACAAACAAAAAAAAAATAAACAGGAATCGCAAAAAAAAAGTCTAAAACTAAACATTGGTTCTAATTACGAGTTGTCAGGGCTAGGACGTAAGGAAGTATGATATTGATTCCATTATTTAAGACACCAAATCACATAATTTCTTTTCAATATTATAACACTGTATGCTACAGTTTCAAAGAAAATAAAAACAAGATATATATGTATAGAGTATATAGGAAACATTACACACAAAATAAAATCATACTGATTCTGCTTTCTTGCGCAAAGTAATAATAGAGGAGAGAAGTAGACAAAAAGTTTTGTTTGGCAATAGTATCGAATCAGCAAAGGAATTTCGCATATGTGACAAAAAATAATTTCGAATTTTGACGGAACTAGTTACATAAATGTATATATATTGCGAAGAATATAAATATAATACGGAACGTATGTATATTTGGAAAAAAAGTTATTGCTGGAAAGTCAAAGCAAATATTGAATATAAATTTACAGAGTGAGGCAAGAAAATGTTTGGTTGTTGAATATTATATACGGTCAAGAAAAAAAAAACAAAAAATCAAAGAGTTTTAAAAAAAATTGATTAAGTGTAGTACTTTGCTTTCGATATTTTGTTGTAGGCAGTTTAATAAATAACAAGATATTTGTTCTTTGAAAAATACTATATAGATAGCGAAAAATTCATTTTGGAAAAGATATAATGAAAAAAAGTCTAACGATATTCCTTTTGCGGTCGAAGTTATGTAGTAGTTTGCTTTTTTTTTTTTTTTTTTGTATTTGATTTGTAGAAGTAGAAGATCGTAGAACAAAAATCGATAACTTTACCTTTCATTGACCAGTTTGTCGCAAAAAGGATTCCTTGGCTGACGTTTCATAATATCGGATTCAGCTTCCTCATAGGCTAATGAAATAGCTGGTACCTATATTTTTAGTTTTTGCAAGGATGGACAAAAATCATACAGTCTTACATGTTAGTTCAAAATCAAATGAAAGCAATATCAAAAAGAAATGAAAAAAAAAATGTAATTGGTGTTGTATACAAAGATAGGTTTACGTTCGATCCTACACGACACATGATCTCATTTAGAATGCTGTTTTCGACACAAATCCTACGTCAACAACACATAGGTGTGATTCAAAAGGTAAGGTTACTTATGTGATCTGCAAAATGCCAGTGAACGAGATATTTTCGTATATTTGTTTTCTTTTTTGGTATTATGTGAAGCAAAGAAATTATATTATGGATTGATTCATTGATTTCTCTCTCAGTATGCGGTTATGCGCAAAATAAGGCAAAGATAAAAGTCGTACCAACAAAACACAAGGAAAGGGATGGAATATTTGAAAGAAGAAACCAAAAAAAAATAAAGTAGATCAAGAAAAACGTAAACGGAAAATAAAGGTATGTATACATAAGTCAATCAAAAATGCGACGACACGACAATAACACCACTTAGAATCACACAAACTGTTTGTGTATGATACACATCCAACAAATGAAATGTATGAGATAATGATGAAATGATACGAAAAATTGTGTGGGTGATAATGACTTATGAGTTGAATGATAATTGATAACCAACCGAAATGGAATCTCAAACGAATGAGGCTAGGGTACATTGTAGACTAAATTGTTTACATTGTAATTTTCGAGCATTCTAACAGCTATCTGCGGACGACACACTTTACTGTCCAGTTTGACACTGATTTTACTAAACCAATGTATCAGCAAGAATCTGTACTAGGATCAATTAAATCGACCGCACAGCAGTTACCTTTAACCAGGAGGTTTATTTTATTTAAAAGATTGCTTACTAAGAAAAAAGGAAGAGATTCTATGTAGATGAAGTAATAAATAGTCCGTCAATGAGTAATGCACTTATTAATTAACAGTCTGCCGCCACCGATTATTATATGAAAATAATGATCGTCGATGAAAAACCAAACCCTCATCGAACGGCTCTCTACAGAAACTTTAAAGGCTCAACTTATGGATTATGATTAATCATTACTGTAAAGGCAAACCTCCCCATCATTATTTTTGAAGCAATTTCAAAATCGAAATTCTCTACTGTTGGTCTCTCAACACTCAAATACTGAAGAGTCATATCTGCCACCATGTAAATAAAATTATAAATATGATGAATTGTTAGTTACAGCAGATGAATGAATGAATGAATGAACTGAGAGATGCATGAAAATAAAAAAATAAAAAAAATAAAAAAAATGTTAACCATATTTTCAAAATGTTACACACATTTAAGAGATGTGAATTGTTAATGACTTGGAAAACCTTAAAATCTAAGTTACGTTTTACGAATATTCAAATTATATTCATCACATATTGTGATTTAAAGTGTGCACCTTGAGTTCACTAATTTGTCGTTGAATGGATCTCTGGGCGGACGTTTCATGATATCGGCTTCGGCGGCTTCATAGGCCAAGGAAATGGCGGGAACCTAAAGTGTTGTTTCGAATGAATTTTGTTGTTTTAATTTTGTTTTGATTGTTTTTTCCAATTATTTAATTGTATTTTTTTTTTGTTTTGTTTGCCTTAAAGCTATTTAGCATACCTTAATTCATTAAATTTCTAAATGTACCTGGGCAGTAGAAACTATTTAAGGATGGAATTGAATGATACCTCTGGCAAGTTTATATTAAATTAGCTTAAGTCTACGGAATGCCTGAACAAATTATTTACTCTAGCCTCTTCTTTGGTTCTTAAATTACGTAGAGGACCATACAAGTGTGTATGGTTTACCTTTCATTTACGAGGTTATCGTAGTCCGGATTTCGTGGTCGTCGCTTCATGATATCGGATTCCGAACCCTCGTATGCAAGCGATATAGCTGGTATCTATTAATCATTGCTCGATGAATATATTTTTTTTTTCAAAACAAACATTTTGTTCTTAAAAATACATCTTCAAGACTACTCTCTTGTAATTACTTCCATCCAGGATATTTTTTTTTTCGTTTTTCGTTGTAAAAATAATCAAAATAAATATTTGTTTGTCTCCTAATCGTTTTCAAACTGTTCGCCACTAAAGCTAAAACTTACCATGTCAGTTCCCAAATCGATGCAGAGGATTGTTACAGTACCCAGGGGCAATGGAACATCACATAAGATGAAAGCCAAGAATGGAGAGATTTCAGGAATGTTCGATGTAAGTGTGTAAGCAATGGATTTCTTCAAGTTATCGAAAATCAAACGACCCTCTTCGACACCGGTGACAATTGAGGCGAAGTTATCATCAAGCAAAATCATGTCAGCAGCCTAAAAAAAAGATAAAATGTCGAATTAGAATCCCAATTCAATAGGTATCTCTATCGATTTTGTTCGTACCTGTTTGGAGACATCAGAACCAGCAATACCCATAGCAACACCAATATCGGCCTTCTTCAGAGCAGGTGAATCATTCACACCATCACCAGTTACAGCGACAATAGCACCCATTCGCTGGCAACCTTCAACAATGATCAACTTCTGCTGGGGTGAAGTACGGGCGAATACGATTTCAGTGTGATATCTTAAAATTTCATCCAATTGATCGGAGGACACTTCCCTAAGTTCAGCACCATGGACTACAGCAGCCTTAGCTTCACGTGGGTTAACTTCGGAGACAGGGATGTTCAATCGTTGAGCAATATCTTCAACAGTTTCGTTTCCTTCGGAGATGATACCCACACTCTTGGCAATAGCCTTTGCTGTGATTGGATGATCACCAGTAACCATGATAACTTTAATACCAGCTGATCGGCACTTGGCGACGGCATCAGGTACAGCAGCACGGGGAGGATCAATCATGGACATGAGACCAACGAATCGGAGATTATCGATGGGGAAGTTAACTTCATCAGTATTGAATTTGAATCCAGTGGGGTATTTGTCAGATGGCAGCATGAAATCACAGAAGCCCAACACACGTTCGCCCAAGCCTCCCAATTCCAAATAAGCATTGTTGAATGCCTCCTTCATCTCTTCATCCAAAACCTTTTCCTTGCCGTTAATGAAAATGCTTGAGCAACGTTCCAAGATACGTTCGGGGGCACCCTTCATCACCAACAGATAACGTGGGTCGCTGGGGTCTTCGGTTTCGTGAATAGATACTTGATATTTGTTGGTGGAGTTGAATGGAATTTCAGAAATCTTCTTGTTCCTCTTGCGGATGTTCATTACATCACCCAAAGCCAATTCCATACATTTCAACAAAGCAGCCTCAGAAGCATCACCACTGACTTCCTTCTTCAAAATTGGTACACCATCTTGACCTCCCTTGAATTCGGCACGGTTGCAGAGAGTGGCAATTCGGGACAAGGCTTTGAATCCAGGGCTGGTCCTGTCGTATTGTACACCAGATTGATCCTCAGTGGTATCGGCTTCAATGATTTGATTGTCGAACCACATGTGAGCGACAGTCATACGATTTTGAGTCAGAGTTCCGGTCTTATCAGAGCAAATTGTCGAGGTTGATCCCAAAGTTTCTACAGCTTCCAAATTCTTTACCAAGCAATTCTTCGAAGCCATACGTTTAGCAGTCAAAGTCAAGCACACTGTTACAGTAGCCAACAAACCTTCAGGTACGTTAGCGACAATGATACCAATCAAGAAGATCACAGCATCCAACCAATGGTAACCCAAAATGAAGGCAATAACGAAGAATGTAACACCCAAGAACACAGCGACACCGGTGATCAAATGAATGAAATGGTGGATTTCCTTAGCAATTGGAGTCTCTCCAGTGTCTAAGCCAGACGCCAAACCGGCAATACGACCCATCACGGTGTGATCACCACAGCTGATAACAACACCCTTAGCGGTACCCTCAACAGCGTTGGTTGAGAAGAAGGCCAAATTCTTAGTTTCCAGGGGGTTTTCATGGGTAAATTCGGGTCCTCGGGATTGTGGTTCAGATTCACCAGTCAACGATGAGTTGTCCACCTTGAAGTTACGAGCCTCAATAATACGAATATCGGCGGGGATACGATCACCAAATTTAACTTCAACAACATCACCCAATACCAGATCTTCAGCACGCAGAGTTAGTTTCTCACCCTCTCGAATCACAGTAGCAAATTGCGGCACCATGTTCTTGAAAGATTCCATAATTTTGGAACTTTTCGATTCCTATCACAAGAGAAAAAAATAAGAAGAAACGTATAAGTATGACAATTTGGAAGAAAATGCAGTTGAATCTCACCTGGTAGTATGAGAAAATGCCAGTAACTATAACTACAGCAGCAAGTACAATACCCAAATACAAGTTATCATCGGATGGTTCTTCGCTCGTACTTGCTTGAATTGAATAGGCAATGAAACAAAGAATGGCACCGATCCACAAAAGTAAGGCAAAACCGCCGAACAGATTTTTACAGAACTTCACCCATTCGGGAGTTTGTTTTGGCGGTGTTAAAGCATTTGGTCCGTCTCGTTCAAGATTTTCCTTGGCCTTAGCGTGACTGAGACCCTAAGAAAACATAAATAAGAATTTTAATTAGATTACATGAAATGTGATTCGGTGACATTGAATTTTGATACGTAATTAACTGCTGCAATGCATTAAGAATTATCTAATCTTTCTCTTCATATACCTACGGCTGCTATTTTGAAGACATAAGTAGTGTTTCATATATCTTTTGGCACTTTCGGACATAATAAATTCCTGGTTTAACTACAACGCTTGACGTTTGAGGGTTATCTGAATTTTTCCAGTACAGTGCATTAGTGTCCTTGGAATAAGCCACGCGCCATTCACACTTCTGATGAATACTAAGCTTTAAATATCAGAAATTATTTCATTCCAACTAACTGTCATAGCAACAAAACATTTTGCCCATCGCATTAAGCGCGCAGAATTCAAAACACGGTAAGTGTGTACAACTTTTGCGTACATTTCAGCATTTGTCATGATTTGATTATGAAATTTCATTTGAGCTCCAATCATCAGCACTGGCTGATTACATGAGATGTCGTTTTAAATACTTTAAACCCGAAACGGACAGATAACGAAAGAAATCAATCAACTCAACAAAAGATTCTCGCATATCTCTAAATTTCATTTATTCTCTATACATCACAAATGTGTACTCCTGAAACGAATGTTTACGAGTAAGTTCGCTTACGTTGCAGAGAATAAAAGTTCATAATTTCAATTCATAGGGAAAATCAAATTGCACAAGCATGTACAGCCTGTGTTCAGCGAATCGCCTTATCTTGATGTTTTATACATGAACAGGTAAGAATTGAATAAGCTCATCACAATCGTCTTGTTCCCAAGAGCAATGGAGAAAGCATTTTAAAATGTGGTGTAATCTCTTCACTCGTCAAGAAACTCCCGAGAAAAATGTAAATGGATTTTTTTGTTTGCCATTTTATTGCGAGTGCTTTTAACGCTTATTTAACGTGGTCAAAAAAAAAAAAGAGATAGAACTCAACGTTCATCTACAGTCGTGAGGAAAAATATTCAATAATTTATGGAAGTCACTTTTTTGGAGTTTCCATTGCATACAAAAAACGTTTGAACAAACATTAATTGATCTAGTCGATGTCTTAAAGACCGAAGCGTCTCCTGCTTAACTTCTCACACCTGTAAGTGTGTATTCCAAAGAAGTCTTCATCTCATACAAAACATGATCTCATTTTCACAAATACTTGCAGCATGTTGAATTTTCTGATTAAATGGTGTCAAACAAAAAATAAAATAATACCTATAATTCGCGCTAATGGCTTTATTGAGTGTACATAGTAATTCACGTTGCCTGGCGTGATGAGTAATATTTGAGTATATGTATTCTTTATTGAATAAATGACTAATATTTGATTGATCTTATTCGTGCATACATATTGAAGAGATAAATAGTTATGTTTGATTGAACTTACATTTTCCGGGTGCGTCTGAAATCGTTGATACAGTTCCTCCGGTGAGATTTTATGATAATCAATATCTAACTCCTGTTTTAAGTCATCCAAATTTTCCTTTTTGGCAGGTCCTCCTCCTTTTTTAGGTGGCATTTTGCGTTTTGACTAATTTTAAACAAATTGAAAAAAAAAAATGAATATTTAATGGAAGATATTTAGAAAGTTGATGGCACACCTTCATGTAAAAAACTCATTGTAAATTTTTTGCTAATTTTCAAGCAAATAATTATTAAGAGATATAGTAATCTAGGAAAACATCATTTAAAGCATCTAGTTGCTATCTTATCTCTGTCGTCGTTGTCTGAATGAGTTTTTACATTCCAGTGTGCATTTCTTTGTATTTTAATCGTTTTTACTTAACCACCATCATGCCATTTGATTTACTATTATTTCCCAGACTAATATAAAATATTTTGTATGCTTAGAAAAGCTCAGAAATTTCCTTTCATCGATTGCAATATGTTGAACCAACTTACCGTATGATAATAGGATAGGATTTGTAATTTTTCTTACCTTTGTTTTTGTTACACAAGAATGGTTTCGGTATTAAACAAAACAACATACAAAACATATACGAATAGACGATTAAAACGAAAACAAAAACAAAAACCAACGAGCAAATGAATGAGGTAAATTCTGACGAATTCGAATTGATCGATGGGTGTGCTCCAATTCGCATGGTAACGCAATGTGTTCCGCTTTTTGACTCTTCGGTTTCTTTTTATTTTTTTTTTAAATAAAACTCAATCCTCTGAGAATATAGGATAATTGTTTGCTTCATCTAAGCTTCCTGTGATTTCTTATTTGCTCAGGATTTGCGACCTCGTCACGATGAATCGGTGTGCACCGCGACAGACACTGTACGTGTTGCTTTCATGTGTCTTTTTCGTCTGAGTCTATATTTAGATGGTCACAAAACATCCAACAAAATTCATCAAAATAAAATTCTATGTGAGTACGAGACATGTCGAGACTATTTTTAAGAGATCACTCTCCCACTGTTTACATATATGTATTTGCATACAGACAGTGTTTAAACATTTGTTTTTTTTTTCTTTCGAAAAACTTGATTGGCATGATGTTGCCAAGCTTCTAAGACGGAAAAAAAGGTTATTTATTCCGATTTTGTCTGATTGGCAGCAGCTTTGGGCAATACATCTGCCAAAGTTGAATGGACTAATTCAAAATGTCTTACACGTTCTTTGGTTTTACTCAATGAATTGATTTGAACACAATCAAAGAAGCAGGAGAGAAACTGTTTTTAAAAAATCACGCATTCTAAGCTTTCTAATTATTCTGCTGCCGCTCGTTTTTTCTACGTATACACAAAGTTGATCATCTTCATAGGCGTGATCAAAAACAGATTGTAATCCGATTTTTAATAATCACTCATAAGTTGAGTTCCGATTCGTGATGTAACGTTTTTTTTTTTTTTTCTTTTTAATTTTGGCAATTTTTTGTATGTATGTAAAATGGTTTGGTGATAAGCATAAATGAGAAACAAATAATAAAAAAAAAAAACAGAAAATATGTATATTACCTTATATTGACCGTCCGCTGTAATATTATCATCTTCGGTAGGAATGACTGTGGCGACTCTATAAGAGTCAGCTCTCCCATGCTAATGAGAAATATGAATGAAAGAAAAAAGAAAAAATAACAAAACAAAACACAACAACACAACAAAAACAACAAGCAAAACAAAACAATTTAAACAAAGAAAAAAAGAAGAGTAACTCATAACAAACAACACAGCAACAACAACAAAACGAAACTTCAATGCAAAAACGAGACAAGGTGGTGTACACCACATACATACATAGACACCGGCTGACATTGACGATGAAATAATTTTTTGTTCGCTTTTGGGGTTAATTCGTTGGTGGGGCATGAAACTAATTCCGAATGATGGAAACTTAGTGATATAGGGGATACAAATAATTGGACCAAACAGCTGAAGATATCATAGAATTGGCTAAATAAATATACAAATTTATGAAACGTTTCATTTACTACAGTGACCTATTTTGAGATGAAACACTCAGGTACCAGCAATGTTTACCTGCTTTAGACTGTAACTAGTGTTCGAAAAATGAATCGAAACGACTAATGGTTTACAAATAACAAGGAGACAAATTAGTTGAATTTTCAATGAAAGAGCCTCACTTGTCGACTTTTCAAGTTTAAAACTTTTGGAAATATTACAACACGTTCGCCATTATCATTGATTCGAACTAATTTTAAAGCAAATATGTCATTTCGGTCTGATTTAAGAGGTCATAATAAACTTTGTTGCAAATTCGAACAGGAATAGATAAATAAAATGATGACAAGTAATGATGTCTGGTTTTTTTTCTATGCATCCGGTTCTATCTAATGAGCATCACAACGAATTTCATCATCTCCACATTGCATAGGTAAAGAATATTCGTTTTTCGTTCAAGTTTAGAGTAAACTTCAACTGAATCGAAATGTATTCATCAAATACTGAGAATACCAAAGTATTATGAAAGTAATTCCATGTATGCGAGATACAGCCAATACAATACAACAGAGGATATTTAAAGGATAAACTTGAAAAATTATGAAAAGAAATATCGCTCGTGTCGTCTACAAACTGTTTAGTGGCAATTTAGAGCGCTCATTCGTATTTTCTTTTATTTTTAACTTTTAAAGAGCAAACATCCAATTACAGTTTTGCTTTCATTTCACAAAAATATACAAAAAAACACAAAACGACCCACAAAAATGCCGGCGCATGCCCAAAATAATTCTTACATTATTTTGATATTCGTGCCAATTGGAGGGATGACATTGTAATATAAAAATTGAACATTAAGCTGTGATTAATACGAAAGGACACATTCACAATTTCAGTTATAATGGAAGAGCAATGAAATTGTAACCAATTAAACATGTGCGTGTTTATCTGGTTCAGCATTTATTTATCATTTCAGCTTTATTGTTCTTATTCACTGTCATTAAGTACTCATCATTGGAGTGCGTTCTGTATTTTTTCTTTCGTTTTACAGTTTTTTTTATTTTGTTTTTCCCTCCTCACTTGAACATGCCACACATTCACGTGCTCTCGTTTTCTAACCTTAGCGAGCGAGAAGGAAATTCATTCTTCCAACATTTGTATTGATTTTCTGGTGGCCTAAATTTAGAACACTTATTAGAGGGACAAACACGGCAGCGTTATGGCGGTGAATGAAAATGTAGGTTCTCGTCGTCATCAACGCGCCGTGTATAAAAAATGTCAAGTGTACTAGTGTTATGTAATCGCTTCTTGATGATATTCCTTAAATGTTTAATTTCATGAACAAAACACACAAAAATTAAAAGAAACAAAACAATATAACAAGAGCGAACAAACCAAGTAAAAGCAAAGAAATGGGAATGATGGTTATAAACGGTGGATTGGCTGGCTTACTGTCAAACCTGATGTAAGAGGGACCTTGACTGAACTGGAAAAAATGTTTTATATCATTCGTAGAGTCGATATCTTACTTAGTTAAAATAGCCCTTGATGATACACAATTTGAAGGAGCAGAAGAAATCGATTAAATAGTAGTGACGAACTAGAACACGGATTGATTTTTGTTTTCTTTTTGGTTTTGGTCTTCTCTATACAACCTGCATACACACGAAAGAAAACACTACTATAACACACGTTCAATTCAGTGAAAAACAAAAAAAAAACATACGTTCATTATATCTACATAATATGTATACTAAATTCAATATATTAAAGTGCAATCAACATGAAACTTTATAACCAGCAGCATGAAAACATGTTTCATACACGCTTCCAGTCAATGCCGATCTAGAATAGGTACTTAATTTGGTTGTATTGATAAATTGAATAAGTTGGGGGTTCGACACATCAATTAACTCGCTCTCTTTGTGCGCTTGGGCTATTTAAGAATTCTATTCATGATCACCCTAATATGAATGAAACACACGATCACGACGCGACGGTCAATCTCAATGTAATCCAACTGTGCTACGTTCAATGATGCGAAACAAGTTTATGATGGTTTAGATTGTGTGGGTTGTTTGAAAAATCAAACAAAAAGAAAGGACAAGTTCTCACTTCCTCTCTAATTACAAGAGCAAGCTATCTGTATAGTATCCGTCCCCGTGTAACTAAAGAACAAACTAATTTAATCCACATAACACGATGCTTTTTTTTTTCTTGTTTGCCCTCAGCGCCAGTTGGAGAATCGCTTTTGTATTCAGATTCAACTCTGGGCAAACTTTTAAGCCACTACGAGTGCATGCAGTTAGTAACAGTGTCGGCATTCATGTACATTCAATTCACTTGTGCTGATCTTGATTTTCATGGTTCAGCAATTTAGTTTTATGCCTCGCAACTTCCATCCTTATTCGATTAAGGTAGTTTACTTGGGTGTGACATTTTGACAAATTTAAATTGCAATGAACTTGGAAATGGATATATACAACAAAACACGATCAACGCAAAACCAGTTTTCCATTTCTGTTTCAGTCTTATAAACAAATATGAATACATGTCGAATATGTGTAAAGCATCTGTGTTGTGTTGATATTGTGCGGACAGTGCACTTTTTCGTCGTTGTCGGTCAACGACGTCGTCGTCATCACCTGCATAGCAAATACAATCGAATGACATTTATTAGTACTAGTTTGGAATGCAAACTGATACCTTACAATGGAAAGTTCCATGACAAAAACAAAAAAAAAGGGGAAGAAAAATGTAATCGAAATGTGGGTCGTTTTTGTTATTCTTGCCTCTTAGAATTTCTATAACTGCAGTAATAATGACTGAGATTGAACAATGCCGTATACATAATGACGTTTCCATACAAGAAAACTGGACTGTTCACAGGTAAACACCGTGATCAAGTGGTTCAAACTGGTTTTAAACCGGCGACATTCGGAAATGTAAATTTTTTTTCTCAACTCAGGGGAGTGAGAGGCGTAAATTATGTACGTATGATTTTAGGAATCCCCTCGTGAGATTTGTCGTCACGTCACGTTTTTTTTTCCCTCTTCCTTTTCTTCTTTCTCAAGGTACGTTTGTAGGTTAACCGCAGATATCCAACATGCGCAAAGGACATTCAAGTATACATTTATGTCTTGTGGAAGGAAAAAAAAAAATCAGATACCCTTAAGAGAAGAGAACCATTAAATGTGAAGAAAAAGCGGAGAGCGAGGTGGAATGAAAGAAGTATTAACTCTGACATAATTCGAAAATAGAAACAACAGGAAAAGTCAGAGGTTAACTTCATTATGTCGATGGTTACTAACTGATACGAAAGGATAACGTAATCATTTGGAAAAGAAAATATCTAAATCGCCGCCGCACCTTCTTTTCTTCAAATAGGATGGGTGGGTTGTAATATGTCCCTCAGCACGGCAAATTATTGATTTTTTTAGTTTTTAGTATATTACAGAACAGAATTGTTGTTGCGAAGAAGTTTTTATGGATTCTGAAGATATACATTTAGTACAAAGTTGTGAAAAATTGTATAAAACACAACCTACCTGGTTACTCATATTCCAATAATTGAAATTCTAATTAGCTTCTTAGTGAAACACTTGTACAGAGCAAATATATATATATATATTCACTTGTATTCGGATCGTTTTCTTTCTTTCTTTTATTGTGCAACTTCCAATTAGCTAGTGAAGAGAAAATTTTGATTTTTGAGATGTTTTTTTCTTTTCTTTCTGTTTTTCGCTTAAAATTTGAAAAAGAAAGATGTTTGCTTGGTATCTTCTTCAAAGCAGGCTACAGTCAAAAGGACGATATTACGCAACCTGTGCATTCGAGACTTTTTTTTAATCTACATAGGTATTGCAATACCAAATGGAAAAAGAAATACATAGATGTCTGTTGAGCTTTGTGTGTATCTGCTTGTAATAAATAGGTACCACCTAATATCAACTTTTCAAATGCATATATACAATATTTTTTCTTTTTATATTCTTTTTTGAGTGTCCTAAAATTGTAATAATTATTTTCGAAAAAAAGCAATTCACTCTAAAATGTTGTGGTAAATCCTTGTTTTTTTTTCTTTCAACAAACTTTTACACAAGACACTTTTCAAAAACGTTCACTTCACAATGCATCGAAAGATTAAAAAGAAAAGAAAAACAATATAACATCAAATGGCATGATTGTTGTAGATAATTTTCAAAAAAGAAAAAAAAAAACAAAAATGTCAATTAATAGGATGGGATACCTTTTAATACTACTTTACACTATTACACAATAAGTTCACAGAAGAATTATTATATTTTTTCTATATTAGAGGGGTTAAAACACCCCTTTGGATTCGCGGAAATGCAGAACTCTTATTTGGTTTAGTTGCTTTCGACTCTTTCTAAAATAGAAATGAAAATTTTTAGTTGTACTCTATAAGCTTTATACTAAAGCTTAAGGGTATGAAAAAAAAAAACTTGATTTTTTTTTTCTTCTTTCTTTGTTAAATATTAATTCACACTGAGAGCCAGTTGGAACTTAACTAACCGTATCAACGACCACAACGCGCGACCTTTTCAGTTCGGGATCAGCGCTCGACTGACTGAAGTTCTAGATGCCGTTCGTACTAAGCTTTTCGCCGTGAATTTCGAGAAAACTTTCAAGAAATTTTCCACCAACAAAGCACAGAAGAAAAAAAAGAACGAAAAAGCGAATGAAATAAAAACAACTCGGTCGTATAAATTGATTGCTCTGGTTTGTGTGTGAACACACGAGAGTGAGTGGGAGAGAGATACACAGATAGACTACAGATTGTACCAAAGAACCGGTATAATAGTAAGCGCTGATAACACATATTCTTGTCTCCCCCATGCGTACTACAGCGGGCTTTTTTCCATTCGTAGGGGTGAGAAATTTTCATACACTAGTTGTATAACACATCGAAATGAAGCGAATTTGCGAAAAAGCTTTCAGTCAGAGAGTGTATCTATGTATCTAAGTGGAATTGCTGTATCTTTTAATCAAAACCGAAAAATAAAAAATCAGCGATTGCAAGCAATGCCGTACTTAATTTATTTTATTTTTTCTTTGAAAACAAAATCATATAAATTTTGTATCTTTTTTTTCGTGTTTTATGAAGGTTGTTGTTATTTTTCGATCGGGCGTTTTTTTTCTATTGGAACCATGCTTTCTGGTATTATATGCGATTGCGCTAAAAGTGTGACGTCACAATGCGTCATAATTGGCAATGGGAGAATTTTTATAAATAGTATTAATGACAAAAATATACATACACACATATAAGTGTGCATACATTTGCATATGCTTAACAGTCGTAATCCTTGAATACAAGTTTTGGCAAAGCCTTCAGTCATGACCAGAAAGCCATCAATAATCATAGTTTGTCAAAACGGATATTAATGGGGTATTTCATTATTTTTTTCTTCTGTTCATCTTCTTCGTTCTAATGTCCTTTCATTTGAAATATTGGTCGGTTCCGTAGGAGAAGAATGAGAAGACTTTCAGACGCGAATAGCGCATGTCACTATGCATTTTTTATTCCTCTCAGACACGAAGTAGGACACTATTCTCCGCTTAAAGCTTTCTCCAAATCTACCTATCTCTCTCTCTCTCTCTCTCTCTTCCTTTCTTTTAAAGAAAAAGTCGATAAACTCGAATATTTGATTGAGGCCATTCATAGTAATCATCCCTAGTATCTAACTAAATGCAATTAAATGACAATCATTTTCGAAATTTTGAACATTTTCCAACCACCACAGGTCATGTTGTAATGGAAGACATTTTGTTTCCCACAATACGTTACATAATTGAAGTTGGCATTGCGCATACCACCATCGAACCTGAAATAAAAAGCTCTAAACGGAATAAAACTTCAGCTTACAGCTATAGTATATCGAAAGAAGACCTAACCTATATTTTTCATGATTTGTTCTTTTTAGTATATAAAGAGCGTTCCAACAATATGAAACAATGTAAAACAAACCATGATGGGAAATGTCACCAAATGACGGTATTTCGTCCTTCTCCTTTGGAGAGGGAATACATTATATGATATAATGTGTATATCCTTTTTGGCAACGGTAACGACTTAGGTGCTGGAAAAAGCAAGTAGTTACGTAAAAACATGGGCCGGCCTCGTCCTTATGTAACAGAAACCCACGGAAAAATGGAAGAGACAGGGTTGGCGAACTGTGTTCATGTTTTTTCTTCATTTTTCGAGTCTGTTTTCATTGATCATGGGCCAAAGGACGAGAAGTCTCCAAAAAGTCTGGAAAACACATATACACTTCTCTTTTGGATGGAGTTGCATAATTTCGATTCGTTATATGAACGAGGCGGTATCGATGGTTGTGTGTGAATTTTGTACTAAACTTACAAACGAACACGTTTTCTAACATCTTAAGTTCAACACAAGCGTTAGTCACTTGCCATAAGCACGAGGCTTGAGGGTGAAACAAGGGAAGAGTTAACGCATTAGCTTTTGTGTAGGTCATGTTAAACATTATTGATTTTTTGTTTGCGTTTGCGGTTAGCTATAGTACGAAATGAAAACAGGAAAAACACTGTAAGACATGGTGGTACGAGGCATTTTTATTCTATTCGGATAATTTGAACCGATTTTATCAGCAGCCAAAGGGCGTGCATCAAGTTGTATAAGCGAAAATGTTAATTTTTTCCTATGCAGGCAAATAGAATTTATCTAAAGCAAGCTTTTACCAAATAACTGATTATTTCATATCCTGCGACCATAGTACATTCGATTTGAGAATGAGGTGTTAAATCGATTGTTGGCGACTTTGGCAATCCCCAGTCACTTTCGTGTTTTCACACACATTCAGTAAATGTAAAAGAAAACTCATTTGATTTTCTTTCTCCGGAGTCAATCCGTTCCATTTAACATTCAGACTTTAATTTAACTTAATCCTTATGCAGATAAACTGAAAGATGCATGTATAAAGGATATGTTTTAGGTTCTCTTGGTTTCAAACACAAAAATGCATACATATAAATGGGCTTGTCTGAAAGTTACAGTCCTGGTTAAATGTTCTGGCAAACCCTTAAGTCATGACCAGAACACATCAGGATTCAATGCCAGGTTCGTCCTAGCCATAAATTGTCAAATTTCATTGGATTTTCACTCATTTCGTGTTGTGAGTCATCCGGTTTCAATATAATTCACTTTTTTAGATAAATAAGTCATGTTATTTTTTTTATATTTAGAGAATCTATCTCTGAATATAGACATCAAACTGTGGAATCCCCCCTCATCTAAATGAAGATATTTAAATTCTGAAATAAATTCACAGAAGATACATCAAAAAAGCAACTTAATGACTTTGATGATCGTATATTTTCGTTTAATTCCACATCACTACCTCCATGTGTTCTTTTATTCCGCCGAAATATACAACCGAAAACCAAACGCAATCCATCAGGGAACCTTAATCTAACGAAGTAAATGTATACTCTCTGGTCTCTGTGAGTAATTAAAAACACTCGCCGTGAAAACTTCACACACCTAACGACGTTTTTCTAATGCATACAAATCGTACATTTGTTGCCATGAACTGAGTGAAATGATGAACATAATCCATTGCTCAGACTCGGTTAAAAGTGCAAATAACAAAAGGATCTCATGGGCAAATAGAAAATCAAGTCAATGTGTGATAAGAAAACAAATCATAAGTACAGAAGATTGCGATAAGCAAGATTGTAATTCGTTGGTCTGGAACAAACTGGATCTTAAAAGAAAATCACAATTTGTATAACTGGTTTTCCAGCTTCTTATTTAATAACTATCGACCACGCTTAACTAAAAACAAAACAAAAACAGTCTCGCTTGGTTAAATGAATTCAATTCGCACTTCAATTTGATGTTAATTAATTAATTACAGATAAGCGCCGATGGCTAATATGTATCGATTCTTTGAAAGTTTATTACTTCCGGGAGAACCGCATTTGTTTGCTTTAAATCCAATAAGATCTTAATATGGCATTCATGCCGAATTAGTTGTTCAATAAAAAAAAAAATATGTCGGAATTTCTTTCCTTGCTATTGTGTCAAAAATTAATCTTAATTACGTGTGTTAAGCAATCGGTTAGCTTTGACTGTTTTTTTTTCTTCTTTGAAAGATTATTGCAATTATAAACTTGGTCGATTTCTACAATTCGAAATATATAATTAATCGGTGTAAGTGTCGTCAGCAAACAGTTGACCGTGGGGCATAAACGAATAAAGAATTCCCGTATCAACAGGATTTAACTCATATTCATTGCGTGTCTCTATTAGTGAGATAAGATAGTTGGATCCTGTCGATGGAGGAGATGCAACTGAAGGAATGCTAAGTGCTGATTAATGTTTCTCGCCACTCACTTCATTTTGTGAAAGTGTTATACTGAGTCATATATGTTTCATCACGAAAGCTTCCGAAAGCCAATTAAATATGCCAGTATCAAGGATTTCAAACTTGAGCGAAGTTTTAGGTGAAACAATGAATGTGAACATGGGGTGTCTGAGTCTCTGAAAACTGTACAAGTAAATAATTAATGACATGAGTCAATCATCAGGCAAATTAACTTCTTTATAACTTTGTATGTACGTAAATAAGCGTGCTTACGTACATTATTCTTCGAAAAATAAGATTGATAAGATTCCAACAGAAAACTTTTTCAAGGTTTGGCCACTTAATGAAGAATTTAAGACCTCCTCTGCATATGACTCAATAATTTTTATACAGACTCCCACATAAAAAAAAAACCGTAAGCACTTGATAACAAACTATATTTTGTATGGACCTAAAAGTTTAAGATATCAACAGTCTGCATTACCATGGAAAATTACGTAACAAGGAAGACATTTTGAAGAAGACAATATTTTTGAACAGTGCGTATCGTCTGGTGGTGGCATTCAATCCAATAATGATTACGTTAGTTCAAACTATTAACATTTAATTTCAATAAAAGTGTATTTATCACGCTAATCAGTGCTAACCAAAAGCATAAGTGAGATTGATATCATTTGTTTTGCGATTTTGCGTTTATCGATTACCGGCCGTCTCGCTTGTATTTACTCAACAATATCAAATATGAGTGTATCTAAAATGTTCTTTATAGACCTTTTTGTGTGCACGAGGAAATTCATTGTACTCGAGAGTTGTTTGTCCTACTTATTAAAGTGTCCATTTTTCCCCACTTTTCACAACAGCTTACCGTGCAATCTTAGTATGGGAGATTCTTTACATATTCACTATCAGTGATGTATCTGATTGTCAATAGAATCGACATTGTTGCTGCTTTAATAGCACTGATATCGACTTACGTCACAGGGGGAACAGTGATGTCACATCATTTTGTTGCGCAACTCGCATTGCAATCGTAGAAGGAGTGAGTTACCAAATTCTACGCCATTGATTATATACTGACTGTACGCATATTTCCATAGTTACTGTTCCAATGGATATCTTAACTCACATCTCAAAAGTACTTACCATGAAATGATATATGAAGAAAAAAGTAGCCGTGAATTTAAATTATTTGTAATTCTTATTAATTAACACCAATTGAAATTGAAGGAAGAAATCTTTTGTCTGCCCTGGTAATTAACAGATTTCTCCAACCGTCCACAGCCGGCTGGCAAGAACAACCAAAAAGGAAGAAGAAACACACACACGAACTTTTCCAGAGCAACAATATGTGTGATGTTCGTGGGAGGCGGCAGCTTGAGCAACATAAAAAGGCACTAGCAACAACCTAGTAGTGGCTACTGGCTAGGCCGGCCGACCTAGCCTAGTCAAGCTGCTGCGGCTATACCCATTGTCGGCTATTATAAGCAGCCGAGTAACCGCGATGGCAGGGAGCGAGCGAAAATGGAATAAATTTCAGCCCGGAAAAAACCAATTGTTGTGCGTTTAATTTGCTTTCCCCGCATCATTAGGAATTATAATGTACATTTTCACTTCTCTGCTTTACAAATCACTCCTCCGCAGGTTTGTGCTTTTTTCATTTACCAATTGGCAAGGCGGTTACGTAACGACGTTTTGTAAAGGCAAAACCACAGTGAAAAGAATGAGGAATGGGAAAAATCAATAGTGGATAGAACAATGCATGTGCACTTGGGATGTGTAACTGTGCGACCCGCCCGGTGTAAAGTTGGGAGGTTAAGTACGAGGCGGTAAGCATTTATTTGAATTATATTGTCCCCACATGTTAGATTATTAAGCTAGTGAGTGCCTCGACGTAGGTACACAATCAAGAAGACAATTTGTCTTGATAGCTTGTAAAAGAGAATATCACAATGATTTCAAAGATAATCATTATCATCGTGCCCCGAGACACAAGATTGCTTACTGCCTCTGCCTGCCGGTGCCCGACTGCTTTTTTCTTTCTATTCGTTGCTCCTCTGCCACTTTTTGTTGTCCGATTCGTTTCAGAATTGGTGTAATATTTGGTGTGTGCAAGTGGTTTATCTATTTTGACACATCATTCGAGCAATATTTTCGCCCATTCATTCTGGGTCATGGAGATTTAGCTGCAGACTTCATCAAGGAGTGATTGTATTGCCAACAACGAAATGCTACACTTGCAAATAAATCTGAAATATAATTTATTCGTTACACTTATCGTGTCGGGAACCTCCTGTTTACCAAACAAATTTAAACAGTTTATCTCGAAATTATTTTGCCCACCTTGAGAAATGTATTTACTCCTAGTGGAGCGTGCGGTCAGGATGTAATTGGTTCGGTATTTCTTTTCATGTTAAGTGCGAAAAACTTTGCACGCCTGTTGACGCAATTCGACAAGTACGTTTTTTTCTCTCTCCTTGATTTCTTATTGTATTTATTCATTAAATTAGGAACTCTATATAAATTGCTTTTTATCTTCCACTTAACATTTGTGTTCTTCTTCTTTTTTTGGTTTGTTTGATACTCAAATAGGGTAGAAAGCATTCAACCCTGCCCTCGATTCGGGCACAACTCTGAGGTACCTATTTGTCAAGACTTTAAAACGTAAGAAATCTATAGGCAATTGAAAAGTCTGCGCTGAATGTGTCTACCAGTTAATTAAGGCATCCTGTTGCGTATTGGTCATGTGATTCATTCTTTTGTATCTCATGCGCTAGCGACGTGAAGCAATTATAACCGAAACCGAAATTAGCTGTTAGTATATTAAAATGAAGTAGACATATTTTCCAATTATATTGTTAAACTAGAAACAAGTGAGCAGAACTACCCCCTAGACTAATTAGTACACCAGGCAACAGAATAGTTTTAATTCTCTCTCTCTCTCTCTCTCGCTCACTATTTGTAGCTAGGCAATAGTGTTTACAGCAGTTGCCAAATATGATATCAGACTATCTAATATCCCGTGTGACACATGACACTAAAAGTTCGACATCCCCTTTTTTACGAGTGAGTCATCTTCGGGGACGAATGCAGACACACCTATTTCTATGTTGCATAAGCGTATGCTGCAATGTCACCGCATAGGTGCTCCCAAAGAATATTGAGAAGATGAAACGATTATATTAAGGCACACTTACTCCGTGAGATCATGAATCCCATCCACAGCTTACCTTTAAGAAAAAATACATATAATTAACCGGCTATTACAACATCGATCGGGACATTCATTCCTCGAATGCAAACACTCGTGTACATGGACATCAATCGCAGCACGAAGCACATAACCATCAAAGCGGTTAAATCCAATTTAAAGCAAGGTTTGTGAAATGCTCAGGTTCTCATGACTCAAGTGAATGGTCGTTGAACTTTATTTAATACACTCAACTTGAATCTACGTCTTCTCATTAGTGCATAATATGTATGTAATTACAAAATATGTATGCAGATGCAGGAACGTCAGTCAGGTTTTGTATCGGTTTAATTTTCAAGGACTTACTTCAAGGGTCGCTGCCTTCATTGAGTAAAGTCATTTATTGTAAAACATTTACTCAAGAGAACGTACACGATCTATGTGTAGGAAAATGTTATGCGCTGATTGAAGTATATATTTATTAAATCAAAAAGCAATGTTTGGTCACGCCAATCATATTTTTGATCGTAGATTGCGTTTGGTTTTGATTTTTTTTGATACACAATCTTGCCTGAGGCCGATGAGAAAATATGGGCGCATATATTTCGATAATCTCGGTTATTTGCGTATGTCTCTTGATAAAGAACAAGATAAAACAACCAGATAAAATCTCTGGAATGATTTCAATCAGTTTCCTTGATTTTTCATTACTATCCACACACCAAGATTTATGCATGCGTATACAAGAGAGAAAAAAAACGTTGAAATTCTTCTTAAAATAGGAAATTGCTTACATACTTTAGATAAGATTAATATTATAAATTTATGCAAAGACAATGTCTACATTGGTGAAATTTGGTTTATGCCCCATTGTCAGTTCAGTTTCATGGAGAAATAAAATGTTATGTGTCAACTGAGTGTTTGGTGCAATCCTCATTAGCTTATTTTCGTCATTTATTCTGTACCGTTATTTTTCTAAGACAACACTCCTTTTGAACTAGAGATATGTTATGTTGCTTCTACATAAATGTTTGCTTTCCATCGCAACAATAAGGACAAATTCATTTTCAGTACAACTTTTTTGAAGGAATAGGTGCCGGACTGCAACCCCGCGAATCGAACACAATTTTGACTGCATGCGGTTGAAATACAGGGCGTAGTCATTATATAATATAAGCTCAAGAAGGTGCATAAAATTATAATATTCTACAATCTACTGCGCACGTTCTGCAGCAACTTTTGGCTGCACGACCGTACATTTTTGATGACGGTTGGACTGCGTTGGACCGACTTGGATGTGAGTTTACGAACAGATCTCAGTTAGTCTGACTGCTTCGAAGGCGCCCGTTCCTAGCTGAAGCAGGAACATATAACAATTGATATTTATAGATTCAATTTGCAAAAAAACAACAAATGTCATTATTGTCTTCGCAAGCAATCAATCAATCTATTGCTGTCGAATTTATGTGTAAACATAGACACAGCTGGGGGTTTAATGACAATCTGCGCAATATACTCAGACAAAATTCAGCACTTTCAATATTTATTTCGATAATAGCCCGAATTTTTTTGTAAAAACAAATATGACTACATCAATTTAAATGTTCAACTTCGTCCGAAGTTAAGAGTGTACCTAACTCAAATCATGTGATGGAGTTATGTATATTTGAAAAGTGCACAAAACAACTATAAATACTGGATTAACAACTACTTAGGCTGATAAATGCAGAAAAATACATTAATTAACGCTCCGCTTCCCTATTAGCTCAGATATCACGAGATCAATAAATTATCTCAAGCAAAATGATTAAATTAGGATGTACCAGATTCCGATACAGAGATACGAGAACACAGTCTTCACTCGTGTTCATTTAATCAATGCTGTTCAATCCAATGATGATGATGAATAATCACTTCAACAATCGGCATCGTATCACTGCGACAACAGAATGTTTAAAGTTTAACGACAGCTATGATTCATCCATTCACACTGAAGCGTCACAATCAAATGATGAAATTCCACTTTGAATCTGTATATACGAGTTGTTTATGAAGAAACAAACACATTTTCATTTCATGTTTCCATGTGACTTTTTACTATAATTCAACGGGGACGCCATTTATGGCATACCGATATTTGTTGCCTTCAAACAAAAAAAGAAATAAAGGCATACAAACATAAATCAATATCTTGCAAGTTTAGTGAAACATAATTCCCAAAAGAACACTTAATTAGTGCGCAACATCCACTTAAGCTACGCAAATAGAAGCGATTTTAGGCTTTTCAAACTGATTACCGTGCAGTACAGTTTTTTATCCTACAAATACGACCAATCGATTTTGCGTTAAGACTACAAAACAGCCGAAGAGGGTGTGTAACCTTTTTTGCTTTCAATTGATTCAATTCGGTTTTCCACGGCCGATAAGTGTTCCAACAATCAGTACCTACATAGTTTCGATTTTCAACCGTAGTCACGCGCAATTGAGTTCACCTTTCGGTAAGTTTTCTCGCAAATGTTGTGAATTCTTCGAAGTTAACTTAGAAGTATTCGTGAAGTTTGTATTAACGCGACTTCGAGGTTGAAACAAGACTAGGTCACAATGCAAATATGAAGGGTGTTCACTCATAAAGTGTGTAGTTACCTTGAGTATCACCTATTTCAGGAAATGTCGTTTTCCTTAATACTGTCTTATGTGTTTTTTAGTGAATGCACATTCAAGTTGAAGGTTTTGAACGTGAAATCACTCAAGATGTGAGGCCAATGACTATGAAACTATGCAGAGTTTACCCCAAGAACATTGAATTACAACAGAGTAATTACACAATATCTTGTTTAAGATCGTTAATAACATACAATTGACACGCTTAATTGATAAATTGAGATATGTCTGTCTAAAACGGAAGACATAATTTGAGTAAATGCCATCCTTTTTCTGCATTTTTTTAAAAATAATAATACACATTTTAATCATGTAGGAAAAAACATTTAATCTTTCCTTCTGTCACCCACAACATCATTAGTTTTTATTTTATTGACAGATTCGTCAATTGATTGACCGATGACTTTTCTATCACGAGACGATTTCACCAAGGTTTAATCAGTATTCATACATGCAAATTCTGTTGATATCGTGCCAGGTTATTAGCGACGTCATTATGGCATTGCAATGGATACATTTCACGCAGTCATCAGTTGGCTGAGCAGATGCTTTCTTGGGGGGATTTTTTTACCCAGTCTTATGTGACGAATGACGACTCAATGTGACCTTTTCTTACTCAAAAAAATAATTTAGCAGTCAACGACTGGACTGAATTTAAGCTGAGTGATATTGTAGGTAAACCATACATACATATGAGAGGTAGTAAAATAAAAACACAATGCTTTTAATAATCTTTCATTAGGCAAACAGTGTGGACAACAAATATTGCATTTATTTCAAGTAGACGTTAATTAGCCTACAGATGTATAAACTAATTAGCAAAAGCTAAGTTATCACTAACGATTCGTTATGTAAATGGGAGTGAAAACTATATGGGTGCACCGACGATATGGTTTGTGGAAGTAGTAACCACTTCATACCTGACAAATCTGTCCAACATTGACCAGATAAATCCGGTTGAAGCAAGCTTATGCCCAGTTTATCGATTATCTGGTTTAAATTGCTTATTGATTACATTATGAAATTTAATTCATTTTAATCATAACTGTCTTTCATCCTTGTGTCTCACAGTCATAACATTCACATTCTCATTCGTATCCTCCATCACTTTGAGATAATTGCAATATAGGTCGGCTACAATTGCATGCACACTGTCAGTGCCGGTCACAGGGTCTTCTCTAAAAATCCATACTCTACAGATACAAGTATCTACTATCTGCACACGTATCTGTTCTTCGTGATTTACGTTCAGTTTTGCTTCTTTTTTTTTCGCTGCTGTTTCGTTTGTTTGTATTTAATTCGTGTTATATTAAATTTTCGACCTTGCTTACAATTCTCTCCCGACACTGTGTTGTCCCACATTCGGGGACGTTTTGTTGTCACCACCATCATTCTGTGATTGGACGCACATCGTGCTCTTGCTCTGGTGTGAGCTGAGTATAGTGATGGGACGTCGTTTATTCTGAGTGTTCGCGTTCGCTGCATGCCGCATTTGTAGCGTGCGACAGGCTTTTTGATATCATTCAACATATTGATGCTAATACTGCCTGCCATAATAATAATGAATGCGACTGCTTCTAACGGTGTTCTCGAGTAGAAGTGAAAAAGTTCACAATTGGAAAATTGAACGCCTCGAGAAAATGACTGTGATTGTCGTCACACACTGGAATCTAAAGATGAAGAAACATTGCGACGGCGACTGCGGCGAAAACGGTGACAGCTATTATCATATCTGTGCAAAAAAAAAAAAAAAAACAACAACTATCATTTCCATTTCCTTCTAGCCAAGGAGCATAGGAGACTATCTTCATAAGTTGTGTAATTTAAAGAGGCAAATCAATGCAGATTATCACCATCTTCGAAACACGTTTAATCAGATAGTAGACAGACTGATTTCCTCACTCCTGATATTACAATCAGAATAAGACGTCATTGATAGTGTTACATATGTATGTACATATATATTTTATTTGTATCTATCATCTGGATTGGTGTCAAGAGTGGTTACCATGATTTGAGAGCTATATGTGCGTCGAACCTCTTGTCTTCTTGTCTTATCGTCTCTCTATCAATTTGTAGACGTTTTATTAATGTTAATCAGTTTCGTAGAAATGTGTATAATTGCTTGTGTAAACGTGCTTTTCGATTCTGACTGAGTTGACGTCACTTGTCTTGCCGCGTCTGGCACTGTTTTTTTCATTGGAAACAAATACATACATACATACAAATATAAATTTGAATATATTCGTTTGTACACCTGTATTTGTTGGCAACGAAGAATATGCGGCGGCAAGGTTGTGGCGCGTCTACTAACAGAATGTTCTATTTAAAAGTATTTCTTTTGTGGGAATTTCCAAACTTATGAGTTTTTTCCATTCACAGCGTATCTTGATTCTCTCAATCTGCCTGATACCAAGCGAATTATGAAGGAATTATTTTTTAATGTCATCGTGTATGTATGACGTTGACAAAACGTCAAAGATTACCAAATCAATGACGTCAATACCCAAAGGCACAAATCCTAGTCACATGTAGTCGATGATTGTAGCTATCTATTTGTTATAAATTAGAAAGTGTTTATGGGAATTAGTTTCGCCAGTAGTAAATCTATGTTTGAGAAAACTTATTGAATCGATTGACGACGATGTTTTTTTTTTCTTTTTTTCTGTATGACGCACATTTTCTACACGCGTAGGGTGATTCATGATCAACACATTGAAATGCTACAGATGGAAGGCAAACATGCAGTTGCCTTCGTGTTGGAATTTGGAAATTGTGAAAAGCTAACTTCAGGTGCTCGATTATTTTCAGTTTTATTTCGCTCGAAACAAGAACATTTTTTATTGCTTTCAGTAACAAACTAATCAACGCCAAAACAGTGGAGAGCAAGCGTGTATAGTTCAACTCAAAGAAAACAAAATATGTAAGCACCTTGCTGTCGACTAAACGTGACTGTATACTGGCACCCACGTTGACTGGTGAGTATCACAAAATACGCGAAATCATTTCAACTAGGGGGACATAAAATGCAATTTTTCGCTACTTTTAATTATATTACAGTTTCCGATCGATTCACGTTTGTATCTCAAATACCAATCTATTGACAATTTATCTGATTCTACTGCCGTGAGGTTTATATGGCGCTCGTCATGCTTCAACGACCTACGTAAAACTGTTATCGTCCATTGAAAACCATCAGATTAGATTAATAGATCCTACGTAAGAGTATTGTAATCTATTGAAAAAATCTAGCGACATTGATGATAAGACCTTTTTTTCCGATTGAATAGTTTGTTAAGTATGGCAAGGTCAGTATGAACTAATTTAGTGAGTTGGATAGGTATAGAAGACGATTTATATAAATTAACTAAAAGATTATTGATTAATGATCCACTTATCTAGTAGTCTGGTCTAGAAATTGTATTAACCGCGCCCGAAGTGGTCATTTCAATTCAATTGCAAATTTTGTGCACACATTTTTTGTTATGTCACATGAAATAACTGTTTTGTGTGGCGGTACAGTACGAAGTGCAGTTACGCTTAGTTTTACCACCAACAGCAACTTAAAACGTTAAGTCATTTTTCAGTTTTTCTGGCCGAGTGCAACCAACGAAATGGAACTAAAGGTAGTGGTTAACAAGCGAAGAAATCAAAAAGATTACATCGAATCCAAATGTCAAGCATTTACGTAAATGCAGTTATGACATTATCATCGCTCGTGTTCACTTCGAAAAAGTGAAAACTGACAACGATTTTCGATAATTCAAACCACAACGCGGTGTGCGGTTGAAAGACCAAATTAACTCATTCATTCTTTGTAATACCAGTCCCACATGAGACTTCCCCTATTTAGAACATTTATGAAAATGAAATCACCACAAAAATTAATTTGTGTATGACACATCAAAACACTAACTGCTGCATTTATAGTTACATGAGACAACGTCAGTTACTGTCAACATGGAATATTGAGTACTAAAAATAAATCCTTTCGCAGGTATAATTGCTTTTTCGATATATAAATTCAACATCGGCACGTGCATTGAAAGTTGTAACGGAGTGGTTATAAATATGAAAGTGCTATCAATTAACTTCTGTCACATTACATGATTCACTTGTACAACGCGTTCTCTCTCTCTATCAACTCAACCAGCATAGAAAATATTCGTTGAACATTCTCTGAAACCTATGGGAAATCATATTTAGGGTATGTAGACTTCCTGTTCGTATAAAATTTGATAAGTTTCATTTTCTTCAATTGATTCCATCACTCATTTCACAACAGTAGTAACCGGGTATCTGCTCTCTACTCTCTAGACTCAATGATGACGAGCATGCATCAAGCACATGCTAAACTCATCCCGTCCTCAAGAGAGAAAAAAAAAAGAAGATAAATAAATAAACGAAAAATAACAAAACGTAAGACTCAGTTGTTGTATTACTCACACAATCAAGACGACTTGAAAAATACCCTAGCAACTTGCAGATTCAACTCATTGCTAATTTTCAAGAGTCTAGTCGCGTGACGCACACGGTTAGAACTTAGTATTTTCGGCGTGTGTCAAATTTTACAGACTAATCTGGAAATAAAAGTGTCGCAAGCCAATAGGTGATAATTTCTCTAACAAGTCGAAATTAATTAGAAAGCTTCGTTGACCAAAGTAATTTGGATTTGTTAGTTCAATCGCCTTGTCATTTGCTCTCCTCTCAATATTCGGAAGGATAAAGCGCATTATTTGAGAATCTACACAAACACAATATATCATATATGTATGTATATCTGCAAAATCAAACACTTGAAACATAATGTTATATTGAAAGCAAACAACTATTGTTTCTCAATGCCACCACCGGCCAGTGGCAATCGATATTTTCTGAATCGAGAAACCGACTTCCTGAACTCAAAGTTCTGTTGCTAGACAATAAAACATTTATACGATAAAGAAAGAGGAATATATAGCACAAAGTAATGTCTATTTCCCAATGGGATAGGCTCGTATTTCGTGTTTATAACAATTTATGATTAATTATAAAATATACACACCTCGATGCCATCACATTTTTCTAAGGGTAAAAAAAAACCGGTGGTATGACAAACGTGAGAATATGCCATCAATTGGGCACGTCAACTATTTTCAAGCTGAATAACGAAAAGAAACATCAACCAAACCTTAAAATGCCGTTAGTTCATTTGTACACGAAAGTGTATCTAAGAAGTGAAGTCAACCACAAAAATATTGAAACAAGACGAATCCGAATGTCCTGTATTGAAATTAGATGTGAAGTTTTGGACATGGGTTCACTTTTCACAGAACAGAAACATGGATATATTTAATTCCATTTAAAGACTTAAGAAAACCAAAATTTCGCTTCAATCGACTGGCGGTTCTTAGGAACTTTGTAATTTAAGCTGAGAATGGTCAACATTTGCGATCGTTTTGTATGTGTTTTCAGTCTTGATGTGAGGATATTATAGTAATTGAACTTTAAAATTAACATTATAATAATATAATATATATTATGGGTGGCGCTACAGCCCGTAGAGGGCCAAGGCCTAGTTTCTCAGCAACCACTAGTCTTGTGTGTGCTATTGTACTATCACGAGTAGAAGGGACCTATAGTTTTATGCCGACTCCGAACGGCCTAGTTTGAGAAGCTTTTTCTAGACAGTTATACTTGTCAGTGACTCGAAAGAGTTGGGGCCGTGAAAAGTATTTCTTGTCGTATCAGAAATCGAACCTTGACAGGTAGGTCCAAGTGAGTATGAGTCGACGCACATACTCACAACGCCACGGGCCACCACTCAAATGGAACATTACAACAAATAAAAAGGACAATTCCATTAAACACCGAATGATTCCACCTCAAGGGACACACTTCTGACTTTACGATGTTAAACGTGATATATAAAGGGTGATTTTTTAGCTATTATCTTTTTGGCAACACTGGTTTAAACAGCTGACGCACGTTTCGTGTTTTGTTTCACTGTCAAACATCTTCAGTTTGGTCTACAATTTAACCATGAATCGTCTTACAAACGAACAACGCTTGCAAATTATTGAATTTTATTATCAAAATGCGTGCTCTGTTAAGAAAGTTCATCGCGCGCTTCATCTAATTTTTTAAAAAAAATTGTGTTCAGCGACGGTGTTCATTTTTGCAAGAGCTACCAATGCATCCAGAAAAAGTCACAGTTTGTTGCGGTTTATGGGCTGGTGGCATCATTGGACCGTACCTCTTCAAAGATGATGCGAATCGTAACGTAACTGTGAATGGTGAGCGCTACCGTGAGATGATATCCAACTTTTTTTTTGCCCAAAATGCAAGAGCTTGACTTGCATGACATGCGGTTTCAACAAGACGGTGCCACATGCCACACAGTACGCGCAACAATGGACTTATTGAGGGGCGAGTTCGGTGAACATTTTATTTTACGTTCGGGACCGGTCAATTGGCCGCCTAGATCGTGCGATTTAACGCCTTTAGACTATTTTTTGTGGGGCTATGTTAAAGCTCATATCATACAGTCAAGTCCGCTTCAATTGACGCATTGGAAGACAACATTGAAGCATTTATTCGTGAGATACCGGCCGAAATGTTGGAAAGAGTATGCCAAAATTTGACTAAGCGGACGGACCATTTGAGGCGCAGTCAAGTTCAACATTTACATGAAATAATCTTCAAACATTAAATTATATGGACCGTACTATCGATTCAATTAAAGATTTCATGCATTTTTCTGAATTATGTTTTTTTTTTTGAAAAACTTTCCTGTAGCTTTTAAAAAATCACCCTTTATATATAACAAAGGCATGCTTATTAAATTGTCCGTGGTAATTAAGGTCGGCTATTGAACGCTACACGCTTGTGTACATTAGCACTTCATAAAAATTAATTCTATTTCGTACAAGTGATTGTTCGAAGATCAAAGTAAGTCACTAAAACGCAAAGACAACAATTTGTGCAACACCTACAAATGGCATTGTAAGAGAATAAATGAATTAAAAGTGCTATTAACGGTTTTCCACAAAACTTAACGTCGAAAAACTGATGGAATACAACAAAATAAAAATCAATAGGTTTTTCAATCACGTGTTCAAGTTATTTACACTGTTAAGCAAAAAATTAAAATTGTTTACATGCACGTGGCGTAGCGCTTTGATAGCATATTAAATCAAGTGAACAACTAATTGCTATTTATCATTACACTTGCATCACATATGTACGTATATACATGCATACTTTCAATTTCAACAGAATTAATGAATTTTTACAATATTCTTATCGCAATGTGAAGTGCATATGGTGTGTCATGGTCTTGTAACATATGAATCCAAGAGTGTACTCGCAACAGTGGCACAGTGCGATGTGATTGCACAGATGTCTGAACCATTTTACAGTGAAATGGGAACACCTCTTTGTTTTAGACACTTCTGATTCTGACCCTAAGTCATCTATAATCTGCATGATATTCCTATCAATAGAATAAGACAAGAAGTTCGTTGTTCGTTGTTCAATCACCAAAAGTAAAGGTAGTGCAGCAAGTCACTTTAGTGTGAGACAAGGCGTCGCCGCTTGAAGGCCTACGAGATAACACTTTTAAGGTAAATAAAAAAAATTCTATATAAACTGAGAATGGGCACAAACTCTCGAACGAATTCAAAATACTCAACACTTGTTGAGAGGTCTCAAGAATCGATTGCATTGGCAACGATATCTGGAGCCTGTTCAATGAGAAATGGTCCAATGTCCAACATTATCAAGTGTTTAAGGTTACCTATAAAATATTATACAAGGATTATTAACAATCAAGAATCGCAGTGACATGATCGCAACTGACTACGATGGTTAAGACCGCCATAAAAATAGTGGCATATATTAACTCATGTGACGCAAGATCGTTCATAAACATTTTTTTCTATAAATTTATGCAGTCGATCAGTCTTCATAAATGTCATACAAAATATCTGTATCCTGTGGGCGTAACATGTGTCAATCGATAAAACTGTCAAAAAAAAACGTCGGATAATGAAGTCGAGACAAGTAAAGTGTGCACGTCGTTTCGTTGATGCGAATCAATCTAAAGAAGTTATAAACCTACCGCCGAACTGAAAACTCCTTCGCTGTGTGTTCAATTGATGTCTACATAATACTAAATTATGTATTAAAATAAAACGTGTTAGTAAATTATAAATCTTATCTTCGTTCAAAAATGTACTTCAGTCGGCAACGAGAGACTGATATGATATCTGATTTTAGAACACATTCAGTTCAATTATCACTTTTAATCATAATCAAGGAAATAACAATTTTGTGCAAACAGAATTCTCAGACTGGCATTTAGCGTGAGATTATCAATCAAGACTAAACCGCAGCAGTACACCTCATTTCTAGATTGCACTTACATAACCGGTTTTGTATCTTGAAGTATGTCCATAGTCCCTAAACTAATTTGCAATCATTCATAACGTGTATATTTACGATATTTTCTCATACAATATGCAGCAATAAACGTTAGATGGAAAGCAAATAGAATAGTAAAATCTACAATAGACCTTCGTCGACTTAGACTCGTGTGTCGGTGCTTTGCATATATTTCAACCAAAATGCTGATACAATTATTTATTTACCCAAGGCTTTGTTGCTGTGCGTTGTAAAGATTGCAATCATTGAACTTGGTTTATACATATATGTACATATATTGGAAGGGAAACATGTATGTACAGCTTTTATGATTCAATTCATATATTGGCCGTGATACGAGACGAAACTAAAAAATTCGCTGACCGATACTGATGATGTGTGATAATGGAAATGAAGAATTTATGGGCCAAGTGTGGTCTAAGCCCAAGCGCGATAGAGATCACAGTTCTAAATTGTGGTAATATATTTACAAGCATAAATTACTAGCCCACGCGTGAAATTTTAACCGACACTGATAATTTTGTGAGCAATTATCAACAAAACTAAAAAAAACTCCATATTTTTTTAAATTGTAAAACATTCTCCCATGTGGTGTGGATATATTGATTGAATTGGTCAATGAAAACATTGATCAAACAGTTGACGGCATTCTTAATGAGTCACATCCAAATGAAAACAAGAGTATTGTTCGTAAATAGTATTTCATAGTAAAGCAAACCATGCAGAAAGCAGCAGATGTTAGTGTAGTACTGCACCATGGCAATTCTGAATAAACAAGAATGAAAATAAAATTTTAAAGCAACGATAGATGTCAGCACGAACAGCTACTTGTCAGTATCTCTCAACATTTGAGCTTTTTTTTCAAAAGTTAAACAAAGCTGTTTGACGACAGCGGACAGACATGTAGAGTGAGAGTGAGAGAGAGATTGGAATTTGCTGAGATACAAAGTTTATTTTGCAAAATAGAGACCAGCCAGATTTTGTTTGGAATATTTGATTATACAATTAGCAAGATGTATTTAACAACGTGGTCTCGCGAACTTCGTTTTCTGTGAAGTTTTAGTTCTTTCTCAATTGATTGACAACTTTGAATATGAAAAGCAAACATTGTGATTGAATTAAAAGGTTCTTTAAATAACAATTCATTCACAGAGTGAACTCAGAAGTTAATTTACACAATTTGATATGACGCGATGAAGCGAACATTTGTAGCATACTATTTTTAAAATCTGTAAATTGGTAGAATAATCATTTCTAAATAATTCATTCATGTCTCGAAAGTATGAAAATATGGTTGATGCTTAAATGAAATAGACGATGGAATCACCTAACCTTTATATTGTATTTGTCGAAAGCAGCGCATGATGCCAAGAGTTGACCCAAATGACGTAGGGTTCATGAAATGTAGAAAATGTCTCCATTTCATAATGAAAACAAAGAGTTCAAGGACTATTGCATGTGCAAATAATTTAAATATATCCACTGAAAATGGTCTTCCGTTTAACAAACGAACCTTCCAACAACCAGTACACAAACGGGAGATAAAACTGTAGAGCCACATCTTGAGATGCTCAGGTTGATGAGATTTGATAAACTAATAACGTTGTATTTAATGCCATTAATGCAATTACAACTTCTCACCATGGCAATGAAAAAAACCGACTTGCTATAATTCTCCATCAAGTTCTTAGTCACAGATGTAATTGTACTTTCCATTTCAGCGTATAGAGAAACAATAGCCTCGCCACCACTCTTCATTTCCAGAGGAATGACGATCGTTGTTTTTTTTACATTTCTTTTGATCTGATAAACTGTTTAAGAGGTCTCGTATATAAGGCATACCCAACAGTGATGTAATTTCCGATTTTCCTCTCAAGCGAACTATTTCAAGGTAAGTCGGACTTTTAAGTAGGATTGATGCTGTTTTGATTAGTACTAGGCTTTGATAATCATTGCATCCAACCTTCCAATAAAAATTAAAGATATCCCAAAGCAAAGAAAAGGAAATATTACAATTTCTATTGAAATGAAATGCTCTTCGGCCATGGAAACGTGTTCTATTCAGCCAATTGGGCGCATTCGACATTGATACATATAGAAAAATAATTCGTTAGTAGTGCCTTAGCAGATGCACTTAAACCTAGTATGGTTTATTGAACTGCTTCCATGATGAAAAGAAGAAATTCATTGAAATGTCGGTGGTTTCAGAAATGGAAGTTTTGATTTAATTCCATGTTTTATTAATGCCAAATCTCACGCCTTGGCAAAAGAACTTCCTACCGCAATGGAAGTGGATTTAGGAAGACTTGCTTTTGGTAAACATCATAGAACTGGTCTCATCATATTTTATTTATCTTCGAAAACAAACAACTTAATTTTATAAATTATTGACACACGTCTTGAAATAGATGCATATTACACAGGGATACACATAATGGGTCAGTCCAAAAAAAAAACTGAGGTGCCTTTTGGTTCTTTTTTATTGTTTTTTATTATAGGCAGCAGCACTATTCGAATAATAAATTTCATTTTCGTTGCATGACCTCAAAGCAAAAGTACGTGGTTTTACCCAATAGAAATCATACGAATTATTAGTCATGTATCACTTATCATCATCAGCAGAGCACAATAACGCCCTTCGACCAGGCGACGAAAAAAAGTAAACAAATTATGTAACGTCCCTGTAAAGGTTAAATACTACGGGGCTGGGCATGATTTGACAAATATTTTGACAGCATAAGGAGGTGGTTGCCTTTAAGGGTTACGTAATTGGATTGCCTATAGAAAACGAAATGGTCCCAAGGGAGATGTCAAACACAGGGGAAAAAAACCGAAGCAACTGTTTGGTCATCGCATATTCTCAGTTCAATGGGGTAGGAGACGGTATTCTTTCACTTGGCAAATCCAGCATCATAGTTGTTGGTCAAGAGTAGTGTATCAAAAAGTTGATTAGGAAACCACCTAAATTGATACCGAATGCCTGTACTACAGGGGCTCACACACCGACACAATCAACGGCTCTTCGTTTCGTTTTAATCGTGCGTTCTTCTCAAGGCGAGTATAATTATGTAAGCGCCACAGACATCTGTGTATCTAGAGAACAATTCTTGCCGTACCCTGATAGTTCGTAGCTAATATATGCACATCTCAGCCAAACAAACCAGGCACAGCACGAAACAGAAACACAAAAACAAAAAAGCATTAAGCTGACCGGTTTTGAGGTTCATCAGAATACATACGTTTTGCTGACAATTAGGTATTCCATTAGTTTTGCCCATTAATATGCAAATGTCTGAATAATTGTTGTTTAATTTCAATGACTTAAATACATCTTTGGGGCTGGCAATAAGAACGAAGTACTTTTTTTCTGATAAAATCGATGGTGTTCAAAGGGCAAAGCACCTTTCAGGCGGTGCTAGTTTTCTATTCTATTCATCAATTTCTTCGAAAGATACATATAACAACAATAGTTGAAAATTGAGTCAAGAGTGTTCAATTAACAAGATTGTTTTTGATCTCCACCTGGCGAAACCGGTTTTCTATAAGAAAACTTTATTTGAAACGCTAATTGTGTTCAAGTATTTCCAGAAATCCGAATGCATTAGAGATCGTTTTTTTCTCCTCGATTGTCGCTCATAGCAATCTAAGAATTGAGATAGGTATCTCCAAAATGAACTGTGGATGCGGGTTGTCCACACCAGGTACCTGGAGACCAACATTCTCAACAAGAACTTCCATTTGTGACCTAAAAACTATGTAAATCGAAATAAAATACTTGTAATTTTTCACTCATATCATGTTGCCATGTCCTTGCGCTACCCATGCATAGGGGGGAGAGGGACATTTTTCCTAGCAAACCACTGATGACTATTGACTGATATATCGTGTCACAAAGTGGCCCCAAGCAATTGTGGATTCTTGATTTATTGATCATGTGCGCCACACATCAAGTGGAAAAATCAATACAGTTAAAATTTCAGAGGTTTCGAACCAATTTTCAGTCACAAACTATTGCAAGACCACTCCAACTCCAACCGATTCAGTCGGTTCAATTCAATGTGATTGCAATTAAATCACTGCAATGTTTAATTAACAGTATTTATCGCTGAGGTATGTAAAATCAGCACTAAAAGGGCGTCGCCGTTCAACTAGGAGTATTCTTGATTTAAGTAGTTGCTAGAGAAAAAAAAACACTTTTTATCACATTCCTGTACACATTTTACAAGGTGATTTGATTGCACTATAACTATTGAATTTAGTTACTATAAAATAACGTTTTATTGATTTATATACTATTAATTATTAATTAGAAAATATGACTTACCTCGTATTCTGACCTTAACGCCATATTCCAAAAACTCAAATGCCAACTACAACAACTATTCCCGTCGGTTGTTTTTTTGGAGTTTCTTTTTTTCTTTTCTTCGGATTTTTCAGGCCGACAACTTGACGGTGAGGTAGATGTCAAATGTGTGACATTAGATTGGAGTTTTGAAGTGGTTGTGAATCGACTGAAAACACCGACGGATAGATGGCGTGCGCGGTTACAGTAAGGGACACAGCAAATGTACAACATTAAGAGGAAATGATTACAATGCTGTTGAACAAGTTAAGACGTGCATCTTACTTACCTCATTGGCGTGTAGTATTGATTCATATATTGTACCCTGTCTCGAGTATTTATAAATTCAAATGAAATAAACAGCTCCGTGATGGCGATTCTTTACTCAAACGTCATCAATGTCATCTTCCCAATTTTACCTTATATTTCTGAAGATTTATATAATATCTACTCGTACTATTGTACTATTGAAGTTATTTTTTATTCAACCTACCCGATGCGTACGTCAAGAATTGTTATGCTGATACACAGATCGCCTTGAGACGGACGCAAGTTTTCTAACTTCATCCACTCCTTGTCGCTTGCGGGAGTCAAACTAAGATAAAGTGTTCAGAATATCCGTGTATCTCAGTCCAAACCGATGGTGGACACTGCCTGTCTACAGTGCGACATACTGCCTAGTTCGGAAATGACGTAGATTGCCGAAAGAGTGAATTTTTTTGAGTTTAGTTCTTCCAACCTAATTGTTTTAGTTGAAGTCGGACATTCTATTATGACGTGGTCTATGTTATAATCTAAAAATTAATCAATTCATTTACCCAGTTTCATTCAAATTCGTACATCCAATAAGGACCTAGTGCTCCACAAACATCCAAGCTTTGCATGCGGCCTCTGCATGATTATTTGCGGCCCGCAACACTTTTCCACAACTATACTATTTTCATTAAAACATTCTAACAAATTCAAAAATAAATTATTTAACAAGAAAATATCAAAGTAAGAAATAAGTAAAGTTTCAAGTGCAACCAGGCGAGTTTTTGGACTTGGTCCAACCACGGTGAAAGTTATTTGAGGTGTACTTGGAGCAATCTCGTCTGTCCCCCGTCAATCTGCGGAAAATGTCTACCTCATTGGGAAGCAACATACTATCTTCGGTTTTGATTGCCAGAACACCTTTTTCACAGATCTATGTTCTCTTTCCAACTTCTCGCCAAACTCCTTCCAGGACTGCTCTTTTGCAAGTTTTTTACGCCTCAAGAGAATCCTGTCTCTTGTAAGTACACTTCTCTCTGATGGCTTCTTGAACTCCGGGTGTCTTACGCAGCGCTTTTCTCACCAACAGCTTCCACTCCGAGCCGCTTCACTCCACAAACAACACGCTCAGAAACAATGACAGCTGTTGAAAACAGTCGCTATTCTTCCTCTACATGCGAACGGTTGGAACGCGTTCAAACCTTTCAGATATGTGCCGTGCAAAACTGTGCTGCATCTCACTGTTCTGTAGTCTTCCCCACCGCATGCTTGTAACCACCCTTGTTTTCCGCCTTGGCAGAAGAGGTACTCTATCAGTGAGTTTCAGCATACACAAGCATCAGGTGATAATGAGTTGACAGTTCAGCCTCTCTCATCACACGAACGTCACAAACCATCCGTTTCATACACGGTGGTATCACAAAGAGATCTGAAGACCCTGATGCTTGTGTGTGGAAAGAAGGTGTTCATTATGGACATGACATTTGTACAGCAACAGTCCAACAACTTCTCTCCGTTCGCGTTCTGACGAGGATCATCGTTTCTATGAATATAATAATGAATAATAAAAATTTGCATTTTGCTCGCAAGAGGATTTCGCCTACATTTTTCGAAGAATTTGTCCCGCGCACTGAAATGAGTTTGACATGCCTGATTTAATACAACGGATTATTCCGACAGACTAGTTTTCGAAAAAAAGTCGCTAAAAACAGACTAGTAAAGGGTGATTTTTTAAAAGCTATAGGAAAGTTTTTCAAAAGAAAACACATACAATTCAGAAAAATGCATGAAATCTTTATTTGAGTCGATAGTACGGTCCATATAATTTAATGTTTGAAGATTATTTCATGCAAATGTTGACCTTGACTGCGCCTCAAATGGTCCATCCGCTTAGCCCAATTTTGGCATACTCCTTCCAACATTTCGGCCGGTATCTCACGAATAAATGCTTCAATGTTGTCTCCCAATGCGTTAATTGAAGCGGGCTTGTCTGTATAGACACGAGCTTTAACATAGCCCTATAAAAAATTGGTCTAAAGGCGTTAAATCGCACGATCTAGGCGGCCAATTGACCGGTCCCGAACGTGAAACAAAATGTTCACCGAACTCGCCCCTCAATAAGTCCATTGTTGCGCGTGCTGGGTGGCATGTGGCACCGTCATGTTGAAACCACATATCATGCAAGTCAAGCTCTTGCATTTTGGGCAAAAAAAGTTGGACATCATCTCACGGTAGCACTCACCATTCACAGTTACGTTACGATTCGCATCATCTTTGGAGAAGTACGGTCCAATGATGCCACCAGCCCATAAACCGCACCAAACTGTGACTTTTTCTGGATGCATTGGTAGCTCTTGCAATGCTTCTGGCTGATATTCACTCCAAAATCGGCAATTCTGCTTATTTACGTACCCATTGAGCCAAAAATGAGCTTCGTTGTTGAACACAAAAAATGGAAGAAGCGCGCGATGAACTTTCTTAACAGAGCACGCATTTTGATAATAAAATTCAATAATTTGCAAGGATTGTTCGTTTGTAAGACGATTCGTGGTTAAATTATAGACCAAACTGAAGATGTTTGACATTGAAACAAAACACGAAACGTCAGCTGTTTAAACCAGTGTTGCCAAAAAGATAATAGCTAAATAATCACCCTTTATTTAGGGTTTTTTTACCTAAATAAGAGAATATATATTAATCTTAATAAATATCATTAAAACTACTCTCCAAGTGTATCTTATGGGTAAGAAAACACGATTGGATAACGTGAACAATTTTGTTTGCGTTAACGGCCTGTGCAACTATTACCATGCTGGCACTGCAGTGTCTTAGACTATTTCAATTAAAATCAGAAGAGAGAAAGATCGTCTTTACATAGAAAGTCAAACATTTTTGGGGGACATTCAGGATTCTGATCGAATGCAACGAAAAGTCGAATTCCATTGACCATTATACATATGTTATAGATAGTGTAACAATTATTGATTAAATGATCAACAAATGAATTGTGGGCGAACACAGATCAAGGTAGCCAACCATGAAAGGATGTAACGGATGACAATTAAAATGTGGAAAAGCATTCTGCGATAAGAGAAGCAGAAGAAGAAGAATTCAAATGGGTAGTTGTGTTATCAAAAAATCATGAGAACGTCATATGTTACCTGAATACGATATGGCTTCTAGACGATGATACCGTAGAATATGGTTGCAGCAACTATAGACTACGAATCACATGATATATCAATGCCCTGTGAAAATCACTCCGAGTCAAGTGATGGAGTCTAAATAATTGACGAGTATTGTGAAATGTCACAAAACACATCTAAATGATATTGAAAGTGAATTTTGATTTCCTACTAATTACATATTTAAGAACACGCGTACAGAATCATTCTTTAGTGACTCAAGTGACCAACACGAATCACTGAATGTCTCATAAAATATATCTGCACTTCTGTGAAAACGTGCAGCTTGCATCCCAAGTAGACTTGAGTGAGTCAATCGATCAAGATAATGTGCATAGTCTATCACTATGTTATTTATTTTCTCTTTAAAGTTAGTGTAAGCCAGAGAGGAGATCGTCACATATTCGTAATTATTGTCACAATCGCTGAATACAGTAAATTACGCAATCACTTGCTGCTAATGATCTTACTGAGGAAAGCAATTAGATGTTAAAGTAACTTGTGCAGTTATTATTTATTATAAATTCACTTTTAAGCGTTAACACTTTTCGAACTTTAGAGTCAGTCAAGTCGAACAATTTTATTTGTACAGAGAATAAATATAATTTTTGTGACTTTGTGGTTACTATCTTTGTGGAATTTAAATCACGCTCAGATCTCATATGAAATCACACATAATCTTGGTATGAATGGCTAATCAAGGAATCTTTAAAGGAATTCGCAATCTGTTTTCGAAAGATTCGGAGATATGGGTGCAATATTTTGTTGGTTTATTATTTTCGTCTTTGGCTGGCGCTACAGTCCGGGGTGAACCTGGAACGAAGTTGCTCTCAGCTACGATTCAGATCGCTCTGCAGTTGTGTACGCTGCCAGAAGGGTGGTCTTCCTTTATCGCGATGTACCTCGGGGTTGAAGTCGACGATTTTCCAAGCCGGAGTATTGGTGTCCATTCGCTCTACATGGCTTAGCTATCTGGAACACGAGACTGGACCCGTTTGACCGGATCTATGTGGCTATAAAGATCGTCGTTCAGCCTTCTTTTCCAAAGACCATCAGCACACATGGGACCATAAATAAGGACTTTCCTCTAGAAGTAGTAGTAAGTGGCTTTGGCTCGTTTCCATGCTTCTGCTCCATACATCAGGACTGGAACTATCAAGGTCTATTTGGATTATTCGCGAGCTTGCTTTGTTACTCAATTGCCTTCCAAGCTTAAAGAAACCGCGATTAGTAAGGGCGATCCTTTGTTTTGCTGAGTAGGTTGTTAAGTCTTTCACTACTTCAAAGTTATAGATCCCTTCTCGTTGAATACAGTCTTCTCTTGTTAGCCCGAGTCTGATGTCAATATCATCGGCATATGCGAGTGGTTGTACAGATTTGTGAAAAATCGTGTCTCTGGTGTTGATGTTTGACTTACGCACGATCTTCTCGAGAATGATGTAAACGGAAACCGTATGACAATTCGTCGTCTTTTCTAATTTTTTTGACATCAAAGGCTCTTAGTGACTCCTTTATTGATCTTAACGGAGCAACGGACATTCTCTCTCTTCGTTATTCTATACAGACGGACGAGATCTGGCGTAATGTGAATATTTGGTTGCCGGTGGATTTCTCTGGACTGGTTAATTAAAATAAATAAATTAAAGAAGCTTTCGAGCGTTTTTCGAATTCGATTTTTCAGTCCCAATCGATCACCATCACCATACTTTACATTCCTCGAGATAATTCTCTCTTTATAGTGCGCGTGCACAACTTGAAGGAGTATCTCCACCAAATTCGGTTGGGACACGGTGTCAGTCCTAGTTAAAGAATAGACCTTGATAGTTCCAGTCCTGATGTATCGCGCAGTAAAAATGGAAACTAGCCAAAGCGAACGAGACGATTCTTGTATCCGGCTAATGGAATTGATAATGCGTTGCCTTGTGGCTTCTCGCAGCATTTACGATAATTTTTCACGGAGAACATTTGAACCTCTGTTAGTTATGCGACGTTGGGTTCATCGTTCCTTTAGTTTTTCAATATTCAAAGCGAGTGTCTTATGCAAAAAGGAACAAGCCACTGTCTGCCGGGTATCAAGCACATCACTTTCCGGTTCCTCTGTTTGATATGCAAGGAAGCACGTCGAGATTTTAGATACCCTCATCCCACAAGAACAGGTGCGTGTTCGACTAGTAGCACCATTCCAGTCACATTTTCTTAATAATTATGGAGCCTGTAGTAAAATAAGCCGAGTGACATAACTTCCGCAACTGATCGCTGCTTATTTGTCATATTTAACGCAGCACATGACATTCGTAGAACGTTTAATAAATCCACCAAATCTGCTTTTAAGTTTAAGTATTAGTGTCCAATGTGGTCTAGTCAGCTTCTGACTCAAACATGTGACAAATCAAAGACTACATTCGTGTAACTAGTGCCTTCGTCAGTCCTGTAACCCCAATATTCTGTATTCATGGCACATAATTAAAATTCCCCCTAGATGTAGTGAACGTGATGTACTGGTTTTAATGAATTCGGAATTGAAAAGAGAAAAATGTTTTACTCACTTGTTAGCTGTCTTAATTACAAAAACAAACAATAAGAACCAATCGATTCTGGTTATGACGCACAAAGAAGAAATTTAGAAAGCCTAGTCCCATGTGACGTGCATTGACAGATATTTATTTAACATTTGGCTCACGCTCAACCTCTCCTCTTTTGATGGCAATACGCGGAAGGTTTCCTATACTCATGCACGCGTGTACATTTATAGATTTACACTTTATACGCATCCAATGAAAACCGCGATCATATATTGAGTTAATTGTGCTATTCATTTTCTGAATAAAGAATTTGTTACACAAAAAAAAAAAACAAGAATTAGTCTAGATCGTGTTTCTTCGCCTTTAACACTTTATCAGGAACGTCTAAGTCTACACTAAGGATTCTTTCATGTTTATTCCATGCACGCAGATCAAAGTCAAATAGGTTGCATCACTTGATCTTTGACACTCTTTGCCTGTCGTTCATTCGTGGCAGACCTACTATACTCTCTGGAGCACATCCACATCTTTTTATAGGTAATAGAGTTCACGGTTTTTTCTTCTCATTCTTTACTCACTTACTTACTTAATTCTCAGGCCGACAACCCATGGAGGGTCTGAGACTGAGCTAATACTGCCTTTCATTTTTATTGGTCCTGGACAAGTAGCTTTTAGCTGTCGAGACAATGCTATCTTACGTCCGCGATGACTTGCCTTCTTTTGAAACAAGTAGACTTAAATTTGAAGATCCTCTTAGTTGGAGCATTGCTGTCCATGCGATCGAGATGGCCAGTATTGTCCACGGTTGTTTGCTTTCCACTTCTTGGTAGAGGTGTAAAATTCGCGATTCTGACTTCTCCTCCTTTCACCTTCCCCGCAGCAATGATCATATCCAACGCTGAATTTTTCTTTGGAAGGCATCAGATCTTCGACTTTTCTTTCGTGCAGCTTTGGGTTCGATAGCAGCACTAGGAATTGGACAATAAGAGATTTTCAGAGCATGGCTTTCGTGTTAGAAGTTTTAACTTCAGTTTGACAAACGGAATTGCTTCCGTTTTCCAAGGGTAACTTTGTGGAACTCATGTGTATGATGTTCGTTCTTCGAGTTATGACTTGCTTGGGTAAACGGGAGTAGCAACGGATAACTACTGGCGGATACCAACGGATACCAGTTATCTTAAGACTAATTGCGCTTTAGTTGTCACAGCAGCGTATTACCGTACCGGAATTTAGGAATTTATAATTATTTCAGTGCTTTTGACCGTCTTTCATCGACAGAACTGCTTTGAAGTACTCACAGTCGAGCATATCTACCTTGAGCTGCACCGTCGTGTCGGCTAGGTGCGATTACCTTTACTCATCTAGACAAAGTAGCTGGAAGGCAGATTATCGACGGGTGCTCTCGTCCTTAAACATACACAATCTATGTCCAACCTTCTAGCCGGATGTTTTTGGGGTAGTGCTTACGAGTAAGATCAGTGATTTGGATGACATTTTCATTTGAACGGCAACTCTCTCGATACTCTGAAATAAACCGAAAGTATAAGACTACTATTAAAGATGATATCGCCTAGCAAATGAAATCTGTATTCGTCCGAATGAGTTGCAGTATTCTATAGTAGCTAAGCTGTTGAGCTGTTATGTGTGCCGACTCTTACTCTCGGTGTCTAGGTTTAATTCCAGACGCATACACCTTTCATAATTTACGACTCCATCTCTATACATCCAGACAGTTAACGTATCTAGAAAAAGCATCTAAAACTTCGTCGTTCGGAGTCGGCGTAAAACAGTAGATCCCCTCCATCCATGAAAGGCATTGTGCACCTAGGCCCATAAAGGAAGGCATACACATAAAAAATCAATATTATGACCCGCCAGGTATATGCCTCCTCGATATAATTCTCCAATTACTTTCAAGTAAAGAGTATGCAAACAGAAAATAACATCAACTCAAGTAACATACATGCCATCATCCATGACAAGACAGCACGCATGCGTGCATGTAAACAACAGTTTCCTGTCAACTGTCGTCGTATGTCCATTCGTAGCCGGTATTGTTAATTTAAACTTCCATTTTCTGCAGTTCGTTGTTAATTTTCATGCATCAACAATCGCGATTGTAAATGATGAAACTCACCAGGTTAAGGTTTCGATGTATTTTTTTGTATAGTGCTTTGTACTTGTGCGTTGATTGAAACTGCAGTCAAAAGTGGTAAAAGCCAATGTAGCGAAGCCCATTTTTCTAGGAAAAAAAGCTATCGTTGCAAGAATTATTAGTAATCGATACACAGAATCTGTTTTTGTATAGTATTGTGTTTACTGCACGACGTATATACATAAATATCACGAGGTGCATGGTTATATTTTTTCTGGGCGTCATGATGCGTACGTCAGCGGTTCTCTCAACCGATTAGGTTTAATTCCCGGAAAGTGAATGAAAAAAACATCTTATTGGAGTGGAATTTGTTTTCTTCAGACATTTGTAATTCTCCAATCAAATTAAGTCAAAGATTGCTAACCGCAACATGTATGTATGGGTATTGTATGAATGAAACCATTTAAGATATGAACGTTATCAAAGAACGTGGCCAATTTGCGATGTGTCGATTGTACATGAGTAATAGAATCTCAGACAACTTTTGTTTAGTATAACACGTAACAAACATATATTTGCTCTAATTTCATCATTCTACAAAATATACCCAAGATCATTCAATCGCAAAAGAGCATTAACTCGAAAAGTGTGCTAATTACATAATACGAAGGGTGAAGTGGTTATGCACAGAGTTTCTGAAATCTCCTAGAGCAAGCAAAAATTTCCATGATGAAATATTAGATATAATTGGTGTCAGAAGCAAAGCTGAAGGTGACAAGTCATTTTGCAGTCATAAAATATACAATATCAGGGGGCGAGTTATTACGAACTGATTATAAAATATGGCCTATTACGTAGATTGCATGCTCAGTTACTTAGGTGGCGCTACAGTTCGTGGTGAACATGGGCCTCAACTAACAAGGGTCTCTAGCACGATCGTTAGGTAGCTGCCTCCAGTTGCGCACTCCAAGACGATTGATGTCCCCTTCAACCTAAGGTGAGGTCTTCCTCAACTGCGTTTTCTCTCTGAGTTAGATTCGAAAATTCTGCTGGCCGGAGCATTGGTGTCCAACCTCCAGATTAGACTACGTCCGAGCCAGCCGTGGCGGTCATATGCCAGAAATCATATTTAAATTATAATGCCACAAGATTATCTTTCGAATAAAGTAAATTTCATGTCAATTTAAAAAAAAAACCGCTAATAGGCACCCTTTACTTTACTTTTATTCAGTTATAATGACTGCCTTGCCCCGTACTATATAACCACAACAAGAAGAATAAGCTCATGTTCACCCTAATTAGAGAAACTTGTGCCGATATGGCTGAGCTTGGGGTTGTATTTGTTTAAGTTGCTTCCGTGTTGATATAAAGTGAATTGTGGGTTATTCAGTAAGAAGGTTAATAAATGGATTCAAGTATAACGCTCAAGTAGCTGCAACATTAGCCAAAGAAAATAAATAACGATCGGCTTATAGTACAGTTTCCCCACACTACACTGCTCTTTTCTGAGCCGTCATAATCTTTCACAGTGAAGCACACACTGAACATACATGTGCACAATAATTCCCAGGAAACACATTTTGAATTTATTTTTACAAGTTTTTGTTTGACCACAAAACAAAAATCTGAAACAATGGATTGAGTGAATTCGTTTTATTGCAAATAATCACGTTCGTGTTCATTATTTTTGTATGTCATTCTGAGGTAAACGAACAACAATTATAAGTTCCTGCTATATATATTTATTGCACGTAGTCAACGTGGGAAAACGATCAACGAAAGGCTCTTCGCAGTTTACAAATTAACATCTCACGCCTACTCTCGGCAATGCATGACAAGATAGTAATTTACTATATGTGTGTACATCTTAACTCACTTCACTGGATTTAATCACGATATCATTAAATCAATGCTAGCTACGAGCAATATCGTGTTGCTGGGTCTAATAAATTGCAATGCATTTAGAAATAGTGTTTGGAAGTACTTCGTTTTGTGCAGTGTATAAATGACTCCCATTAAGTGCCGGGTTAAAAATTAAAAAAAAGAAATATGAAAAATATATACGTGTCTTTAAAGAATCATACAATAAATGCAAATCACTTAGCGGTCACTACTGTTAAGTGATCAACTTCCCTTTCAATGTACAACAGAAAGTGAATCCGCTGCATGATATCAAATATTATAGATACGCTTTTTTGAAATTAAAAGTACAAATATGAGTGTAACCCAGTCACTTATGTCGAACTCATGACTTTTGTTGATACACTTCACTTTGAATGTGGAACTTTAAGAGTGTTAATTAACCTTAAATATTGCCTTTCGAGTCCGTCAATCCGTTGGATCTTTATTTTTCGACTTAACTTTTGTATTGACTACTTGCTGCTCTATTGGACATCTGATTGCCTAGCTGGTTACAGTGGCATAAGTACTGATTTACAAAACCGAAAATAGAAAATAAAATTAAGTGGAAGGTAGACTTAAAATTTTGTTATGTACGTTGAAGACAACAATTTATTGAATTTACAAACGATTCACGGAATATACATATATACAGTGAGCTCTCGATAATTCGAACCTCCACAATTCGAAAGCCTCTGTAAACAAAAGTACCCTCACATTCCAATGAAAAAAAAAACATCTGTAAATCGAAGAAAACCTATGCAATTTGTTCGATTTCTGAATTCGAATTAAAATAACATATAAACCTCTCTTTCTTACCTCTATAATTCGAAGTCAAGTTTTTTGGTTTTTCTTCAACTGTTAATTGAAAAGGCGTAATTGGCGGAAATGAGCCATGAAAAAAAAATGCTGGAGAGATTGCTGTGCTCTGTGCATACATTGAATGCAAATGTGTGCAGATGGTTGGCAGTAGAGTTTGCAATTTTTCCATTCTTAAAGACGCAATCGAATTGAACTATCGGTACATTGAAAGTAATCTAGTCGCTTTTCAAATCTTTATTTTTTCTTTTGTTAAATATTTATCGTGTTTGCCTACTGGTAATAAAAATGTCGTTCGCCATAAATATTCTTTTTCTGAAACCTCCGTAATTCGAAAACCTCTGTAATTCGAAGTTTTTCCCTGGTCCGATGGAATTCGAATTATCGAGAGTATATGCAAATATTTACGACACAACAGAAAAAAAAATTGAGTGCATTGCAATAAGATTCCAAATTTACAGGAAATTCTTTACAAAATTGTTCTTGTCCGACTGCCGCTAAGGTGAGGCTGGTTGAATTAATCGTCTGTTTTATGTTAAACATAAAGCGAATTGAACTTACAAACACTTATTGTATTGATATATTATCTGTAAAAAGGAACAAATTCAAAATTCGTATAAGTTAACGATTTCTTAACGTAGTCCTACACACTTGAACATCGTTGTCTAGGTTCAATACCCAATTCAACCAAATATAATTTGCATGGCCTCACCGCTTTCGAGTCACTGACAATCCTCAAAGAGTATAACTGTGTAGAAAAAGCTTCTCAAATTTGGCATTTCGGAGTCGGCATAAAACTGTAGCTTCCTTCCACTCGTGAGAGAACAAAGCACGCACAAAACGAGTGGTTGTTGAGAAACTAGGCCGTGGCCCACTACGGGGTGTAGCGCAACCCGTATTATTGTTATTAACGATTCCTTAAAAATAATATAAAGGGTGTCTGCAGGCTTACTTAACCTGGTTACGCAAAGTTCCAGTTTATCATTTGAAATCACGATCTTTCCTATCCAAGTCAACTACATTTGACAGTCTTTGGTATCAAGCTCTTTTGACGAAATTACCTATGGTATCGATTAATCTGTTCTTCAATGGATCAGAAGTTACCTTTCGAACAGTGTAATTCCATTTTCCGATGCGCTGGGTTAAATGCTGACCAAATAAACGCTGGTGTTCCCCAAGACTCTGTTCTGTCGCCAACACTTTTCCTAATTTTTATAAATGATCTCCTGTATGGATCTTTTAATCCAATTTACTCCTTCGCTAATGACAATACTCCCAGATTTTTATATTCGTAAAAAGATTCACGACTGCTTGTTAAGTAAATCGAATTCCGAACTTGACATGGACATACATTCTGCTGTCTCTTAAGCGAACCCTTTATAATCAGCCATTAGCCACGAATGACGGATGTGTCAATGAAGCCGGAAAATTTTCCATCATCAAATGTTTATGAACACAACGCTTATATGGATCGATCGCATATTCTGCGAAATATCTAGGTTGTCTTATACCCGCGGAAGATATCCTGGCGTAGTGGGTTGGTGCGTGGTCTCCTTCACCGGGTTTGCCATCCACTCGTCATAGAACAATAGCACGCTAAACAAGATGGGTTGCTGTAGAAGCTAGGCCCTGGGCCACATTGGTCTATCGCATATTATTAACGCCTGTTTTCGGATTCACAGTTTAAGATTCGCCCTACACGAATATGAAATGCTACAATCCACAGACACTTAATACTAATGTGCACATGTACCTCATCTCCCTTTTTCCTTTCGGACCGTGCGGTGTCTTGATCTCGGACAATTAAAGGTATTCGGAATCACTTGTGCGCGCCCAAGCTAAAATCTCTCTGACTTTTCATCCAGCTTATACATTCAATTCTAAACTACTGTTTTATAAATTTATAAATAAATTCAACAAACATTTGCAATATTTTTTATAATAAATGGTAAAAATAAATACCCACAAGTCATTATCTTGTGTCTCTTTTTAAGTTCCAATATACCGACAGTCAGCCACTGTCGGTCATGCTATTACACTTGCCTTACCTACCCAGACGAAGAGAGAAGACAAAAACACAAGTGCTACCTAGTTCATGTATAAAGCTAGCGCACCAATCCACCGGCTTGCCACTTTCAATAGAGTTATTCAGACGTGAATCTCCGACGGGTGTGCAACTATACTCTCCGCTCGCTGCATAGTTCATATTCGTTCCAAATTCGACTCTGAAAATCGTCAAGCCTGGTACGTTATCTTTGTTTCTGTTGTGCTTCTTCGCTTTTTTGTTTTAATTTCTGTCATCTGCATGAACTGCAGAAAGTTCAATTGCATAACTATCGGTGGTTGCGATTAACTAGTGGCTAGTGCTCTGTGAAACCAGTTTATCTTGTATGTGGCCATGGCTTTTTCAGCTGGCTGCCAAATTGTGTTTTCATTTCGTACACGAGTATACGACAAGCTCGAATCATTATTAACGTCTTCAGCTGCGTGTTGTTGATGAGTTGTAATTTTCCGATCGTTATACTTGTGTGACCAGAGTCGTTGTCGTCACTCATTTGGAAAGTGTTTTCGTTTTCTTTTTTTTTTTTCAGAAAGTCATATTCGAAGATGCATTTTCTGACGACTATTCTTGTGCTGGTGTTGATTGGATCTATTCAAGCAACTGAAGTGAAAAAGTGCCCGAAAAGTGAGTGCACCCACTCAAGATCAGAAATGGAGTTCTTAATGATATGCATTTATAGGCGAGGCGAGAAGACTGGATTCGAATGATGTGACCATTTCCGGGTGTCCGAAGAGCAAATGTACGCTGAAACGCAATACAGATGTGAGCATCGAAATGAAGTTCGTTCCAACGCGAGACTTTCAAGAGCTCAACTCGGACATAACTGGAATACTTCTGGAAGTTCCTCTACCATTTCCGGGTGTCTACGGTACAAGTGCTTGTCCGAACATTTACAACGAAGCTGGCACTGAAAAAGTCGGTTGCCCTCTAAAGGCAGGCGAGACCTACATCTACAGAAACAGTTTCAAGATTTTGCCGATCTACCCTACCGTCCAATTGGAAATCCACTGGGGATTATCCGACAGCAAAGGGGATGCTGTGTGCTTCCAGATTCCAGCTAGAATTAAGTGAATTGTGTGTGAGCCTTGTGATTTATAAGTATGTCAGTAAATATTTTTTTGTATGTGTTATTTAATTATGACTCGTGGTTTTAGTTTCGGCAAACAATCAGTTAAACGAGAATGGTGTGTAAATTGATTAATTATGTAAATTCTTAGCAAAGTAGACTGAGTACCGGATATGAGGTACTTCATGTAAACTAAGTGGCGTTACCTTGTCATTTCTGTTTTGTTGGTATTTATCATTTGCGAATGGTTGGACATATAAGTTGAACTATAAAGGGGAACGGATAGAAGTGCTTACAATGTGGTCTTAAACTTGAAGTATGAAGTACAAATTAAATGTTTGTCATTAAGTTGCTCTGTGAAATTAACACTGGGCAGCCGTTTAATAGTTTAACGTCATCAGGAGCACTCATTTCTTAACGACTTCATTAGCATACTCATTTGTGGGGAAGCTTGTAACCTTGCTTCATGATTGATTCACGAATTCATGTTTGTTTATTGTTTGTTATCATTTAGTTGAAAAACAATCTACGTCATTTTTATCGATTTGTCACTTTGGTTAAGCAATTAACAGAGTCTGAACCATTACACGTGTAATCGTTCGTGAACATTAATTAGTTTTTTTTAATTCCTGTAGAAGTGTAGAAATGTATTTAAACTTTAATCTGATCTCGCTTGTTAGTTTAGGCTCATATCCACCTCGGATCGTTGCGCCAAACGAAGTGAGAGTAAAACTGATTTCAATCGCATTTGTCGTGAGCCGTTCAAGTATTTAGAACTTTCATACATTGTATATCGAAATAAGCAGATTGTATGCTAATTAGATGATTTTATGTCTCTATTCCATCAACAACTTCAAAATCTATAAAATACCTGTATGCTAGCAAGGCTCAATAAAAGAATGCATGCGCCACAGCCATGACATCATTCACTACCATCAATTTAATTCACTCGCAAAAAACGAACCGTGGAGTATTTGTTGAACAGAATATTAATAGATATTTGTATAAGCTAATAAAATACACTTCATAGCTATCCTTTGTTTACGATCATAGTTCGATAGCTATAGCCACCAACCATGAGGCTGATAAAAAAATAGAAAACAAACTCTTCTACGATTATACCATATTACACCTTATTCTTCCTTGTGTTTGTATAACTCCACCGTCTGGAATAGCCTTGGGCATACAAAACATGTTCTTCTACTATGGTGATCTCTTCTGTACGATTATGCGGATGTGGGCAAGTGCGTAGGCAACTTTCCGTCGCATCAAGCACCGGAATAGGACAATGTATCTGATTTGTACTCAGCAATGTTCCACAAGGAATTGATCAATGCTCTCTGTTGACTAACATGTTCTTCTGGGAGATGCAACAACAATGACAGTACGTATTGCTGTAGAAAAATATATATAAATTGTTTACATTATCACAGAAAATCGGTGCGCTTCACCCGAAAATCGGCTTCGGGAACTTTGTGTGTTGAGACCTCCCCCCATCCTATAAGCACTTCCTTATTTGGGATTTTTTCATGCGTGGTGTCCTATTCAGTTTAGTATTTCAGAATATGTAGATTTATTTCAATATAGTCCAGCTAACGGATAGATCTTGGCGGAAAAAATGTCGGAGTACACCCGTTGGTAGCTGATTTCTACTAAAATGTCATTTGTGAAGTTAGGTCGACACACTCTCTAACCAGTTGTCAGTTTGTAACGTCATAACGTCTGTACAAATGTAAATTCGTTAAAAAAAATATTTTCTTCTAGCAAATTACAAAATATTCGTAATCTTCGATATATTAAAACATTTATTTACATTTTAAAATACTTTAAACGTCTGCCGGTTCTCTGCCGGGTCTTAGCAGTTGATTTGTTGCCCTCAAACAAACATCAATGCAGTCAAATTTCGTAAGCGCCATCGCTTTCGTAAATATATTTCATTGAGTTTATATAACTATTAGCAGCACTTATAAGATGACGAAACCCCACATCTCCGGTTGTGTCTTTAATGTTTTACGACATTTCGCAAGCACAGCTTATGGTTCATTGAAGTTACATATGCGTGACTTCTTTCTGTTTTGGCGTTCGTTCCCTCTCTCCCTGTTGGAGATTAATGTACCGGCGCAGGTAACCATTTGTATTTTTCTTTTGTCTGATAACAAAAACATATGGATTCTGATTTTTGTAACGCATAACTTGATTCTCATTTGCATGACCATCAGTGCACATGACTAAATGTGGTTCGACATATATGTATAGGTACATCGTCGGGATGCGATCCATTCGACAGGGACTTTTTCCGTTGGTTGGGAGTGAAAGTTGGGTAAGTAAATATTTTTCATAGGGTCGCGGCAGGATTTAAATGTCAGCATTGGTGGTGTTCCTTTGTCGTCATACGTAGAATGGACGAATAAGTTTGTTAGAAGTGCATGAAGACTTTAAAAATGCAGATATATTGCCAAATTTGTTCGTTCTTTTAGTGTAGTTTATTAGTTTAGTTTTCTAATTCAAATTATAAAAATAATTTGGAATTCTTGGAAAATGTGTTGGGTTGGGTGACTAGAAAAAATGAAATGAAATGAAATGAACACCATTGAAAGTAGTAATGTAAAAATAAATTGTTAGTTCGTAAGGGAATGCAATTTCTCCTTGAACATAGATTTTTTTTTATAGTAGTGTACCTAAAACCGGAACATATGTATATAAGGATAGCCCAACAAATATATGTCAAGCGGGTCGTAAACCCTAAATTTATCAAAAATCTATATCACAAAAGTAACTGGGTATGTACATTTGAAGCACGTAGAGGAATCTGCAATAATGGGGATTTAAGGTAGCAAAAGCTGATTAGTTGAAGTCCAGATCTACTATTCCCAAACTAGTATCATTTTAGTAATAATGTAAAATTCGGAACTGAATCGCCTTTACACATCATATTAGTTATATATTCGTAAGGATAATTTAAAGGCTAAGGCAACTCTAGACGCTTTTTTAGAATTTTTTTTTTCCCAGAAATACTACAAAATGGACAACAACATTTTTGAAGCGATCAATCTTAAAATGACTAGAATCACTGCATTCTACGGTTGACGAACAAACAGCGCCTATAATTCTTAAATTATAATAATCCATTTTTTTTTTTGATTTTATATAATAACTGCTATAGACGGCCGGTGGTTCTTTTTGAATATATTCATTTTTGGCCAAATGGCGCACTTTCAAAGTTAAAAGGGGATAAAAATCGCATTTGACTTGTGCCGTATACTTAAATTGGAAAAAAGCGAGTACTTAGAGATTTTGCCGGCCTATAATCTTTTGGGACATAATTTTTGAGATCTTAAGACACAATTTAAATAAAAAAAAAAGATTTTTCGATAAAAATAGAGTGGCCTATCTCTACTATGGTAAGTTAGTGTCATAAATAACATAAATGTTTAACACTTCACTGTGGCTCCAATTTACGATAACATTCAGTTCTCACAGTATTTAGTCAGCTTATTGTAAGTGCTTGAAATGTTTGTTTGCAGAGAGTCTGCTGCTACATCGTAGTATACAAATTCGAGCAGTTGAGTTGATTAAGGTTGCTGCAATACCAGAGTCACAAAAAAGTTTAACCTTGAAACACAGAGTATGCTAAATTAAAGAATATGGTTCAACGTAAAGAAAAGCAAAGTAATATAATTTATTTCATTCAAAAAAATAGTTTACATTACGTACCTTGGTACAGATTTTATGTCTTTAAGGTAAGATTTTTTAAGCTGTGTTTTGCTTTTTCTTTGACTTAAGTACTTTTGTCGACGACCAGCTCTCTAGTTTTGAAGAGTCAATGTATTTTCTAGTGAAACCCAGCCTATTGAAGACAAATGCTAAATGCTTGTACTGCATGTTCTGTTTTTCTTTTCAAATGCTAAGCAGTCAGATATATGAGAAGCACATTTGTTTTTCTTTTAAATTTTAAACCCAGCCATTACTGCCTTTAAAATGCGAGAAAATTAGCTGAACACTTGTAATTTAAAGCGGAAATACAATGCACCTGCGATATAGGAGTGTAAACGAATTCTGAGAGAAGTAGCTGTGAAATAACTACCCAGTAAAACCAAAAATTGAGAAATAGAAACAAGTGTAAAACGCCAACTTTTTTTTTTGAAAATTTGCAATTACTGATTGGCTTGCTTTAACCGATGTATTGCGTTTATCAAGGGTCGCTTGTACCGATGGCGTGCTGTATCTACATTAATACACTTCTTATTCAAACATAAACATGTTTTATAAAGTCCAATATTATCATTATCTACACATACCCCCAAATTAAAGCCATTGTTTCCTCATGTTTTAAGCCACTCCCAAAACTCTACAATCATCAGCTTTAGGCAACACTGAATACCTCACACAAGCTATTGATCAATTTTATTACCTCGGCTATTTGTTATGCCCTGAATGCGACTTTGGGAATATATCAAATGTTTCTTATCGAGCTTTGTTTACCATTCAGGAAATATCAGCCCCTTTTTTTCAAGCGTGAATGCATCTATATTGATTTTAGCATTGGCAAAAAGAAAAACTAGTTCATATCTAATCAAACGTGACGAGAATCCAAAGAAATATTAATTCACTCAACTTAAACTCACTTATTTCATAGTAATCAATTTGCTGCGTTCGTTTTCATTGTTTTCATGTTGAGAAGAGCCGATTTCCTGTTTATTGTGTCGCAAAAGGTCGATGGCTTTAGACTGGTTTGCGGTTTATTCACAAATTGTGTCTACTACTGTTGACAAAATGATTGAAGTAACCCGATGAGTTAAAGAAGACAAAGTGTTGATACAATACTAAAGTTGCTTACTTAACTACACTCTTGTTAATTTATAGGCAGTTTCTGGTAATTAATCATTCCCACATAAGTTTCCGGATACAATTCCAACGAGATTTCGTCTATGTAGACTACAATCCAATCGTTTTCTAATATTAAAGATAGGGTAAAGTGCTAAAAAGAATTTGGCAAGTAGATATAAAATAAAAGCAATAATGAGAACAACCGTTGAATTTGAATTGATCCGTTTCTGGCTGTAAACAATTCTAGTTTACGATAGCATGCTCACGTTGTTAACTCCAAAGCAGATCAAATGTCGTATTATGCATATATATCATATGTGCATCAATTTTATTTCCTTATTTAATGATGTCAATTTAAAAATACACTACACTTCTTGTCTTTCCTTTGCAAACAATAGTCAATCACGGAGTAAAATAGAGAAAAGAAATTGAAAAAACCATTGCTTTTGTTATACGATTTTATTTTGAATCCAGCAAATTGCGTTTAATTATTGGTACATCCAGCCTTGCACCAATAAATAAACATAAACAAAATTTAACTTGATGGAAAACATAAGGAACGACTTATTTTACCATGACAAAAATATCCTTTTGCTCAGTGTTGATTTGTTTAAGACTTGGTTTCTTTTATTTTTTTGATAATTTTATTTAGTTTTTTTTTTTTTTTGTATTATTTATAATTGTATGTCCTTAAGCGTAGATCGAGGGTCAGATGATTCAACAAAGGGTCTTGAACTTCATTTCAAGTCTAAGTACTCCATTTCTAGGTTGAGGGATGGGTAGTTCTCAATTTGATAGTATTCGCTACTGCTGCCTGCCGATGGATGCGGGTTTCGTCTCACTGCACTCGATTCGGTGGAGCCAACGTAATCATTTGTCTTTGGCAAATAATTGTAGATGGCACCTTTTCTGAAGGCATTTTTCAATTTTCTTCTCAGCCGTTGTTCGCTGGCATCGAACATGTTCTCGTTTGCATTGTTTGGTGAGTTTATCTCGAGGGGGGTCTTAGCGTCATCTAGGTTTATTCGTCCGTTCTGCAGAAGAAAATATGTTCAAAATATATCTTTGAAAATCTAATTTAATTAATTGTTAAGTTGTTTTATAGAATCTGTCAAAAAACGGACGGTTTCATAAGAGAAAGCAAATGTAATTTACTATTGGAGTCCGTAGTACTGGATGTTTTCGTGTTATTTTTGTTTTACGCAATTCCAGTTTTCCAACTACTCTAACTATTGTACACTACAGAGACAGTTCAGTAATCTTACCATTTCATCTTTGCAGTACGATTCAGAGGTCGACTACACCAGGTAACAAAGTGGACTTTCCACATTGTACGCCTGAGAACACCGGAGATTTCCACGGCCTATGTAGATCAACGAAGTGACGGGCTCTTTGGTATGAATACTTCTAACACAAACTCCAAAAAATGCCACTCAGCCCTCGAAGAGGCACTGGAAACAACCTTAGACAATGTGCCATCATCGAAAATATACCCGTGGTATGATAGCGAGTGCGAAAAAAACAAATACCACAAAAAGCACAACTTTGACCACAGGCTTCAGGAAATACATCACCAGACTCTTTGAAAGTGTGAGGTTAATCGCGTTACCGGTACGCAGGGAATAGTAGACGTTTTTAAGCAACACTTCCAAGGCTTGGCCAGGAGACGGTGACGGTGGTAAACGAACGAGAAATCTCAACTCTAGTCAATGAAGTAGGCGCCTACCCAGCTTCGAAGAACTCGGCACAACTGAAAAAACAACTATGCCACGGGCTCAGATGGCTTACCATCAAAGCTCTTCAAGACCTGTGGTGACGTTCTGGTAAATAGCCATTTTATATGCAGAATTTGTTAAGAGGAAAGCTACGACTGATATATCAGGTCAATCCACAGAAAAAACCCCTGCAAAATTATAGAGCTCAACGTCGACAGTATTACCCTGTCCAGCGTGCTGTGTGAACGTCTAAAGTCACCGCACACATGAAATATTCACACTATGGCAAATCCTGGAGAAGACTAGCGAGTTCAGAAAGATACACATCATATTTTCATCGATAAAGCCGCATACGAGAGCATTCATCGCAAGAACTCTATTCGATGCGACGGTTGAGTTCGGGATCCCGGGAAAAAGACTCATGCTAACACGTACGCGGTGCACTGTGTAGTTCAGTTCACGGACTTCCAAGTCTTTTAAAACATGCCCCGGATTTCGGCAAGGTGGGCAGTCGTGTGATTTCTTCAAGATAGTCCGGATGACAGCCGTAAACACGGAAGGCACTTCGACAAGTCAGCTCAATTATTGGGTTACGCAGTCGACATCGACGTCGTCGTGCGTTATTAACGTGCCGCAGTGGATGATTACACGGAGATTGAAAAACATGCGAAATGAATTGTTGTTGAGGTCAACGAAGAATCAAAATAACTGCTGTCGAATCGCTACGTCACTCACCACCTTGGATAATTTTAAGGTTGCATAAAAGGTTTGTCTACCTCTGGGCAATCGGGAAACCCAGCGATTCCGGCGTTGCATCGCTCTTGGCAACAGCTTTTACAACGTTTCGTTTCCAACACTAAACAACTCGTATATTTCCAGTCTTACAATATGGAGCAGAGAGCCAAACGTTAATCAAAACAGCACGGCTCATTCTTAGTGCTTTCGAAAGAATAGTCCTGCGTCGGCTATATGACCTTTCACCTTTTCAACCGACAGCCTAAATTCATAAACACGAAAACCAACCGCCTACAATCGAAAAGCAATCGACTAACTTACCCTTTCCAATAAAAAACCGAATAGTTCCCTTGGCTTAAGCTTGTCCTGCGTCAGCGGTATATCTCTGTTAGTCTCTGACTGTTGACTTTCACTGCCATCTATTGAGCGATATATTTTTCCACCCGACCTTTTGCCATGTGCTATATTAATCGAGAAATAAAAATTTATTGCACCACATCCATGAAACAAACTTCTTCTAATTACCTCCCCAGCACGAGTGACCGTATTCGAGGCAGGAACCTGGAAAAAAAGAAACCATGCAAATCGCAATTAATTACTTTGTTGTTGCTGGTCGATGGCAGAAAAAACCAAACTCAGAATTGCCATAAATATTAATAACAGTCCAAAACCCTGAGCTTACAAGTTTACAAAATCTGTTAACATTGAGCACAGGGGAACCACAGGAGACAGCAGACTCCGTTGCGAAAAGCTTAAGGAACAACTTTTCTGAACCCGTTAATGAGAAGTGATATACAAATTGATCCTTCCTATTGCCACTCCCATACAGTCTCTGCTGGCGTCTTCTCTCTAACGAGCTGCGACCAACAAGCGAGGGCTTTCACAAAACAATGTGCGTCCAGAAACCTTTAAAGTCAAATATTGCAGGTCTGTGTCTTTGATGGCCCTGGCTTATGAAATATCGCAATAAAAACTTTTCGTCGTTTTGCTACCTCACTCTCGGATCCTTCCAACGCACTTCATACGAAAAGTTGGTAATATTATGTGTAGGAGCAAATGCGAGATGCTGTAAAGGAAGAGTAATGTGTCGTCGTCGCCAGCGGTTGTTGCATACAGGGGTCAGGAAGATTATGATAAATTGCACTATTAGGATAATCATGCGACCTGCTTTGCATCATTTCTGAAGACTGTGAAAAATAACGCAGCAAAAAATAACTGTCTCCGAGGGGGGATGGACGAGGTTACGTGGGTAAAGATACATTACTTCCTCCTAATTGGAGGGCAGTCATGGAAGTGAAATAAAATTCGACTGTAATCCTTCTCTTTGTTAACGAGTTGGAGTTGGATTGCGCAAATTGAAAGGGCATGGGCGGCATAACACCTGTGTACTATTCTGGAGCAGGGATGATCCTCCTGCAGAAGTGTTATTCGTTTTTTAATTGTTTCCATTGTGATGGAGGGAGCCGTCATCCGGTTAACACATTTTTGAGACGCTTGTTTGTGAATGAAGTTCGTCTATTCAATTCTACCTCGTGCCCATCGCAACAGTGATGTGGGGCGGAAGAGCAAAGAGTATTATACATACATACATTGTGGTCACTCTTGTTTACCTGGGATAATCGAAAACGTTGTCGAATAGAAGAGTATCCGTCTGATAAATATAAAAAAAAATGTAACACACTGAAGGTGTTCGTTTATTCGTCCAGATTTTGAGTCACAAATGAATTGGTATATGATAGCTTTAAAGGTTATTCGAGACTTTTTTTCTCTACGTGGACATGTAGTTCTTTAAATTTGTGTGACCCTTCGGTTGTAGTGGCTGGTGGCTCAATGTTTCCTTTTAACCATTCAGTACTTAAAGAAATAAGTTGGTGATCGCTTAAGAATAACAATGTCTACAAGATGTGTGTCGTTTTTTGATTAAAATTTATAATTCAAGAACTGGAATGAAAAAATATAATAGAATAAACTCTATTCTCTTCATCTTTTTTGGCATGAATGCTTAATTTTCAGATATTAGCAGCTTGTCTTTCACACACTATATAATACAATAACAAAATTATATTTTTTTAAATCAGTCGTTCGTCGTTAATATGACGGCTTACGATGGTGCGTTCTCGCCTTATGGATCGGGACAGTTTGTCATGTGTAAATGTAGTTCCTCAAGCTTGTTTATAAAAAGAGAAAATAAAAAGCAGACAGCAAAGATAAAACGAAAAGGTGGCCAGAGTATATGCGTTTAGCACTAAATGAGTTAGTGGTCCGTCTGTTCCTTCAGCATTATTTGAAAGCATGATTTGTTAAGAAATGTCACCTGAAGTTTACACTGCACTCACAGAATTTTCCAAGACTTTTTACACAGTAAATCAAATCAAACAGCGCGTTGCCACTTATCTGCTAGTAAATCCATTGTATTTATTCTTACACTACCAAAAAGTATATGTTATGTCGTGATCTAAGAGAGACAAGTGAAAATAAAATACAGAGAATAGTATTACTCAACTTTCTCTATAACGAAGTAATTGTTTTTCTTATTTCTTATTCTTTTTTTGTTTTTGACTTTTATTTATACTGACGCGTTTGAAACATTATCAAAATTTGGGATTCAGTCCTGTCTTCTAAGCTGCATTTCAAGTTACATTTCCCATAAGATACAAATGGTAAAGGTTACTTATTTTCGATAAAGACCCATTAAGGTATTGTCTACCTTATAGGTCCACTTCTTGATAATGTAATATTATAATCGATCCCCTCAATTAGATTATTTCTCTGTGTTAGACATTGTCAAGGTTATGTAAGAATACAATGGGAATGCTACTGGTGTAAACCTTATAGAGTACTGGTAAATGTAAACAAATATCATTTATTTTCAGTTTACCATACAGTACAAACTCGATTTACGCAGCTAATAGAAATTAAGGCAGTTGCACTTATCGGGTCACAATTTTTTAAATAAGAAATGATAGTCAAAATGGTTTTGTTTCTATAGACGCATCTGTGAAACGAAAACAAAGCGTTATTGTTGAACACATTTTGTTAAAAACCAGAATACGAAAGTTTGGAATAGAGTTGAAAGATCGAACTACAACTTCTGTTTTAAATTTTGATAAAGGGTAGACAGCTTCACCTTCACTTTCATTTGTGCTCTCAATTACTATAGGGTCCTCACAATTTGCTGAAGCGAATCATTGATTTCTTCATTCGATATTTTCTGAACTAACGAAGACACAATTGAAGAAAGATTCTTAAGTACACGTTGACATGCAAATTTGTCTGGATCCAAAAGATCCAACTGTAAAATAATACCAGAAATAACGAACAAAGAGGAGAAGATGCAAATAAAAAACAGATAAATAAAGAAGTTGCACTAATCGAGGTAAGTTTTTTGAAAAGTTTCACGTATGGAGTCAAAACGTGTGACAATCTTGGATCGAGTATTTCCCGGAAGGAAGTATTCGAACAAGAAAATATTAACTCTAAGAAAGAAACTATCATAATTATGGTCTTAATGAAAGTCAAGGCATTATGTTTTTTAAATTTTTGATAATACACATTTGTCCCTTAATATTAGTATCTATTTTATTCATTGTAAGGTTAGGTCGAAAGACATAGTTTAAGGTTAAGTTTAGCTTAGAGTGCTCGCCGAGAGCCAGTAAGTTAAAAATAGTAAAATTGTTAGTCCAACTAGTTTTAAGCATTTTTGTCTAGTACGTAAGTTTACATTGAAGTTCAAAATAAAAATGAATTAAAAAAAAAAAAATGGTTTTAATGAACCACTACTTAAATGTTTAGGGTGCTAGTGCGGAAATAGAAATTAGTGATTATGGACGAAAATTTAAATTGTCTATTATTCCTAGTCTAAAATATGAATATAAAAGAAATAAAATTAAATATATGTATAGTGTTTCCAATCTTTCGTAAGTTTTTATTATAAAGTAGCTACTTATAAATATTTAGTATTATTTTGTATACTCATTTGTTATTTATTCATCGTTAATTTATTATGCAAACATAAATCCTTAATCTGCTAGAGTTAAGCTCGGTTGCTGAAATCAAGAAACAAAGCAAAGTGGGTAAGTATGTTGATTCCATCGCTCATTCCGGCCACAATGACTTACATATTCACGCTACCGCCTTACTCGACCGATAATGCATTCAATAATTCTGTCTTACATTAAATTTGAAGCTCGTCCAAAATACCCATAAACTCTAACAGACGCACTCCAACTCCAACTACATTCCATATTCCAAAAACAATGTGTTAACTCTACTCCATTACCTGTCTAAGCATTAGAAAGTCGAAAGTTGCGTGGTTACCACAAAGAGTGCCTTGTTGTCAAAATCCAATGAAACATATATAAATCTCAATACAACGGAAAGTTAAAACTTTCCATCAACAATTGTAAACTGCTTCCTGCTGCCTATCCACAAGAGGAACTGATTCTCATTCTCGGAAATAGGCAATTCAGGGGCGTAGCCATAAATAAGTTACCTCAAACAGTTACGGGAGCATGTAATGTGTGTATCAAAACAATGTAATTGATGTTTTTTTCATTGACTTTGTGAGACGCTTTATTGGTCAGGTTTGACCTTATCAGGGGAATCATTTCTATCTAATCGCGCCCCTGTCGACATAGTGTTGGTAAGATTTCATATCGCCCTCTTCTCTAACTGTAGATAATGGTGTGCAAATGATGAACATCGGCAAACATTTGATGAGGTTATGTTCGGACAGAGCAACCACAAAACGCCGCGGATCGGCATGAATAAGCTTGCGAACGAATTTATTGAGTCTATTATGCGTTGTATGCTAGTCTCTTAATTGCTGTCATAAATTTATTTCATCAGGAAAACACAGTCTATGAAGTGGTGCGATAACGTGTGACTGCATGGATGGCCGGCATTTTGTCGACGAGAGTAACCTTTCCTTTCCTAATCCCAGACACCTGTGATTTGTTGTACGTGTTGAAGTGAGAAGAATCGTTTGTCCTTCCTGACGTCGAGTGCCATCCAATTATGACCATCCTTGCATGCATCGCGGCGGTTTCCCTTTATTTTTAATCATCACATACTTTTGCGTGGTGTGAGATTGAGGGCTGCTGTTAATGGGAAGTCAATGCGGCTATCAAGGCTAAACAATGATACCGGCGGATTAAGCATCTCAATCGTGTGTCAGAGTTAATCTCGAATGTATGTGTAATCTGTCATGTTTTCCCATTTTGTAGGCGAGCTTAAGTATTGGATGGAATATTATCTGTTAATCGACATGTTGAGCGTTCGATTCAAGGCTCAAGTTGATATGGATGCAAGAGGCTGTTAGTTACCCACGTCATTAAGTCCATTCATCGAATTTGCAGAACGACGTATGCTTTTGCTGTGCGGGGGCAATATGAGAAGTACCACTATGGGTGCCCATTAATAATATGAAATGTTAAACTGGGAAGCCGTGCAAAAGAAAATATTTTCCACAATTATTCAACATTTGAGAATGTTAAAAAATGTTCTAAACATTCATTGTACATTTGTAGGGCATCGCTAGTTGCAACTTGTTTTTCAAAAATCTACATTACTCATACATACATGATGAATTAGTGAGTTTCTGAATGAAAGCAATTATACACGCTACATTTCCGATTTCAATTGCTCTGTGTGAGGGTCCTTGGTGTCATTTATACATAGAATGGAGATTCATGTTTCAATTTATGTAGGTAAAGTTAAAAAACTGATTCAATGTGCGCTGTATTTTCCCTGCTGCAATTAACGTCTCAAATCGGTAATTATTTGTGCATATGATTTATTGGACTTGGGGTTATTGACTATACTTCACCTACTCTTTCAGAATATTACACAAGAACTTGGTGCATTCAGTGGTGCATTACATTCGTACATTCAGCTGAAAAAATATTCAGTAAAGTTTGAAATTTCATCGTGGATTTCAGAACATGTGGAAATTATTAAAAAAATATTATCGAAATTCCGGCTCACTTGTAAATACGAAACGTGAATTTCTTCGTGAGTTGAGTCGTTATCCTGACTTCAGTGCGCATTGTGGAAATGCTAACAAGACAGAGATAGTGGCCGTAGCTGCCAATACTCAGGAAAAAGTCAATTCGGCCCCAATCAGCTGAATTGGGCACCGCCAGAGTCAATTCGGCTTATTTTGCCTCTGCATTTTGACCCACACCGAAATGCTGTCAGCGAAAATAGCTAACGCCATGACTTCGCTAAGTGGATGCTGGAAATGTTGACCCGAGTTCCGGATTTTACTGATGTTTTTGGCATGGCAGGGTCATCGTTCATTATTTCTTTCGAAAAAAGGAAGGGAGTACCCTTACCGCGAATGGTCTTAGGTATAGAGCGATGTTAACCGATATTCTGTGGCCAACTGGCCCTCTCGATATATGCGAGCTGTGGTTTCCACAAGCCGTCGCTACATGCCACACAAGCGGCACATCGCTAGAAGTTCGAAATTTTTGGCGACATAGTCATCTGTCTGGGGTTACGTCAAGACTAAGGACGTCTAAGCCAACATGAATTTGACCCTTTTCAGAGCTGGAAAGTCAACCAAAGATGCTCTCATAATTTTTTGTAGCTTAAGTTATGAGAGCTTTAAAAAACAAATACCCTTTCTATCAATAACCAAGATATTTGACACTGTAGGTTACAAGATATTATTAGTAAAACTTGAAAAAGGCTAGTTTAAGGAGCATTATGCTGGTTTGCCTCATACCCTTACAAAACAAATCAAATTGTAAAAGTATAAGGTGCACAGACTAAAAGCCAGAATATTCAAATAGGAGTTCCAAATGGATCGGTGTTGGATGCAATCTTATTTCTTATATACATAAACTTTGTCGTTGGCAATGAGTAAGGACTACTTAGACACTAATTCAGTACTCATAAACTAGTGATAAGTGACAAAACCATACTCAGCGTATTATTTCCCTATACATGTGTGATAAGTTACACAGTGTGGGCTGTAAGCGTAGGATGGTTAGTTTTACTAAATTAGTAATAATAAGGAAGTAAGAACTTACAATTCTGACTTAAGCTACGCTTTGAAATGTTTTAATAGACTTGTGTTTGAGAGTAAATTCAACTGGAGTATCCACACTTAATAGGTTAGAAAGAATCTTAAGAATAATTTGGCGAAAAAACAATTAAAACGTAGTTTTATGCTTTTTGTTAACATAACAATATTACATCAAAATATCTTTATTTTTATAACGTACTTAGAATGTTTTACGTAAGAAGTGCCTACTCATTAAATCGTAATCCCACTGATTGTGGTCTTCGAAGTGATGATTTTTTTTAGTTTAAGTTTTAGTTTAATTAATGAAATAACACCGGTAGTTGCAAATGCCGTTGAATGTCCTTAATAATAATAGTAAAAAAGGCGCCATTGCCTTTAGTGTTATATAGGGGAGGGAGTAGTATATTTAGTGCAACACTATATGGACAAAATTATTATTTTTTTTTTAAAGCTAATGTAATTATAAAAATTACAAAATCAGCTATTAAGCCAGAGCGATGATGCCTTATAGTATGTTCTTACTAGACGAAATTGAATAATTTTGGCAATTTCCAATGGGCAATGTTAAAAAAAGAGAATATATTAAAAGTATAAGAAACAAAATCGAATCTTAAAATTTTCCAATGATTACAGATGTTTTTTAAGTTGACTTTGATCAGTTTCGATTTTATCAATCGTAGGTTAACAAGTTTTTATAATAAATTAAAAATAATTCTTATATAAAAAAATGTAAATATAACACACACAGATTTATTAAAAATAAGTCTGAGATGATTTATAGTAAGTTTTTACAAGCACAGTGTCTATAGTCCCGCCATGATGACGGAATATAACAAAATTAGACAAAACTGTGCGCTGCGGCGGCCACAAAAAATAGCTAGAACACTTTAATTCCCACCACGAGTACCCCACCACTATTTGTATACTATGCTAAAGACTATATACTCTATCAATAAAACATAATTAAACAAATTGTACTACATTTAATAGTTATTAAAACAATACTATATATATAAATAATAATGTACGAAGACTCCGTCTCCGAAACAAATATAAGCTCAAAGCGGTAATAAGATTGATGTCATGTGTTTAATATTCGATTGTTTGGAAATTCATTGTGAACACAAAACGAGATTTAAACCTGACTTTGACTGATGACGAGCGGATTTTCTATCTAAATCTCCTTCATGGAACGCATTTCGCCGTTTCATTGAAATTGATTCAAAAAGGTTTAGAATTTTCGGAAAATTGTTTTTTCGATTTTTATATTGTCCCCTAAGTCATCAAAAATGATGTCCCAAAAGATTACAACCGGGAAAAAATCTCTAAGTACTCGTTTTCGAATTTTAGTGGAAGGCCAAATGCAGTATTATTCAGGCTTTTCCACTACACAAAACTTCTAGCACGTGTATCTCAAAACTGCATTTTTTTGGCCGGAAAAAACTCAGACAATTTTTAACCGATTTATTTGATATATTGAATGTATCTTGAAAAATACATTGTCTATGGAAGAATAGTAGATTTTGTTTATACTATTGCATATTATTTATTAACAATTATTAACAATTATATGATGATTTTCTAGGCAAATTTCTCACTTTCAACTTTGGAAGTGCGCCATTTGACCAAAAATTAATATATATAGAAAACCACCGTACTTCCATAGCAGTTATTACATAAAATCCAACAAATTATTATGATTCAAAAATTACACTATATCCTGGAAAAACGAAGACGCCATCGGGAAATGGCAAAGCCGCCATTTTGAATTTAATCGCTTCAACATTTTTTTTTATATTGAATGATGAATTAATACTCTTTGTTGAAATCTTATTTAATATTATATATTTCTGAAAAATCTTAAAAAACGCTTATTTTCCGGCCTCTAGAGTAGCCTAGCCCCTTAATTTAATTTTAATATTTAACAATAATGTAATCGAAAACAGGCAAATAAATTCAGGAGAATAATCCTCCATAAAGAGCAAATAGAATTCGACACGGCTGATTTGTGAAGTCGTGTCGCGAAAAGACTTGCTAATTGTTTAATAGGCCTTTTTAAACTTATGAATGAACAATTATTTGCAAAACTAATTAAGCTGATCTAGCTGTTTTGGGAGTTGAACGAACTTGACAATTGCCGAATGAATAAGTTTAGTTTGTCTTCTCCAAACTGCTAATTAATGTTCCAGGTGAACAAAACTTTCTGCAGTAAATTTAATTTGCCTTGACAACTAAGATGTGACACACTTTATGAATCGAGCTGACTTAGCTGTGGCTTGTCCTGTTTGTATGTCAATAGGGCAAATTAGCACACGATTTTCTTATTGCGAATGTTAAATTGTAAAAATCCTTATTTACCTTTAACGAATCCAGCCAAACTCAGTAACAGAACAAAACACACGTAAATCATTTTCGTGCACATAATCATTTTAAATTGAATTCACTTCGACTTCGAATAAATTAAAACAGAATAAAAAAATTCAAAACCCGCTCGATCAGTGGTCGTTGTCGTCCTTATTCACACTTGTTCACCACGCAACAGGTACTCCTGTGACTTATCAACTTTACTAACACCTTACACACAGCACTTTGTTTCGAGCTCTTACTTGTTGAGTGAATCACGTTTAACTGTTAACTGGTTATCCTCGATGGTTTCACGGATGTCTTATATAGAACTCCATTCAGCAAAAAGGGTGAAGCGCACACATTAAGGAAGGCGTGCACATGAGTTGATGATACACAGCGTCTCCCAACCCCCTGTCATTCCTTGTCGTTCTGTATGCGGGTTACATGTGAGAAAGCTTTGGCTTTTTGCGCACACATACAAGTGCAGATGTGGTGTTCTCTAATGCTAAACATTTTTTAACTGGTTAACTTCTGACACGGTTAACACCATCACATAACCTAGGTTCATCTTTCGGTCGTGTCCTTTTTTCCTTGCCCACTCAAGTATTCACTTTTTTCTTGTGATTTCTTAGGCGGGCGGATTGAGTAAGAGGTTGCCTCTTAGTTCATCTGTTTTGGATGAAATGTGCGGATTATAGCAGCTGATTCCTTACCGTAATCTATGACGTATGAGTGCCTAACTAGACTCGAAAATTTATTGCTTTATGATGGCACAAGTACCTGTAGCAGATGGAAACCTTTGTTGTAGTCACACACATATTTTTTTGATATTGAGGTGTATTTGAGGGATATTTTTTGATGACGTCAAATTTGCTAGCGTAGTCAATCAAATGCACCTTGTTGCGATGTATTCGATTTGGCGCCGAACTGATGACAAGGTGTATCGTGAATCCCCATATTGCTGTTAATTAAATGTGCAATGGAGAGTTTTATGATCCTCTCAAGTAATTACGCAGTTTTAAGCACTAAAGTGTTCCGTTGATATCTCGCCATTTTACCCCGGCACGCTGATACTTAAGTTTTAAGTCCATATTTGTCAAAGCTATCTATGCGGATGTTAGGTTAGGTTCAGTAAGGTGTTTCATTATGATGTCATTAAAATAAGATTTATTGGCATTTATAATCAATCGCTGGAAGTAATCCATGAGTCACTGAATTATCACGCGATAATTATCACGCGCTTACATTGTGCAATGTCTTGGGAAGGAAACAAGTGATTTTGATTCATTTTTAGCGGTTTTCTGTCGATAGTTAGATGCCAATCTGATTGACTCTGATCCAGCCTCCCGTCATGAAGGCGAACTCCCAGTTAATGTAGACCAAGCCTTCAACCAATGTACCTCTTTGAACATGTCTTATATTTACCTTTCATCTTCGATGTACTCACCAACAAACAGGATTATTTATCTCACCGCTTCAGTTTAGTTTTTATGCAGCAAGATCGCCAAGATAGCGTCAGAGAGCTCGTCTGCACCACTTGGCTACTACACATTTCTGTGTAATCTTAGTGAATTTGAATTTTGTTAAACTTACGCTGGGAAAAGTATGTTTTTTTTAAGTTAGTTTCATTTAACTTCTCAAAGAACTCGGACAAATTTCGTGAATAATATCTATTAACATAGACAAAGATCCCCACAGTGCTTGCAATATTCACTTTTCCATGCTCTTGTAACAATGTCGCACACAGTGCAATCGTTGCTTGTGAAAATGAATAATTTTTGATACATTCAGGCAAGCCACAAATACAAAGCGTATCAGAAATAAGCGATGTTGCTTCAAATTGCACTCATAAATGCTTCCATTATCAACAGCTTCAATTTAACAATGTTGTTGTATATCGAAACTGGCGGCAATTCAAAATAGTCCAGGAACGGTCGTCGGCTATGAAAGCCATTGTAAGATATCTCGACAATTCTCTGTATTTCGAGAGACATTTAGATATTATTCTGGCGAAATCTCAGAAGACATTTCGTATGGCTGCATCGATTCTGCCAGGTTTATCGAAGGGATCTCTTTTCCAAGGAACATCACAAATAAGCCTGTTTCGCTTTGTATAAGTTCTGCGAGTTATATCAAACAAGTACACTGTACAGTGACATTGTAGGTCTCGGTGAGTTCATTGAAGGTTCGGTGAGTTGGTAGGAATGTCAAAACTAGACATGGCTCGTCTCTATGCACGCTGTCATATGCGGCCTTGAAATCGACGAATAGGTGGTGGGTGTCGATTTGCATCTCTTGGGTTTTTTCCACGATCTGCCGTAGTGTGAAAATTTGGTCGATGGTTGACTTTCCCGGCCTGAAACCGCACTGGTAAGGACCTATCAGGTTATTCACGAATGGTTTCAGGCGCTCGCACAAAACGACAGAGAAGATCTTGTAGGCGATGTTTAGGAGACTTATCCCTCGGTAGTTGGCGCAGTTGAAGGGGTCTTCTTTTTTGTGGATCGGGCAAACGATACTGAGGTTCCACTCACCGGGCATGCTTTCCTCCGACCATATCTTACAAATGAGTTGGTGCATGTACCCTACCATCTCATCTTCAGCTGCTTTAAAGAGTTCAGCACACAATCCGTCTGCACCAGCAGCTTTGTTCGACTTTAGTCTCGATATAGCTATCTTAACTTCGTCTAGGTCGGGGGGACGGAATTCTCTTCCATCATCGTCCATTGTGTGGAGTAGAACATTCTGCCTGACAGCGGTATTGGTGTCTTCCTCGCCGTTTAACAGTCTACAGAAGTGATCTTTCCAGATTCTCAGTATCGACTGCGACTCTATTACTAGTTGCCCATCTTCGTCCCGACAGGCTTCTGTCCGAAGTTTATACCCATGGGATAATTGTTTCACCCGTTGGTCGAACTTTCGGATATCATTTCCGCTACAGCCCCTTAAGGGTCAATGCCTAGCTTCTCAGCAACCCCTAGTGATGTGCGTGCTATTATTCTATAGCTAGTGGAAGGGTTCTATGCCGACTCCGAACGGCCAAGTTTGAGAAGCTTTTTCTATACATTTATACTCCTTAAGCATTGTCAGTGACTTATAAAAGGTGGGCCGTGAAAATTATTTTTGTCGTACTGGGATTCGAACCTAGAAGCAGAGGTTCAAGTGCGTATGAGTCTCAGCCAAGTCGACCGATATCTCTAGCTGCCTACCTACTTGCATAGTGGGACAGATGGAAGACATTTGTTGCCGTCCTATTCGTCACTCGGTTGAAGCATATTAACCATTGTGAAATGATTTAAAGCCACTCTTTTCACAATCATATATTGAGAGAGAATATTATTCCGATTGTTAGTTGACTGAAATGAATTGGTTTACATTATACATATCGTCCCCAGCAGCCTTGTTGGTGAATATCTGCATATGATTGCTTTAATTACATTAATAAGTCTGGAATTTGCATAAAATGTGTGAGCTTTGGCTTACAACATTAATTCTAGTCGATAGTGGTCAATTCATTCAAGAAGAGCTGGAGTAGACGTTTTAATGGGTAGCTTTTTTACTCACCATAGGTGTAAGTCCATCAGAATTGGGTAAGCTTAGATATCCTTTCTAAGCCTCTTCTTCATCATAAACATTCAAATTAATCCAATTACTACCAACGTATTAACCAAAAACATTCTCACTGCTGCCCTTTGTTGTCTGTTTCCGACAACGCATTTCATATAGAAAATCTACTCAATGATAACGCTGTTATTTATGAAAAATAGAATGCAGGATATCTAAAAACAGAATTACTGCGACGTACTCTTTTGTGTGTAATCCTTATCACTCGGTAAACAGTGCTCAAAGCCGTCGAAGTTCTAAAAATAGATGCACACATTCAAGCCATGGTCGTCTTCATTGTCGTCTTCTTTGGTGGGAAAATATTTTAGTTTTTAATCTAAATGGAGTTTCGCCGGAGTATGACAGTTGTAACAACCTCAGAATTAACGAATGCACACCACCCCGTGATGACACGCAATAAAACAAAAGGATATCACAGGATTTTCATGACACGGCAATAACCCATGTGGTGTTTACGGGTAGCTTTTAGCGCATCAGTATACCGTGGAGGCGACTGTATTGTTGCATCTTTATAGAAAAAAACCCACGCAAAAAAGGTATCATCCATTTGCCATAACAACGCTGCTATTCGTTTTTTAGAGCGTTGTTGGATAGTGTAAGTAGCCTCGCAAAGCAAATCCCGAGGGACACTCAACGTGATTATTTGAAGTAAAAAAACGGGTTTAATTTGTTGACTTAAAGAAGTACTTAGATGTTATTATTTTTTTGTTTTAAAAATAGCTGGTGTTAATTGCTGTCACAGAATTAGAAATGAAGAGAGAAGCTCAACAACTAGATCAAAAACCCAATCACACATCTAGTCTGACAGTCAAATTTAGGTCAAGTAGATATTACCTTATTTAGCCAATTTGAGCATTTGGTTTATTGTTTAGCTGGATCACATTAGTAAAATAAAGGGTGATTTTTTAACTATTATCTTTTTGGCAACACTGCTTTAAACAGCTGACGCACGTTTCGTGTTTTGTTTCACTGTCAAACATCTTCAGTTTGGTCTATAATTTAACCACGAATCGTCTTACAAACGAACAATGCTTGCAAATTATTGAATTTTATTATCAAAATGCGTGCTCTGTTAAGAAAGTTCATCGCGCGGTTCTTCCAAAAATTGTATTCACCGAAAAGGCTCATTTTTGGTTCAATGGGTACGTAAACAAGCAGAATTGTCGATTTTGGAGTGAATATCAGCCAGAAGCATTGCAAGAGCTACCAATGCATCCAGAAAAAGTCACAGTTTGGTGCGGTTTATGGGCCGGTGGCATCATTGGACCGTACTTCTTCAAAGATGATGCGAATCGTAACGTAACTGTGAATGGTGAGCGCTACCGTGAGATGATATCCAACTTTTTTTTGCCCAAAATGCAAGAGCTTGACTTGCATGACATGTGGTTTCAACAAGACGGTGCCACATGCCACACAGCACGCGCAACAATGGACTTATTAAGGGGCGAGTTCGGTGAACATTTTATTTCACTTTCGGGACCGGTCAATTGGCCGCCTAGATCGTGCGATTTAACGCCTTTAGACTATTTTTTGTGGGGCTATGTTAAAGCTCATGTCTGTACAGACAAGCCCGCTTCAACTGACGCTTTGTAAGACAACATTGAAGCATTTATTCGTGAGATACCGGCCGAAATGTTGGAAAGAGTATGCCAAAATTAGACTGAGCGGATGGATCATTTGAGGCGCAGTCAAGGTCAACATTTGCATGAAATAATCTTCAAACATTAAATTATATGGACCGTACTATCGATTCAAATAAAGATTTCATGCATTTTTCTGAATTTTATGTGTTTTTTTTTTGAAAAACTTTCCTATAGCATTTAAAAAATCACCCTTTAGTATGCTGCAAAGTCCGGATTTCAAGGAGTGAAGACTGCACGCCAAGGTGGCTTACGGTTTTCTCTACTTGTGTTTCGTGGGCGTCCTCTATTGCGTTTTCCCATGGGTTCGGAATCGATGACTCTTTGGGCTGAAGCAGTGTTGACCATGCGCTCTACATGGCCAAGCTATTTTGGACATTGAATTCGTAATGGCCTGGATACAATCACATCGATGTACAATTCGCGGATGCTACCAAAGCAAACATGAGAATTGCTCTCGAAAATACCAAGGGCTTGTTCATCTGCTATTAAGATTGTTCTTGTCTCCATAGAGTCGAACAGGCATGAAAATGTTCGAGACACGGTCGATCTGCATATCTTGGGTTATTTGCAGGATCTGCCGAAGTGTACAGATTTTGCCAATGGTAGACTTCCCCGGACGGAAATCGCAATCATAAGGACTTCTCAGACTATTCACAATTGTTTTCGGGCGCTCACACAAAATGTCAGAAAAAATAGTGCGTCTCCACCATTAGCTTCATTTGTCGGCGTAACGAAATTTCCTTCTATCACCATTGAGTGCTCAGTCACACAAAGTGTGGAGTTTGGTTACGATGCGACGTTAAAGTTTCGCGGAGTGTTTTCCAAAGGGTCAACCAAATTTCAGATTTGACATCCACGTTTCAATCGCAAAATAAAATAATTTTGAGTGATGGAACCTTCACAAGTGCAAAAGATGATATCCGCCAATTGGTTGCCGCAATTGTTGAGACACATTTCTGTCCGTTTTATCGCATTTCCCATGACATTACGTAGGATTTCCGGTAATAACTGTTGGCATTCCTATCGAATATTCTCCTTAAGGGCTGTGATTGTCTGAGGCTTGTTGGCATAAACCTGCGAATTCTGAAATGGTTAAATCGGGCGATCTTGCTGGCCATGCCAAATCACCAAAACGAGAGATTACGACCAGGAAACGCTTTTTTCACAATATCCACTTTGGCTCGTGCTGTTTGTGCGGTTGCACCGTCTTGTTGAAACCATGAACGCCGCACCACACAGTGGCTTTGAGTGGATGTAATGGCTCCTCGTGTCCCAGAAACGAAGATTTTGCTTATTGACGTAACCGCTTAAGTGGAAATGCGCCTCGTCGCTCATGATGATTTTCGACACAAAACTTCGTTGTTGAGATGATTGTTGATACTCCTTATATATATATATCTCCACGAGGTTCAAGGAGAATTTAGAGTTAAAATTCTGGAATCACAGTATGTCAAAGATTCACTTTTGCAGATTGAGTGAATAAGTCGATCAACTCAAGAGGGATTCATGGAAATAAATGCCTGTCATTATGGTGTAACCTTTTGCAGGAAATGGTGAACTTAATTCCCTTCACATCTTAGTTTTACGTATTTGAGCTACCACTGCGTCCTATTAACTTTTTACGGTCGATTTATATGAAAAGCGACAACTCTTTTCCCTTCTGACTTAATAAAAATAAATAGTAACCCACTGAGTCCATATGATATTTCAACGTCGGTGAGCATTTTATTTCATTAGCAATAACTGGCAGGTGACCACGACGCAGGACAGACAGAGCTTTCCGCATATTCACTGATGTGATGTACATTAGAGGGATATTCAAATACATCAAGACACCATCTCTCTTGTAATATTCATTTTTTGAAGACATCACGTTTTTTGTTCCATATTTCAAGCGTACCTGTCATTAATTTGATTTTAATGGGATTGTAAATGTGAATGATTGTAATTGCATTTGGGATTTTTGCATAACTTGAGTATGATAAGGTGATGGGATTGATTGGGTTTCGATGGTAGGTATTGAACATTTATTGTAGACGAACTGCAATAAGGCAACCTATTTTAGGAATGTGTGATGCACTTAACAAGAAGATGTGAGAATAACAATTTTGATGATGTCAACATCATTTAAAGCCCCTAAAATATTTATGGAATACAAAATCATGAAACAGATTTCGTTAAGGAAAGATGTGATGGTGGCCCGTGGCGTTGTGGGTATGTGTGTCGACTCCTACGCACTTGGACTTACCTGTCTAGGTTCGATTCCTGGTACGACAAGAAATACTTTTCACGGCCCCACCTCTTCTTTCGAGTCACTGACAATGCTCAAAGAGTATAACTGTCTAGAAAAAGCTTCTCAAACTTGGCCGTTCGGAGTCGGCATAAAACTGTAGGTCTCTTCCACTCGTGATAGAACAACACGAGTGGTTGCTGAGAAGCTAGGCCGTGGCCCTCTACAGGCTGTAGCGCTACCAATATTATTACTATATTCATAGTGCAACACGTCATCTTCTGACCCAGTAAAAGGGTTACGGTGGAAAGAGACATCTCCAGGCCATTCGATCCTCCGCCATCAACTCTAACTCATCAGGTGTTATGCCCAAGCGCAACCATGGACTTGGTCCAGCCACATAGTCCTGTGTCTGCCAACCTGATGGAATCGCATTCAAGGCACGCCTCGGAAGCCGGGATGATTTCCGTTCGACAAACGAAAATGTATTTTTTATTACGCCAAAATACACAGATTTTCGATTCCTGCGATTCAAACATTTCCTTGATGTATTGTCAAACCGGAATCGCAGTCCACAAAGTCCCCAATTTATTTGCTCCTAACGAAAGTTCCAAATATGAATGAATGAATTGTCAAAATTTGCGATTTCCACATTTCGCAGACAATTTTATAAATACCGAATATAAAAAATGGGGGTCCCAAAATTAACAAAAGATTTGCCTCCATTTGCGCAGTAAACGACCTGTGTCTCTAATATCTATGCTTACCAATTTGTTGATGCCTAATAACCATGCACAGCGGAGAGTTCGTTGGATGGAGTATGACGAATGGAGATGGAATGGAGCAAAACCATCCTAAGCGATGAAGTGCACTTTCACATTAATGGCCAACAAAGCCGTGAAGACCATTTGCCCGATCTGTTATTCCATAAATAATCCCATCCTATGTATTTTATGATTCAATAAAGAAACAACAATCTAAAGATCGGAAACTGTGCTTTCCTAATTTACCTAAATAGGTAATACAAATCTTGCGTAAATTGTGGAACACCCTTTATTTGCGTTTGATTTTTCGGATACCATGTGCAATTATAACAGTTTTGTTTGTTTCGTTCTCAGATAACTGAACCTCATCACTCATGACCAGAAATAAATGAGTAAAGAGATATTCAGCTTCGGCCATTTTTACCCCAAGTCCATGGCGGAAATTTTGAAGTGTAGGCCGTGAAGGATTACTATGTAGTGGTATTCCCTTGTATTTCACACATACTTTTACAAGATTCCCGGATTGACCACGATATGGCGGCAAATTCGCGGATTTTTGAGCAACATGGCCGCCGATTCGTGAATTTGCCCACGATCATGTAGTATTTTTCGGAGAGTTTTCAGAAGATGACTCATGTTTTAAGAGGACATATATTTGTAATAGGGGCTTGCGTGAATAAAAATGTAATGCTACTCTCTATTTACAGAATACTTTGCATCAATTTAATTCTTCAGAGTAAAATATAGCTGATTTAGATGCCATGACTGGCAAATGAACTTAGTTTTATATCCTTCATTCATGAATCATGAAAACATCTGCAATTAAATTACATAATTTGTTAAGAGCAATTGATGCAACTATACCTAACCAAATAAAATTCCAATTAACTTTCATCCGTATTTCTGTCAAACAATTAAAATGAGCAAATAAGCTATTTATTTTAAGTGATTCAAGCAAACGTTTCAATAATATTGGTATTATTAGTTCCCAGTACACATGTTGTACTTCATGTGTATTCATTAATAATTAATGTAAATAATGACAAAATTATTTAGTCCTAGTATCTCAGACTGTAACTCTCAGAAAGCTACTTCATGAACATACGCTTTGTTCGTTTGCTTACCCCTCCTTACTGTGTTGAAAATTTAACACCGAAATTTTAAAAAAGTTCAAGTAACGATCGAATTTTTATATAAGAACTCTAATTCACCCCATGACTACGGTTGGGGAAGGGCATCAGCTGTTTACCAGCTGTTAGGAAGAGCTCACACGTATTCACAGACATGGGACGAAAAAGCGTATAAAAAACGCTGTCAGATGAAATCAAGGGGCAAGAGAGGAAGAAGTTGAATATCTCTTTACTATTTACATTTATTTCTGCTCATGACTTTATTCTTTTGTTTCCATATTCCAATTCACGATATGACTGTGTTGTGCGTGATCTCCTTTTTGTGTCAACTTTGCAAAAAGTCGGTTAAAATTTGTATATTCATATTGCAACGTGTTTGATCTATGAACTGCGATTCTCTTGAAATAGATACTCCTTGGTTTTCTGTCACACTTTCATTTCCAGTGATTTAAATCTAGATTATAGGGGTATATTATATTATATCAGTAATCACTTCAAGCAAATTTCAAATTGATCGATTAAATGAATGATTCTTGAAGAGGTGACTATGAACAGTACTAAAACGAGATGATGAAGAACAGTACTAACAGTACTAACAGTACGTCTTCACCATGTTTCACCATGCTCCAGTAAATAAAGCCATGAAAATATCAGAAAATGATTGAGAAAACTTGTTCCACACTGTTATTAGTTGACGAGATATTTAATATGCCCCCCATGTCAAATAAATTCAATTTAATGGATATTAAAATCATTTCGTGTGGCTTATTTCAAGTTAAAATGATCCGCCTCTAAGAAAAGCTCCCTTTACAATAGAAACAAATTGTACAGTTAAAATTAAATTAAAAAAATGGTGCCCCATCTGTAGGAAACGATTAGTAGTGTAAGTACATACCGCTTCTTGGTTCTTGCCTTGGATCGTCATGTCCATCAATGCCCCCTTGTATGGCTGTTGTACTCGATACGTTATGGTTTATCCACACGTAAATGGATTCGGATAACAGTACACAGTTAGAGAGTCTATGTTATTCGACCAGTTTACTTTGCTTTTGCAATACCTACTGCTTGCTGCATACTTCGATTTGATTATTCAATATCAATTGGAGCCTATTAATAATAATGAACCCATTTTAGTGTGAAAGCACATAAGCGTTTAGTAAAATTTATAAAAAATTAAATATGTTGCTATCTGTGAAGTGGAGCTGATGGATATTTCGTATTTTACATTTATTTTTCAAATCCAGTTTTTAACAATTGCAGGTTATTCATCAAACTATTGTTCATATTTTGTTGCCTGGATGATTACTTGCCTTCACAGTTCACAGACTTACGAAAAATATGGAATTTAGTTAAGAAGCTCTCGACCATTTGGGTGGATATCATTTTTTTTTTACGAATTATAGGTACGGACTGTAAGCGACATGAATGTACTCACACTACATGGACAACTTAACTCCGGAACGAAGAGTCCACAATGCTGAGGCAGAGGCCAACAAATGACGCATCCAATTGGGGAAGTGCCATAATGAATTGATTTGATTTAAAGGACTGTCTGAAATTATTTCAGACTTTGTTGCTGATGCTCTAAACGGTATCCACACCACTTCAAAGGTTTGTTTCTTTTCACAGGACGCTACATAATACTAGGATTCTTCTCACATATCTCCTGGATGTATATTTTTGGTGCGTTTAGATTAGAGTGAAATATACATTTTTGGCATAGCGTACACCTACAGACACGACCATGGATCAAGTTTGTGTGATTGTACCAGATAGGCCTCGACTTATTACACAAAGAAGACTAGTAGGTGATTAAATTTAGCCGTGGGTAGAAAATTCGGTTAAACCGTACTTAGGATATTTTCTCGAGGTCATTAGCAATCTATTACTGACTGACGTTTCAGTGCATATATGTTTCAATTCATCATCGAATGAAGGATCGAGGGTTATTCAAGTGTTTGTGAAAACAACTTGACCAAAACTATGCCAAAAACCACTTCGTCAGATTAATGTGAAGATAATCTTCTTCCTGACGATGGTCTAAATCCAAGCCCATAGGCAACCAGATCTCTATGTTACACCCATTGCGCCAAACTGATCTCTGACGGTAAGGAAGGCGAAGCTGGGGATCTGTTCAGGGAAAGAGTAATAGTATTTTGTATGAATTTCGCTGCAGTCAAACATTAAACGCCAGGGCCAGGGCCAAACACTAGGTAGGTTAAAAGATATTGTTTCTTGACATATTTGTTAGCTGTGACGAATTACAAATCTTGTGCGTTTCCATTGTCTGAGGTCTCCTTTTTCTTTTTAGGCGCTCACATTTTGGAGCCTAGCAGTATCTGCAAGTTCATCGATTCATTAATATTAGAAGTCAACTCTGCTGCATTAAATTCTTCAAGTGGTTGTTATCATTGGATGAGTGGATGAACGGCTTAGAAATAATCCTGGGATCACAGTGGATCCTGGAGGAATGACCTCCATGCCATGCCGTTGGCATAGGTTCCTGTATACATTTACGTCACTGGTCTTCAGCGTAAATAAATTGTAACTTACTTGTTTCAAGGTCGTGTAGCTAATAAATAAAACTCACTGTCTGCGTATGATTACGATAAAGTACGTCTTCGTAAACCTCAGACAAACTAAAAGCTGGATTATCTGTGTTCAAAACATACTCGTAGGCCGACCATCAGCTTGATTTTTTGTAAATGTTTGTATGACTGCGCTTACTAAGACACCCAAATATACACACGTAATGGTAATCGATAATTTAAGATCATATGGTTTTCGACAGAGCAACAAACCATCTTATTCATGAATACGCTCATTTCGTGACACCTAAAAGCGCGTGCTTACTAAGCCTTTAGTAAAAGACATCACCCAACCACACAATCACAATGGGCAAATTTGCTTCCGTGTAGTATCCGTGCGTCCTTGAGCCACGATTTTAAGACATTTCTGGCTAAAACCACTCTTTTGCGAATTCTTTTCATCAAACTTACACTTAGTGGCGTGTGAAGAACAACAACTAAACCCCTCCCAACCCCCTTATAACCTTCCAAAAATAATGGACCCCAGTCCAGTCACGACTTATATTAGTTTCGGGCATTTCCCATTTCTACAAAATAATGTCCTACCATTCAGGAATCGTTTTTGTTTGCCGAAATAAATGATTTTTCAATCCGATTATCGACACGTTTAGACATAGGCCCAATCCCAACGGTAATTATAACCCACGAGGGAGGTTGACAGCGACAACTGAACAACTAAAAAACTTTAAATTGCTCAATCATTTATGATCGACGTGGAATCTCGCCCAAAACACACTCTCGGGGGCGTATGCATAATTAATTCCATCCGAACCGTCCATTTGTTTGTTTCGCAATTCAATACTGATCCGATTATTGGATCCGGCTGAAACGTCACCTCCATTGCTGGCCATTAATTTGAAAAATATTCCGTTTATTTGAATTCGCACACGGTGGACATGGGCCATGGCTATATTGTGCACGCAGCAGTATCGCTGATAGTCCATCAATCGATTGAATCACAGCGTAATCATATTTCCGTTGTTCGAGGGCAAATTTATCCCAAACACCATGCCATCACTAAGAACAATCGTTGATGCACAATTTCGCGGCTGAATTGTGCAAAAAGCATATTTAGCCATCAACATACTCTCGCGTGTGGGGAGTACGTTCAAAAATTCAATTTCGTTTGAGAGATATCTCAATTTATAAACGGCCACCCCGTCCCCGATTGGTGGCGCAGGAAATTTCTCTTCCGTTTCACGGCACACATTCAGGGTCGTGTACAATAAACAATTGCAGCCAAGCAGTGACAGACAGCTGACATGACACTTGAAAAGAACGACTTGGCTATAAGCAGACAAATTCACGAGAAGGAATACTGGATGAACGCCAAATTAATTACGACTGCAACGGTCGGGCGTACAGCGGTACACAGAGGTACACTGGTTGGACATCCTGCAACGGATGTTGATACACCCATCAACTGATAATGACAAAGAATTTCGTGTTCAGATGGAGTGGCGTTGAGCGGTGACGGCACATAAAAATGCTGACCTCGCTTTCTGAAGAACTTTATAGCTCACCCATCCCATTGGATTCTTCTCAGCCATCCACCATTTGCTTAATAGTCTCACCCTCGAAGTATTGTAGTCAAGAAAAGACACTTAAAGTTTATTAATGGATGATAGTTAAGAAAGAAAAAGTTTCAGTGGCACCTCGAGCCTGCCCGCCGTGCCGCTGCCATGGTCAAGTGCATGAGTTGCACTCAGTCTTGTCGTGCACATGCAGGATACCAGCCATAGTCCTCGCATTGTCATATCTCACTCACTCTCTCTCTCGAGCTCTTGGCGATGTTTGGAGACGTACTTCCAAGCGATTAGGGCTGAAGACGACGACCGGAAGTGGTTACACGCTCTTGTGACTGGCGAGTGGCAGCTGCGTGCTGTAGGAGTAAATATCCACATTTGTACGTTGCCTTCTGTGGAACACGAAATTGACTGCAGATTGCATTTGGTTTCTGTCCAATTTATGGTATTTACTTATCTGTATCCTGTTTTGTGCTTGTTTCAAACTGGAACTCATTCCTTGACACAACAAGAAGTTCTTACCGGATTGTGTCTATTTTACAAATGAAAATGGCTTAAATGGGGAAAAAGAGGGTAAAATGAAAATACAAAACCAAACGAGGACAGTGTTCAAAAGAATTACGGTTATCTCCGCAGCGATAAAGCCGAGAACGTCCGTTGTGGCCTGCATTCGCGTTTGTGTTGCCGTTTGTCGACGGACATTTTTTCGTTTCTTCACCTCCCTTCTGGAATGAGTTTTAAAATTGTCCTTGAGCGGATGCTGCATTCCCTTTGAATATTTTCACATCTATCGGAGAGGTGGCAACCAAACCACTGTAAAGCGGGCGATGAAAGGCAACGACAAACAATTATCGTCGATTATATCGATTCAGGGTAAACGTTTCACATATGATTTTGGCTCATAAATTATGGAAAATAGCTCGCTGAACACAAGCCAACACTGTGTGATGGTCTATTATTAACCACGAGCTAATTAAAAACGTGCGTGAGGTGTTTAATTATGGAGCTGTGTGTTATTTCGTGTGCCGAAACGAAAACAATGTGACACTGAATTTTTAAAGAGGCAACTGCACCGCTGTCTTCGTGGTGAATAATTTTCCTACATGCACATTATTCGCTTCAAAATGAGTTTTAAAGAAATTATTTGCACATAAGTATATTGACTGGTATACGGGGATACGAACTCGTTCTGCTCTTTTAAAGTAATGGATGTCGAACTGCTATATTTTTGGCAATTAATTACAGAATTTTCATTCCGTGGTTTACTTTATACATCACACATGTGTACGTATCCGGTTCTACCGGTTTATACTTCTCAAACTAATCGGAATCGTGAACTTACGAAAATAGTATTGGTATCCAGCATCCGCTTAGTTTACATAAAGATAGTAAAAAAACGAGGAGTAGGAAATTCTATAGAAAATCTGAAGAACAACATGGCCAGATGCAGCTCTTAAAAGGCAAGCGATTGTTGTTTAGATTTACATGATCTGCTGACACTTGGCTTATTCCACGAAGTCAATTCACTTGAGATCTAGTTGTTGTAGTTGTAGTTGGTCGAACCATCGCCTTGAGTCGCATCACCCGGTTGTGATGCAAGTGCACACCTATTCGTATCATTTACCATGCACGCTTCAAAGTCGTAGACGACTATCATCATTAGTCGTCATAAACTCCAGGATTGCCGCTGCAGCTCAGTTGACAAAATCCTTGAAAACATCCTTAATGCACATTTCCTGGAATAAAGTTTTGTCCCGAAATATATTTATGAAACTGCTTAGATTGCTATCGTACACGAGACAAAAGTCCTCAGAAAGATTGCACTCAACTCATCTCAACCAGAAAATGAATGTATTCAAATGCACATTCTGCCTTATCGACCACAACGAATGCAGCATGCCAATCTGTCAATTATTTGATTGAACTCTGCATAATGAGTGAAACTTGCTTAAAAATTGAGAAGGATCCTCAAGGATTGAAATCAACAAAAAAAATCAAATTGCCGCACGATTGCCAAACGCAAACAATGCATATAAATGGAGTCAGAACAACACAATGGATTGTTGTCACCATGGACAAAAGCAAATATTTGTAGAAATTTCCACTAGATTGTTGTGGGTAAGAAATGCATTGAAAATGGGGCACAGGATGCACCCGAGAGCGTGTGCACAATAACGAATTTCTGATGTCAAAAGACAGATGAATGCATGCCCGCATTAGATACAAATAAATTGTCTGATATATTCGATTTGAATTAGGTTCAGCGGCACCTGCACAGACATCCGGGCATCATCATACTTTCATCGTTGAGATACCGACGGAGAGACAATAATTAATGCACGTCGATGAGGGAAGAGACACAAGTGAGAGAATAGTTCAGTCGACCAGCGCGAGAGTGAAGGGGAGAAGTCCACTGCCGCAGGGAGAAGACGTGTCCCACTGAGAGACCGATGCGACTGAGAATTGATGCTTCACATTCATATCCAAGGATTATTAAGATTATTCGAGATTAGAGTCGCATCCTTTGGGTGTTATTTTCTATCTTCTGTGCCGACTCACTTGGGAAATCCTATTATGATTATTATTTTTATTCTGATTATGGGTTGGGGTCTGGTAGAGAGTGCGGTGAAATCGATAGATCCACAGAAAGATAAATGCTAGCATTGATGTGGACAAACAAACACGAAGGATACTGATGCGGACAACCAATGGATTGAAGTGTGATTAGCATGCACAATTGGGTTCAACGTTGTTTATCTGAGAGCATCATCACTTGCGGGTGGCATTTATTTTGGAGCTTTATTATATTTGAAGAATCCGCAGAGCTTAGGGCTTGCATAGATGGGTTTCAGACAAAAAAGATATGAATGGGTTAGATTTCATATGTGTCTGTTGAAATTTTATTACTATTCTGACGATAGTGGGCAAATTGATGTTCTGCGAATTTTATGACCCTCTGAAAGGTTTATAGTTCAAAAAGGACCTAGAACGGATGTGTGCGACAATCTGCAATGATGTGATCAATATTACATTAAAGTGAGAATGAAATTTTGCTATAAAACTCAAGGCAACTGAGTTACATACTCTGCGAGACTTGAGTAAGGTATTTGAATTGTATTCTTTAACTAATACATTTCCAGTATTAAAATGTGTGACCCAAGAATCACGAGCTGTATTTTCTTATACATACTTAACTAAAGGGTGTTTTGGTAAAAGCAGATACTTTTAAATTGGCAACATTGTTTTCTGTGACAACTGATTTGACAGTTCTCTTTTTGTTTAGTTTAGTTTGTTTTCGCAATTCGTCATAAATACATTTACGCCGAGGGCCCCGTGGAATCTGCAAACATGATTATTGTAAAAACCGTTTAGCAAACTGTAACTGCTGTAACTGCAGTGACATAGTTACAACATTCGACGCGTTATTGCCGAAATACGACCTGAAGTATTGCGAAGAGTATCTTACAATTGGACCTACAGAAATCATATTCAAACAATCATATAATGTAGTAAAAACATATTCATATTCTCCGCCTCTGATGGCTTTCTGTCGAACGTCGGTATACCGAAGCGTTTCTTTCTTAATTGCCCTTCGTTGCCAACTTGCTGTCGCATAGTCCAAAAATCTTAAGCGTTTTCTGTTGTTGTTTCATTGAGACTTGCTTATCACGCTGTTGGTATCCGAGAATGACTTTAACATCGTACTCTGGGCAACCTCCAAAGGCTCTGTTTAAGCAGTCATAGAAGTCCAATCAATAGCCAAGAAGTGGTAACAAGTTCAAGACTTCCGATTCTCCAATTCCTCATTTATCAGCAATATCATTTGCCTCAACAATATATTGTAATAAACCACATTGTCTGAGCAAACCGAAGAAGATTCATTATATTAATTAAGTTCGTAATCCTTCATTCACAGTTTTACACAACCATCAAAGGGTTTTATCGAACACAAAAGACAACAACACCGGCAAAAGGCCGAAGAGGAGCCACATGAAACAAGCAAAAAAAAATGTGAAAATCCGACGTAATACCATAAAAACTCGACAGAAAGCAGTTTAAGGCACACACCCAACATTTTAATGGATGACACATTAAACATGGTGTGAATATGCGCCTGCCTTTGATGTTCTACACAGGCCCGGAAGTGGACATTTTTTCTGACTATGCTGGACAAGTGCCAGCAAATCCTTCAAAGCTCTGAACAGCACCGGCACCACCCACTGCTCTCCATTCTCTATTCATTGTCAAAAGTGATTCGAGGATAACAGGGGACACACAAAAAAAATATGAATTTCAAATGAATTCCAATCGAAATAATTTTAAATTCCAAGTTCTCTTATACAAATTGCATCAGCCAGGCACATGGACACTGGGCAGTGAAGCGACTGTGACCCGGTCAATGTTTTGGGAATTCAAATCATGAAATAATATACTTTTGTCCAGTTGTCCAATTGGCCCGGGGTCGGTAGACAAATGCTGCCACTCACTAAGAAACTACACGCACAGGCAAGAACAGCAGGAATGACGGAGAAAAAATGCTCCATGGCCTGGTGGCTGGTGGCTGTGGGTCATGTGTGTGTGCTTTGGAGGGCCAGCGACTGTTGAAATAGTGGCTTCACTGGTGGTGAAAAAAACTTTGTTTGTCCTAGCAGGCACTGAGGGAAACTGCAGTTGGGTTTTGGGTTTTTGTCTGCCAAAGTTCTAAATCAGTAACAGAAGTGGCTGAAGTCTTCCACCCTCTTCCGCGTGTGTGTATGCCGTATGGTATGTGGTGTGGCGCGAGTTGATTTATTTCGCAGTTATGCAGCTGAAATTCAATGGCGCTTACTTCGAAAGCAGTCGCAATGAGCCCAGTGAAGCTTGATCCGAAATTATGCCTCATTTGTTTCCATTTAACACCACCGTCAACCCCTGAAGGCCTCGAGAAGCTTGTGAGCCATAACTCATCGACGGGGCACTTTGCGAAGGTAAATATTGAATTTATATCGAAAGTGGTTGCGCCTTCATATGGATCCAAAAGCCCTGGTCAAATATTCATCGATGGTGCGGCACCGCCGCTAACTGACCTCAGCACATAGGACAGGGCGGCAATGGTCATTTTCACTCGACCTGCAAATCGAGTGGCAATAATAAGACCACATTTCACTGCATAGGTATGTCCAGAATGCACCTGGTATTAGGTCTTTGAAACTCGACGCATCACAGGAAAACTTTCTGCAGTGAAAGCGATTAAATATCTCGTTCGTCGTGTTGAAGGATGTGCCAGGGGAATGAGTATCCCTTAAAGGTGTATATACCGTCTTGTTTTACGATATCTAATGCTTTAACAGCTGAAAGTGATTTAACTTAATCTGGGCCCGGATAGGAGTTCTACGTTCTCACAAGACATAGTTTTGTTATGTGAGTTTTTGAATCTGAGTCATAGTTCGATTTGAAAATGGTTTTTGCGACTCTGTGGAATTTAATTTAGAACAGAGGCATGTGCCTCTTGAGCATATGCCTTAGGTGGGTGTGATAGAAGTTTAATTAGAAATTTCAACTTGTTATTAAGGTTCACGTACACTCTAAGAAAGGAAAAAAGGGGGGCATGACAAGAACTTTTGTTTTTTTTAAGGGGTGTATTCGTGAATATTGTGATTTGGGGAGAACCTGACTTGGATTTGTTGTTTTCGCTAATACATCTTAAGCGGTATAAACTCGTTGACATAAACTGGTACCTTCTCTGGTTTACGATAATATGACTTTTATTTATTCTGTACCTTTTAATGCTTTCAATTTAAATTTATTTCCTAATTCAAAGCACTTCTTCAATTTTTGGCAGTGAGTTAAACCGCAATTTCGCGTGTTGTTGAAACGTTTTGCACTCAATACTTCCATCGCAATCAGATGGGTGACCGTGAATGGGATGAATCGCCGTTTATGTCCCTGAATCCAGCCACATTGCGAATGAATTTGAATGATGTACCAATTCAAATCATTCGACCATTACGTTTGACGCAAATTGCATCTTTAAAAGCTCAAGGAATATGAGGTGACTTACATTTTTATTGTGTCCATCAGGGATGTACTTTGTGTTGTCGATAATTTGAATCTAATGATGTCACTTTTTGAATAGAAAGTCATTTTCGAGCTTTTTGAACGTGAAATGCATTTTTTTGATAGATGTATGTCAACTTACAATCGTATCAGTCACATGCCACTGTTTACAAAAATATAAAATAACTAGAGAAAGTAATCGAGTAGTGTTAAGACACACGGTGACGGTGCTTCCTTCCACGTTTCTAAAGTAATACATCGACTTCACAACGAAATGTTTCCCTCTACCGCTTAAGGGCCATTCATATGAGCAGCGAACTGCGAACGCGAACTTTCAGGGGTAGATATATATATAATTACGTTACAAAAATGGTAGGCAGAAAAGAGGGAAAAAAGACCCGATAGGCAGCGTTGTTGTTAAGATTTTTACTAATATTCGATTTTTTCCACATATTTGGTGATTTATCTCACTTTCCCTGCACAAACAAATATATCCAAATTTAATTTACCAGCGATAATGTAAAAAACCTGTGGTCGCCTGTGGCGTTGTGGGTATGTGCGTCGACTCCTACGCATTTGGACCTACCTGTCTAGGTTTGATTCCTGGTACGACAAGAAATACTTTTCACGGCGCCACCTCTTTCGAGTCACTGACAATGCTCAAAGAGTATAACTGTCTAGAAAAAGCTTCTCAAACTTGGCCGTTCGGAGTCGGCATAAAACTATAGGTCGCTTCCACTCGTGATAGAACAAAAGCACGCACAACATGAATGGTTGCTGAGAAGCTAGGCCTGGCCCTTGACGGGTTGTAGCGCCACCCATATTATTATTAATGTAAAAAACCTAGAATGTTGTTTATTAAGGCATTGCAATACATTTTTTTTTATTTTACCCATGTTGTTAAAACAAACATTTTTAATTTTTTTATAATTTTTTCTTTTTTTTCTTCTCATTATTACATTGTTTAAGGCTTGGCGAACCGGACCATTCCCCAACTGTTTGATAAATGAGAAATGGCAAACCTTATTGACTATTTTGACAGCTGGATGTGATTGGTAACTCTTACAGCTGTTGAAACTTAGGTTAGGCTAGGTTGGAGTTGCCGGTTGGCAGCAGTCACACTTAGGTCAAAGTTGGTCCGTAGTGCTACCAAACGTATCTATTTCTCCTATTCTAGAAACTAAGGAGTTGAAGCGAATGCGTTGATTAATAATAATGCTGTTTAGTTCCGTCATGTTATTAAAATAGAAGGCATATAAGTGACGTTTTCTGCGGGTGGAGAGAGCACTGCAATTGCATAGAAGGTATGCAATAGTTTCTTAATCCTCTTCGTCTCTACAGCTTCTGCAGAAGTCGTTATGGGGGATGCCTAACCTGGAGGCACAATTGCCGCTTATTGCGTCCATCATGGTTCCGAGGTTAAATCTACTCAATCTAATGAAACATAACTATTGGAGAAAAATATCATTCCTATCTGGTCAGTCTATGCATTAAAATGCAAGACTAAATGAAATCGAATATAACAATTCTGGTGAGCTACACAATACACAGAAGTTTCGACTTTCTGCACCTTATGAACTCTGCATCTCCCCAGGAAGTCGAGGGAATCTTGTAGAAATTTATTGAATAGAAGCGTAAACACACAAGTTTGAATGCAAATAACTACGTTATTCCAGTGTTTACCCAAAGTGAAATAATGTATGTATGTGTATGTATGCTTAATGCTTAAGAGACAACATACACATATTAGCTTTAAGCGAGACAACAGCTAGACCGGACAAACGCTCCTTAATATAAGTCGACATTATTAATGCAACCGACAGCAACAAAAGAGTAATTAATGAAAACAATCAACAGAACTGCAGTTGAAAAGCAAAGCAACAACTAAATTTGTACTACTAATTTGTACTGTGGTCCCTGTGTAACATTTTATTTTCCTGTTTCCAAACGTGAGGAAATTATTGGGCGGTAAGAGATTTGGGTTAAGTGAGGAAGTCCTCACTGAAATAAACGCCTATTTTAAAGGCCAAACTACTTAAAAACGTACATATGTACATATTGTTTGGATAAAAAAGAGATAAAGAGAATTGGAAAAACACGCTGAATAAAATCTATCGACCTAAAAGGAGACTATGTTGAGAAATAAAGTGCTTATTGCCCGAAAACTTTATTCATCGGCTTAAAATTTAAAGAAGCAGGAAATTCCTTGCTATACCTGTCCCCACCCTATATCTGAGCTGGGTTTATATTATTTTGTTGGTTTCGTTTTGCATACGAAGAAACTTTCTCTAGACTGATCTTGGAGAGTTGGCTCTTTAGTCTTTAGTCGTCTATATCAACTTCTTTGTACTCTACAGCTCTGCATATCCCCAGATCAATCTTCTCCCGACATCACCTATCTCACATCTATCAATAATAATAAAATGCATGCACAAATCCTACCTCACTACTTCATCTCTGAAGAAAACCTTAAAGTTTCCTCATAGAGGACAACTTGACTTATTCAATTCTCTGCACGAATTTGTACATCAGCTGTGATTCAAACGAAGTAGAGATGTCCGGAATTAAGTTGGCATTGGACTACGAACAAATGAAAATCCGCTCAACTGACATGACAACCAGAATTGTCGGTAGAACACTGAAGCAATAAAAAAAATTCACAAAAATAGAGAAAACCAACTCATGTGTCAAATCGAATGCAATAACAATAATTTATTTTTCAAGTTTAATGTTGACAACCAGGTGAAATCGAATTGTCGTTTTCTTTGTTTGTTTCCATTGTCTTCCTTTTCAGGTCAGTGCCAGTGGGTTATTTGAGAATGTCCTTTTCCAAATAAGAGTGTTCAACTTTAATGTGAGGATGTACATCCTCTTCGTTGTCTCAGTTCTTAAATGTGATGGAAGATATTTCTTTACTTGGTCATGGTTGGTGATGTTATGTGATACCGTTCCTAGTCTTTTAGGAGTGTGCTCGGGTGCAAATACCGCAAAAATATTTCTTCCGAGTCATTCACAATGCATACCGGGCATGGATAACTTCTTAAAAATACTGCTATTTGGAGTCAGCATAAAGCTGCTGAATCCCAATCCAAAAAAAAACAAAAGCAGGAAAGACAGAGTTTTGCTGCAAAGGTTAGACAGCTGCGTTACGTGAGTTTGCAAAATTATGAATTGGATGGACGCACACATTTCCATGAAAATAAAAGAAATACAAATACACTTTCATAGGAACGGTGCTTAAGTGTCTCATTGGTAAAAATGATATTCAGCTCTCCTGAAAGGCACTTAAAGTGTTCCCAGCTCGTTAATTATGTGTGACTTGAATCGAAACTGCCGCAGAGCATTGTCCCATTTATTCTACATTGCTCTCATTCTGATTTATTTGTCTGAAGATATACCATTGCCATGTTCGGCAAACATATATATGTATGTCACTCCTAACAAGAAAGATCAGCACCAAGAATTGATTAAACTCCTTTGACCAGTTTTGCTTGAAATATGACTGCGTCTGAACTCTTCATCAACGAGCACAAGAACCTAAAGTATCAAGTTTTTCGTGTTCAACGAGGTGAATGCCATTCGAGAACAATGACTGCGTATTGTGATTTCGGTTTGGCGACATCAGAGATAATTGCTTTTAATTTAATTTCCATTTATTGCTTCCTAATATCGTTGGACATGCATTAAGCATATAATATTTTTTTTTTATTGTAAATTACAGGGCTTACCCACGGTCTTGAATATGCATGAAAAGAAGGATTCATCGACTCGGTCGACAGAAAGTTATTTTTTTCGAATAGGTAATTATGAATGATTTTGAAGAGTAGCGTAAATGATTTGTAGCTTAAAAATTCACATTCACTGATTGGTCCCAGACAATACAATTTTCGAAGATCAAATCAACAACATATAGGATAGGGTGAGAAACACAGCAGTAAGCGAGGAACTCAATGTAGAGCAGCTGCTTCTTCGAACGGAAAGGGCTATGCTTCGATGGTTTGGTCACGTGGCACGAATGGCCTCATCATCACTACCTCCTAGGTATGCCTTGAATGCAATTCCATCAGGTAAGCGACTGCTTGGTAGACCCAGGACGAGGTGGTTGGACCAAGTCCAAAAACTCGCCTGGTTGAGCTTGGGCACAACTCCTGATGACTTAGAGTCGATGGCGAAGGATCGAGTGGCCTGAAGATAACTCGTGTGTGCAATATCCCCGCGACCTCTTTAGTTGATCATGAGAGTCAGAAGATGAAGATGAAATCAACATACCATTTTCCAGAAAGAAATAATAACAATTAGAAAATGTAGGCTTTTAAATAAAATGGACATGTATTTACAAAAAATTCTCGTATAAAAGCAATGTAACCCTTGCCTTAGTCAATGATATTCACGCATTTCCGATCACTCAAATTATCAAAGTAAATAGAGAATCGTATGATTATGCAACATGTACATATATGTCAATATTATAAATACGTGAAGAGCAAAATAAACGGGTCAGTTCTAGCCCACCGCTTGTAGAAGAAAGGTTTTTTATTTGATGGACCACCGCCGGCCACCCGCTATAAAGACAACAACTTGTTCCAAGAATTTTAACACAGGTTATATATTCGACGGCAATAGAGTTTAGTTTAATAGAGGTAGAATTTGAAAACGGAATGGCTTTGGCTTTGTCAGGATTGAGCACAAGTCCTCGTTTAATTTATCAACTCAATCTTCAACCATACCAACAGGAAAACTTATGTAAATAGATTTGAACATTACAACACTTTTAAAAGAGGTGCATTAATGACACAAAGAATAATAACGCTCCGAGAATACAACCTTGTGGAACACCATAATCCTGATTCCATAGGATTTAAAAGTGGTCTTTAATGATTCGACAGTCGATAGATTCGAATACTTTCAGCAAACTGTAAGAATAGCAATAGGCCGATATTCAGGAGGGTTTATTTTCGTAGGAACTGGGATAATGTCTGTCTTTTTATTCCTTCATCGTTATATGTATGTTAATTTTAGACGCTTGAACCCGATACCAAAGAAACCTGCATAATCAATCGTAAATGAAAATGTACCTCGTAATAATTACTCTTAGCCGACCTTATCATCGAGGTAATCTGATTAACTCCATTCTTGTCATTATTATTGATGCTGGATAAAACATATGCCGCCTTAGCTTCTCATTTTGAAAATAATGAATTCCTGTCACTTTGTTTCAAAGCGTGGTGATGATCCTTCAAATATGCTGTCACTTCATTTCCGTACGTACTCTGTTTAAAGTCAAATTTAGAAGTACACTACATGCTGCAGAATTGATATTGCTCTTCTTGATGTTCTAATTAACAGGATTATAGTCGTCTCCATCTCGTGTCATCTACAGCACGCAATAACATCCTCTCTCACAGCCAAACAGAGATACAGAAATAAACTTATCTATTTAATCAACTCAAAACTTAAACGACTCTCTCCGGGACTTGCAAGACCCTAGCACTGCATCGCTTGCACAAAACAGAAACACCCATTTACGACTTTATGAAGTACATTAGATTCTGGAAAAAGAGCATCAAATTTAAAGACCCCTCTACACTATCAAATAATGCACGATGTGTCCTTCGGAGCACAATGGTTCGCATGCAAATCTCAGTACAACCCGTTCATTAATATTCAAAAATTACTATCCCACCAGTAGCGGGCGAAAGAGAGTGTGTGAGAACACTTCGCATTAATTAATCCATAAATTAAGAATTATTGACCGAAATCTTTCGTGCTAATTAAATCAACTTGAAAATTACTTAAAGCAGACACTCACTTCATTTTTACTGTTCGCATCTGTTATACGAAGCGGATGGCAAATAGGGGGGACGGGAGAAAGAAAAAAAGAAATAATAAAACACCGAAAAGTCTTCGCAAGAAATGCGTCTAGAAGGAGGAGGAATCTGCTGAAAATCTCGTTCGTGCAGTATCCCGCAAAGCTTGTACATTATTGTTCCCCATACGGACATGACTATGAATTATGGACACTCGCTGGAATGAATTAATTTCATTTGCCTACAGAGTTGTGGTTCAATATAAATGGATTCACCAGCACAGCGGTATCAGTAGGTAACCAAAGTAAACAGAAGAAAAAGAAAAAAAGGAAACAAAAATTAATTCGTAAACAAAACGCAACGTGGAACAGTAAATGAGGACATGCTACGATCCTAATACATCCCCGAACGAAAACCAGCATCCATTCCAAATTAAACGGCATCCATGGATTTAAGGTAACACCAACACACAAAGGACTCAAAGCTGGCGAACAATATCACAACTTCCATCCCACCCCCACTTTACTTGGACGAGGGTGGAGCTGCTCCCTCGTGCTTGATTATTTTAATTGAGCGCCGCATGCAGGACGTGTTCCATCTCACCACCCCGCCCTTTCCTTTGCTTACTGGTCGTTGCTTGTTGGTCGCGTGAATATCTCTCGTGATCTAGAGACAAAAAAAATTAAGCGGAAGAAAAAAATCTTTGCACAAGTGTTTTGTACGTATCTATTTTTCATGTCTCGTGGTCTCGAGTCTGGGGCTATAGTGCCATGTCGAGGTTTTGTATCGTAATTCAATTCAATTGAAGGCCAGAATGTAGACGAAGTCCTTTAAGCCCTAAGTGAGCTCTGGATTTCACACAAGATTAACCCTTGACTCGACCTGATTTTCTTTTCATTCTTCTCCTTCGCCCTATCGTCTGCTTATTTACTTTTCGTTACAAAATTACTCTTAAATTGATTTTAATCGCCGGATGGCATGATGGCAGTAGGTGAGTGATGTGTGTATAGACTTCCGTGGGTGTCTGGGAACGAACAATGTCTTCCTCGGTTTCTCTGCCGTCCTTATGAGGAAAAGAAAGAAAAAGAAAGGAAATATTCATTTAATTAGTTTAGTGTGTATCAAACACGGATGCTGGGATGTTGAGATGTGATAGGACGACTTTTGTCTCCTTTCGCGCGCGCTTTTGTCTCTGCCAAAGAGAAAGGAATTTCATTTTGTGATGGGAATTTGATAACTGTTCATAAAAAGAAAAAAGAGGAAGATATTCCATCAATCACATCAAACGCCTCTTGGGCGGCGAAATACTTTTGATCCTTGCCTCAAAGCCGGACTCGGAGGGTGGTGGTCGTGGTGTGCTGAATGAAATCCCAGACTGAGTGCACATGTGCACGTTCAAGGACATTGCAGGCATTCAATGATGAATGTGACGTGCTATTCCGTCACCGCTTTATCTCCCCTTTTGTCTTTTGCGTTCTCTTTTGTTTCGCAAGAGTAGCGTCTCTCTGAGGACGTCATGAATTGATATCGACAATCTCGATCAGAGTGTGATGACTCAGTAGCTGGAATAAATTGTGACGTTTAAGATGTACAAGTGTACTTAATAAAGTGCAAGATGATGTCTGTGATTTGCGACACGGTGACATTGAATTTATTTCAGAAATTTCTTGTTGTCAGGAATTGAAATTATTGTGGTCCATGACTATCTCTGCTGTTATGTAATAATTTACTTCGTTTTGATTTGTTAAATGTAAATGGTGTAAGGTATTAAAGTGCTTTCAATAACAATCAGAAATGGATTGCGGATATCCTGTCACTTGCTGAGCAGGACGGAATCAAACTTATGAATAAATTAACATATTTATGGAGGAGGAGTGAGTTAAAGGTCTGCGGAATGATTTGGGATTTTTTGGGGGACTTCCATCTTCATTCAGAAAGTAACATAGGTCGGCGTAGGGGACCGCGAGGTGAACTTGGTCCTAATTCCTACAGCAAGCCTTTCTTAACAGTTTTTTAAGCATTGTCAGCAGGAACTTCAGGATTTTCGGCACAGGCTATGTTCAGACGATTGCTACAAGATCTTCCATTGAAGTGATTAAAGCAACGCCGATTGAAGCTAAATTAACAGATTGCACTGACTATACTCTCTCTGACAACATTGTGGGCTTGAAAATTACCAGATGACATCACACAATAATTAGACATCGGCCGACTTACCTTCGCTTAATGAAGACGTGGTGTTGGAGTGGAAGGCAGTAAATTGTACTGAATAAGTGCTAACTGAGAGTCTGTTTCTGTCTGCGTTGTAATAAACATAAGTTCCTTTTGCTTTTTCGAGCTGATTGTTCCTACGGCTGGTCATTCCATTTGAATTCTTCACTCAGTTTCACAAATAAATCTTACACAAAATACACAAAAAATAACAACCAAACATAGCATCGAAACATCGCTGTGATCGTTCAAATGCGACATGTAATTATCTGACAATGAAGAAATGATCAAACGTCATAACAACAGTACACCTGACAATTGCAAATGAGTCTGCAAATGTCTTAAGTGTCTTCCAATGGTTCGACTATGGTATTATCTGCTTAAATGCTATATATGCTTCCTATATTTTACTTACGGACAATATCACGAGTGGATGGGAATCAACTGCTTTGACTTGAGAAGCATTCTAGGCAGGAATAGTTTGTGAGAATTATCAGTGATTCAAAAGAGGTGGACTTAAGAAAATTGCAAAACTCACCTACCTACTACGCCACCGCAGACTGGATGTACACTAGATATCAGGGCGGCCTGATAAGAACGATAGCAAAAGAAATTTAAATAAAACAACAACTATTCGCGGCATACATTTGATCGTCACTCAAATGGCTGACTATTCCTTACTGGTAGTGCTTCAAATGCTTTGTCCAATTTTGGATGACTTGATCCAATATGCGCGGACATGTTCCGGAAATAGCGTAGTCTGTTTGAGCGCAGATTATGGACTTGACGTAACATGAAAGAAATAATCGAGTGTTATCAAGTCACATTATTTCGACAGCCAATTTATGAACGATCGCCATTCGAGATGACATTTCCAGCGTCCAATTAGCGAACTCACGGCGTTGGCTGTGGTCTTCTGGCTTCAATTCTTGCCTTAACAAAATCGGATACGGACGTAGTTCCGCGTTGACTCTCAGCGATGCCCAGTTCAGTGTTTTAAATATCTGTTTATTGCAACTTTTCGATTCTTGCAACAGGTCAAGTTTTCAATAGTCGCAAAAATCGAAAGTACAGTATCGAAGAGACATGTGGACATTCAATATAAAAAGTATGCCAGGGCGTATTAGTAATATTTTTATTTTTTTTTTTAATTTTTTTAATTTGTATTATTTATTATTTTTATTCAAATATATAATAATAATTTCTATTTACATTAGTGTAAAAATAAAGAAAATTATAAGGTACTCATTTGGTAAGAAAACATACAAATGTTAATATTTTTTATTTATTTTTTTAAATTTTGCGTTATATGCTTATTAATAATATGAATGGGTTAGTGTACTGTTATCGCATATTTTTTAAAAGATGTACTATATTGAGGCAAGTTTCGTAGAAATTATTAATATTGTTATTTTACTTGACGCAGTTGCTGTAAAATCCTCCAGACCAACGACTTAAACGAAATCAATTTTTCTCCTTCAAGTCATAAAGGCGGCTATTTTTCATAACCTCGCACATAAGCACACACTCCCTAATCGATCTTTAGGGTTTCACCGCACGAGATATTTGTAATCGAGCCTTGATTACCATAAAAAAAGGAACACAGCTAATAACCATAAATCAATTTAGTATCCGCGAGAGAAAAACAAAAGTTTAAATGTGAATTTTCCGCACAAAGTCGACCATAACCCCCCACACGACCTGCAAAACTATTAAAGACGTCCTCGTAATCACCATGCAAAAAACCAACCCTTAACGTTTTGCCACACACAAGTGTATTTGTATATTTTGTGAATTGCACTAACTCACGCGTAAAACAAAAACAAAATAATACTCGTAGGTGAAGCTTCCATAGCTGAATTCACTGCTGCCGCCGTGGCCTGTAATGTTGGTTCGGATACATTATTCGGATGCATGGCTGTGTAGTTTGCTGAAAGCGCTGTTGGCGTTTTATCGCAAAAGAGCGGATTTCACTGCGGCGTGAATGAGTGTTGTGTTTTTGCCGACGGCTGGCTAGTCGGCGATGTGGTGGGCAGGTTTCATTATTATTCTTTTGGGTTTCGTTATTTTTTAACAGTCCACATGTGGGACTAAATTACCTCTGGCTGTGTCAGTTGGAATTGGTTGTAAAGCCTGTCTACGCAGTGGTTCGCAATGGAAATTTGGCAAATTATTGTTTTTTTTGTTGGTATTATTCAAATTGAATAAAATGGACAGTAACTTGATTTCAATTACAATCTCGAATTTACTAGAAACATGTTAATAAAGGAAGGATACATGCATGTTTAAATCTGTATATTGTGTTTAAATAGAAAACATTGAGACTAAGTTATTTAATGCCACATGAAACAAAAAGGACAAAAACAACACAGATATATTGTCCACCCGCAGTACGAGTATATACATGTGTGCCGTATGAAACACCTTTTGTTGCGCAATACAGTGGGTGTACTTTACAAGCTGTACATACATCCACGCTGACACAGTTGCAATTGTAGCAGACTTAGAAGAAATCCAAGAGATCCAAATTGCTTGTATGAATTTACCTCCTTGTTTTGTAAAGCGTTCGTGGTAATAATATAAAAAATAATGGTAGAATATTTCCTCATACAAAAGGAAGAATACAAAATAAACTACACATACAGCAATGTGAACAAGGACAATTGAAGAATGGTGACGATGATTTGCATTAAGACTGGATTTGCTAAGGCATTAAAGTGCTTTCAATTACAATCAGCAATGGATTGCGGATATCCTTCCACTTACAGAGGAATCAGAACTAAGAATAAATTAACGTATTTATGGAGCAGTGGTGAGTTAAAGTGTGATGAAAGGTTTGGGATTTGTTATATCGGTTATAATTTGGAGTTGGGAGATCTGCATCCTAGTTCATGATACTTAGTACTCGCTTACGGAACTGCGAGGTGAACCTGGAAGAAAATACTGTATGCCATTTATGAAGAATGAGCAGTAGCTAGATCTCTCCCCATTAGTAGAGATGTAGCCATAACAATATTTGTAAACAACACGAAGCGAAAACTGAAGAAGCAAAAGTTTCCGTGCACTTCGTATCTTTCCTTATCTCCAGATCTGAGCGCAGAAGTTGCACATAATGAATGAGCATTCTTACTTACTTAATCATCAGACCGGCGATCCATGGAGAGTCCGAGCATGCGCAATTGCTGCCTTCCATCGTTGACGGCCCTGGCACACTACTTCCAGTCATCAAGACCAAGCTGTCTTGCATCCGCGATTACTTGTCTTTATACCGGATATTCTGTCTTCCTCTCCTTCTCGAACCAGGAGGCTCGGATTCGAAGCAATTTACCCTCTTTTCTGGAGCATTGTAGTCCATGCGCTCTATGTGGCGAGCCAGTGCAGTCGACGGATTTTTTCCTTCCAAAACAAAGTAGCACCGGTTGCCAAGGGCGATTCTACGCCGTATCTCCACAGTGATGTCGTTTCTGGAATTCACGTTTGGCCAGAGATAGAAAAACTCCTTTACTACCTCGATTTGTAGTCGATCGTGAAGTTTCTTCCAATGTGGTTGTGGCTTATGTTGGCCTACTTGGTTGAGTACCGAGCACCGTAGTGCAGACATATTAATTATTTCTGAAGTACCTCATCTTTATTTCTGTCACCATAACTATCTGTAAAGGCCGAGTTCTAAGACTTATCGTTTTAATAATTTTCAAAGGGTCTTCTAGAACACTCATTGTGACGGCACCAAATGCTTCGAATTCAGAGATATCCACCACTTATGCAAGTTGTACATTATAACGGTATTTAAAGCGGCGTTTCTTCAACACTTGGTGATACTACTATAATAAGTCGAGATAATCTCCTAACCATTGAACCATCCTTGGCCCACTAAACCGATAGAATTTGCCAACTTCTTGTTCTGATCACTGTAGTATGTCCCGAGAAGATTATTAGTTATGGCCTATAAGACATTATGTGTGCAGAGAAGAGTACAAACTTCTTGCTCCTTCATGTCTCTGCAACTACGGCAGGCACTATATGATAGATCCATCACGTTGGCAATTGAACTGTACTCTATTTGCTTATACAGACTGATTCTGATAACAAGCGAACGAGGGCGAGGGCCGTGCGGGTTTGCTTATTACCACAGTACGGTGTCCTTTCCAATCACTTACAATTACTGGAATAAGTTCATTAGTTCCCCTAGAAAGGAGTTAATGCGATTCCGTAGTCTTCGCATTTTTCTAAAGTATCAAACCGTTCTGACACCCACTTGTGGTGAATGTTGTGACTGAAGTATCTAAATCCTGTCATTTAATTACAACTTGCCTATCTACGGAGCACCAGACGCACACAGTACTTACATAAGCGACGATATGACTTCCTTACTCGTCAATAGCTGCGAAGGTATAATTCAAAGGCAGTGCTTAATCCTAAGCAAATGCCGATGGTATACTAATGCTGATAGCCTTCAATAAGACACCCACGCATATATGTTCCCGCTTCATCTGTGGAAAACCAAAGTTGGGTGTTTTAATTTACATTCTTTAATATAGCTTGAGCTGTAATTCTCGGCACTTGCAGAAAATATGAGAGCTTGACAGCAACAGTGAACTCAACTCCATCACCCATCCTCATTTCTTTCTATCCTTTGTTCAGATTATAACGTCTTTTTTTTCCCTCATCCATATTCAAATTTCAGTTTCCGGCGATATTTCAAAGAGGTAGCCGATTTATATTTAAAGCTATGTTGAAAAACGCACCAACCTGAGATTAAAATTTCAATTGTTTGCGAATAAGGGCGGAAATTTCCTTCAGCCATGCCTGAGTTACGAATTGCTCCTTGACCCAACTCCGAACATAAATCATGAAACCACAGACACAGCAACAACCGGACTGGTTGCAAGAAGATGTACAATGTAAGACAAAACACAGGTTTTTATTGTTTAATCCTTTATTCATCGCTTTGTTAGAGGTTACTATTTAAGAATTCATTTTATTTCATTGTGTTATTCAAATCATTAATCACATCATATTTTGCTTGGTTTCATTAATAACATCTATATATATATATAATTTCAAAATTGATTTACTTCACATCTAAACAGAGAGTTTTACTTATTCATGCCCATTTAATGAATCACATACCAACACATCATTTGTTTTTTTTTTAGTTTATATACGTTTATCCACAACATTATAAGTTTTAATTGACATTACTTTTATTAATAAATTCAAATTAAGATACGCCACACTATCCGATGCGACAGAACACTAGTTTAATTTGCTCAGATAATGTATAAAAGTTGAAATTGATAGAGGTTTGTATCTGTTGGGAAGAACACACCCACGAATGAACAGAGAAACCTGCTTAGAGAACGTCTATTTTCCAAAAGTTTATTCTTATCTAAATTTCAAGTGACGGAAAGGAATAAATCGTTTACTAATGATATCCGAGTGTTTATTTATTTTTACTTTTTTTTTTTTTTTGCAGTGACTTGTTGTTTCTTTTTATTTCTGTTGTGTAACTCAAACAAACAAATTAAATATCAATCATCGCACAATAACAATTCAATAAATTATTCAACGAAATTCTCGTTTAATTTTGTTAAAATGAAGTCTTTCCAAAGATGTAGTTGCCCGGGGCAGATGGATCCTCAGACGAGAAGTATTCCTGCCACAACTGAGCGAATTGCTCACGAGTAACTTCCTCCTTTCCCTGTGCATTCCGTTCCGAATGTGAAATGTGAAAGAAAGAAAGAAAGAAACAAAACAAAAAGATACACAATTTAATAACACATTCAAATTCTCGAGTCTCGTATTTATCCTGCAGTCATGCAAACAGACACAAAAAACTCACCTGGGACATTTTTTTGAAGGCTTCCTCGCACTCGTTCTTATCCAGTCCATAGCTAGAGCAGACGAGTGAAAATTCTGTGGCATCGATGCCGCCATCATTGGAAGCATCCTCCAAGTCAAACATAAAGTTCATGTACCTGTGAAAAAAAAAACCACCAGAGATGGGGAGGGTGAATGATGAAGTTTGCTAATTGTGAACGATAAACAGGAAATACGCGCCATGGAAAATATTGTTCCTTTGAGAGGACTGCTCTGTTGAGCAGCACATTCTTAGAACAACAATCGTGGATAATTTATGAGTTTCGGGCCTGCGGTGGTTGCGGCGATACGCCCCCAAAGAGTGGAATAAAAGTTACGAGGTTATGAGGTGAATCCGGGAATGCCTTCCAAAGTGGACCCATTAACAGGGATTTCACTTCAACTGGCAGGACTGTATCGGAAAAGCATTGTAATTACTTTTGTTTTACAACATCGACTCGTATATATTTGAACAATCGGCCCTGGTAATGGGTGTAGTCTCTACGAGGACTATAACAATTTTATTGCAGTTTCATTTGTCTACATCGAATAAGATGGGAATTAGCTTTCGAAGTGAAAATGATCGACGTGCAGTTGGGGCTAAGCTCACGAGAACTTGTTTATGAGTTTTTCCCTCTTAAAGAGGACGATTGTGTGCTTGAAGTTAATGCAGTGTCTGCTAAGGATTTGTTGTGCTTTGCTTTGGGAGTGGGTGGGAATATTCGTAGTCATCTTGGAATTGTGTTTGCAGCAAATAAGTGGATTCTCGTGAGGTTTTCGTTCATGTGTTTTCATATAGAATAACTGCTTGGATGAAACTTTAAGTTTGATTAGCTTGGGAAGCAGAGGACATTAAATTGAACAATTATTAAAGAGAAAGTTTTTTAAGGCAATGAAGCGATTTTCCGACGGGAGGCTGAAGGCTCGCTTGTAGTGTCACTTTCTCTGCAGGAAATGGGCAATGGAAATAAAATACTCATTTTGCACCATTAGAAAGAAAAGTATGAAATAGTATAAGAGAGTCCAAAACTTGTCTGGCATTTGTGTGCCAAGAAATTATCCCTGGCTTAAGGTTGTTCGTGGATTTACAAGTCAATCAAACGATGTAATTGGTCATCTCGTCATTATCACGTTCTTTGTTCGTGAACATCACAATGATGAAACAGTTTTTTACAGAAAGTTCTGACATTGACAGTTTAGCCTGTGGTATAAGGCTATGTTCACAGTGAAAGTGCGAAGTTGTCGAGTCCCAGTCGGCAACCATTTATATACACGCGCTGACGACAAATAATATACATAAGGAATTGGATATAGCTAACTACTACTGATTTCTAATACGAAACATTGTCAGAGCTAAATAAAATTAAATTTTGAGCTAAATAAAATAAAGAAAAGGATGCGAATACAAGAAAAAAAAGACTTGAAAACAAACGAAATTACCATCTGGCAATTGTTTCCAAGTCTCTTTGAGTCATAAAACATTTCCAACATTTGGGTCTAATTAAATGCATTTGTATTCGCCATAATTAATTACTCCTTATTCTTTGAGGGTAAGGGTCTCTTCTACGTTGAATCCAAACACCCTTTACAATCAAAATAATCAAAATGTCGTTGATTAAATTCCGCTTGATTTGAGAAAAGGCGTGAATATAAATTGCATCCGTAATCTGATCCCTAATTTTTCAAGGGCTCTGCTCGGTTGCAATAAAACGTTCGAGGGCACATTAACGCTGATGAACGATTATGTGTCAAGGATAATGACAAAATTGCGTTTAAGACAAATCGGCGAGTCTGTTTTTATAGGGTTTTCTGATTTGATGGCAGTCAAATTGTGTGTTACTGAATACAATTTCATTTATTCAATTATGGATCTATAGAATATTGTGTTTGTATAAGTTCCTGTAATGCGCTTTCTGACTCATTGCTTGCATTGGACTTAAATCACGTTGAGAATGGAATGGCCCCGTAGTTGCATGACGACTTCGATACCCTTGCTGTTTTAACCAACCATGGAGTGAATGTGATTCAGCTGGATGATGAAATTCCGTCAACCAATTAAACTACACACAATTTGCTGATTGACGTAAGTTGAGAACGACGTAATGAAAGTCATAATTGAAATAATTGGCATCTGAATATGCGAGGATTGGAGGCAAGTTGAATGCTCTTCACACAACATGCAAAATAAACATCCCAACGATATCAGGCTGTGAGGCAGAGGTGTGTGTTGAGCGCGATATTATTCATCTCATTTATAAGTGACTCTTGCGAGTGGAAGGGCCATGTAGTATAAAATACCATCAATGGACGAATCTGTAGAAGGCTGACTGGAACCACGTTAAGTTCTGTGATAACAAAATGTAGAAGACAAATGACCACAGAATTGCAAAGATGACGGAAATGACAGAAATGTCACCAACTCAAACTAAATCAAGAATATTCAATTTAATTGAAACTCAGTAGTGCCAGTAATGCAGTTCTGAAAACTTTACCACATTCTCCCTGTCAAAAATTCCAACTCGAAGAGGACATCATCATCCAGCATGCAATGAGAAATTTATTTTCCAAAATAAAAATAACTTCCCCCAAGTTATTCATGCAATCTGCCAATTTGTGTGCTTCTGAAAATGACAAATGCAGTGAATTTTCCTGACTGACAGAAATTGCATTCTTTCGCTGTTTTCCTTTACTTGACAAGTTGTTAGCACTTTCTTGACAGAGTTTTGCAAATAAACACTTCTGAATTATCAACGTTATTTCATTTTCATGATGCTCAATGCCATTCTGGTTCAAAAAGGATGATAAATGCTCTAAAGAAACATGTCCAGCATTTTGTGCTTCACCACACTCAAATCCCTTCAAGCAGTTATTCTTGAAAACTTCATCTTAATTTATGTCACTTGCATTTGAAATATCTGTAGATCACCTAGAGGACTTATAGAAACCCATTGCTGACGGAAGCAATAATGATGTGCACACTTCTATCTTCATCTCATTGCCAAATCAAGAAACATTAAAACTATTGAACCAATACGGGACACAGTACAAGTGTAAAATACACATTCAAGCGCATAAAGAATTGCCGAACAACCTTGACGCACAATAAATAAAATATTAAGTCGGGAGTACCGTCACCACCCTCATGGATAGAGGACGCCACCCACAACAATGTTCACAAAGCGATTTCAACCATTAAGCACTTAAAAATGTTCGCGCACCCGATAAGTTGTAAATGTCCGTCGCTTGGTTTATAGACCGTAACTTGATTCATTCTCATGTTCACTGCTCACAGCGATAAGCCACAAAAACACATCCCTCACCAAGGCCCACATTCACCTGCAAGACCATAACTAAGCGAGCAATCCAATTCGCTCCTTCAGATGCTCAAGAAAACCCCTCCAATTCCATTGTCATAAAATAAGAAATTGCCAACTCATGTACCCCGATAGACACTTATCATCACTGCGTCCAAAAATCTAAAATTCGCTTCCCTCAAATATACATTAAAAGTGTCATTAATTTGACTCACCTATTTTGCCATTCCATTGCAGTGCTGGGATCCTTGGCGTAGGCGTCCCACATGTTACACCACTCCTCGACAGATACCTTTTTTGAAAAAAATAAAGGAATTTGATTTTAAAAAATAAAATAAAATAAATTATACACACAGATGTGTGTGCTGGTAGCCAAGTTCCTGAGAGAGTCTGTGCACATATTTCTCCTTTTCTTCCTCGTTCTCTTGGGACCGCTTCCGTAATGGAAGTCCGAATCAAGTGTTCGACGCAGAAGATTAAGGCGAAAAGGAAAAGAAATTATGTCAAACGGAAGAAGTGGAAATCACTCCACTTAGGCAGACTTTATTTTTCGCTTTCCTGCAGTACAGCCGCACAGCACTTGAACATGAATAATGTTTAGTCGACGTAACCTGCTTTCGCTGAAAATGGTTGTGAAACTGATTAGTCGATAGATGCCGCAGCAGCACCTCAAGAATTGTCTGTAGGAGGAGTGCACGACAAGGTTGCACATTCCTTATCCAGAGAAGAGAACAAGAGAATGTAGGTGAAAATTAGGACAGACTTATGACAAACACAGAACAAAACATCATCTTTTGTTCCGTGCATCCTTGCTGTTTTTAATTCCTCCCATTCGCTTGGCAGTTACGGTCGTCAGTTACAAGGACTTGGTAACCCCAGAACCAACGTTTTCCAACCGAACAGTTGGCGTTGACGTTGGCCAAATGCCAGGTGGTGAAGTGTACTGCTGTACCGTACTGCAGGCCCGACCCAAAAGGACGTGGCTTACACTGAAGCAAATTCATTCGGACAATTCAATTTGCCAGATTTTACATGTCGCAAAGTCCTGGGCAATTTATCTTGTCCCAGAAACAACCATTCAATGGGCAAATGCCAACAAATGAATTCAGGCCAATAATAATTTGGTGCAATTAAAAATGTTCATAAAATGCCTTACCTGGCCGTCGTTATCCTTGTCAGCCTTTGACCGGAGGCCTTCCCAAATTTTAATCATCACATCGTGAGTCTCCTTGTTCTTGGGGCTGCCAGCACCCCAGCCTCGGAGTTGACAAACTTTCTGTTGAGAATTTTAATTGTTTAAATTAGTTTCAATTAAAAGTGGCGAATACTCTCCCCTTCGTTCTTACCTCAATAGCGAGCTCGAAGTCCTTGAGATCGATCTCGCCACTCTGGTTGACATCTGGAAAGATACTCCAATTACAGTGGTTGGCCTAATTGAAAGAGGAAAGGGAATACCTACCAAAGAACACGTTGAACAGGAACAAAAGCTTCTTCTTGCGGAAATCAGAGATTGACATTTTGAATTTGTTTTTTGTTTAGATTGACTAACACACCTGAAAGCGAAATAAAGAAAATGTTTATGGACACTGTAAGCAAAGGCAATTCTTAACCCAACTCCCCCTCCCCCCCCCCCCCCCCCCACTACCATCCCTTCGCCGGTCGTTAAGCCGGAAAGGAGTAAGTCAAAGGTAATTATCTTTTGGAGTGAAACTTTCTTGTCATGTCCTTGTCGGCGTTGTGTCACGGCAAAAACTTGTCACTCATCCAGGTAAACTTTTTCGAGGACTTTTTCCGCTATTCCCCATTTATATAGGTATTTTGTTCGCTCACAATAAAAGGGATGTTTTAATCCTCTTCTGTACAAGAATTTATCGCGACTGGCCCATAATGGATTTCATCATGTTCGCAGAAGATAATCTGAACAGAAATATATTTTATGTTCTTTCGGAATTCATGTCGCTCAAAGGGGGGGAAATAGAATCACACAACCGTAATGAGGACGCAATTTCCTCATTCTTTACAAGTAATTGGAGGACGAACGGAACGAAGCGTGGACACAGGCGGCGAGCCGCCGCTGCTGACGGAATTGATAAAAAGAAACATGCTTGCAATGTGTCCGAATGATTGTTCCGTTTAAGACTTGTCCTGCCTCTGTGTCCTGGCACTATCTCTACTGCCAGTCAATAAAATCACTTTAACTGCCTGAATAAGTACACTTGTGCTTGTGTGTGTGGGTGTGTAACCGAGCTTGCAACCACAATGTTGGAGCAGGAAATTAACCCTCTTATGCTCAGGACATGGCGGAATTCATTGTTATTCCGGAAAAGTGGATTTCATTTTTCCGCTAAAATGTCCTAGTGCTGATATTGGTAAGTCAGCTGGGTTGCAGTTTCATCAACTTAATGCGGGGAAGAGTAATTGTATTCACAGGAAATGGGAGGAGTTGAGCATGATATTCATTTGGGGAGTTGATAGCCCCTACGGTCGGGTTACGGACTGTGATGTCAGCCAGATCTAAATACCATGCTCATTTTGGGGAGGCGGATATTAAGATGGAAACTTTAATTAAACGTTAACAGAAGTGGTTTATCGGGAGTGGGTCATTACGAAAAGAGCGTAATTGTATGGACAATTTAAAAGTTAAAACGACTTCTTTCTTGTAAATTCAATCTTAATGTTCGTCACTAAAGCGAACACGTGCAAATAGAATTTATAGTCCGACATAGACTCAAGCTTGACAAACAATAAAATACGAAGTGTCATCGAGGCAAGAATACCAATTTTTGTCGAAGTGTGTACGCCCTCAAAAGCATGTATAGGACAATTTTAGGATGTTAAGTATGAGCGAGGTGAGCGCGATTTCGCAAACATCCGGGGAGCAATATCTTGGTTTTAATAGGTCGTCTGTATGTTGAGGAATATCGGCGGAAGTACCAACTGAACACGAAATTGCTGATGGGAACGATGCAGCTGTTAATGATGAGCAATATGCTGTAAGGCTGTAAAACGTTGTTGGTTCACCACCATATACCATAAATCTAATTTCTGCAAGACCAACTCACATGAGATACAACCGAAAATAAAGCTGAAAGCGAAGTTTTTTTTCGTGAAAAATCGTTAGAATATTATTGACAATGCCGCATGAGTTTAATGGTTCGAAAATTGAGGATGTGCACTAATAAAGTTCTGCAATCACGTATGACATGATTGCTTATGGTGGCTGTCTGCAGCTAAGGGGAGCACATTTAGAACGACATATTGTCCAGACATATTTTTTAAGCGCATTTTGATGAAGAAAATAAATCGCTCGTCAATCGGGACAATGGTCATCATTAGTCAGACACTATAGAATGATATACCCAGGCAATCATGATAGCAAGAATCAAAATACAGAGAAAAGTTCTAAGCTTGATGCTAGGAATATTAAAATGAGCTCAATAAGATTGTTCTTCGGCTTCGTAAGACTCTACAGTCCTTTGAGATTGTCTAAAGATGAACGCTGCAAATTGAAAAGATCCAAGAGAATCCAAAAACACGACTGTGTAATTTTCGATGGATCAAATATGATTTCGCCTCCAATGAAGGCTAACACCAAGAGGTCAAAGAACAATTTATTTCCAAACTGTCCCTGTATACCCAACCAACACCTGGGTAAAAAACTTTGCACTTAAATAGTTTCAACCCTCGAAACGAATAGCACACTAACCCCAGAAAAAAAGTGTAAAAAAAACCATGGCCTGACAAGTAAACATTTCTATCGCTTCGGTTATCGCAGTAGTGGCATGCAAAATTCTCTCCACTTTCAGACATGAATTTGTCACTCAAGTTTGACACTTTTAAAGTTTTCGCAACATATCCACACACTTCAATGAATAACTTTATGTGCAACATGCCGCAGGCACTGACGGCTACAAGAAGCAGCATTAAAATGAAGATAAATGTAACACTACACAAAACTTTCTGGCAGAAAATGTTAGACGTGTGTTATCCAATCGGTCTTGTCGTCATTGGAAATTCATCTACTTTGCCAGTGGAATTCGTGCAAAGTGTTGTGCAATGAACACTTCCCCCTTTTTTTTTGTAGGAAAAAGTTAAAAGTTTACCAGCACGTCGCTGTTTAGGTCTGTGACTGTGATTGTAGTTCGCATTTAACACGTTTACTTTACAATTAGGGACACATTTTGAAAGAAGAATCGAAAGTGGGAGAAGAAAACACAAACTGAAAAGTTGTGAGAAATTAAAGTCAACAGAAAAGTTTTGATCAGTTTATCTCACGGCGAGGTGGCCATAAGCGATGGTTTTTCTGGTGTGTCTGGTGGCACGTTTAATTTAATGGAATTAAGTAAATGTTTACCTTAGACACTATATTTAAGATGAGAAAGGGTCTCAGTTTTGAGTGGACATGGATCTTAGCCAGCATGGCTAACAAGTGCGCAACTCGCGTTGCCTCACAGATTCGGAGCAGGACACTCTGCAACTACCAAATACCAATCGAAATGGGGCTCAAACTAAATATACTTATAACACCGTAAAGGAAAGACCTTTGAATGTGAACTTCAGTTTGCGTAAAAGAAACCCAAAGCGTTTGCACGACAAATAATTCATGACACCTAGAAAGCCAATGGCAGAAACTTGAAGGATTGAATTCTTATGCACTTAGTGACTGTACTCTGTTAAGGATTGCTGAAGGAATATACAATTAAATTCAACAACTTAACGGCGCACACAAATTTGGCTGAAAGAAATGTACCTTTACTTGCCCCCGTAAGAACTACTCACGAAAGAAAAATCCTCAAAAATGTTGATACTCCACAGAAATATGAAATTTTCCTGTTTAATTAGTGAATCTTCTTATTGCACAAGTTTAATGATTTGAAGTTGAGAAAAGTATGAATGGGCTGAAGAGAGAAATCTTGTAGAGATTCAACTACCACCACAAAATGTTGTTATTATTTCTCAAATTACTTCAGATTGAAGCGAAAATAAAGCATATTCTCCGACCTGCCTGAAACTCATTACAAAACCAGCGTTAAGGACGATTACATTCACGTTTCTTCTCCGTTGAGTTTCAAATGCCATCCATCTGTCGAAATCCGTTGAACATCGGCACCAAACTACAAACACAACACCCTTCAAACAATTGAGGGATTCCATCCATGGTTGGTCCCCAGCATAAACTTAATGCCATCCCAGGACACAACGAAAGCAATTTAGTGTGAAAACAAAACAAAAAAAAAGAAATGGGTTTAAAAAGAAATAAAATTTCCCAGAGAACTATTACTATTACATACAACCGCTCATTATTCAAGACTGCATGCTCATGCTGATGTCTCTACATTCTCGTCACACAAAGGGTAGCCACAAATCGAATAAATTGAAAAACCACCCACTCTGCACTTGGCAATGTATAAGGACCCCTCCAAGGATACTTGTTGAGGGTATTTAACCTTCATGAGCTCCAGCATGAGTTGCCGAGGATGTAGGGAGACGATATCTATTTGTGGCAAGGAAAACACTACATCTACCACGTAAATCTTTAATGGGTCTAGCAGAGAAATACCCCCAAGGCCACACAGGCGGCAATCATGTAATCTAGTGTGCCGAAGATTAAGATTAAGTTTCCCTTTGCATTCGAGGTGCGACACTCAATATTGGAGGGGAGGGAGAGAAATGAAAACCCTGAAAAGTTTCTTTTTTGACTTGCCAACCTTAACTTGTGATTAATTGATGAGAAAGGAAATTTCGTTTCACTCGGTTGCGGGTGTACCTTTTGAAATTATCTAATAAATATCCATCCAAACAGCCCGAGAAATATTATGGTAAATCGAACATTTTTTGGCCCTTATTTATGGGCGGTGTGGTCCTGGTGGGCCCCGCCGCAATCGAAGCAGTCATCAATTAGAGTGTATTTGTTAATTGAGGGATGGCGAGTCTGGAGAATTTCAATTCAATTTTATAACATCTCAGGTGCCGTGGTGGTCTCATGATTAATGTTTCCAGTTTCACTTTGCAGATAATTAAATTGTGAATCGGTTTGTTTTATTGCTCATTTTGGTGGTTACAAACTTTTGGAGCTGGTAGCCCGTTTCGGTTATGGCTATGGTCGAATAGGTAAGCTGAATCCTTCATTCCATCGGAGAATTTGTCTCGAGAATTTCGATCAATTCATCGCACTGCGAATGTGCATGTGACAGCATTTCCGTCCGGATATGAGTCGATTTACGATTGAATAGAAGGTAGTTCTGGCGGGAGTGAGTGACAATAAAAACAGAAGATAAGCCCGAGAATAAAGTTTTATACGAACTGAATGCCTTGCGATACGTTCAAAATGGGTCAAACGAGTCTTTTAGTGTCTAACGTTTTAATGGTCTTGTGCAATCTGTGCATGATGGGGTGGTTCTCTTGGATCTATACGACCGGAATGTTAAAAGCAGTGTTTGATTTCAAATTATATTGCTGGCTGAAGTGTTGACTGTACATTTACCATCTAAATAGCAGAAAGTGTTCTGTTTATAAAGGCATCGTAGGGCTACAATTCTTTGTGGGTGCTTGAAGCTTTGCTGTGAGAGAAACCAGTTACTGCTGTAGGAACATGACAGTTTGACCTACGATTTCAACAAGACGATTGCACATCACGCACAACTTCTGATACGATGCAAATTGTTCGAGGAATTTGCTCTTCCCAGACATTGGTGGAAAGTGCTGATGTTGATTCATGCCCTTTGGGCTACTTGAAGGAACACAGTCACAACTTTGAGTGAGGACAAAATTCGAGGCGAAATTACTCAAATAATTCCGTAATGACTCTTCGGAAGAAGAAGAAACTGAATTCTTCATCTTGTTCGAGGACGGATTGAGGATTGCCAGAGACTTGGCAGTCTGTTGCAAGCATTAGATCCCCGACATGGACTGCTTAACATAAAGTTCATGAATAATTTATGAATTCCAACAGTTGGGGAAATACAATTAATTTCGGTTTCCATAAGCCGAAATGTCCACATGACTGGACTTCTTTTTCACCTCAAGCTCAAATCTCAGATTTATCTCCAACAATAATAATAGCTATTACCCATGCAAATCCATCCATTCATGTCCAAAAATCAGCAATAATACGAATAGTCGGTCACGAAATAAAAAGTTTTACTTGACAAGCACAGCCCTTAATTAGTCCTAATCAAATCAAAGTTGTCAGTGTACGAAAATTACGTATTCCCAGCCGTTGTCGAAACGCAGGGCAAAGTACACATGACATATGTACGCCCATCTGTATCTATTTCTATTAATATAGACCCATTTCCGGCTGTCAAGTCGTGAAGACTGTCAAATGTTGCTCTTCTCCAAATCAATTGCGTACTCATGTGAATCACAGTAAATCACAAAATCCTCGTTTATATTCGGACATAATCCCGCAAAACAGCTCCGAAAAAGGTAAACCCCCGTCTGGGTCTGGTATCCATTAGCTGCACGGGCAAACAACTGTCAATATTTTTTTATTTGATGGACATAGGATAGGTGTGATATCCGTTTATCTTCTGGATTATTTAAATTATTTCCAAAGTTATCCTTCTGGTTCATTAACTATTTATGTTTGTCTGGATGTTTATTCTCTTCATGATGCTCGTTAATTGACCAAACATAGGCAGACAGAAAGAGGGTTTACATGTGTAGTTGATTGTCAATTCTATGTGTCAATCTGGTGTTCAACTCTATACCGCAAAGCGATAAATCCGTATTTTTCACATAAAACAATGGCAGTGACAGTTTAAAGTTTTGTGGTGTTTAGGGTTTCAATAAAATGAAAGCAATTAAACGCCGAATGGGTGATTCCCCTTAATTGAACTGCGCCCTGTTTGATTTGTGTCGTTTTGAACTGCCATCAATTGAAGTCTCAAGAGTTAAACTGAAAGAGGTACGAATCGGAGACTCTGGCGCTGAGGTGGGACACTCAACGTATTTAATGTTATGAGATTCAGAGAAGTTTGGAAAAGTTTTTTTTACGATTTCACTTGGAATTGTTATCGCCAATGACAGCTGGCAAGCTGTGATACTTCTACTCCATTCAGTAAAGAGAAGGAGATGGTTTCAGAAACTCGTAAATTGTTCGGGAAAATCGTATACGTGACAAAATACTCAAAATGAAATACTCAACGACTTCGTTATTCAAATCAGTCCTGCAGTGAAATAGCTGCTCTATCTTAAAAATGTAAATTAAAAATAATATTGAAAAGCGAATAGGATGCAGTATAGTCAAACATGTACTGCGAGTTGTTAATATTGAATAAACTGAAGCATCTGTCTCCGGGAGAATACTCTTCAATGGGATGTGATGACATTGTTGCGACAGAGGAAGAGCTGAACGTGAGCAGCATCAAATATGCCATAAATTCTGATCAAAAATATGTTAGATAGATAAACAAGAACAACTCCCTACTTCATGTTATTTTGCTTTATTCTTGTGAGAAATAAATACATCACAATTTAACAGGAAGTCTATACCATCATGAATTTATTCATCAATTTTTCATCGTTTCAACGGAGACAGTTAAAAATGGACTGAAACATGACAATATCCACCCTTGAAAAGCTGTTAGAGGAAATCGGTAAATTAGCATTGACTACGATCTAAAAATAGATCGCCGCGCCGTGCAATGGAAAATCAATTAAATTCTAAAATTGGTCTATCAACTTTGGGAAAACAAAAACTGCGTGCTGAACAATTAATTCGTGTTCCAAAAATAAACATTTTTTACATTTTTTGGCTTTAAATTTAGTTAGTTAATCTTGTGAACGTTACACACGACATCACGCCTATCAGGCTGTGATATCGCTTCAAAGGCAGGCTTTAAAGACACTTATTTGGAACTTCTGTTACGAGGTCTGTGGAGACACCTGACCAATCACAATGATAGAAATTTAAATAATATAATTTAAGATACGTTTTCGAGTTTAAAGTAGATATTGTTGACTATTGAAATTTTTAATTGACATTTTTAACCAACGTTTTTATAGGAATATTCTTTAATTTTCGAAACTGAGGTACCAACCTAGTTTGGGAGGAACAGATATTTTCTGTGATTTTCCACTTCACGTTTATCAAGTATATCATTCGATAATGCATAAGTACATAAGAAGCAGACCTAAAATGTTCTAATATTTAACCTTCCCTTACCCACGTTTCTAATATTCTAATTGCCAATAAAGAGTGATGAAAATTACGTTATTTCGACTTACATACATGAGAACTAAGAAGTCTTAGGTAGAAAAAATGAGTTCTGACCTAAAAACCTAGAACAAAATGCGCAGCTCCGCCATCAGAACAATGCTTCTTGTATTCAATTTCTCTAAATAAGAACAGTGTAACTTTATATGAGCCAGTAAAATCCAGGCCAACGCTTTATAAATCGTCACACCCAATGAACCAGGGACAAGAGTTGATCAAATGGATGCAATTAATAAATCGTTCGTACTCGAGCTGAGTAAATTTGGAAGATATTTGTTCACCCAGTCCCTCGTAATTATCTAAGCTCCAAAGTGAGCTAATTGACTAATAAATGTTATGAGTACAAGCCAAATGAAGAGACCAAATTGGATAGCCATTGCTCAACTAATCTGGTAGAAGAATTTTGTTCTAGAATTTGCATTAACTACAAAAATTGCATAAGCTTCTAGTTTAATACCTTCCTGCACGCATAGCACTAATTGATGCGAAATCCTGTGCAACCGAATATATACCATAGAAACTAAAATACACGTTACATATTAAAACTAATTTATCTTTAATGGATGCCCATGCATGAACTGATTGCTTTGAGTTGAGCCTACAAATTTCCCATTAAACACCCTGTACAACGTCCAAGGGGAGGTATGACTCCAAAAAGAAGGGAACTCTCTTTCGCAATTACCTTCGTGAATTTTATTTTCTCAGGTCAAACAAAGACAGCTGCTTGCTGCTGTGGAGTAGTGAAATTAAAATTAAATTTGTTGATCTGACGGGGGATTGGGTGATGCGCGTTCTTTGCAACCACAAAAGTTATATCCTAATTCCAGCATCGTAAAGTTGTTCTCCCATTCCGTTTTTCTTGGTTTGTTTTTACGAGCCACAAAGCTGGCTTATTAAATCAAACAAGAATGAAAAAAATTTAAGATTGGCTCGTTGTAGTCCTTGGAATGGTCAGCTATAACAGTGTAAAATTGAAGACCTTCTCATTGACATGCGACGTGCACCTCTGAACTGCAGCCTCGCAGTTCTTTAGAAGCCGACAAACGCAATCAACGTTTCATTGGTGATCTCGCATCTTCATTGAATTACTCATTGAACGATAAAGATACACATCATGCAATTGGCAATTAGGTTTGCTTCTTTCATTTTTTTTTTTGCTCTTCTATCTGAATTGACGCATCAACCTACGAGTGTGAGCACTTGAAAGATGCAGCGAGAGACCAGTTAAAGTTAATTCAATCAAGTTCGCAATAAAATTTGAAGAAGGAGAACAAATAGACTAAGAAATGCGCCGCGGCTCGTTACCTCCAATCAAGTACATTTAAACCGAATGACTCTTTGATACTTTCTTGCACCGACACACAAATCGGTATCCAAACGCGAGGGAGGGTGTGACACCCCTTCTTTTAGTAGCGCATAGCTTCAGGATTACATTCCTTCTTTGACAGGAATGTACCCTCAGATTTCGTACGGACAAGGAATAGAAAGGAAATACGTGAAATAGTGCCTACACTACAAGGGAGAAGCACAAAGAACTAAATTTGTCTTTGGCTGAACATTCTTGCACTAAACAATTTACAATTTACACTGTTCGTGTGCCCCGTTGTCCTAGGGCATGAAGACGGTGACGCCAAGAATGGATATTCCTTAATTTATTAGAACTAAGCACAAACACCAAAAAACACAGAACACAGAGATATAGTCACAACTCACCAAGAAAGAAATTAAAACGCACGAAACCGTAACGGAAATTTGCCAAGCACTGTGCTGAGTTAGATCAGAACGCGAGACCTTTCAAATTGGTAGTATGCTCACCTTAACGGTTGTAACTGCTTTTATACGCCAGCGACGGCTGTTCGAACCGTATTTCGAGTGCAGAGCCAAGGATGCAGCGCTATCAGTTGAATTTCTGCAAAGCCCGCAGAGCTTTTGTCTCGGCGAAAGCTTTTCGCCTGCGCTGCGGAAAAAACACATGCTGGTGGCAGCTGGACCTGATAGGCGATGTACCCAGAATTCGCACACATTCGAGAGAGGGAGAACTGCTCTCTTGCGCTCTCCGGCAAGCTGGCGGTGTATGTAGTCAGGTGGTCCATGGTGGGGTTGCATTGTATCTGTAGTAAGGCGTTCGTTATCAGAAGAACTATCTGGTGCAAAACCACTGACATTGTTTGGGATCGAGGGTGGGGTACGTGTTTTACTGCCTGCTGCAGTGGATTGTAGTTTGGGGATGAAACGGCATTCAAAAGGCCGCGTAAGGAATGTCTCTGGCGTGTAGAAGCGTTCAAGTTCTTCATTTCATTGGACGCTGTTTGAGCTATTTATTTAAATGTAAATATTTTTGGTTAGCATCGTTTGTCATTCGGAGAATGAATAGAATGCCAATGATTTTCGAGTTATCGCTCCGTTGAGAAGAGATACATTTGTATGTGCTAGCGAAAACTGATTTTCCAAAGGATTCACGATTCAGGAAAACCGACAGATGGATGACAGGATATGTGGTGCTATGGTGTCGTGCTTCGCTGTGACATTTTGAATTGAAAACGCTCCACCGCGGGTGGAACTTACGACCACAGTCGTGACAATAAATTCAGAAAACATATATTCCTCTTCTGTCTTCATTTAGTTTAACGATATAGTCTGGAATATTTCGACAGAATAATTGAATTTAAAAAAATCAGATAGTTTAATCTGCATGTTGTGAGAATTTTTTGTGACTTTAGCAAAAGCATTTGTTCATTTGAAGTATCTGAATCTGACTGTTTGTCATCATCTTAAAATAAAAACGAACACATGTATGTACATATATCCTTTGAGTCTGTTCGGATTTTAAATCGTAAAATTTATGTTGAATCATTTATGTTCGAACTGCATGCTTTCCGTTTATGGCCAGCCAGCATTCTTTACCACGAATTCCACTTCAACACTCGTTTTTGCTTGCATGTGCACTAAAAGAATTATTTGATGAGTATGTGTTGTGAGTGCAACTACCTTTTTTGCTATAAACTAGCTTAAAATTCCCCTGCTAAAAGAGGGATAATTTATGTACGATAATATTAAAAGCCATTGCAATAGTTTTTTACGGGCTCTATAAATCTGTTCGAGAGGGAGTTGCGCTAAAATGGATCTCCTGATGTTCTCCCAAGACTTAAAGTAGAAAGGGGTCATCATATTCAAGTCAAATGAAATAAATTGTGATTCATCAGATTGGTCACTAAACTGAGTGTAATTTAAAATTCGCCTCGGTTCTTTAAGTCAACGATCTTCTGAATTCGATAACCTGATTGCGGATTGGCATTGAATCGCTCACGAGAGCTGTACGAAGATTTATCAAAGAATGACAGAACCGGGTTCAGGTCGTGCCGTCGATGATTGCTAAATGACCAAATGCATATTCGGTTGCTTGATATAAATTTTGGAAGTTTTTTGAACAGACTTTAATTGGTGACTGACTCTTGACCCGATTTATTTATGGGGTTATTTAATTTCAGAAGGTTTTGGATCGAACTTTTTTTTCCGTCTTTAAGATATTGTTTTCTTTTTTTTTTTGTTTCTCAATTTTGCGACTGAAATTCTTTCAATCACTTTATATTCCTTCCTCTTATCTGTTGATGAGAAGGATAAAACCATATTCACCTCAAGTGGGTGCCAGAACACTGTGACATTTCAGGTTATTGCGAAGAACTCGCTAAATGTAGTACGATCTCCTCTATCAAACAAAAAACATATTCAATTTGGAATACACAAAATTAGTAATTCTTCTCGCACTACAGTCCGGTGGGGAGCTGGGCGTTACCCAACGAGCCTCTCCAACTAGGGCGATTTCTGGCAAGCTGTCTCCAGTTTTGCACGCCAGGGTGATTGAGGTCATTTTCCAATTGGGTGCGCCATCTTAGACGCGGCCGTCTTTGTGTTGTACCACAGGTTCGGAATCAAAGATCCAGCTACCTTAGGCATTGGATCCGTAGACACCTGGCTAAGCTCATGTCGACCTACGATCGCACCAACGCACGATTGGAATGATCAGTGTCTTATATAAAAACAGCGGTCGACATGAGTTACTCTGCGTTTTATCTCATTGTGCCCATTGTGATGCTCTGTCCAAGACGTCGATGTTATATACATATACTTCGTTTTGCCCTCATTCACCGCCAGACCCATTTTAGCCGCTTCCACTCAATGCCAGCAAACGACTCAATGCCGACTCAATGCCAGGATGATGTTAAAGGAAACGCACATGACAGTGCGTCGCCTTGTCTAAATCCTTTTGTTTGACATTGAAAGTCTCGGTGAGTTCATTACCGACATTGATGGAACGCAAAAATTCTCCGTCGCCATCAAAATAAGCCGGTTCGCCGAATCGAGATGTTAGGTCCACTTCGAAACTGACTGCTACAGCGTCTATGCTTTCAATTGGATAAACTTTGCTATCTACTACTTGGTCACCTAAGTTCAGCTGAACCTTAAATCGGGTCTCAGTCCAGAATCGAAATAGTTTTAAAATGCCTTTGGTGCACCTTCGGAACTTTTGTAGCGCGTCTTTGCTGTTATCAAAAAACGAAGAATCTTGATAATCAACCAACACAAATCACTTTAGACCTATTCACGCCTAACTCTGACCAGTGAAAGAGAATAATCAAAACAAAACTGGAAACAAATTTTACCAAACTACTCACTGTTCAAAAAAAAGGATCAAATCATCTTTCATCAGATTTCGAAAATAAAAAAAAAACGATAATGTGCAATGGAAGGAAAATGATGCGGTATGGGAATCCATTGCAAATGATTTCAAGTCAAGGAATGGATCCCATTACTGAACATCAGATGCCTTGAGAACAAAATATGAAAAGTTGAAAAAATAACGAAACAAAATGAAGCTGAGATGCAGAACTGAAGTTTAAACGGCAGTATACTCTCGTTTAACGTAAGGAAGGAAAATGCTGCTGTATGGGAATCCATTGCAAATGATTTGAAGTCAAGGAATGGATCCCATTACCAAACATCAAATGCCTTGAGAACAAAATATGAAAATATGAACTCAGTTCAAGGATTAAACGAAACTGTGAAACCGAATAAGTCGTTGAACTGAAATTCAAACGTAACGTCAAATTTTAACAATCATTGTGAAACTGGGCATTAGTTTTAAATGCTAATTAATTTAAACATTATCATTAAATAACTTTTGTGTAGGCAGCAGGTTAATAAGAAAAAAATCTCGTGGCAACCGATCACAATCTGATTGCCATGCTTTCAGATTCACGTCATGATTGTCAGATAATTTTCAGTAATATTGACTAAAAGTCCTCTTGTGTATCGTCCTGTTCCATTATATGGGCTTTGTGACTGTCACGATGTCAGCTGCAACCCATTTAAGTCACTGCTCCATTATTTTATTTTAGACAAATTTATTTGCAATTTGAACTCATTTGAACTTGCTTAACGGCCCTGATTCTACATCTTCTCCAATGTCGTTATCTTTGCTTTAGCTAAACATTAGTCGGGTTTAAGTACACATTGTATTATGAATGACGTGCTGCTTGCATATAAGCATTCATCATATTCTTTTATCACAACCAGTATCTTCATTAAATTATCACTATGGAATATGGTCGAAAAACTTAGCTAAAAATAAATATATCCGTTGCCTAGTGAGACTAAGTATACATTCAAATCTCTGCAGAAATATCACACTTATCGTCAACCTTTAATCCATCTGCATTGGCTGCAAACAACGACTGTGGAATATGTTAGTGGATAAACTTTAAAAACAGATAAAATCATTTATTTGTAATTGTGTATCCAATTCGAACTAAATGACACTAAATGAGTTGTAATTTTACAAGTTTTACAACATTGACAACATATATAGAATATTCTCTGTCACCATAGACCTTATACATTTGTTTATGATTATTACACCATCGCTTAAATTTACTATTCGTGACCATAAATACATAAACTGACTGCATCACGACGAATGCAGTGACAACTTAATTAACTCACAAGCTTTGCTAAGCTCCATTCTCATTTAACGCAATATGCATCACCATCTCCAATAGATTCCGTCTAAGAAAATAACCCAAGTGATAAGAATTTATTGCAGTGACTAAGGCTTATGATAACATTTCAAAGCATCTTTTAACGATGTCAAATTTTTATTATCAGTTGCATGCATTTTTTGCACGTTTTCAGACGATTGTGCTGAATAAACAGTTTATTCGTGGGCGACATTTTGTAGATAAAAATAATCATTGACTTTATTCAACGCGACTCATTCGCGATAACGAGACTTTGCAGGTGGCTTAGAATTATTCAACAAAATTCGTCACAGATTATGACACATGGTGGAAGGAATATAAGGTGTGCTGGACAGCTTGTCAAAGCCGCCATCTTTTTGTTTTGTGGCGCCACTCAGGTCCGTTTTTGACACTGGACACCTGTATTGCTTAAGCTTGCATCACAATTAAATTTCGTATTATAAAAATTAAGAATGGAAAACAGGAATTTTATCCATATTGATGTAGTATAAAATGCCTAAATTCATTGGTATCATATAGGAAATGCAACAATGTGCTGTAAAAATTTGCAGAAACCATAATAAGTAGTTGAAATGTTGAAAAGAAATAATAATAATATGGGTGGCACTACAGCCCGTAGAAGGCCAGGGTCTAGCTTCTCAGCAAAAACTCGGGTTGTGCGTGCTATTGTTCTATCACGAGTGGAAAGGGACCTACAGTTTCATGCCGACTCCGAACGGCCAAGTTTGAGAAAAGTAGTTCTTGTAGTACCAGAAATCGAACCTAGACAGGTAGATCCAAGTGCGTAGGAGTCGACGCCCATACCCACAACGCCACGGGCCACCACTTTTTTAGTGTGTGAAAAATGTATGTTTGTTTCCGCCTTTAAGTTTCTGTTGACATTTCCCCGATGACGTCATGCAGGGTATCAATAGAACTGTCCAGTACACCTTATATTCATTCCACCATGATTATGACACATATGTATTGTACTTCAATAAATTAAATCATTTTTAATGATAACAAAATTCTAATCTTATTCAAAAGACTGGGACACAGAACGATTATGTTAAATGGACCAAAGCAGAGACGCTCATGAACCACATAAACCACTGCTCACTGAATAGCACTTAGGTCAAGTAGTCGCAAAGTCTGGCTGAAAAATGCCAAAAGCCGATTCCGAGTAGATTCCGAATAGCTGTGTCGAGATGATGACCACTTAAACTTATGGAACTTCCATTTTTCCGGCACGATGGCAAAAAATTCTGTTTCAGAGTGCTCATTTCTCCTCTTTGAATAGAAAAAACTCTGCTGGTTGAACTTGCACCCATTACAAGTCATAGTGACGCCTGCATTGCAGCGGAAAGGGCCTAATATATCCAATGTCCCTCCTGATCTTCGTCCGTTCATTTGTTGTCTCGGATTCATTGTCGAAACTATCGGAACCAGAATGGCGTAAAATAGAATCTATCTGCATTCCCTTGTAGATATTCACCGCAGTGTTATTTTATTTAAGCGGTGTCGCTTGAAACAGAGGACAATGAACTCAACATGTATCGAACATGCGTTGAGAACATGCGAGATTCCTCATAAAACCTAGTAGAGACACAGTGTACTGTGAAAACCCCCAGTGAATTCGAGGAAACCCATATTCCCCTTCTATCGATTATATCGATTTCAAGGGCAGCTAGTTTGAATGACATGGTACTACCTCATTCTTCTTTGTCAGGCATTACTGTCATATTAAAGTCCCCAAAGAAAATACGGGTGAAAACATTTGACAAGCTTACAGCTTAAGTGAATTTTTAGACGCCATAAGGGTTTTAAATACACTTGTCTAGTGAGAAGAGCGGGGAAATGTGTATTGGCAAGAACCTCGTAACACATTATGCCACACAAGCCTTTACGTAGTCATTAACACTTGCTTTTCATAATTTAAGGCACACTAGGTGCGCAGACTTATCGAAGCGATGTATTGCATCACCCAGTGTACTTTCATTCCAAAATAACGATTACTATTGGAAACAAGTTGTCATAACCTATGAAAAAATCTGATGTTTTCTTCAACACTGATTATTCCAACTTTAGCTTCCCAAACTATGCAGATTTGAGTGTCTGTAGTGTGAAGTGGACTTCAGAATATGTGATGTAGCGGAGTAACGAAGTTTGAAGTCCGATTTCATAAAAAAAGCATTTTTGAAACTCGTGCAGGATAACTTCCTCAAAATCACATTCGTCTCTAAACAACTATTGAGGCGGAAATTCATGATAACTGATTAACGTATAATACTACGACCAACCATTAAGCATACAAATAAAAATGAATTTGAGTGATGGAAATCTTCTACAATTTTGTCTGTTAAGTGGAAAAGACGATATCCGCCAAGTGGTTGCCGCCAATGTTGATAGATATTTGTGCCCGTTTTCACATTTGTCAATACTTTCCACAAGATATATAATATATATAAAACAACAATATGGGGGTGTGGTACAGTCCGAAGCTAGACCTTGTTTCTATATCAACCATAAGAACTTTGTGAGTCGTTGTCCTCTTAAGATGTGGAGGGAGCATAAAGTTGTATGTGGAACCTGAACGTCAAGGAGAAGCTGTTTCAAGGCAGAGACAAGCTATACCCTTTGAGCTTTGTCAGTGACTCGAAAGAGGTGAAGCCATTTAATATTCATGTCGTTCATGTCAAGAATTGAATCTAGAAACCAAACTTTGGCTATACGCACTTACCCACTATATCACAACGGCCACGATCCACTTTATACGGATACATTTCAAACTTTAATTTAGCTGAATAAAGCAAATCTCATCTAGCCAATAATTTTCATTGTGTCATGTTATTCTTATTCAGTATTACTCGTGGAAAGTAGCACAACTCAAGTAACAGCTCCAAATTGTTCAGCTGAATTCCGAAAATCTGCGTTATGTGAAACATATTTTTCGTGCACTTCAAGAAACATATGATGCATCATAAAATTTCCGAGTTCTTTCTTGACTTTACCATCCGCAAAATCGAGTTTTAGTGTTGATGATTAGCAATAGACTGAAATCAGGATCCGTCTGTATAAATTGAGAATGAGAAACTTATGAAGTCATTATTCGAAAACATGATCCACAAAAAACATGATTTGTTTAATGACGCAATTTGTCTCAATGTGAATTAGGTCGATATTAACTTCACTCCAGCACACCAATGATATGGATCAGCTGCTATGTGAAAAAATAATTGAAAAGTAAATCCGTGCTGTATCATAAAAACCACATGATAATTTTATTATCATAATGAAAATGGTTATTTTACTGCAACATAATGACAATAATGAGCTCCCAACTGTATCCTAAAAAGATTAATGAGATTGTTCTTATTTAATATTCAAATTTGTGTTTTTCTTTAGGAATAGGAAAAGTCTCCACGATGAGAATCGTATAAAATAAATCGAAAAAGGATAATTCCGAAATAACTCCTTAAGATACTCAAAACGTATGCACTGTTTCGACACTAATTTTGAACGGATAGTAAATTGGGACCGTATGTTTATAGCTAAATTATTCCGCCTAAAAGAAATGAAAATATAATATTTTATATCGCTGATTAATGTGGATCCTATGTTCATAACAGCAATTCCTAAAACCTGCGAAACGAAAGGACGAACAGTGTAAATTGTCGGCATGGGAGGTGACAATTACCGCTAGTAGACCGTGTCAGATATGCTTGAATTTTGTTTTCCTTTCGAAGTGCTTTCTTGTATATTCGTGCACATGAAAGAGAACATCAGAAAACAAGTAATTTGGATCGATATTTGTCACAGGTAGAATAAGCAAAATCGTTTGATATTTACCCTCCACATGTAGTAGGCACACTATAAGACAATGCGTGGGCACAATCTCCATATTGAATAAGGAAAGACCAATACTCCATCTGTCGGTTTTCTTCCGCATTTCAATGTTGTTTGGAATCTGAAAACTTTTATCGAAATTCTGAGTTGGCAGTCGCAATTTTAAGTTCATTTCAATTTTTTGTCCTCATGGTCCTATCACCAAACGATGTTGCACTATTAAATAGTGTTGTGCGGTCGAAGTGCGAGAGTAACAGTAATTGATAATTTCTCAGTCCACATTGTGATTAATTGTGCTTACAAATGTTGACTTAACCGCTTACTTAACTTAAAGACTGCCTTTTCTGATTTGAAGCGCCTAAACGTATGTAATGTCAAGAAATTTACAACTTATAAGCCCTAATGAAAGGAAGAGATAACACCAAATGCGTCGCACAAGTGGAATGATGCATTCCTAATTAAGTTAGTAAGCTTTTAACTTGTTCATGCCTTGACAGATCATTTCCCACATAAATCACTTAACTCTGATGTTGTCGTAGTGTGGTTGTATGGATTTCGGACGCAACGTACGTATTCATTGGGCACCTCTGGACTTTAAACGCAACTTATCAACGGTTACTATGGGCTTGGACCTTGAGTCTACAGAATGCGAATGACGAATGAAGGCATCTAAACCTATCAGGCATAGTGACATTTGGAATATTGAAAATATTACACTACAGAAATTCCATCTATTCCAGCCAGTTCTGACTCTAACTTAAGTAACTTTATTCTCCATTAAGTACTAGTCTATATTTTCCTTGCAATTTTAAAGCAAAATAATTAATATGTAGTAAATATATTTACTAGTATTTCACAAGATCAAGACTACTTGCACCAATCAACAAATCAACAACATATCAAATTATTTGAAGAAAATGTTCTGTTTACATTGCCTGGAGTAGATCCGAGTATGTAATAATCTCACAAGTGTAAACATACCCTCAAACTGAGCATATTCAAAGTCCTCCGTTCATAAGTAGAAAAGCCGCAAGGCAGCTAATTATCAATAGCAAAAGACTTCCTATTACTTTGCTTACTCAATTCCTCTTTCGCTATTGACACATCCTAAAAAACATCGTTTCACTTGTCAAATGTGAAGCACATTGTGTCTGCCTTCTTCCAAATATTTCAAACGAACGCCCTTCATCGGCATGAGTGCAGCTCAATTACACTTAAAAACCTAGAACTTCGCAGCAGCACTCAATGCGAGCCCTCTCAGGGTCACTGCTTCTGCACAAACGATGATGTTCATGTCAGAAAAAAAAAACTGTCTTGACATTACCCTTTTCAACCCTTAATCACCAGGTTCATCCCCACCCTCACCGCCTAGAGACGAATGAAATGCACACCGTTTAGCCGAGTTCACCACCCAAACACATTGATGCATGGTTCACTGACGTACAACTGCTTTATGCCATTGGCATACATCTCATTCATACCACAATCGGACGACACTGCCTAACCTAGATTCAGCCGTTTAACTCTCACTCTTCCTCATTGCACGACTCAGCCTGTCATAGCATCCCATCAAAATCCGAGTAGCAAGGAGGGTTGGGCGGCTTAGCAATTGTTTTCCGCTTCACGGAAATAAAACCTTCTATGCTTTCTTCATCCCCTCTTGTTGAAGGCGTCAACAAAGGAAGTTTGCAACGATTTTCCGTCGCTATCCACCCGCGCAGCGTTTTTTTCGTTTGCCCCAGATCCCTTGAAAGGCAGGCACAATCACACAAACCAGAACGAGTACAGTGCGCCAAGGTAATGTTTATCCACGTAAGTAGCGGTGTGCATTTAAAAAACGCACGCCTGTCAAGTTGGTGTCCTGCAAGTGCGAACATACTACCTACCCCCGAAAAGGGGACAACCAATTGCGGTAGGGGACATGCACCAACCACCACAGCTCAGATTGCAAAAGAAGAACATCAATGCAGTGCACGTGAGGACACAGCTGAACGTGGACACTAAACTGTGATTTTACAACAACCTCACGGATTCCACTTTTTATTGCAGTGATTTCAAACCAAATTGTTGCAAAGTGCTTCAGCGATGCACTCCAGTGCAAAGCCGCACACGGATGTCTTGTGCTGTGCGTATCGAATTCATCGTGCCCTCTGGCACGGCAACGGTGGGAAATTGAAATTCCGCTTGCGGGAAATGAGAAAACATAACTCCTTTGGAAAATTAAATATTTTCCAATAAATTTTCAGCACTTTTTTGTTGCAAACTGAAACTCTATCCGCTGTTTGTCACCACTCTGGTGTACTTTGAGTGAAATGAATTGTTTCGACCCATTAAACAATTTGTCATAATGCAATGCAGTTTTTTTTTATGTCAACTATAGACCATTCAAAATGATTTGATAGACCGGCTGTTTGCGGATTGTTTTCAATAAAAACTAAATTTATTAAATTGATATACAAAAAAGTGACTCTATTTATCATTTGCGGATTAACAGAATTTGATACCAAAAATAGTTCGTGTGTGAGTGGACAATGAAGCATTTCAATGAGGATACTGCCATTAATTATGGCCTCTGCACCACCTATTAGATGTCATGGGAAACAGGCCATACATATTTTGTTTCTATAGGATTCAAATCTTCTTCACTATTTTTATTGAATTACGCATCTGTTTTCAGTTATTAACGAGTCTTTGCAAACTCAGATAAATTTCAAAGAGTGTCAACAGCAGATAAGTTCTTCGAATTGTATCCTGGAAGTTCGATCCGCCACTAAACCACCTATCTCAAGTCACATCATACTATTCTTGAAACAACAACTTCACACAAAACAAAACTAGAGATCGCTTTAAGAGTTAGGTCCGTGTTCTCTAAGAAATTAGTAAATGGTGGACATATAAGAAGAAGTGCATTTTAGAAAACGTGATGCATTACAATTTCATATCGAAGGAGCTCTTCAGCATGCAACGTGGCACAATAATGCGAAGTGGATCTTAACCTAGACTCTACAAGAACCTCTACTCTACCTTAAAAAATAAATCTTAACCTACTTATCGCTAAGTGGATAGGATGCATATATGCAGGATTTGATCTAAATATATTGCAGTCCATCCTATGCTATTCGTACTTACTAATATTATATGGATATACATATGTAGAATATTTTTTTTTATTTTATTACTTAACCCTACCTTAAAACCTATAAAAAAAAAATGTAAGTCGGCCATGGGAACTAGTATTTCGGCCAACTTGCTGAAAGTCTAACCAGGGTCGAAAGGGATCTACGAGAGGGCTTCTTTTAACCACCAGTACTTTTGGTGTTGTCTGCTCACATCTTTAACATCTTGGATAGATACCGATCTGCTGAATCGGAGAAGATCCTCAGTGCTCAGTGCTACGTCTCGACTGTAGTTGAGTCGCGTATCCGCGGTGGTCCTAGCAATGTGGAAGATTAAAGGAACTGCTAATTTATCCTGGATCAGGCCTGTCTGGTCGAAATAAACGAATGCTTCCGGGAGAATAAAGCCATTAAGGCGCACCTTTTCATGGTACCTGTAATTGGGGTAGTAAGCCCCAGCGATCAGGTTGTTCGTCGAAAGCATAGACCTTGCAACACATCTACGAATCATCTCGATTAGGAAATTGTCCACTCTTATCAAGTTCGCCCTGTTATATAGGACCTCATTTTTTGTACTGGGTCTCTGGTGTTCTGTAAAGACGAAGGCAGTCCCTAAGACAAACCCTCTCAAACACCCGAATCTTTTCCATTAAGCTTGCTCTCACGTTGGGACAACCATAAGTAAGCATCGGCCGAATAAGGGCCATGTAGCAGATTCACTCTCGCATCGAGTTGGCTGTTGCGAAACAGTCTTTTTGTAAGAGCGAAAGCACCTCGGGCTCTGGCCAGAGCAGCATCTACATGTTTGTTAAAATATAGATACTGATCTAGCAGAGTTTGCGTACGCTATCGCGTGCTGAAGTGAACCTATCAGATCCGCTATGTAAATATTGAAAAGTATCGGCGAGTTAACCGCTCCTTGTTGCAGACCATTTTTAATTTTAAATGTACCAACAGAAGTCACGTTGTTATTTTTAACCAAGAACTTTCTGTTGGTGAGCATATTAAGCAACATGTACAATAGTGGTTTACTAATGCCTAGCCTGTTCAATTTGTAAAAGAGCCCTTCCAGCCAGACTGTATCAAAGGCCTTTTCAAAGTCGACAAGCAGGGCGCCTGTGCAGTGTTTCTTCTTTTTATTCCATTGAATGTCGGCAACCAATTTTGACGCGGCATGTATTGTATCATGCCCTGCCTTGAAACCGAATTGGTTGTCCGGAACTATCTTTTTGTCCTCAACCCATTTCATCAAAGCTCTATTGATAACCTTTTCGAATGGAGGAGACTTATGGACCGAAGATTCTTTTGGGATTGGTGCTGTCTTTTCCCCTTTTAGGAATCGGCTGCACAACAGCTGTTTTCCAATGCTCAGGATAGTGTGCATTATTCAGAATATTATATTATTAAATTTCCACACTTGCCCCCAAGTGACGAAGAATAATATTTGATATTCCATCGATTCCCGCTGATTTCATCTTCTTTAGTGACACGAAGATCCTTTGAAGTTCTGCCTTCGATACGAACACGGTATGCAACTCTTCATTGGCGATGGCATTGAATGCCACCAAACATGTTGTCTATATGGTTTTATGCCAACCTCGAAGGGCTAAGGTTTTCCTAGTCAGACATACTCTGAGCATTGTCACTAACTCGATGGAGGTGTGGTTGTGAATTATGACTGTTCGTGTTAGGAATTAACCCCAGAAACTCAGCGTAGAGGTCGATGCATCTGCAACTACGTTATCGCGCCCTACCCTGTTGAATGGATTCGTAGTTAAAGTCCATCGCACCCAGACTGAAGAAAACAATTATTATTAAGTTCTAGTGTCAAACTGTTGATTGCTGTCACACTCAATTTAGGTCAATTGTTAAACCACCTGAACATGCCATTTGCGTGCTTGCGTATTTGTAGTGTTTTGTTTTTAATGTTTTTTTTGTTGCTTACTAATATATATTACTTCACGCCGTTGTGCACCTTTTCGGTAGTTTTAGTTTAGGTAGCCTAGGCAGCTGCTGTGCCAGCGAAATCGCCAACACACTTAGACCATGTAGGTCCATTGTGATACCTATAGTCAGACTACTACCACTGATCCACAAATCCAGTGATAGTTTAGTCATTTCGTATGCACTTTAAACGAACCCAAAACGATATTACGTTCCTTATCATTGTCTTAGAAAGTCAGGTTTTGATCATCAATAAATGTTACATTTCTTGGTACACTCTTAGTACACATCCAAGTAGAGGTTGCTCTGCAGTCTGTGATCGAGTGATATCCCATTCGTCTGACAATCGTACAACATGGATCATAATAGGGCACCCTTAAGGATTCTGGACAGTGTTGGGACTTAAAATTTACAATGTGTGGTAGATCCCGAAGAAAAATGTGGTCGAATTGAAAGCGTGTTCAACACTGTTCAACACCCGCTCCCATAAATGAAATGAAGAAGCTGCTCACTCTCCTCTATGTTCTCATTTTTGTATCACAGTCGTCAGTTCTAAAACGTCTTTGTAATTTTTTGTACATATGTACATACATACATATGTAGGTTGCTTGAAAATTGTGTTATGAGAAGGGATTAAGAAACAGGATGATTTACAAAATATAAAGTACCAACACTGGTTAACATATCGCGTCCAAGTAAAGCAATGCGTCATGAGTTGTAGGTAAACACATACATATGTAAATGAAAGGCATTCGAATAAAAGAGCAATGCCTGACTTTGCAATTTCCTCGAACGTCTCAGTATCCCTTCAACTAAAGGGAGTATTTTTTTTGAGGCGGAGAACTTAAATTGGCAACATTGTTTTCTGTGACAGTCGACTTGATAGTTGTCGATTGTTTTGAGGTTAGTTTGGTGTGGCAACTCGTAATGAAAAGAGTTACTCCAGAGCTATGCTTTTTCAACATTTTTTCAAATTTATTTTGGGAAGGTTGTTTCTACTGGAAAATAACTCAAAGCTCAATCCAGAAAATTCCACCACGTGCTTCTATATGGGCCGGTAGGAGTCATTGGTCCCTATGTCTTCAGATAACAGTCAACGATGATCGGTAGAGGCTTACAGGCGGGTGTGAAAATATGACTTGCGGACACATCCCCGAAATCATTTTTAAAAATTAATGGCATTAAATAAGTTTATTTACTTTAATGGGCTTTAAAATTATTTTTCTGTTTTGTTTCATTGTAAAAATAACCGCCTATAACAAAACACAAAGCATGCCCGACGACTGGAATATCAGCTCCATATGCCCCATCCACAAAAAAAGCGATCTTCCCTCTTGCAACAACTATGGAGGTATATCCCTGCTCAACGTCGTATACAAGATCCTGTCCAGCGTACTGTGTGAACGTCTAAAGCCGTTTTGCACCGCACTAATCGCCATGTACCAGTGCGGCTTCCACTAAGACAAACACTGGAGAAGACCAGTGAGTTTCAAATCGATACGCACCACCTGTTCATCGATTTCAAAGCCGCATACGACAGCATTCATCGCAATGAGCTATTCGATGCGATGGCCGAATTCGGGATGCCAGGAAAACTGATCCGGTTGTGTCGCACCACGCTATCACACACGCGATGCACCGTGCATTTCGGCTCAAGGATTTCTGAGCCGTTCGAAACTTGCACTGGATTTCGGAAGAAGATGCGCTTGCGTGTGACTTCTTCAACCTGGTACTAGTGAAGATAGTGCGGAGGGCAACTGTAAACACGGAAGGCACTATCTTCTACAAATCGGTCCAAGTATTGGGGTACGCAGATTACATCTACATCGTCGCGCGTTCTCAACGTGCCGTAGTGGAGGCTTTTACGGCGATTGAAGAACAGGCGAAACGAACTGGTCTCAAGGTCAATGAGGACAAAACAAAATTATGCTGTCGGCCAAAAAACGTTCCGTCACACACCACCTTGGACAAAATTTCACGATCGACAGCTACAATTTCGAGGTAGTGAAGGAGTTTGTCTAGTGGAGATCCGTCGTAGAATCGCCCTTGGCAACCGGTGCTACTTCGGTTTGTCAAAACAACTGGGCTCAAAACTCCTGACTCGAAGAACTAAAATCATGCTCTACAAAACTGGACGCTAAGCAAAACTGCAGAGTTGATTCTTGGTACCTTCGAAAGAAAAGTTCTACGACGGATATATGGTCCCGTCTGCGAGGAAGGCGATTGGACTGGCTCGGCCATATCGAGCGCATGGACAACATTGCTCCAGCAAAGAGGGTCTTTGAATCCGAGCCGACTGGTTCGAGAAGGAGAGGAAGACCGAATCTCCGGTATAAAGACCATGTAATCGCGGATGCAAGACAGCTTGGTCTTGATGACTGGAAGCAGCGTGCCCAAGACCATCAACGATGGAAGGCAGCAATTGCTCAGGCTCGGACCCTTTATGGGTCGCCGGCCTGATAAGTAAGTAGTATAAAAAAACACACCCTTTATGCGTATGATGTGAATGTTTAAATTAATGGCTATGGAGGGTTAAAGCAATGTCTTTGAGTGAAATGCTCTAATAGTTGACTAGTCGCTAGAGCGTATTGTGTGAGCGTATTGAGTATTAATGCATTACAGCACTCGTGCACATCAGACCATAAGATTCTCCGCTTCTCCACTTACTTCGAACTTCGGTATAAGTATTCATAATTTATTTATTAAGCTTTAAACTATTTATTTATTGGCAGTAATTAGATATAAAAATAAGAATAAAACTCAAGTTCGCGGTAGACTAAGCACACAGCATAATCTTTAGTTCATATTTAATGTGTCCTCACGTTACACTCATGTTTATCTTGTTGGGGTTCCCAAATGTGGATACAGTCGCCAAGTGTCGTTCCCTAAAAAACATATTTTTATCATGACAAAGTACACAGCAGAAAATGAATCAGAATGAAAGATAAATGCACAAGATAAAGCCGTTTACTTTAGTCATATGTTGCTGACGAACCTTTTTGACCTTATTTGCTATGATGTGACCTTGGACCGATTGTGTAGGGTGATGGTACATTAATTTATTTTTCCTATATCTAATTCATTAATAATAATATGGGTGGCGCTACAGTCCGTAGAGGGCCAGGGCCTAGCTTCTCAGCAACCACTCGTGTTGTGCCTGCTATTGTTCTATCACGAGTGGAAGGGACCTACTGTTTTATGCCGACTCCGAACGGCCAAGTTTGAGAAGCTTTTTCTAGACAGTTGTATTCTTTGAGCATTGTCAGTGACTCGAAAGAGGTGGGGCCGTGAAAAGTATTTCTTGTCGAAACAGGAATCGTACCCAGGCTGGTAGGTCCAAGTGCGTAGGAGTAGACGCACATATCCGCAACGCCACGGGCCACTACAATATCTAATTCATTGCAACTTAAAAAAACCCACTTCAAGCTTCAACCGAAAATAGAAGACACAGGATTCGTTGATTATGATAGTCACGTGGGAACTGGTGACAGTCATCCGCATAAACCAATTCCGAGTGTAAAAAAGTCTTACCTTAAGACCATTGTCTTCTGATCCGCTAATAAACATATTTTGTTTGTTGCTGGATTTGAGATGAGTGTGTTATTGCGATTCCACAATCCACGGTTCCTAAGTATTTCACTCACTCACGGTAAGAAGAAAGATTGTATAGATGTTGTAAGCAGTAAACTGTAGAGCGAAATGTGCCAATATTTATCAATCCACTACAACCAATAGTTTTAAACATACGTTACCCCCAAAAGCTGTCGATGAATTTAAATATTTACCCATTGACGTTCACACAAATTCGTTACAGCTTGTCCGCATTCAGAGTTATCAACAAAGTGTTGTCGAAAATTTAAATAGAAAAACACACATTTGAACAAAGTAGTGAATTCAGCTCGTTGAGACCCGACCTAATCCCACTGAACTGATTGTAAGTCCCCAAACAGATGCAAAACAGTGACCCTCGCTGCTTTCACACACATAATAACACACCCACCACCAGACCTCTTCTCATCCCAGACAGTCCAAGCTCCAAGCTGATTTTTCCGGAAAAAAATAGTTTTAACATCCAAACCATCAGACCGAAGGTACGAGCTTCATTTGCATACTCCCCAGATTTCATTTTTTCCCTAATCTCCTGCTGATCCCTGTGCGAGGGTGCCATCTCCACAAATCGCCCACTCCCTGCTCTGCGGAAAACGAAAAACAAATTCCATTCATATCGTCGTTGAAGTGTCAACACTGGTATGTACTCCTGTTTTTGAAGTTTACAAATCCCTGGTCCTTTGGCTTGAATCGTAACGACAACGAAATAGATTTGCTGCAAAAGAAGAACTTCAAGATGATTACTTTAACCTCTATCTGCCGCATGCAAGGAACCCATCCCATTCAGGCTTTGTCATTAAATTCATGGCCATGTTGATTTTACAAGATTCCACACGAACACGCAACCGTGCTGTCGTGCAAGCTCATACTTATTCCAAAAAGGCCATCGGGTTAATTCGGCATTTTACGATGGACTTCCTCTTGGCATCAGCATGATATAATGAGAATCGTGTTACCAAAAAAGGACACCGAATGCTTTATCATTTACGATGTGCAACTGCATCCGAACATTGCAAATGAGGAATACGTTATTTTCCTACCAATGTCCTTCCACTAGAAAGTCTGAATGAGGGGAACTATCTCTGTCATTTATTTGCGCCCCAGTGGATGCGTGTTGAAATGTGATTTTTTTTTATATTTGCTGAAACGAAAACAAGATGAGTGTGTACTGTATGAAATTTAGCGAAATGAATTTCTCTTTGAAGCTGATATTGCCCAGACGTTATGTTTGTTCTTCTACGAAAATAGTTATCGCAAAAAATAACGCACTTAACATTCTAATATTTGCTTCAGTCAAATTGCATTCATTTAGTTGAGAATGGTTCAAAACGTATGTGGATTAAAAAAAAGGAAAGTCCTAACATTTGCAGCGGATTTTCTGTCGTTGCATTCTGTTCCATCTGAGTGCTCCACTAGCAATAACCAACCCAAGCTTTCAAGCTGCTTCGGTTCAGTCGAACTAAATGTCGAATATTCTCTTTTAAAGTGTATACCCGTGCTACTCGTAGTTTATTAAGAACAGCCAAGTTGAAAGTATTTAATTCATTTATAAGATGATGACCCAGAGTGCAGTGAATTGAAACAAAAAATATAGTTTGAACGTCTTTCAAGCCGAGGCGGCTGCGATACACGAGGAAACACTCCTGTTGAGAGACCATAACGTATCCGACAAATCGATCGCCATTTGTTCTGATAGTCAAGTGACACTAAAAGAAATAGAACCGGGCACTCTGACATCGAAGCTGGCAGGTTATGAGTGTCAGTAAGATATCCTTGGTGACCTCATAGACCCTTTGCTGCCGGTACCCAGCTTACTGGAATTAATGGAAACGAAAAGACGGACAGCTTCTCACGCACGATTGATCGGAGCTGCAGAATTTCCTGCAATCACATACGAATACACGCCGCATACCTCCATACGATGCTCTGGATAGAGCTAGTAGTCGAAGGCTTGGTCTGGGTATTGAAGCAACAGCCAGGACTCTATGACCGAAGCTGCAGAGATGAGGCAGAAATAGAATCCACCTAACATCTACTCTGCGATTGCCCAGCACTAGTAATGAAACGGAGCAATTCCTAAGAAAGCACTTCTTCGCTGAGCTGGAGGACTTAAGCGGTGTTGAACTGAAAAAGCCTCAAAAATATTGGAAGATGAAACTGGATGGTTTTTAGACTAGAAGTAGGTCTCACGGTAGTAAACCATCCACTCAAGAAAAGTGCACAAAACACGTTGGTCTAAAAGAGCCACGGCCATATGGTCGTCAGGATGCCCGTTTACCTACTTGAAGAGTCTCACAAAATTAACCTAGGATTTGAATGTTCCGCTATTGGTGCAGTAATTTTTTTGGCATCACTGAAAAAAAACAATTTTCTAGCTGATAGTTTAGGATTAGTAAACACGATGGAATTAATGTGTTTTCATTATATCTCAAAAATTGTGAAATTTTGAGGCCCACAATTCAAAAAAAGGTTGAATGCATTATTGGACCGTACTTTTTTGAGGCTGGTCAAGTCAGTGACTATTGCTATTGCGACATGATAATACAGTTCTTTCTGTCGTGGTTTCCACAAGACGGTGTCGCATGCCACACAGCCCGTGAAACAATTCAATTACTGCATGAGATTGCCCGGCGATGTTCTCTTTCGTTTCTGTGATCAGAATTGGCCCCCATATCTGAGAATATCTTCCCTCTCCATCATCCAGCTTTCGATAATCGTATCAACTTAATGCAAGCCTTTAGGCACAAGATCAACAGTTCATTTCACCTTATAACTGTTAAAGCATCAATTCAACTATTTTAAAGCACTCCTAACAACAAATTCATTTTGCCTAAACACATATCCACTTGTCGTGCTTATCTCACGAAGAGTATTACGAAGTGAAAACGAAATTCACATTCACTCCCCCTAATCAACGATCTGATACCCCAGGCCAAAAAATATGTTTATTCGCTTTACCAGACTCAGTCTGGCACTGATAAGATCACAATTTGGAAAATTCTTTATAATTCGCACATAAATCAACTCGCACCTGGTGACGGCAAACATGGCAACAAAGCTTGCATTTTAAATCCTGAATTACCATGCCAAACAGAACATGTACCCAAATATTTGCTTTTGCCTCTCTCGCATAGAAGCATATGCTCAACAGAGCGACGGAAACAAATCTACTTTCCGTTCAAGGACTGATTCTAAATCACCACAGCAATCCTGGACACAGTTCAATAAATTTTAAGAAATTTGCATTATTAGGTTGAAGGAAGATGGAGAGCGGAGGGAAGAGAAAAATTGGATCCATACATATCCTGCCGGCCACACGACAGACATCGAATAAATCAGACATTTCTTTCCGTCGTTCGTCGTCCTGCAAAATGAACTGTGTCGCCAGAGCTGCATTGCCGCTCTTTTGGAATTCAGTTCAGGGAGAATGAAGGCATCTTAAGTTAGAGCTGTCACCCAATTCCATATGTAATTATTCGGCAATAAATGAGAGTTGCATCAAAAACTATTCTTGGCACCTCCGATGGCTGTAAATATCTGACAAGGATTCTTAGCAGAAGCCACCTGCCACTGTGACCCCCACCACCCACCACCCACAACCGAGGTCACATGAAAGTGCCCTGTTGGCTTGGCTGTGTCTGTATCAACCCCACGTTGGCATTTCATTTATTTTTGGCAGTCTCACAATTTTTGCCATTGAACCCGCTGCCGTCCGCCTTATCAGTTGCAGCAAAATTGTATTTGCGGAGCGATAAAAGATTTTTGGATTTGCCCGATACGGTGCTGCATGCGACGATATCGGCCTTCAGTTTGCCGCATCAGTATCTTGTTTGCAGGCGACGCGTAATGTCGTGTCGTGTAATCGTGGTACACTCAATGCGATAAGTGGGATAACATGGATAAATAAGAAATAAAGTAATTAGATGGCTATTTGCTCTGCAGATGCCAGTGCTTGCGTTGTTGGACTTGGTGTGGGGTTTTATGACCACCATGGAGTTGGTGAGCTTCTCCTTGGATATCTTTATTTTGCAGCAGTGGGTGTGTACGAAGTGGAAGATACTGTTGCAGTATCTAATGCTCTTGACAGTGAGATATGACTTTGGTGCTCTGCATTGTGGGGATTATAAAGAAATATGCTTGGGAATGTTTACTCATGTGTTACAGTATTTGGAGGATGGTTTATGAAGTGGATCAGAATGGTAAAGAAGCTTTTTCGTGGGATGTATGGCAATGAATACTGCCCGGATTTCTTCACCGACTCTCCTCTTAAAATATACAGATTTAAGCATTGCTGCTTTTTGTCGGAACTGGTCATATACATCTTCTGTGCAGTTGATATACACGCACTATGGAAGATGCCGCAAAGCACTCAGAAAACACAAATTGGCGGTCATTTGGCTGATTTTGAAGGAAATAGATATGCGCATTGAGGTTAGGTTTACTATCCTCCCAAGTTAGTTATATAGGATGAAGGGTGGAGGGTTCTATTAAAATGTGATACGAATTTCCTCTTATAGTGTCAAAATATGGTTCAAGCAAATCAATGCACTGTTGTATGATTTCCCGGATTTTATGCTAAAATGTGCTGAAAAAAACTCAGTTCTCTTAGTTGTAAGTAAACACAGTGTATTCGTTGAATGGCATTTATTTTCAATTTTATTTGGTTGTTGCTCTGACAGATCGATTAAGGGCGGCCCAACGCATAGCTCCCAATTAAACACGAGGTCACAACAATCTTCACCACTCGAGTTACAATTTACCAATGTTATGCACGACTATTACTGAAAAAAGGTTATATGTATTCAATTTATTATTTGCCATTGGTCCGTATTTTTATGAATTTGGCTAAAATGAGTTTAAAGATAAATGAGTATTAAATAATTGCCCGATCTTAGCAAAAGTCTCGGCTCGGAAAAAAAACATCTTGATTAAGATCGAACCTTTCATTATTGTCATTATTGTCAACCGCAGTTTCTGGCTGAAGGATTCAAATTGAGTAAAGGATGTACATCAAGTATATGCTGTCAACGAGAAAGGACACCCAACACCGACGTCTCGGTCAAAACGTCACAGCAGACAGATATAACTTCGAGGTAGTCAAAAACTTTGTCTACCTAGGTACCGCTATCAATTCAGAGAATGACACCACTGAAATCAAACGAAGAATAACTCTTGCCAATCGCTGCTTATTTGGGCTAAGAAAGCAACTGGTAAACAAAGCCCTCTCTCAAACAACCAAGGTAACGCTTTACAAGACCATAATCGTCCCAGTCCTGCTATATGGCGCGGAGACATGGACTTTGTCAAAAGCGGATGAAGCTGCTCTTGGTTGCTTCGAGAGGAAAATTCGTGTGATTTTCGGTCGCGTCTGCATAGACGGTGAGTGGAGGAGGAGATATAATTACGAACTATACGGGCTGTTCAGCGACATCGACTTAGCCAGAAGAGTAAAGATCCAACGATTGAGATGGCTAGGTCATGTAGAGCGGATGGAAACCAATGCTCCGGCCCGAAAAGTCTTCGAATCCACCCCCGAGGGACGGCGCAGTAGAGGAAGACCGCGACTCAAGTGGCGCACGCAAGTGGAAAGGGACCTCAACCAACTATGCGTGCGAAACTGGAGACAGCTAGCTAAAGATCTAGCTGGCTGGAGACGCTTGTTGGTTGAGGCCCAGGTCCACCTCGGACTGTAGCGCCACCTTAAGTAAGTAAGTAAGTAAAAGGATGTACATATCACCAAGCCTTTGGAAGAATAGTATCAGAGAAGAGCTGATAGGATTTGTACGAAATAACTTTTAGGAAGTTGTTTCAAAAAAATTTTTGTTAATATGATCTATCTCAAGGAATAAAGTTTATCTCGGTTAATTTAATAAACATTTGTGGTAGATTAAATAAATATGTAATTTTGACCGAACCTGTACTCGATGACAGCTGCGCGGTGTTATCGATTATTACGAACCGCAGCCAACTTCGAGTAGGGATCGGCGACGCAAGAAAGAACGTGTCCGAGCGAATAAAGAAATTTTACCAACGAAGCGGATTTTTAATTATTACCTACTACACATTCTAACATTTGACATAAGTTGTAAATTTTAGGCAATATATTTTACACCTCATTTTCAAAAAATTCCATATGTCGCTATATTTTGAGAAAAATATGGCCGCTTTTTTTGATCCGTGACAGGCAACTACAGTTCGAGAAACTGAATTTCTGACTTCTACGCAGATTTGAACACATGTGTAAACATGTACCTTCTCGTCGATCGTGTGTGCGCGGAGACCGCACATTGATGTGAGGACCCGATCCTGAAGGCAGTCAGTTCTTTGAGAGATGTTCGTCCGACAAGACAAGACAATGAAGAAGAGTTAAATGTGAAAGTTATTTGTTTTTATTTCTGATTGATGCTATCCGAAACGTATTAAGTGGTTTCTCGAATTACATATGTATGTATTATTTGATTCGTATGTAAAGAGTGTTTTTTTTTAGAGGCTCTGTGACAGCTCTCTGACAGTTCTCGAAACTCAAACTAAAGCCATTCTTGAATCACCATTATATCTAGAAACAGAGAGCTTTATGGATCGGATGAATCATTAGTCCTTATCTTCAAAAATTATGATGGTCAAAACGTTACCGTCAACGGCGAGTAGTAGAAAGACATGATTACTAACTTTTTCGTACACCACTTGGAGTTGGAAGCCGACATTCGACAGGTTATGGCTGAAACACAACCATGCTTGCGTCGTCTTTCAACGCCCGAATTTCAATGGCCGTGAACAAAATGTTGCGTCATCCTAATTTGAGAAGGATTCTAATAACATGATACATTTTGCGTATCATAAGCCAACGCACACAATTTCCAACGTGTTCGATATTTTTGAGAGACTCCTGCATTTTCTCCCAAATATGTGAAAATTGGACCTACAGATATCTTCACGATATCGTAATGCCATCAATTCTTTTTTATCACGAGTATTGGGAAATGGAAACGTGCAATTCACAAGTTGAGGGTTCACCAAACGACAATGCGAATCTGGTAGCAGTCAAGTTAAACATATTCAAAATCCGACCAAAAACCTGTTATCGGAAATTAACGATCAGATGGCTTCTGCTGGAGAAGCTTCGATACTCTACATGGAACACTACATTATGTATCAGTAAATTGTGAAATTTGTACACGACATCTTTCTCAGTACTTTGACTGTATGTATAATTTGAGCTTTTTCGACATTGTATTTAAAATATTTCTTTTTCAGCAAACTGTCAGCACTTATGCTGACTAACACAAAGTCTGTTCGATTCTTACAGAAGCACATGCACAGTTTAATAAAATTAATTTAAGACATTAGACTTCGATGAAATGTAAGGATGCGATGAACTCTCATAAGTTAACCCACTCAGACTTCAGACATGGCATTAGACAAATGTCTACTAAAGGCATTGTCAAAGTTCAACGTGGACCGAAATCCGATGTCCATCTTTTCAATAATTAGTATTTATCTTCTTAGAAAAACTGTTTCATTCATCCAATTGCCCCCAAAGTAATTTATTTTTTTACAATTCCACTCGTAAGAGTACAGTATTCTTATTTCTCGCATCAGATTTCTTATTCTTTCCTCTCCCACGCATAAACGAAATTGTACACGTCCTTACCTTACCGGAATTTGATGAATCGTATTCCATTCTTCGGTAAACCTTCTTTTCCTCACAATAGAAGGAGTTCACGTGTGGTCAATGCGCACACGGATATTTTCATTTTTCTTACAAATGCATACACATGTACCCACATACCTCGCCGAGATATCATTTTCAATTTTCGAGATTCTATATCGAATCATGAATTTGTCGATACCATTTGTAGATGTTCCTGGAAAGAGCAAGCGACAAAGGAAAAATTTCAAAAACGTTACCAGTTTCCTGCAATCCCAGACCCACAAAGACGTGACCTCGTTGCAACTACTTCCCCCCTTCCGAAATGCATTCCTTTTGGAACACAATTGAATGTAATTTCATCACCAGTTTACCGGTTATGTATGGAATTTCCAAAAATAACCAACCATCTCTCATGTTATCCCTGAAAATGCAATACAAGTACTTCAAGCCGCTTTTGCCAAAACCATACCATGTCAGCAACCACACCGCATGGCACCATACTCAAGGATACGCCATTATCCCTGCGAACATATTCGACGACGCGACGGCCTTGTGCGAATAATTGGCCTCTTCGCGTCCTCATTAATTCACACCGCATGCAGCCCGCTGGTTATCGACTAGGCGAATCCAAGCCACCAAGCGCTGGCACATGTTTTTAAACTTGCGACCGTAATTAGGGTTAGTTAATGTGGTCTGTCACACCGAAACGAATCCCCCACGGCTGACGGCCTCACATACATAAGTATTGAACGGTCACCGTGGTCACGCAATATCAATTTTGCGTTGGCGCTTGAAACTTAAGGCCATTAGGAGGGCCGAGCCAATTGGCCAGGAACACAAACGCACCTCCTCTTGCAGAATACACAAATAGGCGCCACCAAAGACCTGCAGTTTTACGAGAATATGAATCGCAAGGAAGGAGTCCAGAGGAAACGCAAGCACTTTCAAGCACTTTTTGCTTTTTTTTTGCTGTCCCGGAACCGAACCACGTACACACACACACACTCGAAGGTAACTGTAAAGTAAGTCATTATGAAGCGATGTCAATTACTCTAAGAAGTAGATCATCTCAAAAGAAATTCGGTTCAATAGACCTCTGTTGCGGTTGTTAGCCGCCCATTCATTTGTTCGACACACACTCCACCTTGTATCCGTTAGATGGGAGAAGTGTTATGTAACACAGCTTTAAATGTTGGCCAATTTTGGCTCAGAGATGCGTAGACATTTTTGTTGACTTTCATGATACGGTCTGACAAAAGACGATGTCTGTGGCTTAGTATAGTCGTGCTTATGATTGCGTTCGCGGTTCGATGCGCATTATGTCAGACTTTAAGCTTTTGTGATATTTTTAAGCGGAAAAAAGTGATAGTTTTTGGCAGATACGCAATTATGGGATAGTTTAATTTATTTGTTGGTTGTTATGATGAGTTTCATGGAATTTAGACGTAGGTAAGTATTTTGGGGCAGTTCATGTTCTCTGGGGTCTTACTGTGGTCTCTTGAAAATGTGCTCAGATTGTGTTGTTGACTAGTGAAAGATATATACAGTGCATACTCGACTATCGCAACTAATTAAAATGAGGGTAGTTGCAATGACCGAGGTTGTGGCAATATCCGAGTAAATTTTGTTTAGGCCCAATTTTGAGATAAATAGCGAAAATCTTAAAGAAGCGTTAGTGCAGCCGACAACCATGATTCCTTCTTTGCTTGTCTTTCTTCCAGGAGCTGATGATTCCTTAAAACTTACAAGGGTGATAGTCGGTAGAATAACTCGGCGTTATAAATTTGAAGAAAGAATCTACAAGCTGCGGTTTGTTTGAAAGTTGCTCGCATTTAAAGACCCTGGTCTCTCCTTAATTTTGTTCATGCAATGAGCACGCATTTGTTTTTAGGACCTCGCTTGAAATTGGCACATTTAGCTTTCTTTGATTAGGAACCACTTGTAAAAAGCTTTTTCAATCTTGCGATATTCGCAGCCTTTTAACGTAATCCTCTTTCCGGACGCATTCAGCATTAGAAACAAACATTCTTATTGTATCCTCTTTTCGTTTAATTCAACTTCCTGTAGATTTATGAACATTATTCTCACATCATATTGACTTAACAGCACTTCTTTCACTTTTATTTCTAATTGACTTTCTCAATTTTGTTTGTAATACCTAGTTTTCGAAACACACAAGCGACCGATCACTACCTTCAACAGCACCAACAAAGTCATTTGTGACCAGTGGTTAGGCATCTAGCCGATACCGAGGCAACATCCCTCATGGACCGCGATTGATCTTCTGGTCACATTTATTAGATCTGGCTTATTTTTCAATGATGCTTATCATCGAAATGCGTTTACTCGTATAAAACACCATTTCAACAAAAGACAAACCCGTAGAGTTTTGTACTATTTATATTTTCCGTGAATTTTGAATTCTGAGCCCATCACACTCACTTTTTAACTAACAAGAAATTTCGCTAAGTCAAATCTACTCGTATATCCTTGATATTTTTCCATTTGAAGATCACACAATCATCAGCAAACCCTGTGTTATTATTATTGAAAAAAAAGCCTAGAAAAACATTTGCATGTCCAAAAACTCTCACGCTAAACTCTGTTCAGGTCATGTCCTGATGTACATACTCTAAACGACTAGAAGCAGCACACTCTGAACTAACTAATTTGCAACCGCTGTCTACGAACGCGATTCTTCACGAACCTGAACGTCAATTAAATTCAAATTTTCACTTCAGTGTCAGTTAGAAGTAGAGCAAGACATGCACGCCCAACAAATAAATTTTGCATCTTCTTATTTTTTCAGCACGACTTAAAACCAGTACAAGACAGAGGTGCGGTCTAGCAAACACAGTGACTGCTTTTTTATATATCTCATTAAGTCGGCATTCACTTTGTCTTTGCCAAATTACCATCAAGGTCCCGTGTCCATCTGATTAACTTCAAAACATTTATAAATAACCCCATGGTTCTCCTAAGATAGAAAGTGTCCGCTGCTGGGCGTACGTCCAGCAAGAAATTTGCATATCCATCGGATTAACATAAACTCTTCTCTCATGAGACAAGTAATTATTTCTTTTTAATTTGACTCTAATTTGAAGACGAGCCCCACTATCCGAGAATAAGTAGCATCGATAAAAGTCGTCTTTAACAACCGTCAACTGGGACGTATCCAGTACTGTAATTGAAATTGCCCGTACCAGATACCCCGTAATTTATGGGAACACTCACACCTCGTTGCAGCACACAACCAGAGGTTAGCACTCGAGTCTTGGATAATGACTCTCTAATCCGTCAGACGTCATCACGAAGACACCTCTCTCATCCTGAGGAGGTAATTTGAAGTCCGCCTCCGAACATCTCGATCATGCCTAGTTCTACTTCCCAGAAACAGGCACCAATTGCTACAGCGTGAACTGTCAATTAACATTTCAGAGCTCATTCTCCACAGGGGTCGGGCACATATCAGCGAAGTTCACTTCGGTAACCCCCTCTGACCCAAAGCCTTATTGCAACATCCGATAGCTGCAATTGTCATTGTCCGCTTGATATGAAATTAATTTCCAACCGAGAGGAATTGAATAAAAAACTCACTTTCCCCTTCGATGGCTGCAAGCAACGACAACACAACTTCGAACGTTTCGATGAAATGGAAAGTCGAGGAAAGAAAAGAAAATTCCTTAATCCGACAGCTGCTGTCCACAACTAATGTTGCGTTCAACTCTGACGCCACCACGCTCTGACGCTTGAATCCAACTCACCGAACAAATGGGTTCACTTGGGAAGGTTAAACGGAAGGTCTTCCGAGTGAAGATGTGTCCATGCCGATGGCATCCGCACACAATGTGTTTATGCATATCCTCGGTGTTTCAGTGAAAGCTACAGGAACCCTTCCGGTGGCATCCCCCGCAACAGCTCGGAACCGGTAGGTGCTTTGTATGCGGAATATCAAAACACCAATTACGAAGAAGATACAATCTCCAACCATGGGGTACGGGTGCTACGAACTCGGCATTGGATTCCATAACAATTACCTGAAGGAGTTGAAGTTGAACAGCATCTCCACCGCCACCACAACAGCCACCATCTCCACCTCGCAGAGTGTGCAACTAAGTCTAAATGTACGTGCAGGAAAAATGCATTTTTTTTTGTCCGTTTTCCATTTCATTTCCATTTTTCATTAGAGTTTTCCTCACAGGCCCGTTCCGAGAAGAAGTTAGTGAACTTCCACCGGGGACACTGCACGCCGAGCAGCCGTAAGTTGATATCGATACCGAAGGTAAACTACCTTGGCCATATCTTGAGATAATCACACTACTTCCAGCCAGATACAGCAGCAGTCCCGGCAGTGAGGAAAAAAAAAAGGGAAAAATCCAAGTAAATGTAATTTCACTTTCAAACGAATGTAACCGAGCCATAACCCGTAAGCCGTAATTTTCAATGGGTAGCTTTTCACGGTTGATGAAGTACATTATCTCCTCTGTGAAACAATGGCGGTTGTTGGTATTTTTATTTATCGCTGGAATAAAATAAAACTAAATGATTTTCAGACATTTATGTAGATTGTGGTTAAGCGATACTAGTTTGTGCGCCGACGACTCCAACTTGCGGTGTGCATTATGTTGGCTAATCGATGCGGGCAAGCGAATTCGTGTGGCGTTTCGGTTGTAGCTGTTTCAACCTACACAAGTTATGCTGGGGAAAAGGAAAACTTACTGCCTCTCGGATGCAAATGCCATGAGGGGCCTTGTTGCCCATCGGTGTTGGAGATTGGCTGATTCTATGAACATTAATTGGTTACGCTTGTCTTGAATGTGATTGAAAGTGAATGACATTCTTGTGGAACTTCCGGTTGATAATTAAATGTCACGATTTTGCTGGGCTGCTTTCAAATTCATTGAGCCCCTGGGATAACCTCTCAGTAATTTCTTAGTCGAGTTGCAAGTCTGAAAGCACACGCAGTGTATACCTCTTGGGTGACTTCATTAAGTCATCTTAAAGCCAAGGGTGGTCGACACCAGTTTGATAAGATAAATGTTGCTAGTCGGACACAAATCAAAAACCGTTCAAATCTTTGGTATGTCTAAAGACAGATGCATAAAATCAGCCACTACATCGTACCACCCAAGATGTCTTAAGGCGAAGCGTGAAATGAAAACTCGTTCACGCGCGAACGACTTCGTACAATTGCAATAATTTGAGGCAACACGAAAGATTGAGCGAAAAAATGTGTTTTCTTATTTCTTCATATCTTTGGATTGAATAATCAATCAAAATTAATCCACTGTTTTGGTTTCGGTTAATGGCAAATGGAGGATGTAAAATGGTTGGATCGTGTAAGCGAATCATGTAAAAAAATCAGTTCCGGTTCGAAATGTAGCTAGCAAATCAAGCTAGCAACGTTCGCTGTAAAGCTCTGTCAGATTTAATCCAAGTAATCGATGTTCATAAGCGTGATCCTGAGTGCCAACCTGAGAATTTTGCAAACTGAATAAGGCAAAATTCGGCTTTTTTGTACATCACCCTACTATAGGGTTGCCAGAAAAGAGCAAGAGGGAAGAAATTAGATAAAACAACAACGGTATGAAATATAAAATTGATTCCTTCCTCTTTATTTTGAAGTTACATTCCTGCCATTATGTATGGAACAGCAATAAAAAAAATGAATGGCAATAGCTGTCGCGTAATTCCCGTAATAGCGTCTCGAATGTTGGCTTTTGACGATGCCCAAGGAAAATAATTGAGTGGTGTTCAGTCGTATTATCGCGACAGACAATTTATGAACGCTCGCAAATTCCTTCACAACTTCCAGCTTGTACGGCGACTCTATTGCCCCATCTACTCTGCATATCTCCAAACGATCTTGGCGACCCATGAATATGGGAGTATTCCAAGCAACGAAAAAGCCAACGGATTAACTAAATAACGCTTAGTTACCAGCCAAATTTCCCTTCGTATGGGTTGAAAAATCACTTCTAGTCGAGAAATAAATGAGGACAGCATATATATATACGTAGTTTAGTTTTAGGACCATAGCAGCTCCTACTTAGAAGCAAATGGCATTGTCATCAAATAACCTAACCGTACCCACAACAACTGAAAAAGAAATAAAGAAAGGTATCAATAGGTGGTGTAAAAAAAAAAGTAAACAACAGAAACATACATATGTATGTATGTAGGTGGCAGCATACCACAAACTAACAAATATTTGTATTCCGTAACCATTGTAATTTACATTTGTTATTTTAACTGAAAATAAAAACACATGATTCCCATCGCGTTCAATTATTTAAATAAATTTTAAATATTAAACGGAAATGAGCACTGCCCAGCAAACATCCGCAATGATGTGCAAATAAAATACCATCGCAAAAACCCTCAACTGAAACAGAGAAACGGATTTATTCATCGTTTATTTGTTGATTTAAATTAATGGTGTTAATTTATTAATTACTCTTTCCGCAGCCATTAAGTTGACATCACTGTGACCAGCAGCACCGTCTGCTGTTGTTAATGAAAATGCTTAACAAAATTGTAATACGTCGCGTCAATATTGAATTATGATGCTTCGAGAATTTCTGAATGTCTGTCTCATAGGTAAATTAAAAGCGAATAAAATTGGATTAAAAGTGTTATAAAAAAAAAACGGCCTGTCCTTCATAAGAGTGCGCTATGAGATTCGATGGATGACTAAGGTAAAGAGGAAATTATGACTTTATCGAGAAAGGGGACATCTTATCGAAAAAAATCGGTTTCGAAGAGTAATTCTGATTATACGGTAGATACGTCCCAGAAAAAACCGTGTAAAAAATACATGAAGTAAATATAAAAAAAAAGGAATTGGTTCCTTGTAAAAAGTACTATGGTACTATACTAGTAATATGATAAATATGATAAATATGATAAATGATTAATAAAAAAAAATACTATGAGATTCTTTATAAAAGCCAACACGAATTTGTACATAAATGCACAGTTTATTGCATAAAAACAATATAAATTAATAAACAAAAATTTAAAAAAATTCAAGATCATCGTTTATGGGTCATGAATATACATATATTACGGTAATTAACAATATTTTTTCTTTAAATTTCAATCAAATAGATTTTTGTATACGTGCTAAATCGAATGAAATCGTGTAAAAACGGAATCATTTTTTTTTTCCAAACTGTGCAAAAATAGAATTGAGTACACCAATTCTCATTCATTTCAAATGACGTGAAAACATGGACTTGCAAATTTTGAAAATCCTTAAACGAACTTTTGCAGATCTCTGTGAGTGCATTAATAATCAAATAATGAAGTTGAGACGTGGATTTCCGAAAACTTTTTAAAATATCGCACATTTAAACTATAAATCTCCGAAAAATTTCCCACTGGGATGGATCAATCCACACAATCTAAAGTATTGTCGCTCACATTCCTTTCATCCCTTTACGGGCACAAAAAAACCAACACACAGTCATAGGGTGTGGCCACCCAGCAGAAAATTGTAAAGGTTGTTTTTTTAGAGGTATATACCCCCCTATTACTGTTGGCGAGCCGAACGTTCGATGTGAGTTGTTCTGATTGGCGAACTAACGCTTTCGACATACTACGGTTGGCGAACTTAACAAGGTGAATTCGAAAATCAGTGCTGCCATGCAAACAATAAAAAAAAAGGAATAAATAAACGTCAAATCATGAACATTTGAATTTTATTTTAAAATGAAAACTACAGCAAAAAAGTAAGAATGCTTCGACCGCGGAAGTGTATTCGAGACAACTCCAATGTCTTGGAACTCCCTGATCATCTGTAAGTAGAAACAATAAGTTGTTCCGAAAATTATTTCAAAGCTTAATTTTTTTAGTTTCAGGTGATATTTTCGACTGAATAAGGAAGCGTTTCTCTTTGTCTTCAACTTATTGGAAAGTCAATTTCAAAATTCAAGCACTTCTTCAATTCCTGCAATACTAACGTTAGCTTGTGCCCTCAGATTTTTTGCTTGTGGGAGTTATCAGAGCAGTGTTGGAAATGACTTTGACTTAGGCCAGTCACAATCCTCGGTTTCCCTAGTGCTGAAAGAAGTTTTGTGTGCAATTGAAGACAAATTATGTCCAACATGAATTAGTTTAGACGTGTCACCAGAGGAAAAACAAAGTGCGCGAAACTACTTCTTTTCAATGTCTGGCGATGTCGGACAAAATTCTTTTCAGTTGCAGTTTGTCCCTGTAGCAACCGAAGGCGTTCATTTTCACTACTACCATTCTTTGTTGTTCTTTTCACTGGTGGTGGTGGTGGCTGTTCAGCGGCTTCCGCAAAGTCTTCTTGAGGCAGCATTTTAAGTGCAACTGGTGCTTGTGTGCTTGTACTGGCTGATAGATCCTCAGTTATTTGGCTAGATGAACCAAAGAACATACCTTCGGGCCTTACAGCTTGCTGAAGTCCGAGCAGTTCATCGACAGCTTGTTCCAAATGAGTTAACGGAACTTGAGAGTATTTGCCACCACCAGTTGCGACCATTTCGGTTTTATTCATCGAAATTTATCTTATAAATCCAGCCAAACCTGTTGAATATATAAAAGTTTTATTTCGAAATTTTAGTTTTGTTTTCCTTAATTCAAATATCCAAATTACCGTGTGCCAATCTTTTCCATCACGGCTAGGTGGCCCAAGTAAGTTGAGGGTTGTAGCGAACTGGTCCCAATACTCCTTTTGGTTGTTTTTTTTTTAAGCACCAAACTCTCCAACACCTCTCTCCAAATTGGGATTTGATACCATCAGTTCTACTAACTTTTCGAACTGATTTTTATTCGTCCTCTTGCAGCTCAATAAAATAATAATAATAAATGTATTATTTCATAACAAAATTAAATATGAATACCTTGTTCTAGTTTCCGACATCGTTCTTTGCACAAGGTTCGACCGTTTCTCACACTGCCCTTGCCGTTCGCCAAATAACAACACGAATAACGTTAAATTTAACGAAAATTCGACAACTGCAATGGAGTGAGATCAATCTTCGAAAAATGTTTAACACTTAAGTCGAATCAAAGGTTCTCGATTCGCCAACAGTAATACCAACTCCTCTCACTCACACATTTATTCGTTCGATTCGCCAGCCGTAATACTTGAAATGAAATAAAACAAACATGATTTTTTTTTAAATTGACATGAAATTTACTTTGTTCGAAAGATAATCTTCTATCATTATAAAATATATTAAATATGATTTCTGGCATATGACCGCCACGGATGGTTGAGGTACAATTTCCGATGTCTTCATTTGTCCACATTTGTGGGCGTGCAATAACGCAGCGAATGTTGTCATCCAAGGGGTCAATCGTTTCGGGGTTATCGGCGTAGACTAGCAATTTCACATATCCCCACAGAAAATAGTCAAGCGGCGTTAATTCGCACGATCTTGGAGGCCACGGGTCCTTAACATGAAACTATGTGGTTACCAAACGTTTTCTTCAATAAATCAATTGTGGCACGAGCTCCTGCACATCATGGTTGTTCAATAGATGAACGAAAAATTCAGTAATCATGTCTCCATAGCGGTTACCAAGTACGGACCAATTATTCCACCAACCCATAAACCACACAAAACAGTCAGTTTTGGGGATGTCTCAACCTACACATGAGAGGATTAAGAATTTTTATTGACGTGTCCATTGAACCAAAAGTCATCGCTAAACTAAATTCGCTTCCGAAATTGGGATCAACGGCAATCTTGTTTTGGGTCCATTCACCGAATCTACGCCTTGCTATGCTAACTATGATATAGTAACCAACAAAATGTTCTTATACGACTTATTTGTAGCCCTTGTAATTAGCCAGGGCAGTGATCAAGACAGATGTGGTCGTTCTCAATCGTTTCGGCCTGAAGTTCTTCAGTCAGCACACGATGTTATCTTCGTCGTTTGAAGTATTTATGTTTGACTAACGTTACTACTATTCTCATAGTCTATCCTAAGGCACATGAAATATTGGCAACAAAATCCTGTGCACCCGCATGGCGACTTTGATCCCAATAGGCATCTGCCTTATGCGGTTTCTGTGAATAACCAAGCCATGACATCTGCATTCTTATTTAGAATCACTCAGCTTAACTGAATATACAATAATACAAGTTCTTAGCAATAAATATTATTTTACTTTTCCATAAAAATATCAAATTCGCTTTAATCGCATTCATTTTGGAATACATTTTACGCAATCCAAATGTAAATTCCGATTAAATATGATTTAAATTTATATTTCTCTAATGAAGTCAATACTGCCAAGGCCGCCAGAATCTTTGGCCTTTTCTATTTCTTTGCAAGTTCATTAGTCACCCATTTAACTCTGTCCCCTAAACTCCGACTCGCCCAATAAATTTTTCCACACTCACACACGCATACTGCCAATGAGACATTTATCTGAGTGAGAAAACTTGCCACCTAAATCTACTCTTCAAACATCTTTCACTTTCCTTCTGACGTCCATGCAAAAGCCGAAGCCAAAGCCAAAGCCAAAGCCAAAGCCGGACTTCCACACGCCCAATGGCGCTGCCTGGTTTTATTTAATTGCCATACACAAAACTAACTCCAATAACCATTAATCTACATTAATGCCTGCTTATCTGCTAAACAAACACATTAGGCGCACTTCCCAGCAGCGGCGGCTTGCACTGGCATGCACAGCCGTCAGTTTTTCATGGTTTTCCAAACGGCTAGCCGGAATGAAAAGGAAAAAACTAACAAAAACGATTTTACAGCCCTCTCTAAAGCACAATCAGCATAAATTATCATACGAATGTTACTGCCGCCTTATATAACGCCACCATCAGCACATAACCCCAGAAAACAATGCACTCGGGAGTAGCGTGCGCCCATCGTCCATCGTCTATCACCCAACCGACATCTCCAAGAAGCGAGCTCAAAATGAAAAATCAGACCCCATGGTGTTTATTTTGTTTAATTCGAATCCATGAAATCACGCGATTATAACCAATTACAAAATAGCAATTGAAAGCCCTCTCCCGACTCGGATGCACACATCCCACGGTAACCCATGCATTTCTCGTTTGATGCATAACACTTTACCATCTCCATCATGATCATCACAATCGTCATTAGCATCATTGGCGCACTGATGATGATGACGTTGGTGCTATCTTCGTTGGCATCATCACTGGCATCGACTTCTTCAACAAACAACCTTTAAAAGCGAATGGTTCGCTGGAGATGGAGTTATACATGACTACAACAAGATGCCATAGAAATCGAAAGCATTTTCCATTTCTTTTTCCCGTTACCACCACCACGGACGGATCCCCACGGCCGGGCCATAACAATGGGTACACGCGATGGCAACGGTGGAAAATTCGCTGCTCTCAGCCAGCCCCAGCTGTCAGTCTGGCAAGTAAACCGCGCGAAGCTGGACGGAACTCCAATTCGAATACTCACTTCCAGCTGTTAGTTGCAGTTAGAGTCGAAACAGGCGACGACGATCTCGTGCACGGCATCCAGCATTAGCCCTGTCTCTCGTATCTCTCGTGTGTGCTTCAGTGTTTCTGCGTGTGTGTGTGTGTTTGATTTTTATTGCAAAAATACTCATCGTATCCATCGGTTAAATAAACGAAAGATAGATACGTCGCTGTCGGAGTCATCGTCTTTGTATTCGTTATCGTATTGTCTTCGCTGTCATCGCCGTCACACATCGTAAGGGTGTTGCGATCAATGAACGCGTCGACATCATCATCGTCACTCGCGCTAAAGGTTAATAAAACTTTTGCTTTTATTTTTCCGATCCGATAGAGTATTCTATTTCAATTTTCATTTTCATCTCCATTCATCGCCATTCGCATTGTATTTGTGTGGAGCTCGAGGCACGGGGGTTGCAAGAGTTTTAAAGAATGTGAGAAGTGGCTTGATTTTTGCAAAGTAATTAAGACGAATACGTGTGCTGGTTTCTCGAAATAAACACGTAGTTTTGGTGTTATGCTCCAAGGACTCTGCACTGTCGCTGGAAATCGCATTTTTGAAAAGAAAAAAACAAAACGCAAGTCCAACAGACGGTGAACAGATTATGCAGCTAACCATGAAATTTGTATCTGTTTCTTTTTGTAAATTGAAAACCAGTGAAAGATTTAAGGTTGTGGACCATGTACAAGTGTTTTTAATCATTTCGGTATTTAGTGGAAAATTACCCTACGCTTCAGTCACCACTGAACTTAGCCTTTTGTCCGTAAACTCACTTTCGAATGATCACGTAAGATGGACAGCCAGAGATCCGTGAGGAACTGCCTACTTCCCATTGTTTCAAAATGAAACAAGACTGAGGTTCGAGGAAATGTCCACATATTGACACACTCACACTTGTGAAGTGAATTTAACTCGAACTTTCTCGATATTATTCGGAGCTTATAGTTGTAGCTTATAACTGCAGTTAATGGCTATTTCGTCTTTATTAACGCAAATTTGAACTTAACGACCAAATCAAATTGAAGTTGAGACATCCGTCAAAGGGGAACAAACGAAATCGTTAAATACAAAATATATTAATACGCGCAACATACAGAGCGTTGAACACATCCATTTCCACATTCTCGCTAGGGTCGAACCTCGTTCATCTGTGCAACAGGAGCAAACAAACTAAAATGGACATGTTGTGTAAATAACATCTATAGCACACGTTCTAGGTGTGTCGATTATGTGCATAACGACCGCAGGTTCTGCGCAACTGGCTGAATTTGTTTAAGCACCTTCTAGCTTGTTATTGACAAACGATTTTTCATCGATCTTAACAAGATCTCTAACAATGAGATCAATAGGCGCCTCAAATGTGTTTAAGTTGAAAATATTACTGACTGCTTAATCTTTTAATCTCTACCTTGGTTCAGCACAAAATCATAAAATTCCACGTAATCGACCAAGTGTGAGCTTTTTACATACAAAATATGATGCACTTATGATGTTGTGTGAGGTTCATTACAGTGAAATTATATAAGAGAGTATGGATGTTAACGGTTTAAAGTGATTGCCACACTTGTTTTGTACAAACAAAAATGAAAAATTCCACATAAATCTATACGAAATTTCACAACATTAATCATCCGAATTTTGTTGCACTGATATTCACTTTTAGTTTCAGTCCAAGTTGGGCCTCTTTAATTCGTTTTCGTCTAGTGGAGACTAGTGATGGAATTCAGTTATAGATTGTTGATTTTGAAACACAGTAAAGTAGGAAAGACAAATAAAAAAGATTGACTTAAGAATGAAGCTAAAGAGCACATTGTATTCAATTTCAACTTTTCTGATGGAATACTTTTTACGGAAGAAATTTATAAATAGTCATGATTTATATATTTACTTTAGTAAAGCAGTAATGTTAATAGAAAATACCACCCGAAAATATCATCAACCTTTATTTTACGAAATGTTGAGAAAATAGGATCTTCATATAATGACCTCCAAAAAATAATATTGTGCATTTAAAGCCATTCATAGTACGTACTATCATCAGCTCTCATCTTGAATGTCCATAGTTCGACCTAGTATACAACAACTTTCGTCTTCATCACTTCACATTCATTTCAAAGCTAAAAGCTTTAAAAGCAAAGAATTTCATATAAAAAGTTTGGGATTGCCATTTCAACGTTATTACCAAACCATTTAAATATCACCTATTGATGTTGCAATTATTTCAAGTGAATTATAATATACCGCGACAGCGACTCTTTACCCGTATTTTTTTCAACAACACAGATATGTACGTAATGCGAACAATAACCAACTGGTAATAATGCATACAACAGAAACCCATTGTCGAACTCATGCCCAATTCCAATTTTATATTTTAGTGAAAAAAATGATCACTTGAAATATAGGAAAATGACATGTTTTCAAAAATAAAATTTTTAAATGGTCAGTTTCAAATCAAGTACGGAACATAATAGTTTGGAGAATTGGAACTCCTTACACTTCTTAAATTATAAATTAATTAATTGAAGTCGGGCGACTTCAAAAACACAAATCATTCATTTCAATCCTACTTCACCTTCTATCTGAAGCAGCGAAAAAGCACGGGTACGCAGCAATTGAGTAGCTAGCAGACAGAGGATACCTCTCAACATGTCATCCAATCAATCGATTACTGTGATCCATAAACTCTTGAATGTCTAGCCAGTTTAAATTTAAATCGAATTGCAATTACTGCCTGAATGTGTACCACACATGTACAAAGATGTATAACATTTTACAACAAATTAAAAAATAACCCTAATTCTTGCAATTTAATTAAAAATTAATACTCCTATAAACCTGCATTAAAGTTTATGTACATAGTGAATGCGCAGAAATTTATCTCAATGATAGGTAAGCTATTAGTCTGTGAAATGTATTTTCCATCCGCCATGTCATGCTCAGACGAATCCGCCGCTTGAGTCGTTTCCATAGATAGCCATCATTAATGTTTGTTTGAGTCAAGTTACAACAACGAGCTTTCAGTTAGATTAGAATCATAAGACTAAATGAGGATTTGGAAGACAGAAACATGTGATCAACTCAAACAAGCTTTCACCATTCTTTATTAATACTCGGGTTCATCATGGTTACGCCAAAAGGGCTAACGGGTCTAGTCTCCTCACTGGAATTTAGCTGCCCCGCCCACTTACAATAATTAACATTTCCCTAACATCGATGACCCATACTATATATTCCTAACTAAATTGAAATCAAAAGTCACATTCTCCTTTTAAAGAGTCACAAAAAGCTTCTCATGCCCTTCAGCATCATACATTTTATTTCAATATCTTACATAGCTTCCTCCACCATACATCACATCACATCACATCTGCACTTGCGAAATCAACGAAAGGAATTCAAATGATTACTTTTAGCAGCCACATTGAGTACCCTCCAGTCACGGTTTCACACCTATTCCTCTTTCAACTCCAGCCAAGTGTGCACCGAAAAGAGGTTCCACTCCAATAGACAGACTCTAAAGAGGCCAGTCAATCCACTTCAGAAATATATCGCATCACACATTTTATTTCACCTATCGAATAGAAGAATCCAAACGAATGATTAATCGTTGGTATTTCTTTCATTCACCGGGAGCAAATGTGTGGAGCTTTCACAGCGAGTGGTTTTGAAATTTTGCATAAGGCCAGCGCAAGAAGTTCACTACATCCTGTACCAGCTGGTTAATTCATGCAGTTCACTTTTCCTCTCTCTTTCTCACTCTCGAGAAGTCACCTGCCTCAAAGCAAGGTTGTCAAAAATCATCAAGATGTGAGTATGTTAATCAATACAGGTGCACTGGGATATTCGAAAGTGAACAAAATACACATTACGGTATACTCGATATGCAGTCAAGCCCACATTTGCCCCGCCGACGACTGACATTTGAACCGAAGTGCAGCACTTGTGTGGTAATTCCCTTGAGGGCCTGATTGATCTCAGTTGTTACTGAAGAAGTTAAGCATCAGCTTTTGCTTGCTCGTTATGTAAACCCATTAAGACGTTGTGTTGTAACGAAACCTCATCCAATCGATTCGGAAGTGTTTATCTGTGGGTCGATGGGACGTAAAGTACTGCGTTAATGTCTTAATTTTTGGGTTTGTTATACAAGTCAATTCAATTAAATTCGAATCTGATTGTTTGCTTATGGCTTAAAGCCAGGTGCATAAGCCTCAAGTAGAAGTCAATTTGTTTCATATCAACAACCGGTGCCTTTTTGGCATGTGGCAGGCACGCTTTACCGTCGACAAGCTAAGAGCATTTTGAGCTATGACTGAGGTGCCACAGATTATGACAACAATTATTGTACCCTTAACACACATAACTAAAGAAAGAGTTATCTCGCTTTGGTTTACTGAACCAGTTCTGCTGGCGATGAAAGTGGTGTCTGTTTTAAATGAACATAACAATAACACTTTTCATTCCGACGACAAATCACCATGACATTTGTGACGAACATAAGCCGCAAATATTTGAAACCATCGTCTTTGGTGCGCCATTCAGACAGCAACCACAAAAAATTCCTCAGATTCTGGCCACAACGCTATGCGTCGTCAAAATGGTTCGTTTGACATACGAACCAAAAACCGCACTAAATAATTAAAGGGCCATTTGCAGTACCTATCGGATGCTGTGAAAATGCACATGTAAACGGTTAAAGACTTTCTTGAAGACAACGTCTTTGACTCGGTCCCAGACACCACGTCATGGAGTATAATTTGTTCAAGCATTTACATACATACTCCCATTTCTCATTTGGCACTTCTTCTACTTATGCAGATTTAAGAAAAAGAATACTTATCCAGGGAACGTACTACTAAACTGGGAAAAGTCAAAGAATTTGTGTTAATTGCCAGCCACAAAGTGGGGAATTTTGCGACAACAAGAAGAAGAAAAGTCTACATCACCTTGCGGCAGTTTTTAAACCGAAACTTGCGTGACCTCAAGCTTAAGTGCAATGTAGGAAACTGAAGAGTTCTTGCAACTTGTGCCTATCAAGTGAGTGTTCTTGAACGCTGCGGCATTCAAAGTGTGCTCCTCTCCACTGGCGCCTAAGAGCTACGTAGAAAGTTGAAATTATCACTTTCTCAGTGTACAATAATTGGTAAATATTGGAATCCGAATGGCTGCGATATTGCAAAACAAATTCGCGACTTTGAAGTTGAACTCTGCAGAGACACATAATGGAAAACTACATTTGCATGTTGATAAACAAAATAGATCTAGTTTTGAAATATTTTCATAACAACTTAATGTAACTGAAGCTCAATGGAATCGTAAAGAAAAGTTAAAGATTACTACCAAAAATTCAAGCAATCACAGGAACGAAGACAAGTGGCTAACGAAAATATTATTGTTTTGGAGACATTTATACCTGAGATCATTGACGGTCAAGATGTCTCCTTCCTTATTTCACAAGAAATAAGACGCCATGATGCCGTCATGTCATAGAAAGTGGATGTGGATGGATTGATGTTTGGTCGAAAAATTGTCGATTGTGTTCGCTCCAATAATCCAAAAATCTAAACACATGGTATTCCCTATCGTCCGACTTTCCTTAGCACAATATTTACAATCGCAAAAACAGTCGCTTTGACTCTCTGGCGATGTCCATTTCATCTGATCGGCGACGAATGGACATTTCTGGACATTTTCAGCTTAATATCCAAAAGAGTGTCCTCACGTTCAAACTTGTCCACAGTTCGACGAATTGCCTGCACACTGAAGCCGTGATTCGTCCATTGTACAGGATGCTATTTTCCTAAGCAAACAAATTACTAACTAAATTAAATTTGTTCATCTCTCATCAATTTACCAATTTGATGAAATGTGACTACTTCGAAGTCCCGACTTAAATCAAAGAAGGAGTTGTCTGAGCAAGTGGCTTTAAAAAAAATCCCTACGAATGAGGAAGGTTCTCTTTAACTTATCTACTGAATTCTGGGCTCCCTTTTCAACCTTATTGTTGTAGTTGAGTAGTAGTGGGGGTCTAATTGGAAGGCAAGCTATTCACAGTCAGACACTCATAACTTCCCTGAATGATTGGGATACAAGGGAAAACTTACACTCTCTGAATGTTCGTTAATGTATCGCCATAATTTCAACCATAGGCAAGGAATTATTCTTTTCAATTATTCTTCTTACTTCATTTCTGGCTAAAGTGTTCAGAAAAAAATGCGGAAGCTGACTTACGTTTTGGATACTCCGACTAAATAATGAAGGAAAACGTCAAGCAGAATAGAATTTTTTTCAATTTGCAAATGAAAATCAACAACATCAAAGTTCATTTAAACTTCACCAACTCTCTTGAAGCAACTCTTGAAATGAGACGTTGGGCTAGGAGCTATCCGCGAATGGTTGGATGAACTTACATATGAATATGTGAACACGTATGCAAATGCAACAGGTCTGTCCATCTTGTCGTGTTTTCAATATTTTGCATATATTGTCAGACAAACATACTTTGCTGATGATGTAAATGCATATCTGTTTGACTTGATGGAAATATAATTTGCGAAATATTATTCAAACTGTGTGACGAATTATTAAGACATGTCTTAACAAAATTAAAATAAAGAATAACGATTTGGTTATATTGAATTTTTTTGAATCATTAATGTGATTAATTTACTCATTTCTTCAGTAATTTTATCTACCATATTTGCTCCATTGTGGCGTGGGTATGTGCGTCGACTGCTACGCACTTGAATGTCCGTGCCTGGGTGCGATTCACAATACGACCAAAAATAATCATCTTCATAATTCGAGTCAATGACAATGCTCAGAGTATAAATGTCTAGAAAAAGCTTCTCAAATGTCAGTTCGGCGTCGGCATAAGACTGTAGGTCTCATACACTCATGAAAGAACAATAGCACGCACAACTCGAGTGGTTGCTGAGAAGCTTGCTCCATGAATACATCCAATAATATGATAATTATAATATGGGTGTCGCACGTGTCAGAAATTAACCTGGACCTAGATTCTACGACTACATCTACCATATGATTTAGAAATCTCGATTCTTAACCTCGTCTCACATCACAGTTTTAAGGCCTAACTTCCTTATCTTCCTATTACTCGTGCATTGAGCAGTATATGAGGTATTTGACACCCCATCACTAACAGTTCATCCGATAAGTAGATCTGTGTGCCTAACCTTAACCCCGTTTAATTTCTGTTGCATATTAATAGGCGGTAGGCCGCGAGTGCGTGATTACTTGCAACTGTATAATCCCAGATAATATTACGTTTATCTCCTCGGTTAACGAAACATCAGACTGTTTTTCTTCCCACGGAATAATGAACTATTTTCGTTCCGTAAGTACTACAACTTCTACAACAGTAAATTTGATAATGGTTCCAAAGGACTGTAAATGTCTATTGTTGCCCTCTACTTGTTCTGTTCTTTTACTTTTTCTTACCAAAACGTAATCATTATCTACTGTTTGAAGAATGTATTTGTTTATGAAAATACATTCCAACTAATATATGTAAATAGAAAATACTAAAGATAGTAGACTTGGGCAAAAAATCACTAACTCGCAGTCTGTCATCGATTGCGATTGAGTCGCAGGACATCGTTGGGCAGCAAACAGCGAAAATTAAGTAGTCGGAGCAAGGAATTTATTGAGATTTCATTTACTGTTCACTATGACTAGTGACTTCTGACTGTATATTCATACAATTCAGAATGATTGACTTAAAAGAGCTATATTTGGTGTGACGATATTTGGACAGGAGAGAATCGCATCATCGTGAAATTATGAATTCATTGATTATAGAGTACAATATAAAAAGTGTGCATTCGCAGTTAAAAATCACTGATTAGAATCGCGATCACAGGTGTACCTATGAATGTAAAATGGCAACTTATTCCAATTCTGCTTCCTGACACTAGCATAATCAAAATACATGTTCTAATGAGCTGTTGACTCCATAATCAGCTCTGAGTGAAATTTCTTGTCGCTTCTATTAAATAGGATCCGTGTCATCAAAATATACATTTTTTCAGAGATAACACCAAGACCTACTTTTCGTATTTCTAATCTTTAAATTCTTTAAAGTTGAAAGTGAAACTCAGCTGGATTACAATTCATCTCTTAACTCACAAAATTTCCATTATACAAAGCTCACTTCCTCTATTAAAAGTCTTCAAGACAAAAGCGGCAATTAAAAATTACAAAAAATAAGTGCATTAACTATTTAATCCCAACACCAACAGATACAGTCACCCACTAACCCTGTCATATCTCCCCTTTTTTTCTTTCCCATAGAACAATGCGTAATGTAAAAATCCCCAGCAAAAGAGCCAAAAAATAATAAAAAAAAACACACAATTCACTTTCCAACCGTTGGACAATACGAAAGAAAGTAAAATGAATCTATACAGGTACACACATTAAATAGAACGACAGACATTGCCAAGCAAAATAAAACGACAAACGAAACCAGAAAACAAAACAAAAATACGAGCGTTAAAATAACAGATAAAGTGCTTGCAATTACCAACGAAGATCCGTGTAATAAGCTCAAGAGGAAAGAAAGAAAGAAAAGAACAACACGACAACTGTCAGATAGCGCTTCAAAGACGTGTATACTTATTTATATTTTTCTTTACGGCGTTTAATAGGCGATTCCAGTTGGGAAGAGCCCGCCAATAGCGAACAATAGGAAATAGAAAAAAAATCAAGAACACAAAAATTAAGACAATGCTCATTATATCTTACGGCTATGTACGAAAATGATTTGCTCGTACTTCCTGCCTCTAACTATATTCGCTTGTATACACTCAACCACTGGCGTTCAGTCCTTTCAGTATTCATCAATGGCAGAGAAACGGAAATTTTCCAATCACGAGAAATACTTGAATCCTGGTAAGTACACACAAATAATTCTTATCCTTTTTATATCTTTAGGACGCAATCGTTCATACTTAGTAAACCAATTTTTCTGACATCCAGGATATCACTCTTGGCAAGAGCCTAAAATCTAGCAACAAGTGAATGGCTCTGGCTGTCTGATATCTATTCGGATCAGTATCCGTTCATATCGTCCCTGTGATTGGCAACAATTCGGAGATAGCCGTTCTAGGGCAACTTCCACGAAAGCTGTCGTCTTTTTCCCCTTCGAAGGAAAAATTGGGCCGGTTTCCGCAAGGGTGAATTTTCCACCATGAACATAACCTTCACACCAGAGTTAATGGAATAATCATTATCTCTGCTTCACACAGCCGAGAACTGGAAGAAAAAATTCCATAAAATTCGTATGCATACTCATTTAGCGCAACTCACAGTTGCGAAATTTGCCCCTTTTGTTTAGCATACTATTATTATCTCATGAACGTAGAGTAACGGCAACACTGCTGAATTTTTCTGATTAGTTCTACTCCTTGAACACTGTCGGTGACTCGATGGCGGCAGTCGGATGAATATGGAAGTTGTTGCAACGTAAGAAACAAGACAAATACACATTATTTCATAGCGGCCACTATAATTCGTCCTGGCACCTAAATGTCTGTCAGAACTCAAAACGCGGATGACAGGCTTAACACAGACCCGAAAACAAGGTGATTAAATTCCATCAAATGTGTAAACTAATTATCGTGCTCAAGTACTCGAAACCGTCTGATTACACGGTTTACTTGTGCAAATCGGTACATGTATTTCGCGGATGCAAAAGCAATTAAATGCAGAAAACTGTGAGATTCCATACAAAGGAAAGCCAATCCCAAATTCCAATCTCCTCAAGGTATTGAGAATCTACCCAATTACACTTAGAGAATTTCTATTAGATCCTATGTGTTCTTCTTCTGCTGAAAATTACTTCCATCATTCACACACACACAGTTGAATTCATATTCAACCCCTCTAACGCATTTCATGCGTACCCACTTACAATCTTAACCATTCCATGAACTTCAATCTACACCTCACACAATGCAACCTTTTCAAATTAATTTTTCCAAAGACGACATCGTTTCAGATTGTGGTTCTCGACCAGCTCGTCGACAGCCACGCTCCAGTCAAAGTAGCCCCAGAGGCAGTCAGCACTTGCACAACGATCGCATTCCGAAAATCATTGCCGGTTCGCCCACAAGAGAGGGTCAGTTTCCATGGCAGGCCTCCCTCGAACTGCTCCATCCATCGATGGGCTTCCTGGGCCATTGGTGTGGCGGTGTGTTAATTCATCAATACTGGATCCTATCGGCAGCACATTGTGTACACAAGTAAGTCCATACTTCATCAATCTGCCAGTCAAATGCGTGTCAACCTAACAACGTACCCTCTCTTCTTTATTCAATTCAATAGCGATCTCTTCAATTTGCCATTGCCACCGCTGTGGACTGTCGTTCTCGGTGAATACAACCGCGTCGTTGAGTCTGGCTACGAGCAGCGTATTCCAGTGGAAAAAATTGTCCTGCACAAGAGCTACCACAATTTCCTGCACGACCTTGTCCTCATGAAGCTGTCTGTACCTGCTGATTTGACCAGAAAGTCAAATATCCGACGTATCTGCCTGCCATTCATTTTCGATGAAAAGGCCCAGTCGAGTCTAGAGCCGTCGTCGTCGTCGTCATCATCGCTGGAGGACTATGATGTCGACACCTGGAATTCATTGGACAAAATGGATAACTTTCTGCGGAGCGTACAGACTCGGCAACGCAATATTACACTGCCCAGCATGAAGGAGCTGCTGACAACAAAAATTATGAGCCGCCTACGGATTAGCAAGGGACGTACCGGCAGGATGCTCAACCCCCCCGCCAGGCGCAGAAATGACAAATTCATGAGGGGACACATCGACGATTACGGCGATTATGAGTCGGGTCCCATGCCAACCCATGACAATGATGAATCGTTGGCCAAGCATCCGCCCGTCCAAAGTGAATACAAGGATCTGCCCTTCATTGATTGCGTCGCGACGGGGTGGGGCAAATCGAATATCACCGGCGACTTAACGGATATACTCCTGAAGACAAATGTCCCCCTACACAACAACGGCAGGTAAGTGCGAACCCCATAATGTGTGTTATTAAGCCTTAATTGGAACAAATCCATCCTCGCAGATGTAAAGAGGCCTATGGCAGCTTCGTGAAAATCCACAGAGGCCACTTGTGCGCCGGCAAGCTGAACGGAAAGGGCGGAACATGTGTGGTGAGTTCTAATTCTAACGTGTTACCCCTCATGAATTTCATTAAATCTCGCATTAATTAGGGTGACTCTGGCGGACCACTTCAGTGTCGCGTGACAAAAAACGGTCCCTGGATACTGGCCGGTATCACGTCATTCGGTTCGGGCTGCGCCCTGGAGGGATTCCCCGACGTCTACACCAGGGCATCATACTACATGAAGTGGATAAGTGATACAATTCGATCGGAATGAGATTTTAGTCTAAACCTTACGAGTATTTATTTAATTTATTTTCTTGTTTGTTATTACATATCTATCACTACACAGTGTTTTTTTTTTATATATGAAAAAGTACAAATACACACACAAAAGAATTATACAAAAATAACACATAAACTAAAAAAAAAAAACAGTTATCTGAAACCCCTTTCATCCACCGAAAGTCATATTCCGATCCCAAATGTTGAGTTCACTTAAAGTGTATAAAATATCACAGCATTGCTTTGTCATCAATGTCCTGTTGAGCCATGTTTGCTAATCGCCTTCGAATGTCTCGTTGTGGGTAGGAAACTCGTGCAGTCTTCTTGTATCTCTGGCTTCAATCCAATGCCACTTGCGTGCCACCCTTAAATTCAATTCAATTCTCCTCTGTCTGCACTTCAGTTAGACTTTGTAGCTGCTCGGCATCCTCTTCGTCAGCGATTTTGCTGATTTCCTTCTTAATTAGTGGATATAGATACACCCCCGAGTATCGGCGGATTTCCAATTTCTGGTCGATATCTCGCAGTGGCTTGATTGGTTTCTGCACACAGAGGAGCAAAAGGGAGGCGAATCCCAAGGCGGCTACCCCTGCAGCGCCCATCAGTATGGCGAATCCCATTTGCACGTAGGGGCAAACGTTGAAGAGTAGCTGCAGCATAAGTATCAGGTCAGGGGTTAATTTCTCCACACCCTGCAAGGACAATGGAAAAAAGAAAAGAAAAAGAAAACAAAAATTATACAAGCGAGCATAAGACGTGGTCCAAGGAACCTAGTAGATATACAAAGGCACAAAATTGTAGATAATTGAGTTGAGACGTCGACGTTTTGAATTGAAAATTGTTGAACGCCGAGCGCCGAACGGCGAACGAGCTAAACACCGTAGTAGACTACCAAACGAGGGATTCCCGTGGTGTTGCTGTTCACTTTCATAAATTTCGCCGCCTATTCACAGGCCATTCAAGGACATTAAGGTGAATGCTTCGAGAGAGAGAGAAAGAGGAAGCGAGACTTCTCGAAATTAGTGGTTAATTTACTTTTATTGCGACGTTAAGGTACACTTTGAGATGAAGAATCGAAGGGATCCTCAACGCTGATGTCTTTATTCGGGAAAGTTGGCCGTCTTAAATGCGAAAGAATAGCCTCAATTTGGAGGTGATTAAGGGAGGAAATTTCTGGCTGAAGTAATTCATTTTGATTTCGCTTGCGTCTGAGAGAGGTTAGAAAATTCTATTCGTTTTGCGGCGGCTCTATTAATGGTCAGAGAGAAGTTTTAATTAGGTAAAGTGTGCCTCAATTTGGGCGGGCGTTTCATGGAATTCACACTGTATTGATGTTGAGTACTTCAATTTCAGTTTTATGAATCAAACAATAGGATATTTTCAGCAAATTCGACTGTTATCTTCATATCGCTGGAATACGCCAAAAAATGTTCCTACAAAAGAACTCAGAAGGGGTTAACAGGAAAACGAAGTAAAAACTTTGAGGGAGAGAAGGAGTAAAAACGGAAGAATGAAACTTAGTAAGTAGTTTTTCCTCACGAAAGTGGATTAAAAGTGAAAGAATTCAGACTTCAAAGTTTGTTATGCTCATGCACAGGGACGGAAGGACGTGACCATCGTTTTCATGGCACATAAAGGAGTTCTTAGGTAACAAAAGGAAAATTGAAAAAGGCTGAATAGAGCCATGGGGAAAATGAAAAGCTCTCAATTCTCCTACGGGCTCTGCTACTGCATTAATTGCAGTGGTCTCGGTGTCATTTGATGCAACATTGCTGGCGGGACCTGGGATCGAAGTTCACTTTGATCTGGCATTCCAAAGTCTGGTGAAAGATTGATAAGTTCTCCTGACTACTAGGTACTAACAGACATGTGCAAAACCAAAAAGGACAATAATTGAAGAGGAGACAACTTGCAATGAATACAAGAGGAAATAAACCCTGTTGAATATTGTAAGATTTGTTAATGAAGGCAAATGGAGAGCCACAGTGGATTTATAGACCATCGAACTTGGTTTTGACAGATAAAACTGAATATTAAGAATGTGACCGCCGTGGTATTTGCTTCAACTTCTCTCCAGTCACTGACAATGCTTATAGAGCTATTTGGAGTCGGCATAAAGTTGTAGTTCATCTCCATTCATGGGAAAACAATATCATCCACAACACGATTCCATGAAATTGGAGGTTTATGTCATGGGTATTTGGGCACTAATATTATCTTATTTGCATAGTATAGACGGGACAGAGGTATGTTCGCGTAGATCATTTATATTACGCAACAGATTTTTATGCTGTTGTCATCAGTAGATTAAGGAATTCAAGAGGAAGGTTCATATGTCTATTGCATTCTTTTGTGTTAATTTGTTGAAATATGGTTACAAAATTGTTAAGGATGTCGGAAGAAATCAAGCCAATTCAAAACGAACTCAAACTAAAATGCTTTCTTAGAAGAAAGATTCAGAAATCGTATCAGCTTTCCAGTGAGCTTTAGCTCTTTTTCTCTCTATCTTTGTATTGATTCTCAGCGTTCGGTATCGAAGCATGAAAAGTGCCGCATACACAGCATACTGGTATATATAGACAATTCGCCAAATTAAACTATGAAAGAAGCAGTCAAGTTTGGCGGCTTGCAAATCAGAATGTATTTGCGAAGATGGAAGGTAGTTTGAAATACTTAGTGCCAACAGGCTAAGGAAAAACCTGTTGCCTCGGCTTTTGTACATTTGCAATGAAAAAGAATTGCATCGAAGAACATCATTGTATAATGATGTTAATTAATATGTGTGTTATAAATAAAAAAAACTGTTAAACGCGCAAAATTTCACAGCGAAAATAGACCCACATTTTGTGCGATTATTTCGTTCTCTCTTTGGGACGATATTGCACACAGCCGCATATAACAACCATATCGTGGGTAGATCATGTAGAATATATATATTGGCTTCTGATGCAGTCGAAAGTTGAGATAAATTTTCAGCAGATCTAGACGATTGATAAGCCCACTTGCTTAGGAATAAGCTAATTTAATTTGGTTTTTGCGATGAATAGCATCATCACCACACGAGGTACCCAAGCAACAAATGCACTTAAAAAGAAGTCAACACTACTTGAGCTTAGTATATTACACATTAATTACTCGAGTTCAAAAATCTAGTATCCTAAAGCAAGAAGGTACTTTTTCTGAAGTGAATGCACAAGTCTCACACTCAGTTGGAAGTCTTCGGTCAGAACTTTGGCGATTTGTGTGAAAAATACAGCTTATACATACATTTTTAATATAATACATATTAATTTTTAATTTCAAATGTACAAAGGATAAGGTTTCAAGACAACCTACTACCTACTACTCGGAATAACTTCCATAAGCTAAAGACAAATGACTCGTCAAGTGCGAGATGTCCACACGGGCCGAAAGTGCTACGGCTCATTTCACGTTTGAAGGAGCAATTCTGAATATCAAACCACAAATTCAAGCTGTCAGTACGAAAGTTTGTATGTTTGTGAAGTTCTAAGACTTAAATTGCTGTTCCAATTTGAATGAAAGTTGAGTGATCGACTTCTTGAGTTCTGGGTTAGAATATAATATGAAAAAAACCCAAACCACGGGTACACATCAAATTCCAACGCCTACATGATCTAGAGCATCTAAATTTAAAATTTCGCCTCAATCGCTTCAAAAAAGTATAAACACAATTTCACAGACAGAAAGTACAAAGATTCAATTTTCGTTGACGAAACCTTAACAAAGAAGAACCAAGAGCACCAATTATAAATGTTTTCCTCCTTTAAAATGAATATTGACTTACAATATCAAACCAAAATATGGGGAGCACCATATTCTTAAACACGCTCATTTCCGAGTTGAACTTAATGTCATCCATCAGAAGATTGACTTGGAAACGTGTAAACACTCTCATCGGCACACCGAGTTGCTGTAATTAAAGAAATACCGATTTATTGACTTACATCACTAATAGCATCTTTTTATAGAAGCATAAACCCTTTAATGGTGATTAATGATTACATATCAAAGTTGTTCGGAATATTTTATTGATCAGAGAGTCACCAAGGGTTAGACTTTTTTTTCTACTTTACTTACCGGTTGGATAACAATTTCTGTACCATGTTTCTTGGGATCTGGTGTAAGACCGTCTATTTTAGCGAGCAGGCTAGGATCGCCATTATAGAAATGTGGAAACGAAATGGCACTAGGAATGTCTGCAAAAATATGAATTATTATTTGTTGGAAAACACAGGTAAGCTATGAATTTACTGTAGTAACAAGGTGTAATCTTCCCCAGACCTCTCTTGAGACAGGTCTTCTCCTTGCAAAAGCATGCTGTCTGCGAATCTGATACATTTGTATCGAATGCATATTCGGCTAATTTGAAGAAGTACGCGTCAACGCCGTCCAGTTTGCCTAAAAGTAAGATGTTGCAATACATGTGTAAGCATTTCAATATAATTTTTAAATGCTTTACAATGTTGTTCTTCGAACCAATTCTGTCAACTGCAAACAATGCTAGCACATTCAACGCATGGAAAGTGTCACTCATTTAAACAAAACACCCACAAGGGCCCACTTGCTACCAAAAAGACACTTACACATTTAAGTACGCTTTCAAAATGTCAATAATCGTTTCCTAGATATTTCTTTAGATTAGAAGGCACTCCAAAGAATCGCTGTGCCATCATTTGCATTGCGGACAACAAGTGTCACAGAAATCTAACACTTAAGCATCTCCATCTGATAAAATAATCAAAAATATCCGAAATCATCTAAAGTATCCTGCAATAAATTGAGTCTCCACTTATATTATAAGAATCACAATTCTTGCCACCACCACTTCATGACCCCAGTCATTTGGTCTGTCAAAGATGAATCTATGGCCCTCGAATCGAGTCGATTCCCCTGCAAACCACCAACAGCTAACACAAAAACAACCTCAATGCAGTCAACTCATATTTCACTGACCAGGAACAATTCCACCACTTACCAGGATGAGAATAAATGACCGGCAACGTCCGACAGAATGCCTTTCGATAAACCCTGAACGTATCTCCTGGTGTCATATGTTTCGGAAAGAGAGTACCATCAAACGCACCCTGTAGCGTGTTACACTCGGTATTTCTGCAAAATAATTCAATTCCTTCATCCCCATCCGGAAATAGAAGATAAATCAATTTTCACTCACATAGAACCCTCCTGGTAGCCCCAGTGCTTCAGTCCCTTCAATCCATTCCATCTGTCTATGGTAAAGTCCCTCACCCAGGGCACATAGTTATCGAACTCATAATCTATATTCGGCAAATCTTCTGCGCCCACATCCTCGTCATCGCTCGTCGACTGGTCCTTGCCACCTGGATTTCTTGGCAGATTAATTGTCACCAAATTGGAACCCTCATCAAACATCTGCCAGGCATAGTTAATGTACACAATTAGAACCCTTTTTCGTCTGACGGCAACCGCAAATTGCTATTAGGCCCACTTACCCGGTCGAGGAGTCCAAACTTTCGAAAATTTATCACACTTGGCAGCAACTTCGAAGCCATGTTCACCAATGGATCCTCGTAGCCCCACAGATATTCGTGGACACTGACTTTCAGCATAACTTGTGCATTGAATCGTCGTACCAGTGCCCTCACAGCGAATGCCATAAACACCGAGACACTCGATGCCGCCGCCGTTACCCCCATATAGGGAATGTTGGGTGACACTATCATGTCCGTGTGCGGGTCGCCGATGGACATCTCCCGCACGAACTTAACCTTTCGTTCTGGATTGTAGGAGAGTGTGTTGTTTTGGTTGAATGTTGCATTGTGATGCTCCAGCAGCTCCTGGTACACATACGGCCCGACCTCTTTGACTACCAGCTTCGGGTCGAGTCCCTTCACGAATCTGTCGTAGTTGGTCACATTGAACATGAACACCTTAATGAAGACGTCCAGCGGTGGTTTCTGCCACAGATTGTACAGAAATGATCCTGGGAACATTGAAAGTTTCTGAAAATGGAAATATTTTTGAAAACTAAAATCGACTTAGCAATTCGAGGGAGACATTTTCATACGTAATCTGCAACCATTTGAGTTGGATTTAGCACCACGATGAGGATTGCAATTCCGAGTAGACACGCGCCGGTTCCTGCGCATTTTAGTATTCCTGGAAAGAGAGTTGACTTTATTAGAACACATGTGACACGGTTTGTCGTCTTGATTTAATTTGACTTAATCTTACATTTATTGCTGACTACGTTAATGAGGGACCGCGTTTAATTCTCTCAATATGTACATTCTGATGTGCAATTGATAGACGTGTCGTAATATTATACGAGTTCATACTCATTAGGTGTTCAATATGACAGAAGTCAAGCCGGGCAAATTTATGTAAATTGTCAATATTAATAGACAGCGGTACCAGTTAATCTCGTTAGCATTTCCAATCGATTGTTCCGGTGGTATGTTCATTTTTTTGCGATTAGAATTGTGAGGGATATTGTAACTGGCCGGACTTTAACGATGGTCAATGGAGCAAAATGACGAAGCTTTGAACTGTCCACATTGAATTGTAAATGGTCTTGGAACGAATATGAAATACTGGTAATACATCCAGGCAAGAGACAATTTATAAAAATGAGAAGAGCGTCGAAGACAGAACAGGGCCTTGGGGATCACCAGCGTTTATTTGGTGGGTAACAGTCTTGAACGCATACAAAACAACATGGATTGTTCTGTTCGAAACCATGGAAGAAGAGATTAATCGATACAATAGCCACGTATTTTCGAGCTTGATGCCGAATTCTGTCAAATGCAATGGTTCCACTTTAAAGTGAGATATGCCATAAGATCAGTCAATGAGGAGCTTCCGCTATTTGTGTGTAATAAGCAGAGGCCTCCATGACCTTAGAAAGAGTCTCTTCTTTAGTAAGTGCTATGAGTCGGTACGAGGAGGATGGATTTGGATTTTAGGGACTTGGACATGGACATGGACATGGACACTAATGCTCCAGCCCGGAAAGTCTTCGACTCTGACCCCGAGGGACAACGCGATAAAGGAAGACCTCGCAGCTGGAAAGGGACCTCAATCAGCTGAACGGGTGAAGCTGGAAGTAACTAACACAAGGCCATACTAGATGGAGAGTAATGTTGGCTGAGACCCAGGACTGTAGCGCCAGCCAAAAAAGAAGAAGAAATTAAGTACCCGCTATTTTTGACAAATGACCAAAGTTTTCTGTCACTTTTTGCCGTTTGCTGATAAGAGAATTTCGTAGTCTTAGTATTGCCTTACAGTCATTTCTGGACCAATTAAACATTTGATTTTTCTTAGTGTGGTCGATGTTTTATATCCGGAAATTCAACTCTCTTATCCTGATGAGCCACTCTAAGATTGAAGTACATCTAAGCATTTAACACAACACACATGAACCAAGAAACAATTAAATTACCGCATAGTCATTTTCTTGTCTTAAAGTTTTTGTATAATAAACCCGTCAATGGTCAGCGTCAGTCATTTTTCCTTGAGTTCTTTTAAATATTACCACGAATGCATAAAGCACAATTACTAATTTTAATGTACAGTTCATTTAAATTCTAGTTAGCTTAAAATATTGTATATTCCTCGTGACCTTGTGATCTTGTCTCTGAAGTATTGTATAAATTGCTGGATATCCATCTTGATCGCAAGGCTTCGAATGAAGTCCGCACATTCTATGCATACCTTATTCATAACTTCCAGAATATTTGAAATTTTTTATACATATGTACATACATATGCACAAATCATTATTTAGTCACATATGTGAATGCTGCAGTCAATAACAATTTGTGGTCAACTCAAGAGCAGCTCAACTTCTTCACCCTTCAACCTGCGCACATCATGATCTCATTAGGTTTTAAGCGTTGTTTCTTTCTTCGCATATGCATATGAGAATCATTTGGTAAAACCTTTGTCCCGAGCACATGAATCCGATGTGAATTTATAGCGTTTCATAATTAAACAAATTAGACGTCACTAGACAGACGTAGATGACTTTGATGTCTGCGTCAAGTTTTCATTTTAATGACAATGCAATTTCATTTTAAAGTTAATACGTAGTGGCCATCATTTGAAGTCTGAAAACTTTATGATAAATTTCATGTGTTTTCTTTACTGGCAGTCATTTGTTAAATATTTCGTTTATGATCCATCATTTAATGGGCTTATTCCAGGAAGAAAAATGGTCAACAATAAAATCTACACAACTGACACTTAATGATGTTCTTGCAACAGATACTACATTTGTCCTATTGGAACCATGTGAATGTTTTATTATTGCCCAATTGTAAAAATGCTACTTATAGGTGTGCATTGTAAAATCTACATACAAAAATAATGCACGGCAATAATCAATCTCAGTCGTTCATTCTCAGCTACAAGGCTGACTAAAAATATTGAACTCAACTTTAATAGTCAACCATTTGTCCATAGTAACGATTGTGCGTAATGCGTTTTCTGGAAAAGAGGAGATACCTTTTTCTTTAAGTCAAAGAATGCGAGTCAGACACAAACTATAAAAAATAGACAGTGAACATTCAAAATAAATGACCTATTGAATGATGCAACCTCTTCATGCACAACTTATGGCATATGTGTCCTTTCGAAGCATAAAGTTGAGGTCACATTCTCTGGTCCACTTCAAAATTTATGGTATGTAAATTTGGACGGTGATCATTTTCTCAGATCGTAAATGAGATTGGTATTGACGTATAGCTTCAACATTTCTTAAGCCCTTAATAAAGCACTTTAAAAAGATTGTGGTCGCGTTTTTATGGACAATAACTTATTCCGGTTCAAATTATTCAAAGAAATACACATGGGCAAGAGCACCACTTGAAATACGTTCGATCACGGCCGATGGAACAACAAAACAATGCATTTGTTTAAACCACTTCGAGAGAAAAGAATGTAAATAAAGGGTGACCAGATAATGGTAAATTGTCCAATTGTTATGTTTCAGCAGCTGTCAAAGGTACCAACGACAGCCAGTTGTCAAAATATTCAGTTTGTAATTCCATTGTGCATCGTGATACGCTCGCCGAATAGACTGAATGAATATAATGCTGATAATGATAGAATATGTACAAATAGAATATAAATATAGTACCCGCATGATCCAATAAAGGGGTCGCGGGGTGAAACACCCACGATCTCCCAGCCACTTGACCTTCCAACATCGACTAAATTTTTGAGTTAGTCTAACCACCTCGTCCTGCGTCCAGATAAGCGATCGCCTATCTTATGTCTCATTCAAGGCACGCCACCGAAGTCGTGATGATGGGGTCATTCGTGCCACGTGCCCAAACCATCGAAGCATAGCCCTTTCCGTTCGAAGAAGCAGCTGCTCAACATTCGCGTACTGCCGTTTTTCTCACCCTATTATGCCAAGTAACTCCAACTACAATCTCATTTAGGCAACTTGTATTCGCGATCTTATTCTTTCAGTCATTACCCAAATTTCATGATTATATGCCAGAGTTGGCATAAAAACTGCTAACTTGGCCTTGACACCAAGCTCGACCGACCTGACTACTGATCTTCCTGTTTCTGTCTGAAAATTGACCCAGCTTGACCAAAACTTATATAGAAAGGGTGGATTAATGGTGAATCTCTTATCACTCGTGAAAAATACCCCGAAATACTTAAACTTCTCCATCTGTTCAATGGGACATCCTGAACTCGACCAAAGCTCTGTAAAGAGACTAACGCCTAAGTGTAGCGACCACGAGAAGCAGAGCCCCCGAAAGGAATCTAGTCCCCCTGATATTCTTCTTCTCTCTGATGGCTTCTCGAACTCAGGGTGTACCAAGCAATACAAGTAGTTCTCACTAGTTGCTACTCCAAGCTGGTTTATTTTACAAACATCTCGTACAGAGGCAATAACAGCTCTTCAATGGCAGCTTTAACTTCATCCAGGAAAGCCGCGTACTCTGACTCTAGATTTAGTGATTACACCTGCACCAAAATCAAAGTTAAGCTTTCAAGATTGAGCTTTAAGAACCCGACTCTCCTTCCTAACTGTATCCACTCCAATATCCTGCCTGTCAGCCTGGGACTCTCCCGAAAGGAAGAGTTTCCACCACACTTCTAGTTCTAGATCATCTTTGCTTAGTCGAAGAAATGCCAGGTTGCTTGTACCTTCTTAGGGCTACGCCCAACCGGCTGCAGAGTGGGACAGGCCGGCCACCAGGACAGGCCTAGCAGACTGCCACCATTCAAGCCTGGTTCCGAGTGGAGCTCTGGCACACCAGAGTAGGTGGTATCCGATGTCAGTCTTTGTCTTATTGTCATAAGATTTGTTTGCCAAATTTGAGATGTACCAAATAAATTCGAAGACCTCAAACCAGCCGGGGGCCATTGTTACTCTTATTCTTACTGATTAAACACGATTTCCAGTACCTCTGGTAGGTACTTCAAATCCGCATTGTGTCCTCGCTTTTAAGGTAATTAAAATGCGTTGGCGCATGTTGTCAATTAAATAATAATAAGCTACAAAAATGAGTGCCCTCATAAAATTAAATTCCTACGTTACTTCTGTCATTTTATAACATTTATACTTCTGTGGATTACTCATAAGTCTGTGGTTCTTGCCAAATCAATGCCAAATATATGTATGCTCGACCCCAGATGATGTCAAAATTATTTTCAGCAATATAAAGGATATAAAGTAGGAGCTAGAAGAGGTAGAGGTCTGTATTCTATATAAAGGGTGGTTCAATTTGAAGGGCCACTGTTGATTTTGAATAAAACACAAATTATTTAGGAAATTATTGTCATTTCTTTTTATTATGATAATATTGGTATGGGTCAATTATGTATGGAACAAAATATCGGCCAAATGGCAGCCGCGTCCTCGGCGGCACACCTTCATCCGATGGTCCAAATTTTCGATGACGCTGAAGCATAATTGAGGTTCTATGCCGTTAATGTCCCGAATTATCTCATCATTTAGCTCTTGAATTGTTGCTTATCGACGTACACCTTTTCTTTGAAATAACCTCAAAGAAAAAAATCCAACAGTGAATCACATGATCTGGGCGGCCAATTGACATCGCCACCACGTGAGATAACACGGCCATTGAATTCGTCGTTTTAGTTTTGTTTAGTAGAAAACTCACTTCAAAAACTCTTGTACATCAATGTTTCCTCGAGTTGAAGATGCAATTGAGTCTCTCGAAAGAGCAAGGTAGCTTCGTACCTAGCGTTGATCATTCTAGAAATTGTTAGATCTTGGGTCAAAATCTTCCAACCGTGTGGGCTCGTAATTAAGCGTTGCAAGTTAGTTTGCTATTGACACTTCATTTGCAGCTCATTGTGAGCACATTGGTGAACCTGACCATACTATCAGATCTGGAAACCGTGTGAGCATAGTTAAAGGGAATTCTTACCGCTTTCACCTACAAGGATTTTGTTTAACACGCAAATTTGAGTACCACCATAATATGTACATAATATTTGAATCTGCTTTTTTTCTACTTATACAGATCATTAGTTTCTTCCCAATTACTCTATACCTACAACGTTCTGCACACAATGTTGTTACTAACTTCTTGAGCTAAATAAACAAGTATGTGTGGCCCATATAGTTCGTGATCGAACGTCATTAAACATTGATGATGCGGTTTGAAACAAAATAGCTTACAACTGCTACCAACAGCTATCAAATTCACCAAATATTTGAATCGCAAATCGTGATTCCACGCGATCAACTGAGGCCCATTATATTTGTCTTCATCTAATTGCATTCGCTCTCGAATCTTGTTTAGACTAATAAATTGAAAATGCATGAGATTGGGCTCCGTGCCCAAACCAGAAACCATAAAATGATTAATCGCCGCCAAGCCAAAACTAGTCGCAGTCCCTTCGGATGGCCCCGAAGCTGCCGTCAACTGCATAATTAAGTAAATCATCTCAGCCCACAATTGCTGCTCATCCCATAAAAGAGAGATAAGCCACCAATGGAAGAGCCCACAAATAATTCCACCAACCTTTGCCTTAAAAGGGCACAGAATCCAAGAAGAGATGCGTTGCCCTTTGCTTTTCCACCAGACCGGTGGTATTATTTTGTGGGCTACAAGGTGAAACGTCTCGTCGATTTTCAAGCCCATTCAGAGGTAGTTTACAACAAAACCCAATCCGTTCGGCTGGAATATTTGTGTAAATATTTGGATAAACCCCCCGCCATGGCCAAATCAGACCGCACTTGACCTTAAGATGCAGCCAACCTCCGTGGGTATCTCCGGGCTGGATGTGTTTTTTTTTTTTTTGTTGGCGGTGATTTGATGTTCGAGTCACGTCTGCTTTCAGCTTAGCGGCAAGATCTTGTGTGCCGACGAAACTGAATATAATAAAAAATAAATAAAATGCCAGCTGCAGCTGAGTGATTACACCGCCACCGACGACGCTGGTTGCTGTGCAACGAGTTTGTGGACTGCGAGTCATTTCCGTTTACAGCATTCGCCTTGCGTAACTACATGGGTGCATCCAGCAAGAACTGAAAAACACATCGGCGCGCCGCCGCGATCGGTTCAAGTTCAGTCGATCGATGACAGTGCAAGGAGACAGCACGACGCACCACCTCTTATCGGATCCGCAAAGGATATCCCCGGTGAGCGATGATGAATCGAGGCGCTGGCGAATCAAATTGATGGGGAACTGAACTTGACATATATTTGATGTTGGAGTGCTTTTTTAAGTACGTGATATTATTGATTCGGATTTATAGCGATTGTCTGCTGCCTCTCCGGCGAAATTTATGGTCGATGTGATTGGACGCGCTTGGGCATGGTCATGTTTTAATTGGAATTCGTGGAGGCAGCGAATAGCTGGGCTTATGATGCAACACTCCTCGCTGACTGAATTGTGCATCGTATTGTGAGTATGACGAAAGGTAGACCATGCGAGCCGATGAGGTTTTCTTAAATTGCTGAATGTTATCTTGATTAAATTTTCTGTGGAATGTAAATCGAAGCTCTGAAACGTTGCGGCTGACTCAAGTGGAGTTTTAATGAAGGCATTGTGTGGTCGAATATAAAAAGGTTGAAATTGAGATCCATTATAATCAAAAATTCAGAGGTCATGAGATAGTGAAGTCGGCGCGACAGTGCATTAGCCGATCACACACAACCGCTCAGAGTCGGGAAACAATTTGAATTCCTTTTAAGGGGCGCCAGTAGCATCCACTAACCAGACTGAGTGACTTCTTCTTCAGATCAAAACTTGAAGAGCGTCATTTATTCATCTTTACCTGTTCTTGGCCTTCAGGAAGATGGTACAGTCAACTGCAGATAGATACCTCTGCAATTAACCAACTCGATTCTGTCACTTTTTGCTCATAGGTTGATCTGAGCTCTCGTCTGCATCTTTACGAAATAGTCAATTGTTTTAAGATTTGCTTAACTTAGTTGTTACAATCTTCGTAATGGCAGAGCAGAAGATTGGTTGTATACCTAACAAACCTGAGAGGGAGTTCGAGGAAAATGCCAAAATATGACCAACAAAAACTTCGAGTTAGTCTTCTTTCTTTTGTTGTCACACATAAAAATATTGAAACCGCACTTCAAGGAACGATGCTTTCTGTTATTATCAATATGGGGGCCCGGCGAAAAAGCTTGATCATTTAGGATTCCGTGGCCGAACAAAATTGGGAACATCTGCCCTAGAACTTCGAAACACACCACGCATAGAACTGGGATATCTCATAGAATACGCATAATTTCGTGGAAAAAGCAACGATATCCGTATCGAAAATTAATGACATAAGTAAACAAATCCAAATTAGTTCTACGATTGAATCATTTGAGATCCATTCTTCACGCAATTGTCTCAAATTCACGACCATCGACAAAATCAGGCATTGGTGTTCTCTGGGCCCCGAGATCGACAAAGAAGAAAACTATACAATGGAGCCGAGGACGTATCCAATTTCAGATCTGGCCCAGCTGTCAACCGACGAACACCCCCTAGAACTTCGGAACATAAAATCACGCACATACCCGCAAACAGGGCTCTCAATATGAAAACGAATAAAGAGAATAGTATTTTAATTCGCACGCATCTTGAGGAGTCATATAAGAAGATGAATGGAAGACCCTTACAACAACTTTAGGTTAGTATCCAATGACGACATAGAGTCTTGAATTTCAGATTTCTTCAAGGAGATGATGAGGGGCGAACATTATATCGGGTAATCCAATAATGACTTAAGGGTAAAGGATGAATATTTAAAAAAGATCATTATCATTAATGTCTAGTACGGCGCCTAGTACAAAAAATGGACTGTGATCTAGCGGTGATTTTTATCAAGGAAAAAGAGATGGTCCAATGCAACCACCGGTATGAAAACCACACCATACAGTTATTTTTTGTGGATGAAGTGGTGTTTATTGCTACATGCACTTCACCATGATGAAAATGTTTTTTTCACTGAATGTTTTGACATTTACAACTCGTCATTGGATTGTGCGGTGCGATCACAGCGAAATTTCAAAGTATTTTTGTTTTTAAAATTAATTTCAGAAAGCCTTATTTAACTCACTTTATTGAATTTCCACATCCACTCGTGATAGAACAATAGCACGCACAACACGAGTGGTTACTGAGAAGCTAGGACCTGGCCCTCTACTGGCTGTAGCACCACCCATATTATATTATTATTATTATTTAATTATTATGCAACAGTAATCCTTCAAGAAGATCATACAGCCTTCATTATCATGTTCTCGATACTGATGATGAGATGCATTCAAATGCAATATCTGCACCCACAACACTATCTATCACAAAGTCAATCACCCTATTCATTGCTTGTGGTTCACACATCTGCGGACATGACTATTTAAACTTCCGCAGATCACTGTTGATCTCCGTCAAAAGCTCGCCAACCAAAGCAACTAAATTCGAATGCCTGTCAAGTCTGTCGGCATCAGCATCAAATCCAATAAATACTCGAATTCGAATTCATACGAGGCATCACGTTATCAGCACACGTTTTTTAGCAAATGTCTCAAATGGGGTTATCGTCGAGCGTGTCACTGCGTCTGGCGGCAATGTGATAGCTGCACACTCTAAAGTAATCATCCCAAAGATCAACACCATTTTCCACTAGAATTCAACTGTTTAATTTCATACCGTGCTTGTTCACACCGAACCGAACCCCATCTGCTAATTATAACTTGAATACCATTGAGTGTTTAACATATCAGTTAGACCGATCACTAGGGTCAGGGAATTGCATTCGCATGTCGAAATAAAGAACTTTGGAAATCCCAAGTCCACCCCACCCGGTGATTGTGAATACAATGTTCGTGTAAACAAACTAATGCCGAGAGAATTCAAATATTTACGCAAGCCGGTGTACTTAACGTGTGAACAACGTGCAAGTTCACATCACTATCATCAACTCACCCTGGCACAAAGCAGCCAGACCCTTGCGAATCAATCACCTCACGTAATCTAAATTTCATTACTCGCCCGCCAGCCGATCTGTCAATCAATCCCAGGATCTGGAATCTTTGGACGGTCTTCGAAAAAACGAACACGATAGTGCGTCGGTAGACAAACTCGCATGACACACAGCACTTAATGGCATTGCAATTAACTCAAAGCACATAAATAAAGCCAAATGAACGACCCTACAACTTTAAGTCCACAAGTAAAGCAATAATTTTACAAAAGTTCAATTGTAATTAACCTGGGCAGAGTGTAGACTTGGCACTTACTCATCGTGCTCGGTGATTAAATATTCAAAAAAAATTAAACAAATGTGAATAAGTTAAAGGGCGGATATCTAGCCCGCCCCTGAGTGAGGATCTTTTGTTCGTGACAAGTGCCTGGGTATTACGTCTCGTCGCAGTCTGGCAAGAGGACAACAATGTAATGTAATAACAGTTTTGCGCACATTTGCTGAAAATGTTCGCCGGCAAATGGTCGCGCTATGAAATGCAGCTATTCAAGGGAATGATTTAATCGTTTTATTAACCCCCAGCATGTCCATGGAATAAACTCCAGATCGATGATAGACGATGCGGTCAACAGCACTCGTTACGTTTGGTTAGTTTTATATTCTATCGGCGAGTGCAGAGAGGTTCGTTGAAATCGCACTCGCAAGTTGCTTCTTGGCTGAACGGATGAATGAATTATTGATTAAACGGAATGAATGCTTCCACAAATTAATTCGGCGGTATACATGACTAAGTTTGTGCCTTATGTGGATTAATCAGTCAGACGTTTGTACATATAATTTACTGCCCAATGAAATGGTTTAAGGCAGTGAAATGGTTTTTAATAATTTGGCATTCTGCCGAAAAGCAATCAAAAATACGCCTATCTCTCTAAAGACTTTTCTCGCTACTAATGGATACAAATGTGCTCATCATATGCTTCGAAAGTGTAGTGGCTAAAAAGCTATACTGTCACTTCTTGCGATGGAGTCCGAGTTTTACTGGGTCTGGCTACTGCAACAACCATTCGACTATACGTTAGATTTTTCTTATGAGAGTGGACATGCCCTGCATTGCTGAGAACAACCACCGAATTCTTCGACAAAAGGGTAATGAAGAGAGAACATTTCATTTAATTTGATTTCAGTTTCAGAAGAAACCATGTTTACCTAGTGCACATACCAAGCCACAATCTGGTAGCTGCGCAGATTCTGCAATCAATTGCGGCCAGCTGATGAACGCTGTCCGTTAGACGTCCCAGTCGCCAAAATTCTTCCTCACAACTGCGAGCGTTGCGGCATGCATCGCCGTCTTGTTGAAACCACAGTTTGGATATCTTAGAAGATAGTGACCTTATATGTTTGCTTTGTAGATTTGGCGATGACTATATTCTTGCGAAATACACGATTCAGTTTCCATACGATCCGAGTTAGACCATTCCATCAAATTGTCTATACTTGATTTGAAGGGCCAACAGCCACAGGGTAAACCACAACCTAACATTACACAAAATTAATTGAGTAGAATCATTCGCAAATTCCCACAGTCACATTTATTACGTTAATTCGATTTATTAAAATGGCATACTTTAATGTTCGATTAAATTCAATTAAATTGTGAAAAGAAAATTAACGGTATTCGAATTTTGTATTAATTAAACATATTGCACATTCGCACCTACACACTTTGTCCTTCAAACCAGAATATTCTGTAATTTAGGAATTAAATTGACCAATGCATCGACTTGCATTTTTCATTTGAATATGTGACCAACTTTCGCCTGTAATGAATGTACATCATTTGCATTCATTGCTGACCACGAATACAAAATTAAATCCTTTTCAGTTTGATTGAATTTAATTGAAGAATAATTGTTTCACTGAATTTTAAGTTGAAAATTTGTTCGCATTCGCAGGTGTTACCTGCTCAATTATTTTAACAAGGTTTTTTTAAATTTGCTGCAGCATTTACAGGAGAACAAATCGATGTCGCACGCAAGTGGGGGATTTCCAATTATAGCAGGATGCGGGTGCAAGATAAACGTTGTTTCCTGTTCAACAATGGTACTCATTTAGAAATGTATGTATGTATATTATTCTGCGGTTTTCTTAGTTAATGATGGCGAGTCAGTTTTGATTTCCTCAAGATGGCTTTATTGCAATTACCGATAAGAATAACTTTTACCTGGAACAGTTGATAGTGGCCATATTGTTGAAGCTACATCTGTCATATGTTTTCCCAAATCACCATGGACGGACATAGAGTTCAACAACACGTGCAAACGATAAAATTGTTCATCCATCATGCGCAACTTTCCGTTACATGCCATCAATCAAATTCATCCTGATTTATGCAGCAGAGTGATGGAAAACTAGACATTGCGGATGCGTACCACCCAGAGAAGTCGCGGCGAACAGGCTTGACATTTAGTGTCAACTGAGGTGTCAAATGAGTTAAAGACTTTTAACACGAAAATTCTCATAAACGTCACTTATCAAATAACAGTCAAGTTCAATTGGGTGCGCTGAACGCTTTTCGGGCTCAAGAGGCAATTGAGTAGTAGAGCTCTCTTTCGAAGGACCAAGCTAACAGTATATAAGACCCTCATCATCCCTGTCCTGCTCTATGGCGCAGAAGCCTGGACAGTCTCAAGAGCCGATGAAGAAGTCCTTGGTCTTTTCGAAAGAAAAGTTGGAACGCAGATCTTTGATCCTGTTTGCGTTGATGGTTTCTGGAGAAGAAGATACAACCATGAACTGTACGGGCTGTACAGCGACATGAGCCTAGTGAAGCGTCTATGGATTCAGCGCCTAAGATGGCTAGGCCATGTCGACCGCATGGACAACACTGCTCCAGCCCGAAGAGTCTTCGACTCCGAACCAGTGGGACAACACAATAGAGGACGCCCACGAAACCGATGGCGCCAACAAGTGGAGAAGGGCCTCAACCAAATTGGTGCGCGTAATTGGAGACAGCTGGCTAAAGATCGTGCCAGCGGGAGAAGCTTGTTGACTGAGGCCCATGTCCACCCCGGACTGTAGTGCCACCAGAAGAAGAAGAAGAAGACGAACGCTTTTCGGGAATCAATGTATTTAGATTGGTTACGTGAATGTTTACTTCATCCGCCACCAAAGAGAAGTTTTCGATAAGCTATTAGATGACCCACATATAACGCAATAGTAGATCATATTTGTCGAAACGTAAATTGTGGATGATTATTACGAACCTTACATGCTAATGGTGCAATATTTTCTTTATTTGTATTTATTTACATATTGGGCGAAGAAAATATATTATGGATCATATTTATAAATTCCTACATGATTAAGAGGAACAATTATGTTATTCTTAGTAATAGCAACTGTATTTATAGGTTATGTACTACCTTGAGGGCAAATATCTATCTGAGGAGCTACAGCGATTATTAATTTATTATCTGCTATCCCTTATTTAGGAACTTACACGATCCCAATAACCAGTCATAGTTCTGTTACGGGACTGTGCTGCACGCACAGTGCTCAATAAATCCCATACGCGATGTCTGTAACAAAAACACATCAATCTTAAGAATTTGCTTTACGAGATAACACGAACAGAAGCAATCCCATTTGTAATCAAACAATGTGTATCGATTGTGGCAACAAGTGAAACTTCTTCTCGTCAGTGCGCAGGTGCACCTACCGAGAAATTGTGTACATAAGGAACCAAGATGAATACATTCATAAAATGAAATATAACACGTGTAAGGTAAGCGATTCATCCAAACCGAAAAAGCCCTCAAGCTTCACACTGGGTAGTTTAAGTGCTTCCCAAGCATCGATTGAGCATTTTGTTCACTTTCCACCCGTAGGTCTGTAGATTAAGCAGTACGCGATGAGAGGTAGTCTGAACAGTGGAAGTAGAAGTAGAAAACCACTTATTGACAATAAGAAGCAAACTTCAAACGAATTGATGGTTCAAAATCAAAGAAGCAACCAAAGTAATTTCAGCTTTAGTCATCATTTCGTATGGCTGTGTGATCCCGGGTGCCATAAATATGATTGAAGTTAATTGAATATACGTACGATTACGAAAATCCCTCATTCGGTGATATTTTGAAAGCAGAGTCTTGAAAAGGAAAGTATTTGATGGATTCTAAAGGGATTTGTCTTATATTGGAATAACAATTCGGTGGAAGAATGATCATTGCCAGGAGCTTTCGGCGTCAGAGATAATTGCGAATGTCAAAGCTTCTTCACGTTCGCAATTTAAGGCCGTAGAGACTTCATTTGGGTAGGTGCTACAATTCGATCCTACCCTCTAGAGCATACATTTAAGCTGTTCATGATTTAGTTTTCTCAATAGTGGGAAGGAAAACTAGAATGGAAGTTTTAAACCTACATTGAACGGCTATGTTTGAGACGCCAAATATATATTTTGAGCATTACATCTACTTAGGACAGGCCCATTGCTCACAGGAGATGATCTCGAGCTAGCAAACGATTTTGTGCTCGCTGAACCTTACTGATAAAGTACATCTTCTGCCAAGGCGGAAAGCAAGAGTGATTACAAGCATACCGTGGCAGAAACAACAGAACATTCAATCCGATATGAGATTTCTTGATGCTGTTGTGATAGTTACTCCCCGTGGTAGGGTGAGATACATGGCGATGTGTGAAGAGCTCAACGTTGGGCTGCTTCTTCGAACGAAAATGGCTATGCATCGATGGTTTGGTCACGTGGCATGAATGCCCCTATCATCACGGCCTCCGAGGTGTGACATGATTACTAAGGGATTGCGATTCCATCAGGTAGGCGGCCGCTTGGCAGACCCAAGACCAGATGGTTGGACTAAGTCCAAAAACTCGCCTTTTTCCACTTGGGTATAACTCCTGATGAGTTACAGTCGATGGCGACCCCTTGACTGGATCACGCTGATGATGACAATTACATCTTGTGTTAAACAAAGAGTTTCATACAAATCGTGTGACTGTCTAGACTCTAGACTCTTTGAATATCTCACGACATATCAGCAAATGAATGCATGACATGACATAATTTGCTTGCTTGAACCAACAACCAATTAATAGGATCCGGGTGCATTTCCAAAGCAAACAAACCTCTCCCAACTTACTAGAAAGCCAATAGTGCCTCAAACTTGAGCGCTTGTGGCCACTGCACATCAGAACTCTCAAAAGCTGCATCAATGAACGATCAAGAACGAATCAAGTACTTGCCTTGTGTACTGTATATTTTTCAAGTATCCATCATCTGGTCATTTGTAGAACAAAAATGCAAACAAAAATAATTCATTAAAGTGAATTCCGACTATATTCGACTTAGACACTTTCACTATAACGATTCTAATAAGTATGCTTTAAGTATACATATTCACATTCAAGTTAATAATATCGTAATAATAACATGGGTGGCGCTACAGCCCGTAGAGTGCCAGGGCCTACCACTCGTGTTGTGCGTGCTATTGTTCGCGCACGAGTGGAAGGGATCTACATTTTTATGCCGACTCCGAACGGCCAAGTTTGAGAAACTTTTTCAAGACGGTTATGCTCTTTCATCATTGTCAGTGACTCGAAAGAGATGGAGCCGTGAAAATTATTTCTGTCGTACTGAAACTCAACCCTAGACGCCGAGGTTCAACTACGTAGGAGTCGACGAACAGACCCACAAGTGAAATACACTTTTTTGTGCGTCACATAATTAATGAGAATGACTTAGGATTTCAGCAAGGACAGTAATTTATCAAAAAAGACTGCATAAATCACTGAAAATCCCTTAGTAATCAACGACCCAATACTTACAATACAAATGCCTGCCGCAATGGCATTGAAAAAAACCGAACACTACATCATTTGTTTGCAAAATGTTAGACCCCATAATTGCTAGTACAAAAAGAGACATTAATCTAAGTCTCGACTGCAGTTAACTCCACCTAAATGGCTGATACTAGACAACTTTGCTCGATGAATAATACACGTCCGTATACCTAGCCGGTTGTCCGGAAGTAAGCCATTGTCACACGTAATATTTGTCAACAATTTCCGCAGAACTTCGTCTAAAATTCAATATTCCCCACTCATCATGCGATATTCCCCACACCAAATTGCAAATCAAACGAAAAGTTGCTCGTGCCATTGGCAGGACAACAACAAAGCAAAACAAAAACAAAATAAAACCGAAAACACACAAGAACAAGCCGATAAGTATCTTTCACAACGATGTGACCAAAATGAACATTCATCACAAATACCACACCTCGTAAAATCTCAAGCATAGCTAGCTCACTGTTAACCCTCGCACAACGTCCGGCTTTGACACTGAACTTGATGGCTGCGGCAACACATCTCTTTACGAAACATTTAACACATAGCACTCTCAACTGGTTACGTATACGCCAAAGTACATCATCACCACAATCACCACGAGTTCCGACGGACGACACAGCTGAGATTCCCCATTCATGCATCATTACGACGACGCCACAGCGGCAATGTTGGGCAAGTAATGAACTCTTGTCTCTCTCTGTCTGGCTGTGTCACACTTTCGTGTATCTTGGCTCAACATGAACCAGTTTTGTGCCTAATTGGGGGGAGTGGTGGGTGGCGGGCGTTGTTTTCTTCGGTAATTAAAATCATATCAATGCAAAACAGAAAATGTATTGGTAGTGTCACACATAACGGTCATCTGACTCTTGTGTCAGGTGTATTCGATCAGTGTCAACGTTACTTCTTTTATTCACCACACCATGTTGGCGTTGCGGTTAAATATTTTTTGTTGAATGCATGATGACAGACAAAGGGTGTCACTGTTGCGATGGTCAAGTACGTTTTTATGAGGAAATATCGTACTTTTTCATTGACCTGGTAACAGATGACATATGTTTCCACTTATCGAAGAAGGAAACTATCATTCAGCGGAGATGAAGCCTAAAAACACGTTATGACAAGTGAAGTGATGCCCGAAATTTGACGTTTTCTGACTCAATAATTCAGACATTTCAGTGAGGACTTCTGAGAAAATATTAATGCATCTTCAAGGTATCGTGCTTTGCAGTGCCAGTCGTTGCACACTGTATGTGAACTTATACTGCAAGCAGCTGAATTCGAAATAAAAATACCTTTTCATTAATGCTCTGCACTGGCAGTAATGGTGACCTTTGTGGTCTTGGATGAATTGGATGACAGGTTGTTCATAGACCTGATGGCTTACACGACCAAGCTATACACACTTCATACGGACAACCAACTTCCACAAGGACCACTAGATAAACACCTCTAATTATCACAAAATGTCACATAATAGAGGAATTAAACAAGAGGTAATTGTAAATGCTTCTCAATGGATTCTGGTGAGAAAATAAAAATCAAATTTGCTTAACCTCGCTAAAGATAACACAAATGGAAACACTTTAACTGATAGATTTGGGTCAAGAATCCTATTATATGATGCATAAGTTTATTGCAAGAATTTATTTAAATATTAATGAACTCGCATTGACCACTATCTTGCAGTGAAGCGAGTTTTAAGAGACCTTGGGCTTTCAAAACTCAGCATTTTCTGAGTAACTATCAGCTATCTTTGTAGGTTGTTATGATTTAACTAATGAGCGAATATTGCTGGTAAATGATGTTGATTGAGCGTTGAATGCGTGGATACCTGAATAGGTACGGGTTGCTGTACAGCACGTACAGGTCGTGGTTGGAACTTCACATCAAGATAACATCATCGCAAACAGAACCAAGAATCGCACGCAGAACATTTTCCTCGAAGTAACCAGGGTATCCTTCATCTACCTCTTTGATATATACACAAATCGTTCGGAGACATACATTACGGCACTGAAATCACGTGTTGTGTGTGATATTGTTCCAGCATGAGTGAATTTACTAAACGGGGAAGTTCGTAGAAACATTTCCTTGACAGCAAACAGTGTCAGTGTCTCGAGAGAGGTGATGTCATGACATGCCGAAGTTGTTATGTCGGACCTAGACCTTCAGAGTGGAAGTCGAGGCACTTGCCCACTTAGCCACAGAGGCCGTACGAGGATAAGTGTAAGTATATAACTGACCTGACAATTGTATGCTGATTGGACACGTTCCATAATGCTATTCATGATTTGAATGACTGCTCTTAAAGCAGAAAAGTTTCCTATTCTTTAATGTGACTAGGAAACAATAAAGAATCACTACTATCTTTTCCCGTGACCTAATTATAACAGTCAGAGAAACATGATCCTCTCTCACCAACGTCGACTCGTAAGAATCCACACGATCGAATCGTTTGATTTACCTCTTCATGAAACTAAATCACGCCTCGTAGGCCACAATGATCGAAATACAAATGTTCTAAATTACAAAAAAGAAGAGAAAAAAACATCCTTGATCACGTACCCATTTACGCAGAGTGAAAGGCATACCTGTGTCTCTGCGAAAAACCACAAGACGTTCGAAGCTAAGAATGCAAAGACTGCCATAGCAGAACAGCCAAAAAACCAACAAGAGGACTACAGCATCGACATTTGCTTGCTCGATTGTGTGAATTTAGATTGCCTCTGCACAAACCCAAGTCACGTGTACAACAACCCTGACAAACAATGGTCAATTAAAGTTATGGAATTCTTCTTAGATTTTGCGTCACGAAAGAGTTAAGTCGACGAGACATGCAAGACAAGTCTGTGCAGTTGTTTGAAACGCCTTACTAACATGGATGCATAAAATTTCAATTGTCATTTGCAGGTAATTGTACTTACTTAGATTATTCCGTTTATTTGTCGTGAAAAGCTTCATGGTGTTGTTGATGTGAATGAATAGTTATTCCTTTACGAAGAATTCTTTGGAAGATTGCAGGAGATAAGTTGAAGAAAACAACAACACCTCAACGGTTTCTAAACATTAAGTAGAAATAATTTACCACATTGAATTAAACAAGTTACGTTGATGATTCTGAAAAGAAAAAAAAAATATGCAGCCGTTAATAAATTAAACTGATGAATATCACTGAACAAGCAGAAATAATTTGCAAGAAAAACCCTCCAATTAGTGGATAAATGCATTTTTTGAGTGATGAATTTTAATGATTTTTTTATTATCTCCGTCAATTTTATGCAAACAACAAAATGTTAATTGAGCTATTTTAAAAACGATGCTTATTAGTACTAACACTTTTTCTTCTACTCCATCTGTGAACCGCAAAAAATGTTATGCAGAGCACGCTAATTACTTGTATTTCCTAAGGCACCTGCCACTAATTGTTCGTGTTTTCCATAAATCCGAAGTCTGCGGACGTAAGGCACCATACATTAATGTAAGGCATTTATTTGCATGGACTTGTTTAGAATTTGATTCTGTCAAAATGCTTATATGTGTGTCATCGTGCTTGCCCTCCAGAAAGGGCTAGTTACAAGCGTAAAAATAAAGTATTGTACACAAAATAATGACAAATTCTGTTTTATGGACGCTTGCATTGCTGCGTCAACCTCTATCCTGGTCGCCGTGTGGTTCCCTCTCCGACAGGCTTTATTATGTCCGTTTCAATTGTAAAAGAACAAATGAGCGCGATATGCAACCGTGATTTTGTATGTAACACTTCCTTTAAAATACAAGCAAAATATAATAATGAACTTTTTGGTACACCGAATAAAGTCGGAATTTGATTTTTAAGCTTCCGAATTACAACTTCTATATTTTTGGCCACGTATCAAACATTTCCTTGATAACTTGTCTAACTGAAATCACGATCCATGATGCTGCAATCCACAAATTTACACTTTCTTTACCGCCAAGTCATTGAAATGCCGGTGTTTAGATAGAGATATCGCGTCTACTTGCGATGAGCGAAAATTGTGAGTGTGAGTGAAATTTCAAAATTTCCGATTTCCCCAGTTCCCATATCGCAGATCGCTGTACATGTGTAAACAATTAATAAGCTATCACTGCAGTAGCACCCTATGGAATATTTGAAAAAAAAAATTTTAAATTTTTGAAACTGAAACGACACGAGTAAATTTCAAATCGAACAGTTCCCAATTCACGCTACATGCGAAAAAGTTAAACGACCCACTACTCGTTGCGAAACATTCAATTTGTGCGACTCGTTGCTTTGTATTCTATGTAGCAATCAGTTTTCTTGACAGAACGGAAGCCACATAATGGATCGTACGATCCAGAGCAGAGCATATCAACGCTTTAGTCTTTTTTCGGAAAAAGGTGGCAAAGCATGCACCAGTCATCAGTGAAACAAGTAACAAACGTCTACTTAATTAATCAAGACTGGACATGCCGCAATGACAATGACCTCGAATTCACACGTAATGTGTCAAAAGCCTCAACGCATTATTTGAAGGTAGCAACCATGTGGTCATGGACTTCTGAAATTTCAAACTGTTCAAAATTGGAGTGTGAGTAAAAAATCGATGTGTATACCACTTGCCGCTTAAATCAATTCAAGTGTACTGAAAAAAAAGAGCAAACTCTAGTTAAAAGGGAATCGATCTAGAAATAGAATTCATTAACAAATTTGTTGAAGGTGCACCCCCCTGTCAAGGCTGGCTACAAACTTTGATAAAAATGATGGAGTGACTATTTATAAATAAAAATTTGGCAAGCAGATCGCAATAAGCCATTTGTCGGATTTAAAAATAGAGATAACAATGTATGGGGTCCTAATTGTCTTGAAAATAATCAAGATTCTTTCGATATCATGAGTTCATCAAGAAGTCCCTTGCATATTCATTTGACTACTGAATTTCCATATCTACTCACCACCAATTTATTGACTATATTATAATTAAATGACAAATTGTGGCTGGTTTCCAAATCACTATCGCAAATATGTACATGTTGTACATGCGATGTATCGCGTTTCAAAGCGTGAGAGCAACTGCTGCGCAAAAAGTTTTGGCATTCCTGTCAAACTCAGAAGGCTGCGCAGGATGGAGATGGTCAAGATTTGATCAAGATTGGTAACGAATTTGTGAATATATTGAACATCACAAAAGGCTTCCCACAAAACGAAGCGGTGGAGTATATCACGTTCAACTCGAATTGTACTGACGTGATTGATTGAGCATAGTGACCTTCACGATCTTTGATTTTATTTCGCTTGGGCTCAGGGCAGTGGAATCTCCGATCACAACAACCAAAAGATCCAAGTTAACTCCCACGACTATATCGCTGCACGATGAAGAGGCAAATAGATGTAGCTTAACATTATATTTCTGTCGTCTAACTAACTCTAAGCGATGTACATGCGATTCTGCGATCTGCGACCTGCAAATTTTGACAGGTCACAGGAACGTTGGTCTAACCAAGGAACAACGAACATTGACATTTAATTTTTCAATGAAATCGTGATGTTTTTAATGTGGATCGTAACGTCACTTTGACAAGTCTCCAAGCAAATACTTGAATCGCCGAAAAAAGCGTAAACACTCTAATTTGTTAATTTAAACCAATTTTCCAGGCTAGAAACTATGTAATAAGAAAAACAACTCTTGCTTGCACAAAAGGTGTACAGTTTACGCTTACTGTAATTGTGAGCACTGACAGTCCATCATGTCATCTAAGAAACACTTTTTGACATTTCCAGGCAAATATAAAATGGCGTGCACCGCATTATTTAAACAGTAGGCGGCGCTAAATGTCTGTTTTTGTTATCAGCAGCAAGAAATGCAGAAAATTATCAATACTCAGTTTGAATATTTGCAATAGACCTAAGACTTCACGTGCGAACGTGGTTACGTGATGTACGTAAAATATAGCTTCTCTCTCAAGTAAGTGTCACGTACTCCATGGTACTTCTGAACTATGCTTCATATAAGTAGAAACAGTGTACACGTACCTATTCATACACATTTAGAACATTCACGGTATGAATTCACGTGAATTAATTTCACGTAGATTTAGTACGCACACATGATTACGTCAATTTGGTGTGTATAGTATCGCACGTGGTGACCTCAGAATCTGACGCTCTAATAGAAAATCTGACCAGCGGTTTTGAAATGTGCACTGCGGATTGAATTCACGAAACCACTCTTTATCATCCTGTCGTTTCTTTTTACGCCCAAACGCTTGTAGGTGGCGGTAATTTCATTCATATCCGTATGTTTAAAAAACGGAACACGTCACAATAATAGCACAATATGAAGATGAATACTTGGCATTGTCAGTACTGCACTTCTCTTACGTATGGGAACTCAGTTTATCATTTCTCATTTTTTCTCTCCTTTCATACCCGAAAAATGTATGTCTTTCATTGCGCCGAATACTAACCACAGTATCTTCAGAAAGTCAATTCATGTTACGCAGAGAACGTCAGTTTCATTTTAACCAAATGACGTAAATGATTAGAATTTATGTCTCGATGGACACAGTTTTAAGACCAACACGCTTCGTGAATGGCATACTAGTTCAAGAAAAATCACCGTGAATAACTGTTGTTTCGACGTAATTGAAACAATTTGGTTCAAAGCTTCTTTGGAGAAGCAATGTCTGTCAGCTCTCCGACGTAAGTGAAAGTTATTGACGGCATTCCATTAGAATCAATTGATGATATACGGTAGACAAAGATCTGTATCATTTCACATATAGATGGTCCTCGCTTGTTTCGCAAAATACGCAACTTCGTGTTACTCGGCGGCACTTCTTAATGTCTGAGAATACACCAGTGACTTGATTTATAATGTGCCTGTGACGGGGTGGCAAATGTTTGCGGTAATCGGCAATGGCAATTCCTGCAAGCATATTAGCTGTTGACATCCCACTGTGACGCAATTTTCTTCTTGGACAGTCCTTCAGACGTCATGTCACATTAAACACCAAACTAACGACTGTACCACCAGACCCCTTTCAAAATTCGCCACTTCATCTCATGCGGATGCGGGTAAAACTAAAAACAGACACTACCGTAACCACAGAAAGCACATTAGGCAGCAAAAAGTCCAAGCTTTCATTGACCCTAATCTTTTAATCCTTAGATTCACTACTTCAAATCTTTGACGGAATGCTTTCATAGCAAATCAGTTTCGCACTGTGAAAAAAGAGTCCAAATCAAACTCGCGTCCATGTGCAGTAAATTGCTAATAACATGTCATTGACATTGCTAGGCGACTAATTGAAATGTATTGACAACATAGTGCTGACTGTCAAAAGCGTCAAAACTCGATGACGTGTAGTCACGGTGCACACATAAGACCTGCTGCCCGATCTGACGTATCATTTTCAGAACATAAATACAGGTCATTATCGCCATTATGATGAGTGGTTCGCGTGCTAGTTTATTACATGCAATTAACGCCAACACTTGAGTCCAAAACGACAGATTAAAGAATTATTTCAATTTTAATTTTTATTTTTACATTTTTTGTTCGCCGTTGTGTTACGTGCTGAATGATTGAATGGCATTTATGTTAGATTTAAGCGAGATTTGAATGGAATGGACAGAAAAATAAAGCAGAACTGAGAACATCTTCCTGAAAACCGAACTGCGTTGTAACACAGCAAATAAGCTTCCGATCCAGCAATCGCCATCAAGTACATGTTGTTGTGGAATCACGTTCAAGACTGGGGATGCATTGGCAAAAAACTTCAATCATCACATCAACACTGGCACGTAACACAGATTTTGGTCGAGGTACCTAACTATCGTAATCTAGATCAAAGCTTTTGAACAGCTGATAATTCTTTTGTTGATCATATTTGACAACTGATACATCCAATGACCGGAGGAAATCGTGTCTGGTACGGAGTTCTTCAGTGAAGTTTGACCAAACTTGAAGAAGGGAGCTTTACATTGCCGCGTCTGTTTTAATAGTGCTATTGCGTTGACTGTATCTTTTCATAACTGTTATAGACCGTGTGAAAAACTACTCAAAGGGACAGCGCACAATGACAACGCACCAAAGGACACAACTACCGATGGGAAAAAAGAAGAGATTGTAATGTTTCGTTTACGGCATTGTTTACTATTGTAACAGTTCGTATTTAATCAGTACACACTTAGAGTTAGTGATTTTCTAAACACCATCGTCCACTGTTCATACTCCAAATGTAACACTCTTTGACAGACACTTTAGCGTCTACACAATATTTGAACGAAACAAAGTTTTACTTCGTTTTTTTTTCTTTTAAGCCCAACCTTTAATCAGCGCACTTTTGATGCATCCATCTTTAGTATGCACAGTTCGTCTCACAATAATCACCGCAGCCGTTGGGAATTGAATTCAAATCAATTTATAAACTTTCAAGCAACCGCGTAACACTGTATGTATATCCCGATGTCTATTTAATACAAAACTGTCAGTGGACGTAAATTTCAAAACTGAACTAACTTAAACGAGCTACACAAATCGGCGCAAGGTTTTATGGCTCTAATACAGATATGTACATATATGTGATAGGTATGTACATATTTTTTAAGCTCCTCTCTATCTCAAGAGAAGAAAAACAACGTATTGTCGGATACACTATCAAGGCCTTTGTTAGACCAACACCAGTAGGCGGTCCGTAGCTTTTTTTCCATTTGAAGCTTCGAATAGTTGAATGCAATCATCAATAACAAGATTAATGGGGTTGCCAACAGTCATGCGAAATTGATGATGAGTTTTGGCAAACATTTTCAGTTCATACTTAGTTTTGCAACGAATGTGGTTTTAGTTGTAAGGAAGTGGGCGTATTTTGAATAACGAAGTGAATAACTAGCTCAGTAAACTTTCGGACACAAAAAACAATAAAACAAGATCAAACTAAACCATTTATGTGGAATTATTGGTCTCTTTTTTTTTGTACTACTTGACTTTACGACTGACGTCGCTTTGTAAAACTTAAAAACTCCAAAAGTTAAATTCTGTGAATAATGTATTCAGTTAATTTTTCATTTCGTGTTATTTATTTATTTAAGAGATACGCGCATTAAGATGTGATGTGTTTTAGTATTAAGTGCATTAGAGACAACATGTGATCTGTTTTGCTAGCATTTTCTAGAAGGTTTCCGAAAAGCTGGGCAACTACTGAAAATACTGGAAAAGTTTTATTTGCGATGGACAATGAATTCTAGCGGTTTGCTACGACTGTGTGTTTTCAATCAACTTCAGTTAATCAATAAACTTGCACTGATTTTGTTTTTATTTTCCTTGATAACAGGTAAGATAATGATATTGAAATAGTACTTTTATTTAAACTAGTTGCTGTTCTGTCTGAAAACTAATGAATAAATGTAATAATGCTTTAGCGGCGAGACTTGTTAAATAAGTTATAATTTTAATAAGTAAGTGAACATAGATATTACCAAAACCAAAACGCCCGTGGCGTTGTGGGTATGTGCGGACCTACCGTGTCTACGTTCTATTCCTGGTATGAAATAATTTTCACGCCTCAACTCTTTCGAGTCACTGACAATGCTCAAAGAGTATAACTGTATAGAAAAAGCTTCTCAAACTTGGCCCTTTGGAGTCGGCATATAACTGTAGGTCCCTTCCACTCGTGAGAGAAAAATATCACGCACAACACTGCTGAGAAACTAGGCCCTGGCCCTCTACAAGCTGTAGCGCCACCCATGTTATTATAATATATCGTCGATCTATAGTTAACAGATACAGGTTTTTAAATACCTTAGAGAGATATTGAATATAGTAAAGTATTCAGTAAAAATACACAAAAATACATATGTTAGAGTGCATCTAATTAGTTTGGTCTCTGATAGTTCCCGGATGGCAACAAAATAACATGTGAAGTTCATTACTTCATTGGATGAGTATGTATTTCTTTATTTTGGCGACGAATTTTGAATACATCGAATAAAGTAATTCCCTTACAATTGCCCGTTGCATTGAATCCCAACTGTACCCATCGAAAATCTATTCCCTTTCTTAAAGAAATTTTGTGAAGAGTAACAGCAACTTGGCCACCCACGCTCTTCGTGACCAGAATTGAGATTTTTATTTTGAATTCAAGCGGTTTGAACAGGACGAGGTCGTGAGTTTTACTACCCAAAAAGTTCGATGTACGTTTAATTCCGAATTTTGCACTGTTTGACTTTTTTGTCTCAAAGCTAGCTGTGGAAAACATCTGAACTAGAACGGCTATAGCAGGGATACAATATCTCATACAATTATGACCTATTTTCAATCCCAACTGTGTCGTTATTTTAACAACAACAATGAAAGAGATTACTTAATCTCTATAGCAGGTACTCGTGTTGTTTATCTAATATTTTGGTAACTTTTAGGTAATTTTGGCCACGTAAAAAGTGTTGCATTCCATTTGTAAATTATTATTTAACCAGGAATGGAACTGTGGACCAGCTGTGTGTAAGTCACCCATAGGGGCCAGTTACTATTGGAAAACTTTTTGAAATGTTAATGTATTCTTTTATCACATTTAATTGAAGTAAAACCATCAGGCATGAGAGGATATTAGAACATTGCGCTATTGGTGTCGTAAAGTTTCAGAGAATCAAAAAGACTGGACGATATGTTACTTAAGTAATACAATGGAACATTATTTAAGAAAGCCATACATACCACGAATTGTGTGATCTCCTATTTTAGTGATCAGAATTGGCGGTCATTAACTTCATTGATCATGCTAAATACCTAGGTGCTGGATCGCATCAGGAAAGCATCAGTTGTAGGATCCATCCGGGGAATCCGACTTACAATAATACGCTAGTTGAATACTGCATAGTTCAACCAATGTTCAACCAACACTACAAGTCAAGCTCATGAAGTTGAGCTGTATCCAGAGAACAGCACACATGTGTTATTGCACCTTCTTCCCATGGACATTTGCGGGATGCTTTCAACTACACAGGCAGCCATAGAATTAAAAGAATGCCTTTTGAGGATTTCGAAATACACATAAAACAATATTCCAACCGAGAGGAATGGGACTGAGATAACGTCCGAAGGCGGCTGCCATGGGTATCTACACAGATGGATCTAAACCTGTCATAGATCACCAAAGGATTTCTCTACCCTCCAGCTACCGAACCACTGCAGTATATTCCAGCAGAAGTAAATGCAATAAGAGGAACTCTTCTTACTATTAATGAGTCCAATAGACAGAAGATATAATATTTTATGCATAGTCAGGCGGTTATTGAGGCTCTGGAACCACCGTCGAATAACACCAATGTGTTCCAACTTTGCCGCCTATCTCTAAAGGAGATAGCAGATATATGCAAGGATATACTCTCTACTAGATCCCTGGACACATGTGTATTCCGGGAAACGAAAGAGCCGAAGCCGACGGGCCACTAGTACAATATCAAAAGGCACCCAATTCCTCACTGAAAGCAATAAAATCATTGCTATTGACAAACGACACCAACCGTAGAAGGGCGGAAGTGACAGCACAATGGACCCAATCTGAGTCAAAGTGGAGCAAGGTTAAGAAACTATGCTAGTCACCCTTACCTACTTACCGCCGGGAAATGTATTTAAATTGTTAACAGAAATTAAAAATGAATGTAATTTACATTGTTCACGAGGAAAAAACGTATGAACTGTCTAAAGTGAAGTCAGTGAAACGAAAGTAATCTGACGGCAATGATGTCAAACTTGAACGTTGAACTCAAAATTACAGTACATGGCATGGGCATGAACATGAATGCAAATGAATTTAGAATGCGACATGAAGTTTGTCGTATATAGCTATTATAACAAAAAATTCTGTAAATCGCGTCATCACCGCTCTGCTGTAAAAGCATCAATTGATACATTTGTTGTCTTAATAACGTCGTAACAGTATACTTAGCAATAGCCAGCCACACTGATCGACAGGGTACCACACACAGCGACTACTAAATGAGACCGGCAATCAAAATGACACATGACTGTTAAGCGCGACATCACATTTTCTCCGCATTTTTAATGCACTGAAAATAAAATTACAGTTGCAAGAAAAATTCACTATTGAAATCACCATCAAATGTGAGCTAACTTAAAAATAAGAAATTGACGTGAAAATGTCGACAATCATTAAAAATGCAAACCAAACCATATTCTGCATTGTCCTTTGTTTGAAATACATTCAGACATTGTTTGATCCGCAGTAAACTAATTGTTGTCTCTTAAAAAAAAAAAAAAACGTGCTGTCATTTCCCTTACAAGCTGCATAAAAAATGCAAAAAATGTCTTACCCACCGCCCGCTTTTGTCTGATACTTCCCCACACATTTGGATGTCATAATATTGTGTTTGTTGTGCCTCGAACTTGCCATTAATCCCCAAATCAGTCATTTAAATTACCATTTCAAATTTAAACACCTAAATATTCTCAAATCACATGCCATTTCATAGCATTCTGGACCAGTTACAGCACAGTAATGCCCGCGTCAACACTGAATCACACGTTCCATTGATCAATGTGACATAACACCGTCAATCAAATGCTTTTTAAACAGTTAAATATTTGAAAGCGATACAAAACGTATTTCCATTCATGCACAAAAGTGAAAGGGTCCAAGATGCTTGCACGCCAAGAAGCATAAAAGCTTCCGCTGTTAACATTTCTATCGTACATTCAAATTCGTAATAATAGTCAACAATCCACTTCATTTTATACAATTCCCATATGACATTTCTACCCTGCCGCAAGCAATAAAAGGAAATCCCTCATCAGTCCAACATCCCAACATGAACACTCTCGCTCTCTCTCTCTCGCTGTCAAACAATTAAGCCCTCTGCCCTTGTGGTCGGTATCTTCACGTCGCCGCATGCAACTGCTTATATTTACAAACCACTTGTCAAAAAGCGATATTGATTGAGACATTGGTCCATAATTGTAGCAGATTTCCACCAAACCAATTCGATAAAACACCGAAAATAAACACACACACAAAACAAACAAGAAGCTGTCATTGTGACATTGCGACACACACCTATAAAATTATGCAATTGATATTCGTATTCGCTTATATCGTTCAGCATCAGTCGGTGGACGTGATCATGTCCGACTGACAGCTGACAGGGGTCAGTTGTTAGTTGCTACATGTAACGTGCGCTTGGCTACCTCTGCACGGCATTGATTATAAACCAGTTTTAAACACAATCGTCAAATGATAATGTTTATTGATGTTCGCTATTATAATATTTCGGTTCATATTTTTTGTTTAAAATCACCTTAATTGCAGTGTGCATTGCCTTCGTCACCTCACCTATTGGCGACTCAGTCACAGCTCAGCGAGTCATCACTTAATTTTATTTTTATTTTTTATACATACTCGTATATTTTGCCAAGCACACGCATTTAGTCGTGTCAAATCATTTTATTTTTATGTCATTGGTCTGTAAGTGTGGGTTCGGCTTAAGATATAAGGAAGTCATTTGGCCTCAGTCGAGACCTTAAGGTAATTTACTCATCAATTGACGTACACCAGCGGGGAGACATGTGCGACAAAATGTAATTACTATTTATGTAGGTCTGACACTTAAGTAGTGCTCCAAGAATAATGATCATATGAGTTAATCAGTGCTTTGATAGTCGCAGAAATAATAGACACCAGATCAGATCTCGGCATATTTTAACGTTGTTCTTTCCATTTGTGACCGTTGTGAATCTGAAGTATGATTTGTGTAGTCGGATATTCCCAACTGTTTAATTTTTTGTTTTTCAAGTTACTAAGACCTGCATTATGAGAAATACTTCAACTAAGTATTCATGGGGTGATGTTCCTACATATACGTTTTGTGAGGAAAATTTCCTATAGCACTTATCATCTATTCTATCAGAGTACATATTTAAAAGCGCAGCGATTGGAATAAGGATCAGTTGCGATTAGTAATGAGCAGTAGGTGGGTTTTCTATTCGATTAACTAATATGTATTAATGCCTGGGACAAAATGCTGCGCTGGCGCTATCATCAAGTGGGGTTACACTTCCAACACAAACAATACAAAGGCACGCCCCTAAATAGTGCATAGTACTACCGTACGATTGCATCGTAATGCAATGCAGTCTCTCATGCAATTGCTCCAACATATTGAAAGCCCCCCGTTAAGCAGTGTGTTCTTTGCAGAAATCACGTATTGTAGAGAAAGAAAGAGAGAGACTCGACATTCTTTTTTGACAACATTTTTTTTATAACATGTTCACGAACCGTCAGAGAATACAGATGATATATTCACAAAAGTGAGCGTAAATATAAAACAATGTTCGATGCTTCGTGGTTAACTGCCAAAAAATTAGTAAGTATCCGTCAAATTCGGCGGTGAAAAATTCCTTCAATTAAACACTTTGTTTGCTATGATTGCTGATTGTTTAAAGACCGTTAACAGTGATATGCATATGTACTTCACGGAAAGTGCTATACCATCCAAATCGGAGTAATCTTTTGTATACAACTGCAATGGTTGCACAATTCCCGAGCCAATAACGTGTCTTTTAGGGTAACATAATCGCCAGTCAACGGACTCAGTAAACGATGACATAATTGAAAATGTTAATAAACTCAATTGATTACTGCTAACCCAGGTGTACTCATCAAACTACATAGATCCCTTCAGGTCAATTGGGTCGGAAGAGACGGGCAGAGACTGGACGGGCATTTTCACTTTGTTGCAGTACTTTTATGTCTCACTGATTATAATGGTCTAGTCTTCACACCACAGCCATTTAATTGTGGCATATTCGTAGTCTCGCTTCACAATTATAGTAGTCTTCGCAAAACCTGAGACAAAAAAAACTTCCTCCAAATTACACTTGAATGAAACTAATAAGCATAAATCATACCTAAGCTAGTCAGAAATGCCATTGACCTGAATAGCAGATCGCCGACCTTATAAAAATAACAATATTTGAAAGGACGCTGAAATAGGAAACATTTGTTCTTGGTCATTACAATCTTGATGCCGGCGAACTGGGAATGAAGTAACTCAGCAAACTTCAATTTATTCTTTTCGTTTATGATCACTATAACTACCGCAAAATAGCCGTATGTATTTTCAAAACATTGACAGAACATATTTTATCGTAGATTCTTATCAAAATGAACTTACTTTCTCAGAAGGTTATTCCTCTATAAACAGGTAGAACAAAAATTCAACAACATTTTCCTAACAAAAAATAAAACAATAAACCGATTCACATAGAAACGACAAAAATTGTTGAATGCAATCAGGCCGAAAGATCACTTATAAGCCATTGCTGTTATTTCATAGTCATACCTTAACCTGCAACAAAAGAGCAAAGAGCAAATGGGAGTCCACTCTAAAAGTGAGGTTATTTATTCACACTCAACCGGTGTGTTCGCAAAGTGTTCATAGTGCTTTGTTGAAAATCATTTGAACACAGACACATAGCAGTTACTGAATGAATGCTAGTGTCCGTGATCTGTTCCACTTGATATTTACTCTTGGGTCTTGTAAATATTTAACTTTGTAACTGGACGACGTTTATTAAGTGAAGTCACAAAATGTAGATGCGTGAAAACGAAGGTCAACCGTTAAATGATACATATTTACAGTGTGAATTGTATTATATGCAGGCCAATTTTGAGATGAGGAAATTATGAAAATATGTGCATTGTCGGCTCGAAACGTATGATCGGTTGGCGTTGGACTTACCTACTCAGAATATAACGGTGACATTGACAGTTCGAAAAGTAGAAATGATAGATTTCTTAACTCAAAATAAATGCGATCTAGGTAGACAATTGTTGAGTGATTAGATTTTCTTATTCCTTTATTTCATTAATTCAGAGCTGCTTCGAAAATCACTTATCACTTGTCAAAAAAAAATGCTGTCACAAGAGATAGAGTACCTGCTTCATGACAGTTCTTCTAGCGAACATCAATTGGATGTCAGACAATTAATCTGCTACTCATTTCCAGTATAAATTTCATACATAAATCCCAAAGATGATGGTGGCTCTAAATGATATGGATCAAGCATTCAATCTCTTCTTCTGACACAACAGCCGTTTATTTTAAAAATTGTAAAATGAAAACCAGACTGCACGATGTAAACAAAAAAAAAATGAAAACAAACACAAACGAAAATTAACAAGTCCACACCTGGCTTATAAATCAGCTGGCAACACCCAACCAACATGCAGCAGTCATCTTTTTTTCATTGATAAAGTCCAACTGCACAGCGACTTATTGTATAATAGCCGAATAGATCTGAATGTTGGCCAGTGACTTAGTGGAGCGAGCCACAGTGGAACTCGTAATTGCAAAGCAATTTCAGTCTATGAGAAAACGATCGACCGACTATTAATATCTTTTGCTGGAAAATCTCCCTCGGCGGTTACAGCGATGACTTGCATTTCTTGCAGAGCAAGTGCTTATACAAGTTGCTCAGGTTTTGAGTATTTCATGTGATATATGTTACGTAGAGAAAGATTTTGCCGGCATTTATGCAAGCTAGTCCTTTCTAACGATAGCTGATATTGTGACACAAAATTCCAGTCACCGTATTCATCGGTTGTGCATTACTGTTGCCTAAGACGAAATTCCTCGCAAATCTCTTCCCAAAGATCTGAACCTCTGTTTCCAGTGGCACTAGGATAGTGCCTGTTGGATGGTGCCAGTTGGACTTTGGTAATCGTGACGGCATATGAACCTGTTGGGATAGGTTTAAAACATTTAAAGCCTATTAGTATTTGAATCACATAAAAGTGTGACTGTTCATGTTGGCCGAGCTTACTCAAAGAGCTTTTGGCCATCAGGGAAAGCTATCTCTTCGGTTTGGGTAACTGGTTAGCATGCTGATGTTTATGGGCGGCATGTTTGGTTGCCAATCATCATCACAATTTCATGCTATTTTCTCTTCATTTCCGATACTGAAACGTGTTTGAAAGCCGATCACCATCATATCACATATGATGTGAAAGATTTTCTATAACTTATGAGCGGTTTAATTTGTATCCTCCCAAACAATCATTCTGCTAAGGTGGCCGACGAAATGAATAACCCCTCTATCTAGTGCAAGCAACTGCGTTCATTACCAAATTTTGTTTCATTGATAGAAAGTACCTTCTATGGCAACTTATTTCCTGCTAAAACTCCTTAACGGTCTCTACTGACTGACCTGACATAAAGTGATAAGTTATATGTGTGTGTACTCAAAGATGAAAATCGCTATGAAAAATAAATGAGTCTGAATCGTCAAGTAACGACGGATGTGCTTATGACTCGACATTTTTTATTTACGTTTTACGTACATTTATGTACATATCTTCAAATATAATGGTCAAATGTCAAGGAACTTCTAATAAAATAGACTCACGTCAACACGTTTCCAAATTCTGTTAATGTTAATGACTTGGTTAATGTTCATCGTATGAAATCGTAAATGGATTGCCCTTTAGAGCGTGTGTGTAGAGAGTTTCCTTGTAACCTAAACGTTACTTACAATTTTTTTTTACTGGATGCTTTTGTTCATTTTGTCGTGAACAGCATGAGCAAAATAAAAATGACTTCTTACGAAGAAATAAGAACTGACTCTTATGCTCCTTCCTTCAAGCAACGAAAGCTATTAAGAAAGGATTATTTGCAAAGGGCTTGCACTCTAATACGGGGTGCCCAGAATACCTGACCAAATATGTATTGCCATCTGTGTGGAAAAGTATTGCAAAGGAAGACAACGGGACAACTACCATGAGCCAAATGCAGAAGGGAGACTGGTTATTTTTTTAAAAACTATGAGGATGCAATGCCAAAAATGACTTCCGGAGCTTCTTACAGAACAATGATCGACAACTCTTTGCTGCCAATCTCAGAAGTTTGGTCTCAACAACAACTACACACACTGCTTAACAAACTATAGACCTTTTGAGACTTTAAGTGGTGTAATGTCATTATCGATCAAAATGGTAGACGCCCATAAATATATAATATAAGAAATAATAATTAAAACAAATGATTATTACAAGAGTTATACGTGTTTAACAATCTTTAGCTCACCCTTAAAAAATTAAGAAAGACTTTTGAAATATAAATTTGACGCTGGTGACAAAATCACTATCTGGTATTCACATATTTGAATCCTCTATCCCTTCTTTTGCTATATGAATGGGTTCACAGTCCACACATGATATATTCATCAGAGTGGCCTTGACTTGAGAATATTAATTAATTCTTTGACACATTTCCAATCCCTTTGCACTGCATGCTCGGTCCCAGTGCAAACACATTCCAATTGACGGAAGAATCAAGGCCTGCGGACCAAGTACAATGCCGAATTTATACTGATTATCTGCTAGAAATGATTGAACCAAAATATTCTAAATCTTGAGAGACATTAACGCCTGGCAATGTGCATCAGCAAATCGACCGCATCTGGCCTTCCGAAAACTCAAGGAAATAGTGGAACTACCTCTCCATCCAAAATTAATCAGAGTTCGGTGCGGTTATTGGATTGTAGACCTGGTCCGACAGTTTGAATGAATTTTGCCTTACTGAACGATTTAAACTGATATTTTACGCTTGAAATGGAAGCTATAAACGTCCACTATAACAACGTTGCAACCCGTTACCACATGCCACACATATCACCACTTTTCCTAAAAAGATTGCATTTTTTTCGAATTTTAAACTACAGTTCGAATTGAATGAGCCAATACATGGTAAGTTAACACCGAATAATGTAGAAAACTTAGCGACTGCTTTGCTTTTAATTATAACACATATCCCGTGGAGCAATTGTTTATCATGTTATTATTGAAGTTACCATTCTGGAGGCCTTCACTCAGATCAATCATGTTGAAACATTAAGTTCAAAATTGTCTGTAAATTGGCATAAAGGCACATGGATGTCGTATAAATATCGCCTTTGGCGAAACGAACAAACAGGAGGTGTACAACAGATGTCGCAACTACACATATCTGTATGTACATGTGTATATTACAAAACCAAACTAACTCACCCAGGTGTATAACTGACTCTCGGTTCAATTAATTCACCGTATGAACGCCAATAACTGGGTATACCCGAATGCTGAATAAAACATAAAACATGTGTTGACTGCTTGTCAAAGTTTATTCACTTTCATAAGCGACCCAGACTTCCTGGAGGAATGCACAAGTAAACTTAAGGTTTCATGTACAAAGCCCCAGTTCACCTGGTGAGGGTAGAATTAAAAAAACTGGCCACTGGAGAGCAACTATTCCAAGGCAATTATTGGGCTTTTATGAAATTCTTCGTTCATATGTCTATAACGACTTCCACTTCATAAATTTGATGAAATGAGAACAACAAAACGTAATTTATTACTTTCTCCTTGCCATGCCAACAGTCAGTCAGTCAGTCGCTGGAGTCCATGAAATATACGCAGAAGTTCTTATGTCTCAATCAGATGGTAAAAGGAATACCCCTAGGGTAGGAGTATGTTACAGGATGTAAACACATTTTAATTTTTTAGATTAACTTTGTTTGGATTGAAATTAGTCCAAGCAATACTGAGTTACCATGCTTAAGCAGTAATCCAAGGATTTCCCTTTAAGTCTACCTATGACTAGGTGTCCTGACACAGCGGGACCACAAACAACGACGTCTTGGACCAATAAACTCCTGGGGAAACCAATAAAGAAGAGTATCTGTCGGTTATGTCTATGAGACAGTGTTCTGTAATTGCATATACAGTAGAGCAACTTCGTTACTCCGTCGCTTCGGTTAATTCTACCGTTGTCGAAGTCGAGAACTTTTCAGCACATCGAGCAGAACTCAACCTCAACACCTACGGACATTTTGTAGATCAAGGAACACTGCAGATAAGTTTAGAATTTTATCTTCTAAACAAAAATCTGTAACTGACACATTTTCAAGTAATTTTTTACGATAGCGTAGAGTCTACAGTGTCAAAAGAAAATCACAATTTCGGATTGGCGTGGATACAGCATTTGGCAAGATGTGTACCAACTGCAGGCAGTCGCTCGATTGTTGCCAAAGGCTGGATATATTACGGATCATCCCACCAATCAAAAACGGTATAATGGCATATCGTACCCGAGGTGATCACACACCCTGAAAAGAATGAGCAGCCCGAATTTCAGGACGCTTGTCGGCTTCATCACTGAGCACTGCAACATTGGAACTCACGCCATTGCATAGAAATACAATGGCTTCTGGAGAAGCTGCAGAGACCTGGGAGGGGAAACACCGACTGTGGACTTTATCTGCAATGACAGCGCACTCCTCCCGAAGGAGAAGTCACCTAGGGGCTTCCTTTTTCAATAACCTGGACGAACTAAGCAGTATTAGTAGGATCGGCTAGATCCGAGTGGAAAAACAACGGACTTACACTGGTCTAAGTGTGACTGTTGCAGTCAAAAAACTTTACGGCTAATTTAATTAAATTCTTAGTTTCACTCATTCCGCCGTTTTGAAGCTAACCTTATTAGATCGAGCGGACTCCTCGAAAGATACTTTTTCTAGATTGTGGCGAATAGCCATGCTTGACTGAATGTAACACACTTAGGGTCGTCTGCTGCCACCTATATCCAACTACACACTTACACCGGCGTTAGCATTGTGTTACAACTCGTACAACCAAAAATTGCGTTCCCACTGAAGGTACACAGACTTAACTCATGAGAGCAATCACATCAACATGGAAGCACGCTGTCTTTGCGCATGCTCTTCTTTCAATTCAATTCACGAAATATCAGACAATGAAGATTTATGATTTCGCAAAAAAAAAAAAAAGTATAATAATAACTGGACGACGCTACAACTCGGGCAAGCTTCAACATCATGAAAATGCATGAATTTGCACAATGCTTCAAATTTAAATGACATGCTAATAAACTCCCAGTCCATAGCGTGGAAATCAAAATGTCGCACTTCACAAATTAGCTAAACATCCTTCACCCACTCACTCACAGCATTTCACAAATCCCACTTGCACAAACTGAAAATTGTTTTCCGGCAAATATTCAAATTTAAACTAAACGGTGTGCTGTCTGTGCATCTATACCGTGATTTGTCACTTAATCGGCTTGCTTTTAACAGAGACATCAAAGTCACCACGGAACCGATTTCTTACGGAAGGGATTTTGTCGAAATATGAATGAACCACACACAAGAAGTGACATACATACAACACAAAACGCATCTGTTCGCCGCGCCATGTCGTCATTGGCATATGAATTACGGTAAAGTTTGGCATATACCGTCAATATCGAACGAGAGTCGGCCGTGTACATTCAAATTGTGTAAGAAGAAGTGACATCACTGATGGATTTCCCTTTCAAACTTGCTAAAGAAAAGTTTGATGTTTTGAAAACACAAAATTAATTTGTTTGACCAAAGATACCGCAGCGTAAACATCGAGTAGTTCACAATTTAATTATATGATGTGTTAATTGATTTTATTAATTTTATAGTCTTTGTGAAGAATGTACGCTATTGTTGGCTTTGGAGTTGGCTGCAGAGCAAAATGTGAAGGGTTTTGTTTCCCCAAGCATTAGCACAAGAGGCACAAAGTGATTGGCTTAAACGAAGGCAGATCATGCAAGAAAGCGAAAATGTCTGACTCCAATAAAAGTCAAACAAACAAAAAAACACTAAACATACTCGAAAAAATGTAATATTGATACACTTACATTTGTATATGCACTTAATGTACAATAATCTGACACTAACACTTGCTACTCCTTCTGCGGAGTGCAGATAGTGAAATGCACAAAATGTTAAATATCTAATGTATTTAACCACTCACGGAATAAACGACCACTATTTAAAGAAAATGTTTGCTGCCACAGGAAAATAAAAGAAAAAACCCCCGAATTCAAAACCCTTGACACTCTCAAGAACTGAATAAATTCGTAAAAAATAAATTGAAGTCGCTCTTCACAGCACAGATTACAAGCGAAAAGTAATGGAAAAGATGCAGAAATCAAACAATAAATGCGAACACCGCCGAGCACGAGCCAAATGAGCTAATCGCGCTTTTTAAATTCACAACGAAATGAGCGGTTTAAGCATCTTGGCTAGACCTTTATATGATTATCATCTTTCGACGGAGCATCGATTGAGATGAGAGCGAACTTCATTCAGAAATAAGCGAACGACTAACACCATCTCACATTTGCGAACGGACAGAGCAACAACAATGACCATAAGATAAAGAGCCAGGCTTGATCTCTGAGCGGTGCTGCGCACGATATTAACGCATTAAGTGTCAAGCGGAGATACATGCTTGTATCTGACCGGTTGTTGCTGCAAATAAACTTGTTACCTGCGTGTGTATGCGTGAGTCAGTGCGGATAGTTGTGGGCTTTTGTTGACTGTGGCTATTGCAGTTAAGTACATTTTTCGAACGCTCTTTCGGATTAATCGAGGTGCATCGAAAAGGATTTTTCGACCCAATCCTGCTTTCATTGACTCACTGTCGTACATCCTAGTAGCCCCCCCTAATGAATGATGGCAAGACTAATTTCGTCAGAGATCATCGAAGGCAATGTAAAACAGGCACGTGTGTACTTGCAGTTTCAATCTTAACGATTGAATGGTTAGTTGGCACTTAACCCCGAATCGTCGTCACTAGATGATGAACGATGCGCGATATATGATGGCACAAACAATTTAAACGTTCTCGACGAGTCACACGACCTCCCTAGGAACACAGTTCACCAACCAGTGGAGTTATAGACGTTGTTAATGTCTCTTTGTGCATCCATTAATCGGTTAGGTTGAAGGAGACAAACAGCCAAGCATCTACAAGCAGCTTGCGGTCGGTTATTGACCGACATCATGCCGAGCCTTATCCATGGGCGATAATCAACGTGTAGAAGGATTAAGTCATGAGTGGCAAATCCGAATTACTTGCAAAAGGGTGTGAATCGACTTGTACTTGAAATTTATGACAGATTGTGCAAGAATCCTCATCACAATGGGCTTCCTGGAAGGCGAGGTATTTTCTGATAATTGTTGTCGAGACGTTGATTCCGCAATAAATGTATACTTACATATACGCGTCTGCTTAAGACCTGAGTATGTGTAGTAGAACGCTTCGAACACCCTTTTAACTTTAATAGGGTTCAAAGCGACACTGCGTGGTGTAATGTGGTGTAATTATTTTATTGGCTAATTGGTATATTTGGATTAGATAATGTGTCTGTAATCAGAGGATTATCCTAATGTGGAGTCAAGACCTTTGGCGAGGTGTAAACTTCTGCTATCTATCTTAGACGTTGTAAATTGCATGCTTCGGTGGATAAATACATATTTTATTTGTGGTCCGAGATTACTCTAACAATTGAGCTATTCATCATTCAATGTAATTTGCTAAATTACATTTTAACAACTTGCGATGATGAGTGGCGCTATTACTTGGAAATGCTTCTAGGGGTTTCATCTTAGTCAGACATCTTTGCTATTTCTCCAGACACTTCTCTTTTAGCATCCTTAAGAGCGCCAGATATTATCTGGAGAATAGGTAAGTTAGCTTACGATCAAGGTGAAATAGCTGTCCACTCAGATCCATGTAGAAAGTAAACCAAGCATAAATGTGTAGTCAGGTTCAAAAAGAACGCCTCTTCGTAAGTTTTAAGCTTGCTTTCAACTCGGAGCACTTGACTATGTAGTGTACACCGAGTCGACGAACAGTGTTCACCTTGAGATTCGATCTGGTAATAAATACTCAGTATATGTATATCCAACACCCGTCAATGGTTCATTGTGATCTTCCAAGATCGAAAAACACTCTCTGTCAACGGATGCCAAGCGAATAACATATAAGTAAATAAACAGTTGCTCTAGAAATCCTCTCAGGAGTCACTGGGTTTCTTCTCTTCGAGAATTCTTCTAGGCTTTGTTGAATAGGAATTTACGAAGCGCACATGAAAAGAGGAAGTGAGGATTACAAGGTGTGTCGCTGTTTCCTCCGCCTTTCATGTCAGTGTGGCGTAGAAATAACTGAATTCCTAATCGATGCGAAGACAATTTTCCTTGCCAGCGCAAGTCAACATTGTATTATCAATATCCTTCTGTGGTTGATAAATTTCTTAGACGGCTCATCATTGAGTAACTTGTTCTGGTCCTTACTTAGGCTTTCGTTGCCGATTTATTTGGCCAAAGAAATTATCCTTGCTTCATTATACACAATTACGACGTTTAAGTGCAATCTTAGCCTAAGGCTTAATCGCTCTGGCTTAACAGCTAATTCTAATTTTAATAATTATATGTTAGCTTTTTAAATAAATAAATAAGTGCAATCAATGTCTAAATGATCATGAACGATGTCCATTTGTTTTTTCCCTGAGATCTGACCTTCTTTCGAGTAATCCAATACATGGAGCAAATGTGTAGCGTACTAAACTGAGATATTATCCTTTTCCAAATTAACACAAAACAATTTTAAACCTCTCTATATATGATCAAAATCCCATTAAAATCACTTGCGTAGTTTAAAAGATCTAAGCGAACATCGGGGCAAATTTTCAATATTAATTAATTCAGAAGAAAAACAAATATAATGTAATTTAACTAATTTCAAAAAATAAAAAAAAATGTTTGTCGGCGTAGATATTGGTATTCTGTAATGTTTGGTAAAATATTTTGTTATTTTGGATTGTCAAATATCTTGACTTGATCTTTCTATTGCTTCTTCCCTTAACTTCAGCAAACTAGAAATCCTTTCTGCGTCCAATTCATTTTAATCGGCGTACTCAAGAAGCGTATCGCTTGGGAGCTAGCTATATTGGGAGCAGCCGGAGTGCATTCGTCGCTTTCATTCCCCAAAGTGTCCTCAATTTGTTGAGGTTCATCATTGCATTCTACGATCACCCAGTCTCTGACTTCTTGTATTGACACATTGAGTTCGGTATCTATAATTCGAAGGAGATAATTAATTTCTTATAACTCTCCTTTTAGCTGAGTCTTGGGTAGTGTCCTTCGTAATAGAATAAGAAGAAAAAATACCATCAATGCCTACACAAATGGCAGTTGTTGTTTCTCTATAGCCTGCAGCTACACTAACAACTTTACAATTTACAAGCAAATAACAGTCATGTCCCTAATATCGCACGCAAGAGAAATATAAAAACTTGTACAAAAAATGCACATTTTAGATGTTAACAATTTTGGAAGTTCTCATTTTTGAGACGTTTTTTGCTTGAGGATTTCCTCTATCAGGTATTTCTCTCTTCTAGCTTATTTGTGTGGGTGTTTGGAAACGATGCGAAACTAGAAATCAGGTGCTATAGAGATGGCCGACTTCACAGATAATTAGCGGCGTTCACACTCAAAAATTTGTCGATACGATTCGCTTGACTACAAATTGGAAAAGGTCCAAATGTACTGTACTAAAAGTCTGCCAAGTTTGTAGTAACAAGCGTTAAATTGACGATTTGGCCCTTCAAGCACGGTTGTCAAGCAAATCGTGTCGACAAATTGTTGAGTGTGAACGCGGCATGACACATTGACCATCGACTAATTTGTTATCCATGAATTTTTGACGGTTATTCACGAAATAATGTAATTGGCATTCTCTGATTGCTCCGTTGGGTTGGAAAAATCGATATAAAAGAAATCACAAGCCGCAACCGACTCTTAAAACGCAGATGCTTCAGGGCCACCACCGGCCTCAACCGTCAACAAGATTTCTACAAATACACTAGAACATCCACTCTCCACAACAGCGCTGAAATAGAAAGAATCGACAGACGTATATTCCAGCTCACCATCAACTTCAGCAACAACCTGCAGAACATCCCCAATGCCCTAATAGCCGAACTCTCAACAAGATGACCAGATCCTGATGATAACTTCCGCACTACAACCCACATCAAAAGCCTGTACTGCAGAATTGTAGACGGCGAGAACAACATGGTATGCCACAATACATGAACTGTCAGCAACACATTCAAGTTCGGCAATACTCAGTACCAGGAGGAGAGAGAGCTAATCCTCTGCCCGTCCTCCTAAACTGTTTATATTTATTTTTTTTAATTGCTTAAACCTAGTTGAAGTTATTTTAAGTTATTTTTTAAGTTAGTATATGTAAGGTATTTTAAGCAAAGTATTCAATAATAAAACACGTAAGTTTTATGAACATTTTCCTGACAATTAACTCCCAATTAATATAATAACCTCAATAACATAACAACCTCATAAACATATAATAATAATAGGGGTGGCGCTACAGCCCGTAGAGGACCAGTGCCTAGCTTCTCAGCAGTGCCTAGCTTCTCAGTTGTGCGTGCTATTCTTCTCTCACGAGTGGAAGGTACCTACAGTTTTATGCCGACTCCGAACGGCCAAGTTTGAGGAGCTTTTTCTAGACAGTTATACTCGTTGAGCATTGTCAGTGACTCGAAAGAGGTGGGGCCGTGAAAAGTATTTCTTGTCGTACCAGGAATCGAACCTAGACAAGTAGGTCCAAATGCGTAGGAGTCGACGCACATACCCACAACGCCACGGGCCACCACATATGTATTCCAAAAAAAATATTTAGAGAATTGTTAATTGTATGTTAGATATAACAATGTAGCTCTAAGATATATTAAATATTTTTCAATATCTGTAAGGCCATGAAAAAAGTTCGTTCAATAAAGAAAATGCATTATAAAAAAAAAGACAAGCCGCAAGAGAGTTGAATATGCTATCTCTGTACTACTTTATTTCTGGTTGAAACTATACCACAATACTCATTCTCGTTTTTATGTAAATGAGCAAATCTCAAACGTGCAAAAATAAATTCTGCACGTTTCGCTCAAATGATTGAGAGCTGAGTTTCTTATTTTGAGATGTTTTCCAATGGAAATTTTTGAGTAAAACGTGCAGAATCTGCAGGTGTGGCGAGATTTTTTACTTTGGTTTTTTTCGAACTAGATTCTTGTGTATGAATGGTCGTTCGTGTGAACAGATGAAATCATGTATGTAATCATATAAGTCTTCACAACGGGCCCGAAGCGCTTTGCGCCCTGTGCATTTCCACATCCTGCACATGTGGTGGATCGAGCTCTGATGATCGGACATAGCTACATACGCAGCCACGATTTAATGCAAAACAATATTTATGATTGAAAGGTATCAAAACTGTATAATTTAAAGACAGTTTCATGTATGAAACATTAAAAAACTCTATAGTTTAACACATATATGTAGGTTGCAATGCATATGAATAAAACATATTTCATAATTTAAACGAAATGACGATGTTTGATTGCAATGTATCATTCTTTTTTTGAGAGTTATATAGCCAGAAATCAAGTAGTAGATTTACTTAATTTCTGCTTCAAAGTTTCAAGTAATAAGTTACAACATGGTGCAAGGAAAACAAGACGTGCTCGACAGGCTTACACGACAACAAGGTGTACACAAACAATCGCTACCATTTAAATAATGTCCATTTGACTTTTGATCGTAATGAAATACTTGACACATATTAGTTGAAATGTCAAAAAAGTCAGCCGTAATTACACATTCAAATAATGTAAGTAAGGTGCTACTCTTGTAAATGCATTCACTGCACACGTACGATTTAAGTGAAGAGCTCCATTCTATTTGGTTTTCTTCTTGAATTACATTAAACGATATTGGCCAAAGGCTTTTGAATTGATTGTTCACAAGGTTTGGAAAACAAGCATGTACATAAGTGAAAATGTCATGGATTTGGAATTGAAATTAAAGTTCTCCCCATTACTCACCAAATCAAACAAAAATGTACTATTAGCGCACATGTCTTGAATAAGAATGCGACATCTACCCGTGACTTGTCAAAGCGTACATTCGAAACAAGAAACTAAAAGCACAGAGCTTTTACAGCGGACATCAAGCTCGAAAATGAAATTGAATTTTGATGGTTGAACAGTTGGAGCGTGAAATCAAGTACTGAAAAGTTTTCACAGCTGATTGTCGACTTGTCCATCAACGAACTTGAGCGATAATTTGACAATTATTCACGATTTTTTAAAAAATGTTCATGAAATCATTTAAATGGCATTCTCTGATTGGACAGTGGAACGTCGACAAAACGATAAAGAGTGTAGAGGTGCACGGATATTATTTACAACGAATTCAATTCGCATTTATCACCCGTAAACCTACCTAAAATTAAAGTGAAGCTCTGCAGGATCGATGAGTCGTCTTTAGTTTCAAAAATATCGCCATTTACAAATTGAATGAATAAACAAAGAGGCTGAACTCATGGACAATAAAAGATCTTACACATTTTTAGGAGATCAGTTGGTAAAAAGCTGTTCAGGCAATAGCTCAGTAACTAATGTATCCGCGTAAGTGCCTTTAATTTGTTAGTTCTCGCAAAATCATTGTCCGGAGTGGGTAGATCTAATCAGGTAGATATCTTTAACATTTTAGATATTGTTTCACACCATCAAAACGCGGCATAACTCAAACTAAAGATTTGTCTTGCAATCAAGCTATGTTATATGTGACACCGTCTTGTGATGAGAATTCACGGTGACGGTTACAACTTCCAAGTCAGTCCAACTGTTATACCGATGGATTAACATCTTCGCACGTTTCCAAAGTGCCGTAGTGAACATTTTGACAGCGATTGAAGAGCAGGCGAAAAGTGCTGGTCTTAAGGTTATTGATGAAAGACGAAGTATATGCTGTCGAGCAAGAATTGATCCGTTACACACTACCTGTAAATCATAACGACCGAAAGCTACTGAATGAGTTTGTGTACGTCGGGATAAACATGAACTTCACAAACGATATCCTAGTGGAGATCCGAAGTAGAATCGGCCTTGGCAACCGGTGCTACTTCGAGTTGTCGAAACAACTGGGCGGCAAACTCCTAACTCGAAGGACCAAAATCATGCTCTACAAAACCCTTATTTTGCCAGACCTACTATATGGAGCCGAAAGCTGAACGATAAGCAAAACAGCAGAGCTCTTTGGTGCATTAAAAACAAAAAAGTCTACGTCCGTCCCATCTGCAGGGAAGGTGAATGGAGGAAAAGACATTACCGCGAACTCTACAAGCTGTAGGATGTGGATGTAGTCCGGAAGGTAAAAAATTCGCAGACTACACTGGCTCTGCCATATCGAGTGCAAGAACACCAATGCTTTAGTAATAAAGGTCTTCGACTTCCTGGTTCGAGAAGGAGGGAAAAACTGAATCGCCGGTATAAAGACGAAGTTATCGGGGAAGCAACACAGTTTGGTCTTGATGACTGGAAGAAACTTGCCCAGGACGGTCAGCGATGGAAGGCAGTGATTACTCAGACGCTCCGCGGGCCATAGGTTCTTCATTTAGGAAGAAGTGATATCAAACACTAACGTTTTGTGGGTATAATGGTCTGAGAAGTAAATGTCTTTCCATAGTTGCATATCGGTTTTCACTACTTTCATGGTGCAAATTTGTTTGTTAACGTATCCATCGAGTGAAAAATGAGCCTCATCCCTGAAGAAAAAGTTGTGCGAAAATTATTCACCCAAACTCTAATGTTGCAATACAAAATAGACATAAGCCTATTTCCTCAATTTACAGGAGCAGCTCGACTCAAATTAGTACTTCAGCGGGGAGATATTTGATAATTGTTGGGCACCAAAATGACGCTTCTTATTACAGTATTTGCTCATAGGGTGTCGAATTAATTGTATAACAAGTTAATGGAGTATGCTTGTATTACATTTGAATTCAATAAATATTACATTATCACATTGGAGTAGTAGTGTGGGCCATATGTACTATGGCATTTTTGCAAATGGCGTCGTACGTTAATTAAATTTATTGAAAAATGGAGCGCTATACAACAATCGTCTCAACAACCAAGAGGACGATTTTGTGTCGAAAATCATTATGAGCGACGAGGCGCATTTCCATTTAAGCGGTTACGTCAATAAGCAACATCTTCATCATCTTCGTTTCTGGGGGGCAAATTTTCGTTTCAAAGCCACTATGTGCTGCGGCGTTGACGTGGGAGGAATGATTGGGCTGTATACGGTCACAGGGCCATCATAAACGACTTCTTACTGCTGAAATTGGATGAGCTGGGCTTGGTGAATATGTAGTCTTAACAAAACGGTGCAACTGCACACACAGCACGGACCACAATGGATATTGTGAAGGAAGCGTTTTGCGATTTGGCATAGTCAGCAAGATCCCCCGATTTAACCATCCCAGACATCTTTCTCTGGGGCTACTTATAGTCACGAATCTACACCAACAAGCATCAAACAATCGCAGCCCATAAGGCGAATATTCTACAGGGATGCGAACAGTTATAATCTGAAATCTTGCGGAAAGCCATGGAAAATGCGATAAAACGGGCACGGTATCAACACTGACGGCAGCCACTTTGAGGAAAGTGGTCCAAATAAAGATCCCTCAAAATCATTTATTTTTGTTTAGTAAATGTTGTTATTTATGTGGACACATGTTTTGCATTTTAGAAAACTCACATTTTGAAAAACTCATATCCAGGGTATCTGGTCACCCTGGTCAAGAACAGGAGGGAATTTAGGAGAAGAAATTTAAATAAAACAACAATTACAATTGTTTTGGTTCTGGCTTTATTCTGACATTCATGCCATTATGTACAGAATATCAAATCATCATTCAAATTACCGTCTAAGTTTCGCTGGTAGGGCTTCAAGTGGATGACTCAGTCCAATATGTGCCGCATTATCCCAGCAATAGCGTCTTGAATGTTGGCCTCGAGAGTAGATTAAGGACTTGACTCAGCTCAGAGAAAATAATCCAGTGGTGCCAAGTAGGGATGCGCGATGTTGGCAAAACATCGATGAAGAACATGGACGATTCAGTCCAATATGTGCCGCATTGTCCCGGAAATAGCGTCTTGAATGTTGACCTCGAGAGTAGATTAAGGACTTGACTCAGATCAGAGAAAATAATCCAGTGGTGCCAAGTGGGGTGCCAAGTGTGCGATGTTGGCAAAACATCGATGTTAACGTCGATAGCTGCACATGTTCTTTAACACCGTATATCATATTTCAAATATTAATTAGACTTAAGACATATTTCCACAAGCCTCGCAATAAATCTATCCATTTAATTTCACATATGTTTTAATTATAGAACTTTAATTTTTTTCCCATCGAGTAGTCATTTTTGAAGTGTTTTACAATTTCGATAATTGATAGCAAGCAGAAAACTCTCTATGTCAAGGAATGATGAGTAACTCCAACAGAAGCTATAGATGTTTGATAGAGAATAATTATCCTTATCGCTTAACTATTTGCACTAGATATCTACTATTTCTGGTTCCTATTGGTGCTAGTTATACTTATCATTGGCATAAGTCCATTTCAAACTGAAAATCAATTATCTCTCGTCATGAAAGCGATCCTCCAAGCGCTACTATAAATCTTCCAATTAACCATTAAATACCACAAATCACTCTAAAGCTCACCTCCGCATCGGAACCGATTCTAGACACTCAACGAATTCACTGAACCAGAAATATGCCAATAGTCATATTTAATTAGAAAACACTAAAAACCAATTTAACACTTTGCGATCCAAATCCCCCTCCTGATTAGATTAGATATGTGTGAATCCACACATGATACAACACAGGCCCCAAAGCGCTTCCCAGAAGCTTCTCCTCTCACATACTCACAGACACATTTGGTTTTTAAAACTGCATGCGCTTTGAGAGGACACTGCCAGCTCATTTCCAAAGAATGCAATTCCACATACATCCGCATTAAATGTCAGAATCACCTAATTATTGTTATCGGTCTCAACTATTTATCTTGCGGAAACAGGATTACAAACCCATTAGACGATTTATGAATGACGCCATTATAAGTTTGCACCTGGCGTCAGAGGGGGTCCTGCGTGAGCTGTCTGCTGTGATTAACGTTTTGTGACATTTCTAAAAAAACACAATAGCAGGGAAATGCCTGTTGGATGCACCGCGGACCTGTTGGATAGCCAACCCATTAATTAGCATTGACAGTAATCAGAAAACTTAGTCCGGATTCACCGCGGTGGCCACAAATTAATATTCACAGATATGCGTACCTCATGTACGAGGGGAGGACTGGAGGACTAATTTAAAATTGGAATTCTTCATTTGTCTACGTTGACATGAGTACTGTCGTTGTGAGGGTGGGAGCTGAAGCGCGATATGATGAACCCCTAAATCTGCGATGGTGTAGGTGGAACTCCGTCAAATATAAATACTGGATTCCTCTGGTATCAGCTATCATTAGTCAACAGGATCTTTAAGTGAGTTGTACCTTCAACGCGTTTTGTCTACACACCGTTATTCGAACAGATTCATTTCTTTTTTTCGACGCAATAACAGCAACAAGTTCTATTCTTCTTTTGTGATTGTTCTTCCAATAGTTACAGTGAGTGAATTTTTGAATTTATTTTGCATTAAAAACCTTGTGACTAACGTTGTTTCGGTTCATATTTTAAATTGAGTTATTTATTTTTAATATTGTTTTATGGTGCATATGTCGATCGAGAATCTTGCCACGAACATTCTGAAGATGTAATTTTGTCTGTAAAAGCATCATTCCAACGTGTTAGATAGTGAAGCACTTTAGAAAGATTCACTTACCGAAGTTGAATTTTATTGAATCAAATAGTAAAACACAACTTTCTCAACTTCTCAAAATACTTCATAGATTGTGAAAATTCGGCTCAGTCTCGTTTTCGCAGATAGAAGTGCAGGAACCTCATTTTAAAATAATTAAATATGACTTTTTCATAATTGGCTCGGATTTAATTTTTTTAAATTATTATATTTATATAGTACTTTTTAATATACATATTTAAGACACCGTCTACATCAGGAGCCGTTCATTGTGTGGAATTGTGGGCACTTTTTTAACTGCTTCGATTATTTATAAAACATTGGAGGAGAACTCCTAGAATCTGCTCATTTATTTACTCTGCAGTTAAATTCCACATTTATTTTATTCAAGATTGTCTTGATGCAGAACTTTGCAACTATTCTGTTACTGACCAAATCATTGCGTTCAATATATGACCCTCCTATTTTCAATTCATTATTTGAATTAACTTCAATTTACACTCACTTCCCAGGCCATGGATGGCCGGAGCCTAAACTGATTCTGCCTTCCATCCATGCACACTACTTCGACCAACCAGCAAAACAAATTTATTTTGCTCGCCATTACTTACAGAGCGGTCTTCCTCCTTCTAACCAGAAGATTTGGCTTTAATCTAGTCACAGAAATGATGTTATGCTGCTCTTTAATCGCCGCTGAACGCCTGAAAAGGTCTGCATGGGATTGACGCACTGTTACTTCCTTGCAATCAAAGCTTTCGGGTGCAGCTTTTTATTCTATTCACAAGAATAGATATATGATTCAAAATTCGATAGTCTTTTACAGAATCGCCACGGTTAAGATCTACAGTTGACTTGCCGCGTCGAAATGCTCGAGACTTTCCCTTGCTTGTTCACACAATAAACTGGCTACCATATTCTTGATGACATTGAGCTAGAATATTCCGTGCAATAGTACTTTTTCAAAAAACAAGATTCGCCCTTTGATGTATCTGGCATTAATTGATTCTCGAATTGGGAAAATATGTACGTACTAATTTCCACCCCTTTAACTTTGTCTACCAGCATTTACTTTCTACTGTAATCAGTTCAGTTTAACATAACTGTTCATTCACCGATCCTAAAAGACCAGCAAACTAACGAAGAAATTACTCACAGAGTAGCACGTATTAAGTCAAACATTTCATTTCAGACTTCTTCTTCAGTCTGCAAGCTGCAGTCTATTGTGCATAATTTCTTGACACATCCTTCTTCTTATAGCATTAACTGAAGACATACCACCTATTGTCAATGCATATAGAAATGGGTTCAAGTTCGCATCGAAAGTACACACATTTTAGAGTCTATTATAAAATACATAAATTGAAAACGCCTTTCTATGGCATTTAATATCCACAAATGGCGCGTTACTAGTGGAGACGACTACGTCGTGTACTCGTCCAAAATATTTGAAAATAATTTAAAATCGCAAAACTTGAATGGTTTCTGCCCTTTCAACAACTAATTAAAGCCCCCATGTCTCCACATATGACCTTTGTTTTTTTTTTTTTCCTTAAATCACCACACCACATGAGGTTTCAGTTCCATGGTAATGAGTTCTTACTTCATCCAACTCTCACTCCCCAGTTACAATATTCGTTTTTTTTTTTATTTCAATTAAGACGAAGGTTAACGGTGACTGCTTTCACTTTTACAGGAACTCATCAGAAAAATGGCTTCCCACACTGTCTCCAGGTTTGGCATATTCCTCTGCATCATCATGTTGGTTGGCTGCATATCAGCATCTATGTCCCGCCCACCAAGAAATAACGACATCAACAACATGGCTGATGCTTTGAAATACCTCCAGGACTTGGACAATTACTATGGTGACAAGGCCAGAGTAAGGTAAGTACTCCGTTCATGCACAACTCAATACGAGCTTTGAACACATTCATTTCGTAGATTTGGAAAACGCACATCACTCCTGCTGCGCGATAGATTAATGGAAGAGCCAGAATTGGTAAATTTTCAGCAAGCTCTCTAATAGATTTACGTTTAAATGTTGATCCATTTGCAATAGAAAGACTCACATAGCCAATACAGTTTCCGAAGATGAACCATTCTAAGTTGAACAACCTAACACATGATATCCACGCTGATGGCCAATAACCACTAATTTTAATTAAATGTTAATAACTTATACTGTACTTAACTGTGGACATTGTTCAATAATGTTTTGCTGTTAATAAAGAGCGGCTTGGAATTTCTCATTAAATAAAACAAAATAATTCAAAATCAATTCATTCATGTGTATGTCTTTATTTGGTGGTTTTTTGATTCTTAACTTCCTCCTTATATTGGCAGCAGTAGCGTAAGCGATGAACACACTGAAAAGTAAAGGGTTAATTGCAACTTTTTTCTTTGTTTTACATTTTGATTTTTAAATGCCGAAGCGTACTATAGAAAGGTCTTTTTAATGACTGTATGGCTGGCAACAGATATCTTCAAACCAACCGAATTCATTAATCCAACTTCTTAATAATGTAGCAGATTTGATTTAAAGTTTGGAGCAGTGTGACACATCATCCGCAAAAGCAGTCACCTTACGCTTAAATTTCTGTACAAACAATGTATCTAAGAAACAGTAGTGGTGGCAAAAACAGACCTAGACGAAGTCCTACATTAAAGAATTTTCACATCACATCAGTCTTTCAGATTTCCCCCAAGGCAGGAGGAAATGTGTTAACAATGTTTAAGAAGAGCACCTTCGGTTGATTAGCCCCTCTGAAAACTAGATTGCTTTTGCTTGACCTTAAAAAAAAAGGATACTCTCATTTTTGATGACCATTTCATGGATTATGTTAAATGTAGGGAGTTGAGAAATATCATATGCAGAATCTAGAACTCTTCACTCTTACTCTTATATGTTTTTTTTTAATGAGAAGACAGGTGATATTTGTTTCAGAAGCAAATAGAAGGAACATTTGAAAACAAAATTATTTCGGAATATAATAAACAGATTATAATATGAGGCAGAAGTATCCTTCTCCTGCAGACATCATCCGAATACACCCAATTCTGTTTTTACTTCTTTTACACGGTTTTGAAAAAATAACAAATAATGATTCCGTTTTTACACGACTTCATTCGATTTAACACGATTAAAAATTTAAATTTTAAAGAAATATATTCTTACTTGCCCTAATCCTTTAGAATTACTGTTTGTTTGTTGTTATATTGTTTACTTGTACGAGTTTTTAATTCCTGAACTGCTTTAATTTCATATTTATGTTACTTACAACCGACCATCTTTTCACTCTAAGAATGGTACTTGAGAAGGCTTGGGAGTATGCCAAACCCATCTACAGTTGTTTTATAGATTGTGAAAGGGCATATGACCGAGTCCCTCGAGGTAAACTCTGGAGTATCCTGCAGGAGTATGGGATTGATGGTCCTCTTCTGAGGGCCATTCAGTCTCTATACACAAACTGTAGCAGCTGTGTTCGGGTAAACTGTGCTAAATCAACACCTTTCACCGTGGGCGTTGGACTTCGCCAAGGGTGTGTCTTGTCACCTCTCCTTTTCATTGTATATATGGACTGGATGTTGCAGCGCAGCCGAGGTGAGGAATGTTTCACATTGGAAGAGTTGAGGGTAAGTCATCTTCTTTTTGCAGATGACTTAGTTATCCTCACATCCTCCCAGACGGAACTCCAGCGCGCACTCGATAGGTTTGTGGCCGTATGTGCTGATGCTGGAATCAGGGTTAACGTGGACAAATCGGAGGTTATGGTCATTTCTAGAACGCCTGTTCAATGCACTCTGCATGTTAGTGGAGTCCCATTGAAGCAGGTGGAGAAGTTTAAGTATATCGGGATCTTTTTCACGAGTGATGGAAGGAGTAATGCTGAGCTTTCCTGTAGGATCGGTCAAGCTGGGTCAGTTTTGACAAAGCTTGGTAGTTCTGTAATCAGAAAGGCCGAGCTTGGTGTCAGTATTTGTTCCAACTCTCACCTATGGTCATGAAATTTGGGTAATGACCGAAAGAATAAGATCGCTAGTGCAAGCTGCTGAGATGAGATTTCTTCGTGCTGTTGAATTACTCGCCGGGATAGAGTGAGAAATACGGCAGTGCGCGAGGAACTCAACATTGAGCAGCTGCTTCTTCGAACGGAAAGGGCTATGCTTCGGTGGTTTGGTCGCGTGGCACGAATGTCCCCATCATCACGACTTCCGAGGCGGGCGTTGAATGCGATTCCATCAGGTAGGCAACCGCTTGGCAGACCCAGGACGAGGTGGTTGGACCAAGTCAAAAAACTCGCCGGGCTACTTTTGAGAATTGCTCCTGATGAATTAGGGTAGATGGCGGAGGATCGAGTTGCCTGGAGATCTCTCGTGCGTGGTTAACCCCCGCTACCCCTTTTGTGGATCATGCGGGTCAGAAGATAATGATGATGATGATGATGTTACTCTTACTTTAAGATTTGAAATCACTTTTGTTTGTATGCAATGAACTGTGCATTTAAGCACATACAAATTCATTTCGACTTTTATAAAGACTCTCATAATATTTTTTTGTCCTGGAGAGATCTGTAATTTTTAAATCAGAAATAAAAAAGATCAAACGTAAATCTGATTCAAACATGTAATCGAATCTAACCGAGTTGGCTGATTAATGAGTCATTAATTAATTAGGCCATGCGATGCTAAGTGAACTAAATAATTAGAAATTATATCACTTGTTTCTTCTTATTCTTTTCTTGGGTTGAACCTGAGCATCAACCAACATGTCTCTCCAACTAGCGCTACCTCTGGCTAGCTGAGGCGTGATTCGTCAAAACGAAGTGGTAGATAGGAGTTGCATCGATTAAGGTAATGTTTAAGGTTTCATCCATAAAAATTTAACTTTTATAACTTCGATTTGCCCGTTCGATTATCCGTTTGACGGTTGTACTATGCAAGTCGGACAGTGCTGAGCTATGGTAACTGACCGTTTGTAAACCTCTCTTATAGTACACTAGAAATAACATATCATCGACTGGCTTGCTTAACCTAGCTATTGTAATCTAGTCAAGCTAACAATATCTTTCTTACTGTCGTTTAATACAAAAAATTAGGACTATGTCGTACCGAAAACTACTACTGACTTAAGCTATTTTCGTCCAATCCGCAAGGAAAGCAAGCGTACTTGACGCATTTACTGACGGTACGCCAATTTTGGTAACAGCTATAACAGTGCAAGTGTTAACAATGGCATTACAACGTGGTTTATATCTTTGAATGGACAGATATGGCGAATATTGCTGGGGTTGTACTAAAATAACCAACATAAAAATATTACAAATCTTTCAAAACAGAAGGCACCTTAGAAGAGAGTGTGTTTTAGTGAGTTAGAATCTCACATTATTATCAGCGAACGATCCCCTCATAGTGGCTTATGAACATCACAAACCACCGTAAAAAACAAAAAAAATTAAATGCCAAAGATTTACCACACGACAATGACCGATTCTGTGCAAAAAAGCAAGTTTTTCCTCTACAGACAAAGAAAAAATATGAAACGTGTCAAAAAGTGGGAAATCTTGGAAAGAAGACAAAAAAGAATAAGCCTAAATGTAAGTTTAAGATGTCTTTTTTTAACGTGCAACCATTTCGCTATATATCAACGATCTGGATTGCATAGAAATGAAAATACGTCTTTTCGTCTCTGTTCCCAAACAGTATCAGACATTCACAGAATTGATTATATGAGATCATTATGAAAACAGTATTTAATACTCACAGATTATAAATCCAGAAAATATGTAAAACGTAATCGTGCAGTCTGTCTCTAAAATGGCACCAATCAGGTAACTTCCGACCACACTTCCGGATCGGCCCAACATTAAACATATACACACAGCCTTTCCTCTTTATTGGAAAAAGTATACAACTCATTTGGAGGTTTGGAGCACAATAAATTCACCTTACCTTAAATGCGTAGGTATCAGTTCAACTAGAGCTCCAGCCAGGACCGAAACACACAGCCCTGGCAACATAAGAAAGCCACAAAATAGAACCACGACAGCTGCAGGCTCGCCCACCCATTGCAATGCTAATCCGCAAATTCCCGAAAGTGTTAATGAGCCCACCAACAAAACCTTTCGTCCCAAAGGATTTATGATCACACCCAGCAGTAAGTAAGCCACAATGTACGAAGTACCCAACGTTATTCCGTCCATATAGGTTTTGACACTAATTTCATCTGAACAGATCTAAGAAAACATCTTACACATTTACTAACAGTGAGTAAAACTGGGTGTTTAAACAAATTACCACTTCCGAGATGGTATCATTAACTATTGTTTCATTGGGGACAAGATTGATCACATCACACACAGTCATTTGTACCTGACTGGCTCCGATGCCTAGGCGGTTTTGAATTTCCGGAAACCACAATCCCATGCCGGAAGATCTTTAAATGCTCTTTTAAGACATAGTCAAAAGATTCATTCGCTTATGCATACTTACATGAAAAATAAACCGAACATAACAAAGCAGCACACTGAAAAGTTGATTACATGCGGAGGCTTGAAAAGAGGCCAAGTTTGTTTCCACATCGTGAGTACTATTTCACATCTAGAGTAAAAAAAAAATATAAATGTACACATAATTGGAGATCTTTACAAAAGATTTCACCACTTACGCAGTCTTCTTCATGGTTAGCGTGGATAAAAAGTCGTTATTCATTTCGGACTTGAGTCGTTTCACCTTGAATTCCTTCGAAGGCTTTCCGGTGTTATTTTCATAGACCCAATACAAGACTTTAAGGGCTTCGTCGTTTTTGCCATGAGACAGGTACAACTTGGGAGTCTCTGGGAGTTTCAACAGCCAAAGAACTCCAATGAAAGCAGGAAGGAGATTGAAAAGAATCAGCAAACGCCATGGCCGGAAGACGAAAAGTCCAAGAAACGAAAATGACCAAGTTTGTGGAAGTATCAACCAAGCCATAACTAATTTAAAAATAATATTGCATTCAAGTATAATAAAATAAAATGTAAATGAAAAATTTAAAAAAAAGTACATCTACAAATTCTTAGGAACATAAATTAAAAGTTAGTTTATTCGTTTTGATTACTTAAAATCGTACATTACTAAAAATTACCTTTCTCGAAATGCATGCATGGATGTGTTCTTTAAGACCAACTGCGGAACAGACAACAACGTTGAGAATCTTTCGAAAATATTTAAAATCGGTTAACCGAACTGACTTACAAATCATCGCCTATGAAACCCCACAACAACTTTAGGAAAATTGAGCTAGGTTAGGCTGCCAGCGAAATCGCCAGCACACTTTGATCATATTGGTCCATTGTGATACCCATAGCCAGGCTACTACAGTGATCGACAACTCCAGTGATAGTGCCGTTAATTGTGATCATACAATGACAAATGGTGACTGGACCAGATTTGAAAACCGAATAAAGCGTATTAACTTTGCTTTCACTGGAATTCGAACCGGGGACCCCATCGAAGCAGGCAGTCAAACAAGGGCGCGCCGCGGAACCATGCAAGTTTGTAAGTTTGTAAAGTAATGATATTATACATACGGAGGTATAGAACTTTCAGTTGGCAACACTATTTTAACTGGCGGCGGATAATCCTCAAGGGTATGTTGAGAAACCGTTACATCCACAAAAACTGACTGAATGAATTTTCTATGGGGATTTGTGAAGTCGCTAGTCTACACCGATAAGGCCGAAACGATTGACCACTTCGAGGACACCATCACGCATAACGTGATAAAGGTATGTGTAAAATTAAATTCCTTCAATAATAAAAACAACTTGTTGACAACGACATTCATGTAAACAAGATCTATTTAATCATAAAAACAACTTGTTGACAACGTAATTTAAGTAAACAAGATCCCGTTGCATCCATTCCTTAAATGACAGTTGTTGACAAATAAATACAGAAAATATGTTTTAATACTTTTAAAAAGAACATTAAATAAATAGCTACATATAGATATACATATGTATAACTGGCCACAAATATACCGTTAGACTCACAATACAAAATAATACCTATATTCTCAACAGTCAACCTTCTTATGGATTTATGAATGAATAAAGAATAAAAATAAGTGCCCAGTTATCGCTGGTAAATCGAAAATTGCATCACATTTAATGATTTTGAGCACGAGTGTCTGATTCTATTTAGTAAATAACCGAGTTTTCATCAAGCATCATAAAAAACTTCTACATCGAGGTCATAGCTCTTCATAAAAACCAAGTATTGATCTAAGAAACAATATAAAATTGATCTATTCATTGTTTGAATATCCAACGTAATATTTGTTGTCATTGCAATAAGCTCATTTGAATAAATTCTTATCGCAAGCAAACAGTTCTCTTTAAGATAAATGCATTAAAAATAGAAGCTGAAAAATAAAAGTACGTAAGTATGTGCATTCGCAACGTTTCTATTACCTGGTGTGTAAACTGATGATATTCCCACAAACATACTTGCATAGTTGATCACAATTGGTCGATATTTAACGGTGTTGAATTCACCCAAATATGCGTATATAGTAGCAGATGCACCAGCAATCCTACAAAACAATAAATTCATATGATAAAAATTCATTGGCAGCCGTCAGTATTTATTACCCAACTCCAGTTAGAAAACGAAATACCACAAAAGCCCATAGATTCGAAATAAACATTGATGTCAGGGAGAAGATTATTGCAGCCATCGTCGTTCGCAGCACAACTGTACGGCGCCCAGCAGTGTCTGACAAATATCCCCACCAATAAGACGACGCAAATATGCCTGCAAAAACAATTAAAATTACAAATTGATTAATCATTCAGTCATGTCACCACAATCGTTGCTGTACCAGTGAAACAGGACGCACTCATGATACCCTTTTCGTAGGAGTTTGTATGAAAGTCACACTGAGACGCTATGCTTATAATGCTTATTCCCATGGTTTCGTTAATAACCGCCATCAGGAGAATGCCGCAAACAAACAGTACCACGAACTGAATTTTTCCAAAACCTATTCATATGTATTGAAGAGAATTTTGAAAAATTGAAATTTTATTTCGTACCCTTACGAACCAATCATATTTAGAGCGTCTTCGAAAGAATACTCCACAAAGGCTTCTTTGACCGCTTCGACATCATTGTTGTCATTAGCTTTACCTTTTATTTCGCTTCTAAGTACGTCAACCCGGTTTGAAGACATTTTCCTAACTGGACCCAATTTGAGTGAGACACTTCTGAATGTATTATTATCACAATCACCATCTGCGTGCTTATCTAGAGATTTGACTAATGATTTAGAATAACAGCCAAGATGACGAAGCAAAGTGCTCCTCTATGAATGACCCACAATAAATGTTTTTTTATAAAAAAAAACCGAGGGATCGCAGAAACTTGTGCATCTAGCAAATTTTCTTGTTTGAATTATTGTAGCAATTGGTCTGATTATTAACGGTTCAATAATGGATTCATCCGTCAGGTTGATAGGTATGAGCTAACCCGAACCTACCGCATGGTAGACGTAATTGTGAAAAGATATATTTAATTATTACATGAACAATTATTTATCCCGTAGACGTTATATACTGCTTGATGCATGCATGATTATCTTACCAGCTTTTGAGTAAAATCAACAATATCGTGTATTTGTGGTGTATGAACGTGGTCCCTTTTGAGTCTCGCTATCTTATGTGCTCTAAGTCTTAACAAATCACATATATGAATGGTCACGTCAGTCAGCAAATTTAAGAGCTTCATCTATCGCGTTTTAAACGTTTAAAATGATATACAGTGGACTCCCCCTAAATCGAATTCTCACGGGATATCAAAGTCACTTCGAGTTAGAGGGAGTTTGACTTAGAGGATGGTTTTTTGTATGGAAAATTGTGGCAAATGCCAAAATATGGTCAGTAAAAACTTCGAGTTAGAGGTAAATTCGACTTCCACTGTACATATCTTCTGGAGGAAACCTCCATAGAACCGCCCCCCCTATGTTGAACCCTCGTATGAGGCAAAATAATTCCATTCTTAGGCGTAAATGGTGTTTTTTTAGAGGCGGAGAACTTCAAACATTCATCCAAGAAAATTGGCTTCCAAGTCCAAGTGTTGCACGAAAAAGTAAGTAAATAATATTGTTAGCATCATCATTTCTCCAGACATGTGGGCCATATTTTTTGCAGTGTATGATGTCTTGACAATGACTTAAGTTCGAGTTTCTGGCATTGACTGTCATATCAGCTGTCACAGAAGACAATGCACCCAATCCAATGTTCACCGCTTCCAAAACAAGAAAAAAAAACCCTTTACACAGTCAGTAGCTGATTACGTCGAATGAATGAAAACTGTCTTATTTATTATTTGTTGAATCTTAACTATAAAGCAGAAAGTTTGTGTGTCTGACCGACAAGGGCTCCGAAACTACACGTCGCAGAGCTCTGAAATTTTCAACAAAAATCATTCTAAAATTTAGATGCTGAATGTGACAATTTTTAAGTCGGTACGACATACGGTTCGGAAGTTACGAGCACTTTTTAAACGGGAATAAAATTCTCAAATAAAGGGTGGTTGCATCATTCCAAGAATGATTTCCAAGAACTTTTTTTTATGAATCGCTTGATATCCTCCCACGTTGTGTGTAAATGGTTGAGAAAAAACCGTAATTTCCGTCCATTTTGCTGCAGCACACACACACACACACAACTTCAACATGTATGCACACAGTCAACGAATTGTACTCATTATGAGTAGGGATGTGAATGAGAAATTAGGATAGGCATCAATGACAAAAGAAAATTAAAATTCTTCTCTGAGTTCTGGTTCGAGCAGTCTTATTATTGTTTTAAATTAAAAAGTACGGAGTAAACATTTGTTCAAAATCGTCTTCAGGAACACTTTTCACCACATTTTTCTTAATAATCACATTACCGGTTGAAGAAACCCCCCGGCAAAGCCGGGTACAAAATCTAGTATATTATAAGATCCAACTGTTCGCCCACACGCCTCCAAATTAACTTTATGACGTGTTTCTATTATGTCGGAACTCTGTTAGTTTGAAATCAGTTGGTTGATATGACGTAGATTTTTGGTAATATACAGTTTTTATCCTTAGACCATTCCAAATCTCTACTCTACTCTACTCTGTTAAGGCCCACAACAAATGACTTGCAGTTATAGGATTTTGGGAGAAAATGAAAATTAAGCTTTACGAGAATTTCATGGTCAGAATTAATACATGCAAAAAGTAGACAAACTTCGGTATCAGTGAAAATGACTGCTCCACATTTGCGACAGACGCGATATTTATTGTCCCCTAAATTATTTGCAATTATTCGTATATACATACATATATACGAATTCAACATACTACAAAATCCATTGGAGAAGTGACGAGTATGAAATGAACCCATATTACAACCAGCGTTGCCGATCGTGCCATTATGGCACTATTTGATTGCAGTGGCACTTTAACACTGAATATGGCAATCTGCAAGAAAGTTTATGAAACAATCGCTGCATCGCTTACATCTGCCTTCCGAAAGAGCTGAACACTCGTTAAGTTTCGGCGAATATGTGTAAATGGAGTCAGACTCAAGCGAGAGTAGGCCCGTTGTTTTACCACGCGGATCTATAATAATAATATTGGTGGCGCTACAGCCCGTAGAGGGCCAGGGCCTAGCTTCTCAGCAACCACTCGTGTTGAGCGTGCTACTGTTCTATTACGAGTGGAAGGGACCTACAGTTTTATGCCGACTCCGAACGGCCAATTTTGAGAAGCTTTTTCTAGACAGTTATACTCTTTGAGCATTGTCAGTGACTCGAAATAGGCGGGGCCGTGAAAAAGTATTTCGTGTCGTACCAGGAATCGAAATTAGACAGGTAGGTCCAAGTGCGTAGGAGTCGACGCACATACCCACAACGCCACAGGCCACCACGCGGATCAAATTGATCCTATTCTCCAAACTATTTAGAGCTTTTAATAAAGTGATGAAATGGAATATGGCTAATACTAATGCTGCTTAGTTCAGTCAAGTCGTTAAAATATAAGACGTCTAAGTGACTACTACGAGAGGAGTGAGCACTGCGGTTGCATAGAAGATGTGCTATATTTCCTTCCTCCTCGTCATCTCTGCAGCTTCTGTAGAACTCATGGGATACCTAATCTGGAGGCGTGAGTGCCGATAGCGCAGTGCCCGGTTATAACGTCTATGAGAGTGCTAAGATTCGGTCTACTCATACGAAGCGTTTTTGATCGTGTTGTGACCAACCACAAATGATAATATCACCACTATCAGATTCACACAACACACGCAGTCGACTTAAGTAAGCCATAATTGTTTTGTGATGACTGATGAGGCACCCAGTGCCGGTACGATTTGTATGCGTAAGCGTTTCAGGCTTCAATTGATGCGTTGCAGTAGCGATATACATGTAGGTCAGATCACCATCCGGAGGTGTGCGGAACTAGTTCCCTTCCTGGCGAGTTCGTCCGCTTCAAACACACATAAGTTTGATGCTAAAATACTTGGCTACCTCTTTAATCGATAGGCGCCAATTCACAGAAGTCGTAGACTTAAAAGTGACTGCTCTCAGAGACGATATCTGCGCCTAATATTACATTGTTTTTTTTTTAGCCAGAACAGAGCTGCCTTCATCCATATAGTCTCTACAGTGATTTGGTGGTCGGAATGACAGTTGAATATTTAGATCCTAGCCACACGCGCCCACACCTTCGTTCATCTTCGATCCATCTGTGAAAATTCGCAGAGGCGGTATGCTGGTTGAGAAATTCTTCTCGAAGATGAGCAAATAGTACGACTTTTATTTTCTGATGAAGTATCACGAAGCAATTCATATGGAGTAATGTTCGGTTTGAGGAATTTGTTTAATTGACCTCTGGTTGCAGTCAGTTAAGCCAAGAAGGTCGTTGGTTTCATATGTTGATTTTCAGAGAGACCAGGTTGGCTGGAAGGTTTTCCTTTTAAAAAGGTATTGGTGATCTAGTCGCAAACGAATAAATGCCGAGATGGATGATTTCGTTGCCGTTTTGTACTTTGGTGTAGTTATATTTGTGTTGGCTATGGAGTAGTGATGTCTATATGATGTCCATTTGTCGAGTAATTGATGTACTCCATATCTTTTTTATATGTCCAATTTGTGGAGATAGTGGATGACAAGTGCGTCTACGGAGCATCTCAAAATTTCGTTCGGATTTCAATGTCAAATCGGTAAGGAGAACATCTTCGGCGGCCAACCTACTGTTATGAACTGGCAAAAGAGCTGGATGAGGAGGAGCAAGAATCGTACCTCCACACACCACCTCGGACTAAGAAAACCCCATCGATAATTGCCAACCATTGCTAATGAGGGCAGAAGTTGCAAATTTCGTTTGTCGAAACAACAACCGCGAATTCTACGAGATTTATAAAGCCGTGTACACTAGCTTGGTAACATCGAGAGTATGGACAGCAATGTACAACGTAAGGGTCTTCAAACCCGATGGTTTTGGTGTAAGGACGAGAGGAATACCGAATATACGGTACAAAGAACACATTATAGTGGACACAAGACGGCTTGGTCTTGATCACTGGGAGCAGCGTGCTGAGAACCGTTAACTATGGAAGGCCGAATTTTTGAATCTCGGAAAGAAATATGAAATCGGTAATTAGGGCATTTATATCATCCTTTGTGGACATTTTTTTCGATAAAAAAGTTCTCATTGCAAACCAAAACATTTTTTCTGAAAATTGGTTATTTTTTTTCGAAATTCGCGATCGAAGATGGGTCGTCGCGGCTTGTGTACGGCCTGTAGTGTATGACCACAGATAATAAACTTGAAATTTGTTCATACATCACTTCTTCCCATATGAATGAGACATCTAGGTATATTAATTATCTGTGGTATGACCTACGAGATTTGAGACAAATGCGGGATTCGAAATATATTCGCTGTACACATTATCCGAGTAGAAATGAAAGAATTTTATTAAACACGTCAAGATCATAAACTGTTCACCATGTAGAATGACGCCTAATTGGAGCCAAATTAAACACGGCCTATTAATCATATAGCTCAAACTATGAAACTGCACGTACAAACATTATTATCCGTCGTATTAATTTAAGAAAATATACACAATCACTTCACTTCGAATCCCGTTGATAATAGTAAAAGATCGATATCTTTTGCAATGGTGATCACTAGTTGGAATGAAACTAAAGCAACACTAAATTGAGCTTACTAGCCCGTTTTTATGTTAAGTCTAGATATTTCGCGAATCGGTGATAATTGAAATTAATTTCAATCTCATTTCTCAATATTTAAGTACATGTTGAAATGAAGGAATTCCGCAACCCTATGTATGTACATATGTTATCGATCGAGTATGCAAGCAAAATGAACTAATAAATCAGTTACAATTGTAAAATATGCCACCTTCGAGAGAAAAACTCACGTCGCCGTATCTGCATATGCTCCCAATGTATAATTATCTTTTCTTACATATAATTATCTTCAAGGAAAGACGCTTTTAAAAGCTTGTTTTATAATAACTTCTATTGTTTTGTTTTATTATTCTAACTTACAAGCCCTTCTCTGTGAGCACAGTGGTAACCAAAACTAAAGCACGAAGTGAAATCATTTTTGTATTATTAAAAAAAGGCGATCATTTTGTTTTGGTTTTATTATATTTAGTTTTCTTAGCTGATTAAGTGCATAAATAGACATGCAAATAACATTTTATTACACATATGAATTTGAAATCTAAGCACAAAGAATGGGGCATTAGATTGCATAACAGCAGGGGGACCCTCTGTAGGGGAACGAACCTGGGGACACTTGATCCCCCGGGAGACTTGATCCCTGGGTATTATTTCCACAACGAGAAATATTTTCTTGGAATAATCAAGCGGCATCACAGCATTTGATATTGAAAATAACTTCCGACGGCGTTTTGCCACTCGCATGGAAGAACTTTAACCTGAAGGGTGTATTTTTTTATATAGCCGTAGTTATTTTTTTAAGTTTTTCTTAGATTTTTTTTGTCTACAGCGTTGTTAAATGAAGTGTTTTGAGTGTATTTATTTTGGTAAGTATTTGCGAATATCTGTCTATGAAATATAGTTTGTTTTCCATACAAATTTTGTGAATAAGTAAAAAACTACCAGAGGGGAGACTTGATCCAATTAAAGTAAGGGAGACTTGATCCCGGCATCTATATAGGAATTTAACATTTGTTTTATGTTTTTATAATTTCGTTTTGTATTTTTTTTATTAGGTACATATTATGCCGCGTGTGAATAAGCCAAAGGAGGGCGCTAAAAAACGTGTCCCAATAGGTGCCGAAAAACTGAGGAAAGCTGTTCAGAGTGTTTTTGAAGGCAAAACTCTTCGGGATACCTATCATGACACTGAAAAGATACTATCGCAAACATCAGCAAGCGAACGACGGAAGATACACCCCTGATTATGCGATGTTTCTCTAAACGAAGAAGCAGTAGAGTTGATCTATCCTACAATGGGATCAAGTCTCCCTTATTCGGGGACACTTGGTTACTTTTGAAAATTGTAGAAAAAGAGCTAAAAGAATATCTCGTCGGACTTTTTTTGTTTGCTAAACTTAACAATACTATAAACAACACAAAGGGATAAATCCGTTAATTGCGAAGGAAGTATATCTTATACTTTCCGAAAGAATGCGTAATTTAGAAAGGGGGGATCAACTGTCCCCATGTTCTCCTACCAATACTGAGTTAAAGGTAGATTTGCTTGTAACCGATAGACCACGGTATCCCAGATGGAGGTTATATGTAATATGGATTAATATTTCCAGAGGAACCCTTATAATTACAATAGGGCCTACTGGCCACCTACCAGGACTGTATCCACAGAACTATGTTCGAATGGGATCAATCCTCCTCATACAAATGGTCGACGTAATTAAACGTAATTAAACGTACGATGGACAAGTAGTTCAAATCGATAACGGCGACGAAAAATTCATTCGCAGTTTCGTATGGGTATGCATTCTTATAGCCCGCAGCGCCTTTGGAATGTTGTCTTTAGTATGGAACTCCTGTCGAATATCCCTACGCACCCCAAGTTAAGGCACTTCGAAATCCAATGTCAAATTCGTATTGCTGCATGCCTGTGAAACCTGGAAAGTCTCTACCTCCACCTCGAGAAGATTACACGCATATGTAAACCGCTGCCGTCGATACAATCTTAAGATCCGAAGGCCACAAATTATACCGAACCAAGCATTGTGGCGCATAATGGGTCAAAAGCTTTTGAATGTCGAAATTAGGCAGCGGAAGTGGCGCTGGATTGGCCACACGTTGAGGAGACCAAACGATAACATCAACGAAGCAGTCCTTCGAATGGAATCCTCAAGGTACACGGCGAGTTGGTAGACCAAGAACTACTTGCAAATCAACAGTATTGGCTGTTGTCACAGCTGAAGTATTTGGCCGCAGATAAAGGAGGATGGAGCAAGTTTGTCGCCGCCCTAAGCTCTACGCGGTGTTGAAGGACTCGTATTTATTCTTATTAATACGCAACAAAACCAGCAGCGTATATGTTCATTGCAATGAATAAATGCAGTTTCGGTAAATCTAGAGTTATTTATGGATATATATATTTAAAAAATCGGAAATAGCGCTCACAAAAATTTATATATGTAACTCATTTTAATTCAATTTCTTGAACTTGTTTAATCAAATCCATATGCTTGAAGCTATCCGGGTGCTTTGTAAAAGTCTCCAGGACTTTCAATTTTTCCGGATCATCCTTGCAGTAGAACATTTGCAGTTGATTTGCTAGACAACGTGCTTCCTGCCCGGTAAGCACTTTACTATCATATTCGCCGCGCATGAGTATCACACCCTTATCCCTTGTTTCTGTGTAGTGCACGATGTTTAGGCATTCCGGAGCATTTTCACCATGAACCTGAAATCATTGCCATAACAGTAAATCCTGATTTAAAATATATATGTTATATTCGTACTTGATAGGCTAGAAGCGGTGTAAAGTGGACTGTGTTAGCAGCAAACTGTAGCAGAATGAATTCAAAGCCCTCACTCCGTGGCAATGGAAGAATGAAAAGCGGGTGCGCCTTTCCACGAATCATAAGTATATCAAACTGCTCGGGTGTTAAGTTGGCGACAATCACATCTTTTGTCTTATGATATTCCAGCCAAATCAATTGTAATTCTTCAGCGTTCTTGTCGGCAATCAAATCAAGCTTCATAATATCCGAAAGTTTTTTATGTGGTATTTCTGCGGGTTTTTCTTGCAAAGGTTTCTTGGGATTTAGTAGCTCAGAGTAATCGCTGAAATAAACATAATAAATCCTGCAATCATTCTCTTCAAAATAAGATATTTACCGTGATGGTTTCTGTTTCGCACTCTGCTTTTCTGCGACCGTTTCCATTCGTTGGACAAACTCATCAGGGGATGTCTTTTGGAGTGCAGCAATTTTGCCGGCATACTTTTCGAAATAAGGATTTTTCGTTTTGATTTCCTCAAGTACTTCTTGGGCTCGAAGTCTGGATGACATTGTAAAGGTTCGTCTTGTAACACAATTTACTAGGGAAGGTAGTAACTTATGAGCACATGCCATAACAAATTTAGTGACTTCTTTCACACTCCACCTCCTATTGCACAACAGAAAATAAATCGAACTCAGAGAGCTGTCAGCTGAAGAACAACTGTCAAAAATTATCTGGTACCGAGAACACTAAATTACACTACAAAAGTGTTCACTATGCATTATCTTGGTTTTAAGTACGCTTTGCTTATTAATCAAAGAAACAGCTTACATAATTTTATCTGTAGGTGTGAGCTGCTTTCCAACCAATTAATAGTCTCACCAAAAAATGTTTCATAAGTCATATCAGACTAGTTATCATACTTTGCTAGGGTACTATCAATTTCAATTTATAAATTATTTGTGATGCGGTAAATGCAAACAGTTTATGTCAAAACAAACAGACCTACATTATTGTTGTTCATTAACGTCAATTTGTCATTAATTTTCCCTACACAAATTCTTGTCTTTCACTCCTTTTCCAGTGATTCTGAAGACATTTGTTCCATATTTTCTTAATAAATAAACTCAAAACTTTTATCGATATATTATCATGGCTGCGAGTACATCGGGTGAACAAATTGACTTAGAAAAGCTAAGCTTCGAACAGCTGCAGCAATTAAAGATGGAATTTCAATCTGTAAGTTTAGCCCCATATCTTTATATGGTAATACACGGCATATGCTTTGACACATGGTGGTAACCTTGTCGAATTCGTCATCGTCTCCTTGCAGGAAGTTGAAGCAATTCAAGAATCAATACAAACACTTTACAATTGCAAAACTAAGTACGCAACATCAAAAGAAGCGCTTGAACAGATTCAACCCGATTGGGAAAACAAAGGGATACTTGTTCCACTCACAAGTAGTATGTATGTGCCTGGTACAATCAAAGACATGAACAACTTTGTTATTGACGTCGGAACAGGCTATTATGTCGAAAAGGTGAGTTAAATTTGCCTCATTTACGATTCTATTTATTATTTATATTATTTTTAGGACCTTGAGAGCTCAAAGGACTACTTCAAGAGGAGAGTGGAGTACGTGCAAGAGCAAATGGAGAAAATAGAAAAAATTCAATATCAGAAGAGTAGATTTTTGAGTGTCATTGTTGGCGTTATGGATCAGAAGCAACATCTCGCCAAACAAACAGCATAGAAACAATAATTCAAACATCAACATTTATTTAACAATACTTTCTTGTCACTCACAGCACGAACAATACCGGATAAGCATTTACGAATAAATCTTGCAGATGAGTTGCGAAAAATATTTTACACTTCGTTTAGTTCCTCTTCGTCGCTGAAATATGAATCGGCTTTAAACCTCTTCCTAGGCACAGTGATTTCTGATTGTTCACACAGTTCCAACGGTGGTTCATCCTAGAATTAGGTAGCTTTAAATTAAGGACAAGATTATAAATACACTGGCAGGGCAGGGTACCTCTTCATTGCTTTCTGGATTTCTCGTTGCACTGTGACTCCTTCGGGTAGTCACTCGCGGTTTTCCACTTTTTTGTCGGGGCTCTCTATCGCCTAAGATATTCTGCGCGCAATTGTAACTCAAATGCCCACTTTCGCCACACTGAAAGCATCGGCTTTTATCGTGATATTCTCGTCTAAATCAATGAAAGGTGAAAATGATTTGAAGAGAACTATACTGCCGGGTTTATGTTTACCTCTTAATGAACTCAACTGACCGCCCATTGTCTTTGGCTATACTTGCTTTGATGGTTCTCCCAAAAAGCTAAACAGAGACAGATGATTATTTGATGAACAAAAAATGTATAAGAGCCCTACCTGAGTCTCATTCAAATCCTGAACACAGCTCAATGCATCTTGAACTTTTAAGAAATTTATGAACGAAACGCCTTTTGATTTCCTGCTGATCTTGTCGCACATTGTTGTAACTCTATCATATGGAAAATTTCAGAGATAACAATTTATTTATGATTTCAGAACATACTTAACAATTTGACCATATTTTTCAAATATTTTGTGGATATCATTGTTTGTTAAAGAAAATGGTAAGTTTGAAGCGTAAACAGTGCTTTTACTTGGTGCAAGTTTTTCACTCATTTTTGATAAGACGACGTCTGGAGGAATGAGTGAATCTGGCTGTGAACAAAAAATAAACACATCTAAGTTCTGTTTGATTTGACATTTTTGCATTTATTTATTTCTAGCGGTTATGCATCTTATTCATATATTCACCTCGTTCAGTCTCATTGAATGCTGTTAAAGGAAATAAATTCGAAAGGTGTTTGAAAACTAAACATTTATTATGTTGTATTAAATATTGAAATTTGATTGATTTCCTTACTCAGATTAATATCCGCTTACTTTTCATGTTAATTTTCCTCTGCTACAATATTCATACAACACGCATAGTTTTCTAAAAATAGCGTTTTCAAAATAAGTCTATAAATACGGAGACAGAACTCCCCAATACATGCCGAGTGCTGCTTTAAGAAATTATTCTGAAAAAAATACTGTAATTCACAAATATTTTGTAAAATATTTCAATCATGGCCGATAGTGGGACTAACAATAATCCAGATGAACTAGCAACGACCATGCAAAAGGACATAAATGAAAACCCAGTTGTGATCGATCAAATTGCATTCGAAGAAAGTGGAGCAGTTGGTGGTGCACCAATTAAAGAAAATGACAATCAGAAAGAACTACTTGATATGGTGTTTTCATTAGAAAGCGAAAAGCAGTCTATAATAGAAGAATCCCGCCGTAGAATAACACAGCTAAGAAAAGACTTAGAGGTTAGTATTTTTTTGAGTTTCAAAATAATCCAAAACCTTTATATGCACCTTTCTCACAGGAATCTCTGTTGGAAAATGAAAAACAAAAGAAGAAAATCAATCAGTTGGAGCAGACACTGGTTCAGTCCGCTGCATTGGGCGGTATTGAAGGCCCCAAATCGCGACAAGATCAGGAGGAACTTTTGCTAAGAGCGAAAACACTCCTCTTCGAGAAGACTAAAGTATGCAAGCAACAGGAACAACACATTGAAAACCTTAAGAATCATGTGGAATCAATGAAGGATGTGGTTGCGGTAACTAAGGATATGCTCAATTTAAAGACTGCCGAAGCTGAACATACACAATCTAGACTAGATACGGCTGCATTAAGGATAAAGGCTGAAAGGGATAAGTGCATTATATTTGAAAAGAAACTCGCAATATCACAGGGTGTTTATGAAAAACTGCGATCCGAATACGATATTCAATCAAATATTTTCAAGGTAATTTAGTGGATTCACTCCAAGTTATAACAATTTTAAATGGATGTATTTTTGCATATTTGCAGGGACTAAAGGAGGCTTATGAACAGAAAATCGTTGTACTTTCAAATGCGTTGGAGAAGGCTAAAGAGAATTAAATTAAATTTCTTATATTTTTATTATAGCTTTTTTATAGTTTTCTGTAGCTGTTACTTATACATTGATCCATTGAATTGTAAAGAAATATCCGAATTTATATTTATTAAAATGATTTGAGCCTATATTTTCACACCAACATTTAACACCCGGATTTTTTATCTTTATCATTATCATCATCACCATCTGCACGCACGAGAAGATCTCAAGGCCACGCGCTCCTCCGCCACCGATTCTAACTCATCAGAAGCTATGCGCAAGCAGGCGAGGTACTACGATTCCTCTACGAATGAATTCTGTGATCGCTTTTCCGGAGTTCGTAGCACGTTTTCGATTACGATGTAATTCGTGATAAGGGTGCCAGGCTATAGACATCCCGGGAAATTGTAAAGTTGATGAACTCGCAAAACACGCCACTAGACTGCCAGTTGATAGTACATCATGTAACATCTTGTACCGCTATTACTACCTTCAAGCTACAGCTCAATAATCTCTACGCAAATAAAGTCAACGCCAGATGGCCGACAGTTAGTACCTGTCGAATCTTAAAACAAATCTGGCCTAATCATGATCCTAAATATCAAGCGATGTTATTTCCCTAGAGATCCAAAATTAGCACTGCAATGGGTATAATTACCGGACACTGCCTCCTAGGCCTTCACGCAAAACGACTGGGTCTATCTTCCAACGACTTCTGCAGAAGCTGTAGCGACGAAGAGGAGGAAATCACTCACCACCTCCATTGTAACTGCCCTGCTCCTGCCTCAATCAGGAAAGCCACCACAGTTCGTATATCTTCGACAGTCTAAACGACCTCAGCAAAATACAGCTGTCATAAACCTCCCTTTTATCCTTCTTTCTCTGTCTGAACACCTACGTGGTGGTACAATGGGCATACTCTGGCCTAAGTGCAATAAATGCCACTTCCTACCTACCTGTGGAAATTGGAGACGACTCAACCATGGCCTGTACCGTAACTCTATCTGGAGAAACTTGTTGTTTAAGGACCCAGCTTTGGGGTCAGCCCTCAGTTTTAGCATTAAATCAGATCAACAAAGGTTCATGAACATTCTTCTCCAAATAGGTTAAACAATTTGTACGTGTCAACCAGAGTGGGCGTTTCCTAAAACGGGAATCTAAAAGCAATTGATACAAACGTCTAAATGTTGCTCCAATTATTATTTGATCTCAGCTAACTTCAGTTTAATTAAAATCAACTCAAAAGAAACGAGTTCTTTTAAGAAATTGTAGATATTTTAATGTGTTAATGTTTTGTTTGTTTTGTGAATAAAGAAAATGCATCAATACACGTATGGGAAGTGAAAGCGAAACAATTAATAAGAGGTAAAGTAAAGTATAAGGCTATGGAATACAGTTCCGATCTAGTTTATCCATCGAGTTCACCAGCAGCACAAGCATCACCGTATGACTTTCCTCCCTTCTCCTCTGGATTCAACTTGATCATGTCATCAATTCGCAGGATAGTAATAGCGGCTTCTGTTGCGAATTTCAATGACTTGATTTTCGACATTGCCGGCTCTAATACACCAGCCTTCTTATTGTCTTTAACGATTCCTTCAATCAGATCCAAACCGGTCCACTTCAGTTGGGCGTGTTCGGCCTTCGAAAAGAAGAGTAAAATAAGAAATCAACCACATTTAGGCAAATTCAAGATGTAGCTTACCTTAGTTTGGCTAGAATTGTGATAGGCACGTAGTTTAGCCACGAGGTCTGTGGCGTCTTTAGCTGCATTCACAGCAAGAGTTTTTGGAATAACCAGGAGTGATTTGGCGAACTCAGCAATTGCCAGTTGTTCCCTTGAGCTCTGCGACGAAAATATATAAAGAACTGCGTTTCAATTGAATTTTGATAGTGTTTTACCAGTGAAGTAGCAAAGTTCTCCAAATAGATTGAGAGAGCGGCTTCAACGCATCCACCACCAGCAACGACTTTCTTGCTCTCCAAGACACGCTTGACTACGCAAAGTGCATCGTGGATGGACCTTTCCATTTCGTCACAGTAGAAATCATTGGGTCCTCGTAAAATGATAGAAGCAGCAGCCCTGTCGTTATTTGATTAATTAACTACTTTAGATGTGCACAGTGTTTTCCAAACTTACCTCGCTTTTGTTCCCTTGATCAAGATCAGTTCATCATCACAGATTCTATCTTGGCTCACTTCGGCCGCCTCACCTACCATGGACGAATCGAAACTCTCTTCGCCTTCCATATTCGTGAGTGATGTACAGAAAGCTGCACCAGTTGCCTTGGCAATGATTTTCAAATCAATTTTCTTCACACGACGCACAGCCATGGCACCGGCCTCAACGAAATACTTCATGCAGAGATCATCAATTCCACCGGAGCAGAGAATTACATTGACACCAGTCGCAAGAATCTTCTGGATCCTCTCCTTAGTGATGTCCAATTCACGGGCACGGATACCTTCCAACTTGTCGGGGTCATTGATAAGTACTTGAACGCCCATTTTCATTTTTGTCTTTTGCAGAGAGAAGTCAAGACAAGCAATTTTTGCATTCACAATCTTCTTGGGCATTTGTTGGGAGGCAATAGTGCAGTTAAGAGCGTACCCCGGTATCAGAACACTTTCCCTAGCCGATTTGCCATGGGCTTTTAGAACATTGATGGCTTTGATCGAGTATACTGCATTGCCCTTTGGATCGGTGATCTACAAACGAAAGTGTTTACCATTATAAAATGTTAAAGAGCAATTTTGTTTCTTTTTCAATTTTTACCTTAACGGCTTGTGCAGCATCCACGACCATTGTCGAGAAAGTATCAGCATCAGCACCGATGATTTTTGAACTCATTGATGTCTTGGCAATGTTGATCAAGCAGTCCCTGCCGAGCTCATCGACCGGGGCAGTCAGATGCTCGGATATGTATTTGCAGGCCTCCTTGCAAGCCAACCTGTATCCAGAGATAATGGAAGTTGGGTGAATCTTCTGTTTCACCAATTCGTCGGCACTCTACAAAATAAAACGATAACGTTAATGTTCAATATCATCCATCACTAGATGTTGTACTACCTTAAGAAGTTCAGCGGCCAATATTACCACAGAAGTGGTACCATCACCAACTTCTTCATCTTGCAATTGAGCCAGCTCAACTAGAACTCTGAAATTGTTGTGCACAATGAGCAAAAATTCTCAACTTCAGATGAATTACACATACTTTGCTGCTGGGTGTTCAACTTCCAATAGCTTCAAGATAGTTGCTCCATCGTTAGTCACCGTGACATCGCCGATATCATCAACAAGCATCTTATCCAAGCCAACTGGACCCAATGAGCTTTTTACGATGTTGGCAATAGAACTGGCAGCCATCACTAGTTAAAAATTGCATATTACAAATTAAAACACGAATTTTATAAAACAGATGTGTGAGACGACAAAGGGTGTAGTGCCTCACGGCGTGCAGATAACCTAAAAATACCCACTCGGCACAACAAATGCTCGCAATTAAACATATTTCATTCAAAAAGCCATGACTTTATATCGACAAGACTTTGAAATATCGGTCTAAGTGAATAAAATGTTATTTCAGGGCGTAATTAATTTGTTAAAGCATTTAATATTCGCCCATTAACACATTTGCATTTTTTTCAGTTTTGAAAAGCTTTAGTTTCGTTCTTACCATTCTGTGTTCGGACAGAAGCGCCTGATTGCCGAACTCCGGCAATGGACAAAGGACTTGCAATTGTGGACATGTTAATTTATCACAATTTAAATTGAATAAAATAATGACTATTTAAAAAATTCAATAAACGCACGAGTACCGCCTGACTAATACTTTCCGTCAAAATTCTAGAAGGATTTGCTATTTTATGTTGGCATTCCCGTGACAGAATATCTTTTTCTCCTCTGATTGGCTGCATTGATGTTTAGGAGGTGCTCAGAAAATATAAGCTTAGTGCTGCCAAGTCACGATATTGTGTTCTGTCCGTAAAATCAAAAAAATTCAAATGTTCAAATTCAAAATTCAAATTCAAAATTTTCAAATTTCATGTTTCGTTTTTTAACGGTCATGATGTCCGTTTTACAATCGAACAATTTTAAATGTGGATAAACAAATGGAGATGGTCAACTGGTAGTAATCTGTCGGTGATGAGAAAAAATATATTTTTACAGACTGTTAAATGACTTCCATCATGTAAACATCAAACATCACGTTGCGTTGAATAGAACCTCCGTCCCCCCAATTTAGACGAAGTCAAATAGGTGGGAACCGACTTTCTGACTGATTATAAATGAATTGAGTACGATGTGATAGTGCACATGCACTCGATGATCTTGAAGTTGTGGCCGAGGGTAAGAAAATCTTATGAATTGGAAGCGCCTTACTTGGATACACCTGGTGTATGCGCCTCATAAAGGAGTGGATTAAGGAGAGGCTTTCATACATTATTTCCAAATTACAATTGGACGGTGGCGGCCGTGGCGTTGTGGGTCTGTGCGTCGACTCCTACGCACTTAACCTCCGCTTCTAAGTTAACACAAATGATTTTTCACTGCCTTACCTCTTTCGAGTCACTGACAATGCTCAAAGAAAAAGCTTCACAAACTTGGCCGTTCTGAGTCGATATAAAACTGTAGGTCCCTCCCACTCGTGAGAGAACAATAGCAGGCACAACACGAGTGGTTGCTGAGAAGCTAGGCCGCGGTCACCTACGGGCTGTAGCGCCAACCGGTAGTCTTTTGTTAGATGTTCACATTCAATATTCATCATCATCTTCTGCCCCGCATGATCCACTAAAGGGGTCGCGGGGGTACTCCCCGCACGAAAGATCGCCATGCAACTCGATCCTCCGCCATCGACTCTAACTCATCAGGAGCAATGCCCAAGCGTAACCCGGTGAGTTTTTGGACTTGGTCCAACCACCTCGTCCTGGGTCTGCAAAGCGGTCGCCTACCTGATGGAATCGCATTCAACGCCCGCCTCGGAAGTCGTGATGATGGGGACATTCGTGTCATGTGACCAAACCACCGAAGCATAGCCCTTTCCGTTCGAAGAAGCAGCTGCTCAATGTTGAGTTCCTCGCGCACTGCCGTATTTCTCACTCTATCCCGGCGAGTAATTCAACAGCGCGAGGTAATCTCATCTCAGCAGCTTGCACTCGCGATCTTATTCTTTCGGTCATTACCCAAATTTCATGACCATAGGTGAGAGTTGGAACAAATACTGACACCAAGCTCGGCCTTTCTGATTACAGAACTACCAAGCTATGTCAAAACTGACCCAGCTTGACCGATCCTACAGGAAAGCTCAGCATTACTCCTTCCATCACTCGTGAAAAAGATCCCGATATACTTAAACTTCTCCACCTGCTTCAATGGGACTCCACTAACATGCAGAGTGCATTGAACAGGCGTTCTAGAAATTACCATAACCTCCGATTTGTCCACGTTAACCCTGATTCCAGCATCAGCACATACGGCCACAAACCTATCGAGTGCGCGCTGGAGTTCCGTCTGGGAGGATGTAAGGATAACTGAGTCATCTGCAAAAAGAAGATGACTTACCCTCAACTCTCCCAATGTGAAACATTCCACCTAGGCTGCGCTGCAACATCCAGTCCATATATACAATGAAAAGGAGAGGTGACAAGACGCACCCTTGGCGAAGTCCAACGCCCACGGTGAAAGGTGTTGATTTAGCACCGTTTACCCGAACACAGCTGCTACAGTTTGTGTATAGAGACTGAATGGCCCTCAGAAGAGGACCATCAATCCCATACTCCTGCAGGACACTCCAGAGTTCACCTCGAGGTACATTCAATATTCAAAAAGGAAGAAATCACAGCCCCCCCCCAGCCAGAGCTGTCTACAAATCGCCTCAACAACACAATAGTCAATAAAAAGAACAAACTGTACACATAAAGTTGTTATTTATATTGATTATTCAGGTAAATTCCATTCATTTCCATTTCTATGAACATTTGAATTTGAATTTAATCTTGAATTTTGTTTAGCTTTTGTTTTCTTTTTTATGAGTTCTTTTTGTTTTGTTTTTATTTTTATATAGTTAACATCCTACATTCACTAAATAGTATGTATAAATTAAAAGTTGTTGGTTATCCATAATTTCGTGATTCCTTATCTTAATTAATTATCTTCCATGTCTCTCATATATAGTTTAATTTACATGTCGGATTTTATTTTTATTTTTTTTTTTTTAATTTTATTTTCCTTTCTTTATTCTAAATAATTTATCAGTGCTAATATGTATGTACATTTACACAGTAAGTTGTAATCCTATTTATTGTATAGTACATAACTAGAAAATAATATTAAATTCTAGTTCTGTTTATTTTTGCATTATTCACTTAAAAAGCAGCATATTTTCAATTAAAAACTAGATACATGTGATAAGTAGTTTCCACGACTTTCACATCTTTTGTTTGTTTTTTTTCTTTTTTTTGTTTACTTTTCTTTTAATCACTGGGCTTTCGCACACTCTGAGTGTATTTGTGTGTCTGTGTATGCTTTTTACACTAGGAGTAATGTTTTAGTTGTTTATTTGTTTGTTGTTTTCTGTTTTGTTTTTATTTATGTGTAGTCTGTGTATATATTCTTTTAGCTTTTGATTCTAATTTATAATTTAATTATTTTTCCGTTTTATCATTTAATTTGAGTGACAGTTATAAGTATTATTTTGGAAAAAGCACGCTATACACAAACCTTAACTGCACATTTGCTTTGCTTTGTTATTACACAACGACATACAAATAAGAAAAAAAAAAAAATATATATCAAAACGAAATCTTAAAAAATACTCAACATTGAAACATTACAAAAAGTAATACATTCATTCTGAAGTGTGTATAAAAAATAATAATAATAATAATCATTTGAAAGTAATACGATGTTTATAAAGCACAAAGAATAATATAAAAAATCTCTTTATAAGGTACATAAATATTTAAAATTAGTAAATGAAAATCCCTTTAATTATAATTCATAGTTATAATACTAAAGATGACACACGAGCACTTACACCTACTACGTTCTATTAGTCGTTTAGTTTTATCCATTTTTGTTTTTCTTCTTCTTCTTCTTCATCTTTTCATTTTACAGCTATATTCATAATTGTATATTATATATGTATGTATATATAAAAAAAAAGTAAACAAAACTTTTTATCGAGAAAATTATTGCAATTGTGATGTAATCTAGCTTAAAATGTATATATTTTTTTCCCCCATTTCGTACATATTTAGATAGATTTCGATAAAGACAACGTTAATTTAGTTTTTTTTGTGTTTTGTTTTACTTTTTGTTGTTAAATTTTTAAACTTTTACAATTTGAATTTGATTTGCATTCAACTCATTCAGAAAGTTATGTTTCCTTTACAAATTTAGTAATATCCTCATGTTGTTCACATTAATTTTTTTCTTTAAATTATAAATCTTTGATTATGTCGAAAATTATGTTCCTTACGTTTTATGTGCTTTTAGGTTGCATTTCTGGGTTGCGATACTTCACTGAAAGTTTTACAACAATTATTGTTTATATTATAGCTATGTTTTGTATAAGCCGTATTCTAAGTGTGTAAGTGAGTTATACTATTTGTTAAATGTGTAGTTTACTTTAGTCGAAATAACATTTCATCATTTCTGGATTTTCTGGCTCAATTTTATGTGTGTTCTATTCAATTTGTTTATACTTTGATTTACGCGATTTTCTCTTTTAGTTTAGTTTTCATTTATACTAAGTTAATATCCTAATTCACCATTAAGGTATGAGATTCCATTGGAGCAGCTGAATCATATAGAGTGTCAGTATCTTGAGTTGGTTCTCCTTGCAACTGACATTGATTAGTAAGAGTGCCAGCACCACAATCACAAAAGAATCTAAAAATTTAATTGAAAAAAGTATAAATTTACTGTTTCCTGGAAAGTTTTTTTTTTATTTTATGGTTAATTGAGATTTATAGTAAAGGTAGATGAAAGAGTACGGGATTGAAGAGAGGGATGTCAAATCTCACAGAAGTTGACATTTTGTTCGAAATGCTAATGCCTAGCTGAACCTTAACTAATATACTAAAGGGTGATTTTTTAGCTATTATCTTTTTGGCAACACTGGTTTAAACAGCTGACGCACGCTTCGTGTTTTGTTTCACTGTCAAACATCTTCAGTTTGGTCTATTATTTAACCATGAATCGTCTTACAAACTAATAACGCTTGCAAATTATTGAATTTTATTATCAAAATGCGTACTTGGAAAGTTGGCCGAAGATCCACTTTCTTACCGAAAAATTGTGTTCAGCGACGAAGCTCATTTTTGGCTCAATGGGTACTTAAATAAGCAGAATTGTCGATTTTGGAGTGAATATCAGCCAGAAGCATTGCAAGAGCTACCAATGCATCCAGTCACAGTTTGGTGCGGTTTATGGGCTGGTGGCATCATTGGACCGTACTTCTTCAAAGATGATGCGAATCGTAATGCAACTGTGAATGGTGAGCGCTACCGTGAGATGATATCCAACTTTTTTTTGCCCAAAATGCAAGAGCTTGACTTGCATGACATGTGGTTTCAACAAGTCGGTGCCACATGCCACACAGCACGCGCAACAATAGACTTATTGAGGGGCGAGTTCGGTTGAGGATTTAACGCCTTTAGACTATTTTTTGTGGGGCTATGTTAAAGCTCATGTCTATACAGACAAGCCCGCTTCAATTGACGCATTGGAAGACAACATTGAAGCATTTATTCGTGAGATACCGGCCGAAATGTTGGAAAGAGTATGCCAAAATTGGACTAGCGGATGGACCGTTTGAGGCGCAGTCAAGGTCAACATTTGCATGAAATAATCTTCAAACATTAAATTATATGGACCGTACTATCGATTCAAATAACGATTTCATGCAATTTTCTGAATTTTATGTGTTTTCTTTTGAAAAATTTTCCTATAGCTTTTAAAAAATCACCCTTTAATATACTTGCAGTGTATTAAAAAAGTACACCGATTTCCATGATTACGCTTCACAGATGACTAAGAAATTCTGCTCCAAAAATTAGAGGTTAGGTGTCCAATTCTCTTCCTCGACAAAGAAAGCCATATAAATTGCTACTTTTTTTTTAAATCCAAATGACAAAAAATGACAGGGACATTATAATTTACATGGGTGGAAAATCTCACATTGTGGCACGCCCAGACGGCGACTCCGAACAGCATAAAGCTTTTAATTTTCGTTTTCGGAAGCTTTTTCCAGACAATTGCATTGTCTGAGAATTGTCAGTGACTAAAGGGAATTTAACATTAACAACCACCGTGTTTGAATCGGCGCACCACGCCATCCAGACAATTGCATGTCTATAAAGACAGCCATTGTTGCAGAATAAATTGTTTCCAATTTTTCACAGCAAAAGTATTCAGTGACTTTGAACACTTACAGTACAGTTATTTTATTAATAAATCTATCAACTATTAGATTATAGAAACAGTCGTCATAAACTACTAATGTTATGGTGGTTATTAAAGCAAAAAAAAAAGTAAACAAAAATAGATTTCACTCACCTGTCATGTCTTATAAATTCAACATCATGACCAGCATGACAATTTTTAATGCAGTTCACGCAAATTGCATTGCGATCAGTGGTATTGCAAGTTTGACATCGATAAAAGTCATGCATTGGAAATGAAGTGTAGCTACTGATTTTATACAAGCATTGTCCACCAGACACTGCCTTCTCCACTTCATCCTCATTGTTGAAAATACTATTTCCTCGGACTATGGGCTGCACTCCACTAGCCAGACACAAGCCGCCGAATTTATTTTTAAATATTTGATTGTGTTCAAGTGTCGCCGTTGCATTGTTTGTGATTTCAACTCCAGCTGCTTGTCCGTCATAAATTCGGTTTCTTCGCAGTATTGGATGACTTTGTGTTGAGATCAATACACCAGCTTGAGTGTTTCGAAAAATATCATTCTCCTCCAAAATGCCTTTGCCACCGTTAAATATGCAAATTCCACCATCACGACCGTCATAGATTTTATTTCGTTTCAATGTGGGATTTGAATCTGTCTTTATCCAGACACCGGCCATGGCATTATCGAAAATTTCATTTTGCTCCAACAAGCCGAGGCCACCGTTGTAAACGAGTACCCCTCCATTCTGGCCACCCCAGATTTTGTTTCCCCTTATAACTGGATTACTCCCAGTTCTTATTTGCACACCCGAATACAGGTGATTAAAAATATCATTATCTTCCAGCTTGCCGTGGCCATTATCGTAAAAATACACGCCAACCTATTTAAAAAAAAAAAATAACAATCTCGCATGGAAATGAAATATCAGTAAATGTACCTGCTTCCCAGAGTGAATACGATTCCGTCGAAGAACCGGAGTACTTCCTGTTGTGATCCAAACTCCAGCCAACGTATTTGAGTACACTTCATTCTCTTCTATGAGTCCTTGGCCTTTTTCATGAACGTAAATTCCGCCATGTTGACCGTGATGAATCTTATTGTGGCGTACAATTGGATCGCTGTTGGTTCGTATCTGAATGCCGGCGAGTGCATTACCATAGATATTATTGTGCTCGATTAGTCCTCGACCCTCGCCGAAAATGTAGACGCCACCTTGGTGTCCATTATAAATCTCATTTTTTCGTATGGTTGGATTACTGTTTGAGGTTATCCATACGCCTGAAATGAAATACAAATTTTAATATTCAAATATTATTCACTCTCTAGGTATTAATGTGTTCATTAGACATTTAGATACGACTTGTATCCGGAGACCTTCGGATAGTGATGGCCGAAAGGTAAGTTTTCACTAGTTTACCAGTTTTGCCACAAAATTGTTTGTATTCCAGTCGAAAGACATACAAATTTTTGTCGAAACTTACCAGCAAAATTGTTGGAATGTATGCGGTTTTCAATAAACTGCCCGAGTCCATTTTCATGCACATAAATGCCACCAGTTTGCCCGTGATGAATTTCACACTTAACTACGGTCGGATTAGCACCAGCCTTAACCTCAAAGCCAGCTATTCTGTTGTTATGAATATCATTTTTCTCAAAGTATCCCTACAAATATTGATGTCATATTTATGTGTCATACAAATGTAAGCATATTTACCATTCCATTTTCAAATGTGAAAATTCCAACATCTCGCCCGTGATGAATATGATTCTCTCTCATAATGGGACTGGCGAAATTCTTAACCCAAATACCAGCAAGTGCATTCCGGCTTATCTCATTGTGTTCATAGGTTCCCTGTGCATAATCCGTAACGTAAAGACCTACGTTCTCACAGTCACTTATATCGCAGTTTCTTATCGCCGGGTTTGCATTTAATCCTCCAACGCAAACAGCTGCACCCACTACTGAGGAACTGCGAATTATGCAATTATCTACAGTTGGACTACAATTCTCGCCAATATCTAAGCAATAGTGCTTATGATGCGAAACCGTTGACGTAACGTCAGGTGAGAACTTTAACGTTATATATCCTACATATGCATATTTTGCACCTTCAACGAACATCACTGTTGAACCGCCATCCCTTTCTAGAATGACCGATTCGGCTACATTCCCTGGTGCAGCACCGATAAGTGCGATATCTGTGTCGATGAACAAGTACTCTCCTTTGTAATGGCCACCATGCAGAAATATTAAGTTGCCAACGTTCTCTGGACTGTTGTTGTCTTCGGCTCCATATAGGCTGCCGACGTTTTGCTGTGAACTGAGACCAGAAATACTATTTGGCATACCAATATTGGCAGCAGCATTCAAGGCGGGGCTATTTGAGGAACCTGCTATTTTTTCTTCGGGGTAATCCAAAGCTGCTTGAATTGTATTAAAATGCACAATGTTACGGCCTTTGAATTTTTTCTCCTGATAGCCGGGCCGCACATGTATACCCCGGTACAACTGTCGGAAGCTCTCTTTCCATGGATTTGCGTAATCAGAATCCTCTGGCTTAATAAACACGTATTTGCATATCTCGGGATTAAATAGTGGCATATCGTATTCGTACACCGATTGATAAAGCCGTTTCCATAGTTCAGTGTCATTGGCGATTGTATTAAAACGTTTGCAAACCAACGACAATCGACAAAGGTCTTGTTCTAGTAAGTAGGAAAATATTGTGAGAAGCACTTCATCAGGCATCTCATATTGCAAGTAGTGAGCTGCAGATGGTCCACTAGTATCTGTACTAGTTGCCGTGTACATTCGTTTGGACCTTTTTCGCGCAGGAAGCATATAACAACTGTCTTCACAGTGTAAAGAGGCTGACGTTGATGTCGATGGAGTAATTGTGTGATAATGAGCAGTGAAGTTCCCACCGGCGCAAGACACAACATTTGAAGGGGGTCCTACATTCGGCACGGTGGCAGCAGAGCATGATGCCGTTGCTCCACCGGCTGCACTACTTGTGCTAGCAACACACCATTGTTCATGGTTTGATGGGGGTATTTTACGTCGCAGGTCGTACGGCGATTGATGACAACATCCAAGGGATGAACAGCTACTAACAGTTGCTGCTGCAGCCGCAACAGCAGTTGCATTTGCTGACGTTGATGGCAAGACAAAGCCTGATGGTGATGCTACGAAATACAACAAATGCGAAGATATGTAAGTTCCTGTATTGTGTTGTATCATTTTCTTTGGACATACCTGAATTAATCGCTGTGCTACTACTACTTGCGCTATTTATGGAATTTGTGCTATCTATAAGTGAGAAGAGAGGACTCTCATTAAAACCGATTGGGCATCAATTATGTATATGAAATCTAATAAATTACTTATGCAATTGAGTGCTGAAGAACTAGTGCTGGTGGCGAGTAAGCCGCTTCCGGCACCTGTTCCACTGCTACCACCACCTCCATTGGTGGTTGCTGCAGCTAATGCGGAAGATGTGGAAGCGGCGGATGATGATGAGGATGATGACGATGAAGAAGTTGAGGAAGAAGACGACGATGATGACGACGTTGATGGCCCATTTGTATTATCAATATTCGAATTGAATGCATTGGTTGAATTACTGGAACTAGATGATGTACTTGCTCCTCCAGTCGCGGCAGTTGCGCTTGGTCCACCAGCACCTGATGGCGCTGCTCCGATTGTGGGCAAGTTCTGTAGAATTGGCTCAAGGATGTTATCTGTGGAGCATATAAATTGTTAATGTTTTGATTGTATGTCCATTTATTAGTAATGTTTCATTTAAAAATGTATGTTCATCAACAAATGGCAAAATTACTCGGAGCTGAGTCTGGGTAACGTCAGCTTAAGTTATTGAAATAGTGGCAGAAGATATCAGAAGCATTAAATGAGAATCGCAAGCGCCAAGCGTTTCATTTTGTTTTGGTCCATCAAAAGCTGTAACTGGAAGACGACTTAATCAATTTCAATACATTTCTGGCAATATACAGAAAATACATACATGCGTAGCAGTTTTCCTTAATGTCGCTCCGTGGAATGGTTGTACTTTCAGTTCCAAATTCAAATTAAATTGAATATCACATAGAAATGTATCTAGTGCTATATGGATGTTTTGTTTTTGGTTGCTTATCAGATTCAATTGAATTTGGAACTAGAAAAGTCTAGCTTGTTGATATTTTGAAGTTCTTACTGCAAATGTGTACATTAAGCTATTGCTACAAAGCAATGTATTATTGGCAGATAAGAACAGCTCGGATGGGGGGCGAGTAGTCTGTGTATTTCTTTAATATTTTGTTGTACTATAGATTTGACATAAGGACCAATTGAGAATACTCGTCTTTGGTGCCACTTTGGAATAACTTATGAGAGATCACAACAATTCAAATTGACCGAAGGTCATTTATTCTCTATTAAGAACAGGCCTGGAGATTTCGGCCACTTAAGAAACTAGTTACCCTCCCTTACAAGCCACATTACTCAAAGGTTCAAGTCATTCGGAAGCTATGTATTATAAACATACAAAATGTGAAGCGATGACCACAATCGAGACCAAAATCTTATCATTTTGTTTCGTTTGAAATTTACATCTTCCGCAAAACCGGTCGTTGTTATGAGGTTATTCCAACCGTTTTATATTTTTCTTTGTTACTCAAAAACGCATGCTTATCCATGTGCTTACACTTGAAAGTAATCACTTTTTTTGTTTGTCAATTATATCAAAGAAGCAAAAGTAATTTACGGAAAATAAGTATTGTGAAGTATATGCGTTACATTTGGATCACTGTTTTGGTCTCTATACTACACAACCTAATCACAGGAAACATGTGAGCAAGACATATGTATGTATGTATTGCCAGCTATAGAAAAATAACAAAAATAAACACTGTCGATATATGCATTCTAAATATTGTTGATATAATAGCTTACTCACGCACACCAAAGGAATACAATAAACTTTTTAAACAAGAATAAATAATGTAAACAAAAGCGCTCACTAATAACGTGCTTTATGCAGTCGAAAGTTGAATATGCTGAAATTGTTACTGAATTAGTATTTCCCTTCTAGTTATTAACAAGCTAATTTGCATATAATGAGGCAATATGCAAATATAATCACCAGAATTCACCAGAAAATGATCGAATGAACATGAATTTAAACACTAATAAGGAAATAAAAAATCAACAAATTTCATGCGCAGACACACTACACTATTTCAATTGAATTTTCCTTCGCGAATTCTCCGCAAATAGACTAATAAATCAGCTGCGTTTTCAATTTTCCATTTGACACACTAATGTACACAATTTATTGCCAATATGGTCATTCGACCGCTTCACTATGAAACAACACTCGGATTGATTTAGAATTTTTCTCAAACTCATTCGGTTTTTTCTGCCTTTTCATTCACAAAAAAAAGAAAAATCTGCAAGGGCACTGCTGATTGTTGAGAAACTTTCAATAATTTAGCTCCGTCAAAGAATGTAAATCATTTTTACCTCTTTATGGACCAACTTACCAGATGCTCTCGAGGGCAAGGCAATTCGGTTTGCACCTTTCCGACGAGACCGTCTCACGTACGATCTGGATGATGTAAACGAAGCCATCGGCATCTTCAAATCTCTTCAGCGGTTGTGTATATGTATGTAATTATTTTTTTTTTGTTGTATTCTTCACTTCAGCTCTAAGTACACAAAGTGACTATTGCCCAGAAAAAAAAAATATTTTTTTTCACTGGCCACACTTTTCGTTTCTTAATTTGCCCCAGTATTAAAGCTTTTGAATCACAATTTTTGTATCCAATTGAGCCTATGTGCCCAGGACACATTAATTAGGCTAAATTCAATGATTTTACAGGACTACGTGTTTTGTCGGGGACGATTTTAATGAATTTTTCAAACCCCTAAACAAAGAGCAGAAAACTGGTTCCAACCCGCGACGCCATCTTTAATTTTCCCGATACACACACTCCGGACGGCATTTTTTACAATAAAAATTCTGAATCAATTTTCCACGTTTGTATACGACATCGAACCAACACACTGATCACATTCACAAACACAAAGACCTTACGGCGAAGGCGAAAAGAAAAACTTGTAGTTGTATACCGAGACAAGTTGTATGGGAAAAAAAATTGGTTACCACTAGGGAGTTTACTTTCCAAATTTTTCATCAATCATTTTAGATTTAACTAATTACTTTATTGTAGAAATTATTATGTACTTTAAATGGGGATTGAATTAACTTTAAACTTTTGCAATTTATGAACTATAAATTGCATAATTTTTGAATAAAAAAATACACTTCTGCGAGATACTCTAGAAAGTTAAGTTAATCGCAGACCAAAGTGTATGCAAGGATTTTTGGGTTTTTGACATATAATCTTAAGGCACAACTACATGCTGGGTACGTCAACTTGTATGGATATACAAATTTGGCAAGATATTAATATTTAAATTTATTTCTTTCGTAACCATTTCAATATTCCATTAAAACCTCGATAATTAATGAGATAAGCGAAAAAATGCATTTTTACAGGACATTAATATCACTTTATTTCAAAAAGAAAATAAAAATGTTTATTTATTCGTGAATTCGAATTAATGTGAGTTATCAATATAATAAATTGGTTATCCTTTTCACAGCTGTTTTTAATCCACTTCCAATATGAATTTTGCGTAAGAGAACTTAAAATAATGTTCACATATCATGTACTTAAATCATAATTAACAGGAACGCAGCTTTCAATTATTGAATTTATAGGACATGGCACTACCGCCAGAAATAAATACTCATTTATTTCTGATTACCGCCATGGCGGGTAGGCTGTCCAATTTGGAGACTACTCATGCAAATTTATGTAGACTTGCAGATTTCAATTTACCCATTGACTATAAAAACCATACGCGAACCCTAAATCGAACAGATAGAAGAATACATGATAAACACACTCCCTTATTTTCTTCAAAAATATTTTTCTTGCAAACAGAACTTGGCTAAATGACAGTGACAGATGCATTTGCATTTATTAAATGTAGTTGCCGCAGTTAACAAACAAAAATTGTATTGTTTCCTAAAATGACGAGAATAATAAGTTATTACTTGGGCGACCTGCCAAAAATACCCCGAACAACGTCTGTGACGTGTTGTTTTATTTTATCCATAATATATGTAGCTAGTCTATATGTTTGGAGTAATAAACATAAAAGGTAAACCCACACTTACTCCGTACACCAACTGAACTCTATTAAAGCACCTTATGTCCTTACGGACACGTGAAATAAGAACAGAACATTGAATAAAGGAATATGCATATTACAGAGACCATCCATCCACCGTGAAAAGAAGATTTTGCAGCGTTTTTGCAGTGATGTTATTAGCACCAATTTTTGTTTATAAGTATTCGTCTAGTGAATTATTGGAACGTTATTCAATCTTCGAAATACTGGGCCTACGATGGCAAGGATTAGTGACTGCCATAATTGTCCCCTCGCTACTCACATCCCTACTTTTCTTGGGACCCCTTAGTGTTATGTTGTGCAATGGGTATGCGCACGTATATTTGGGTAAATCAAGACGTTATTGTTTTCTATACGCATATGCGCTACAATATTATTTGTTTAATAGATTACAAATACTGGATTGCATGTTTTAAAAATTTATTATGGCTCCGCAATCACGTGGTTGCGCCATTGTCTGAGGAATTCACGTTTCGAGCTTGTATGATGCCTTTGATATTACAATCGTTTAGCCCAATGCAATCAGTGTTCCTAACGCCGCTATTTTTTGGTGTTGCACATTTTCATCATATTTCGGAAAGACTAAAGGGGGGTCTAGATATAAAGACTGCAGTAATAGTGTCTTGTAAGTTAAACAAAAGCAATATTTACTACACGCTATAATCTACCTGTTTTCCTTTTTTTTCTCTAAGGTTTCCAATTGACGTACACAACTCTTTTCGGATTTTATTCAGCGTATTTGTTCGCGAAAACTGGTCATTGTATAGCACCGGTTATTGCACATGCTATCTGCAATCACATGGGATTTCCTGATTTTCAAGAAATCTTTCAGAAAAATAAAATAGGAAAGATCATATTCATGGGCCTTTACGTATTGGGTCTATTGGGATGGATTGTTATGCTACCTTTGGTGACGAACCCAACTTGGTACGACAATACGTTATATTGGAGGCTGAATTAACTTTCGCGGCACAACTGACCGTCTTCCATAGCCAATAAGCAACCAAGTCAATATATTTTATACGCATATACGTACTAATTATTTCGTAGCTAAGATCATTTTTTTACTAAACAAATAAATGTGTTGTCCTTTTTGTTCAAAAGTGCAAATGTTTTATTTTTAAAGTTTGTCTATTACAAGAGAACAATGTTTACCCAGTGAGAGTACTGATTATTTCCCCAGTAGACACTAGTTCCTTCACAATATCTAAACCCCCGATAAGTTCTCCTCGGGAATACAGCTGTGGATACGTTGGCCAGTCCGAGAAGGTTTTCAATCCTTGTCTGACTTCCTCATCGGCTAGAATATCGAAGGTTTCATAATCCAAGCTAAAATTAAGAAATGTGTCTTAGTAGATGCAGGTGGTAAACAGAACAGTAAGTATTATCATTAAAAACATGAGTCATCAAATTATGGCAACCCTATTTATACATATATGCATACGTATCCTTATGACAGCAATTTGTACTTACCCAAGGTCATTAAGTATTGCAATAATTTGCTTTGAGAAACCACAACGCGGAGAATCACGCGTTCCTTTCATAAAGAGCATAATAGGGGCCTTATTTATTAGAGCTCGTAATCTATCCTCAAGTGAAACTTCGCTACCAGCGCCAGATAGAGATCCAAGCTTTTTACAAATATCCGTGATAGCTGCCACATTTGCGCCATCAACTCTATCCACAGCTTGACCTTTTTTGAAGAAGATAACAGTTGGCACGGCATCAATCTGAAACACAATTAGAGTTATCTTCGGTTTCGTTCACATCACTTAAGCTGATACCTGGTGCTTCATTGAAACTTTGGGAAACGTTTCTGCTGGGAAATTGATAAACTGTAAATTTGTATAGCCAAGTTTTGAAATTTCATTCAAAACATCCAGAACTTGTGTACACTGCTCGGCCCATTGTGCTGAAAACAGGACGACGGTAGTTTGGTCGGAACTAGAAAAGTAGTTATTGGTCAGGATGTATGTATGGATACAGATTTTTGCTTAAAATTAGTAAATAGCACTCTAGACTTACTTAATTAATTTGTTGTATTCATCTTCAGTTTTTATTTCTGCTACTGGCATATTGACGGCTTATGTAGTTTCTATTTATTTCACGTAAGAATTTAAAAAGAAAACACCACCTTGTTATTCTCCTGCACGGACTTGCTTTGGTTGGGTTATGCCAGTTTTTTTTTTCTTTCTTCAACTTCTACAGCGGTTGGGTTCTGTATGTTACAGCGGCTCCATATGTGAAGTGTGCTGTCGTAGTGTTTGGTATTTTTAAACTAATATTTTAATCAGATTTCATTACACATATAAACCCAGTGAAAATCCTGCGTTAAATTTATTCACATTTAATGATATCTTTAATACTGATTTATCTTAGCTCGTGGTCCGTGATTGTATAAAGAGAGTGGATAGATAATATTTTCTATTAATTAATTGCATGCAAGCCGATACAATTTATGTCCCCCTTCAAAGGCTACATAGGGAATACAACAGAATATTAAAACTATTAAACAAGACTGTATTTATTTAAAATGTTGACATACGTTTTAACATTCAGTAAAAGCCAAAAATTCAAAATATGTGTAAATGGTGAAAATGTGCTTCCATAAAAAAGTCATAACACATTGGACAAATTTGATTGAGATTGCTTGAAACACGTTTATAAAGTGTCAATTGGTCATTGAACTCACTACTGTTCGGTGGTATGTCAATTTTTTCGTGATATTTTTGTTCGCGATGTACGAAGTTGCAAAATAATTCTGTCGATATTCTACAATAAAAAGAACATACAGTATGTAATATTTTGGTATATTCCGAAGATGCCTAAACCGTCAATATTGATATTGGAACCATTTTTTGGTGGGAGCCACAAGCAATTAATCGATACCATCGTAGAATGTAAATTTTTGCCATAAGTGTTATCAATTCATAACCTCTATATGTATTTACATTTTGTTTATCTGATAAGGTATACCGCCTGGAGAATATGAAATTTACAGCCTCCCAGCGAAGAAGTGGCACTGGAGAGCACGTACTAGTGCGTTATATTTCTCACAAGTAATTCCATTGGAAAATGACTACAAAGTGCTCTTTACCAGTTCTGTTCTAAACTTGGCAGAACTAATGGGCACTCGTACGGATTTGATTGGATGCCGAAAAATTGTGTACTTCCACGAAAATCAGTTGGTCTATCCTGTGCGGGAGGTCAAGGAGAGAGACTGTCAATATGGCTTGAATCAAATTCTTACATGGTAATTGCATATAGTTCGTCTCTTCTGCTTATGAATCGAATCACTTGTTGCTTTGATTTGCAAATATGTGCATCACTTTCATAAAAGGATACGCATGTATTTTCTGAAATTTTTTGTTTCCAATCAGAAATCTGGATATTTAATAAGATCCTATTTCAGCTTATCTGCCGACCAAGTAATTTTTAATTCCAATTTCAACCGTACATCGTTCCTAGAAAGCATCACCCCCTTTCTCAACATTCAACCAGATCTAAAACTGAAACATATCCGCCAAAAAATCGAACCAAAATGTGAAGTGCTTTATTATCCAATAAAATTCCACACAATGCCTAAGAGACTGATTGACAGCGATGAGAATAATATTAACGAGAATGACTGTCTGCACCTGATTTGGCCCCACAGGTGGGAACATGATAAAAATCCAAACTTACTAGTTGAAGTTCTATTGGAACTAAATAAACGGCAAGTCGATTTTAGAGTAACAATATGTGGAGAGAACTATCAGCTACTTCCGGAAGCATTCGAAGGAATACAGGAAAAACTTGGCCATAAATTAATCAATTTCGGTTTCCTGCCACGTGATAAATACATGAAAGCGCTGATGTCCGGCGATATTGTGATATCAACAGCTGGTCACGAGTTTTATGGAGTCGCTATGTAGGTGATTATATTTTTCCCTGCAATTCTTTAATATAATAACTAACATTTCCAGGCTGGAAGCTACATACTCTGGATGTATGCCAATAGCGCCGAATAAATTGGTGTATCCAGAAATATATCCAAAGGAAAATCTATACAACACCTCCAATCAACTCATTAAAATGCTATACAATTGGTTTCGGAATCCAGTTTTGTTTCGCAAACAGCGTGACAAATTTTTTGAATACTTCACATATGATAAGTATTCAGCTGAACATTTAGTACCAAAGTTTTTAGAAAAACTTAGATCTTAATTCAATGCAGTTAGAAGCGCAGACTCTATGTACCAACACACACTAGATTTTAAATCGAAAGAGAACGTACACTCAAACATTGGCTATTCAATTAAGATTTATTTGATTTGTCTTCCATTACGATGGAGTTCTATAAATAAAGAATATATGCATACTCATAAGTCATAACTAGTGTCAATAAGTGTTCATAGTGGTTTAAAATAATTTTTATTTCGGTGTTTTGTTAGTGCCAGTAATTAGTTGTTTTAGTGAACATTTTTTATTGCTGTTGTTGTTATGAATTTGACTTTTATGAAATGAATAAAATAAATTGCAGATGTAAAGTCGGAAAAAACAAACTTTTGTATTTCTATTATATATATAGCCATCAGTTCATTGAAAGAGCTTTTATTATATCTAGAAGCAATGCCTCTGGCGTACCGAAATTGCATCCTTTACGGAGAAAATTGTTCCATACCACCTTCTGCCGATAGTAACTGCTTGTATGCTTATACAGCAGAATTCCCGAAATAACGACATTTCGGTTACAACGACAAAGTGAAAACATAAAGTTTGGTTTGCAATACAAGTACACAAAAATCGTTTAGATAAACCGACAATCGCTTAGAAGGACATATTTGTGTCCCGTCTGTGGTCGATGTGCGAATTCTGCTGTAATTAGTTGCTTCAAACCCGAAACCTGGAAGTATGCAACGAAAAGAGAGAGAAAACACATACGTATTGCTTATTTAAAACGATACGATCACTTAAAATATTTATTAAATAGTATATCTCTCACAGATTCAAGTTTCCTAAAGTACATTTTCATTTAATAAAATACAAAATTGATTTCTAAAAGGCTTAATAACAAATATATGTGTGACTGGCTATACAGCCCACAATACACATTCGCACACATGCGTTCTTTTGTCAATCGAAACGTTTCATTTCTTCATTTGCACAGTTTTACGCAGTGTTTGAGTAGTGACAATCAGTCACTGTTGTTTTGGTGTTGAGATTGATTGAGCAGGGCAACATTACTAGATTTTAATCTGGCAATTGAGGCATTCGATACAGTTGGCAAGCACGGCGACATACACGGTGTAGAACAATGACTGGTACTTATATCACATTGATCCAGAAGGCGTAAAAGCTCAACCATATCTGGACCACCGGAACTCTTTTGCTTATGCGTATCTTCCTTCGATGCCAGTGATAAGCCCGTCGTAAGATCCCACATTTGAATTGCACCATTACAGTGACCGGTGAGAATGAAACGTGAACCCATTCGCGATGGCCCTTCAAATTCATGCACGCAAAATGATGTTATCGTTGAACCATCGACAGACTTTATCACACAGACTCGCTCTCCGTCTGAGGCGTACCGAACATACAGTTGATCAGTTTCCGGTACTACTTTCTGTACAAAAATTGGCTCATCGTATTTGCCGCCAAACGGGCCAAAATCATTGCCCGCGGAATAGGCGTAATTTGTATCAGTTGCTTCGAGTGATACTATTTTAAATGAGGCTTCAGGTGTGGAGCCTGGTTGCGTCGACAGCATGCCTCTAAAGCGAGGCACACCCCATGTTCGGACATGATTATATTCACTGCATACGGATATAAGATATCGTTCGGAGAGAGTAACCTATAAAAATACGAAAACAGCATAAAATAAATGCTCGCAATTTTAAATAAATCTCACCTTTGTTACTGGACTCTGATGCACGCTGAAGGTTTGAAACAGTTGCGGTCCATGTCCCACCGTTTCGGGATGTTGCACGATAACCCGAACTGAGCCTGACTTTGTGCCGTAAGCTATTTCTATCCAATTCCCACTTAGACCTGTAAGTTAATTATCATTTAAGCAAAATATCGTTGATCCTGCTAAAAAAAAAAAAAACTAATGCACAGAAACTGAGTAGATAACAACAGAAACCAAAACTATTTTACAAAAATACATCAGGAACTTATAAACACTGATCGACAAACAACAGAGTTCGTAAAACACAATTACTCAATGAAATATGCCAGCACCGAGTAAATTTGAGAGGCACTGTAGTAAATATATATATATATATATTTTTCTTTTCCTTGACTTTAGTTAACTTATATATTTAACCAACCACATTTAGGCGTTTAATAGAATACATGTATCGGACTCACATGACTCCATTAATTGAAACGTAAAAGTTTAATGTTTGGGACAAGGAACGGGTAATGCTTAGGATTCTTTATCAATTACGTAGCTGTCCTAAAGTTCATACAAGAACAAACACATAATAACTTGCATTTAAATGTTTTTTTTTTGTGAACAGCAGTCAAACTGCATAAGATAGCAGTTACATATATCCCATAATAATATAGTTTAGAATGATTCCGAAATCCCTTAAGCATCAGAGACATGTACTGTTTCTTTGAAAAAACAAAAAAAAAAAAACATTAACATAAAACGAATAAATCACTATTAGTAAACGGACATGACAGTTATAGATATTAGGATCGGATTTGAAAAATTCGACGTTATGTAGCAGAGAACCATGGACAACTTTAAAAAACAGACACTGTGTGTATTGACTGGACATGAATAATTGTAAGATTATACTCGGAGATCGAACAAAACGATTCAAATGAAAAAAGGAAATTACAAAAAGCAAGAAAAAGAAAAAAAAATAGTATTATGATTTATATTACCTTCAAGTTCTCTTTCCGTTGCTGACATTTTCCATTTTCAATTTTTGGACGAAGTTAAAAAAAAAAACCAATGAAAATAAGGCAGATTTCAAGATACATACATATTTGAGCGAAAAAAAAGTAAAGAAAAAATATGCTTAAGAATACGATATTAAGTCAGAAATGTGCGCACATATAAACATGTTAATCAGGAAGTTAATAAAATAATATTCTATGCTTTGAAAAGACTATTTTACAATTTCTAAAGTATTTGTGGTCTTGTACAGACTACAGTTCGCAGATTAAAACTATTCAAACTATTTTGTTCTGCCATCTAAGATTACTATCAATCAGCTATCATACAAATTGGAAGTTTTCTTCTGAAAAAAACAACCATAGATTGTATAGGGTGGAATAGAGAACTCCTGTTCATGTGATAGCCATTAGACTATCAAATAATTTCGGCAGTTATCTACTTTCAACGCTGACGGCGTTTCCTATAGAATGCTTCAATCTTGGTGCAGAAAATAAACAAATTTAAATGATCCTTAATTTTGAAATCAAAACGTTGCTATTGAATTAAAAAATATTAATTAACATATCGCGGGAAGCCACAACTATATATCATACACAACTTCCTCAAAGTAATGACATAGAAAAAGAATATCTAACAAAATCCTACTTACTTGCAGTTTTCAGCGTTAAATACACCGATATCGCCGTAATGGGATCCGAAGCAGGATCTTTGTACAGTTCAGTCACAAGTAAATCGTTGTCTTTCATTCGCAGCGGGAACTTTTGCATATCTAAAAATGAAAAACTTTCTTTTAAAATAATGTTCTCTACGAATTACTCTCCAAACCTATGTAGTATATAGATCCATTGTTGCATCCTAACAAGAGAAAAGAACCGGCACTGTCAAATGACAAAATTGGAACAAGATCTTGGATCTGCCAATGTTGTGTCATTGCGTGCCATACTCCAATTTTTCCTGACGAAGACAACGCCACCAGTTGACTTCCAATGAAGAAAAAGTATTCAACACGTACATTCAAATTGAAAGTGCCAATGTCGGTTTTGTTGCCGTCTTCCTGTACATTCCATAGTCGTATTTGACTGCCGTATGATATAGCTATCATTTTGCTAGGAACCTGATCAGCGCTTGAGAAATTCACTTTTGAATCCATTGCAATGCGCTCGATGGTTGAATCTATGTGCGGCGAGGTGAAGACCAATTGCCAACCGGTTGAGTCCTTAAGCCTATAACATGTTACAAAGTGAGCATATGCCACGGATATCCAATTATGATGTGCCTTTATTATTTGCACTCGCAATGGATCGACCCAATTGGAAGATAAATTTGGACTGAAGACAAGGCTTACATCATTCTTGATAAGTTTATTCAAGTCGGCAGACGAGTTTCGAGAGTGACGCAAATCCAATGAAGCTGTTCGGGAGTGTCCTGTGTTATTCACCCATGGACGACCTTCTTGTCGGCCAGCCATACGCAAGTCCCATGAGGAGTTCCTTGAATGGGTCGAATGTCTGTTGCTGCTGCTAACACTGGATGAACTTGACAGCTCAGGTACTCGCACCATAGAACCAGGCCGAGCATTTGTAGTCAATCCTGTTGCTTGCGTACTTGTTGATGGTGCTGCTTGCTCCACGGTAATTTGTCCAGACGTGGATGAATTTGATGAACTGGACGACGCAGAATGTAATGGAATATCATTAAGTGGTAGTGTGGGTGGTGGAAGAAGTCCATAAAACAAAATATCGCCACACGATGAGTGTGTTAGGTCCTCGCATAGCATCAGCCGCTTGACCAATGGAGTAATCCCATAGTATTCTGATTCATGTCGCAAAGCCCTAACATCACATTTGCTTATATCAATGTCCTTGGTTCGTAAATAATTTAGAATTATGGAAAACAAAACCGGATCGCGGTCTATGAAAATTGCTCCATGCTCATCGCGCAGGCTCGATATGCGTCCACTTAGAAGTGCAGTGAAGAACGTGTCAGGAATCCAGGTCAAGGTTTGCCGTGAGGTGGAGAATCTGCAAATTACATTTACGATTGTTTATTTGATAATGAAAAAGTGCCAAATTGCATTTATCATTTGCTTTCAATGTTTCAGTATAGTACACGTTAGCAAAAAAAAGAAAGTTGAAAATTATGTATACACCTCTGACCGCCGACATTTAAATTTACAATATCGCCGCCGTGCGAAAAGTAAGACATTATCTTCTATTCTTGATATGTTGCTTTTTGTTGGAATTTTCTGATAATGTTGCAAAAAAATGATATATTTTAAGACTTGTTAGACAATTATTGTTATTTTTGCGACAGAAAAATCTCTGTCGCTGACGTTGTAAAACTTTCAATTTGTTTGTTGGACGACGACGTTAATTCCGATGCAGGGGTTTGTTTGTTTGTTTTTCTGTTTGACATAAGCAAACGTGTTCAGAGATGCAATAGCCATTTATGAAATAATCTGATTCGGTATTCACTGTAAATATTATATTTACCTGAAATATATATTTATATGCAATGATTCAGAATGGATTTAGAATGTTATGTAGAATGTTAATGGCTACTAATATAATTCATTTAAATCTTGCCTTTACTTTACAATAAAAAGTCTACTGTAGGCACTCTATTTCGTGTCATGATTTATTTAATGTTAGAATCTCTCTCTGCGGTTATGTCTTAACCAGATCTATGATGTTAAATTGTCTTTTGCTGATTGCCTGTCAACAGTCCTTAAAAATGTAATAACAAGTATTTCTTTAAATTTTCCATTAAAACTCTAGTTTTACATGTACCCACCAATAACCTCCCATGCAAAAACCTACGTCACGACTCACGAACAATCCCCCATGCCGTTGCGACACGATGTCCAAATCGGTGTTTAATGTTTATACAATGGTCAAAGAACTACCCCTAAGTCTGTACAGTATAGTGTAACAACCCTGACCATGTGTAGATAACTGAATCTGACGTTTCTTAATCTAATAAAGGATCGTAATTTGTAAACAGATGACAAATAATCAATTTTTATTCTGCTCATAAGAACTATTTGAAAAGTGTTTAAATAAATATATATTAAAATATCTGATCATGTCTTGTTATGCCTGCACCAAGAAGTATGGAATGTTCTGCAAGGAGGTTGGAAATACTAAAAAAAATGGTCTAATATTGAATTATACATGTATTTATTTTGTGGTCTCCAGTCGGGCTGCAGCAACTGTGGATATTCTTTCTGTCTAAAATGTCTTAAAAAGGAAATCGAGGTCCCGAGGCACAACAATCAGAAGCTCAGAGTTTGCTTAAGATGTTATGAAAAACTCGCCTACGAAGCCACAGAAGCTAAAAAACTAGAATTAGCTCCAGAAGCAACTTTGAAAAACCCTCTTCAACCAAATGAAATATTTCAAATGTAACCTTTGTAACATCAGAAAAAAAAAACGTTTTATAACCATTCAATTCTAGAACTGATCAGGCAACCTCTTTGGATCCGGTTCTCCAGCCAGTATCAATTAGTGCTAATGCAAATGGTTCGGATCTAAATACGAACTCAAACGAAATTTCCAGTAATTTGGATTCAGAAATCCTGAAAAGACTGCACAATTTAAAAACTGTGGAAACTATACCAGGCGATGACGAAATTCGTGCACGATTATGTAATCTTCAAGGATTCCAGCAGAAAGAATACTCTAAAAAAGATATTTTGTTATCAACCGACGAGCGTACTGAGCAAGAGAAAATCAACGATCTTTTGAAACAATTTGTTGAAGAGACTGACATAGATACAACTGCGAACCGAGATGAGAATCCAATTTCAGAAATTGAGAGACGTCTAGCTGCATTAAGAGATGCAGATCCCTCAGAACCAAAGAAAAAACAAACATCAAATCCAAATACGCCCAGCGACAATGAGGAGGATGATGAAACTCTGCTTAGGAATATAATACAAAGGGTGAGATTTTTGAGTGTGGAAATAAATAAAATATGTTTATATGCATGTGTGTAATATTTGTCCTTGAAGTATGTTGATGAAGTTCGGCTACCAGTCAATGAGGGAAATGATCTATCCAATGAGCTAGAGTCGTCAATTCCTATAAATCCTTCGAATGAAGCAAATGAAGAGCTTCCATGGTGCACTATATGCAATGAAGATGCCGTTTTAAGATGTCAAACTTGTGGCGGGGATCTATTTTGCAGAACGTGCTTCAAAGAATGCCATCAAGACGATGAAGAGTGGCGTAATCACAGAACTGAAACATACAGTAAGCCGCCAACATTCAAAGAGGACCATTTTTAATCTAATTGGGGTTTTATACATGTATAACGCACGGTATTATGGGAATGGGGAAGATGCAATTGCTCAGCATTTTTGCATACATATATTTGTATATGTATATAAATATCAATAAAACAATATTGAAGTTATTTTTTAATAAATGTGATACAAGTAAAAAATCCCGTCTTTTTATTTGTAGTGTAAGGAGCAATAGTAAGTAAATATGAGTCCGGCGACAACGGATCAAGCCGATGTCGAATTGATTCCAAACGTACTTATGGTAAACTACACGATACGTAATAATAATGTGGGCAATGGGTGATGACAGTCCTGGGCCCTCTTATAGACAGGAATACTCTTCAGTGCATCGAAAGATGTGGAGCCGTGAATTATGAAAGTTGCTTGAATTGTGGATTGAACCTAGGAACCCCAGCGTACGAGTCGAACGATCAATGTATCATAGGAGATATGGCGACAATAGAGAAAGCTGCTAGTTGATGTAAAGTGAAATATTTGTATATTGTTAGCAATCAATCAATCAATTACAAGTTGATGTACTTTGCACCGATTTCTCGAAAGCCTTCGATAAAGTACATCACACTTTGCTTTTAAACAAGCTAAAGTCTTTCGGATTCCATTCGTCAATGTTAGAGTGGTTTTCCAATTACTTAAAGGAAAGGAAGCAATTGGTAATGATCGATAGTTTTAGATCTCGAGTAATAAAAGTAACATCGGGCGTTCCACAAGGTAGCCATATGGGGCCATTACTCTTTCTTTTGTTGATAAATGATGTTCACGAAATTTTCAAATATTGTAAAATTCTAAAATTCGCAGACGACTTTAAATTGTATTTATCTATAAATAGTTTAACTGATTGTAATAATTTCCAATTGGATATCCATGCACTAGTGGAATGGTGCAAGCACAATGGACTAGAGCTGAATATTCAAAAATGTAATATCTTTACGGCATATCGAATTACATCCCCGATTGTCTATGATTATATATCATAAATGATCATAGACTTAGTCGCTTAGAAGAGGATAAAGATCTGGGTGTAATTTTTGATACTAACTTAAATTTTGCATCACATTGTGATTATACAATTGCGAAGTGTAATGCTATGTTAGGTTTTCTGAAAAGAAATAGTACAGATGTTCGGGATATAACTCTTAGTCTTAAGTCCATCTATTGTTCGTTAGTCAGACCGTATTTAGAATATTCTTCCATCATTTGGGATTCCCCATATGATACACAAGAAAGAGTACAAAAAAAATTCAAGAGATATGCTGTCCGTAAATTGTATTCCTTCGAAGAACTCCCTAAATACGACGATAGATGTAAAATAATAGGCTTGCAAACCTTAAATTTCAGGCGTAAGGCAGCGTCAGCCATGTTCATCCGCGATATTATTAATTGCCGTGTAAATTCACCAGATTTACTTTTTCTCATGAATATATATATATGCTCCCCAAAGATCTCTTCGGATGAGAAATTTACTATACGATAAGAGGCATAGAACCAACTATTTACAAGGTGTATAAACACTTTTAATGAACTTTGCAACGAAATTGATTTTAGCTTGTCTCGATTGGAGTTTAAAAAATTGATCCATGCACTATGCTTTAATTAATACTGTTTATTTGATAAAATCTATGAGATGCAAAATCGGTAGATGATCCTTAAGGCTCAACTATAATGCGCATGAGCGAGCATGAGATAGTGTCAAGTTTCGTGATTCGTGATTTGTTCATTTTTCAAATTTGTTTTCTTGCCTGTGTTTTATCTGTCACATTCGCATATGCGCGGTGCGATTCATTTCGCACTAGCTCATGCTTAACGAAACATTTGTGTTTTGCACATGCTTAACGAAATGCTCGCAATCTTTCATGGACGACATTATAGGTTGCCTCATAGGGGTGGGTGTATTCGCTCGCTCACTCACTCATGCGCGTTTGACACTAGCTAATGCTCGCTCATGCGCATTGTAGTTGAGCCTTTAGTCGCACAGCAAAAGCTGCTGTGTAAAGCGATACTGAGAGTTAACACTTAGAGAACGTAGTGTTTTGTGTACTCTGCGATGGAAAAAAATAGATACAAAAACCTCCGCCGCTCTAAGATAACCAATAAAAAAAATGAAAAATCGAACCTGTTATACTGGCTTAACTATACGAACATGAGCACATATAGTTGTATATAGTAATACGCTAGAGGATCTTGATATTTTTGATTCCTTCATAAGGAGCAGAGTAGAAAATGTTTACCATACATTCCGAGAAGTAACTGACACTTCAGCTACTCGCAATATGTGGAATTGCCTCCACTCTGCTTGTTTATATAAACATATGCTTGGTGCTTGGCAATTCACTATAGCTTGATACCACATCGTTGACTGTATGTCAATGTAAACAAGGTTCGTATTTCATATCTCTTCTGAGTGTTCCAATATAACCGCTGATTAAATATTATGATACAAGTTCAGGAATATATCGACGAAATAGCAGAGAGTTAAAGAATTAGTTTATAATCGGCATAACAGATCCAATATCTCCATATCATACTTCAATCAAGTCAACAAATTTCTGCACTTTACCGAGTTAACCATTCTATTCCAAACGTTACACTTTTTGTATGCATAGAGACAAATAAATGTATCGCTGTACGCTGTACGTACATACAATGTGAGAGACCACACAGTTTTCGGTTCTTGGGAAGGATCAAATGCTTCAACAAAACCTTCACACTTGAATGGTGCAAATTTATGCAAACATTTTTACATTTTTCGAGTGCGATTTGCGCTTATATATAATATAGTTAGTATGGGTGGCGCTACAGCCCGTAGAGGGGCAGGGCCTAGCTTCTCAGCAACCACTCGTGTTGTGCGTGCTATTGTTCTATCACGAGGGGAAGGGACCTGCAGTTTTATGCCGACTCCGAACGGCCAAAGTTGAGAAGCTTTTTCTGGACAGTTATACTCTTTGAACATTGTCAGTGATTTGAAAGAGGTGGGGCCGTGAAAAGTATTTCCCTTCGTAACAGGAACCGAACCTAGACATGTAGGTCCAAATGCGTAGGAGTCGACGCCCATACCCTTCAACGCCACGGGCCACCACAAACGATTTGCGCTTACCGCATATTAAAGATACCGCTGTAACTTGAATAGTGCGAATCATGGTATTACGCTTATCATCGATTCAATTCTGAGTCAGCGCAGCGAAAGTAAACACATACGTTTCCAATCTTAGTGAATTCAAAGAATTCAAAGGTTCACGCAACCGAAAGAGATAACGAATTGTTTGATTATGCTGCAAATAGGCAGTTGTTAATCATTATTTGATTTGATTTGATTATTGTTTCTCGCCATTATATTATCAACATTAGAGGCAGTATCATACAGAAGTCCATTCAGCTGTTAACATACTCGCCTGTCGTTGACGTCATTACTGATCGCAGCAGTTGGTAGAATTGAAGGGGAATCGCCTAAAATAGATCTTGGAGTGAAGGAGGGAAAAACGAATTACCTACATATATGCTCTTCTCAAGAACAGGCAACCTTCACAAATGGAGAAAGACATCAATCAACTTGAAGGGCGCAACTAAAGGCAGCTAGTCATAGGTCCCTCTAGCTTCTTGGTTGAGACCCAGGTATTATTGTGATATGAATAAAAAAAAATCCATCATCTGTTATCTTTTTTGTCGGACACTTGTTTTTATATTTTTATCAGCAATTGAAGAATTAAAAACACGGTGCAATCAATGTCGTTGCCATTATCATGAATATAAATAAACGCCTCAGTTGGGTGGGTTCATCTTTCCGACGGAAATCTGATACAACAAAAGACATCACATTAAATTGCTTATCAAGTTGCTGGGTTCTGAATAATCTGCCTGTTCTATACAAAAATGAAACACAAACATTAACTTTAGTTGACTTTGTTTATTACGTTTTTCATTTCAAAAAAGGAATGTACTATTTCACCTTTTACAAACTACAATTATAGAATTCATACATCTACTTCTATCTTTTCAAGGCCAAATTGCTTCGATATTTGCTACACGAAGAAAACTTAACTTTAAATTAAATTTATTGTAAACAAAAGATCAGGCTCAGATATAACCGTACGATATAATATCATACGTTGTGTATAAAAATATATATATGTATTATATAAAAAAAAATAATTCAGATCACATTCAATGTTTACCAAAACCAATAGAAAAGGAAAGTGCCTCTTATCATAACGTTTTATAATGAGAAGTTAAGTCAAACAAAAACAAGTTTGTTAAATAAATAATATTACTGGTTGCATGAGTATGTAGGAAAAGCCTAAATAATACAAATACAAAATTTCCATGCGTGTTTCTAGTTTTCTTATTCATAAAATATGAATTTACTTGAATAAATTTCGTTTTTTCTTTTTTTTTGCCTGTTGATCGGCATTACTTTTGAGTTGCTTTAAAGCTCACCGTGCTCTCCACCTTTCTTAATGACTTTTAGTTTTTCCTGTGGAGGTGCTGTGGTATCTTCGGGAATTTTCTCAACAATCGGCGCTGGTTCTTTGGGTGGGGTGCGAGGTTTTGGAGATGGAGTGGGTGCCTTTGGCGCTGGTTTAGTTGGTGTTGAGGGCTTTGGGGGAGTTGTAGTTGCGGGTTTTGGGGTTGCAGTCGTTGCGGGCTTAGGGGTAGCTGTCGTTGCGGGCTTAGGGGTAGTTGTCGTTGTTGGTTTCGTAGTTGTAGTAGCTGGTTTTGCTGTTGTTGTGGTTGGTTTAGCAGTTGTAGTGGTTGGTTTCGAAGTTGTAGTAGTTGTAGGCTTTGGTGTTGTTACTGGCTTTTGTGTTGTTGCTGGTTTTGGCGTTGTTACTGGTTTTGGTGTTGTTACCGGTTTTGGTGTAGTTACCGGTTTAGGTGTTGTTACCGGTTTAGGTGTTGTTACTGGCTTTGGCGTTGTTGTTGGCTTCGGCGTTGTTGTTAGCTTCGGCGTAGTTGTTGGTGGAGCGGCCGTTGTAGTTGGGACTGGCTTTGGTGTGGGTACAGACTCGCTAGCGGTTTCATAGCGAACATTACGAATTTTGACTTGTGGAGACTTTGGCAGTTTCACCTTTGCAATAAAGCGATTATAAGGTGATCCCAGAAGCAGATGATCCTCGAGCTCTAGAACATGCGAAATATATCCCACTGACTTATCAAAACCATGCAGTGATCCCAAAATGTTGCCATTCCAATCAACACGCAAAATTGTGGCTCTTTTAGGCATCAAAGGCATGGTTACTTCAACGTGACCAATGGTGTGGATGAATTTCTGTGACAAACCATTCGGAAAGGCATTGTTAATTAGACGGAATGGTAGTTCAAATAGAGCCAGTAAGCGAGATACGAATAGCCGAAGCATTGGGAATTCGGACAAGATAGCGAACATTGAAGGATGTTCCGTGTCCTTGGCCGTGATCAGTGGGATCCAAATACCTTCACTATCAGGTGTTAAATTATCTGGATTTCCTGGTAAACCGTCAAGAAATACTTCATTTTGTCCTTGCTTTGGTCCACTCAGATAGTATTTCAATAAACGCGATGATCCGGTTTCGGCAACAACAAGGAACTCTTCATTCGGACTGAGCACTACACCGTTGGCAAAGAAAAGCTCATCCATAAGACATTTACTCTCATTCTTCACTCTATCGTATTGGAATAACCTATGTTGGAAGAATAATAGAAGTTAGCCAAATTATTACGAAATTATTCTCAAACGTGTAGTAGCTTAAAATAAAATTTAATCGAGTCACGCTGACTTTGCACTTGAACAAACATTTGTCGTATCTCTTACCTGCCTGACGGGTTTGCGAACACCGAGAATATCAAATCCTCCAGAGTGTAGTCGGATGATGAGTCTGTCCAGAAAATATCACCTTTCTTACTAACAGCAATGCTATTAAATGTTTTTGCCTTGCGTTTTATTTTGCCATCTAATTCCTGTTGTGGCGAAACTAGGAGCTTTTTCTTCCCGTTTGACAAATCAACCTCCCATAATCCGTAATACGTGTCGGCCACAATTAAATTGTTGCCAATTGTATCGAACGCCAAACCAAGTGGACGCCCACATCGAGATTCTTCAAATATATCCTCTACAAAACAATATGCATTATGATAAATTTTAGATTTGTCTATTTGATCTGTATACGCACCACATGGCTGTCCAAATTTGGCTACATGTGTAACATGGTCTGCTGTTAATTTAATAATCTCACCACCATGAATGCCAGTATATACCTCATTTTTCCTGGCTATCAAATGTTCTGGGCCGTAGACCCGGCCTTCAAGAAGTTTCTCTGCACCATCGAGAAGATAATTGAGCTCGAGAGCGCCCTTTAACTCCCTCGCAGGTGCGATTCTATTAAAAATATGATCTAATAAGTATACCAAAAATTCTACCAAAAAAATAAAGGTCGATGCACTTACGAGAAGGCTTTAAATGGAAATGTTGTCCGTGGCGGAATACCGGGTATTAAAATGATAATCAAAAAAAATACCATAAAATTCATCAAACGAATACCGATATTATATATCAGCCCCATATTTCTGACTGTCTTAGTATTTCTTTTAGTCTTTTACAAAATAGAATAGGTTGAAAGTCCAACTAACTACACGACGATTTTATTTTTTCCCCGATTCAAAGAAAAGAAAAAAATTATAATTTGAAAAGAATGAGACACGACAGCACACAAATTTACCTTCTGAAAGCAGCAACGAAATGAACTGTCATAAAGAAAGTCATCGAATTTATTCTGGTTATGTTCAAGAAGTATTTGAATAGTGACGTAATCAGTTTTAATCCAAGGAAAACCGATTCAAAAGGTTGAATTCAGATACGGCATGACGTCGGTGTAAAAGCGGTGAATAACGTAAGTTCAAATTTGACAGATTCAAACGTAATGTGATTTTTGTGGTTATTCGCATTTGACAAACCAGTTTTCAAAGTTTAAGTAAATGAAAGGAATCGGATTTTATATAAAAAGTATTTATTTCGTCAGCTTAAAGGTATAGTGAGTGGGCTTGTTAAAAACGATAAGAAAAGTGTCAATAGAATATCGGCAAATGCTTCTTATTATTATATAATTTATAACTCAATTTTCTTACACTTAATTCCTAAGCATGTGGAAAAGCATGCAGTTGGAGAGTGGATGTAAATAGAAAACAAGTTACACATGATTAATTATTTCATGATGCCAGAGAAAGAGTCCAAAGCCATTTATTTGATTGTTTTCCTTTTTATTAAGGTGTAAACAATCAAAAGGTATTAGTGAAGATACAAATCAATGTATATTCAGTTTAACAAGTTACAATGATCACTTTGAATATAACAATTATTACGAAAATAGAACTTTTTTAATGGTTCCATCAGAACATGCCGCATAAACGGCACCATCACCAAGGCATATTGAATTAACGCAGTTTCCAACGTCGACCTCGCCAATTAGTTGCGGTTTCGTTTTGTCAACGTCAGTCCAGCCCTTTACCTTACCGTCATATCCAGCAGAATAAATACTATGTTCATTGCCACAAATGGAATTAATGATCATTTCATGGCAGTCCTTCAAAGAGATAAACAAGCAAAAATGTATACGATTTCGTTAAATATGCGTATATATGCTTACAAGTGCCTCCCAAACAGTTGCAAATTTCTCTCCGGGAAGATTTTTTGTCAATATTAATCCCTTTCCTGATCGATCAGCATGGCATAAAAATGCTCTCTTATTATCAATCATTGGACCAATTAGTGCAATTGGAGCTCTGCCTGGAAAAACAGCTTTATTCGCGTATTTTCCAGATTTCCCAGGCAACGCGTCTGAAACAACAACATCCAAGTCTCTGACCGTGTATATGAAAGTGTTTTCAACCACCATGGACTTAACTTCTTCCACAATGTTGTATTTGAAGAGCATTTTATCATTTTCCCATTTCGTTACGACTCCTTTTTCGTCGCCAGTGTATAGAAGATCTCCATCACAGTACATAGCTTGTATGGCATCATCACACCGAACGAGCTCTTCTATATTTTCACCATCTAGAGGCTCCTTTAAGAACTTTACGGATCCATCGCAACAACTTGAGTATAGTTTACCGCTAGCACTTAATGTCATGCAGTATATGTATGCATCATGCATATCGATTGTTTTTTTCAACTTCAAGTTGTTGTCCCATACCTCAAGAATGAGATTAAATTAATATTATGTAATTTTGGCATATTATCGTGGATATTTTACGTTAACTTTCCCGTCAGCACCGCCACTGAACACATGATTTTTATAGAATACGACACAAACAGCATCCCCTTCGTGTTTTTCCACGGAAGAAGTTTCTAGTTTCGCCGGCATTTCGATTGATTCGGAATGAGACAAGAGTTAGTTTCTAGATGCTCAATAAACAACTGAGATCATTCATGCTCTCAACAAACAGTTTCAGCATAAAATCTCTGCTGTATTATTATTTTTAGGATTCTATAAATAAACATGATACAGCAGGTAATTTCGAATGCGTTCAGTGCTTCAAAATGTCTATTCCTACATAGCAGGAACTATCGTCACAGATTTGTATACAAATTCATGTATCTTCCCTCAGAGTAGCGCGGTTCACACTGTACCTCATATGGTACGACCCGGTCGTACTACCGCGTCGGATGGATCAATTTGTACTACGTCGTACAAGTGTGAACGGTTTGTACGACGGTCGTATAGTGTGAATACTGGTCGTACGACCGCATTGCTAATTTACGTTTTTTAATTTTAACGAAAGTATCAGCGCATAAACGTGGAAAATGATCTCAATGAAGGATGAGAAGTTTTGGTTAGATTTTTTTAATGCTATCGTGAATGGTTTCGTTTATTTTCTATTTTTTCTCTCTCATTCTCTTCGTTTTCTAATATTTCGTCAATAATCAACACTATCGAGCGCTGCCATCTTGATGCTACGAAACTGCATCACAAATGAAGTCTGTCAACCGCGTGGTACAATGTGAACGCAAGACCGGGTCGTACCACATGTGGTATTGTGTGAACGCGCTAGTAGCAATATCGTTATAGGTTGACTTCTGATCTTGATTTCTGCTTCTGATCAGTATTCATAATATGTCTTATGTAGTTTTCGATTAGACACAAATATATCTTTTTCCTTCATGCTTTTGACAGCGGATTACAGATACATTTCCCCTCAAACCAATTATTTAAGTAATTTAGTGTAGGTTTTAGTTTTCGATTAGGCAGCCGGCTTTCTTTGCCAATTACTTTATATCACAACACTTGTGGACACATAAAGTTATTTTTCAACACAAAAATGACTGTAATCGTACCCTTACCTACAAGAATCGTAAATTCCATCACGAACTTACCCAATAAGCTACGAGATTGTTGAGACATGTCGCTCTGACATATGCTACGTCAAATTCGTGGGGTAGGTGTGCCAAGAATTACAAAGCTGAATCCAAAGCAATATTTATATTACTAATATCCAGAATTATTTGCTAAACAAATCCCATCAACCATAATTTACTTTCCAATAACAAAAGTTTGCAAAAATGGATTCACTGTCAACGCGTCCCGTATAGTGCGAGAAAATTGTGTATAGAAATATGTGTGAAATGGCAGACAATTTAATTACCAACTAATTATATGGCAATGGAATACTCAACGTTTTACATTGCTTTTATGACAATAAATGTAACATTAACATTGATAATGATGTTGGCAGCTTGTCTTTGTTGCAAGAAAAGAGTGCCCAAGTAAGTTGAAACATATTTTTTTCTCAGATAAAATGATATGGTAGAGATTACGAAAGCCTTTCTACATATACCCCGAACGGCGGAGAGAAAGTCTGATCTTATACACATTCTAACGTCGATGACCCATAATTCATGCAGTGCAAAGCGTAAATTTTGCTTGCCATGAGTTTCTATTGATTAAAATACAATTTTATAATGAGTTTTAATATGTTTGAATTTAAGGAATGAATTTATGGGCTTGGAGGGAATGGTCAAACTAAAAAATCCCGATGATCAAATTATTATAAACAATGTCGATAATACAACATCACAAAACGACTTAAACCTCTCAACAATATCGAATGGTGACTCTGAGAAAAGGTTAGATGTTATTAATTTAACACTTAAAATATTTTGCTTACGTCGATTGTACTTATAGAGCCAGCAGTGCACCACATCGAAGTTTACCAGACATTCCTGTTAACGATGTCGTCGACAATGGATCGGAATTGTACGAAACTGTGGCCGAAAAACTCAATGGGAAATCCCAGGACAAAAGCCGTATGTTATAATTTTGTTTTACGAAAATAAGAACGATGTTTCATAGTCGTTATTCTCGTAGCCAATCCAAGTTTAAAGAAGCAAACCAGTGTTTCGCAGCATAGTTCAATAAGCCAGGCCGATGATGTTAGCTCACCTTATTCCAGAGTTAAAAATTCTCCACATGACTACGCTAAGGTATTTTCTAATAAGAACATTTTAATATTTTGTAAAAAAAGAAATTGTAGCCAATAAGACTAAACAAAGAATACACATAGTATACAAGCTAAGTACTTTCACTGCTTCTAGGTTCGCACAATGGAACACCCTTATGCTCAACTCAATGCGCCCAGTACAAGCACAGCTGTGCCCGGAAGCAGTAGTCAGCTGACATTCGAAACAGTTGGAGTTATTCCTAACGATCATTCCGAATCTCATCGTGGATCAAATCAGAGCCTCTTAGGAAACACATCCGAGGCGCAACAGGACATGATTCCAGCGGCATCTGCAATAGCAGGAATGGTGTCAGCTAGCCAAGATCTCCCATACATGACGCCACCGATAGTTCAACAACCTTACTTTAGTGGCGATTCACAGGATTCCTCAAGTAAGTCCAGAAGAATAATTTCAGAGAGAATTGAGATAAAAGTAACACATTTTTCAGAAGGCTACACCAGCATAAGTGTACGTGAGCCGTTGGCAAATATATTGGCCCAGTCCAAGGCGCGACATAACCGCCTGATTAAGGAAGGAAACGATTCTCATTACGCAACAGTTTCTGATGATTCAGGTTCGTGGATGAAATACCATTGCGCCAACTTTAGATGAAATTACATTTATTTGCAGATGAGACGTACGCAGCAATCGAAGATCCAAATAATCGTGCAGTGGCTACTGAAATTTACACTAGCGGTTCAGAGACATATGCTCAAATTCAACCGTCAAATCCAATTGTTGTAGCCGTTGAAATCAATTCCACCAGCTCATCAACTCTAAGGATGCAAGATAGCGCTGAGAGTACTGGCAGTAGTGCCCGGACAACAGGTACTAGTAATAAATCAGATTGTACGCCAATTCCTCCGCCGGTTGATAGTTTACGGGCGCAAATGCACTCAAGACAAGCTTCTTCATCGTCTAATAATAGTTCAATGGGTAATCTAGGCTCTCCAAAGCCGGAGAAAAGACAAGCAAACTCCCCATTGCCACCGACGCCCAAAAACCAACAATTTTTGAGTAGCAATTCAAATCTCACATCAACGTGTTCCATTGCCTCGGGCAGGAACTCAGTCGCATCTGTGATCGAATGTGTACTTCCAACAGATGGAAGTAGCAATGAGGATTCTCCAGTTAAAAAGAAGAATCTAAGTCCGTCCAAGGACATTGAAGGGATGTACGCAAAGGTAGTTTATTTTTTTCCTTGTATTCTGTAATAAGTTCCATGAATAAATTGGAGTTCACAATAGGTTATGAAAAAGAATAAGTTCTCGCAGAATTCATCCTCTCAGAACAACTCGCCTGTATTTGGCCGGAGGCTCTTAGAGAATAATGTCTCCTCTTTGGAAATGAATAAGATCACCAATGAGACGGTTAACTTTAAGGATTATGTGATAAATGTTATGCCCGACGCACCGTCATCCAGTAAGTACGACATACAAGTGAGAAATATTGATAATCTGTTATATTTCTTTGTGTTAGACATAAGACGACAACGAAGCAACAGCTATTGCACAAAGGATGATGGCTACGAAACCATTCCAGCTGATAAAATCAAAGAAAAATCCAGCACAATTGAGAATCGTAAATCGGATTGCTATGCACAAATGTTGCAAAGTGAACGTCTCACTGAACGGGGTAACTATTAGCCAATAAAATTCTAACTCTAACCAAATGTACTGAAACTGAGAGAATATGCGAATATGTAATTTCAAATCTAAATGCTAGCCCATACCTAATTCCAAATGATTTATCGCCAAGTAAGCCAAATGATTTAATCGTTTTCTTGTTTTATTCTACAAAAGTCATTCATGTTATTTTTCTTTTTGTTATTCAACTTTCGTTAGAGTTAAACGTAACTAATTGTGTTTTTTGCGTGTACATTTAATTAATAGTAAGTAGATGAGATGAGTTAAGGGTTCTTTAATTTCTTTAATTTATTTATGTTTTCGCTTAAGTGTTTACTGTATTACTTTGTGAATGCTCGTTCGGTTTAATGCTTTGTTGTACGCGACTTTTACAGTTGTTGAGGACGTAGCGGTTTTAATTGTTCGTTTAAGGAATTCGGTTATTTCATTTCATTTCATTTATTGTTTAGGTAGTATCGCTGTACATTAAGAGTGCTATACTCCTTTAATAGTACAGGTCTTAAATATAACATTATATAAGTAACGTGATAGTGACATATAAACATACATTTGAATTTATATTTTTGAATATTTTAAGTTTTAAATATGAAGGCGTAATTCTGCAATATTAAAATTAAATTTAAAAGTAAATTTTGGAAATTATGTCAGTTCATGTTGGACAGATAAGTAAAACAGGCTGAACAAAATTGTCTGTACTCGGTCTTGGACCGTATCTGTGAAGGTAAATGGTTCCAAAGATGCACAGCATGAATGAAGAAATGCCTGCGCGATGTTAAACATGTATGAACAGAGGGTTTTAACGTCATATTACGACTCGATCGACAAAAAGTTAGGTTGTTTTCGGTGAATGATTTTGAAGAGTAGGATGCATGATCTATAGCCTAATAATGCTTCCAATTCACATCCAAGGAGAATGCGACGTTGGTCTGAGACATGATAAAATCTTCGGAGGTTAAAGACATACCGTGCAGTCGCGTTGCTTGCTTTTAACAATTTTTGCAGAGACAAATTATCACAGTCTGCAAACAATTCACAGCCGTAGGTTAAGATAGGTACTATGAGTGCTTTGGCAAGTTTTAGTTTGACATTGGTGGGGAGTATGAATTTGCTAATAGACAAACCTCTAAGGGACGCATATACTTTTGACACTACACTGTCTATATGGACAGTCCATGTTAGTTCACTGTTGCATATTATACCAAGATTCTTGACACAGGTTACATATTCAACGGCAATAGAGTTTAATTCTATGGGGGAAAAGTTTGAGAGGGAGGGGTGGTGTTTTGAAAATGGAATGACATTTGGTTTTGTTAGGATTGAATTCAGCTGAGATCCTCGTTTAGTTTAGCAACTGAATCTTCAACCATACCAAGAAATATTAGGTAGATTTGAACATCATCTGCATATATATGAAATTTGCAATACGATAACACTTTGGGAAGATCATTAATGAACATTTAGAGTAATAAGGGACCGAGAATAGAACCTTGTGGTACTCCATTGTGAACATCACGAAAAGGCGATAGCTTAGAGTTATATAAAACAGCTTGAACACGGTACGAGAAGATTAACTTATTAGTGGGATTACAGAAGTTAAATTGGGTGGACAGTTTATGACAAAGTCATGACGGATTAACACTGTCGAATGCTTTCGAAAAGTCAAGTAAAGCTAGTAAGGTTAACACAAACATTGTTTTAATGAAAATGAAATGTTTTACTTTCGTAACAATTTTACCTTTTTGAATACTTCGAATCGTATTTGGAGTTTATTAACACGGTTCACCCCAAATCCTATTTTAAGTCGGTAAAGTTGTTCAATCGAAACCAGCATTATTTACAAACTTACAATTGAGCGGATAAATATCTTATCAGACCATCAACTTAATCAAGACAAAAAAGAGCGACTTTACTCTGTCTCTTCGAGTTTCGATGTAGTGTTCGATGGATATGTTGTAGATTCCTCTAATCATGCGAGAAAAGATCCATGGACATGGTTGCTGAACAACGTTATCTAGAATGTCTTCATGGTCGCCCTTGACGTATGACCTAGCAATCCTAAATGATTTTTGAGCTATGACGAATGAGATAAGTAGATAGACTAGTGAAGATGTTGTTTGTGTCTTTGTTGTGAATTAATTTGTTTTTCTTTATTTTGTTGAACTTTTTCGAAATTATTCCTTTCACATGAGCGATCATTTAATGTGCTTTACTTTTTTCATTTCGCCCATCCCGAAAACAGTGAATTTACAAATGCATTGATTATTTTATCACTTGTTACATTTCCAGCGCTTTCACCATCACGTCTACCCTTAGCTGAGATGAAAAGCTTTGTTAATACATCTTCACTGAATCCAGTTTTAAAATTGAGCAATGAACCCGGCTACGAGAGTCTACCAGATCAATCATCGGCCAACAACAGCGATCCGGGCTATGAAACACTTGTTAAATCGAGCGAAAACCAAACCCAAAGAAAAACCACTTCCGACTACGATCCAAACTATGAAGTGCTACAACCTGCTAAATACTGTACAACTGGTTCAGATGATGGATATGCAAAAGTTCTCGAAAAGCCTCGCGTTGATTTCGATGATATGATCGATGGGTATAGCAAGGTAAAAGAGAGAAATCAAATTGATGAAGACATTCCCGGTTACAGTCGCATTGGAGAACCAAAAATAGAAATTAATACTAAGCTTCATGACTACGCCAGCATTGCTGAGGCACAAAAGTGTAAAGAAAGCATCACTATTAATTGTAATTTTAAGAAGAACTATGAGATTGATTCGGAAATATATTCAAAAATATCACAACCACCACCGCCTCCCCCGAACTCGTTTGAACGACCACTAAACTCTCCTTCAACAAGCCAAAGCAGCACGGATCAAGTGCTTATAATTAAAACCAGTAGCGATACCTCGACCACACTAAGCAGCAGCAGTAATCATTTACTGTCCGGCAATTATGAATCTTTAACGGGCAGCGATTCAGATCCAAATTATGAATCCGTTCGATACCTCGATTTGGAGAATCCATATGAAAGACTAAAAACCGAATCAAATACTAATACAACTACCACCGTCAGCTCAGACATACCAGTGAGTACACCGTCAAGTATGGATGGTAAACCATCCAATACTGATTCGAAACTAATCAGTACAAGCGAGAGTGCTACACCAAGCGAAAATGGAGATGTCGATGATTACTTTCAGGTGTAATCTTGTTCTTTTTTTTTTTTTTTGCATATTGAGTGCATCACAATATATATTTATACTAACGTCATCAGAGGCAACTACATACATAAACGTAACTACATTCTTTATAAATATATTTGATTTTATATTTTTTATGTATACAAATATACATTCTAAGTAATTCAAGTCGGTAGCGAGGACTCTTGTCTAACGCACTATAATATATATTCACATTCATGCATACATAGTTCTCCGTCTCGCAGTTAATTAGGAAATATATGTGATTCCAAGCTTTCTTATTCTGTAGGCAATTGCATTTCTGTGCATTTATTTTTCTGTTTCGTTTTTTTTTCTTTTTTCTTTTTGTTTTTTTAATTATTCGGAAATAAGATTATTTTGTTGTACTTCATTGAGTTTTGTACAAAGTATTATTCACAAACAAGTTAATTCCGTTGAACGTTTATTATTTTGTTTCTTGTTTTGATTTGAAAAAAAAAAACAATTGAAAAATAACCTATCAAATAGATTTAAGTAATAATAATCATGTAAGCATGAAGCACAATGACCAACATCAACTATTTTTTTGTTTTATTACCTTAATTATATGTTTTTCGTTTCAATGAACATTGCTGTAATATTTTATGCATTTGCTTTTAAGCAAAACACTTATTTTAAGACGGTAGTTTTAAGAGGAAATCCTTTTTATAATATATATATATGTGTGTATTATATATTTATTTCTTTACAAGACTTGCATAGAAATAAAAATGCTAAAATATAAATTGAAGTATTTTTCATTCAAAAACCAACTCCTTACTTACTTGGGATAAACTTCCAAAAGGACTGACAGAGTTGTCTATTTTGTATCATTAATTTAGCATGCGGAACGTAAAAATACAAAAATGGAAAATGGTGCGCGTCAGTTAAAATCGTAGAACCGAAAATCTAAATATTTTCATCATCTCTATCTGTATAAAAAAGAAGTCAGATTCGATGTATATATGTGTCTGCCTATTTCCGCATCTGCCTAACGGATTTGAGTGCAGTTTTATTCTATAGATTCAGAATTGTATGTATGTTTGGCTTTTATTCAAATCCGTTTTAGGCAATTTGTAATGAAATTTTGCACAATAACAAAGTTCAAAGCATAAGGAAAATCGCTGCCTACATAAAAAAAGTTTTCTATGCGAATGCGGTGGTGATCTAGTTAAGCGAATGCCTATACAACGAAAGATCGATATAAAGTACACTTTTGCCAAAATGCATTAGTGTCTCTGTATAACGTAAGAAAAAAAAAGAGTTGACACTCGATATAATGAATTTTGCCTTAGAGAAGAAGGACTCAAAACAACTCCCTTCACAGTGGATGTATGCATTTTATGGGTCTGTAGTAAAACTGTTAGGTATTTCAACTTTGTTACTGTGCAGAAACAATATTCGTACATTTATTTAAAGTTTCGTGCAAGGAAATTTTGCTCGAATATTACGAATTTTTCGATTTAAGGCGGACGAAGCAAGGCGAGCATGGGTCAGCTAGTGATGAATATATTTCAAGCAAACAGATGCGTTGTATCCATGCAAAGCAAGTACTTGGATGGCGGACCGCTTGGGAACACCGCGTGTTGTTGACATCTGTGGAGCTTTTTGCTCCCCAATACTGGCCACAACCCCACAACATCAGTGAACAACACAGTGGCCTGAACATTCTCAAAACACTTTTTTTTTTTTTAATTCTTGCCAATCATTTTATTGCATCTTTTATGTCGAATGTTTTACATTCGCATCTACATATTATGTATGTATATTTGTATACGATCAGCAAAATTATAACATGAAAATGTATAGATAGAATAGATCGGTTATTGTCGGATAGTGTCAAGTAGTTTTGGGTAGCTGTGTGATTTAGAACGTGTTTGAATATTCAAGTCAAGACATGTTGAAGATCATCTTAGATGCGTTTCGAATTTCGCAAATAAAACAATTAATACGTTATTTAAATACGATCATGATATGGTTTACTGGGAATTCTGGTGACTTTTGAGAAAGCTGTGCAGCTTATCTGCGATGCATTGCAACTTGCTACAAAGTAGATTGCGTGATCTAAAGGAAAAAGAATGCGAAGAAAATTAAACCTTAAAATTTAAATTTAAAAATTAAAATTGAAGAGATCAACGGATGAATGGATTCAGATTCGTAGACACCGAGAGTAAATCCCATACCTTGTATTAAAATCATTTGCAATGATTGAATCTGATATACCGCAGAGTTTTCCTTCCTCGGTTGATTATCAAGATCTTTGTTTTTCGATAACACCAAAGACGGGCTACAAAAGTTCAAAAGAAATGCACCGAAAGCGTTATAAAACTAAAAAAATAACAGAAAATACATCGTAACAATTTGTAGCCAATACACTAACCGAATAATACGTGCTGCAAAATTATTTCACTTGAAATCTGACGAATTAAGCCTAAAGTTTTAACTCAGTGTGTCTCACCCTATACTGCCGAGTAACTCCTACAGCAGCACGAAGAAATCTCACTCCGGCAGCTTGTATTCGCGATCTTATTCTTTCGGTCATTACCCAAATTTCATGACCATAGGTGAGAGTTGGAACAAATACTGAATTGAAAACCCGCTATCATGGCTTTGACACCAAGCTCGGCCTTCCTGATTACAGATCTTCCAAGCTGCTTCAAAATTGAGCCAGCTTGGCCTATCCTTCAGGAATACTACAGTTCCCCCTTTTTGCACTGTGCATCATCAAAACATCGTTTTCTTTCTTTGGCCGGCGCTGCAGTCCGGAATGGAGCTGAACTCAGCAAACCTCTTCAGCCAGCACGGTCATGTGCTTTTTGATCTTTCTTTCCAGCTGTGTACACCACTGGAGGCTTAGTCTTCCTTCACCTCGTTGTCCTTCGGATTTGAAGTCGAAGACTTTCCAGTTCGGGACATTGGTGTCCATTCGCTCTACATGACCTAGCCATCTGAGACGAGGGATTCGAACTCGTTTGACCAGACCATGCAGTTCATCATTCAGCCACCTCCTCCAAAAACTATGAGCACATATGGGACCAAAGATTATACGAAGACCACCCTCTCGAAGCGGTCAAGAATCTCCTCGTCCGATTTAATTAGTGCCCATGCTTCTGTATCATATAGCAGGACTGGGGCTATCAATTTCTTTTAGAGAGATATCTTGGTTCTTTGAGAGAGGGCTTTATTCATCAATTGTCTTCAGAGCCTCCCAGTGCACATCGATTGGCAAAGGTGATCCTTCGTTTTATATCCGGGGTGGTGTTTTTGAATGCATTAACTTTGAAGCCTAGCTCGACAGTCTTTCACTACATCAAAATTAGAACTGTCTATATAGACGCATATACCTTGTCTCACCCTCCTTCCCTCATTTTAGCCACTTTTCGATGCCCATAAAGGGTCTACTAACATCCCGCTGTATCCTTCGATGATGGCAATGTTATCGGAATATGCAAGCCAGAAATCATTGTACGCTACTTTATTTCAGATGCGAGTATTTTTACAGATTTGTGGTAGATCGTGCTTCTGGTGTTGACTTCCGCACGATCTTGTCGAGAATCATGTTATAAAAATCGCATGAAAAATCGCCTTGTCTAAGTCCTTTTTTCGACATCAAGATCAGAATATAGGATTTAAAAATAGAGATGAGTACATATATTGCTCTCGCCCTAAGCGTAAGTATGAAGTAGATCTAAATTTTAACTTATTAATTTATTGGATATAATCTTGAATCTAAAGAGATAATAAACTCAGCTTGAATACATGTTGCTTCATTATTTTTAAGGCGGTTGAAGGTAGGTAACAAGACCAAATGGTGTACAAAATTAGGTATATTGATCTAGTTAACTCGGTAACACTAAACGTTTTACGCAAATTCCCACATTTTGTGTCAATCCGATACGACTTTTTAAATTGATCGGTATATTTTTTTAATTTGAATCCCCTTCTACTCAATGTGCTTGACATTTGCCTATAAGAAGCAAATTCTTAAATGTTTCATTATGCTCACGTACGCGCTTAAATGATCAAATAAATAATTATGTCATTTTAAACTTATACTCATATTCACATCATATATGTCAATAAATACAATTGATAAAAAATAACAAGAACTGATACATTGCTTGCCTGAACTCGGCAAAAAAAACAACGTCAAATAAGGTTTGAGTCCAAGATAAAATATAATGGTTTTGTTCCAAACACATCTTGACAAATGCATGGTGAGTATTTTCACCACCAATCCGTCTACAGCCAAAAAAGTAACAGGCCATAATATACGCGACGCGACATGTATCCACGGCGTTAACTTCGCAATTCGTGTAATGAACTAATTCCCAAAAGTAAATAAAATCCAAAAAAATAGTAATTGCAGTGAAAAGCAATACATTACGACAAAGTTTCATTGTTCGATTGGGAGAAAGCATTGCAAAACGATTTGCAAAGTCTTGAAAACCTAGTTTCGTTTCCGAAAGTATATTTCCCGTGGTGAATTTCACTCTGTGACTGTGTTGTGTCATATTTCTAATCAAAATTCCACCAAAATAGACGACCAAAAATCCTATTGCAGTTTTGCCAAACATCATCCATATATTTTCTAATTTAAAGTTGATCCAACAAAGTTAAAAAAAAACGAAACAATCCATGAATAATTCTAAAGTGTAAAAAATTCATTTCTCGACCGCCATCTCCTCACGTCACCGAACGCGGTGAGAAAATTCAAGAAAAAGAAGATTCAGTGACAAAAGCAGAAGTAGCTTAAAAAATAAAAAAAAATTGTGGTTAAGGAAGAACGAAAAAGAAATACGAGAGCGAAAGAAAAAAAAAATATTTCTTCTGTGTGCAAAAAAAGAAAGAAAACCCAAAACTTTCTTCGCGAAAACAAGAAAGAAAATTAATAAAACTTTTTTTTTACGGAGTGGTAAAATAAAAATAAAAGAATAAAATGTCTAGGTACTGTATGCTGTATATCTTCCTCTGCAAATGTTAACGCCAAAACAAATCTCTGAGACAGGTCAAAAAGCATAAATCAAACTTTTAAGTTAAACAATAAATAAGTGCGAACGACGCAAGTACACAAGAGTGTAGTAATTCGTTGAGAACATCTCGCATTATTTGCACCTTCTGCCCAAAAACGAGCATAATTTTTTTTTTCTCTCAAAAATATCTTATAAAAAATCTAAACAAAAGAATAAAAGTATTTCGGTAAAAGTAGATGAAGGTTTGCAAAACATTTTTCTTTGTTTTCCTTTTGCCAACTTTTGTTTCCGTTTTCATTTTTTTTTCCTCTCTCCTTAGTATACATATATCAACATACATATGTATTCGCCTTAAGTACATAACAGATAAATAAAATACCCGCGTGTTTTGGTTCATTTTGCATTATTTTTACACGGTTTCATGGGTGGAGAATAAGAGAAAGAATTTCTCCAAAGCATTTTGGGATTGCGTTTCAACCATATTGTGTCGCTGCGGCTTTAAATTTGGCTGTTGATACTCTGCGCCATTTTTGCCATAATTCATATTGGAGCAGTTGGCATACGATAGTTAGTCTGTGAAAATCCATGGTGCTCTGCTGACAGTAATTTCGAAGGAGGACATTAACTTCTTGTAGGATAGATGATGACAACTAAGACGAGTTCATTTGATTAGTGAGAGAAGAGTGTTAGGGGGGAATTGATTCATGAGGGCTCTGATATGTAAGGCAACGGAATTGGTGGTAGCTTATAATTGCATTAATTATTTTCTTTCCATTTTTGGAATTAAAATGCCAGTAGGATATTAAGTTTGCGACAATTCTGAATTCTATTGAACTATTAGCTTTAATAGTGAACGCAGATTATGATTTTGAAGCTTCCGTCTTGTAAGCGCAGCATTACGAAAAGTCTCTTCATTTTGGTTAATTATCAATTGATGTTGACAGAATTATTCCACAAAGAATGGAGGAATTGTTTAACGAACCTTTACATATCTACTCAATCGTAGTAAGTGATTCCATCTGATAATCTTGAGAGGTTGTTAGTAAGTTCTGTCTCAGGTCTGAACATAACGCACGTATAATTGAGAGCACATATCTTTTGCAGAACATTTTAACTGCACTACGTGTCATCCTGCACAAACTGGTTAAGTGCTGTCAGTGATATCAGTCGTTCTAAATGCGCGGTAATAAATGTATCTACTGGTTCATCATCTACACGTAAATTTGCCTATTTATGTTGTCACATCCCTCTTATGCCTCTGTTACCAGTTAGTGTTCTTTGTTTGAAGTCTAAATGAATTATATGACGGGAGCATAACATATGTAGTTACATATTTGTAAGCACATTTCTTAATGAGAGAACGCTTTATTAAGAACACGATCATGTGGTGGTATTTGGAGATTTTTTTTATTTTGTTGAAGAACTAGAGCTGACCACAGGATAATAAATGCATTCTGCAGACGATTAATGTCTTCTTTCCTCACATTTGAAAATCCTGGCGATTAAAAAACTAGGCAGAACATTATTGACATTTGTATTGATAATACATCACAATATAAACTACCATAATCTGATAAGTTATTTTAAAAGAAGTGAGTGGTTTTTTGTTTACTCCCGCTTGAATGTATGCTCTTATGTGCTTAGTTAGGAGGTAGATCTGACGTTGTGTATGGTTTTAGGTTCGATCAAACGTACTCCATTTGTGTGGCGATGTATATGAAAGAACACTTGTTCGAAAATGTATTTTTGTTTTCATGTCTGCACGAAAATAATCCACATTTGTTTATGTTTATACACAGCAGGCTGTTGGAGATGGCTTTTTAGAAAGAAGGTCATTGACTTCAAAGAGTATGATCCTCGGCAGCGAAACAGTTCTAGGCATATTGTTTGGATGCAGTCAAATGTATGACAGTACTTCTATTCAGATCGTGTGAAGTAACAGAAATCGAGATAACTCTGAACTGTGTTGTCTCCCTAAGTAATCGCTGAACATAATGGCACTGTTTAGACAAACTGTTCCAGCTGGGTAGTAGCTGAGTAATTAGGTCCTTTGAACACTTTAGGAACGAAATAATTTCTTAAATTATGTATTTTCACTATCGAACATTTTGCAGAGTATCTTGCAGTGACGTGTAGATTATATTTTCCAATGATGCAGTCAGAAATCGTGTAAAACAGACCAAAATGAACCGGAATACGAAATCATCAAATAAAAAAGAAATATTTTAAACACAAAACAGAAAATAAATGTTTTAATTTATTTGTTGTTATAACGAATTATAGAATATGAAAAGATTGAAGCTGCTTTCCTCCATCCAAAGCTTGGTTTCTAAAAGTTATCCAAATTGAGTTGGTTGTCTATCACATCAGGACGATGCACTTCTTGATATTCATTCATTTAACATCGCGTTAAGCCGCATGATCCGATGAAAAATCATTGTTTTTTGTTTCTCACTTTAAATGCTGTTAAATAGACGTTTGCTTGATGCATATATGTATGTACAACTCGAATAATGTGCTTTGGTCAATTCAATGAAGTTGAAATATATTTCCCATATCTATGTTAAAAATAGACTACCATTTGTGTAAATATTCAAGTTATCTGTGCATTTTGATTGATACATCGAATGCCCATTGAGGTACATTCAAAGTATGTACTTGCTTTGTCGTTGATTTACTTCATTGGCATGTGCTCCCATGTTCAAACCGGAGGTTGAAGCAGTTAACCATCTTTCAGTGATTACTAAATTGTTTTGTTCCACCTAATATATTATGCTTTATAAAATGCAATTAATATCTTTGCCCAGGAAGTACACAAACAAATTAGGAATACATACATTTTAAGATCACACAAATTATGTCTTTGAATTTAAGTTTGGCTTTCACATAGAGTTCTTTATGTGTATAGTGACTATGCTGTCAGTTTTGTTTTGTTGTTGTTTCTATTATTTCAATTGAATAATATGAAATGCTTGTTTGTTCATTTTCCTTTACGTTGTATTTTTTTTTTTTTTTCGTTTGTTTTGTTTTTATTTTCTTTCACTAATCTATATATTAATATTTTGCAGACACGCTTACCAACAACCGGTTATTATGAAAGGTTATATTTTTTACATAATTTTTTTTGTTGTTCTCTTTACTATAAAATAAAATAAGAATATACCTTTGACTTATATAAAAATATAAAAAAAGAAGAAAAAAAAAGATCATGATAACAAAAAAGAAAAAATCTTGCGTAGTCCATACAGTGCTAAAGTTCATGCAAAATGTTTTCTTTTAGTTCTCGCATAAGCAAATTAAACAAAAAATATGCATATTTACTTTAAATTAACGGTCAAAATCATACTCACTAGTATTTGTATCGTCTAGGCAACTGTTACAAAATGTCTCGTAGCAAGGACAAATATGAAGGCAGCAACAGGCGGCAACAGATTATTATGTCGCCAGAAGAAGCTGCTTCAGGTAAAAAATCGTCCTGGTCTGGAATCGAGATAACAGGTAAATCACATGTCACCCATTCTGTTCTAGCTCCATTCGACTACAACTGTTTTTTTTTTCTATTTTTAGGGTATGTGCGGAATATCAGTCCTACGCTCTGGCAGTTTGAACACTTGACTGCACTTTACCTAAATGAAAATCAATTAATGAGGTTGCCTTCCGACATCGGACTGTTAGTTAATCTACGAACTCTAGATGTGTCTAGCAATAAATTGAGAAGTCTACCAGCAGAGCTGGGAGAATTAATTCAATTGAGGTTTGTTACAAAGAAAAATACGCACGCTGTTTTAATTCAGAAAGAATATATGTATATGTTGTATTCTAACTTTTCAGAGAACTTCTCTTGAACCACAACTGTCTGCGCGTTCTCCCGTATGAAATCGGAAAGTTATTTCATTTACATGTCCTAGGCCTTCTCGGAAACCCCTTACAAAAGGAGTTTCTGTCTATATATAACGAGCCCAATGGCACACAGAAGCTGCTTACGTATATGCTGGATAATCTATCATGTAAGTTTACCTATTTTTCTTCTTCTCAATATCAACACAGAAACACGGACCTATCTTGCTTTTTATTTTTAAATTATTAAGTTACAACTTTTTAATTTGAAGACCTTTAAAAATACTTCCCAAAGGTATCGTTTTAATAAGGATCAGTTTTGGGTAGCGTCACTCAATTTCCCGGTATACATACATTAAAGTGAAGTCGTCTTCTTTGGACGTCTTCTACGCCTTGTGGGAAGCAACAACTCATTCGAGTGAAGGTGATCTGCTGAGTTTTTGCCAACTTTCTATGCTCTAATCATGGTCAGTGATTTGAGAGAGGTGGTGCCGGAATGAAAGTGAACTTCTTAATTTCTTCTTTGAATCATGGGAGAATTTTTACGTAATTCGACTATACCACGATTTCCCCGTCAAAAAACATTTTACGCATTCCTGTGTTGATATATGTAACCACAGTGGACTCTGTCTAAGTCGAACTCTCCCTGAGTCGAATTTCTAGCTCGCTCGTTTTTGTTCGCCATATTTTGGCATTCCCCTCAATTTTCCATCCCAAAAAATTATCCTCTAAGTCGAACTCCCTCTAACACGAACTAATTTTGATATCCCGTGAAAATTCGACTTAGAGAAATGCGACTGTATTGTTATTATTTCTACTCTCTTTGGAAATGTATATATCACATGTTGAGCGCACATAAACATAAGATTCAACGGTTCATTTTGGGACAAATTTGTTTCATGGTGTTGTTTGTGTCATACAATGACTGCATTCGTATTCGGTTTCCATTTTTTTCTTGATGTTGGTTACTCAATTTTGCGTTTTTACATTCATCCTTCAAAACCTTTCTGGAAACTGAGTATGGAAATATTCCTGCAATAGCTTTCTTTTTTAAATCAGTCAGTATAGTCCTCTATACTAAGACAGCAAGGAGTTAGGATATATCAAACTTCAACCTCCCTTGCTCTTTGATTTCATCTGACAGCGTTTTTTATACGATGGGTCTGTGAATACATGTGATCTGTTATGAACAGCTGAAACTCCACTGATCCACTCTCCAAACGGGGCAGTGGTTAGTGGATCAGTGGACTTTGTAAATGCTCCATGCTCTCTTATTTCTGGTTATGATGAATGCGGTGGGTAGAGTAATTGTTTTGATCGTATTTGTCCCTTATATTACTGTCATGAATAACCATTCTGATAGCAAGTTTTTCAAGTCAACTGCCGGGCTTTAAGATGCGTCTTAGTTTCTAATTCTCTTTGTCAGCATAAAATAAACGATATCTACTTGAAACCGCGTCGTTTAAGAACTTTCGTATGTTTTAAGACTTGTCTTCGAATCTCTTCGACTAGTGTCTTGTTCCTACGAGGTCAATTTTCTACTATCTGCCTGAGTGTTTTTTTTTTTTATCAATAGATCATAGATTATAATATATAATATTGGTGGCGCTACAGCCCGTAGAGGGCCAGGGTCTAGCTTCTCAGCAACCACTCGTGTTGTGCGTGCTATTGTTCTATCACGAGTGGGACCTACAGTTTTATGCCGACTCCGAACGGCCAATTTTGAGAAGCTATTTCTAGACACTTGTACTCTTTGAGCATTGTCAGAGACTCGAAAGAGATGGGGCCGTGAAAAGTATTTCTTGTCGTACCAGGAATCGAACCTAGACAGGTAGGTCCAAGTGCGTAGGAGTCGAAGCACATACCCACAACGCCACGTGCCACCACCACAGATCATAGATTGTGATGAATTAATTTCCTATTCAATTCTGCCGTGTAGCGTAGTGTGGAGCTTCAATTCTCGAATTTACCAACATTCATAATTTACGGCTTCACCTCCTTCGATTCACTGGCAATACGATTTCTGTGTCGTCGATTCACTGTGTCCTCGACAATACTCTCGGCATATTCCTGTCAAGAAAATGCTTTCCAAAAATAGCCGTTCGGAATCGGCATAAAACTGTGTTGGTCCCTTTCACTCGTAGTAGAACGCTCAATAGTTCTTGCTGCATAAGCTAGACACAGGTCCATCTTGGACTATCGCGCCACCCATATTATTATCATTTTTAAATCCTATTATTGGATTGTCTCATGTTCGATTTTAAAAACCTGAGTTTGAGACTCAGTCGATCCTTCAAAATAATATTCAGACACCTGTTTGCCGACGAAATGCAGCTGTCGTGGGTTTCTCGCTACATTACATACCACATGTATACGTTTACATAAATTCACTGACTCAACGTTATATCCACAACAACAATCTAAATACTGTTATAGCCTTTCCGATGCTTATTTTTCTCAAATATGGAAGGTTCTATACTTTCTCCGTGTTTTTGGTTAGCAGAAAGGGCTTGGCAAGCAGGTGCAAAATATTTATTGTAAGCGCCACTATTGTGTCTGATCCTTGAGCATTGGAGTTATTAAATAGTTTCCAGTCAAATGATAGTTGATCGTCCGTCCAGGCATTGAAGGAAGAGCGAAAAATACGTACATTTCCGTTAATAACACTTATGTAATGCCAGTTCTGTGTAACGTCGACTATGATGAATTATGCCTTGATACTCACGTAGTAAATCGAAATATGAATATATTTTCGTAAAATTCATTTCCCCAGGGGAAACGTATGCAGATTGAACATAAGAAAAAAAAAAAAACCTGTTGATCTATCTATAGCTCATGCCGTCGAAAATCGGTTTCGTAATAATAATTTCCATAGTAAAAGTAGTAGAGGAGATTTAGATTCTATTTTGTATCATAATACCATCGTCGTTTTATTTATACCAACAAAGGCGTGCGGCTTTCGAATGTCTGAGAGAAGATTTCATCACGATTATCGTCATAAAACCATTCCTAATTGTTATTAACTCTGAAAGATAAAACAAACTCTCTGAAATTTATACAATGAAAATCGAAAGTTATTGTGACTGGATAGCACTCAACGTCCTCCCTTTATTCACCTACAGCAGCAAATTCAGAATCTCTCCGGCAAGCACTGCTTGTTGGTAGCTAGTGATTGCGGTGGGTATGGATATCACGAAAGAAAAAAAAAAAAAGAGAGAGAGAGAGAGAGGGCAAAACTGAAATTCGAAGCACTTTCATTAGATTGGATGATCGCTGAGTTCGTTGGATGCATTTAACCGTGAATATGTTAAGCTTTGCTGCGCTGATCCGTTGAGCTTCCCCCATTAACCACAGTGAACCAAAAAGATATCTATCGTATTCAAGAGATTTGCAAATGAAAATGAAAACGAAAACTACAACAACAACAGCAACAACTACGACGATGACGATGATGATGACGACGGTTGTGGACAGACTCGTCGGGGGATATTAAGGAAAAAGAAAAGAGAAAGTTTTTTCTTCTTGCAACACCATCACCAACAGAAGTCTGATACCCGTTGAACACAGACTGCTATGGTGCATGGTTCCCGTTGACCGATTTTCCCTACACCGTGAAAATGCAAAATGTGAAAAGAAAGGTGCACTGACATATGGCAATTTGCAAACAGCGATGTGGTACGGCGGCATTCGTAAGTGCTGTGCATCTTTGCAATGATTTTCTGCTTTCTGTTATTAATTGCAGTGAATGTGCATGTATTTTGTTTGTGAAAGAACCGGTAGGGTATTGTTTGAGCCGTTAGTAGAATACACTGACTGACTGACTGTATATAGTCAAGCCCTGATTAAGAACCAAAGCTAGATCATTATACAAAGAACACCTTGTAACCAATATTCATCAAGTGGAAAATTAACTATATCTCATATCTATAGACGACAGAAAGATATGGCGATGTGAGATGTGTATATGATGGCGGTGTTTGGAGACTTGTTTCTGAATATGGATGTAGAAAACATTATAAAGTTTTTTGTTAAATACAACATTTAGCTTAAATGTTGTCAACTGCAATTTGAAATGTTTGTATGCCCAAGGGTGGACACATTTTGGAGGTGTTTCGTTCATAATTTCGATAGTAAATTAGTTGAAGGATTCATTTGGTTTTCTAATTCTTAATTATCGAATCCTGTAAGGATATAGTGGGTTGCAAACAATTTTGCTAAGGATGACAATGAATCACACAAGAAGGATCTCCGGTGATCAGCAAGACTGCCTTATTTAACGTAATGTTTAAATGAGTTGCTTTTCATCAACTGTCGGACGGAGATAACGAAGTATGTATATACGTATGCCTGTATATAACATGTGCACTTTCCTGACGGCAAAAGCCTTTCATATGGCTATAAAACGATATGACGTTTGATAGGCCTATTAAATATTTACATAATTCCGGTGAAATAATTTTGTTAATAAACTAATCTCTCATTCGTTTCATGTAACATGTTAAAGTTTTCAGCGGTTCGGATTTCAACAGGTAAACATATCAGCATGTGATAGATTGTTCCGCCTTAGCGTGTGCTTCTATCCACCACATGCGCTGCAGTGGATCGCCGCCGTTGATAGTAAATGTTTGTGGAACTTATTTATTTCCCCTTCTTTTCATTTTTTCCATTCGGCTGTGCTCTCGATCGCGCTCTTCTTTAGCCACTTTAGCCAACACCACATCATGCTCTACACCGACAGTGTTGTGTTGTGTCTTCCCAATCGCGGCTTGGTTAGGAGTTGCTGTTGAGTTTTTTTTTTAGTTGGCCACTTACGTTGACAGCGGTCGGTCGGCTTCAGAATTGAATACGCTCCTCATCGTCATCCGCGTCGCTGTCATCATCGCAATCGCTGGTCGTGAGATTTTTTTAATTTCTTAGTGTGTCACAGCATTTCGTAATACAGTCGTTTTGATTTGTTGGTTTTTCTTGTGTCGCTCTTGGGGACAAGAAGAGATATTAAGTGCTACATTGCGCGAAAGAGCTCTTGTTGAAGAGGACGGCTTAAAGAAATTAATGTTGAATATTTGTATCTTTTGTGCCGATAGTTGTGTGTGGCCGTCATCCATTGCGGTAATGTTGCGAAACTTTGGTAGTTGTTCGTCGTCTTTGTTGATGTCGGTTGAACGGTGAATGGAATCAATAGTAGCGGTAGTAAAGAACGAAGACTTATTTCGAAATTGTGTTTAGATTGCCATTTGCGCAGAATCGTGTGTATGTGGCAAAAAAATTGTCATCAAAAGTTTCTTCTGTGAAAAAACGAATGGAATGCTCTTTACACCTTCGAAGACGAGATTATGAAATCCAATGTATCGGGGCGAGTTGTACCGCAACCGGGATCATCAGGATGTAGGCCACAGAATTTTTTTTATAACCATCTTGGAGCTCATCATCACAACCAGCAGCAACTCCATCATCAACACCAACAACAAAATTTAGCTTATCATCAGCATCATCAACAAGTACAACAGCAGAACTATGCAATGCTTCAATGCTTCAGTCAGCACACGAGTAACGGTTGGGCAGGGATACCATTAATTTCAACTGCAGCCTCTTCAAATCGGCGACAAAGAAAACCGAACTCTTCGGCTCACAGGTCTCCGCCAGCGTTATCCTGCAATTCGTTGCACATTTACAATTCGACGAGGGATCAACACTCCAATGAGTACAACGTCAATCCAATGACCAGATTGGCAATGCATGCTCAAGGAGCTCCCCTACTTCTCACGGGATCGTACAATAGAAATCGCATGAATGGTGGCGGCAGTTTTCGTCAAATGAAGGCACAAAACGCCAGTCAACACGAAGGATTTACCTGCAAACCCGGTGGGCAACTTTCTCTACATTTGAAAGCAAAAGAGAACAATAACGCCGGTTCAGGCGGAGCAACAAGTGTTCATAGTGAGGCAGCAGCTGCCTGCTTGCCGAGAATCATTAAGCCGCGGAAGAGAAGAAAAAAGGACCGAAAACCGCTGACACCGTCGAACAATTTTATAAAATTGGATAATGAACCGGAAACAGTTGCGATGCCCAAGAATGTATCCATGAATTTTTTCGAACAGCAACATCACCATCAGCAGATGCCTGGTTTCGAATACGAAACGCAATGCAATCTGAAAAACGATGAATCAACAATCGACGTACAGCCGGACCAAGCAACAGGGTCCGTTTGCTTTTGTCGCCAGTGTGACCCATTGAGCCGTATATGGGCGTTCCCGCTGCGCCGATCACATTCTGATAATTCATCCGACACAACAAAATTCGAAAGGACCAACAAGAATGTCGGCGTTATCGGTTCAAATCGATCCAGTCATTTGAATTTAAATAAAAACACTCACACAGGGAGTCTGAGTGATTCCAGCGACTCGGGATATGGTGATATTCTAAGTGGAATCCACATCGGCGATGACAACTTCACCAATAACTACCTGCAATTGCAGAAACTTCCCACAGATCTCTTATTGAGTCCCACAGCGGAGTCGCTTTTAACGGAAAGCATTAACGAGATATCACGCAAGCTCATGGAGACTTGTGACATCAAAGGAATTGGCGGCGGTACCAGCAGCAGCTCCTCATCATCATCTTCGGATAGTTGCAGTGTCTTCTCCGATAGTGGCCTCAGTAGTGCAACCAGCAGCAATCATCCAAGTGCCGATGAGCTAATATTCAACTTTGAAAACCTGTCTATAAATTCTACTGACCACTCCAATCTCCTGTTCCCCAATAATGATTCCATATTCGATTGCTTCTCTGCAGACGTTAACAATAACAATATAACCGCGACTGGGGACATGGGCGGCGGATCGCTTCGGATAGAGCCACAACTTTTCAATTGCCTGGATATGCTCTGGGGCGCTCAATCGTCTTCGCATCAAGACAATTCCAAGCAAAGCACGACATCATCCGAGTCATCGTCATCCTCGTCGTCAGCACCATCGTCTTCGTATTATCGACATACTGTAGCATCCATGTAGGGGTATTAAGTAAATAATCATAACTTTAGTATTTATTTCACCACCACCACCACCACCACTATTGTAAGAAAAAGGAAAGAAAAAAAAAAAAAAATACATCGAAAGCAAAAACTAGCGATAGCACCTTAGACGTACTATTAACGCCCGCCCGTTCGCCTTCTCGATAAAAAGCGAAAAGTGAAAACTTTCACTTTCGACGGTTTTTGCATACATTTATGCGCGAGTGCGAATGTATGTGCATGAATACGTTTATGATATTTGCACGGAGCAGTATCTTTTTCAAATCGATTTCATTTATTCAACGTTCGTACTTTTTTTTTTGTTCGGTTTGTGCTTATTCAGATTCTCTACTTTGTTTTTTATTCGTTTTATCTTGTGGTCGGTAATTTTTCTCCGGCATTAGTGTTCAGGTTCTTCAGGCCTTTATATATTTTTGAATTTTTTTTTTCTTTTTGTTTTAATTTGTGTGCTTTTGTTAGTTATTCGTGCGTGAGCTTACTAGAGGGCCACAACAAGTGAAAGGGAAACAATAAAACAATTGAAAAAAAAAAAAATCCAGAAGGAGGAAGTCATTCGGTCGTGTTTTTGTGTGTGGTCATTGCTCAATGACCACAAAGAACATGCTCTGTCTCTTTCTGAAAAAAAAAAAAAAAATAAATAAATCCGGTTTTCTATCATCATTCCCAGCGAACTGTCCTATGACATTTTAGAAAAGCTTACAATATGCAAATTAGAGTTACTATACTGCTATGTTGCATGCAATATCAGTTTGCTGTCTGATGGGCGAAAAGAAGAAAAAAATGTATAGCAAGGCGTTTTTGAAGTTGTGCGCGTATACGAGTATCTTTACCTTGAGAGACTCTTGCGTTGCCTAAGTATTTTAGATTTGATTGATTCAAGGTTAGGTTTTGTGTTTTTTTTTTGTTGTTCATAATAGAAATGAATTTATAAGCTTACCAAGCATGCCTACTAGTTGTATAGTATAAAGCGTACACTACACACTGAACTAGCGCAACAAACTGCGTGGAATATTTTTGCCGGATTAAATTTACCAAAAAAGGGTTACTTATTTATGAGATTTATGTTTTTAATATATATATTTTTTTTTGTTGTTTATCTTGCGAAATCGGTCTATTGTTGTTTAGTTTTCTCTTGGCGATGCGAAAACGAGGTGGAAGATTGTATGATAGTTTTTAAGTTTTTTTTGTTTTGTTTTATTACTCTATTGTATACAAGTCTATTTATATAAATAAGCACAGCATGTATATCTTCAAACTGTTCTTATTGCAAAGTTGAATAACCTAAGCTGTTTCGAGAGACGCATTTTCCTATTTATTTATTTAACACACAAAAGAATAAAGCCGCGGTGTACTTTGATGGTTTGCAATTTGAAACGTTTGAAAATTACAAATATCTACAATGTTTTTTTTTTTAAATGAATACTTTTTTTATTTGATTACATTGAACCAATAAATTATTTGTTGGAAGATTACAATTAAATCCATTGTTTGTTTATTTATTTTACTTCCTCCGAGGTAATTTTTTTTCAGAAGTATTCCGACATCTTTGAGCATTACAATGGGTCCACACGGACCCAGGTAAGAGGTGCTCCTGCGCGTCTATCCACGATCACATTCTTTCTTACATCTAGAACATCCCATTGACAAATGCTATTAAAATGATTCCCGTCTACTTCTTCAATTATGCACTCCAACAGTGCAGTCAGTTCATGCCCTTGTTGTTTTCTTCCGAAAATAAATTTTCGAGTAACTAACTACATAATATCCACATCCAGTCCTTGTTACGGAAACAAAGCATAATTCAGATTATGTTCTCCATATATGAACTCAAGGTTGACGCAGTTAATATTTTAACGTAACCGGTGAACTCATGATTTTCTCTTTGTAAACAACATCCGTTTACATTTTCTTCGTCGCTTTCACCATCAGGTAAGAGATGCTCAGAAGCTGGATGAATTCTGTTTGTCATGACTCTTGCCCTGCGTATACAGATTTAAATGCTTGTCTGAGTTAAGGAAACTTGAGGAAGTGCTACGATAATAAATATTCTGCTCTTTTTGCCGATGATGAGTTTTTTTTATACAAAAACTTAAACATGTTGCAATCTTGTGTGGCCAAGTGTTGCTGTGTATATGAATAAGTCCTAGAAAAAATACTGATCTTTATATTGACCAAGAAGTCCACCGATGACTCAAATATGAATTTTCATCATTATGGTGTTGTTTATTTCTGTGTTAACTGCAAACTAACTTGTAGCCAAGCCTTGTGTCAATCATCAAAAGCTTACGCAAACGATCTAAATCTGAACTAAATTAAATGTCCTCATTCTGATTGTCTAATATCATCTTCCGACAAGGTCTTCCAAGAGATTTCCCGTGTTCTTCAGAATACATACTTCTCTGTTTACATACATTATTGCTCATATGAACATGTAAAGGGTGATTTTTTAAAAGCTATAGGAAAGTTTTTCAAAAATACACACATAAAATTCAGAAAAATGCATGAAATCTTTATTTGAATCGATAGTACGGTCCATATAATTTAATGTTTGAAGATTATTTCATGCAAATGTTGACCTTGACTGCACCTCAAATGGTCCATCCGCTTAGTCCAATTTTGGCATACTCTTTCCAACATTTCCGCCGGTATCTCACGAATAAATGCTTGAATGTTGTCTTCCAATGCGTCAATTGAAGCGGGCTTGTCTGTATAGACATGAGCTTTAACATAGCCCCACAAAAAATAGTCTAAAGGCGTTAAATCGTACTATCTAGACGGCCAATTGACCGGTCCCGAACGTTAAATAAAATGTTCACCGAACTCGCCCCTCAATAAGTCCATTGTTGCGCGTGCTGTGTGGCATGTGGCACCGTCTTGTTGAAACCACATGTTATGCAAGTCAAGCTCTTGCATTTTGGGCAAAAAAAAGTTGGGATATCATCTCACGGTAGCGCTCACCATTCACAGTTACGTTACGATTCGCATCATCTTTGAAGAAGTACGGTCCAATGATGCCACCAGCCCATAAACCGCATCAAACTGTGACTTTTTCTGGATGCATTGGTAGCTCTTGCAATGCTTCTGGCTGATATTCACTCCAAAATCGTACCCATTGAGCCAAAAATGAGCTTCGTCGCTGAACAGAAGAAGCGCGCGATGAACATTCTTAACATTTTGATTATAAAATTCAATAATTTGCAATTTGTTCGTTTGTAAGACGATTCATGGTTAAATTATAGACCAAACTGAAGATGTTTGACAGTGAAACAAAAAACGAAACGTGCGTCAGCTGTTTAAACCAGTGTTGCCAAAAAGATAATAGCTAAAAAATCACCCTTTACGTACGTATATAAACACCTCTAGCCGGAGCAGACAAATCTATGGATTGATTCAAATTGTTGCCAAAACGCTAGCATTTATGCTTCTTCTTTTGAGCCTCAATGTTGTAATGATCCTTTAAATTACCAAAAAACTTAAAAAAAACATGAAATTCCAAAGGCTACACAACCTATCGAAGCTCTGATCCAAATTGCGGAATTGATTAAATTCTAAAAACAACAAAAAGACAATGGTACACTGGATTTATTCATCGTAAATTGAGTGAATTTCAATTTATTTCAGTACTCAATCTGGAAGTTTTCTCGGGCCGTTCCAAAAGTGAGATAGAGAAAAAAAAAACACCAAAAAGGTCATCGATTCAACTATAAGTCGATCACCCAATCTGATTTATTGTGAAAGAATCCAACAATGAAGAGTCTTCTTATTTGTGCATCGTCATGCGGATTCGAAGCAAAACAGCAATCTAAGGGATAACGAGCTTTACTGTTCTTTCTACCATCTGCCATCCACCGGGTATGATTCACAATAAACTCTTGCGGAGGTATCATCTTTCTTAAAAAAAAAAACATACCTAACGAAGTAAGAAGACAAGAAAAAAAAGAAGAAGAACAGAACGAAACCAAAATGGGTCAGATTCAGTTTACAGTCCCCGAAAAAAAAAAGTGTCGTAATGTCGAATTTAGCGCTTTATGAGCTGTACAGTGTACAGTTAGTAGGTATGAGGTGATTGCCGCTAACTGATACATTACTTCGTCCGAATGGAATTTTTCCTCCTCTTGACCGCGACCCTATGCTCGGGTACGACAAAGCACTTACATACATTCTCGAATCGAAAAATGAAAGATCTCGTCGTTAGAGAAATTGCACCTGCTTACAAATTTACAGGTGTGTGCAACAAGCACAGCTTCTACGGGTATGGATGTTTAATTTAGTCTATCAAGAGCAAGTAGTATCTATCTACGGCGAGACACGTTAGGGGCATAACCGGTATATCCAGTCACCGAGACACAGCCATCTTAAATGCACTCTAGAAGTCTAGCAGCGAAACTGAAAATATGAGAAAGACAGAAAAAAAAAAACAACTGTTGCAATCTTAACGCAATGCAGTGCAACAAGTAACAGAAGCTATGGCTCCAGTGTAGACACTGTGAATACAGAAACATTGTCATACATACACGATTTAAAGCGTAAACTTCCAGATTTCAATTAACAAGGTACGGAGCAGGCTATTTTGTTGTGAGAAGAATAGTAGTAGTATTTGGTGCCGCTGTAGCTCGCAGTCATCCTCACCCGTGTCTGCTTCTCATCACCACCACAATGCAGACTTTAGAAGTAGCTGGCTGCACTTAGATTTTCTTTTCCATCCCAAGCAGGCAAACAGAGTGCGCACCACTGACGTTGCTTACTTGGTTTGACTTGGATTCTCGTTGGCCACACACTTATTCGTAAGGTAAATCTTCCCAAAGCGGAAAATGAAAACTTCATTGCAGCTCCGGAGAGTGGGTCACTAGACAATTAGGTCAATATATCTCTGTATTATGTCTTCAGTTAACGCTACGATGACTGAAGAAGATGATAATGACGATGCTGTTGTTCGTGGTGCTGTTGATATCGCTACTGCAGCTCCACAGGAGGTGTTTTCTGTGTCTTTTTTTTTTTGTTCCTTCTGCACGCCAATGAATCTGTATTCCATTTGCCAATAGCACATGTCTGTCAGTGAGTGTGGTGCCAGTGGAAGGAAGACGAAGTAGCAAAGAAGCGCAATGCAATGGTAATGTATAAAAAGGAAGCAGAAACCATTGAAATATTATTTTCTAATTTGTTGAGGAAATTGAAAGTTTTTGTTCACTGCAGACAACGATCACTGGGAAGAGAAATAAATGGGAAGATAAAAAGATGAAGACGTCCGGATACATACGGTTATGGATATAAGAGAAATTAGTTGTCTTATTGGGTGTGAGATTTTTATTGTATTTTAATGTGACGTGCTGTCGATAAAGGTTCTTTATGATGCAACTATTGGAGATTGATTTGGGTGTAGGAAAAGGTGGGATTATATGTGATTTTGACTATAAATCAGTTCTTGTAGGTTTTATCGTTGAGCTACTTGAATCGATTCACTCAAGTGAATATTGTGTCTTTCATTGTGTTTTTTGCGGTGTTTTTCAAGAAATCTGTGGTGGCGTATTCTGCCATGCCCGAATGTTTAAACGTTCGGATGACTTATAATTTGCTGGCGCTATCTCTGGTTAGCTGCCTTCAGGTCATTTTCCACTTGGTTGCTCCACATAAGACTGGGGCGTCCACTGTTGCGTTGTCCCGCAGGTTCGGAGTCGAACACTATTCAGGACGGAGCTAAGTTGTCCATGCACATTTGAACGTGACCCAGACACGTTGGGTCTGTAGACCTCTGGCTAGCGTACAGTTCGTGGTTGAATCTTTCCTTCCAGATACCCTCAACGTAAACGGAACCAAAGATCGCACGCAGAACTATTCTCTCGAAGAAACCAAGAACTTCCTTATCCACCTGTCAGATTGTTCATGCCTCTGATATGCAAGACTGGGACGATCAATGTTTTGTATAAAGCCAACTTGATCCTTCGTGAAACGCCGATGTTGTATGTCCTCTCTTGAGGACGCCATACATTTTCATTTTCCCTAATTCACCGCTAATTTCGTTGCTTCCGTCTCAATACCAACAAACGCCTTTGACATTTAAGTTCTCCGTGAGTTTATTTCCGATCTTGGTGGAGCAACGATCTTATAGGCGATGAGACTTATTCCTCGATATTTGGCGCAGACAGAGTGGTCTTATTGTAGATTGGGCGAACGATCTTTGGGTATGCTTTCCTCATACAGTATCTTACAGATCTGCTCGTGCATGAGTCGTGTGGTTTTCCTAATTTTACAATAGTGACTTAACTGTTGTTAAGGTTAATTTATATGTTCAGCGCTTTAACCCTTACTCTGACCACCCGTCCGAAGGTAGAATAATTTCTTACACTGTGAGGTGATTGCAATAAATGCTTTTGCCCAACTTTCGTAAGGTCTTTAAGTGCTAATCGTGTACAAAGTCATCGCGTTCGAAGCGAGCGATATTACATTTTTTTTGTAATTTGATTTAGTTTAGTCTTCGAGGTTGGCACCTCCTCCTTTAATGATAGCACCAGACGTTGGATATAACCTTCATTTACCAGGCAGTGCGTTTTGTTGTGCATACACCTTTTTCAGCTGACTCCACGTTTGCATACGAAGCTCATATGCGAAGCGTTCTACTGACGAAACGCTTGCAATGCGTTTTGCAAATATGAAAACTATGCGAAATAGTAAGAAAAAAAAACTGTCGAATAAACACTTCATATTTTTGTTTCATTGCCCTGAAGAACCAAACTTCATTATTGTCTTGTTTATGTAAAGATTGTCATAACGAATACTTGCTGATGTCAAAAAATCGCTCCATATGGTCTTATTTTCGGCAGAAATGCTCACACAACCTTTCCCGCCAACACAATACAACAGCAACAAAAAAATTAACGTAAATAGAGATCGTATCTATTTAAACAAATTTGAAGTAAATTAAGTGTAAACAGGGAAAATATACACGCTCCATGAATGATCACGAAGTCTACATAATTCTAGTGAAATTTGCAAACGATAGTCACTTTCATTGTGTGTTGATCCAAAACTTTCACAGAATGCTGAGGGTTAACAAGTGAATTCGAGTTGTATGTGTAATAAATAAGACCTAAGAATAAAGGTAAAAGGTTAGTTTACAGAAATTATTTATTTTTTGTTTCTCGTTTCCAAACCAACGACTCGAACCCCAAGGTCAGTAGGCCCCCGTAGACAATGGATAAATGTGTATCAAAGGTTGTGCGGAGTTTTATTTAAGCCATTAGCCTTATTATGCTTTTTTTTCATTCTGAGAAGTACATAGTGCTTAGTTTGCAAATGAAGTGAAATTTGGATTCGTTTTACACATTGCTGAATTTTATGTGGTTTACGAGGGTGATCCGTTACTCTGAGAGACAACAGCTAATTTATTTGGTATTGTGGGTGAGGTTTCCCAAGCGCCAAGTGCAATTCGTGTTGGAGAAACATTAAGAGGTTAAATTACTTCAAGGGGAAGTTTTTTCCATTCTTAAGCATATATTCAGACTCTGAAACTATTCCCTGACCGTCTTAAAATTAGTTGCGCCAGCAGTGGGATTTGTAGGTTCATAAAAATTAGCCCAGGTCGGACTGGTGTTACTATTAGTAAAGGGTGATTTTTTGAAACCTATAGGAAAGTTTTTCGAAAAAAAAAAAAAACACATATAATTCAGAAAAATGCATGAAATCTTTATTTGAATCGATAGTACGGTCCATATAATTTAATGTTTGAAGATTATTTCATGCAAATGTTGACCTTGACTTCACCTCAAATGGTCCATCCGCTTAGTCCAATTTTGGCATACTCTTTCCAACATTTCGGCCGGTATCTCACGAATAAATGCTTCAATGTTGTCTTCCAATGCTTCAATTGAAGCGGGCTTGTCTGTATAGACATGAGCTTTAACATAGCCCCACAAAAAATTGTCTAAAGGTGTTAAATCGCACGATCTAGGCGGCCAATTGACCGGTCCCGAACGTGAAATAAAATGTTCACCGAACACCTCACCCAATAAGTCCATTGTTGCGCCTGCTGTGTGGCATGTGGTACCGTCGTGTTGAAACCACATGTCATGCAAGTCAAGCTCTTGCATTTTGGGCAAAAAAAAGTTGGATATTATCTCATGGTAGCGCTCACCATTCACAGTTACGTTACGATTCGCATCATCTTTGAAGAAGTACGGTCCAATGGTGCCACCAGCCCATAAACCGCACCAAACTGTGACTTTTTCTGGATGCATTGGTAGCTCTTGCAATGCTTCTGGCTGATATTCACTCCAAAATCGACAATTCTGCTTATTTACGTACTCATTGAGCCAAAAATGAGCTTCGTCGCTGAACACAAGAAGCGCGCGATGAACTTTCTTAACAGAGCACGCATTTTGATAATAAAATTCAATAATTTGCAAGCGTTGTTCGTTTGTAAGACGATTCATGGTTAAGTTATAGACCAAACTGAAGATGTTTGACAGTGAAACAAAACACGAAACGTACGTCAGCTGTTTAAACCAGTGTTGCGTAAAAGATAATAGCTAAAAAATCACCCTTTATTAGCTTTGGGCAGCTATTGGACAGAGGCGCGAAACATTTTGAAACCAGATGAACCTATTCTTCATTGGCGTTGATGGCTATTGGAGGAGAATATACAATCATTAAGCATAAGAGCTGTAACTTGAGTGCTGTGGTGGTGGCGCACACAAGTGGAGAAGGATCTCAACCAACCTGGTGTGAGTAATTGACAACTGGTTAGCAAAAGATCATGCTAGTTGCAGACGATTCTTCGTTGATGCCGATATACAAAAACTATATAAGCCCGGTTAACTGGATCAAATAAAGCCAGGGGGGTTCGTATAATAGATTTTTTACATAAAAGATGTCCAGATATGCGCGGGCCATGTTCCCTTTTGTAAGAACCAAGTAAAAGCTGCTGAGATTTTGTCACGACTTTACGCTGTGAGCTTCCGTGTTATTTCTCAAGCGCACAGTTGGACTTCATGATGAAATCAGAATTCTTTTTAATGTCAGGTATTGTAGAAGTTCCTACGACCTACACTTAATTATCTTCACTTTGCCTTTAAGAGACAACACTACTCTTATTCGCTCGGACATTTTAGATTTCAATTGCAATTCCAAAAGACGACTTATCAGATCCTTATGTATTGCCTGTCGGACTACCCGCGTCCTCAGTTAGGGCTTTCATCGATGGCTGGGCTTCCTCCGGAGTAACATGAAATTTCATAGGTTGGTAGTACAATGAACCAGTTTTTGAGTCTAAGTTCCAGCGCAGTGTTCAAAACCCAAAAAAATCTGTTAAACGCTATCAAAGAATATTAAACAAATACAAACACTATCGCGAAACCAAATAATACCAGCAGTACACAGTCGGAGACGGGAATAAACTCGTCGTAACATGTCTCGTTGCGCCGTCAAAACATTTTTAAATTGGCAATCAGACCCGTGACGAATGAGTTCGGATATTCGGTTAATCGATGTTCGGATAATCTGGATTCTTCTGTATCAATGATTTTTTTAATTTGAAACTTAACTGGCAAATTTCGGTTTGCACGTAAATGATTCAGTTTTTGCCATCCTCTTTTTGGTTGCCTTATTCCACCACACTTCTTGGATTAAGACTGTGTTTGTAACTAGAGGCGGCTAGCCAGAGATTGTGCTAGCAGAATAAACTTGTTGGTTCAGGCCCAGGTCCACCCTGGACTATAGCACCACGAAGAAAAAAGAAAAGATGTGATGAAATAACGGGATGAAATTAAGTTTACAGGACCGCGTGATCACAAAAAGTCATAACTTCAGCAATTATTTGCCGATCTGTGGACACTTTTGCACATTTTCAGCTTTCCTTTGAATGCATTCAAACGAGCATGAATAAATTGAAAGTATGGAGAAGACAATGTCTGGAATCTGAACCGGATACTGGAAAACTGGGGGATCAAAATATTTGCATACTACTTCTATGTCAATGTTACACTTGGCTAACCTTCAAAAAGAAACAATTTGTAAAACTATTTGTGTCACAAGACACAAAACCCAATACTTAAATATATGCATATGCAGACGCACATATGTAGACATCCATGCGTCTTCTGATTAAGACGAATGTTAAGGTCGTCTCGGGTAAATATTTGATTTCGAGATCAGTGCGATCATCAAATATTCAACAATACGAATCAGCAGACATAATCCGCTATGCGACGGTTTTTTTTTTTTTTGCGTTTCGCTTTAAATCGCTTGCCGGCGGTGGATCAATAAAATAAATAACTTTCTTTCATCCGACGAACGACAAAAATAAATTCATCCCATACACCGTTCCGTATGATCAGTGCAACTATTGTGGTAAGTCATGCCGCCACCCCAAAGTCTCAAGATGTCCGCATTGATGTGATGCGCCGGCGAGTACTGCAATAAAACCAAATGACGAGAAGTAAAGGAATAAATGAAAAAGAAAAAAGAAACCGGCACAAAAGTGAAACTCATTTAAACGCACGTCTCCCTCACATACGATTTGTAGCGCGGGCAAGAGCTCACGCCATCGTTAACGATATAAATAATAATCAGAAACTGGGATGTGCGGACGTAGTAGCTTCTCTTAATAATAATAACAAGCCAGACGCAATTGCAATTATTCGCACCATTTACAGGGCCATGACTAAAATTCCAGATCTGAGCAGTGAGCACTGAGCAGTCTGTCCTCATGATCACAGAGCATGCGCGCAGCAGCCGCACGTGTGTATCCCAAAGTTGGATTTGCTGAATTCGACTGCGGATCAAGCCGTATGGCAATCAATTCGTTTTTTTTTTTTATCAATTTGCTTTGCGCAAGTTTTCACTTCAGGCCTAGGTAAAATCTGCACAGCACCCCTCCTTGTGTGTGCAACTAATCGTGTTGGTTGATTTTTTTTTAGGCTGTTACATTCGGCTTTGGTCGATGTCTACGACTTTCTTTTCGATATGTGACCCTCTCCATCCACTTCATCCACCCGGCCCATGTGGAACAAGTAATTTATTCGAACAGCTTGTGCATACATATGTCAAAGCGACCAGTCGGCGTGCTCTCCGGATATAAGCGTGGGCAAGTACTGGCCGCCGATCGCTAGTAACTGCTCACTGGTCTTCCGTGCGTTAATAGAATTCGGAACGAGAGGAGAACTCAATTGTGCGACATAGTTAAAAATTTGGCCATCACATTGAACTGTCTTTTGTGGCTTTTGTTGCTTTTGTTTTCATGAATGCAATCATTCAATACTCTGGCGCTAGTTAATTAAATATGTTCGGCTCGTAGTGGTGACAAACTGGTTTAGCTCGTTGCAACCTTACTTTGGTTTTATGGGTCTAATTTGGGCGAAGCTGACCGAAAACTGAATTTCTTGCCTTTCTTTTTTTTATTTTACTATATTACAAAACCCCATTTGGTGGGGAAAGCTCCAAAAGGGGCGATTACGTAAATGCAAAGCAAAGTAATTATAGTAGATCGTTATTCGAAACAATCAGTAGCTCGTCTTAATTGCAAACTTCTCTTTGCGCGATTGCTCAGAGTGGCTGTTGTTACCTAATAACGTTTTTTTCGCATTGTCTTCTGACAACTGGCGTGAGTTGCAAAGAAGAAAGTTCCATCTCGTTGTCTGTGGTTAATCTTCTTAAATTTGGAAGAAATAGCAATTACACGTATCTGCTGCGAATGTTTAGTACTTTGTTGGTTTTTAGATGAACTGCTCTGAAAAATCGCAGGTTTTACGGAGGATAACATTTACTTATGGAGTGGGAAGTGATGGAAACAAGTTGATTAACCTCCATTCGTGATCCGCAGTCTCAATAATCACACGACTACTGAATTCTAATCAAGCGGATAAATGCTCTAAGGCTGTGTACCTGCGAAGATCTAGTTAGCCACTGCGATAAAACTTGCAAATCATCTTAAATTCTGCCAAAATGCTTAGTGATTTCAATTTAAATTGTATTCATTGATTTCGAGAGCAGCCGGACAAAGTATCAAGTTCGGGTTCAGAGTTGTAGAGAGCGCACACGGAACTTTTGTAGTTTCTCGTCTGGATTTTGAACACCGAGCAATCATCTCCTAAAATTGAAATTTAAAAATGGTGCTCAATGTGAAATTCGTGATTCTTTTACGCCTCAAAGTCTGATCTCTGCCTAGTTGCTTCCAGCTGCGTACACTAACTGGTTGAGCGACACATTAAACGCGTCCTCTGTTGCATTGCGGCGAGGACTCTTCAGGCCGTAGCCAAGTTGTGCATGAAATGTAGTCTTTTAGATTCGCAAACGGCTGGCTAGGCTCTTTCATATACACTTAACGCAAACAGGTCTTTAGGACTTTCCTTTCGAAAACACCAACTACGTCTTAAAACCAAAAAAGAGCCGCAGAGCAAAACTGGAATGCTCCACGGAGCCGGAATCCCTGTCTACATCAAGGTTTTATCTGCTCATTGTGACGCTTTTTCCAATGCCAGTCATATTAGTGTCAACCGCGAATGTTGTCCGGATTTCTGTGCTTCTAATGTTGGCCTGTGAGTTTCGCAAGATCTTCTCTAGAAACATCTTTTCAATTTTTTTTATATTTTTGTTGAAGGTGCATATGTATTTATTACCGGTGGCGGCCTTAGCGTTTAGTCTCGGCGTCTAGGTTCGAATCCCAGTAAGACAAAAAACAATTTTTACGGCCCCACCTCTTTCGAGTCACTGACAATGCTAAGAGAGTATAAATGTCTAGGAAAAAGCTTCTCAAACTTGGCCGTTCGGAGTCGGTATAAAACTGTAGGTCCCTTCCACTCGTTAGAGAACAATAGGACGCACAACACGAGTGGTTGCTAAGAAGCTATGCCCTGACTCTACGGGCTGTAGCTTATTATTTCCTTTTACCGACATTTATGAAGGCCTTTGTATTAGCTATCAGTGATATGTTGGACCATTGTTTGCTTTGATTGTCTCTCCAAATCGTGTGGGTGTACAGAAGGTAATTTATTTTTATCTTATTCTTCAAACAAGGAACTTTTACTCGTAAGCATTGCAATGAATTTTTTTTTTCTTTTGCACAACCCATGCTGTGAAGGCAAACGACCTCCCCTCATGAAAGATAGTAAGTCTTTTGTAGTGGAGTATTTTAAAACCACTGAGGTGAGTATCTCCCCATGATAGATGCGTTTCCTTAAGCATATTAGTGCCGGACATTCGCACAAAATGTACGCAGAAGTTTCATCCTCTTCAATCTAGGGCCGACAGACTTTGACTTGGCACATGTTGAAATTTTTAAGGTGGTAGTTCAGGCCACAATGACCGGTAAGAAAGGTTGTTAGCATTCTTATTAAGATTGAGTATTCTTATAGGAATAAGGCCTGATGGACCATGTGTCCATTGGTATAGGCGAAGTTTGTTTTCCCATTCGTTAATCAGAGTTGTGGCAATTGTCCAGTTGGCATTACAGCACGGTTCAGGACCGATGAATGCAGATTCCGAGCCAGCCCTTACGAGCTCATCTGCGGATTCGTTGCCTGCAATCCCCATGTGTCCAGGAACCCAGCCAAGTTTCACTTTGTTGTGCCTGGCAAGGGATTGTAGAGCGTCTTAGCTATTTTGGAGTCCAAAAGGTTAGACCAGAGTGCCTTCAGTGCTGCTTGATTGTTTGAAAGTAGCAGTACATTAGCGTCTTTAATGCTTTTGTGGATGTTTTGTCTGGTGCCGATATCGATGGCTTGGATTTTCGATCCCATTGGTACGGAAATCCTTTTGTTATGTCCAAAGACTTCGTCCAGATTCCATCTTTGATCCGTCTGTCTATTAACCAGACTTCTAGGGTCTTGTGCTGGGACACCATTAGACAAGTTTGCGCGGTCCAATATTTCAACTTCGAAAAGCCTCCCGAAATAGTGTTGCCCGACCATAATATCCGGCATTGTACAAAACATGATTCTATTGGGGATTGAGTTGAGTACGCTGGATGACCTGTTATATTACCTGGTTTATAATTGTACCTAAGCTGCAGTTTGATGGCGTATCTAGAAGCTATCTTCCTAACGAAGATTGGTAAGGGAGTTAGCCCGACTATAGCTTCTAGAGCTGTCGTGGGGCAGGTGCCCATGGCACCTGTTACTCCAAGGCAAGCAATACGTTGTAGTTTCTGCTAGTTTCTGTTAGTTGGAGTGTTTTGTGCCACCAAACGATGGCCGCATATGTGATAATGGGTCTCGTCATCATTGTGTAGAACCAATGAATAATTTTGCGAGAGAGACCCCAAGTCCTGCACGACTTAATATGTGAGTTCCAGTTGAGTCGTTTATCCAGGATTACTCCAAGACATTTGACCTCGCTGGAATATATTAGTGTGGTATTGTAGATTATTATTGTTCCAAGGTTGTCACGTGTCCTCCTTGAGAAGGGCACTAGAACGGTCTTACATGTATTGATAGATAAATCTTCTGTGTTACACCTTTCCACGACTTGTATTATGCGCTTTGCATTACGTCTGATACTGTCGCATTGCAATCCATGGACATTTCTCGGTGATTTCTCTTAAGCTCAATAACTTTTATGTCTGGCAATTGTGCAAGATGTTCAAATCGCGGCCGAATATGATAAAACAAGAACACTTTGACGATCCTTAATCCGTTGTCTGTCCTAAATATAAAATTCGATCAAGTTCAGGTTTTTTTTTTAAAATTTAAGATATCTGCTGATTTATTGTCCTTTCACAACCTCTCTTAACAATTCCCGTTCTGCATTTATGAGAGGCATATATTTTTTATGTGAAGTGCTGTATTTGACTTTCGCCCCATTCTTATTCGTCCACAAACATTAAATTTATACTCATCGGTAAATACTTCTCTTTCTCAGAATATCGCATCGTTAATGTGCGCACTTTCTCATACCTTTTTTGGGACCTTCCTACACTTCTGGTTTCCCTTATTTCAATAAAATAATAAACTATTGTCGCTTCTGTGTGTAGGCTTCTGTGAGACGGTGTAAATACGTGTTCGCGCACATCCAGCATTAAGTTAGAGGTTCAAAATGAGAATAATTTGGAATAAAAACATCGCTTAGTTGTTTTTTTTTAATCAAATTCCTCAAAGCATGCATAATTTTCAAATCTCTAATTCACCAGGTCAATTGTACACACTATATTCAAAACACATACGATGGTATTTTACAAACAGAAATTAGTTCCAGTTTTGATGCTGTAACCAATAAATGTGACATTGTGACATACATAAGAAACCGATAAAGAAAAGACAATTGGTTGAATTTCTGATATGTAAGTCTTCCGTGGTCGCTTCTTCGTTGTGGTGCGTGCTTCCTCGCTTCGTTTCATAAGACGGTCTTGATTGATTTATACTTACTTGAATTGTTTTTTTGATCGGATGTGGCATCAAATATACATTCCACAACGAGTTTTATGAATCGATTGATGTACTATTTTGAAATGCTGTCAATGTGTGTACATTTGTTAATTTAATGTGACTGGGATGTAAGTCTTTTACGATGAAAAGGAGTTATTTATGGTCAAACAGCGTGCCAATATTTCCTTTTCGAATCATTGAAAATATTGTACATTCAATGAGTGTTCCTTAATGCGATTATATACGTATTTCCATTGACACAATTGATCCCAAGGAATGTCCAAAATCCTCCTTCCTCAATCCACGTGTATACCTACAAAGCCGGGAACACCAAAATCCTCAACGTTACCTATTATTTAACAGACGAATAAACCTATTTAGATCAAAAACTGTTTGTCATTAAAGGCAATGTATTAACCTTGTTAGAGAAACCATGACAAAAGAAGTCGTCATAATAATAACAAGCTTGTGGCTGATAAAGGCACAAAGAAAAAAAAGTATATAAATCAAAAAAATGCTGAAGAGGAAGAAGAAGCGGACTAACGTTACCGAAGATCGGTTGCATAATGGTTTCATTTCCTATTAATTGGATTTGGTTCGTCTTGAAGTTTAAGAGAAAAAAAGCAATTAGGCGCACTTTGTCTGCATAAATATAAATCAATTCATCTTCGAGATGATGATGGTTGTCGCTTATGTAAGAAAATTTGTGAGCGTTTATTTTGCGTATGAGGAATGATTTGAAATTTCAAAATGGTTACGGATGTTTATGCAGGATGTACATTTTCAAAATTATTGTTTACTTACTTGATTGGTTTGTTAGAAGAAAAATCAGTTACTAATGGAGGTATCTGATCTGAATCATTGCTTCTAGAGCTTCTATGTACATATGAACGCAATTCTGATACATTGGTGTCCCATTTTTTGATTTATTGCACAAGGTGCGCCTGCGTCGAACTGGTTGATACCGATCTGCGTGACTAGGAAGCTATGTCCGCTTTTCTGACTGAAAAGACCTAATACAATGCGGGTCTTGAGTGAATCTTTTTAATATAATACAGTCGCCTCCCTCTAAGTCCAATTTTTACGAGATATCCAAATTAGTTCCCGTTAGAGAGAGTTCGACTTAGAGGATGGTTTTTGTATGGAAAATTGAGGAGAATGCCAAAATATGGCGAACAAAAAAAGTCAGAGGGGAATTCGACTTAGGAGAGTGAAAAAAAATCGACCGCTATTCCGCTGTACAACTCTTTCTGAGCTTTGTCTAGTACATTTGTCATCTGCATTGCATAGTACAAATATTTTGTTTTAAATATATATATATATAATGCAATCATTTCATTTGTTGGACGGTTAAATGAATAAAGATTAAGGGTGTTTTTTTAAAGGCCGAGAACTTTAAATTTGCCATTGCTTTCAGTGACACCTGCTTCTCATTTGTTAGAAGACTAGTTTGGTTAGGTAATTCGTCATGAATGGACTCACGCCGGAATAGCGTATACAAACGGTTCAAATTTATATTGAAAAACATGGTATAATTCGATAAATTCAAACTAAGCTCTTGTGGAAATTTCAATGTATCCAGAAAATAAACGTTTTAGGCGCTACATGGGCACCCTATGTCATCAAAAGTTATTTTGGCCAAATCGATACATGTTTACTAAATTTTCCTGCAGCACTTAGGTTTTCGACGCGTCATGGCTATACAGTTTGATGTAAATTCAATTAAAATTAGTTTTTCTTTAAAAAAAAACGTTAATTTGCGCTGGCCTTACAAGGTGGCGCAAAATTAATCATCCAAAAAAATCATAAATAAAAAAAATTAATTTTGAGTAATGGAATTTTTTTTCTGTTAAGTGGAAAGAACCTGCCAAGTGGCTGCCGCCAGTGTTGATACACATGTGTGACCCGCAAGATTTCCGGTGATAATCGTTCGCATTCCTGTTGAATATTCTCATTAAGAGCTGCGATTGTCTGAGGATTTTTGGCGTAAACCCGCGATTTCAAGTAGCCCCAAAGAAAGAAGTCTGGGATGAATAAATCGGACCTGCTGGCCATGCCAAATCGTCATAACGAGAGATTATGTGACCAGGAAACGCTTCCATCACAATATCCATTGTGGCTCGTGTGTGCGGTTGCACTGAACCACTTATTCACCAAGCCCAACTCATCTAATTCCTGCAGTAAGAAGTGGTTTATCATGGCCCTGTAGAGTTCGCCTGAACCACTGGCCGTATTGCCGATGGAGTTTAAAAACAAAACACAGTCGCTTTGAGTGGATATAATGGCTCTTCGTGCATCACACGCGGCTTTTCAGTGCTCTAGAAACGAAGTTTTTTCATGATGATTTTCGACACTCAACCTCTTCAATGTTGAGATAATTGTTGATACTCTTCCTGAGTATAGGGCTCCATTGCTTGTCTGTTTGTATACTGCAGCTGTCTAGTTCACAATGTCAAATGTGATTGACCTACGACGCCATTTGCAAAAATTGTAACATTTTCCGATAGGACGTTTAATTTTACGCCACCTTGTACAAAATATCAGATTGATTAAAGGGGGCCAGTTCTTACGAGGATCGATACGAGTCAATGACTTTCTGTCACTGCAACACAGATCTCGTCAAACCTATTCAACCAACTATTAATAGATGACTGTCAGGTTTTGTTTATGTTTGACAGGCAATAACTTAGTAAATTTTAACGAAAATGAAAAAAGTGAATTTTGTGCGCTGATTTGGCATTACTTTTTGCACCAAAAAACGATAACCGAAACCAAGTAAATGCTTGACAATGTTGACAAATAAATCAAACAAATAACTTTTTTATTCAAAAAGTGAGGGATTAATCAAACGTCCCTTGTATTACACTTCTATACTTTTTTTTACGGCGTAGCTGGAATTAAGTCTCTGACCAGCATTCATATGGTAACACATCTTAGTGTGTTCAGACCTCTTCTCGTCTTTAGAAGAATACTGGTTACCTGAATCGGGACAGAACTTTGAAAGGAGAGTTAAATAAAAATTCGATGAGTGTGCATTGCCAACAAATAAAATAAAAACTAAATCATTTTTATACATTTCATCTAATCATTTACGAAAATCAGCAAGAGCATGTCCAAAAAGTATGACACTGATGATTTCACTGTCGTGAAATTAATCTTCTGGAACACTGAACATTCCTTCTACTTTAACCATTTTACAATCCATTTCATGCCAACACACCTCTGAATTGTGCTCTCGTTTATTATTCTAATAGTAAAAGTTAGTTTTGCTCAAAACTACTTTATCTTAAATCAAATTTAATGCTCTCTTGAAGTTATAAATTCATCACTTTCTGCTGCCGCACTTATTTAAGGCAGTCAAAGAACAACAACAAACAGTCTGGGTGCTATTAACTTTCCAGCATCAGGGCGTCATCATCCATTAGAAGGTCCCAAAAAATATCACGTAACAGCCTACAGATTGCTCATGAAAAGTGAAAGCTTCCGGCAACCAGAGACCGGAACATGGCCAACAACGGAAAAAAACCTCAGAACTTAATTGTTTAATAATTATCTTCTTGTATAATTTTGGATACCGAATTTTTTTGCCTTCTTTTGGTTAGTAGCTTCGCTTCATAATTTGCTTGCTTTCTTGTGAGAGTTCATGTCTTCCCCTTCGCGAAGACAAATGACTGATAGACACGAAAAAAGAAAGAAAGAAAAAATAGAATATTTAATTAGGAGATACAAATCCCAACGTAGTGATGGAGAGAGAAAGAGAGAGAGAGACAGACCTTGCGGTATGGTAGGTCAGGGAGAAGCGTTTCCATTTCAGTTGTACTTGCTAATAAAATGGAAAACCGATCGAAACAGCTGCGTCTCGATAGAGTTATTATGGCCAAATATAATTTCGAATCACGAGTTGAGTGATTCGTCGTCTTCTCTTTCAATTGCTACCACCACCACCCATCGATGTGCTTGCCACTCGATGTGGTTATATTACATTCACCGGAGTCAAAGTTTCAGAAACCCAGTCACACGGAAGTAATTTGTAGGTCACTTTCTCCAAGTTCCCTCTCTAAAGTCGTGCGTCGCAACGGCTGCCGCCGACGACAACAACTGTGACGATGATGACGACGACGACGGCTCAAATCATATGGCTGGATCAGTGGCTTGCATACAGTCTAACTTTGCGAAGACATGTTTAAATTACCCCTACGGAAGTTCGTTTGAGTTGAGAAAAAGTGCACGGATTGAATGGGAATTCATCGGATTTAAATCAGGCATGGGACCGGTGTGTGGAGACCAGCTTACTAAAAAGCAAATTCTGAAAAGAAAACAAAAGGCACTTCCATGGTTTGCTCAGGTTTCTTACACGAAACTGCGGTTAGTGTGCTGAAGAAAACCTGTTTTTTTTTCATCAACTTGGAGCGGCTGTAGTGTGGTGCGACGATAAAGATAGTGATGGTTGTTGGCCAAGAGCTAGCCAGCTTGAGAGCTGAGAGACTTTTACGACGCGCACGCTGAACACACAGAAGACATGAAAACGTTTAATTGCACAGTCTTGGTGGGTATATGTTATTTAATTTTTTGTCGTGTTCCTTGTTTATGCCTCTTTCGATTTATTTTACAAATTCATTTTCACTTTCTTTCTGAATCCGAGCTCTTGAGAAGTGCTCTCTGAGCCGCACACAGTAATATGCATACATTCATGCGGATGGACTTTGGGGATAGGAAGGAATGGAAGAGATTAAATTAATCATATTTTTTTTAGAGGTCGACTTTTCCTTGGTTAAAGTGTATGGAAGAGAAATGCCGATATTGATCATTGAAAATGAATCTTTTTTTTGTTTGGTGAAATCGATAGCGTGATAACCGGCAAATGCAGATTTTTGCGAATTGACCAAAACCTCGTGTCTTGCAAAAGTTGGGTCTTTAAATAAAACGATGTGATATCCGTTTTCTCGGTTTTTTTTTGTATTTCTTCGTTGCCTTATTAGAGCTTAATTATTGGAGCGCAACTGTTTCACAAATTTGTTTTTCATTCTTCTTGTTAAATCATGTGAAAAAGTGGAGAGAGTACAACAAAAAAAAATGCAACATGTGGAGAGTGGAGGAGTTACGAAGATTACATTTTTTTTTTTCAAATTTTACTTGTTATCCCTGTGAAAAAAAAGCTATAGAAAGTAAACATTTTTAAAGGATTGAATAATTAAATGAGATCATGCAAGATAGAGACTGCTCTCAGATATGAGAGATATTTAAACTTATCTGGATGAACAGTGTATTTTCGATCTAATAGTACGTTAAAACCGCACCCAAATTCAACAATTGTGGAAAATATCCAATTCTGCGTTCCCACTGGAACTTCAACATTTCAAATGACATCTAGTGTCAGAATTGATTACTGATATTTTTATTCTTATTGGGATTATCACTTGATATGAATGATTGTTTTGTTGACAGCTGTTTTTTGTTTATGTCAGCGGGCTGATAAGTCATAAAATGACGTGCTGAATTTGGAAAGAGGTGTGCTCAATTTCGTCGCTGCATTTGCAAGTTTGTCAAATCGAACACACCTCTTTCCAAATTCAGCACGTCATTTTATGATTTCGCTGAAATCCAACAATTCGAAATGCTGAACATTTGGGCTGAAATGTTGAAACTATTCGAAATGTTAGATTTAGATGCGGTGTGAATGCTAAAACTATAAACGTACTAAATGCGTACTATTCCTATCCACAGCAATAAAAGATACCTGCGTTTGGACAAGTAGACAAGGGTCTCAACCGAATGGCGACAGCTAAATAAAGATCATGCTATCTAAAGAACTCAATGCTCACGCGACTGCTAGCAAAAGATCGTTGCTAGCTCATCATACTGTAATGAAGATGTTTTAATTAAAAAGAAAATGTCTCTCACGAACGATAAATGAGACCTTGACGTCAAATTAAGTTTATAGTAGCAAAGAATTCCAATTATTAAGAGGGTTTTAGTTTGGCTGAGACGAAAATGAAAGTAATGCCTGTATTGTTGATGATGAGATAAAATCGGAAACATATTTCTATTATCAAAGGGGTACGATAATCAGCCCTATAGTCGATCAAGGCTCTTTAAATCCAGAAACCTAACCATAACATCGAAGCTACTGCTGTACAAGACCATGGTCCTGCCAGTACTCATGAATGGATCCGAGACTTGGGTGCTCAGGAAAAGGCACTCTCAACTCTTAGCCGCGTACGAGAGGAGAGTCTTAAGGAGAATTGTTGGCCCCATACGTGAGGAAGAGCGATTGTTGAGTTGTACTCTATTTGCCTAGAAGCAGATTTGATAAGGAAGACAAAGGTAGGTTGAATACGGTGGGCTGGCCATATACCTCGCATGAGCGAATACGAACCTGCTCGGAAAACCCTTGGTGACAGATGGAATTAGGCGGCGGGGTAGACCCTGCTTGCGCTGGAAGGATGGCGTAGACCAGGACACATGCAGCCTAGGGATGCCAAACTGGATGATATCGGCCGCAATGGGGAACGGTGGAGAGACTTGTTGAAGGAGTCCAGGACCGATTCCCGGTTGTGGGGCCGATGATGATGACGATAAATCACGTGTTTGTGATAGTTGGCGAAGTTCAGAAACGCCAAACATTTGCGCATTGAGATGCGGATGCGATGCATACTTGATGCTGATTGAACTGATTTCAGAACGCACTGTTTATTTTAAACATTTTCAATATGGAAGTTCTAGTAAAATTATTAATTGATATTAATTATTCCAAAAATGAATGATTTTGTTAAACATGTAGACACAAGAAGCTTGCGCTGCGCACAAGACAATGAAAATTCTAGATTAAAAAAGCATGATGTCTTCCAAAATCAATTTAGAATGTTCTTTTGTCTTATCCAACACTTTCTGCAAGATTGTTTGCTATTTCCACATTTCCTAACAACCAATTATGAACTTTAACAATGCTCAAGTGTTTAAAGTTTGCGCATCCGATGCGGGGTATGATGCTTAAATGAACGTTTGGCATTAGCAGTGATGCCCATATTTGCGCAAATGCCGTAGTGATTCGTTTCTGAAATCAACCTTTGTGTTCTCTCATGAGTGAAGTTGCTTACTTACTTACTTATCAAGCCAACGACCCATGGAAGGTCTGAGACTGAGCAATAGCTGCCTTCCATTGATGACGGTACTGGGCGCGCTGCTTCCAGTCATCAAGACCAAGCCGTATTGCGTCCGCGATGACTTGATCTTTATACCGAAGCTTCGGTCTTCGTCTCCTTCTCGAACCGGGAGGCTTGGATTCGAAGCAATTTACCCTCTTTGTTGGAGCGTTGTTGTCCATGTGCTCGAAGTTGCCGAGCCAGTGTCGACGGGTGTTTGCTTTCCGGACTAAATCCACATCTTTCTACAGCTCGCAGAGTTCGCTGTTGTCTACTATTAAATTTATTTTCCTGGCAGAAGGGATCATATCTCCCACGTAATATCTTTATGTCGAAGGCACCAAGATTCAGCTCTGCTGTTTCGATTAACGGCCAACATTCGGCTCCATATCGCAGGACTGGCAAAATAATGGTTTTGCAGAACATGATTTTGGTTCTGCAGTACAAGATTGAATAAGACACACGACACCGCAGATCAGATTGTGAAGGGCTCGGAAGTCCTCATGCGGAAACGCACGTTACATCACGTATGCGTGGTGCGTCACAACCGGATCCATTTTTCCAGAATCCCGTATTCGGAGTTGACTTGCAAATCTTCTTTTTTTTCAAGCTGCAAAGGGATCTTAAAGTGCGCGGGACTCTTTCTGACAATTATTCTCACTGAGCAATGTTAGTGACTAGAGGGAGGACATGTCCATGGCAGTTTGTGCTTCTGGCAAAGCACCCATTTTACATTTCTCTCCAATTCCCCGAACGCTTTTAAATGAGCAATAAGCAAATATGATATGAAACCTATATCGTCATTAAATACAACCTAGCCAGCGAAAACACCCGCTAACATATTTACAAAATCATCGTTTCTCTATATAGAGGAAATGAAATGTCAATATCAGATCCAAATGAGGTAAAAGTGTGAAACTTGAACGTTGAAATGAAATTGAAGAAATCTGGTTACCACTTGAAAAGGGAAATTAATCTTCTTCTCTTCTGAAATCAATTCAACCTCCCACACAAGACACAATTTAGGCATTAGATGCTCAATTTTGTGCCGAACCCCCCCACATACATGCTTTAATTTTGAATTCAGTGTACGATTATGGTAATAATCACATGGTTTTCTGAAGAACAAACCGGCATACAGTAAACCTAAAGAAAGCCGCCTTAAGCATTAACCTTTTTATGAGCACACCAATATGTTACAGTTTTTATTCATAACGGAATTTCTTTGAACCATCATCACATCTTGACACTCATCTCGCTCGGGGTATTCTATTTAAATTTCCTAATCAGGTTCAAATCTCCTCGTTCTTTAAGTCATTAAATCGGCATAACAAAGAGATGAGATGTGTGAGGAAGAGACCAACACAAGAAGGAAAAAAAAAGACGAAAACCGAAACAAAAAAAAATCCGGTTCGACATGAAGCGAATGATGTTTGGTAATCTCTGGTAATAATGTTGAAACTACAACCACATAATACAGCGCATACATTAACGCAATGCAATTGCCTCAATTAACCTTGTCCGAGCGTTCTAAAACTCTAAGGTCATTAGAACAGTTGAGTAACGCACTTTTTTGTTTTTGTTTTGTTTTCTTTTTTTCCAGTTACCGGAACAGCTCCACCGCAAAGACCATGGATACCATTAGCAAAGCCCAACAAAACTAGACCGTCCTGTAAGTGATTCCCTCTCTTCATTTCATAATAATGCACATGAACTTATGTTGTTTTCGTTTTACAGGTATCTTTACCGTGATGTGTTACAATGTATTATGTGACAAATATGCAACTAGACAGATGTATGGTTATTGTCCAAGTTGGGCTCTGAGCTGGGAATATAGGAAAAAGGTTTGTCTCACTGTGCATCTACAATTAACTGATAAAAAAAAACTGCAACTGCAACTGCAATTTTCAGGCAATTCTGGACGAGATTCGACATTACTCTGCCGACATTATCAGTCTACAGGAAATCGAAACGGATCAATTTTATAACTTTTTCCTGCCAGAGCTTAAGAACGACGGTTTCGAGGGTATATTTTCTCCGAAATCTCGAGCAAAGACGATGTCTGAAGTAGAACGCAAATACGTAGACGGTTGTGCGATCTTTTTCCGCTCATCCAAGTACTTATCCTAAACCCCAATTAAACAAATGATAGCATTTAAACAAAAATCCGTTTCTTTTTCAGATTTTCACTCATCAAGGAGCACTTAGTTGAATTTAATCAATTGGCAATGGCTAATGCCGAGGGTTCTGATAACATGCTGAATCGCGTTATGCCAAAGGACAACATAGGACTAGCAGCGCTACTTAAGGTTAAGGAAACCGCATGGGAACCAATGACTGAGGTGACACAAATATCACAACCATTGCTAGTTTGTACGGCACATATCCATTGGGACCCGGAATTTTGTGATGTTAAACTGATTCAAACACTTATGCTGAGCAACGAACTGAAGACGATCATCGATGAGGCAAGTCACAGCTTTAGACCTGGTCACAAATACGATTCGAATAGTGTTCAGTTACTTCTGTGCGGTGATTTTAATTCTCTTCCTGATTCTGGTGTAATTGAATTCCTCGGTAAAGGACGTGTCCCGATGGATCATCAAGATTTTAAGGAGCTTGGCTACAAGTCATGCCTACAGAGATTATTGTCAAGCGACACAACTGAATTTACTCATTCCTTTAAGTTGGCATCAGCATACAGCGAAGACATAATGAACCACACGAACTATACATTCGATTTTAAGGGTATCATCGATTATATTTTCTATACAAAGACCGGTATGGTGCCTCTTGGCCTTTTAGGGCCAATCTCTAACGACTGGTTGCGAGAGAATAAAGTTGTCGGCTGTCCACACCCACACATCCCATCCGATCATTTCCCGCTTCTTGTCGAACTGGAATTAATGCACACAGCCAGCCAACAACAGCCCCCAAATGGCCTCATCAATCGGCGGTAGCAATAGAAACTCATCTGCCTTTTGGCCGCATTCAAAAGTTGTTGTGAACTGAATTATAACACACGTCGCCAGTCTTTCGATACACGCCTCCTTTAAACAAAAAAAAAACAAAAAAAGCATATTTACATCTTATCATATATAGAAATATGTGTTAAGCAGAGGGTAAACCGACCTGCCCTGCCCTGCCCCTCCTATTTCATTAGTTCGACACAAATTTTCATGTTAATCCCGTTATTTCATCCTATTCTCTTAAATTCAACTCTCTCTTCATATTTATCGTCGTTCATTTCATACACACTAGACAAGGAAATTTTAGTTCTATCCTCCTTCTCTCTAATTTTTGTTCTTCAAAAAAAAATAAAGAAAAACTGTGTAATTATTATAAAATAGTAGATTAATAGGAATTACATAAAAAGCAACCAAACAACAACAGAAAGAAAAAAAAAACATCAAATGCAAAATATAAAACATCAAAAGCAAACAAATAACAACTTCTCTCCGGGTATAAGAATAACATTTTTACAAATTTACACAAGTTTTAGAAGGAAAAACAAATATAACGTAATATAAAAAAAGAAAATGCAATGTAAAATATAATGAAAAAGGAAATAGTGTATTTTTATATAGACAAATCAAACAAATAAAATAATAAACAACAACACCACAAAATATCAATAGAGAAAATAAAATAAAAAGAAAACATTGACAAATAATATCATAATCACGTCAGACATTAAGTTGCGCGTTCTTTTCTTATTATTATTATTTTGTTTTTTTTTTTTTGTTTTTTAAATACACTTTATTCGTAGGATTTGTAGCATACTTTATTTTATTAAGTTCAAAGAACAGTAACAACAAGAGCAACAATAACAACATATGTTAGTCTAGTTTAAACCATAAAACCATAAACAAAAATAAAATCCTGTCAATCTTAAAAACAAAAAAAAAGACGTATTCTAAAACCCATCAATACAAAAAAACAAAAAACGAAAACCATTGACAAGATGATACGGAACACATTTTGTTTTTCAAACTTTTTAGTTCTCACCTTCAGACGGAAACCGAAACAAGATATTGTAATATGTACTGTTAATAGTGGCAATTGAAAAGAAGGAGAAAAAAAAAACAAAACAAAAGAGAAACTTAACAATAAAGTAAAATACAAAACAAAATCGTTAGAATTAAAAAAATATATATATATTAAAAAAGAAAATAAAAACATAAATTCAGTTGAGACGGTTTTTTTGTTTTCAATGAAGCGAATCTATTCTATTCGCTTGTTTTTCTCTTCCAGAGGTGTTCTTTATTTCTTTCTCAATTGTATATTGTATGGAAAAGCAAAGAAGTAGAAATATTGCCAAACGAAGAGTGTAAAAAGTTTTTTAGGGAATGGATTGTTACTAAACATAGTCTCGAATGTATTTTAAAAAGAAAAACAAAAAAAAAAGAAATTAAATGAGATTATTTATTAAATGAAAATGAATGAAGCATATACATATATTTCTTTTGCGTGTGTATATTTTATTTAGTAAATTCTTAATTAATTCAATAAACCAATAGACCACATGCTTTGCGAAATACGAACAAAATTAAAATCAAATTTAAACTTAAATAAAACTTGCATGGAAATATTCAATTCTGCGTAACGAAGGAAATCCCATGTGTAATCTCACATATGCTTGCAAATTGAAACTTTTTTAGTATTAGTGAAACTATAATTTTTGTTTCTTTATAAATTTTTCTCTTTTCATCCTTTTTTGTAAGATAATAAAAAAAACGTAACGTAAACAATTCAGGGAACGTGACTTTGATTCTTGCAGTTTGGTTAGAGTGGACTGATTTAGTAGAGTTGGTGTGAAGTTAGTACTGGCATCGTTCAGTTTTTGTTGATCGTAAGTATACCTTTTATCCCATCGGTACTGATGGTATTCGTACTGTTTACTTTTGAGTCGAGGTAAACGAAGTCCTTGACTACCTCAAAAGTATGGTATATGCACTAGTGCATTCACATTTCTTTCCTGATGCGTTCTTGAACACACGGTGCAGAATGTCTGCAGGCCTGCCTTAGTACAAAATAATCTTCCAATCGAACATTTTTGCAGTCAAAAAATAATGACTGCAGTACAATCTGTCCGACATCGGTGAGTTATTGACGTTCAGGAATGAAAGATAATCTTCTACGCAATAAGGATTTCAATTTTCGTTAGTTCTGCGTAGCCTACGTCACAGGCGACACGCAATTTGACAGCGCTATGTAATTTCCATACGAATTGCAAGAAATATAACTTATGTTTGTCTTTTTGCTAAGATTAATAGTGTTTTAAAATCGTGTCAAGAAGAAAAAGTTGTTTTAATATATTCTTAATTGAGTTATTAAAATGTTATAAGAAATTTTGGAAAGATTGGGGTTGTTATTTAAATTATTTTTAACAAGTAGTGAGAAGCATTCATACAGATCAACACAAATGGGTTAGTGAAATAGTATTTTAATATTCCATTTGTATTTTCTAAAGTGTTATTAAATGTGTAATGTGTTATTTATCACAATGCATTGAATAAAAGTGATGAATAAGGGATGAGTTTTTCATTGTATTTTTTAAAAAAAATCGTTGGAGACGAGCAAATTGTCCTCATTGCCTCTATCAAAAATATCTTCAAGGTGTTGCACTTGATCCTTTAGTACCGCTGTTGGCTTTGATAATCCTCATTAATTAATGTGATCGTTTACCCAAGTAAACTTAGATTGTAAATTACACCCGCTTGAAGCTTCCACTAAAAATGGTTGCAATTGTTGTACTTATTCAAATAAGCATGAACTTACATCTTCTGTTTTAAATCTTCAATTTAATCTTTCAACTGAATTCTGTCAAATTTGTTAAAGAATTTTGTTTGGTAATTGAGGAATATATCGATGAAACCGTGCTTTCAACGCTCGCACATGATTATTCGTTCATAGTTGTTTATCGCATTTCGCTGCTTTGTTGCTCAAGAATCAGAGGACACCAAAAAGAAAACCCGGCGGACTGGTTACATTAGCTCCTTGAGTAACTAATTCCCTGCAACGATACAAACTATACTCTACGACTTCGATGAGGTCTTCAACAACACCACCACCCCTTGTAACCTTTTCTGCATCAGTTACTTCACAACAATATTTTCATTAAGGCACCTACACCTGATATAAAAAGAACAAAATTGTATTCGAATCGAGTCGAGCGACTCAGGAACTATTAGAAGAGCTGCAGTTTCTTGCAACAAACTTGCAATAATATCCTCTTGTCCTGCTTTAATTTATTTTGCATCCTAATACATGTAGCTGGGTGAATGTACCACTATGGATTGTGGTTTAACGTTTGGAACAGTAGTATAATAGCATAATTCTATACTTATCCTTGATTAACCATCATACTTTAACGTAAGTATGGACTTAAATATAGTAACATAGGTACTCATTTCGAATTGTAGATTCTGGAATAGTAGAAGTTATATACCAAAGTCTACTTCCTTCAGAAGGAAATAATATGCTATTGTCACCTGTGATGTAGGCGATATGTCAGAAAAGTAAATAAACATGGCGTTTATGGACAGTAGGACTGCAGTTCACCTAAGTTAGTACGATCGTATATCTGTATTAATGAACGTGAATAACACAGTCCATTGTTAGTCTGACGTTTATGAAAACACTCTTCCACCCGATTACGAAAGTCGTGTCGCTTGAACGACACAAGGAGTTTGGAGTTACGAACCTTAATTGACTCGAGTTTTTGTTTCGCACACATTCCAAGACTGCCACTCAAAAGCTGTCAATTTGACAGATCAATCCGTTAAATGGGGTAGTTTGCATAAATTCTACCGGAATACAAATTTTTAAATTGTTGTTTTAAGGTGTTTGCCTAATTAAATTATTCGTGGAATTTAAAGTAAATATGGACAGCATTTCCTATCGTTATTTATTGGATTAGTTTATTAGATCAGAAGAGAACGACGATCAAGAATTGCAGAAAAGAGAATTAATTAACATCAGAAGAAGTATTATATTAAAATGCAATCTATTTGATTTACCAGATGCTAAGAGATATGCATTGTACAATTGTGAATAAATTAATATGTTTTTTAAAGATTTAACAAGTATTTTAGACAAAATAAGGCGGCGTTTGCTTATTTGCTGGACGAATTAAAAAAATAAAGTTTCGGACATAAAACATTCGTTTTCAGAATTTTTTAAGATTTTGTTCAACCAGCCGCTTTATTTGTTTTGGGCTGGAAATGTTCATCCTTAAGATATAAATAATTAACACGAAATACATTTTACACCATTCCAGTTAAAACACAAAGAAAACTCCTAAGGTCTTAGCTAAGTTTTCCGTGTAATGAAAAATCCAACTTAGTGTCTAAAATTACACCGAGATAATAAACTTCTTCTAGGCGATTAAGTCTATGATTGTTTATGAAACAATTATAAACAATCTTAGATCTAAATCATGTTTACACCATTTCGGCAGGTTTTGTATAGCCGATTGAAACTTAATGCAGTCGGTTATACCATCGTTCATTAACAAAAGAAACAGTAAGGACCCCAAATAGCTACCATACGGCACGCACGATTTTACCTTTATTACCCGAGTTTTAATCAAGTCTTTAAATCGATGAATAGATGCTGGGCGTCCATTTGCATTTCCATGATCTGCGGTAGTATTAACGATCTGGTCGATGGTTTACTTCCCCGACCTGAATCCACATTGATATGTACCAATCCGATTGTTTACAAACGACTTCAGTTCAGTATAGAAAACGTCAGAGAGGATTTTATGGGCGATGTTTAAGAGACTTTTCTCTCGATTTATTGGCGCTGTCGAAAGTCTCCTTACTTATGGATCAGGCAAACCCACCCCACCTACCTATACGCCAAGAAATGTGCATAGGGGATATTTGGAATTTTGTGGACATTCCACATATTTTCCAATGCTAATTGAATTTCAAAGCGTACGGAGGATAAACAAAACATCGATTAAAATGAAGACTGATAATAAAGTTGCGTGAGCAAGAAGATAGTTGAAAGCCTTTACTGAAAATCTATTTAATTGAATGTTATGGACTCAGTCGAATATTTGCATGTGGAGTCTTTTAAACGGCCCGATTTTGTCGCCCAGCATATCTTCGCCCGATATTCGTCCATACTCGAGCCATGCCTAACACGTTAAGGCAAATTTCAAATAGCAGGCAAACATACTTCCAGCGCAAGAATAAAGTCATCGAACACTCGAAATCCCAAACGAATTATCTATTTTAGTTTAGGAGATGTGTTTTGGGCACTTTCAGTGTCAAGCAACAGAACGTAAACACTTCTGCGCAGAAATAAATGAGTTTCTGCTTCTGCGCGCCCAAATTATATAAAAAGTAAGCGCGCTTCGTGAGCTGACCCTATTTCAACTCATCTTTCCGGAGAAAATTTGCCTTTGCATTGTTTAGCTGTCTTCAATGTCACAGAACAACTTATTTCCTTTTAGTCGAATTTATACAAATATTTTTATATTGAACAGAATTTATAACGCTATTTCTAGGTTAAAACCAGTAACTTCTCGACTGTATGAAATTGAATTAACAAGTGAACATTGTCCCCTTATAGGCAGCACTGTACAGAAAAAGTAACGAGTGAAAACACAAACGCTACTCGCTGTCACATCTCTATCTTCTTTCCTCCTCCTCTACACATACCTGACGCACTTATGTCATTCAAAAAAAAAAGTAAAAACTGTCAAAGAGGAACACAAATATTTTTTTGTGTAGTCGTATCTTTATCTCCAACCAGTGGTCTTGTTTCTGTGTTTCTCTTGCTCGATCAACTATCAGATATTATAAATCCATTAGAACGTGTGAGTTACAATTAGTTACAAGGAAAATTACTCAAGATGATTAGTAAATTGCTCGATACATCGCGAAGCTCCGTAGTAATTAGTACGGGGAATATTTTAAATGTTGACAAGAAACCTGGACGCAAATCCACTGAAGAACTTATAGACGGCCTTAAGTTAACGTTCCAAAATGCCGATGCTGAATTGAATGGCGCTGGTGAATTGCATCGCAATATTACTGAATTGAAGGAGAAACTAACAGAACACGAACGAGCAAATCTAAGTATCGGTGCAAAAATATTCCTCAATAATAATTCCACCGAAAACCTAACTCAGGCAGTAAATTCTTTATTAAGTATTTTGGAAGTGAATTGCATCGACAATGTGGTCTTAGCGTATCACCCGAAACCTACTTCGGATAGCGATGTGGATCAGACGTACGGTGTGCTGAAGTGGAGCAGCAAAAACGAAGAATCTATGAAGGGATTAAAGTCTTTATGGGAAGTACTGGAGAAATTCTCCGATGAGAAAAAGATTTGCCAGTTAGGCGTATCAGACTTGGATACTGATACTGTCACCGAACTGCACACGACTTCGAGAGTTCATCCTTCGATTGTACAAATTAATTTAGCATCGTGCTGTGTCGTTCCTCCTGCCCTGCAAGAATTCTGCACCAAGAATGACATTCAACTCCTGACCCACAGCGATCCTGAAATCATACTGGACGACGATACCTGGAAGCAGTTTGATCCGGTCGAGCGATGTCTTAACTGGGTGGTGCGGTATCAAGTTCATGTCCGCTGTCGAGGTGTCCTCACTGCAAAGGGTTACATTGTTGGTGCATCGAAACCATCGCAGTGATTGGAGCTAAACGTCGCATTGCATAATGAGATGAAATATAGCAGAACTATTTTTACACTTAATCAGACGCATTTTTTCATAGGTTATTCTGTTTCCAGGAAAATTATTTCGCTTATTGTTAACGTAATTCCGTAGTTTGTTTTGTAAAAACTAAAAAAAGAATAATTACTTGTACATAAAATGAGCAAATAAAGAGTTATGTCTATGTAAACATGGGTATCTTATGTACTCGTTTTCTGTGTGTGTGCGTGTTAATTCGTATTATTCTATTCTGGATGTGGGAACGTCACCTAGTGACTTGCATGATTATTTTGAATTATTCCACACGCCATTAAATGATTTAGTACCCCCCCACTTAAATGACGACAACTTGTGGCTGTTTTGTGAGTCATTCTCCGATACGTGTATGAAGAAAGAAAAAATTGTGAGTAAAAAAAGATTAAATTCGACGAGGATGGGATTCGAACCCACGCGTGCAGAGCACATTGGATTAGCAGTCCAACGCCTTAACCACTCGGCCACCTCGTCACATTTGAAATCGTGACAGTACAGATATAAGACAATCTTTACAAGTCTTTTTACACGCGACGTTTTCATATAGAGACTAATTCTAAAGTCAATTCAACAAATCTTCGAAAATCAATAAAAGAACAGTTCAAATAAATATCTTCACGCAATAGACGAACATATTGATGTAATCTAATTCGAATATGATGAGTGGTCTGTTTATTTGCTAATTTCATTAACTGTTAAAACTAGATTTTGGAAGTCATGAGGTGTAGCTGGTTTATTTTAGCAAACAAAATTAGTACGTACGTGTATCACTGCCTAGACACCTGTATTTTCTAGCAATGGATGGGAGACGTCAGTCAATATAGACGTACGCTAATTGAGTTAAGACAACAATTTGAATGAATCAGTGCCTAAATATTCTAAGATCACTACTATCCACGAAACCGTGATATTTGTTGCGAGCAAACAAACTGTCTTAGGATTTGTAGGTCGCGTGCTAAGCTCGATTTTAAGGATTGTACGAAACCATCAACCACCAACCGACTTTGCGTCTTATAAGGAATAATACTACTGAAATTACAGAACTGGAGACATATTTTTACAGTTTTTCTTCGGTAAAGGCAAAAATCGAAAATGCAAGTCAGGCGACTGAAAATGTGAATAATGTTAAAGGTCCGTTCCGATAATTTCAATGCCAAAGATGCACAACGCTCTGGAAGGCGAAAATGACTATAAAATCATATATAAATTGTCGAGTCATGTAAGCAACATTGCACAAAAAACCGTTTGGAAGCATTTGAAGAAGGCTGTGAAGCTCGGTGTGTGGGTATCACACGAATTGTCATCTGCGCATCACGGCTAAATCGCACACCATCGACCCATTTTTACATAGGATGGTGACTGGTGACGTGGATAGTGGATCACTTACGACAACGTCAAGGGAAAACGGTTGTGGTCGAATCGCGCAAATTGTAACCAAGTTAGGATTGCACGCAAGAAGGGGTTGCAATGTATTTGGTGGGATTGGCTTTGAATCATCTACTATGAGCTGATCTCAGCAAAACTCTTAATTCGGACCTGTATTGTCAACGTCTGAGGGGTAACAAGACTGTCTCAGTTTTTCGCCAGTAGGGACGAGGGCTTTTACGAGAGAGGCATTACCGTCAAAATGGCGAGAAATTATCCAACAAAACGGCACATATTTGACTTAAATCTGACCATATTTACACCCTTTCGTGAGTAGTGGATTTGATTTTACTTGTACTTTAAACTGGAGGCAATTCGTTCAAATGAATGCCTTCAATCAAGACCAATTGATGTGCAGTTTCGACTTCCGCAAGGCAGTCTATTCAAGTTGTTAGTAAACGATATGTTGGACTGTCCAGTATTTGCATACGACGAGATCTTTATCATTACTAGACATTATGGAGAAAAGATCATCATCATCTTCTGACGCATGATCCACTACAGGGGTCGTGGGGGTAATGCACGCATGAGAGATCTGCAGACCACTCGATCCGTCGCCATCGACTCTAACTTATCAGGAGTTGTGCCCAAGCGCAACTAGGCGAGTTTTTGGACTTGGTCCAACCACCTCGTCCTGGGTCTGACAAGCGGTAGCCTACCTGATGGAATCGCATTCAAGGCATGCCACGGAAGTCGTGATGATAAGTACATTCGTGCCACATGACCAAAAAATAGGAGCATAGTCCTTTCCGTTCGAGTCTCAGTCTCTAAAGAAAACATTAAAGATCCAAAAGAAATATTAAATCATCAGATCTACTTGCATTGGTTTCTTTTCATGTCCTGGAAAGCAGCCTAAGTCACGGAGACAACATATGTTATGTTCGTAATCACCCAACAAACTACGGCCAAAAGGAGTCAATAACTCGCTTCTTATTACTATTACAACATAAAATTCTTTGTTTAGTGTGTCTAATTGTTCTGTCTTTTTAGTCCAAAATATGTGTACTTAGTACTTTTAGTGTGTTTGTAAAAAATAACCTAGTAATATTAAATACAACTAAAACACAAGCGGGGAATCCCAAGAAACAGTCAAATGCGGATCTACATGCGTAAAACTTATACTAAGATATTAGAGGCATGTTATTTATATTGAATATAACTTATAAAGGGTGGTTACATTTTAAGGGCCGATGTTGATTTTGAATAAAACACAAATTATTTAGGAAATTATTGTCATTTCTTTTTATTATGATAATATTGGTACGGTTCAATTATGTATGGAACAAAATATCGGCCGCGACCTCGGCGGCACACCTCCATCCGATGGTCCAAATTTTCCATGACGCTGAAGCATAATTGAGGTTCTATGCCGTTAATGTGCCAAATTATCTCATCCTTTAGCTCTTGAATTATTGCTGGCTTATCGACGTACACCTTTTCTTTCGAATAACCCCAAAGAAAAGAAATCCAACGGTGTCAAATCACATGATCTTGGCGGCCAATTGACACCGCCACCACGTGAGATAACACGGCCATTGAATTTGTCGCGCAAAAGAGCCATTGTTTCGTTAGCTGTGTGGCAAGTGGCACCGTCCTGTTGAAACCACATATCGTCCACATTCATATCTTCCAATTCGGGCCATAAAAAGTTCGTTATCATTTCACGATAGCGAACACCATTCACAGTAACTGCCTGACCGGCCTCATTTTGGAAAAAAATACGGCCCGATGATGCCGCCAGCCAACAAACAGTCACTCTTTGTGGGTGCATTGGTTTTTCGACAATCACTCTTGGATTATCATTCGCCCAAAAGCGGCAATTCTGCTTATTGACGAATTCACTGAAGATGATCTTCTTCACGAAGTGCACGATATGCATTTTGATTTGAACGCCCATTTTCATAATAAGCTTGAATAACTTTAACGCGTTGCTCGATTGTGTATCTTTCCATGGTTCAAATTGAGTTAGTCTGAAATTGAGAAATGTCAAATGAAATGCAGAAAAAAACTTTTAACCGACCTTTATAACACATCGCCTTAGCTCCAGGGAATCTTTCACTTGCTTACAAAATTGCTAAAATAAAGAATCCGCATTCCTTCTTAAGATCATGCGACTCATTTGCCACACTGCATTAATAACAACACAAATAACAATGACTTACATATATTATCTGTCCAATACGGACAATCATTGGCGAATTCAAAAGAATATCAACACGTTATGAGTCGTTTTTATGGACTTCTGTCAGATGTAACACCCCATTCTGATCTAAGTAGATCACATATACTCTACATGACATGCAAAATCATCTATTTCGAGCTTCCTCAAACATGTACAGCCGTTTCACCAAACAATAATAGTTATTGTCGGTTTTCGTGATTGTGTCCATCCAGCATGAAAAATGAATGACATAAACTACGATAATTTTGTATATAATTGAAAATGTTGCACCAATTAAAAAATTCGGTCGCAGTTTCTTTTCTTTTTGCGAAAATTCAATTTTGAATTTTCACGTTTCGGGGGGAAAACCAACATCCAAGCATTTTTAAAAAAGGGGTGATGTCATTTGTTTTTCATTAAATATCTTAAAAATGCATATTTTGACACTCACAAGACATTTGTACCAACTTTGGTGCTTAATTTCTCCGAAAAGCAGCTATGGATCAAATAATTGATAGTGTAATCTGCACTTATTTGAAAAGATCTATCGTTTGCATGAAGACAGATCACTGCAAATTTTTATACATTCGTATATCTTGCATAACATCGGAGTGCTCCTGCAACCATGTTGAAAATTGTCTGCCGTCGCATTCACACGAAGTCATTGTTATCTATGCATCATACAGGTGTCTCTTGCATTTTGTTCTGTTGTGGACATTTTTGTACAGATCTCTATACATGTTATTATGCGCTGGGTGCTTTTAAGAATTCAGTCATCGGTCTGAATATTTTACCGCGAGTGTATCAGTCGTGGTTTTCAATACTTGAACAGGCAACTGCAAGAAAACTGCAGAATCTGTGCAGACAGCTTAATTCTTCAAAGCATACATATAGCTAGCGCGATCTTTGGTTAGCTGCCTCAAATTGAGTGCATCAAGTTGGTTGAGGTCTTAGACGCGAGTGTCTTGTCACACGAGTTCGAAGACTCTTCGGGTAAAGGCTAAGTTGTCTCTTTACATGACTCAGACATTTTAGACGTGTGATTGTACACTCATCTCGATCTTTTCCTCCAGATGCTATCAACGTCTTTTTTATCAGGCTGATAAAGATGCATGAATGGGATGATCAATGTTTTGTATGAAATCAACTTGATCCTTAGAGAGACGGCTCTATTAGACAATTGCCTCTTGAGCTTAAAGAAACAGTGGTTGATCTGTTTGATATGGGTACTGATTTTGTTTGTACTGTTAACAGCGGATCCGCCCATTGTGCCCATTGTGGCGCTCTGTCCGAGACGTCGGTGTTGTAAATGGTGATTTTTTAGCTATTATCTTTTTGGCAACACTGGTTTAAACAGCTGACGCACGTTTCGTTTTTTGTTTCACTGTCAAACATCTTCAGTTTGGTCTATAATTTAACCATGAATCGTCTTACAAACGAACAACGCTTGCAAATTATTGAATTATATTATCAAAATGCGTGCTCTGTTAAGAAAGTTCATCGCGCGCTTCTTCTGTTCAGCGACGAAGCTCATTTTTGGCTCAATGGGTACGTAAAGAAGCAGAATTGTCGATTTTGGAGTGAATATCAGCCAGAAGCATTGCAAGAGCTACCAATGCATCCAGAAAAAGTCACAGTTTGGTGCGGTTTATGGGCTGGTGGCATAATTGGACCGTACTTCTTCAAAGATGATGCGAATCGTAACGTAACTGTGAATGGTGAGCGCTACCGTGAGATGATATCCAACTTTTTTTTGCCCAAAATGCAAGAGCTTGACTTGCATGACATGTGGTTTCACCAAGACGGTGCCACATGCCACACAGCACGCGCAACAATGGACTTATTGAGGGGCGAGTTCGGTGAACATTTTATTTCACGTTCGGGACCGGTCAATTGGCCGTCTAGATCGTACGATTTAACGCCTTTAGACTATTTTTTGTGGGGCTATGTTAAAGCTCATGTCTATACAGACAAGCGCGCTTCAATTGACGCATTGGAAGACAACATTGAAGCATTTATTCGTGAGATACCGACCGAAATGTTGGAAAGAGTATGCTAAAATTGGACTAAGCGGATGGACCATTTGAGGCGCAGTCAAGATCAACATTTGCATGAAATAATCTTCAAACATTAAATTATATGGAACTTACTATCGATTCAAATAAATATTTCATGCATTTTTCTGAATTTTGCTTTTTTTTTTTGAAAAACATTCCTATAGCTTTTAAAAAAATATCCTTCATTGCGGGCGGCATTATGTACTTTGTTTCTCCCTTTTCTCGAACCGAACTATCAGATTATTAGCGAATGTTTTCAGGCACTCACATAAATCTGCAGAGAAGGAGACTTATGTCACCATGGTTTCAATAGTCAAAGGGGATCTTTCTTGTAGATCGGGAAAACGATATTGAGATTCCACTAGTCGACATGCTTTCCTCCGATTGGACTGTGACCTATATATGAGCTGGAGCATGCGTTCATTCAGACAATCTTTAGCTGCCTTAAATACATATTTACTCGTCTGGATCGCGGAAACGGAATTCTCGTCTACCGTAGTCCACATTGAGTGGAACATTGCGATAAAAGATCTGGTCAGCCAGTCAGGCTGCAATTAAGTCCCTAGATATTGTCATTTTCCATTCAAAAACATGTCTTAATTGTTGGCTGTCTCTTAACGAGATGGTTGAGATTTATTTATTCACCTTCACTGTGAAATACCGGGCAATTGCAAAGCCGACGAAATCGTTAAGTGTGGTACAACCTCTCCTCTCACGACATGAGGAGATCCAACTTGTATGTTTCTCCTTACAGTCTACCGTCTTTTAATACAATTAACTAATACAATTATTACAACCAATTCGAAATGGCTAGAATGCACTCTGTCTGCTCTTCGGTGTCATAACAAGGTGCAGCGCAATTGGCACAAAAGCCCGCAGGATGGGTGTCCCGCATGATTTCTGCAGCAGCTGCATGAATGAGGAGGAGGTAGGAGGTAGGTATGTATGTAACTCGGGTTTGGACAATTAGAGATGAATGAGAAAATGACGGTTAACGTGGACAAATCGGAGGTTATGGTCATTTCCAGAACGCCTGTTCAATGCATGTTAGTGGAGTCCCATTGAAGCAGGTGGAGAAGTTTAAGTTTCTCGGGGTCTTTTCACGAGTGATGGAAGGAGTAATGCTGAGCTTTCCTGTAGGATTGGTCAAGATGGGTCAGTTTTGACACAGCTTGGTAGTTCTGTAATCAGAAAGGCCGAGCTTGGTGTCAAAGCCAAGTTAGCGGTTTTCCACTCAGTATTTGTTCCAACTCTCACATAATTGTTTTTGATTACTTCCAGGCAGCGTTGCCGGAAAAAATATTTTTCAAAGTGTCACCACTGCTAACAAAAGCTGCCATTTTAAGGTCATAGGTGCCACAAACGGAAATATACCAAAATTTGTGTGTATTTCACTCAACTTTATGAATTGCGATAGTACCACATCACCAACGGCCACTTTTACACGCGTTAAATTCATCGCTGATTTTTTCAATGTGTGTGTTATTTCCTTCGTGTGATCCCTTCTGTCTCACCTCCCTTATCCACTTTATACAAAAATCGGCGTGTGTAAATGCGGCCAACGCTGCTTCCATGTATGTTGACCGAGGCATCTGAAAATTTATAAAACGTTTAATTCTATTCCGAACTTCTTTGATCTGTTGATTAGTATTGTACTTTTTGCTCTCATATTTACAATTTTCCACAGATTCACGATTGGATTCAGATCCAGAGCTCTTAGCCTTGAAGATTCCATTCTTCCTTAAATCCTTAAAAGGTTATGCAGCATGTTTCCTTCCATTGTTTTGCTGAAACATACATTTCATTGGCATCTGCTTACCTTTGTATGGTGAAAATCGCTACATAAATTTTATTCACGTAGCATGCTAGTCCAACTGCAGCTTATTATTGTCAGTTGTATCCTGTTATACTTACTTTCTTATTAACTACGAGGGGCGTTCAATATATTCTCGGTATCGGGGTTGTATATATAAATTGACTTATTTTAGTGCATTCATGTAAAATTTCATATAAATGTGATTATTAATTCGCGTTTTATCTCTAGTTAAACAGAATCATAATGGCAACTGAGACGATAATGGTGAAAATTAAGCATCGCGCTGTAATTAAATTTCTCACTAAGCAAGGAAAAAATCAAAAAACTATTCATGAAGAGATGGTGGCTGTTTACCACGGTTTCGCACCTTCATTATCAACTGTGCAACAGTGGTCAAGTGAGTTCAAGAGAGGCAGAGAGAGCATTGAAGACGACCCCCGCTCCGGCGCCCCGGTTACTGCTTGTACGGGAGAAAGCATCAAAGAAGTCGAAAAACTTGTTCTTGAGGATGCCCGAATAAAGGTGAAAATGATGGCAGTGATCACCAAGTTTTCAATTGGTACCATTCACACCATTCTTCATGACCATCTTAACCTTTCAAAGGTCAGTGCAAGGTGGGTGCCACGAATGCTCACAGCGCCTCAGAAAAAAGTGAGAATAGCATGCTGTAGAGAGCTTTTGGACGCGGACGGTGTTATTGAACGCCCCCCGTACGTTGTTGCCAGTTAAAAGGAACAACAAAACTTACATTTTTGTGAATATGAAGGCAAAGCAATACATTTTCTGTGTAAGGTCTTTTTTCGAAATTTAATTTCAACAAAATGAACGTATGTACCATCTTAATTGAAATTTTTGCACCACATATTGCATATATCCGTAGTGTCCAGAGAAAAGAAGGTTTCACCAACATGACATGAAAGGAAGAAAGAAACTCATTTTGGAACAATGTTTATAGTGTATTGCATTTTATTTTATTAGTCATTTTATTTCCCGCACGGAAGTATTTATATATAATAATACTAAACATACATTACATATATAAATTTACATAAAACTATTTTGGTTCGGTGTCTCCTCGAAAATACACATCTAGTTCACACACATGTAAACATTGAGTATATGTATGCATATATATATATTCAATACAATGCATACAATGCACTTAACAATAATAATTGATTTACTAACAATTTCTTAAAATAAAATTTCAATATTTCAATGTCCTTTCAATTCGAAACTAATTCCTTCACATCCGCATTACATAATAGGCTACGTATCACTAACGCAATAAAATTCGTTTTGTATCTTTATATTTTTTTTTTTCAATTTCATAATTGTTTGTATGCTTTGTTTTAGTTACGCATTTTCCTTTTAAAATTAAATTAATCATAAGATTCAACGTTCGATTCAAGTTATAGTGTTTTTTTTACTTTCTTTTATATTAAATTTTGTTATGTATTTTGTGCACTCAAATCCAAGAATTGGCAAGAATACACCTCAATCGATCAGATTTTTGGTAACACATTTCAATTTGCTTAACACCTAAAAAGGTTTCAAATTAAATGGTATAGATTCATTTATTACTTTTGTTTTGTTATTTCTTTAATTTAATGTTTTTCTAGACCTAAATATAAACACACACAGTTATTAGTAACGTTTTTGTTTCACGGTCATTAAGTTTGTAACATGAACGATAACAATAATAACGAGATACTAGATTAATATAGTAGCAGCACAAAATTTAATAGTAGTTCTAACAGCAACAACAGCAACAAGGGATGAGTTAACCAATTTGTTTAATTGTGGTTTCTCTTTAGGAGCGCGGACTCACGAACTGTATTTTTATTTTTTTTTTTACAAAGAATCTAAGGGGATCTGCAAAATCGAGAAGTTCACTTCTTACCATTGAATCAGAGTGCATAGTAATCAGGATGATTTTCTTATGTTTTATTATTCATAATTTGTTTATACAATATCGACTAAAAATATACATACAAAAATAATTTCATTAACAAACAATTGTTTTTTTTAGTTGTTTCGTTCATTTAATTTGCGCATTAATACATAGTACAAGTTCATAGAACCGTGGAGAATCTGTTAAATTATTTTTTTAAGGATACATACAGACATATACATTTCAGAATCAAATAGGCATTAATGTATTCTTTGTTTTTGTTTACCTAATTGACTTAAATTTAGTTTTGTTATCGTCTTAACTAGTGGTGTTTTAGAGTGATTGGAAAGTCGAGTAGAGATTATTGAGGGATACTGGTTACCTCGATGTTACTATCTATGAAAGTCAGTCTAGTTCTGTAATTGGTCACAACTAACGCTGGAATGCGTGAGCTTTGTGGTACAATAGTATTGACATTTTGATCTGAGTTGAGCGAAGATATACAACAAAATAAACGAGATAAACAAATTCTTTGGTAGTTTCATATGAATTCACGATTACGTTGCGGTTCGAGGAGATTGAGTTACGAGGAAAAACCTTCCTATTTCAAATGCTTAATTATAAGGAAACCATAAATTACTCCAATGTTGAGTAACAACCAAGTTGTTAAGAAGGAGAATTCTTGCCCCATCGTCTAAGTCGCTAAGATATTTTGATTTTTCGCTTTAAGGAATTGCTGTGGAAGCTCGTCTAGACTGTGAAAAAATAAACACTATCAGGAAGACTAAACTGCTTTTGGAATGTTGAGTGTTTGCCTTGATATGACATTAGTAATAAATTACTGTACGTTCAGGATACAACCATTGTCATTGTTTCGACGTCGGAAGAGTGAATGCTTATTTGTTAAATATCAGACGTCTTTGATAGAATCTCATACATCTTGCTTTTGAAGACAGTAATCACACATGTATTCGTAATAATTTGAACTACCATTAGAGTTTGCTCTACATTAATGTTGTAAACAAATCAAAAATTATGCTTCTCAAATGAGATGAGATTTTCGATTTGAGTGTTCTATTGCGGCTAAAAGTTCATGTTTTTGTCGCACATACAATCGTCCCTTTTTCCAAGGGTTTTGTAATTGTAATGGTTTGAAATCATCACGTAAGCATCGTTCTCTAGCACCTATAACTGCTACTAAACAGAAATTATTCAACTTATCAGCGGTGTAAATTGGTCCATTATTGCCCTTGAGGACAGCAGCCATGTTGATTTGTTTCACCACCAAATTGATGACCTCTCTGGCTGTTGTCTTTGGTGTAACATGCAATTTTAAGCTTGTACCACTAGCTAAGCCTGTGTCATAGGCTGTGTATACTTGAATAATCCCTGTCTGCTGAGTACTGGTAGCATTTGAGGCAGTACTGACCGTTGCAGTTGTTGAACTAGCTACCGTGCAGTCTTCTTCACTGGCTTGACGTGCCACTGGACGTCTGTTTGATTTGTTTGATACTGGCGAGGACGGTTCGGAGCAATGCGCTTTTGCATCACTGCCTTTGATTTCAGTTTGTAAAGCATTTAGTGTTGATTTAAGGAAGAGACCACCATCTTTTAGTGCAGCAGTAGTCTTGAGTTTAACCCTTTGAGCAATTGGATAGGACGCCGTTTCTGAGTCACTTGATAGACTTTGCAGGGAATCGGCGACATTTGATTGACAATTGCTACCTTGTGTGTTGACTGACAGGTAAGGGGCTGAGTTGGACGATGGACCACTCTGCGCGTTTGGAACAGTTGAACGTTTCCGATAATTAAGATTGTTGTTGTTCTTTTGATTTGCAGACAATGTGTCTTCCGAACGAGATGGCGGCATACGATAAACAACACCGTCGCTGTTTTCACCTCCAGTCGAGTAGAAACTTTGAGTGAACTGTGAAGAAGAGGAATCCGCACTATTCTTTCGGTTGCTCTCGTCGTTTTTTGAATTGCCTTTAGGATGCAGAAACTGTTGAGGTTGAACTGAACCGAGATTTTGTTCTGACTTTGAGTGTTCAGCTGCAAGATAGCAATCGGAATTCAGATGTGAGTTCGCTGCTGGTCCTGGCCACGAACCACGTCCTGGACCGCTTTTGCTGAATTTCGAATCTCGCACAGGCAACTGCAGTAAGTGGCAATTGTTATTGTCACAGCCGGTGCTGTCTGTTATTTCCTCAACGATCTTTTCAAAATCCAGAATTTCCTTCATTGTCACTGTTGGGTTGCAACTGCGATCGCGTGCAAAGGCGATTACATCCATCAACCATCTCACGCTCTTCCAGACCGAGTTCAGATTTGACGTAAGCTCTTGCAGTTTGGCTAACCGCTCTTTAGCTGTTTGCAGCTCAGTGGTGGAAAAGGCCTCACGGTGGGAGTGGTTGGCTAGCGCAGTATCTAACTCCAGAATGCATGAAAGCCTTGAATACTTTTGGATAATCCCATTTTGATAAGTCCGCAAGTGAATCATTTCGAATGCTTGAATAGTTAGACTAAGCAAATCATCACGTTGCAGGAGTAGCTCCGTCTGGCCAGGCACTGCACAAGATGACTCAACTGGTGGGCAAATAACTAGGAAACTAACGTCTTTCGTCAGCTCGATGATCTCAATATCGTATAGCCGATGCGTGAGCGCGTCTTCCGGGCGAATGTTCATATGCTTGAAGAGTGTATGTGCAGCTGTTGTAATGTCACGTAAGAATATTCTTTGAACTTCCGACATAACTTCTGAATTGGCGCTAAATTCTAGAGGCATTAATTCCGATTTTGTTTGCTTGTTGAGAATATCCCATTCATCGGCGGTTACATGTGAGTTTTCTCGAACCTTGCAGTGTGGAAGAACGTTCGGCGTTTTCACCGGCACGACTACTTGAATCTGATCGACAGACGATTGCATCTTGAGGTAGCCAAGATATAGCCCGGGATTGATTTTCGTTGTTGAAGTCTGATGATAGAGAATTTGATCGCTAATGGAAGATATCAGTATCTCGTTGATATTGTAGTCTTCGTGTAAAGCTGTGATTTTCTTTTGGATTTTGTTAACAGGTAACCAGCGTGAGTTTAAGACTGAAATTGATTTCTGAGTTTTCACAGAGTTTACGCAGCACAACACCACAGTACCATGGGAATCACGAAGTGGCCTGTGGTATAGCTGGCCAAGATCAGTAAGACAGAGGGCAGACTGCATGTGGCAGGCAGCAGAGAGCAGTTTTGTTCGAAAGTGCACGGCCGAGGTGAGATGTCGTTCCATGTCTGTGCGGAGTGATTTGACGTCTTCCCAAGTACAAGCGACCTGAAAATTAGAATAAATGTTAGTCGACAATGGACATTAAAATAAGCTTCATGAACTTACCTTCATAAGCCAATGATAGTCGCTGTGCAGCGAACTTGGATATGTTTCATCAATCTCTATTACCGGTAAGAAATCTTCGCTTGTCACCAACACTTTGTCCTCGTAATACAATATGCAAGCAAGGTATATTCCTCTGTAATAGGGTTTGATTAGATTTCCCAAATTATCATGAAATACTGTACAAGTACAAACCTCCTTAAATGCTTTTGAAACTTTGACGTCACCGAGAATAGTTGCTTTATGGTTGTCTTCTTTTTTGGGTTCCTCCTGTGTGCCGCTGATGATTCGAGGGTCAACTCAGATGCATCGCCCGGACGCGCTAAACGCACTGCAGTGAAGAGATTGTCCAATACCCTAAGACGTCCGGTAAATCGATCATCACGCTCGGTTAAGTCGCGCCAACCTTCAAGGAGATACATTGCAGATACCAGATGCATAGATGAATTGTTAAGCATATCAATCTTACTCGATGGCACAACACTCGTTGGAACGGATAACCTCGAGGGACCCCAACCCTTAACATTGCCACAGCTGGCACGTATGAAATACCTCCTTCCCTGTGTCAAATCATTTATCTTACAGTTGGCACCCATTGTCCCTTGAAAACTATTCCATTCCAGAATCTCTCGTTCACCTACAACGTTACTGAAATCCGCTCTGGTTGACCATTGGACTGGGGAAAATTAAATTAGTCAAAGTACACACACTTTTAATGAGATAACCATTTACCTTTGAATTTTGTTCCAATAGCCCCCTCCATGGGCTCCAAGATTCGCACCATTATTGACGTTATCCCAATGACATCAACACTAACTGCCGTTGGGGCATCTGGTGGACGTGCCTGATCCCAACCGAGTAGCATGCGACGCAATCCTTTCACACGTCTCTCCCAAATTCCAATTTGCTTATCGGTTTCAGTCCCCGTGCAACCTGTCACTGACGGTCCACTATTCCCTGTAAGAGCATTCACACATACACATTACACACATACACAAGCAGGGAGCATTGTAAAATTGCAATAAAAGGACTATAGATGCACCACACACAAACTGGATGCCCAGAGGGAAGTCGATGATCTGATATGCTATTTGCAGTGTCTGTGCAATTTCATCTGACATGCAGCCAGCAATTTTCTAAAATTATTTTCCTAACAAATCCCCGGTGACACAGCGATGTATGTACAAGCAGAATTTATGCTCTGTAGTTTGTCAGTTTCCTCCCCCGCGGTGAACTGACACAACTTACCGATAATGATACTGGATATGGATGAACGTGTACTGCTAAACACTGTCGTCTGCGGGAATCCCTCACACCCACTCAGGTCCTGTATTCGGCTCTCGGCATCTTGCAGGAGGCCGTTCAATTTAATGCCCAGCGATTCTGTGGGAACTGAAATGAGAAGAAGTCATGTCACTGAATTGCAAAACAATATCTCGGCTAATTTGTGTGCAATCTCATAAACAATTGCCCTCGCGCCATACGCCCCTATCCATTGACCATTGCTGTTGTGCCAAAAATGGTATCGCACTTGGACTAGATCCAAGCACTTACTTAAATGTGTACCGCCTGCTTATCAATGCCTTTTTGGGGGCAAAAAGTTCTCAAAATCACGAATATTACCTCGTTATAATTATAATAACAGCATTGGTATTCAGCCAGGAGCGACTAAATGCTGTTGACATTCGTCATGGAATAAATTTTACACAGCTGCTGTTCCCGCCGCGGACTTGAGAGAGCCCATTGTGGATGGCTGTGGAAAAGTTTTCAAAAACTTTTCAGTAAGGTTCAGACAGGCTTGGGTGTACTTTAAGTGATGGTGTTAGTGATGGTTTGCTTTGCGAACTTTTCTCGCCCACCAAATTATATGAAGCTAGCTGTGAACCTAAATTGCTGCCTTTAACCAGAGCAGCAGGGAGGGGCTTTACCTCAAGAATACTGAAGCGAATGGGAAATGTATACTTAAAGTGGTATTGAATTGATAATTTTTGGGGATTTTGATGAGGCGTCATTTGACGAGATTCTGTACAGCTGATTGCTAATGTTGGTGGGATATTAATTAGCGGATGTCCCACGTGCGGAAGACGAAGTGAGTGAATGTTTGGCGTGGTGTGGTTGGTGGTTCACCTGTGTTTGTAGTGTGTACAACTTAGAGAAACCCTCTTCAAGTAAAGTATATTGAACATTTGCTTTGGAAAAGTGGTCTGGCAATGACTTTTAATACTTCTGCGAAGGTTGACATAATTGAGTTTATATGTATAAGCTACATGCAGCCCAATAGACAGAAGGCATGGAGCCGTCTATTTACAAAGAAGAAAAAAAATTTAATCTCATCATTATTCTTATAAATCTGCTATAAGCTAAAAACAGATCACTTAACATCACCGCATGCGACAAATACCTTAGATTGTACACTGAACTGGGAACTGTAAGTGGAAATAAAATATAGAAGATCGTATTCGGTCAAGTGCTCTGACCCAGATTAGGACTGTAACCTAGAGTGATCCAGATGCAGCACTTATGTATAAAACCGATATCAAATTACGGGGTTCATGAAATTACTGGCCGGCATTGAAAATCAAAGAAAATCCTCAGAAGAAAGAATGAATTTGTATCACGCAAGCACTACAGTCTCCATACAACCCATTGAACAAATAGTACAGTGGATGACTAGTAGGTTAGGTTACATAGGTAGAGTGGGCAGCCCAGGGAAATCGCCAGCACACTTAGACTATGTCGGTCCATTGTGATACCCATATAGTCTGATCAACACTGATCAACAACTCCAGTGATAGTGCCGTTAATTTGATCCCAATGGCAAATGTCAGTCACCACCATTTGCCATTGGGACCAGATATGAAAACCCGACAAAAGCATATTAACTTTGGCTTCACCGGGATTCGAACCGAGGATCCCTCTAACCAGAGGCAGAGACTCATCTAGCGGACGACTCATACTACGAAGATCCTGCGGCAAAACGATCTCACAGTACCACATTTCGAGTTTGGCTTCACTATCCCGATTAGAGATTAGCAGCGATACTTAGCTCTGTCAGTTTACAGATAGTTCAGGACAAACCAAACAGCTCCGAAGCAGGCAGCAGCAGCATCGATCATTCCCTACATATACAGTCAGACGGCCATACATGCTCTGGCTTAACAATCAACAAAATCCAAGATGATAAAATATTTCTGTATAATTCCAAATAAGACCAACCAATGGTAGGCACGCGTTAAGATCATTCAAGTTTTCTGTTGTTGTCAAAGATACATTTTTATGACGCTGGGAAAATATCGCAAATATTTTAATTCAAGATCAGCTTCCAAAGACTTCATAACGTCGGCCGGTTTGAGGAACGTGGCCGATATTTAAAATGTAATGGGTATGTTAATAAACCAGAGAACAGTATAGATTTGAATCAGAATATTCAAGAGAAAAACTAGGCCTGGAACCAGAAACGTCACGTGGTGTAATGGAGAACGCGCTTAAAAGAGCCAATTCGAGCAAACTGTCTGATGTCATATTTCATACATAGTGTAAATGTCACCAAAATATATTCCATATATACATAAAATAACTAAAACATGATTCTTTCCAGAGTTATACGTGTTTTACATTGGTTCTTCTTTTTTAACAACAGCTCTTCTTTGGCCCACCCTGTATAAGAGATACCGGTTACCGTTATTCCATCTGAATAATTGGATTTGTACTTAAAAAAAGCAAGCCAACCACAACTTGGACGAAGTCCAAAAACTCGCCGGGTTACGCTTGGGCATTGCTCCTGATGAGTTAGAGTCGATGGCGGAGGATCGAGTTGCCTTGAGATCTCTCGTGCGTGGTTTACCCCCGCGAACCCTTTAGTGGATCATGCGGGTCAGAAGATGATGATGATGATGATGAAGCCAACCACAACCTTAACACTATGCGTGATACCAAAAGTGTGGCAAGCTATTTACAATTATTGTTCTAAAAACAGCCATACTTTGCACCTCGGACAGTGGCAAGATTATTAATTCTCTGAAAAGTAGTTTCATATAACGAAAATTAAACCTCTAGACAAATATTCAAGGGGTAATCGGCTCACAATCGAATCACAAATTAATCAAAAACATGATTTGTGCTTGAAGGAGCAATATTTACTTGTGATTGAATATAATCAGTTCTCCCATGATTCAAGATGCCTCACTGTAGGCAAACTTTTCAATTACGAGTGATTGCTTTCTAGAAGAATTCAATCCCATAATGAGCATTTTAATGGAAAACACTTTTACATAAATCAGAAACTGATATCTAATTTGCAGACTTGCATTCGTCCAGGTCACAATTTCCATTAGCACATTGTTGCAGATGGCTTAGGAGACGTTGGGACGCTTTACAAACTCCATATTACTCACCCACTCGAAAGGTTTTATTTAGGAAAACAATATCCTGAGGCAGGCAACATGATCTTGAAGGACAAAGAAGATTTATTTTCTTCACAAACATTTCCTATGAAATTCTTGAGGGCATTAATTCTTTCTTTTCTCTGCGAATGACGCCATACTTTTCAATTCGATTGATTTTTCCCCTTTAAAGGCGTATTCAGCCCATTGTCTTTGTTTTCCTGATGGTTGACATTTGATATTTCAAATGAGGCCAACTGCCCATTGGCAAAGGTACAAATCCAATTGACAATCGTTCTCCGGGAAAAAAGGTCTTTCGTCAATCTGACATCCGTTCAAACAATTTAATTCAAATGTACGTGAAATTTACGACCGCGACATGTTGGAGGCAACCACGGCCACTCTTTCGTCAGGTGCGCTCATATAAGCTTCAGGTCAAAATGAAGTGGATAATGAATGTCAACGCACAATGCCTTAAGGAGATCAGCGAGATTGTGGTTCATGTTATTAGATAAAATATCTTATTAAAATTTCACATCTCACCTCAAATTTATTTGCTTTCATCGCAACCGGTCTTGAAATCAATTTTGAAAGTAAGCATGTCAGATGGCTGTGCGGGGAAAAGAAATATGTACATAACACCCATGAATATACGCGTATTACTTCCGGCAAAGTACATCCGCCGTCTCCCTGATGGTTGTCAAGTTAAAATTTCATTTCATATAGCGGTAGGTCGGCTTCCGAAATGTTTTTGAATTCGCAACAGCCAATCTATGGACTTTATCGGATTAAGCGAGGTGTACACTTTTTTTGTTCACTTCTATTTAACATAAATTAATTAACAAATAAGAGCACATATGCTTTTCTATCAGAATGCGTGCTGCAGCCGCTTGGATATTTAATATTTCAGATGCATATTCAGTGGACAATAGGAAGTTATTTTGTTAATTAAGTTCGCAATAATTGGATGCGATGAACGAGGCTACTTTATGCCATTAATTGGTTTATCGCCAATAGTGAATGAATGTCACCATCGGCGTGCATTGAAGCGTGGGCAGACATAGTCAATTCTTGATGCCTGTTCATGACCTTTGTTAATGAGAATTACTAAAGGCATTCAAAGGATTGTTTGGGTCGAATTCATGCAAATGAGTTGAAGAATACTACTTTTGAAGCACGTACTTGTTGTCTGATTGATGATGTTTAAATGAGATGAATTGCCAGTTTTCACATTTAATCAACTCCATATAAGAGGGTGAGGTTGCTATATTTGGCAATAAGAGAAATGATTTGTAATTTTCTTGGTTTGTCGGTCAACCGAAGCATTTAAGAACAGGATTTAAGTAAAGGATGACCAGATGTGTGTGTGTGTGAGAGCGCTTTTACAATCATTCAGACATTCAAATTCCTATTTTGTAACATAATTCGAATTGTAGCTACTTTACTTACTGAGTCTACCCTGGTATCCTACAGTGCAGCAGCCGAAAATAAAAATAAAATCGAACTTTACAGTAGTCCAGGCGTCAGTCTTTAGCAATTAATTGGAATACCTTAACGTCATCATCATCAACTGTTGACCCATGCATGCTCCACTTAAGGGGTCGCGGCGGTAAAGCACCCATTATATTTAATTTTAAGACTTCTTTTCGATTCACAAAACTTATACAGTGACTAAGTAATTTTTTTTATGCCATGTTATGCCAGATATACATATATCTTGCTATTTCCTAATAAAATACTGGATTATCAAGTGAGCACACATAGGAGAATTGTATGCCTCGACCTAGACACCCAAAGGAGTTTTTCAACAATCACTCGTGGATTTTCCCAACCCGAAATTCGAAAATGTTACCAATTAACAGAGTCACCCAGACGAAAATGATATAGCTACATACATTCATCGCTGAAGATGGATTTTTTACGAACATTTAAATTTGGTTCAACAGTCCTGAACGCGATGTGCTGTCAAGTGGAGCTTAATTGTTAATAACATTGAAGTTGTTACATTTTTTCATTGACATCGCTACCACGATACGGCAAATTTAATTCTTCCGTGAATTTTGGGAGACCCTTTAAGAAAAGTAAGTGTTACAAGGGTAGTTTCCGAGTACCAATTAACTTTCACTTAAATTTAAAATTTCCAGAGTTACTGCAGAGGTAATTATTGAAAAGTTCAAAAATCATAAAATATGAAGACACGTGTTAATTCATTGAAGTTCAATTCAAAGGGATTGGCTTTTCTTGCAGGGATGCTTTAATTTTATGTATGCATGTGTAGTCACTCATTGGTAAATGCTTAAATTGTGATTCTCATGAGATTCGAGGAAAATCTCATATTTTATATTAAAATTGTCTCATTTTAAAGCACGTGTTGTGTTTAAATACACATGCTTCCTAAGTACCTGTATTTGCATACTTAAACCTAAGCTTTTAGATTTCCTGGTTTAAGAAGGGCAGACCTCACGAGCATGTATATTTTTGGATTTTGGGAGCATTTATTTTAATATTTTGTACGTATTTAGTATATGAGGATTTCAAAGCGTTGTATTCATACACACTGTGCACTTATCCTCTGTCAACGAATTCCTACTCTCCACCTCCACGTGGTGAAATCTGGGAGCTCAACACCTTCCATCGAAGATGTAGTACCCAATCCCAGTGAGATGTCGTTAGCGGGTGCAAAGGAGATAGTGGAGAGATTGAGGGTGTACTCATCTCTCACAACTGATTGTCCATTGCAAATTCTGCACGAGCAATTCGAGGGTATGGTCATCTCACGTGGAGGTGGTGTGAACTGACCGCCGTTATCGTACGATTTGACATCGACTTTGCCTTGTGAGGCTTTCTGGTATCGCAGGTCTATGGCGAATAAGCCAAAAACTGTGGACGCCATTTCGGACATTTGAACGATGTTATATTCGAGATATAATAGCATCGATTCAAATGAATAAAAAATGTCGATGTTTTATTTAAATTTAAAAATAGGAAATTTGAGCAGATCATTTTTATTTAGTTACATCCACACTGCAATGATTTGACGAGCGAAGGGCCAACGACATTTCAGGAGAAGTGCGGAGTGTGCCTATGCATATCATGTACATATGTTGGGGATTAATGTCTTGTAACTTGATTCGAAGTCCTTCATATGCAGCTAAATAATCTTTCTGTTCCGGGATCTTCGCATTCTAGAGTACCTCCATATGTTTTTGCTGCAGGTTTTGTTCCAACGGTTGAGAGATAATCGTGTGAGAATGTAATAATAACTTGAGAGCGACTACAATCCTAGGTGTACCTGGGCCAGTATCTGCAGCTACCACTCATGTTGTGGGTGCCATTGTCCCCTCATGTGTGGAGGGGACCCACAGCTTTATGCCGACATCAAACGGTGATGTTTGAGACATGTGCACTCTTTGAGCATTGTTTGTAACTCGAAAGATGTGGAGTGGTGAAGTATGATAGTTGCTGGTGTTGGGGATTCCCAGAACACAGCATACGAGTTGACGCACCTACCCACTTCACATGGGTGGCCACAGAATTAAAGCAAATGCAGCATCATTTCCAGGGTGTCTGACGATATGAATATGAGTGCCTGAGATGTAAGTACACACAGATCTCTGGATTCTGCCAATCTTAGTAGTATTTTTGTTTGTTTGTAGTATTTTCCGGTAAACACCGACACTGTATGACAGTTTTGCAACAAATGTACCATTCGAGAGTGATTGAAACGAACTTTGTTTCCAAGTATTTTGATTTTATTCAATAGATATTCTAACAAATTGTATTTATCTACATAGAAAAGAAGGGCCATCTAATTTAAAAAAAAAATGCATTTCAAGACACATATGGTCCGCTTTTAGGATAAGTATGAGAAAATAAATTGATGTATTAAAGAGAATAATGGTTGCCTTCTATGAAATTATAAGCTCGTTCTCACTTCGTTGTCGCATACAAACTGGTGTAAGGAAGCAGGTGATAAAATACCTAATTGGTCGTAAAATCCAGTCAAATAGGCCGTTTTACAGGTTGATGTACGTGATATGTTTAATTTCAATATTATTTCGCAGTATAAAATTCATTCATAATTTACCCGAACGACAACAAGTGTGAAGGTGTGTCTGAAAAATGCTAAGTTATGAATGGCGAGAGAGGACAACGGAAATAAAACCCACGCTTATGAATGCGGCGCTATGGTTGCGTGTGGGAGTGGCTTCATTGTCATAGGGCTACTCTTTGGAAACGAAACAGATGTGGGTAATTATGTTATGCATATCATGAGCATAGGTAATAGTTATTAATGGCCATCATCCACGTAAGGGATAACGCACGGGAAAGCATCATCTCTAAGATTCATTGCTCTTTCGACAAAATGCGGGTGTGAAATTAATCAACGCTACAGGCGAATGTCTGATTCTTTGTACCTTCGAAAGAAAAATTCTGCGTGGGAATATGGTGCAGAGAATATAACAGCGAATTGTACGATCTGTACCATGATGTAGTCCGAAAAGCAACAATCCATCGACTACAGTGCCGACTACAACAACCTTCCAGATAAGAGAGGAAGACCGAAGCTCCGATATCTGAGTCTCCAAGTTATTGTGGACTCAAGACATCTCGGCTTGATGGCTGGAAGCAGCGTGCCCATGACCGTCAAAGATGGCAGGCAGCTACTGCTGAGGCTCAGACTCTCCATGGGTCACAGGCCTTATAGGCAGACGAATGTCAATCTGAGGGGAAAAAGTTCTGCCAGATGAATATTTGAATTTTCTGCAAAAGTGCGGTCCGGTCAAGATGTCAGCAACGAAACAGAACATTTCATGGTTAAGATAATGCGGACAAGAGTGATGTTTAATCAACTCAAAGTGCGAAACTGGTGGATGATGCTAAGAGATCGGGTTAACTTGAGACGGTACCCAAGTCCACTCGCTCTATTTCGTGGAACGATCGATCACAAAATGTTTGAGAGGCGCATACGTTGCCGTATCGGAGGGATAGAAGCAAAACTCTTCAAAAGTTTCTTTAGATATATTACGCGGCACACACGTCAATTTATTATTCCAGCGAATAACCTTTTCTTGTCTCACAGAAGTTCAATGTGTTGCCCTAATTTCCAAATTGCTCTTCAATCATTTTCATCCTTTTTCATAAATTATTTATATAAGATTTAGGCAGATGAAATTCATATTAAATCCTTAGACGCAGAAGTCACCCGACTCACGTTAATCGTGTTAATGCCTGCAAACATTTCGGGCAGCGTTCCTCTCTAATCTGAATCTAATGGATTTATATTTCACATCCCATTGGATGGGTTGAGTCAAGTTTCTATGGGCACACACAAAAATATGCCGCTGATTCATAACACTCCTTTCTCCTCTGCATCTTGCCAACAACATATTTTTTTATCAGTCTGTAACAAACCACCAACTCCCACACAAGGTCTTCCCAATGATTACAGCACAATTCTCTGACAGGACTAAGGAGAGGAAAAAAAACACAGGCATAAAGCAATTTAGGAAATGATGGATGAACAAGCTGATTGACCGTGGGAAAGTATACGATAATAATGTCTTCTTGAACTCTTGTGATGCGAAGTACACAGCCGTACAAAGGTATACGTGCACATATTCATCTTCACTCTAGGGGGAAATAATAAACTATTGAGCGATTCATTGAAGGATTGCTTTTGAAGCGCTCACAAGGTTTATGTGCCAATTCCTCACGGTTCACAGAAACTTCTTTATCGACCGAGCATTGGGTCGAAGTGACTTTGGGTGAACATCGTTAAGCAGAATTTGCCTTGTTACCAACTTGAACATCATTTAATCAACGCCTTTCACTGAGATGTTTCGCATATTTATGTACAAGTCCGATGAAAGTGTCATCCAGGGGACAATAGTTAATTTTCCAAACCGTTTGATTTGATTTAACTTAATGCGTAAACCTTTTGAGGAGTGTCCTCAATGAACTATGCACGAGTGTCGAACTCTCAGATGGAAAATATCATTGAATCTGTCGGACGGAAACAATGGATCCCCTTGAATTATAAGCGAAAGAGAACGGAAACAATTTCTAATTTATGCTACTCACACCCAAAACGCTATACCGAATGTCATTGATGAAGGCAGCTAGATGGATACTGGTTGAAATGGTGCTTTCGAGTGAATAGGACAGTGCCAACCTTTTTGTTATTCCAATAAATATTGATGGGTTATCCTATTCGGAAAACATCCAGGGCATCGTATGTAAAACTAGCTCAACGACACTTGATGGGCAATCGGGGAATAATTGCGGTTTAGCTGCTTTTTTTTGGTAAAAAAATCGGAGTTTAATATGCGAATTCAGATCGGTGCTCTTGGACAATCGATATTTCATTAAGGTCTGGTATACTGGCATGAGCGGTGTAGGTCGAAGAAATAAATCAGGACGTTAAAACCGCAAAAAACATTGTATGGTTGTGGTTTTAGATAGTCTGCAATTTGTTCACGTGGTCCAGGTTAATTCAAAAAAAGAAATACCATGTGTATATGTGAAAGTGTAATTATAGTTCCTCTTGTCACTGAGGTTTGTGTGCTCTTAATCGTTCATTTGGGTGGTTTTGTGCTTGTTAAGGTTGTATCATATGTGTCTGTTATCAATGACAAGCAGAAGAGTGAAAGCGATTGTTTGTTGATAACCCAAATTCCTTTCCTTTGGGATATTATGCTTCTCTTGCAGCGTAACGCATTGATGGAGTATTTCGAAAACGTAACGATAAACGAAAGCAGCATTACATTGTCATGTTCCGACCTGAAAAACTTAACCTTTGAAATTCACAATGTGGAAAAGTGGAGACGGTAATTGACGACGAAGTTTTAAAAGCAACGAAATGTTCCACACATTGTCAGACAATAGTTCATTACATTCACCCATATTCCGTGTGTCGACTGCCTACTCGTATCGCACCTTTACTCCATAAATGAAATGTTTTACATATGATTGTCTCTCAAAAAAATGCAAAAGAGATGGACCACCGACGAAAGCGAAATATACACCAATTGAGAGTCGACTGCGATACATCTGAGTTTGACAAGTAAGAATCCGAGTATGGTACGAGTAGAATGGAATTCTATTACAAATTACAGAACGGAGGTGAATAAATCGACACATCTTCCACATGCCACGGAAATTTAGAGATAAGTGAATTTCTTATAACAACCGTAAAACACAAGAGCGTACATAATCTGCATGCATACAAAAACCCCAACCAATATTCCAAAAATCAATTAAAAACGGTTACGGTCAACCGGTGGTGGACATCGAAGAAAATAATGAAAAACGGTGAATGCATCCGAGTATTGCGACATAGCTCATGTGAAATTGGCTGCAACCCGAGTTGGTAAATAAACATAGTTCGTTCTAGTGCAGCGACAGTCAAGTAATTTTAAAATAATAAAATACATAATTAGTATTCTGTGCATAACACGTCGATGATAGTGTCGACGGTGAAAACGGAAGCAAGAAATAAAAGAAAAATGGAAAAAAATTTGATCGCAACATCAGCGAAAGTACCGGTGTTCAATGTAAAATGATACTGTGCCTGAAGGGTTGACATGTTATTGTCTCTCATTCCAGTTTTCAATCAGATGACTTTGAATTTTGAGTAAAGTTCCGATAGATTCGCAAAAAATGTGCACCGGAAATAGTCTTAGAAGGCAATGTCGAAAATAAAGATTCGACTTGTTCAGCAATGCAATCTTGTCAATTACTTAACAATCCCCATAAGTAAGATTAGTTTATACAGATGTGTTAACCAGTATTTCGTGGTTTGTCGAAAAGTTGTAAGCACTTAATTTGTAGATGTGACAGCTGCAATGTATCGCCGTTGGATACTTAAATTTAATTAGTTTTAAGAAAGTACGCTGTAAATTCTCTCGAAATTGCCTTTCTCTTCATAAGCGAACAAAATTAATTCTGTTCTGCAAAACGATTGTCAAAGTGTTTCATAAACTTATTCTCTTTGTCACAAAAAAAAAAACAAGATTTCCATTGACTTCACAAGCCTGAATTCCACAAATCACCGACGGAGCGCGAGGTCGGTTCGTGCTTGTGACATGTGATTGACTCACATCAGATGTAATGACATTCCCCCATCCTCTCCCAGACACATGATATTTGTTCCAGCAAAACTGTCACCAGTGACATATGTCAAGAGCGACAGAAAATTTAAGAAAAAATTGCCCTGACACCTCCAGCCACAAATGGGCGTCGTTTCCACAATTACTTTGGTAACTAGCTCAAACCCTTCTGAGTTGTATGGGTTTGTTTGAATAAGAACTTGGGGCCTATAAATCGAGAGGGGCTATGATTTTAGTTTACACCGTTAAACCCTTCCCACACTAACTACCCCTTTTTTCAGGACAATTTCTTTCGTTCGTTATTGTTACTTTCGCTATCAATTGTGCAAAGGGTAAACTTTGGAGCATTAGGCACTCAACTCTTAACCAGACATTCTTACAGAGATGGTGACCCTTTTCTTTTTGGCGGCTGATTCCTGATGCAAACTTTATATTTCTTTGGCAAATTAACTTGGCCTTTAGCTGCGGCTATGGTTTTAAAGAGTTGGTGAGAGTTAAATTGATAAATTGAAAACGTTTACGATGTCAAATGTTGCATTAATTGCTGAAAGTGCTTTCATTAACTTGTGGTAATCCAAGCCGAAACGACTAATTGCAGGTGGAATCACTCCCACTCCAGCTTCACAAATACAATTGGATTTAAATTCATAATTGCAACCATCGTCGCGAGTGCTTGGCAAACGCGTTCACACGTACATACCTCCATCGATGCCAGCCCTGAGGACGCACATATTCGGGATTATTCATTGTTGGGATTTAAAATATTTATTCGCATTTATTTTATCAATCGATCGATCTCAATTACACCCAATCGTACCACCTGCGGTTGCATATAAAAATGGTTATACGGTACGGGTTACCCCATCACACACCCCATAAAATGAAACAGCAGGTGGATCTGTGAATATATGTATATGTATATATAACTCGTTTCCTCATAATACGCATCCGTGTTTAATATTTTCGCCGGATTCTCTGTTTAAAGTGCTGTGAAAAGTAAAGTACAACGAATGCTGTGTACGAGGTCGTTTATTTGGCGCCAGGTGAATCATAATGAAATCCAAAGCAGTTTCCGTTTTCCACTCTGTGCACAGATGAGTGAAAATAGAATTGACACAGAGGATCTGCAGGGAAATTCACTTCCAACTCGTACCATTGGCATTTGCTGCTATTGCCGGGATTGTGGTTCCGGAATTTATGAGTGGTAATAGAAAAATCGTGCTCTTTCGATGGGAAAGACCTAATGCAAGCGAATAATGTGCACATTTTCTCAAAAATAACAATAGAGCGAAAACATAAATCAGATAAATACAGACGGGGATAAAAAGATAAACATGGTCAAGATACTTTATGTCGTCTTAATGCGAAACCTGTCGTTTGCAGCTGTTTTTTTTAGGGTTGTGCTAAATTATTTGCTTTTACTGGAAATAGAAAAGTTGTTTTGAAGTTCGTGTTGATAAATTGCGTTGAATAGGCAAGCTTCTTGGTGCCAGGTTTCCAACGAGCGTAAGTGTTTAATTTAGTTGTATTTTCTACAACATTTACGTCTATCCCACACTTCAAAGCATCTAAATCTTAGTCAATGGCTTCCTAATTTTTCCTTAAACCAATGACCAAACTGTCAATGTCAAAACATCCAGCATGGTGAAGTTCAAACGAAGAAAGTTTACAAATAATTCAAATTTATTATAAGCAATTACATGAACGTCAAGAAATGGTAGATCGTCTGATTGAATATGTACTTCGAGACTTTTTTATGGGGCTTTGTTAAATCATTAGTCTATGCCAACGAACCGGCGTCGTTAGAGGAGCTCAGAGCTCAAAGTTCAGAGAGAAATGTGTGACCAAGTCATCAAAAATTGAGTTTAGTGAATCGCTGCAAACTTGCCCGTGTCGTACATATGGCCGACATCGAATCGTATACATAAATGCCCTGATTGCACTTCAAATCAATACAGATATATCAAAAATTATCCATATAATAAAAAATATGTAGCAACAGTATCTCCTGGGGAAATGGCTGGGCAGAAATTAATAATAATTCCATTTGTTACATTTGTACTTACATTGTGTTCCTTCGATAGCACCATGCTGCAGAAGCATTTTTGTCATGGACCTGTTATTACTCAAAACAGCAACATCCAGTGGAGACAGACCATCTGCGTTTATACTAAAATAGAAGAAAACATTCAAAAATATTAAAATTAGCTTTCAATCATGATATCAAAGTACTATCCTACACCCATATCCCAAATAACAACCCAATCGCTGACTGTCAACGACAGTACCACAATTGCTTGCATCCTCTGATTTAATTTTCAATGAAAGATGACACAGGGATAGCCTTATCAAGAGGACACTGCAAGAAGCGTGCACGAAATACCGAAGACGAATGTGCACACATTTCAGCATGAACCTGACAAAGTGCACACGTAGAATTGCATGCATGTCATAGATTCTAAGAAACCACATTTCGCAGAATTTTCCTCTGCGGCAATATCGTGGATAAAGAATCCGAAAAATATTTTTACTAACGAAATGACTTTGGATAACTTTCACAATCCACCACAATTCCAACAATCAATGAGAACATAATAATGATCCAAATTCATGTGAATGTCGCGTATTTCTGTATTTCCGTTTGAATCATTGCTTAACTAAATGGTGGTATGGGATTTACATACATCCGTACATATTTGAAAAGCATTATTTTTTGGAATTTCGGGCTATGTAGATAAAGGGAATTGTTGGCACGTGTTGGCAGAACTTCAACCAGATAAAATTGGTATCCTTTTCCGGCAGCCCTATTTATTGATCGAATTCTTGTGATTCAACATAATTTTTAATGAATCTTCAAAACAATTAATCGACTAATTTCGGATAATTCCATTCGATGATGTAGATACTTTTGGGAAGTTTCGCGGTACTTACAGTCGAGTGATGGTTCAAATTATTGAGCCGACAACTTATTGATTGGGACTCGTCGCAATATCCTTCATTTGGGCTTATTGAAGATATTTTTAACTGTGGCGCCACGGATTATGGGTTTCATGGTTTGGATTGGATTTTATTGCACCACTATCGAAGCACGATACACCTGTAAACTCGCACATGACTGAGTGCAAATATGGCTTGGATTGCATTGAATCACCTACGGGGATTGACTTCAGAAAGGTGGAGAGTCAACTGTGCGTTGGTATACGAGTCGGATTGAAGGATAACGATTCGAGCGGAACTGAAGTAATAAAAGTGCTCTGCTTCTGTGATACAAACGAACTGTACTTGGCACCAGTGTAAAGATGCAATCGAGAAACAATTGAGTTACGGAGATGTTATTTGTTTCCAAGTTCGTAGTTATTCTCTGTTTATGTGCATTGTGCAATGCCTTGCCTTTGTGAGGTTTATCGACACTGGAAAAATTTTGAGTACCAATACACAAATAGCGGTAATAAAGTTTTAATGCCACAAAAGTTCAGGCAGGTTGTATGTTTTTGAGAGCCTGAAACTTTGGTTTTAATGGGTTGTGGCATGCAGTAAACAAGTTGCTGTGAAAGTTGGGTAGGCATTGAAACTATTATTGTTTCATGGATGCAGTCAAAATAAAAATAGTTTTGAAACACCAGCGGAAGGGAAATTGTGTAGGGAATACACGGATTGAACTACGAGAGGAATAAGCTTTTCTCGATATGTGTATGAAAAATTGGTAAAGCCTTAGTTCAACATGGACTGATCAGGTTTATGTTGGTCGTTTTTATTAAAAGCATGTTGTGTTGAAAACTTCATGCATTAAGCAAATTTCATAGAAATGGCGGCATTTATTTGAAAACTGTTTCTTGACTTTGATGACACATGCTCGTATTTTTATCAAAATATGCCGCGACCATTGTGCGTAAATGCGACTGTTGTGGTCATATGGCGCCATAGCGTGTATTTGCGGTTATTATCTGGTCAGACACATTCGCAAACAAGAAAGACTTGATCATACTTTCCGTCAAAAACGTGTGCCAGTCCTTGATGCGAACAAATATCTAAGTCATCAAGCAGAAAATTAGCATAAAGCTGTCTAACATGAACTGTCAGTGTTTAGCTTGTCTTGTATTGTCAGCCTTGTATCTTGAATTCAATACTTTTTGTTGCGTTGTCACCACTTTTTATAGACCAAATAATTCGAAGTTCAAAATTCACAAACGTTTTGGAACACCCTTTACGTCAGCCATTCTTGCGTGACGTCTTATCAAGCATCACCGGGGTTTTATATTTTCCAAGCCTCGTCTGCATCACCACCTATTCTACATACACGTATGTGGAATAGTGAAATCCCGTGGGATATGATATTGTAAAAGTTAATGAGAACTGCCAACTCTTCAGCTTTTGGGAATCATATTTCTTTGATAACATTTTATCCACTTAAGTTCATAAATTGAATTCCTCCAACATCTTCACTGGTTAACCCGTCCATTTTCTCTTGGCTAATCATAATTCTCCTACGAACTCAATCCATAAAATATTGAAAACTTCCGTTGAAAATCATAAATACAAAAGATCAAAAAACCCGAAAGATATTCTGGTATTCTGGATAGTGAACAAAAAACATCCTTTAGTGCTTTTTCCTATTACTTATTAACATCCTGTAGGGAATTTGATCAATTGCCGCACAAAACCCATTAAATCCTTTTTCCAAAAGAAGTGCTGTGAATTTTAAATTTGGAAATTTACAAAAATAGTCGACCTTTTGTTAGTTCGTTGCATCTGTCTTGATATACATATTTGCCATTCTACAATAACGGAATTTAGTTTTACATTTTAGGCTATAATTCATGGTTAGCGGTGTATGAATGACTTTTAATGGAATTTATGAATTCAAATAATTTTGACCAAATTATTGTCGATTTATAACGAAGCAATAGTTAACAAGTAACATGCGACATTCCTAGTCTTTAGTTGCCATAGTTTTCTAGTCTTAACCGTCTCTGAATCAAAGAGTCCGACATTTTGAACGGTCCCGGCACCTCAGGAAAGGCTGGGCGACAGCGTGTTACAATTTATAGAAAACAAGGATTTTATGGCTCAAAAAGTAAATATCTCAAGTAGACGTAACATTCAGTTCTACACCACGACGGAGCCAGTGCTGCCAATTAGTGTGAAATATAAAGATGTCTAGAAAAAGCTTCTCAAACTTGGCCGTTTAGAGTCGGCATAAAATTGTAGGTCCCTTCACTCGTTAGAGAACAATAGGACGCACAACACGAATGGTTGCAGAGAAGCTAGTCCCTGGCCCTCTTCAGTATATTATAAGCATGTAAATTTCTATTTTATATTTCGTAAGAATTATCATTGGAAAAAATATCGACAGCACTGCTTTGAGCCGTTAAATTTGAGAAGACCTTGTTTAAGAAATTATGTAATATAGACGCCCAACTTTTTTGAGAGCGTACTCCTCATTTTCTCAAACCAAACAAACAGTGACTTTTTTTTTATAATTTGCGTGCCCTCAATGGATTGCTAATACCCTCAAGTGTCCGGGGTCAAGACACAGCTCAGGCCGAAGGTATAGAGGGAGTAAGGGAGATGAGGTACCTGTGCACATTGGTCTTAAATATTTGCGGGTTGTACTCTGTGGGGAATATTGGGCTCAGAAGAGCATTCCATATTCGTGTAGTGCGGCTGAAGAACGAATCTCTAAATTTACTTGTGCGTCTGATAGCAGGCTTGCGGATAAACTGATGAGCATTTCTGGCGAGACGAGTATTGCCGGTGAATTCATGGAGAGAAGGAATGCAGTTGGCTGGCTCACTTGAGCATCGTTTACGGACAAAGAAGTGAAGTTACGTCGATGTTCGAGCGATGTCTAATAACTCTGCGATATTGTTGTCTCCTATAAGGTTTATCGCTCGCTTTTGGATTCTATCTAGGTGCAGGGTGGACTTGGAGGCACCAGACCAGATATGAGGGTCGTACTCAAGCTTGGGGCTGATATACGCCTCATAAAGCCAAATCAGAGGGAAAACCAGCTATGAATCTTCTATAGTCTCTATAGTACTTGATTTCTGCCGTAAACAACTCCATCGAATTTAGATGTGGTGCAATATATATGCAAATTGGTGCATTGATGGGACACAGGGTGTATTTATTTCAGTTATAAAAACTAGCACGAGTTAATGAGCTGTAAAAATATCAAAGCGGAATAGTTCAGCCAACCACGGTGAAATTAGCATCAAAAGTGCTAATGACATTTAAATTCATGTTCATTCAAAAATGCGAACTACATGCCTTCGTCAAATAATCAACAAAACCGCCCATCATAGCCACAGCGTCCGTTACAGCAACCGATTATTAATTAAAAGAATCATTTAACGCCACCCCATGTATGTATCCTTTTTTGCAACCATGTGCATCAACGATTTCTGAGCTTTTTATACCCATAATTAAATCAGCATGCAAAACTAACAAACCGTAACAACATCTCAAAAATGATAAACTCAATGAAAATATACATAAATTTCATTTGACAGTTTTCACCGAAAAATATTTTGTTCGATAAACCAATTCACGGTTCATTACGTGCCGATGTGTGATAGAGTTGAGCTTATCAAATCAGACGGTTATATTCAGTTCCTGTGGTCCTTTTGAAATAATCACATAAGCTTTGTTTTTCCAAGCCGGTGATAAAAATAACGAAAGTGGACATCAGATGAAATCTAATGAATCGTGAGCAAATATAAAAGCACCTGTTGACATTGTCCGAAATGATATGAATGGATGAAGGAACACGCGAACAATAGAGACGATGTCTACATTAAATGTGAACTCACTCTGTTAGCTTTCGTTTCGAATGGATATCAATATTTTATATGATAGCTGATATGTGGAAAACGAACGTTAAATTTGATGGAGCTATGCAATTGACATAATTTGCTGTGTTTTCACGAAACATGACATTTTAACTGACAGCAAATCTTCAGTATTTATTCGCTTATGATATATGCATTTTAAAAGAGATGCAAATTGCCTCGAGTGTGGGTATAATTCGTAAAAATAGAAAAGTGATTTTTTAGTCTTTTGCCAGGACTGCTGAGTAAACACAGAGTCTGGGTGCATGATTTGCATGCCGAAACATCGCAATATTTCACATTCTCGTCTGTATCCAAATTTGTTTCGCATCCCTTTTTGTTTACGTGACAGCGTCTCTAAACATGTTTGCGATGTTAACTCCGCAATGAATGCTGAGAAGGTGTTGATTCGTCGGCATCATTCTCTCGAATTAGGTCTGTCAAGCATGTGGTACAGTGTGAACGCAAAGCATTTTTTGGTCGTTCGTCTTAACTGTACTGGTTTCAAATTGATTGGCTGTAGATTTAGATAAGATGCTGGAGAAACGGATTGAAATGAATGAAAATCTATCTATGACTCGGTTATCTTTTTTTACATTCTCCTTCGTTAAATGCCATCCTTCATTGTACATGGTTCATTCATATCAAATTGGAATCTTAAAAATGTTGGATAACAACGAGAATGCGGTTCCTTAAACCCTTTGCAGCAGATGCCCTCCTACCGGGTTAAAGGGTAAATAATCAGGGATCCAATGTCTGCTTTAGGAGATGACATCAATATCGCGTTGGTGAATGAAAATCTCATATCAAAGGCAACCAGCGACCCTTTAAACGGGGACGACGACATTAAGTCAATTTAAGTGACAAAGTAAATTGTTTTCAAAAAAGGCCAATAAAGGCCAGGTTACAATGTTTACCGAGAAAAGCCTACAGACTGTCGGTAGAATGCATTGGGACTAGATTTTTTTTTATAGCGTAATGGGAAGAAATTTTGTGTTTTGAATGGACCGCGTGTGGGCATGGTCATCGTGTCCTAGTCTCTCGTAAATTTGCTCCTTTTACTCGTCCGAGGAACATAATTTATAAGCATCATAAAGACGATGGGAGCAAATTCAAGCCACCCTATGAACAGGAAGTACTTATGATTGCGCATTCCTGCCGCAGGATTGTGGAACTTTTCTTCGTTTTTTTTCCTTCCTTTCCAAGCAGGATGGGAAGTTGAGATCATAATAAAAAAAAAGTGTATAAAAAATTGTATTGCAAAGGAGGTACGTACCTATTTACATCGACGTCCGTTGATTCCAATATCGTTCGTGCCTTATCCAAATGACCGTGTTCGACGGCAGAGAAGAGCGCTGTCAAGGATAAAATGAAATTTATAAAACCGTATGTACACATCGCAGGACATGCTTCAATATCTATGCACAAATGTCAATTGCTTTTCCTTATGATAGAAGTCTACAAGAAGATGGGTACTCTCTTATTATGTAAATGGGTTGGAATTCGAGTAACTCACTACAAATACGAGGGATATTGTTATTTTCAAAATTACTTTTACAGAAGTGTGTGCAGAGGGGGGAGGAAACAGTTTGTGTGGGTGCGTGTAAAAGAATGCTTGTATGCAGCAAGCAGAAGACATACCATGTAAGTGAATATTGATTTGTGTTAACTTATCCAATTGTGCCTGGGCGATTTTCAGTTGCTTCTTGGACATCTTGTTGGGGTGTGGTGTGTGCGTCTGTTGGTTTGATCCGCCCTTTGAGCCAGCGCCACGTAGCACAACCCGTTGGACATCGTCTTCGTCTAGATCTTGATTGTGATTTTGATTCATTGCCAAAGGATTCTGCTGGGAATAACGCGTTACAAAAAGTTTATTCGATTCATTCGTTATCCTATTTTGTCTGGATAGGGGCAGTGTCGTCTGTTTGCTCTGCTGTCCGGGTGGGTGGGGAATTAGAAATTCCATCTCTCGTTGACAGGCAGACGGATGATGTTGCAATTGGCCCGGAATTTTATTGAATAGCGGAGAGGTCTGTGTGTAGAAATCATATGCTACCTGCCTGATGTCTGCCTCTGTTTTGCTGCCAGTGAAGTCTAAATAACGCTTACTACGATGTGGACGTATCGGTGGCAGTGGAATATCACATTCATCTTGTCCTATAAATTGGTATAGTGGCGGTGCGGAAATGCGATTCTTTGCGGCAGATGATGATGATTTTTCACAGCAATTTTTCGACAGTAAGTCTGGCAGAACATGGTCTGGGTGAAGACGAAATTGAAAATTCAAAAGAAACATAAAAAGAAAACAAAACAAAAGGAAAAAAAAATAAACGTAAATGAAAATAAAAATAGGTAACGACATTTCAGTTTAATCTAGTCAATAAGTTCAGTCATCAGGTTTTATGGTGGCCTGTAATATTCTTGGAACAAAATGGGGATGGAAAACGGCTACTTTACTGCTGTGTAGTGGTGGTTGCTTTGTTTCATTGAAGAGCTACCATCGAGTCGACAACGAGGTATTGAGTGTTTGGCGTTGACACCTTGACTCAAGTGGACGTGGATAGATTGTCGTTAAGGCTCTTTCGAGGTTAAATTCAATGTCAACACAAAAAATATACATACTTCTAGTGTACTTGTTGGTTTTCGGATGATACTGCTTAGCGTTTATTGGAGGGCGTTGTCATTTTTTAAGAGTGCTTTGTAAATGCTCCCAAAGGTGAAGTAATGTTTTTGAAACACTTACATAAATGTCTCTTATTGAGACAATGGCAAAAACAATTGTGTTGTCTTCTTATAATGTCCTTTGCGGACGATGGTTTCAACGACGTCGAAAAGTTGGTCTTCAATTCCTGTCTTATTTCAACTCGCCTTTAAAACAGCAATCAGCTTTAACATAAACTTTACCTATCAAATGGCGGAGTATGGAGCGTTTTCAAAAACTAATTTTCGAGTCATCACTCACACTGCCTGAGTGCCATCATATGCAGTCACATGTGCGTTTCGAAAATCTGAAAGGGAAAACGGGCTGTTCTATGCAGTTGACTTTGCTGTCATTGCATCTTACAGCGCCTGTAGGGAGCAAAGTCAATTTCTAGTTCTAGGAACAGTTCATTGGCAGCTTGAACCGAAATGTTATGTTTTTGAGAAGGGTTAGATAAATGGTGATACATTATGTGCTACAGAAGCCAATACAATTGCAAAATAAGCAAACATTCATTAGGTATGCCTTTAACAAGTCCTATTTATTAAACTGAAGTAAGTTAGATTGGGTCGAATGGCAATAAAACAAGCAAAATACGCAACAAGAAAGTTTAAAGAAACTGTGTGTCTCTACGCTGTGACAAATATCAACGACTCCATTCAACTCGAACGATTGCAGGTCTCTATTGCACAGAGCCAATCAATTGTAATTCAAGACGTCGAATAAGTTATGCATGAGCTGTGCTCTGCCGACCGATGTTCCGTGCATCGGTCAGTGAATACTAACCACTCACCCCGAAGCAAAACATGCATTCAGAGACAACTATGCGAAAATAGAATCTCATTCGACAGAAACTCATTGCACCGACCCCATCAGTCTTAATTTTGATGGATATACTTTAGACTCTGACAATGATGTGGGTTTTCCTAATTATGCAAATAAGTGATATCGGACGTTCTCATCGGACAGTGCCACAGACGAAAAAGTAAAATTAGCTTCAGAGTTGAAGGCATAAATCTTTATTTCCGCACATTTCCCAAGAGAGGACATTTGTAATTTTGTTTGTTTGGTCAGTGACAATGACTGGGGAGCCGTTTGCCTGGGAGTATGTTTTTAAGGTCAAAGTTATGTGTGCTGGGTAGACGTTTTGGTTTGGGATTAGAAACTTTAATGGTTACTTAAAATTTGTGTTCACAGATTATTTCCCTGCAGGCTGCATGAAAGCAACATTAAATGTTAAAATATGAAATGGCGTGAAGTGAGCTTATCCTCAATTGAGAATGTGGAGAAGTGGTTTTTGGAATCAAATGCGCACAAGTTGTCATGGGAATGTCTAGACAATTCTAAAAAGACATTTGCGAAAGAGACTGCTCTTCTTTTGTTCACATAATTGATAAATACCAAATTGTCCCTCAGGAATGTTTACAAACCATTTGTGAGAAACTTCGACTCTAAGCCCGTGGGACAAGCGACAGCGTTTGAAGTGATACAGAATTGAGATGACTTAGACAACTTGGTGTGCTAGCTGGAGACATTTTAAGGCCCAGGTACACCCCAGACTGCAGTATCACACGTAAAAGAAATTCGATTCAGATAAGTAATTGCCAATATTGTCAGATAAATAAACACACTTTTTTTCAATACAATGAATAAATAATCCCTTTTGTTCGATGACCTTTTGTCATCTTTCTGCCCAATTCACAATTCCACGATCGTAGAACTTCTGATCTTTATGGCAAAAAAAGCTGAATCAAGTGCGATTTCACAGCCTCATCATCATTGAAAGCTTTACCATCCAAAGAGTTTGTCAAAAATCGAAATAAATGGTAATCTGATGGATCTAATTGAGCAAGGTCATATGGTGGATGTAACATCAATTCTCAACCAAGCTCAAATAATATTTGATATGTACCAAAGATGTACATATATGGCCGGCCTTGCGTTATCCTGGTGTAAAATTACACCTTTTCGATGTACTAATTCTGGTCGTTTTTCGTTGTTTTCTGTATTTCGTGACAAAAGAGATCCGATTTAATCATTTGATTCATTGGAAACAGTTAAAAATGCACTACACCTTTCCAATCCCACCAAGTTAGGGAAGAAAAGAAAATGCTCGTTTTTGCACTCCTTATTATTAACTGATGCCAAATTAACATATATTCACAGAAATTCGCACAATTTCCTTCTAAAGCAAAGTAAGACTGACAGCTGGCGAATTTCGGAAGGGAAAAGAATATGTCAGAAGTCAGAACCAGACAGAAGCCAATATGGCTAACGACATCTACATACGTATGTGTTAAATCGGGAATTAGTTGTCAACTTGATACTAACATACGAATAGATTCTCCAATGCTCAACTTTTGATATATTTAATCAACACATTAAATTAATGCTTCCATCATTGCACGCTTCCATCATCCTCCTGCTCTCCTAACACCGCCTTAGTACCTCGCTTAGAGACAATTACGTTGCAAAGAAAATTGTTTCACGGACGAAGAGCTCAAAATTAGTTATGTAAATTTTTCGAAAAAGAAATGTAATTACGCCAAGAATACCATAATGGGAGGAGTAAAAACAGCACGACGATAAAAGTTGATGATTCAGGAATTTTTTTTGGTAGAGCACTTGAGATGACCGGCTATATTTTAAAAACAGTTTTTATTCCGTTTCTACAAACTTCTTAAATTTGTCTTCACTTACCTTATGACTGAACTTTGACCAGAATAAATCAATAAACTTAAATAAGTAATAAAAATCAAATTAAATTCAAAAATTAAATGTAACCATCCAATGAATGAATATGCGATGATGAATTATTATTCAACCCAAAACCTGTGAACCATTCGTTAGATGACAAATTCGCCCAATCAAAGCGGTTGCAAAATCAACAAAAAAAAAATATAATAAATAAATGTAAATCCCTTCACAAAAACAGAGAATCAGTTCAGATCTCACCCTCATCCATCGGACACAAAACACATACAAATAGTAATCAAAACAAGCAATTCCCTCTTCCAAAATGCAATTAGATATAAACAAAAAAGACTCATACACAGTTCATCTCACATTATTCAAGCTTCCCGCAAGACTCTGGAGATTGGGTTAGGCAGCAAGGAGGCAAGTAGCATCAACATTAACCTGATGAAGGTGCCACATACATACATAGCTCTGGCAGCAGCTTACAAGCAATGTATTTCGAGCGAGTAAAATTTCATTAGTTCATTAAAAATGCAAAGTCATTAGGAGTCCTTGGTAAAATGGATACAAATATTTGTCTCTGGCTGGTTGCCTTTATCCATTATTACACACACACACAAAAGAGACATTGACTTGTGTACACCCAGTGGAGTGGTCGTATCTTGAGTGTAAAAGAGCGCTTCTAAATCCTTTTTAGCTCGTTCCAATTCCAAAGGCAGAAAGAAAAGGTAAAACATTCCTTTAATCATCATTAAGTAGAATTGTAACGGATCTTAGGGCAGAACTTGCTGCTCCCACACTGTCTCTGGCACGGAGTATGCTCTTATATCCTCTTAGGGATTTCAATAATGAGCTAACGACTATCCTTTAAATGGGTTAAGAAGCACACAGGCCTCCAGAATTGTTATTCATGTTTTGTAAGTTGCTTTTTTTTGTGTTAAGACCTTTGTTTTAGTTAGAATGAGTTTGTTAATAAGTATTTATAAGTTTCTTTATGGAAAATGTATTGCGTCGGCCAGTGATGACATGCTGAAGATGAGGTACTTTTTTTTTTGTTTTGTTGCCTTACCGGGGTTACACACTTTTGACGAACCAGATATATGACAAATTTGACGTATTTCCGCGATTGTTCCAAATGATTTTTGACGAAGCAGAACAACTGGTGACCGTAGACAATTGCCAATTTGAAGGTTCTTACTACTATCTGCATTACTACACCTGAAATAATGTGTATTTTTTTTTTTATTCAAATTTTCAAAATGATGATTTCAATGATTTCCAATGGAGATGGGCTTTTGTACAAATGAATATTATGACTTGGGTAAGATAATTCCAATAGTATACTGTTTCAAAAGATGTATTTTTTTGATATGAATTTTTACTAATCAAACCCCCTAAGAAGCCCTACAAAAATAGACTAAGCTTCCTAAATTGAAAATGTGCTCTCTATATCCTGAATAGTGCCCAAAAACAGTCACATAAAAAAACTGAAACCCATCACCGGAATATAGTCTAATCAAGAGAAGCAAAATCAACTCCATTTACTGCTGATTGTTGCTGCCGATTCGAATGTCAATTGTTGAATATTATAATGTGTTATCAAAATGTAACGCTCTGGTTTGGCATTCATAATGAGCTGCAGTGTAAAATTATTCATAAATGTATTTTTAATGTAGCGCATTTATAGCCCAAAATAGCCTATTAAACAGTAACTGACTTAGTAGCGCTGACAACTCGACATTCGTCTTTCCATCTCACCTAAGATGGTAGCGTTTTTCAGACGCAAATTATGAAGATTGGCGAAGTATTAACAATTTTGGCATTGGAATCAGTGTTCCTGCCTTAAAACGTGTAATTCTGTCATATCTTGAAGAGAGGAGCTAACCATTCAACTGTGACACGTCGCATGCCACAGATGTATACCAGCAAATGATATAACATGCAGAGCTTGCAAGACAAGCAATAACTCTGCCTACTCTGGCTCTGGTGGCCGTGGCGCTGGGTTCTGTGCATCGACTCCTACGCACTGGCGTCTAGGTTCGAATCCCAGTACGAACAAATAATTTGTACGGCCTCACCTCTTTCGAGTCACTGACAATGCTTAAGAATATGTATAGAAAACAGCTTCTCAAACTTGGCCATTCGGAGTCGGCATTAAACGGTAGGTCCCTTCCACTCGTGATAGAACAATAGCACGCCCAACACGATAGTGACGGAACACACTCATGCAATATTCTGACAGCATTACATGCCAAACCTTCAAGACGATCAGTCTGTAATGGATGCTCACACAGATTTCATGCAAGTATAGTGGTTGGTGTCACTACAGGGGACTGCCTCTTTGGAGAATGGGAATATCACTAACGACTTCTGCTCAAGCTCATAGAAAACGTGCAACGCATTCTCTGCTCCTGCCCAGCTACAAATATAAATTCCTGAGAGCACTTTTTCCAGAAATCAAGACAATAACTATTTTTTACTATTATATATAACATATTTTATTATTATTTATAATTTCACTTAATGAATAGAAATTGTAAAACAAATTATTCGAAATTTCCTTCATATGCTAACAGCAACGGCGAAGTGGATCTGGCTACTCATCAATGTCAGTACGCAGCACATTCATCAGAAAAAGCCACTGTCTCTTCAACGTACCATCATTTGTAGTCCAAACAAGTAAGGTCTGGACTTCCGGATAACCAGAATAGTATTGTGGTAATATGCTTAGCAACGTGCTCAAAAACATCCGTTTGGTAAACTTTCGCTTAAGTTTTAATACCTTTTTCGCAGAAATGGAGCTTGGTGACTCCAAACTGTCACACCACCCAGCCTGGTGCCCAAGTTGAACTCTCGGAATGAGTGCAGACGTATGTCGCGATGACCGAGTATAAATCCTTTCATCCTGTTTGTTGATCGACTCTTCAGTAGTGAATATTTTCTGCGAGGTCAAAACTTTTAACGCAAAACCAAATGGTAATCAAGTTTACATTTTTTTCTATCAAATTCGAATGGTTGGCCTTTAGTATTTCCAAGTATTCTGCTCATATTTTCCGAGAATGCCATGTTCCCTTTGAACAACAAAAGTCCGTTGACCGTTGAGTTAAGTAACGTGTTATGCCAAATCAAAGTAACTTTGGTCTTCATCATTCGACTGCTAGTAAAAATACGTAGGAAATTTCCCTCAAAAGAATGGCCATGTACGGACTCTTTAAAGATCAGGCATCCTTCAAATCTTAAAGTACTTTCTAATGAATATCCACAACGCTTATCACATCGCGTTATATCGGTCTATCATCCGTTTGAAATATGAATTTCATTTCAGTAATAAGCGCCATCCAATCGCATTAATTAACCGAGATAAATATTTTCAATCGTTTCCAATAGCAGTGCGCTCTTGTGTACATTCACTTTTATGCTTGTTTGTCTAGAATTATCCAATAACTCCATTAAGTTTCCCACTTTAGATTACTGGTGCGGTTTGTAATTCAGATTCCCCCTTTCATTGGTTACCACACTTTGGTGGTTCGGAAGCTTAACTCTTTACACAAGAGTTTTGATTCATTTTCAATGAAAAATCAATATATTTGTCCCGCTTCGCTGAAATGCCTACTATTATATGCCGCCTAAGGGGTTGCGGATTTTTGTTTCTTTGTAAGGTTGAGAAGGGACTCATATTCTGTTTATTTGAACTCAAGGATAAATGACATCATGGATTCGCTAACAGCTACTTATTGTCGGAAATGAAATATGAGAGCTTTAAGAAATCCACATTGACTCATAGGAAAAGTTCAAAGAAGAAAAGACCCCTTCATTACTAGGGATTATGTGGATAGATACGTACACATGAACAAAAAAAAAAAACAAACAATCATTCGGGTTTGCTTTATTTTATCTGCTGCCCACAATTTTACGGTTGATTCTATGAGGCTTTAAAGTCATTCATAGTGGCATTATCTTAAATTCGTATGGTCACAAATGCTTTGCTACTCATGAACTATCAATAAAGACCATAGTTTGTGCTTGTGGTTTAACGAAACATTTTTGAGAATAGTATGTAAGTTGTTTATTACATTGTGTCGTGTTTCGAAAGTCCGAATAACCTCCTGAACACATCAGCTCATTGTCTTCTTTTTTAATTGTGCACACGTTTATTGGAATACATTTTAAGATCGCATAAAGTACCTTTAATTCGTAGATTACACACAGAAAATCCCTTTTACGGAAAAGCAAAGTCAGCCCAATCATTCTCCTGATGAGCGAGGAAAACGAATTACGAACACTGACCTCAATCAAGGTAGATAATGTAAAATACACATGATAGCGTTTAATTGTCTATAGGGCTTCTCAATAAAGGCTCTCGATTTAAATCTTTATTATTCTCATAAATAAAGCAGTTCACAATGTACGGCCTCTGGACTAATGATAGCGGTTAGTAAACCAGTTTATGGCTATCCATTCAATTTACACTTATGTTGTTCCTACATCCAGATCATAAGAACTCGTTATGTCTGGTGTGCAAATTAATTTATGTTCCACTAAAAAATAACTCGCCATTCAGGAACTTTATTAGAAGTAATTAAAACTAAAGGGTTCTATAGGAGTCTGCTGTCGTCATTGCGTTCTGACATGAACCCACAGCGTAAAAATAGTCAGCATGAAGCATTATTTAAGAGTAAGTACTTTACTTGACACACATGTACTTGGGGAACGTGAAAAGTAGCATCCCCACACCAAATGTGGACGACGACTTCTTTTTGTATGTGATTATTTCAAGGGAATAGTGACTGTTTTGCAATATGAATGCATGTGTAGGTGTGAAGTAAGCTGATGTTGGCACGGAAGGGTTAGCTACATAACATTATTATGCCATTCTGAGGGTTGGAAATGACACGACGTTGTCTCGCTTAATCTCTCCCTCGCCGATGGATAATGGACCTTGGGTTTACCAGAAGATCATATTCATGTGTAAGTATGCACATTTTGCCATGTGCATCTACATATTTGATGTGGTTGTAGGATTGTGTGAATGTGTGGTTAACTATTATACATAGAAATGTGTATGAAATTATACTTATTTACTTAGGAGATGAAACAGATGATCTTACATATCCCATTTTGAATTATCCTCTTGCGGAAAATATATATTCATCAAACTATTAGCTGAGTTTTAAGACAGCTTTTATGCAATTTATATAAAAAGGGTGCCAAATATGTTCAAGGCCAACCAATGTTAAACACGATTAACTTCTTTATTTACACATTTTTAATTGTTTTTGTTTGCCTTTCCAGGTTATAATTGAGCACTGCTTGGTGCGGTGTTATGACCGAAAAGTTATCCCTTCTCAAAGCAGTCAGATAAACAAATTACTCACATCGAACAAAATTAAATGAATGGTCCAAATTCGTCGAGCGATCACACATTTGGCTAGTTTGGGATGAATGTATAGGTATATTACACATTTCCCATTGCTCATAAGTATCGCATATATTAAAGGCAACTCACAAAGCCCAATATAGCTTCACCTTGGTTTCAACAAAAAAGAACAACTTGAATTAGTGTTTATGAATGTAACTTTATAAGCTTTTCTAAGAAATTTCAATACTCAGAATTTAAGAGTCTCTCTTATTAGGTTTGCATTATTCATTGGCGACGGTTTTCTAGCGAACCCGAAGTGAAATTACTTTTCCGGTTTTAATTAACTAGTGAGAAGTGAACCAAGAAGTGATATATTTGAACAATTGCCAAGAATGAAATGATCAAATTAGATAAGAGATTTCTTGATAAATCAATTGCAGCTACTAAAAACTTGACTTCACATTTTCTTTCATGGTAGAAGTTGCAAATGCTTTTTCTGTCTCTAAGTCCTGACATCGTGATTTGCGTCCGTCATAACTACGAGGAAAAACTTCAGCACATCTGCACCACACCCATTATCAGTTAATACAAAAGTTTTTTTATGTAATTGCTTCGACTTGCATAGTCATTATATGGCGTGGAGTTATCCTAGTGGAGGCTTAAGTACCTACACCACGTCCGAATTCGAAACTTCATTTGAATTCTGCACAAATATGAAACGATTCAATAGTTGGAAAGCCTGCCTATGGGCATGACAGTGGCAGGGCAGTCAGGCACCCTCTGCTGACTCACCACTGAACAGCGTTCTGCTTGTTGGAATTCTTTCGAAATAAAACGATTGAAAGTTGAAATTAAATTCAAAATGTAAGACCATGTTGTAATTTTGTTGGCCACAGCAATGTCAATCGATAGAAAAAGCTTAATTTCATAGACGTTTACCGCCAAAAATGTACTCCCTCCCGACAGCCGTAGGACTATGGAGGAGGTGGAGGCTACATAGCATTCCTTAAAGTGACAAGAACCAGTGAAACCAGTGAAATCAGGGTTTGAAAAGAAATTTCCTTCTAAATCAAGGAGTTCTTGAAATTTGTTAGACTTTGGATGAATACAAGCTGCCGAAATGAGATTTCTTCGTGCTGTTGTCTGAGTTACTGGAGGGATGTGGTGAGAATCACGGCAGTACGCAAGGAACTCAATGTAGAGCAGCCGCTTCTTCGAATGGATAGGGCTATGCTTCGATGGTTTGATCAATGTCCTCATCATCACAACTTCCGAGGTTTGCCTTGAATGCGATTCCATCAGGTAGGCGACCGCTTGGCAGACCCAGAACGAGATGGTTGGACCAAGTCTAAAAACTCACAATAACGCCTTATGATTAAGAGTCAACGGTGGAGGATCGATTGGCCTGGCATTTCTCGTTTGTACATTACGCCCGCAACCCCTGTAGTGGATCATGTGTGTCAGAAGATGACGATGAGACTTTGGATGAATGGTTAAATCGTCTTCTTTTAGAGACGACTTAGTTATTCTCACATCCACCCAGACAGAACTACAGCGCGCACTCGACAGGTTTGTGGTCGTATGTGCTAATGTTGTCATGAAGATTAACCTAGACAAATCAGAGGGTTTGGTAATTTCCAGAACGCATATTCAATGCACTCTACATATATGTTAATGAAGTCTCATTGTAGCAGGCACACAAGTTCAAGTATCTCGGGGTATTTTTTACGAGTGATGGGAAGAGTAATGCTGACCTTTCCTGTTGGATTGGTCAAGCTTCGTCAATTTTGGGACTGAAAGATATGTAATCCGGAAGGCGGAACTTGGGTTCAAAGCCAAGTCACCGGTTTTCAACTCAGTTTTTATTAAAAATCTCAACTATGATTATGTAGTCGAGTTACTCCCAGTTTTTCTTCAATCAGAAATTTAGGAGACCCAACGTCGCCTCAATTTGATGCCAGTAACTGCCACCATTCATGCAACAATAGGAATTGAGAACGAGAACAAAACATTCGGAGGCCACGAAGCCGTAAATTATAGGTGAGCTTTATGTCATAAGAGCCATCCTTATTGCTATGTTTGCCCTACATCAAGAAGTATAATTAACTACTTAACAAGGATTTCAACTTAACCTTCACACCAACTTCAAAATCATTACAAACAACAAAACCTGCCTGTCGTCGACGTACGCCAGCATTTAATGAATTCATCCTCGTGTGCAAAATAAAGTAATTTGTTAAACTCCAAATTAATGGTAAGTAGCTCTTGTCTGCCTTAAGTAGTGATTTCAGGAATGTGTGTTCTTAACACATGAATAAGGTGTCTCCATGTTGTCTTGTCTGTAACGGAACATCCGCATTTAATGGAATTTCTCATAAAGTCACACAATTTTATGTATTTTCTTCAATTACCATCAACGGTTCAGAACGCCTCGCCGTCGTCTGTGTTCCAAACGATTTCATGCTAATCACGCATGAAAAAAATCGAAAGAAAACAACAGCCGACTACAACAACAGACCAGAGTTGATGCAATTAACAAGATAAACACTGTAGACAAAAATGAATTTAACTTGTTTGCAAAAGCTTTAGGCTGAGGTAGGGGACGCCATGACTGATGGTTGTGATGTGATGAATTTACCAGGCGATGGTATATCATTTAGAATCATTTAAAGGAAATCTATTGGAAACGTTGTTGGAGCTGCGAAAGGTCAAGGATCGACATAGAGATGGAATAGAATACCAAATGCGGTGTTGAAATATGTGAAATATGATAGAAATCATTCTTAAAAGTGCTTGTCAATGTCCCTTATGAATGATCACGTGCCAATTTTGAGAGCATTTTTTTTTTCAGAAAACGCTCCAGGACCTTTGGCTTTTATCCGGAGTCAGCTGTGCAATTAATTCTCCGTTTTAGGTAAGGAAAGAAGGAATCTTAAAAGTACACGTAATTTTGCTTCAACTGTGGAACGAGATTGTGTCAACGTGTCAACCCTGCGGGCAAACTGAATTTCTTTTTGCGGAAGAGTCACGAAAGTACCTTGGATTAGTATTAGAAATTCAACAGGGTTTCTTACTAAATTATTTAAGAGACCAACGACTTTTTTACGTGAGAAAAAAAATGTTGTCAAAGTGTATGACGGAAAATTAATGATGGCTTTAATGTGTGACACGTTAAAATACCCGGATATGAAGTGCTCCATTTTTTCCATCAGACGACTTTTCCACGTCAAGGCTGCTTTTTTATATGTACTTCATTTGACGAAAAGCGTAATGTTGCCTTGTTTTAACACGTACGGAAGTGCTACTTTTTGTGTGGCGCATCTGATGTGCGAGCTCTGATTGATAGGTTTTCCTCCAGATGGGACACCCCGTTGGTGGAGCTAGGCCTACGCTCTATACTCACGCAGATTTGTTTTCGGCGGGATAACACTTGACAAGAATGAGTTTCAAAATATGAACAACTCCTTTTTCGATATTGCTTTTGTCCACTGGGGGAAGGGTGGGGCTGGATAATGGAAAAGACATCAATTTTGTATCAGACTGTGAAAACAAAATTAACTCCAGTGGGACGTTGAGAAAAGAAAATATTTCTAAACCTTTTCTGCTCACTCATTGAGATTTACTGGCATCTAGAAAAGGGATTACTGAGTGTCTCTTCTCTTCACAAGGGGCCCGACCAGTTGGTCTAAGTGAGCAACGTCTCTGGGCCGCATGGGGATCTGTAAACCTACCACTTCTCAGGGGAATTTCTGCTCTTAAAGATTTCTACCTGAGTGCATTGTTTTAAGATGGATAAAATGAAATGAAGGATGAGGGTGTCAATAGCATACTCGACAGTTTGTCGGTTGCTACCTGTAATTAAGTCCATAAGGGGAAAAAACGAAACAGAAATAGCCAAAGACAAAGGTCACCTTCGAAACACTAAGAGCCCAGGGATTAATGATGGAAATAGAAATTTTCCTAGGTAACTGCCGGGAATAATGAATGACAACAATCGTTTCGTTAATGTGCAGAGGCGTAACATAAGAAATGTATTTTTGAATCTGTTTCCTGCGCAATAATGATCCACCATCACTTAAACACGCTATTGATTGGTCAACAACTGATATGCTCAGTCATACCGTCGAGTTCTCGGTAATCTATGAACGTATGCAGTACAACGTTGGCGGCGTATTCTTATCGTGATTGCAGACCCAGAATACTTAAGTGACCACCAGTTCGAGTTAGTGAATAACTCATGGTGGCATATTTAAAGAGCTGGATAGATTAAAACACGAACTTAATCATTGTAAAGAGACATGCACGAGGTTGAAACAGTACTTGAGTTTGTAAAGAATATATATGACAGTCAATTATTTCTGTACATCCATATTTTTGAAACGAATATTTCCAAATAGAAGAATGAAAATGAGAATTATTTGATACCTCACAGCGATGAGTATCTTGATTGATATAAGGTACTCCTTTATCTTGTTTGCCCCCTTTTAACGCTAACGTTCCAGAGTTACATAATAATTCGATTAACTCTGCTCTGAAGCTAACAATTCATCCAAGTTTTCACCAGCTTCACTCGAATTGGAGTAAAATGGAATGCATTTCTTATGAACTACTCATCAATCAAATAACCCTGATTGAATAGATGCACAAGAGACGTCATTTAAAGACACTGCACGAAAATGCATGCGTTTGAAGTTGATAACGAATCTCTATTGACAGACATCTTGACTTTGATCAACCGAAACTGATGTCAGAATCGAGCGAAAATTGGCTAGAGTCAAGAGTGAATATCTACTATCCACCTACACCCAAGTCCACCTCGGACAGTTTCACTACTCATACGATTATTAATTGAAATGTTCCGTAATACAACAAACGAACCATCAGCAAGAATAATTCGAGTTTTCAACGAACATTCATAACATTGGGATCATGCTAGACGGCTTTATATAAAGGGTGTTTCTTTTAGAGTCAGCACATACGGCAACAAACATATTGAACACGCACTGGAGTCCTGTTGGGAGGATGTGAGGATAACTAAGTCACGCTGACAATTTGAAACATTCATCGCCACGGCTGTACTGCAACATCCATTCCAAATAGAAAGGGTGTTTGTTTAGAGGTATATAACTTAAAATTGGAACACTATTTTAACTGGCGGCCCTTTTTTCAGCTGTCAAGTGATTTATTTTTAGTTTGGTTTAGCATTTCACTGTGAATAGACTGACGCTGAACAACGCTTCCAAATTGTGCAAATTTGTTTTGAAAATCATGATTCTGTTTGAAATACGTATCGCGCACCACGTCCATTTACGGTCAACTCACATTTGGTTGAATGGATACGTCAATAAACAAAACTGCCATATTTGGAGTGATGGTAATCCTCAAGTGTATGTTGAGACACCGTTACATCCACAAAAACTAACTGTTTGGTGTGATTTATGGGTTGGTTAAATAATTGGTCCGTACTTCTTTAAAAACTATGCTGGCCAGAACGTTACAGTCAATGGTAACCGCTATAGAGCCATGGTTACTGACTTTTTCCATCATCAATTGAACAACCATGATGTGCAGGAGGTGTGTTTTTAACAAGATGGCGCAACACGTCACACAGTTCGTGCCACAATTTATTTATTGTTGGAAACGTTTGATAAATGCATACTTTCACATTACGGGCCCGTGAATTGACTTCCAAACTCGTGCGATTTAACGCCGCTTGACTATTTTATGCGCTAGTCTACGCCGATAAGCCCGAACGATTGACCACTTGAAGGACAACATTCGCCGTGTTATTGCCGATATACTAGCACAAATGTCGGAAAAAAATCATCGAAAATTGGACCTCCAGATTAGGCTACGTTTGAGTCAGCCGTGGCGGTCATATGCCAGAAATCATATTTAAATTATAATGCCACAAGATTATCTTTTGAATAAAGTAAATTTCATGTCAATTTAAAAAAAACATTTTTGCTGCATTCCGTTTGAAAGTTCTATACCTCTAAAAAAAACACCCTTTATGCACATATTTAAAAAATGTAATAAATTCTGAAATCTGAGTTCCTAATAAGAGTTTTACAATAAAAATCTGTACAACGTACAAGCGCGTGTGTAGTTTTATTTTCTAAATATAAATAAACAATTAAGTATTACTTTATTTAACAATGTTTGCTTGCAAAGTATCTACCTAAAGAATTGGGTTTTCACCCAAAGATGACGAAGGAAGACCCGTAGTAACTGGTCAAATGAGGAGAAGAGACTGTCATTTTCAGTGAAATAAAGAAAGCTTACACATCGGCGGGGAGAAGGTTTTATTCCATTCACAATTGACGATAACAATGCTGAACAAGACAAAATAAACAACCAAAACCAAACAAAGCATCCTTTATAGAGAATCGCTGTCGCTGTAGGGAATGGTGACGTCTGGCTCCAAATCGAAATACATATTTTTGAAGCGACAAACAAATTGATTTCAAGAACTTTTTGCTCTGTCCCTAAGAAGAATTTTTTCCTCTCATTAGTCAACCGCAACAGATTGTGGCTGGTATTTACACGTGTATGGCCACAAATCATTATTTTTGAAAGTTAAAGGTTAAAGGTTAAGATAAAATCAATAAATTCAATTGATTCATCTAATGTGACGAGATATTGTATTGGTTGAATAAAAGACCATTCACACATGGCAACTAATTTATCTGGTCTCTTGGAAGTATAGGTGAAGCGGACTTTAGACACACTTTAGACAACTGCTATAGAGGGCCAACAAAACAGTATTTACAAACAACTGCTGCGCCGAGTCTATCGAGTTAATGCGACAACCAATCCATACAGTAATATGTGGCTTTTGAGCTGACTTTACTAGATGATGATGCTATAGATGTCGATGTTTGCGATACAATGGCGCCATTACGTGACATTTAGGCTTCATAAGAGGGACTTGACTGCTGAGATTTCAGATTCAACATCGCTTTGATTTACCATAAAGACCATATTACCCCGGTCTTCCAACCTTCAACCACCGATTCAAGCTCTTAAAGAACGAGCATGTCCGAATTAGCAGTCACGATATTAATTAAAAGTTGAAAGACATTCAATCAAGCGAATATTTGAAAGATACAGTAGTATGTTATTCCATTCCTAACCAATCACTCGGTCAACATTTTCACAAACAGTACATGACATAGATGAGAGACACCCAAAACCGATGCATGTACATACATAAATCCAAACGACTTATTCTTATCTGGGTCAAACAAAACAATTTGACAGACGGAGTATTTTTGACATGGATCCTGCCACCCTTTAGGTGAAACCAAATCATTTCTTTTGGGATATCCGTTCTAAAAATACACCTTAACAACTTGTAGCAAGCACTTGGATTCTTGATTTTATACCACACCAGTAGCTCCAAAAAAGTATCTTCTGTCTGACAATATCATAGACATGTCAAAGTCATTTAGGACACTTTGACAAGGTGTTATTTTTCGTTTATGAAGTTATAGGATAACACTTCCCTGGTCACAGCCATTGGGGATTGCTTCGCAAAAGGAAATGGGAAGTTATATACATATGTATACATTTAACGCACACTCCATCTTCTCTTACAGTTCTTCTTAACATAAGCAAATAGACAAAACAAAAATGAATGAAAAAATAAAACAGAAAAAGAAAATAAAAGTCTTACGTCTATTGACCGAAGACCTCCTCCGGATCGTTGCTGTTCTCATCGTCCCATATACACTGTAGTTGACGGGAGGACTTTTAAATTCTGGCATTCGCCCATTAATGCTCCTCACCGCATTCTGGTTCATTGGTCTTATAACGTCACAAGGTATTTGCAGGAGTTGACACGCTTTCCTCGGCACCGAATCCGGGATAATTGACATTAATTTCTCAATATCCTGTTTGTAGTGAACGATACCGCCACCCCCCATGACCGTGTGGTTTCGTTCAAAGAAACGCTCACTTGCTGTACGGTTTGTCCTTGTGAGGGTATTCTCATCGACATCACTACCGTCACCAGTCACTGAACTTGCTCTGAATTTGAAAGGAGACTGTTGAATTAGATTTTCGTGAAATTTGCCTTTCAATAGGCGAAATGAAGCACGAACTGAACGCGACCGCCGAACGCCACTTCTAGGATAGCCTTGAATAGGACTTAGTTTTGAATACGTACTGGTCGTATCTTTGAATGTGCGCTCCATATTTACGCGGAGTTTCGACAGGAGTGTTCTACGATAATTCTTCACCGGTTTTGTTGACTTTGAACGCATATTGAACTGATAAAACTTGCAGGATTAAGTGCAGCTGCATTCTGCCACAACACACATCGCACCGCACAAACTTATTCGAGCACCGCAGTAGACAAGCGCACACCCTTATTTCGCGTCAGCCGGCATTCAACTGATGCACGACCGACACATCTGAATTCAAAAACACCAGCTAAACATAAACTCTGATTCTGATTTCTGTGGTCCTAGGTTTTCCCACATTTTCAGTACAGTCTGCGTGTGTGGTGGTGGATGATGCGATGACTACAATTGTGAATTTCTAGAATACCGAAACAGCGACGAGGGCTGGCGGCAAAGAATAATCTTCCCCCTTGTCCATGGTATTTGATGTGTGTGCCTCAGCAGAATTTATCAGGAACAGGAATGAGAGGGGAAGGTTTCTTTTTGAGTGGTTCACTTTGCTTTTCAACCCTGATTGGAGAAACGAACACTAGGGTCGTTCACAGGGTGATAGGAAAATTGAATGTGAAATTTAAAATATTTTAAAATCGCCGCCGCAGGTATGAATCATATGACTCAGGTAAATCCGTATCAATTGGAATGGGATATTGGAAGAGTGGACAGTAAGATGGTTTGATGGCGACACCTATGAGAGGCCATTTTGAGGGACATTCTGGGAATTGATGTTGCTTGTTTTCCACTTGCTTGTGCAAATGTCGACATGAACAGGTTGCAGAGGCTTGTGGTTGACTGTACAATTTAATTTTTTTTGCAACAATTGGTGCGTGTGTACGTATTTATTTTGTGTCCATATTCTCTTCGGAGCTGGCATAAGATGTCTAATCGTGTGGAAATACAGTCCTAAGCGAGTCGTCGGCATGGAGGTGTATTTCACATAGAAGCGTCCTTAGTGTCTGTTAGCAGACAGCCCCAATGATTTAATGGCATAACAATAATTCAGTAGTGGTAGAGTTATATTACTCCATTACGTTTCAAGTTCGTTAAAACAAATTGTTTAATACAGTGTTTTACATATATAATCTTCTTAGCAAAGGAGTAGTCGAGTCTTATGGATATTTTTCGGGTAAAAACCAAGGATTCTATTTCCATTGTAACTAAAGGGTCAGCCATAATTTATGTCTCAATGGAATTAAATCTTAGGTCGTCTTAAGCAATAGAGCGAATAAGTGATACACAGATATAGAAATTACCATTCTAACCACTTCGTTCAGTTTCGATGAGTTTCGTTCCTATTCGCTTAGTAGTGAGCGATAGAAAACCGATGGTTTTCTGAATATTAAAAGCAGCCAAAGATCATTCTGCATCGGATCTCCACTAGGATGGTGCTTAATTGTCTCAAAATATAGAAAATAAAACCAGCATGAACATATCACTTCTTCTGCCATTATATGTATATTGGGTACAAATTGTACTGCCATGTCCCTCTAAATGTTCCTTTAACACATTTTCCTGTTTAGTCAGTCAATAATAGTTGTGAATCAAATAATATCAGGCGACAAGCTTAAAGAATGTTTCATACTTTAAGATAAGAAAATTAGTCATTCGATATTTTAATTGGATGAATAATAAATGTGTCGTTTGGTAGGCTTAAGAAGAGGTGCGTTATTTTCTGAATGTATCTACAACGTGTGGTGTTAAAAAGATGTAGTGCGTTCAATTTAACTGAACCATCAACTACTCTCAACCACGTGATTAATCATCATGAACGAGCATTCATATATCCATATCCATTGGGATACGTTTGGAACATCTTTCAATCTGCTGAAAGTCGTAATCCACCAACACCAGAACTGTAGCCTGCAAAAATACTATGTATTCTAAAGTCCTTAGGCAGCTAGATATATTTCAACAAATCTCAAATAAATACCCCAGAAATCACTTCACTCCCGTGATAAGAGAGCTCATATACAGTTCCACTCACATAAAACCAAAAGATAATAAAATAAAAAAAAAAATAAAAAATACATATGAGAAGCCCAGAAGCAGAACGATGATGACGAGAAAGAAAGCAAAAATCTACGGAAGTCCCACAGATAAGCCCCACACGACCCGATACGAGAGTGAAACATCGAGGCCAAAATCAAAAACACAACCGAATATGCCTAATGTCGGCTGTTATTGTTTCCTTGGAATTGTCGAATGCTATGCATAATTCATGGCAAAAATGGGTCGATTTGAAATAAATTGCGTCTGCATTTACGCCTCCCTTAAATATTTAATTCAAGAACAGGAACAATCAATAGGGGGTGTGAGCTGTGTCTTGACGATAAGGGTACGCTTTTTGCTGATGCCTTCGCGTTCGTCAGGGTACGATGGATTCATTTATCTCGATTCATGATTATTTATTATTTGTTCCCATCCAATTGAAGTGAATTGGACACAGCACTTCACTGCTCTGCAGTTCGCACATCCAGTTCCCAGACGCAGCTCGGAGGAGTTCTCTGGGTCGATCTTGTTTAATTGAATCCACTGCGGGTGTATTGAGTCAATTATTTACTTCCATTTTTATTTTCAGTTTATCTTATACATATTCTTCTTCTTTTTTTTTTCATATTTTTTGTCTCTTTTTTTATTTGTCTTTTGTTGACGTCGCGTTGTCCTGTCCAGCAATGAAAGCGAGCAAAGAGAATCGAGGACGCTGAACATTCACAGCGTTCCAATTGGAGATTTAATTGCGATTTACGGGTAATCCCAGTGAATAGGCAACTGGCACAGGTACAACGGCAGCGAAGAGGGATGTCCCCGTGGGTACCTGTTTCGTTTAATCCTCTATTGAGGGTAACAAATAGCCCAAGATGAAATGGTGAGTTGATGGCGCTGCTGAGCCATTGGGCTTTCGTCGAGTCACCCACCTTTTGTGTTGTTCTTACCGTAATTTACGATACCATGAAATAGACTTCGTTAAGAGTGTATCTCCTGCGGGCTTTGTGACGATGTGCGTCCTTGCTATTGTGTGAATGAACAATCGCTGGTATCCGAATGGAATGAACATGGTTGTATGGTTGGTTTTTCAAAATTCAGACAGGACGGAATGGCCATAATGTATTTCTCGAGTAGATTTGGGTTTGGGGAGCGCTTTGTAAAGATATTTAGGACGTTTATCTTATTTCTTGTGTGCACTTGTGGAAGGGTCTACAATCACCGTGGACTTAAATCAGATGGCGGCATTCTCTTTGGATTTTGTCGGATCACCTGACACTTTATATCATCCATAATAAAGTGACATCAAATCAAAAATGTGGGGCAGGAATTTTGGAATAATCTTTTGCAAGATTAATGATTTATGACGGTTTTATTCTAGAAAACGTTCTAAGCACTAATAGATTTTATATTTGACTTTAGCCAATTCTGCCCATTTCGAACCTTTTTGGGATATTTTCTGAGACAGGGAATCCCATGGTCTAGTGATGACAGATAGTGTGGTGATTGCTTGTTAATTTTAGGAATCAAAAGTCGTTGATGTCTGAAATTGAACCTTAACACTCGGCGTAGGGCATATACCAATCCAGGGATATCACAGACTACATGAAAGATATTTGGTTTTTGTCAATGACCTTCATAATCGTGAGGGTAGGATAGTTCTGTTACCGACACGCAAAGAAAAATAGAAGTCTACAAAGAATTCGATTTTGCTAAAATTATCGAAAAGTATCGTTCCGCAATGTCGCAAAAATTCCGTATGAACTGTATGAACGCTTCCGACTAGACGACTATAAAGAAAAACTTCGCATTATTACATGCGATGCCTATATCAGGACACCAAGAGATGGATCCAATAATGTCGCGTTACGCTGCATGCAGTAGTAAGTTAGTAATAATATTTAATTATCAGTAGAAAACAAAGCGACATAACAGACCTAAGCCGCACTAAGTTTAAGCGCCGCAAACGAAGAGAGAGCGGACGAGGAGATTCTTGGTCGCTTCGAGAGGAAAGTCCTTGTATTATCCTTGGTCCCGTATGTGCAGATGGTGTTTGAAAAAGGAGACTGAACGACGAATTGTACAGCGACATCGATCTGGTCAAACAAGTTCGAGTCTCTCTTCTCAGATGGCTAGGTCATGAAGATTGAACACCAATGCTCCGGCCCGGAAAGTCTTCGGTGCCGTACGCAGAGGGAAAGGGACCGCAATCAGCTGAATGTGGCTAGCTGAAAGCAACTAGCACAAGACTGTACTAGATGGAGAGGCATGTTAGCTGAGGCCCAGTCAAAGAAGACGAAGACAGAGAGCTAAGATGACGGCCTTTGTCTAGTACATACAGTGAAATTTGAAATTCTTATCATCAACACTAATTTTTAAAATATGCTTGTATGATGCCTGTACTAAAATGTATGTTGTAGCAGCTGTCATAGTTACTACTGACATCCAGCTGTCAAAATATTCAGTTTGCCATTTTATCATGTTTCGTTTCCCGTTTGCTGAATGTGCGGAAATTATTATTAAAAAATGAAATTCTAACTCAGTTGTAAATACGCAAAGTGAATTTCGTTGTGAGCTCGATCGTCATTATGGCTTCAGTGTGCAGGCAGTTTATCGCACCATGGGGTTATTTAAGTTTTAGCGTGAGTACACTTTTTTAAGCCTTAAGTCAAAGTCAAAAACCAAACAGAGATTGGTGCGGAATGTAGAAAACATAGCCGTCGTAGAGGCCAGTATCGAAGAAGACCCAAAAATGTCGTTGATCAACTGATTTTGACATCTGGTCATTTCGCGGTTGGTTTTAGGCCTACATTCGTGTTAGATTATGCTGACGCAAGCAATGAATCCAGACGGCCATAAAAAATGCAATGAGTTCGCTAATTGAGATCGCGATTTTGGCCAGAAAAGCCACAGCCAAAGGCTCTCTCAAGCAAGCAAACACAGTTTCCGTTATTGGAGCGAACAATCCACAAATGTTCGACCAAGCATCAGTGCATTCACAAGGATTGACTGTTTGGTGCGGTCTGTGCTATGTCATCGGCGCCGTTACCGTCAAAATTTCTTTCGATGTGTGGTAGTAGGCACTGTTGCCGTCGATGGCCTCGACAGCATCGATATATCCGAATCAACAAGATGGCGCAACATGCCATACAAGCGATGCAAATATGCTCAAAGTTGCTTTTATGACTTGTCCGCCGCGATCAGGCGACTTTTCACCACTCGACTATTCCGTGTGAGGATACGTCAAGTTCTCCATGTGTCAAGATTGCAATGCCAGTTGTTTTAATTTTGACGAAATTTCGTTGGATGTCCTGTTGAGACGACGCGCGTCTACGGCTCTCAATTCAGTGCTGCAAAGAAGAGCGCCTCAAAGGTAGTCGTTCGGAGGCGGCATGGATCAGTATGTCCAAACCAGAATCTTTCAATTTCAGGGAAGCATGTAGTTAAGACACATTCAATCAATTCAGACAATCATACTTTAACTCTTCAAGCGTCTCTACCATCAAGACACGAACAAGAAGCACAAAAAGACTCCCTCCCACCCTAAGTGTCAGCAGTGAACTACCAACTAAAACCAATCACAAGTTTCCTCTGGCCACTTGCAGCACCCTTAAGAATACATGAAACAATTACCATAAATTGACAGTTTCAAAATACATCGATTTGTAATTGAACAACAACTCCTCTCCATCCGCATATTATTCTAGCATACAATCATCAATAAACGCAAACATGTTCGACAAGTCCGATAAGAGAATACGGTAACGTTACACACCGATCAATTTACGACACAGAAATGCATTTAACCCCTTAAACCAAAGGCGACAGCACTTGCATTATTGTGCTCCTTGCCATCTGTGGTCGCATCTGAGCGGCAATCGGATCGTATACACGAATTAATTCGTCCAAATTGAATCGGAACACGTATATCTAGATAGAAATAGTGTTTAACCCAGTTCGGCCATCCCACCAAAACTGAAGAACAACAGATTGCCAGATAGCTTTAACCACATCACGTCTGTGCACAAGTTCTCGTAGTCGCGTTCTTAAAATATATATGCATTACACACACAATTGAATGAAGTTATCCGCAAGGACATCCGTCTGCCATCAGCCAGCGGGCGCATAGGGGAAGTGCCTTTGCCCCACTGATGGAAATATCAAAGTCTGCCATGGCTGCGATTCTGAAAATTCATGCATGGCCGCTCATTTACTTAACAGAATTGAAATATAATTTTTGTGGCACTTAAATATGCACAAGTGCTGGTCCCTGGTAACGTGTGCATAATGTGTGTGTGCGTAGGGCGAGTGCGTTAAGCTCTATAGTTGACAGGTTTCTTGGCGCATTAAAAGAACTTTAAGTTGATGTCGTTCCTCACGAAGAATACCCTTAAAGCGTTTTAAAGCAAGTGCTTATGTGGGGAAATACACAAAGGGACGAGATTTTAATTGCTTCTGAGTTGTACGAGTGACAAGAAAGGCTTGTGCTCACAAAGAATTTGAGTGTTAGAAGAAGTCTTGGTGGTGGAACGGAAATACGCCTTTTATGGGAAGTACGAACATAAATTGAAATTGTATTCGTGAAGAAGGCACATAAATGTCAGAACTGTGTCTGTGAACTTCCGGTCTTACCTCAACCATGTGCAATGTGAAAAGTGTGGAGAATGACTGTTTGAAGAGTCTACTCAGCGGTGGGGTGGCAGTGAAGGAATGTCACTTGAGTGCTTTCGAATAGAACTGTGATGAATCTTGGACGCCGGCAGAAGAGCCATTATACCGGATTAAGGTATCAAGTGTTGTATCTCTGGAAGCAGGCGAAGAATGAAAAGAGTCATGTTAAAGGTGTTTTGCTTCCTTTCCTGTAAAAGTATGCTTGACTCACTTGTTTCCCCCTTATTAAACAAGTTGTATGAGCAGCATGGGCCATGGATGGGTGGCTTTTAGGGGTCTTATAAGTTGAAACTTGTTTACCTTTAATGGTTGTCTACAAACAAAATCAAGTTCGCAATTTTCCTTAAAAGAAAAACACTCGGTTGTCAATATGGACATAAGCTTTAAAATGTGTTCGTTTTCTGTACAATCTCTTCCACCCAGGACAAGCGAAGAAAAACTTTCCAACACTCATCGTCCATTCGTCTGTGTTTGATTAAACATCACAAACGATTGATGTTAAGTTAAGGACCAGGAAAGAACACAAAAGCCAATCACCAGGCAGTTACTTGGCGAATCCTTGGATGAGTATCGAACTAAAAGGAACAGTAAATCATGGGAGCATTGATTTTATGCGGATGTCTGGAAAGCTTCAAGAGGTTGTTTAGAGGGTGGGGTCAAATCCCAGGGAGAGGTTCCGGAGGTGAAACGAAGCCATACGATTTTCGCGCTTTTGAAAGATTGATTTTGATTGATTAAACGCGATTAATTGACGCGAACATCGTGGAGACGATGCTCAACCGCAATCTTGAAGTTCTCATTAGCTTGACGAATGTTGTACAATATCCTTGTCGCCAGTGTTTTCATTATGCGGGGAATGATGAGGGAATATAGTTAGGGTTTTCGCAGAGGGTATTCTTCAAGGAGAGCTTTTGTGTTAGGTTAATGAGGATAAATTGGAGATTATGCTGCGAATTTAGGATAAATGAATCATACACCAGTTAAGTAAAATTAAAGTTACCTATCGGAAAGGGGAAACAGATTGTCAGAAGCAGCGAAGATGCCAGGTTAAGGACTGTTGAAACTGTTGGACGTGGTTAATCGGATCTCATTTAAATTGAGGACTAATAACAATATTCAACATGTCCACTACCCAACACTAAAGAGAAGAAACTTTTGTTTAAAGGTACGAAACGAATCAACTAATGAAAGCCAACTTATTTGCTTGAATTAGAAATGTTAAGTGAAATGCTCCGTCTCTGTGCGACGTTGCAGAGCAGTCTCCAGACCCATCATGGTATTTTCCTAGCTCTCTCCAAATGAACACAGTTCCGTGGTTGAATTTTATCCTCCAATCGGCATCAATGTGCTCAAGCAGAACTTTTTTCTACAGAATACCGAGGACACCTTCATTCGCTTTTGACATTTTCATTACCTCTGCGGTGTCGTATTCTTTTACGACTCGGAGGACCAAAATCATGCTCTACAAAACTCTTATTTTGCCAGTCCTGCTCTATGGAGCCGAAGGCTGGACGCTATGCAAAACTGCAGAGTTGATTCTTGGTACCCGTCTGCGAGGAAGGCGGTTGGAGGAGAAGACATAACCGCGAACTCTACGAGCTGTACCAGGATGTGCATGTAGTCCGGAAGGCGAAAATCCGTCGACTGCACTGGCTCGGCCACATCGAGCGCATGGACAACAATGCTCCAGCAAAGAGGGTCTTTGAATCCGAGCCTACTGGTTCGAGAAGGAGAGGAAGACCGAATCTCCGGTATAAAGACCATGTAATTGCGGATGCAAGACAGCTTGGTCTTGATGACTGGAAGCAGCATGCCCAGGACCGTCAACGATGGAAGGCAGCTATTGCTCAGGCTCGGACCCTTCATGGGTCGCCGGCCTGATAAGTAAGTAAGTACACTTAACGATTTAAGTTTCACTTAACAAGTTAGATTGGACCTACCGGTTTGGACGATTCGAAAAGTAGATCGTAAAGTCGGCTAAGTATAACTTAATCTAAGTTGAAGAAATAGTGGATCATAAGATCTTAAGTTGTACTTTAATTCGGACAGTGACATAAAATCATGGAGAAATTTGTGAATAAATATTCAACAGTATTCAGCAAAATTAGTATTGAGTTCGAATTACTTGATTTACTTGAAGATGATAAGAAATGATTTTGGCTAACCAAGGACATAACCAACAAAACATGTTATGTCCTTAATTACAACAGATAGAATCAAATTTGGAATGTCCTTTCAATAGTTACGGTTTTCCATATTCATTTGAACATTCACATGAACATAAATTTCCAAGAAAAAATTCGATTGCACCTATCAATCAACTACTTGTCACATTTGGGTTTTACGTGGGCCATTGCCAAAGAGCGTCCGTTTTAAAGCAATATAAAATTACCGAAGACAGCCATTTTCTATTGCAAATATGTACCAAGAAACATTCGAATAGCTTCGTTTCCATTCGTGATTGGCGACATCTATGGAACCCTTATTCGAACTAACATGCACCCATTAAAATAGTGAATATGACATTTTAAATCGAAGTGAACTGGGTTGCATTTAAAAAATACCGGGTCATAGTTAAGTACCATTTAAATATTTACAAGCAACGAAGAATAGGCAGAGTTGAACTTACGGGTTTAGTGGCTATGAAGTAGATTTAAGTGTAGTATCGGCTAACGGACCTACATTTAGTTGGTCATGCTCTGTAGTATCGACATGATTCTTTTCCCGTTTTTGAAAACGTTTCAAGCCTTTTGTAAACAAATTTCGACAGCACTTCTTGCATAAAGGACTGAAAGGAAACTCTTTCATTCATTCGTGCTTCGCCGCATGTTCACTCCTCCATTCACTGTCGTCTCATGTTTTTTCTTTGATTGTGGGGTACGATTATCGAACTGAAAACAACTTGATTCTCCTTAAAGAAAAAATCTACACTGTAGGATATTCCGAAATTCTCACCCACACTGAGGTTTTAGCTGAGATATAACACAAGCAGATTATCATTGCTTTGCCTATGGCTCGATTTCAATAAAAACCACATCCCATCCTACGCATTCCAAGTCTAGGTCTGTGTGTTTCGCCAGCTTTCATCTGCCAATATCGATCGCACCACATGCGGTTGGGATGGTATCTTAATTGAAAATTTCACAGATAACTGCAATACCCTCGTTTCATCCATTTGCACACTTTAGGCTGACAATTTGCTTCATAACTTTCAAATAATATTGCCAGCCAACGAATCACTGCTCTTGCATTAATTAACCAAAATGTGATTCGAACGGCATGTCACAGGGCGATGATAGCAATTTGTTAAATCAGAAATTAACCACAATCATTCAGGTGATACATTTTCATTGAAGCTGCTCTTGGAGTCAGGCACTTTTCAGATTCGCCCGAACGCATCTCGCTCAGATGGGGCTTTTAGGGACGGATTGGATAATTGATGTTTATCGCTTCATTGGAACGGGTTGATTATATTTACGTAAACATATGGAATGGTTTACCAAATCTGGATGAGTCTGTGAAAATTTACCCACGCAAGGTGTACGTAAATGTTTCCGTTGAAGTGTGTTTCACAGAACTCATCGGGTCATTCACGCGGGAAGATTGTGTAGGAGATGAAGTTGACTAATTCAAAATTGTTTAGACAAATATGTTGCTGTTGTTCGAGTTAATTAAAGAGAAATTAACATTAATCACATCAAGCTTGAAACCAGCTCCACTGAGTTCGTATCTGCAAAGCTGGCAGCATAAGGTTCAGATCGTAAAAGACCTAGAATTAAATTAGAAGATTGTGCACCGACAACTCAACTTGGGATACGAAGATGACTCAACGGTGATGAGAGAACGCTTCACATATTCCGTCCATAGCAATAAAACAAACTCCATGCGATTTGTGAACAGTTGGACGAAGGAATTTCGTGTCGAAGAGAAAATTAAAAGAATACGACCGCTTAATGGTAAATAGTTATTTAGGTGATCCATTAATCACTTGCGGCGAAAGGTTTTTGAGAAGAATCTTTAGAGAAATCACCACCTATTTACTTGTAAAGATGATTTTTCACAGATAATTGCGCTGGTGGAAGCAGGAAAGATCGGGATAATTTGCTGTAGACATAATTTGTGGGTTTAAGACAACAAAATTGATTTTTTCGTATTTTGGGTAGAATACGAGAGATCTTTTAAAAATTCCACAGGATCAGGACATGGCGCTGACAATTTGTCAATTGGTATTTGACAATCGTAAAGAGTAGTCGATAACAATTTCCAAAAAAGGATGTTGTCGACTTGAGACAGTCTTTCTCCTCTGTCGCTACGCTAGTCTACGTCGTTTATGGATACACCGGGATCAGGATTTTAATGGCATTGAAAATAAACGATTTTCTAATCTTTGTGTAATAACAACATGGACCTCTCTCTGGAGAACACGCAGTAAAATGTCTTTCGACACGGAGGCTCTATTTCGAATAGTTTGTCCAACCACATGTGATCTTTAGAAAGCACTTTGTGAAGCAAAACCATTGATCAATGTTTGCAAAATTTCCTGATCTCGCTGTAATCCCATTGGAAGATTTAGATTTTATAGTTAACTATCAGAATGCAGCAGCCACACTTAGGCCAGCCCGCTTGGCTTAGTATACTGGAATTTTGCAAGACCTAAATTCACCTTTATTTGAGAAACAAAGAATGTTTTTAGGGGCAATTTTTGTAGAAAATGATTGTGTACGGTTTTGTCGCCCTTTGCTTTTTTCAAGCAATTTTTTTGCTGGCTAGAGTCACTACTATCCGTCTTTATTCTGATATTAGCCTTATTACTGTGCCCTTTCTCTGCCCCATCGCTTGTAAGTCAAATATTGAATTTCGTAATGCAAATGGTGGCCGTAGTGTTGTGGGTCTGTGCGTCGACTCCTACCCACTTGAACCTCGGCGTCTGGTTCGAATCCCAGTACGACAAAAATAATTGTCACAGCCACGCCTCTTTGGAGTCATTAACAATGCTCAAGTATAACTGGTCTACAAAAAAACTTCCCAAACTTGGCCGTTTGGAGTCGGCACAAAACTTTACGTCCTTTGCGTTCCCTTCCACTCCTCCTTCCCGTCCAGTAGTTGATGAGAATCTAGACCATGGTCCTCTACGGGCTGTAGCGCCAGCATTATATAATTATTAATGCAAAGGGTATGAGGTTAAGATGTAGTACGTTTGGAAATCGGAAAAGTATTTCAAAAAGTCGTATGTCTCCAAATTTATTTCGGAGTCTCTCCAATGCGACAAGTGATATGATTTAAGACTGACGGTGTTGTGTACCATCACTCTGAAACTTATGCAAATATTTAAAATACTGTTTTGACATGTTGCCTTGAACTCAGCAAAACATGCTAAAAGACAAATTCCCAGTCTGTTCTCTAGTAAATGCTTATTTGGTCAGTGTTCTCTTAAATTGTATTTATATTCACGCTTGAATATTCCTCCCATGCCATAAGCATTGTTTTTCTTTTCGAATTTATCCCGGAAAAACATCGACTTGGACACATAACCAGCGCCCCGGAATGTCTGTAATATTCAAATCGATTTGCTCATTCAATTGAAAGTTGTTCTTATTCCACGATCACGAAGACTTTCTCGCAAGTGAAGAATATTACGGGCAACTTCTTCATCCAACAAGCTCGTTGTCTCATTTGTCACATTAAGCATCCAACCACCCCGACAAGAGGATTTATTTTACCAGCAATTCCACTGAGCCGGATAATCCTGTTGACAATAGAATTACCATTTTTCAATCCACTCTACTCTATTTGCAAATCTGCTGATACACAAATGTACATACATATGTTATTGCAATCAATATCGAAATCCGGACAATTTGCAATTTTAAAGCGCTCCCTGACAATCCATTAAAGAGCACATCCCCATGCACAGAAACTGGTATCGGATTCGTTCCACAAATGACTTTCAGTTGACGGGCCCCAAAAATCTGTCGCTATCTGCTGAACATGGCAATGACACCAGTGTACACATTCTCATGCGCACTTCAGTGGGCCACGCAGGGAAATTATACAATACAAGACGACACATCACCACGCAGAGCCAGACAAAGAATCAAAGGAAACGTATTACCCGCTTGAGTGTGGATTGACAGTTGTTACGGTACGGGCGCGTCTTGTGTGATTATATTCACACACGCGAGGGTGAACACACTGGAGACTCATTTTAACTTCAAGACGACAACAGTCGAACTTTCATTTCACGAAATCAGGAAATCCCCAATAAACGACATCTCCAGTCGCATTCGTGGACTATTTTATGACTTCATGATGATGAACTCTAAAAATGGTAATTCGCGGGGCGGATGAGCAATTTTCTGTTCTCTGAAGCCCTCGACCTCACACCCCTCCCCATCCCCATCCACCTCTTTCACTTTTCAGTTGGATATCGTCGCGTCGTGTGATGGATGGGCATAAGGGTACTACGTGCAATGACATCGTTAAGTCAGTCGTCGCTCAATGCTCGCGTTGGAACAAGAGTGTAAATACGATAAGTGGGGCGGACCGACAAGGATGCTTTGTTTTAGCCTTTGTCCTTGGGACCTCGGGAAATTAATTGGAAACTGAAGTAGACTCTCTAGCGGGCATGTGATAAGGCGAATCAGCGATTGATAGAAAGTGTTCACTCTTCCCATTTACAAGCGATAATTTGATTTATAGAAGGAATTACCTTGGGGGACACCAACACCGATAGAAATCTTTTTTTTTTTTTTTCTTTCATTAATACCCCGACCGGGATCAACTATTTATCAGAGTTAATTAACTTAATCGGCGATTATGCTTTTGATAAGAGCCGAGTTATCACTTTTGTGTACCGATACTTTGAGGACATTGTTGGCGTCGTTGATGGGATATTCTGCAGTTGGATGGAGGGCGGAATGAGGGTGTATGGCTTTAGTTTCAATGAGTGACAAAGGGTTTGAAAGTTGTTAGAAGAGTAAATCTCTAAAAGGGTCATGGGTAGACTGAATTAGAGGTTGACGGCGGTTGAGGATTAATGAAGAGGTCGACGCGATAGAGAGTATGCCTAACAGGTTTCACCTTGGGTGGGGACTTCTGCTTATCTCCTTCATTGATTGTGATGTTCTTAATCGTTCATAATGCTCTACATTGCATGTTCATACAAATAAAAGGGTAAGCTTTTTGGAGTAACCAGTGCACTACTAAAAATGAATAAAACGAAAAAACAACTTGACACTTTTATTTTAAGTAAACTGGTCACACAAACAGACAGTAAACTAAAATTGGCAGTTGATCAACAGGAAGAGATGATTGGGAAAGCAATTTAGTTGTTGAAAGTTATTGATTGGTCAGGAAGTCGTACATATGGTCCTAGACATACAAGCATGAAAGCATTGATTAATGGGAGTAAGAAGCAGTGAAGCAGTTCGAGTTACTTTCTGCGTGCAATTACGATGTCAATTGCCATTTTTGAGGGTGGCGAGACAGTCCAAATTGACCCTGGCCCTAGCATCTACAGCACAACTCGATTAGTGAGTGGTATTGTTCTGTTGCGAGCTGGACATACAGTTGTATCATGTGTGCCGACCGCGGTTTGAGTAGTTTTTTTTGAAGCAATCGAAAGAGGTGGAGTTGGGCACTTTTAAAGTTGGTAAATTCGGGGATTCAACCTGGCACTCCCGGCGTGGGAGTACGCCACCGCCACCACTGACGATATACTTGTATGTAGTCGCAAAGAATATTATTATCGGAACAAGTCCAAGAAGTACACTCATTGAACATAATGAAGTGAAAATATGTCGATTGAGATGAAATCGATTAAAGTAGTTACTGTTTGGTGTCAAGATGGACTTATAGGGTCTTCCATTAGAGAGTTATTGCCTGTGGATAGCGCTATAGATCTATAGAGAAAAACTGCTAATCACATAAATACGTGCTATTGATTTTTGTGGTACGTTTATACGCCGTTCTACTCAACCGAATGGCACGATACTTACACCATCGGAAAGGTAATTTCGCATAGAGGTGCAAATGTGCACAGCTTGGCAAAAATCTTGGAAAACTCAGGTACACAATTAGGTTATTTTATGAAAACAAGGAGCTTTTCAACGCGCACTCAAAGTATCGTAACTATCTACCCTTTTTTTCATATACATAGATAAGTATATCATGCCTGTTATGAATACAATTCCCACCGAACTTTTATCCTAGTTGGGAAATCCGACAGTATGAACAACTTTCAGTCAGACATCGAAGACACAATTCATAGTTCCAATAAGAAACATGCTTCGAATATAACTTGGAATTTTCCGCGGGGAAAGAAATTCCTATGGAAATTGACGACTTTTTCGGAATTTATAATAAGCATGATAATCGTCGAATTTGGACGACAGACGAGCCTAGTTATAATAATAAAATGGGTGGCGCTACAGCCCGTAGAGGGCCAGGGTGTAGCTTCTCAGCAACCATTCGTGTTGTGCATGCTATTGTTCTTTTATCACGAGTGGAAGGGACCTACAGTTTTCTGCCGACTCCGAACGGCCAAGCTTGAGATTATTTTTGTCGTACTGGGTTTCGAACCTAAACGCAGAGCTTCAAGAGCGTAGGAGTGGACGCACAGACCCACAATGCTACGGCCGCTAAAATCACTGATTCATGATTTTATTCGGGGAGTTTCCCAACATTTTGTAGAGCTCTGATTTCAGCAAGACGTCTTTAAATGCGATATGAAGCAATATGAATCATTCATTAGTTATAGAACAAGGGTGTAATTTTAAATCAATTTAGATGCTTTACTATTAACTCAGAAGTCACGTCGATGTATACTTATCGCGTTTTTACATAATCTGTACAATAAGATATCTGGTGAGTGCATAATTCGATCGGGCTTTAATCGAACGGTCTCCGGCATCAACAGACATCTCAAAATTTGCGAAATCACTTTTGTCACGCAATAGAGCGATGATACACCAGCTGTGTCACATGTTGCGCTGTTCTGGCGTCTGTCATACATAAGTTCATTGTTCGGTCAGCATTGTTCGGTAATGCAACAGAAACGGTCATCTACGTATCCAGATAATTGGATTTGAGACTCTATTCATTCGTTGGATGACACTAAAACACGTGATTGTCTTGGGTATAGGTTCTACAGCAGAATGAACTCATGCGAATCATTATCCCCAGCACCAGGCCACTTGATGGATGCAGTGCTTCTGACAAATTCTTTTTGAATAAAATGTTTAATGATTGTCACGAGTTGATCTAAAATGGGATCCAATGTGATTCATATTAAGTTTAGTCACTAGCCTGACTAGAAGAGGCGATATTTACACATGACTTTGCAATGCGAACTTTTGAAAAGTTTTTGCAATAGTTTCATAGCATTTGTAATGAAATTTAACTTCTGACTCATGCTGTGTTAGTGTGTATTGATCGAAATTGGATAACTTACTAGTGTTTACCTAACAAACAAAGTCGCCATGAAGATAGTTGAACAATGACTTGGAAGTTCGTGAGAATTTGGTGTTTTTAACAGTCACCCTAAGTCGCAGTTTCCAATTCCAGTGCTGTCAATACTTCACTACCTATAGTTAGTAGTTGCACCAACCTAATTGGTGCCCGTTCAACGGAAGCAGCAATCAAATCTAAATTTTAAGCGTGTATATGGTAATATTGACGAGCTAGATATATGAAAGCTGTGGTGGATACGAACCGTCATTTACACATACCAGATCGCAAATCTAAAAGCTCTCGTGTTGTCCTTAGATTAATAGGCCGGATGTTTCCACTTGCAATTCAAAACACATCTCAATGCATTTGCACTGACACCTAAAACCCCGAATCACGGATGGAAAACAAATTGTTAGTTGTACATTATCACTTGATAGTTCCACAAAAGGCACACCACTTCTGAACTGCATGCAAATACTGAGAATTCCTTCCACGTTAGCCACGCTCACTTCATAAGCATCTAATGACAAGACTGAAATGATCGACAATGCACACTGCAATTGGTGACAACCTTATTTAAGAGATAAGTGCACCATTGACTGGTAGTTTTCTTCTTTTTTTTTTTTAGTTCTGTGTCATCTGGACGCAGAGCGTCATCGGCACCGAAACAAGTGTTCATTTGGAATATGATGCCATGTTCTTCAAAGTGAGATCAAATTGTGCGAACACACAATGAGATACGTTGGGATATGAAAGAGAAACCGAAACGATAATTGCAGTGCATTATTTTCTAACGTGTACACATATGAATGCGTCAATTTCAGATGTTTTCACACATATCTAGTTTCAGAGAGTATCGTATTCTTTCGATGACAGAGCTAATACAGAGATGAAGTGATTTCACGAAAGTTGTTAAAAGATAAAAGAAGCCACCTCTTGAACGTAGTAGGTTTGTGCGACGATACCTGCGCTGGGTGTCTGGGTTCAATTCGCGGTTTCAACAAGCCAACGTACAATGCCCCGAGAGTACAAATGTCTTGAAAAATTCTGAAAGTTGATGGTTTAAAGTCGGCATAAAACTATAGGTCATTTCCACTTCTGAGACAAAGCACGTAAAGCGCAAGTGGTTGCTGGAGAAGCTAGGCCGAGGAGCATTAGAAATATAATTAAAGGAATCACATTGTCTTAGAAAGGAAGATTCTCGGCGTAACCACTGTCAACTACATAGTTATCTCATTCCGAATGACCACATAAGTCATAGATACCCCCCGTCTGAAGCTAAGCTCATAGCTGATTAACTAAGTCAGTCATACTCTCAATTCCCATTAAATTTCCACCAAAACTTTTCAACATTCAAGTGATCCGACATTGAGCGTGCAGCGGAATAGAGAAATTAACGATAATAAGCGTTAGCTTATAGATCAAAGATCAAAAGCTTAATTAATTCCATTAGTCAGTTTGCGGTTGACCCAACTTGCGGCAAAGAAAATTTAACATCAATAATTGTAAAAATAATTTAACGCGCACCGATGAATTCACAAGAATATTTTTGTGCACAGATCGCATTCGTAGCAAAGTACACATGGGCGGTCGTTTGATGTGCTTAGGAGGCGGTGGGAAGGACCCGTAGACAACATTGTGGTTCAGCATGTTACCAGATAATTGTGCGGACGCCACCAATTCCAATTCCAATGTCCACTAGAAAGTCATTCAATTCCCTTTTATTCACAGGATTCGCACACAAAAAGGCAATTCAACTTGTAATGAGTTTTATATCACCATCATTTGATTGCATCATAAGAATTGTTTGCCATTATCCTTGTACTAAAGTCCTTATGGTATTTATTGAAATAATAAAAACCTTTTCACTTGCCTTTGCATTCTTCGGAGGGAACATCCGAGGGATTATGTGAATGTAACAGCTTGTAAATGCGCATATCAGACATTCCAAGTCATATTGTCAACAGTACGAACGGGGTGAGACGCTAAATTCTTGGAGATGGATGGAAGCGTGGTTGGCTGACGAATGATGGAAGAAGTTTGCTTGGGATGTATACTGACATTTAATTATTCATTCGATTCATTCTTTGACTCTGTTTATTTGCACTGTTATTGGCTGTAGATGGCTTGGAAACGCATATTGGATAAAGAACGTCCAAGAAACGATTTTCTAGGATACACAAGTGATTGAGAAAGTCGTGCTGTTTACATACGTGAGTCTTTTTGATAAATTACCAATACAAAGGTATCCCCAAAACCAACTTCAAACCCTTCACGTACGATGAACAGGTTATGTATACAGTACATCACATTCCATTCCTATTTCCATATCAAATCTTCACGTGCTGTGCATCAACCAAATAACAGTGCCAAAGGGCCACTTGTGAAGGATGTCTTCCTTCGGGAAAAAAAAAGGATAAGAACGTGCGGATTCCTTCATTTTCTCACGTAAACAAAATTAAATGTCCCTTTTCACGTTACAAACGACTGACACGTGCCCATTTTTAAAAGTAGGATGCCTACTGCCGAACTTCGTGTGTCTACCATCGCCATAGGAACTGAGAAGAAAATCTCTGACAGAGAAGTATAAAGTATCTCGACCAACGAATTCAAGTTCAGGGCTTAAGTTATTCCTAACCTGGTATAACATCTTCAACTGCTCTTACAGCTTCACCACTAACAGGCAACGGAACTATGAACACACCAGTTACACCTAAGCGTCTTAAATGTTTTGATAATTTCCCAAGAGGCACTCCAAGGTTAGGATTCGACGCTGAACTCAGCACTTGGAAACGCTGCTGATCATGACTCACAAATTTATGTATCCGTCTCAGGCGTAGATATCATCTTGAAATTCGTGTTTCCGCAATCGGCCGACGGCGATAGAAATTATATTCGTTTTTTTTTTTCAAATAGGCATTACCCACCCCATTGAGACCGGACAATCACCCACGAAGCGGGGACGGAAGCCGATGTTCCCCAAGACGATACTCCAGCAACGAAAAGTAAAAATAACAATTTTCTGAAATTCCTTTTATCGCTTCCCCGAACTGGAGATAAGGTTGTGTTAAGTTAATTACATAAAAAAGAAGAATAACACAACTGGAGTGGATAACGGTGGTGGATGGAGGTGTTCAATTGCGTGAACTTAAACTGCGCTTCGGATCGGCTCTTTAATCGCACAAGCACCTTAATTAGTTTGATTTAGTGTATGTGGGTATGTGAGTGGGGTCATGCACTAGGTGATTGTATCTTTTCTCAGCTACCGCCGTGATTTTAATCGATTTCTATATCTTTCGGGTATCCAGATGCCGTAGTCAACTGAACAGGAATAGCACGCGTCCATGTGTACATTGTGGAATGTAACACACGCATCTGTGTCCATAGAGATACAGTTGGTGGTGTTAATGTTTTTACGCTGATTACTGTTGGGAAATGTGACATGCATGAAACGTGTGTGGGCTCTAGCGGATACCTTGGTGGACATAAGATCCTTGAGTTATGATTTGCAGAATTCTCGAGAATGTATTCAACTCCATGCGGTCAGTTATGGCATGGTACGAGAATACGTCCCTGAGTTGTTTGCTGTTTTTATTCTGGTCAATATTCAGGCTTGGATTGTCAGAATCTAATTTGTTAAATAAACGTAATGCCATTGGAATATCACTCTTTATGTATTTTTTATAGTAATTTCAACATAAAGCTGATGATCGCTTAAGAATGTAAGTGTTTGTTTTATGAAAATGGAAAACAATTTAAGTATCGAGGTATCACTTAATCTTGAACATCTCAGGAATCGATGAAGGATGTCCAAAAACTTCAGCCACTGATGATAACATCGTTCAAGTCCGCTAAATGGGGCTTCATTTGATGGTTATCTACATCGAATTAAGGTGAGTGATAGAGGGAGTTAGGAATGTGTCATATTTTGAATCAAGATTATGACGTGGGGAAGGAGATCCGCGCCTTACGTACATCGTTATATCTGAAAGGCTGTAATGATGAAAATTAAAAGCACAGAGTCCACTGCGTTAAGATGCTAAGAAAGTATAATAGGTAAGGAACTTCTAATCAGTACCATACCACGGCGTTAACATAAGATTGGTCACACATTAAGAAAGTCGGACTGTGGACGCAAATGTCTGGGAGCTCTGACGCAAGCAAATTTACGCAGAACAGTGGAAAATGAAGCCCGATAGTTGGGTAATAGTACATCCGCATCTAAGTCTAACATTTCGACTAGTTGCAACATTTCAGCTCAAATGTTCAGCAGTTTCTCATACATTTCGAATTGTTGGATTATAGCGAAATGTTCTCGCTGCATTTGCAAGTTTGTCAAATGGAACACACCTCTTTCCAAATTCAGCACCTAATTGAATGACTTTTCAGCCAGCTGACATAAGCAAAAAAACAGCAGTCAACAAAACAATCATTCATTTCAAGTGATAATCCCAATAAGAATGGACATATCAGTAATCAATTCAGGCACTAGATGTCATTTGAAATGTTGAAGTTCCAGTGGGAATGCAAAATTGGATTTCGAAATTTCTTTCCCGAAATGTTGAATTTCGGTGCGATGTAAACGTACTTTAAGAAATGAACTGGACCATATTTCGAAAAGATTTATTTTGAAGAGGACGCCGACGGCTGATATGATCGAATAATTTTCACTCTACACTCGTTTGCATAACTATCTTTGATTTCAGTCATTGAATTACACTTTAGATGAACATTAAATCAGTTTAACAGTATGTAATTTGATTGAGTTTTGTTACTGATTTTTAGATGCACTACCCATTGCAACTTATTGAACTCAATTCTCGCCTCCTCCAGAGACGAATGGCAGCTTGCTATCTCGTGTTAAACGCCAGTGTGATACTCAAGGATTCACATTCCAATCACCAATCAATAAGCATATCTTTTCTTCACTTGACGTTATCCTCCAGGCATAAGCTATGGCTTACAAGCTTCTTCAGATGGGATTAAATAGTTCCATGACATATGCTTAGCGCCATCACTTCATATTTACACTTTTTCTCTGGCGCCAAACGACATTTTTACCTGTCACGTCCTTCCTTGGTCCATCTTACATATTTGTGTAGCATTAATAATGTTACCTACTTTTGTCTATATCTCCGCACATTTTTCTTAAGAATGGTGTAATGGGATATCGTCTCGTAGTTTGAAACAAAACATGTACATAATAAAATAGAAAATTTATAGGAGTCTGTCCATTCTGACGGTGGCCTCCGAGTAATAAAGAAGTGTTTTGTTTGAATGTGGAGATTTTTGCCAGTAAATTTGTGGATCAGTTTCAGGCCAATGAACACCTGAGTTGATTCCTCCGTAGTTTGGGTGCCGTCAGGGTATCCACCATTTCGTTGCCCTGCATATATATATGTACGTCTTAAATTCAATGATGTGTTGATCAGATCACCGCTTGAATCTTGTTGAAAAACTCACACAATGTGTTTTGTTTTCTTTAATTGCATGTACCTACAACACAGTCATCTTCAACCTTCAGTATATGATATAACGGTACTTTATGGCTTTTGATTAACTAATCAACTGAGTTGAACTATTAAGAAGGACACAGAGCATGGAATAAAGCCAAGTCAAAAGATCAGAGATTCGACGTGCAAAGTAAAGACCTTTGCTATCACACACAACCGTTTCATAATCATATTTAAATGAATCACTGTGAATAAGCAGTTCACATGTCAACGTCGACGGTGGTTTATGAAATTATGTCATCACTCGTTAGCACCTTGAGCACACATATTATACGTAGAATTCATTTCACAACGTTTCCACACAATTAGCAAGCAATCAGCCATCCTTTCCTGATTATCCAGATTTAATTTCACCACAAAATTCATATACGAACCTAGGGTGCAATAAATTATGTTTATTCGCATTTGACATGATTTCACTTTCGGCAGCGCCATTCCAGGGCGATGCCAAAAGAAAACAAAACGAAAACAAAAGGCTTGTAACGCGTGGAGCTCAATCCGCAAGCCCCCACAGTGAGAGTTAAATATCTAATGGTGCTAGCGCCGTAGAAGGAGCGATATAATGCCGAAATTGTGTGCCCTATTCGGCTTTACACAAATAATGTTCACCAATTAATGGTCTATCGCTAATAAAAGAAACATTTAGAGACAAATTCACGGAACGTGAAAACTCCGTGCTAATGGTTTTATTCTTACAGTCTTGGCAGGAAATGCACGACAGTTGATTGCTGTTAAGAAATTATTAAATTACCAAGGGTTCGAAGGGATTTACAACAGGATTTCGCGTTTATTAAGGTCGAACAACTTTGCACCTAATTCAATTCTGTAATACGAGTCGACTGCTAGAAATTATATGAGGAAAGCCAAATCGATAATCAAGTTGTTTGCTGGAAGTGGAAGTTGGGAAAAACGTTTCGGAGGTAAAAGTGAACAGGAAATAGTACAGACATACGTGTTCATCATACTTTCGGAAACAAAAGGACTCCTCTTGGCAATCATCTCCATGGCTTTCACAAGAATAAACTCGTATTTATGAATATACATTTTTTATTGCGGTCTTCTTCACAGTTGTCATTTTCAATTCTCTAGGAAAATAAATGGGTTTACGTTTCCTGTATGCGGAAAATTGGTCCAAGGTAAGGAGATAGGGTTCTTAGCTCGGTTATACATAGTTTTTTGTTCATCGTATGCGCACCGCCATAAAACGTGGGTGCCTCTGCTTCGATCTATACGAACTATACGGTTTTATATATAAATTAGCCGATGCTGCTGTGTCAATGTTTGACAGAATGACAAAAAATAATTGACGATCAAACACACAACTCAGGAAACAATTACAACCAGGGATTAAAATAAATTTGCGCATTGTCGTGTAAATCGTGTAACTTGAAAAGGGTATCACCACGATTCTCTATTGATTTAAAATATCACAATCTGTTGAATGGACCGTACTGTCAAGGTAATTATTGAGAATTCACGTTCATCAACAATATATTCAGAGTATTTGCTGTATTGCTGTTGTCTACTTGCAATCGAACGTTTCCTTGCACTGTATTGGAAATTTGCCAGTTCGCCGTACGTACAACTTACACACTATGCTCAACATAACAGTTTCACATTTTCAAAGTTTACACAGTAGTTTTTAAAAAACAATCACTTGCGCCCAACAAAGTTAATGTATTCACATTTATGAGAGTCAAGCAGTGCGCCTCAGTGTCTGCCATGCACAGGCACATGCTAGTAAACAACGAACCGTGACAAAACAAAACATTGTCAATTGCATTACACACGAGAGTAAACTCGAGAAACTGGAAATTCACGCTTGACATTACCGACTAAAATGATATAGGAGAGTGGTTCATCCATGCTTTCGTGATAAATTCACCATACTCGGTTCTATTGTAGTCTGTTTAACCAACCGATTTTACGGCCAGAACTCCACTTAAGTTTTAAGCACATGAGCGTTTACAAAAGTTTTCCTCGAAAACACTCGATTATTTAGGGGATTCCTCACAGGCCATTTACCGGGGCATCTGCAAAGAATGTGTTCATCCCGAGGGAAATGTGCATGGGAAACACATGAGTGTCAACCTATACGACACACACGTATTTTGTTGTATAAAATATTTATCCTTTGTCATGTGGAATAATAATTTTTTTCTTTTTTTTCCATGGGATCGGATGTCAGTTTTTCGTTGATGTAAAGGATATCCCTAAAGAGTTGGAGACCCAACTGACGACAGTCCTAAATCGGATAATTTTGCTCTTTCTTCTTTTTGTTTGAACAGGTATCAAGTAAGCCAGACATATTCGGGGAGTGACTAACACCCTTTCTCCGTCTCTTTTTTTTCCGGGGGTTTATCCTAATGAAGTTAACCTCAAGTTTTATTTGTTTGGGTTTCTATGGAAATTTGCGGCTTAAAACAACTTGTTTAGCGACATCGAAATCCTACTCTATACCTAATCCCTATTTAGCTAATTACACAAAACAACGTGTAGGTACTTACAAAAACCAAATGAGCCCTTAAACAAAAAAGGAAAAAGAGAAACCCTTTTGAGAGCAACAAAAATAAACTCGCATCTAAATAAAATACGATCCAAGGCGAAACAGAAAACTTTTTTCATTTGAAACAATCTTTGAGAGCACGAATTGAATTGGTAATCCAATATTCTACCGCCTTTTGATGCCAAACCTACACAATACTTCTACGTGTTTATCTACATTTACTCATGACTGATGTTCACGACTTCTACACTGCGATTTCGAAAAAAAAAAGAAAAGAAACTTTTTTTATTCGAAAAGATAAAATAAAATGAAATGAAAACAAAAAAAAATTGAAATAAATGTTTTTAAATTCAGTTAGAGACTCGTTGGATTACCTTTTCATCTTTAGCCCTTCAAATGTACTGACACTTGTGTGGTATAGTGAAGAACAGGAGAACGAAGTTATCCAAAGCAATGCACTCTCCCTTCCGATGTGAATATGTAGAGAACAAATTATCTGAAGGATTGTTTTGTTGTTTAGGTGTTAATCCATGCAAAACCATATGAAATCGGAAAGTTCCTGAGAACTGTTCATGGATTTACTTTCGTTGACTTTAATAGATACACAATTCCAATGAACGAGCGGTTACAACAAAAGCGAAACAACACGGAAAAAATCGAAAACAAAATGAAAACATCGCAATTCCCGTTTACACTCGTTGCAATACTCTCGCGCGAGTTATACAGAGACAGAATTCTTAGCACAAATGGAGCTGTGAAAACAAATGAAATAGAGGTCAACACACACGTGAAGTTAGCTGGCTGCAAAATCCAACAAACTGGTTATGTACAGATACTTTCTTATCTGACAGGTAACATAGCACACACTACAGCACAAGAGAGCACCACAGCAGGTAAAAAATTACACACGCACACACATTCACACCACAAACGTGGATACGAAAAACTCTAGCAAGTTATTGTTGCTGCTACTGCTGCTACCAGTTGAGGTGTATCGTGTATTTGAGAATTTTCGTATTTTCGACGCGCACACAAAGCGAAAGCGAACGAACCAAAACGAGATGGATCACCTTGCGGATTGGAAATACACTGAATTTCCTACCATTCAGAGGATGTACCAATTAGAAATTGAAATTTTCTTAATTTTCACTTGTTTCTTGTTGATGCAAAATACGCATGTATACATAATTGAACTATTCAAATTGTAGCAGAAACGAAAGGGACTATAAACGAACACCGTCTCAGATACCCATCCGCGATCACCGACAGCTCTGTCACACTGTCGCACTGTCTACTGTCTTCGATGGCAGATAGTGCGAGCGTGTGTAAGAAAGAAGATGAACGTCAATACAAAGACGCGCTCGCTCACCTACACTAGCTTGATGTATCTACAACCAAACAGGAAACACCACAGCTAAGCCCAGCTTGATCGGAGAAACGATGGATGTGTAGTTTCGTTTATTTTTTTTATTCATATCTCTTTTTTTAAATTTTTTTCTCCTTCACTTTGTGTCTCAAAGAATGCGTGTAATGGAGTGCATTACTTAATTGTTGCATTATCAAACCGGAGAGTTACTCGTACCGTCTGTCCCTGTCGTTATTTTCTGTCTCCGCTCGGGCTTCGGGACTGAGAATAAGAAATATTTTTAAGTGGAATTATGTATCTATGTGCGACTCTCGTCATTTGACTGCAGCACAATTGAATTACCCGTAATTTAAGTGGAGAATTCAAGTGAATCGAGACGCTAGCGCGTTGCCTTGGTGAATACAAATTTTGCTTTGGGTTTTAATTTCGATGGGAAATTGTGGAGATTTCTCGGAATCACCTGTACCCTGGGTTACATACAATCGGGGTGATGTTTGGCATTTCATTTACAGGCATTGTTAGGTGTTGAAGGCACGCAGTGCGAACAGAAATTTGCTTTTCATTCCATTAATGCGACATAATCTATGGAATTTAATAATGCAGATAGTTATGAGTCTCTTGTTTAAGTGGTCTTCCAAATGAATGGAAACTTAAGTGAATGCAGCTTAAAATCGATCTGTAATTGAATTCCACAGTGTTCCTGCTCCTGAGCAGGAGGAACTTAAATAATTGCACAGTAAGCTCTTTCAATAAAACGATCGCACCTAATTTATTCCAAAGGTTGTACATAGTTGCAGTATCTCAGTCAATGGTATAGATGTCAAACAGCATCAGCACGCAAGTTAATGCAATTCATTGATAAGCATCTTCTGAGATACTTTAGATTGCATACGGCTATAAAACAAATTGTTTGAAAAACCATCCTGTAACCTACGTAGCATCGTATGGATAAACAGAAGTTAGCCTTGCATAGCCAACAAAACCAAAACAGATACACAGTATGTGCACTGTGTACCGTTTTATGAAGAGGGCACAGGACTTAGAATGTCATTTGTAATTGATAAGGACTGTGTACGGAGAAGTTCATACGCTCTAAGCATAATCAGTAATTCGTGAGAAATGACGAGCAGGAAATATTGATTTGTGTGTCCAAAATCAAACCATGTGCTTTTAGAATAAACTTCGTTGCAGCGTCCATAGCAATAATTAAAAAGACGTATAATAGAGCCTTTATTTTTATTTAGTGCAAAATTAATAAATAATGCAAGAATCGGATCAACGGTCACCGGGTACTGTTAATTAAGAAAATTGTAGGTATAGGCGCCTGCCAGATGTTTAAACTATTTTATTCATTCACTTGCCTCAAAGGCAGACCACATAAATGCCAAAAAATAGTAATATTTGGTGTAAACCTTATCGACATTGCGAGTAATGCATGCGAAGTCAATCTGAATATTAATTGCCACTTCAAACTACAGTAAAGGCCATATAATTGGAAATTTTTCAAAAAAAAAATTCTAAAATATAAATTGAATTAAATTCGTTTATTCGGCCTGAACATTTGGAATTAACGAGTTTTACTGATTATCAATTCAATTTTTCAGTTCAAGTAAATTTGTCGTTTTTGATGACGGAAATTTCACAACGGAAGAGTCGGCCCTTCCACAGGCTCGGAGTCAAAGACTTACTCCATATTCGGTCAATGGACATAAGGTTAGTCTAAGCACAGAACAAGTGATGACTTGATCATTCCGCAACCATTCGCAATTAAGGCAACTAACTAATGGAAGTATTTCCTTGAAAAATTTAAGATTGACATGAACTCCATTGTAAAGAAAACAAACAGCGTTGCATACGGTACAGAGCTACCTCGGTAATTGCTCAGCTCCTGAAGGATCCTACACATGAGTCCATAATATATTATTTTATAAATATACTTTGGAGGTTACCACCTCCGGGGACAGCCACAAATACTCCGAATTGAGTAGTCACAACAATCCCTATCGTAATCTGAGTGGGTCACGAGTTGTGTTAAATATCTAACCAAAATTCTCATTAATTCCTAGAAAGTTAGGAGTATGAATAATTAAAAATAGGCTGGAGAAGCTAAATATATCTAAAGGCAATCAAAGGTGGTGGCCCGTGGCATTGTGGGTATGTGCGTCGACTCCTACGCATTTGGACCTACCTATCTAGGTTCGATTCCTGGTACTACAAGAAATACTATTCACGGCCCCATCTCTTTCGAGTCCACTGACCCACATTGTTGCTGAGAAGCTAGGGCCTGGCACTCTACGGACTGTAGCGCCGCCCACATTAATATTACTATTATACATATATATATCAAAGGTTCAAATAAAGGGTGATTTTTTAAAAGCTATAGGAAAGATTTTAAAAACAAAACACATAAAATTCAGAAAAATGCATGAAATCTTTATTTGAATCGATAGTAAGGTCCATATAATTTAATGTTTGAAGATTATTTCATGCAAATGTTGACCTTGACTGCGCCTCAAATGGTCCATCCGCTTAGTCCAATTTTGGCATACTCTTTCCAACATTTCGGCCGGTATCTCACGAATAAATGCTTCAATGTTGTCTTCCAATGCGTCAATTGAAGCGGGCTTGTCTGTATAGACATGAGCTTTAACATAGCCCCACAAAAAATATTCTAAAGGCGTTAAATCGCACGATCTAGGCGGCCAATTGACCGGTTCCGAACGTGAAATAAAATGCTCACCGAACTCGCCCGTCAATAAGTCCATTGTTGCGCGTGCTGTGTGGCATGTGGCACCGTCTTGTTGAAACCACATGCAAAAAAAAGTTGGAATCATCTCACGGTAGCGCTCACCATTCACAGTTACGATTCGCATCATCTTTGAAGAAGTACGGTTCAATGATGCCACCAGCCCATAAACCGCACCAAACTGTGACTTTTTCTGGATGCATTGGTAGCTCTTGCAATGCTTCTGGCTGATATTCACTCCAAATGCGACAATTCTGCTTATTTACGTACCCATTGAGCCAAAAATGAGCTGACCATAAAATGGAACAAGCGCGCGATGAACTTTCTTAACAGAGCACGCATTTTGATAATAAAATTCAATAATTTGCAAGCGTTGTTCGTTTGTAAGACGATTCATGGTTAAATTGTAGACCAAACTGAAGATGTTTGACAGTGAAACAAAACACGAAACGTGCGTCAGCTGTTTAAACTAGTGTTGCCAAAAAGATAATAGCTAAAAAATCACCCTTTATTAGGAATTGGAAGATGGCTCAGCTTCCATAATGTCAAAAAATGTCTAACGTTAAATGCCCAACTAAGAGCAGTAAATTTAAAATTGATTCAGCTACTAAAGATTATTACGAATATACCTCAATACGCCGCGCCCTTGCCAATTTTATTGGATATCCGTCTAAGGTAAATTATTCATAAATATATGTACGTAAATATTTCATAAATAACTCCCAGCAAAAATATTTACTCATGATCGACTTTTGATTTCAATTTGATTAAATTTGAATAACAACAAAATGTTGCTTCTGAATGAAACCTTATTTGTATGCGTGAATGGCTAATTTCCTTTTGATTTTGTTGGCGAGGATTTCAATCAATTGAGTTCCTTAAAATGCTTCATGGTTATATTTGAGTTTTTTTTTTCTTAAATAAAAATGTGTGCGTATATCTAAAAATGTTAATCTTCTTGAATGAAAGTTAAATCATTCGAATTTGCTTAGTAAAAGTGTATGCAAACGTGGGATGGTGAACGGAAACGTGTCTGATTCTACGGAAATTACATTTTTAATTGGTAACAAACGCCTAGAGTTACCAATCTAAAGCTGGAAGTATAATAATTTTAATTTAAATAAAATTCACGATGATTTTGACAGGTATGGAAGGCAACATCTTCGTGGATTACATTTTAGATTAGGGTTATTGAAATAGTATTTATTAGCAATTCTCACTAACCAACGATCAATTGAAATGAAGCTTCATGTTCACTGTTAAGCTTTGAGAGGAAGAAACTAGAAGACGAGGCAAATATTACAGCAAACTGTGAAGAAGTAAAACAACAATAGTTGCAGATTCAAGTTGGACATTTTTATGAATTTTGCGTTGGCATTCAAATTCAGATCCAGATATTTATTATTTTCTTTCGTCAAGCAGTAGTGTATGCAGATACCATCGTCATTCCATTGCGAATTCCCAATTTTATTGAGGTAATCAATGTTCTTCACAAACGCTGCTTAAACTTTTATACACACATTCCCAGGCATACTCGTTTCTACACAGATGGTATTGTTGATATCCAGTGACTTTGTGAAAACACGTCTAACTCAGAAAAGATCTTTATGTAAGTTCCAGCTGCATCTTGATAGATTTGCATTTAAAGCATTAAAATAGAAAGTTGAAGCGATGAATTTTATGACGAGTATTTTTATACACGATTTGAAGAAAAGTACTCTAATGAATAGGCAAAGACTTTCACACTAGCAAATAGTTTAAGAAATTTAAGTGCTATTTTTTTTATTGAGAATGTTGAACAGTTAGTCGCGTTTGACTTTTTTGAAGTTGTTTCAGCCCAAGAAAAGTTATATGCATTCTTCTAAAATGAATGACCCTGCCAACAAAGAGTTAAATTATTTCTTCGCAATAAGGCATTTTGTCTTCTTTGGTTATGATAGGAATTATGTGGATCATAACCCTCATAACCCTCCAACATCCCTACTGGTCTGCCTGTGGGGTAGCCGATTCCACCTCAAGAAAAATCGGCAGGGCTCCCTATCTCAGATCACTGAGGTCGATCAAATGCGGGTGTATTTTGTATTTGTGTGATCCACGAGTTATTAGGCATTCCTTTCTTACGCGCTTGCGGTGGAACGTTGACCTTTTTAAATGGGTTCGAAGGATCTCTCCTTTGAACACGACAATAGCAACCAGGCCGGTCGTGCATAACTTCTTTAGAGATGGGTTCTTTGACGTGAAGGCTTTCTCCGATCTTTGAACTTCTTATTCTGTCGAGATTTGTTACTCCTGCTGTCATGCGAATAATCTGCATCTCAGTTGCCGTTAATTTGCTCTCATACTTTTCAGTGCTGAACGTACAGCTGCGGTGTACGAAGATTCGGAAGATGGCTGAGAATTTTCCCGCCACTTCATCCAACCTACGCTTACGCGATGATTGATATTGTCATCACCATCCCAGATATTTGAACTTTTCGCACTTGGGAAGCAATTTTCCATTAAAATAAATGTCTGGAATAGGCCTGAGCGTCATAATGGGTACCAGAAACTTAGAGGTAGTCAAGGACTTCGTCTACCTCGGCTCTGCAGTAAACAGGAACAACAGCACCAGTACCGACATTAAGTGCAGAATTTCTTTAGCCAATCGCTGCTTCTTTGTGCTCAAGAGGTAATTTAGTAACAGAGTCACCTTTCGAAACACCAAGCAGACTTTATATAACACTCTGATCATCCCTGTCCCGCTCTGTGGCGCAGAGACATGGACGCTATTGAAAGCGGATGAAGAAGGTCTTTGAGAGAAAAGTTCTGCGTGCAATCTTTGGTCCTGTTTGCGTTGATGGCGTCTGCAGAAGGAGATTCAACCACGAACTGTGTGGGCTGTACAGCGGCATCCAACTAGTTAAGTGTCTTTGGATCCAACGCTTAAGATGGCTAGGTCATGTAGAGCGGATGGACACCACAGCTCGGGCCCGAAGAGTCTTCGATTCCAAGCCATTGGGACAACACCACAGAGGACGTCCTCGAACGAGATGGCGCACACAAGTGGGGATGAGCCTCAACCAACTTGGTGTGCGCAACTGGAGGCAGCTGGCGAAAGATCGTGCTGGCTAGGGAGGCTTGTTGGTTGTAGCCCAGGTCCACCCCGGACTGAGTGGATCACAGAATGGGCAACACAGGTACTCGGTTTTACCCATTTCCCTCCGGAACATCCACCCACACATCAAGCGTTCGTTGCAGGGATGTTTGATCATCACTTATGATGGCTCCATTGTCAGTAAAGAATAACTTATGCACTTTTAGGTCCGTCACTTTTTCTTCAAGCAGATAATGAAGAACAACAATAAACAATGAAGGGCTCAAGACGCTTCCTTGGTTTACACCGACTTTGATTGGAAACTCCTCGGTGACTTCGGCAGGACATCTCAGACTCGGCTTTGCGCTCTCGTACATATAATAATAATAATAATATGGGTGGCGTTACAGCCCGTAGAGGGCCAAGGCATAGCTTCTCAGCAACCACTCGTGTTGTGCGTGCTATTGGTTCTATCACGAGTGGAAGGGACCTACAGTTTTATGCCGACTCCGAACGGCCAAGTTTGAGAAGCTTTTTCTAGACAGTTATACTCTTTGAGCACTGACTCGAAAGAGGTGGGGCCGTGAAAAGTATTTCTTGTCGTACCAGGAATCGAACCTAGACAGGTAAGTCCGAATGCGTAGGAGTCAACGAACATACCCACAACGCCATGGGCCACCACGCTCTCTCGTAGATGTCAATGATTAATCTGTACGTAGGTTTCTGGAACTTCTCTATTTCTTAGCACCACCCATATCAGATCTCTTGGTTGTCTACCAAACGCTTATTCAAAATACGCATTTTGTCTATACCTGGATTATCACAGGAATTGAAACAAAACTACTGAAACTAATTTATCTTGCTTACTGCTGGGCTGTCTTCAAACTTTGAAAGTAGATGATTGAACTCTCAAGTTCAAATAACTTTCGAAGTTTCTTGATGAAGAACTAACCTTTCAAGGCAATTTACCGAATTAAGTGAATTAGAGTCTGATTTGGGAGACTACGGATTACATTTTGATTAACTTAAGGAATTCGCTTCTGAGTACCTAAGTACCCAAGAGTAAACATGTCTCTTGGTTTCATTAATAACTGTAACTGCTAATAATATGCCACGTATTTGGATCTCGGTCTCGAATCGGATGTAAAGAATCTTCTTTTCAAAATTCTGAATACTCATACTCAATTTAAGCCATTACGTTGATAATCACAGGAGTCACAGCAACTTTGATATAAATGGCTCAAAACAAAACCACGACTTTTAAGCTAGCGTTTTAAATTGATTAATATTATTAATCCAAACCACGTGCAGTGCTTAAGTCTGCAGCATTTTAGAAGTGAAGTAATTTTCATAAAAAAAAGCACCTAAAAGCATTACGGCTGATCACTTTTATCTTATCACATAAGTTAATAAATGAAAATGCACAAAAGAAGAAATATGTGGATGCCTTTATGTCTCAACAACCACTTGTGTTTGTTTAACCTTAAATTTAGTATAATTGACGATAAACGTCAAGACACAAGATTTTAATAATCCTTATGGCAGAGGCTGAACTCTTACTGCCAAACCGACAAGGGTTGTTCATTCATGTAGCTTTCCATTTTGAATGACCCTGCCTGTCTTGTCTGATAGCACAAATGTCACAGTATTCAAATTTTGTGTGAACTTTGGGGTACTTCAGGAATATGCCAAGAGTTTGTCACACCAAAACTGAATGAATGAATGAATGAATGAACGAAATAAATGAATAAGCAATTAACGCTCAAAACAACAAACAAACCAAAATTGTCAAATGAAATGAATTCTGTAAATATTTTTTGACTCAAATTAATGAAACAAACCGCTCCTAAATACACACATCATATTTTATTATTAATGTCTTGCTAAGAATCGTAAGAGCCGTCCGTCATAATTTGTGGAACTTATTGCATTGTCTCCTCAGACTCAGGTTACAGTCAGACACTTTTATTTCCCAACCCAAAAAAAGCATCATTCAAATCAAAACCTCAACGTAACGAATGAAAGATACAGATTTTAACGTAATTAAACATCATCACAGTAAGCCGCTTCAAAATGATGTTCGTTTTTTCTCCATTTTAAATGCGCCCAGATGACAAGTTCGGTGTACCTCGCAAAGCACATTATTATCCACGTTGCTGTGTCCTAATTAAAGGCTTGCTCTTGGTAAGCAGAGATCTTGTTCACACCTCATCAACTCCTATTAGTCTCTCGAATTCCCGTCCTTGTGCGTAATAAGATGGAATGAGTGGACAAGGACGAGAGGGTGGGAAGTGAAAAAAATGGTACCCATCTACACACAAATATACGCAGAAATTTTTACAGCAAACTTACCGTTAATTATGCGAGTTAACTTGTTTCTCCGTGTTGATGAGGGGCTGAGGACACTTTCGCGCCGATTACTCCCCGGATCGACGTTCAACTGCGATGGATGCTGTAGTCCGCTGCCGGTGCTGCAATTCGAAAATAGACTGCTGGATGATGGTCGATGGTGAAATGGAAAATGACGAGGTACTGCTAGGGATGGTCGCGGTGAGTCGCTCCACACTGCATCCGCCATGGAGTCAATGCTGGCCGAGCGTGGCAGCTTCCCAGCGAGAGTGTCCCGCCTAGGAGAGATTAAGATAGTTTATCTAAGTTTCTTGTTTTTTGTTCATTTGTATTTCAACTTGTAACTATAAGTCTAATGTAACTCTCTACATGGCATTCGCATTCAGTAGGAGGGAATAAAGGTACAGACTAAGGTGGGAATGGATGCTGGAACGTCTTTTTTTTTTTTAAACATTCTCTATTTTTACGAAACAATCATCGATTTTCGAAGGAAACTACCACCGTCCAAGTACTACGAACCACATATACACTCTAAAGCACACTTGAATCCGACGAATACTCGCAAGGCGTCAATCGACGGACTTAACGTTGATTGATGTGAGTCATGATTAACCAATAAATGGATATTCATCCCCCTGCTTGTGAATACTCTAGCAAAAGTCGTGCATGTTCGCAAACAAGTACTCGGCTACGAGGACACGAGGTAGAACGTCCCTCGTGTGGGGGGGCGATGCCTATGCCTTGAATATCATTATTTCGAGGGCTCATAAGTAGATTCGCTTTTATTAGGTCATAAGTTGTAGCTGTTGTGTGTGGTGCAAGAGTGTGGAGAGTGTCTGTGTGCATGAGAAAATGGAAGGGGAAACCAATGTCAATGAGTGTCAGAGTGCCTGTCCTACAGACAATCATGTTTGTTGGCATAGTTGAATAAAACAAGACAACAGCAAATCAAAAAAAGAAAACAAAAACAAAAACAAATATAAACACGGCGACAACAGCATGTCTCTCATGAGATCACTTGACATGCATTTGAATATCGACGAAGGAATGCCAGTTACGGAATTAGTAGCGTACCTCTCCCAGGATAGGCGACGTGGTGGATCGTCCGCGTCCATCATTGAAAAATGACCATCACTGTTTGACATGGTTGCCCTTGTTGTTTGATTCAACAGCTTCACGAGGCGACATAATGCTGTGTTGGTTGAGCTTGTCCCACTGCTGATGCTGCCACCGCTGCTGCCAGTCACCCCATCTCGGTCACGACCGCTTCCACCAACAGCCCCAGTTGACTTTCCGACTTCGTCCTGTTGCCTCCTCGTGGCCGTCGAATGTTGATGTTGGGGATTGTAGTATTGTTGTTGCTGATGATGGTATGACGAAGACTGCTGCTGATGCGAATGCTGATGATGCTGATGCAAGTTCACGGGGCATAGGTTTTTCTTCGCCTGACTGGTGGTCGTGTTTGATCCCGTTGAAACCCGGTAAGCTCTGGCCGCCACGATGTGGGGCGCTGGTATCCTGTTACGATTAAATAACTTCACATTAAAAACACGTTTTACGTCTACGTTTACTGTGTTCTGGTGGGTGGGAGAGGGAATGGAATGGGAAAAGGAGCTATCAAAGTGTGTCCTGGGGTGAATAATGTTCACTCAGTGGATGGAGTCAAGAAGGTCAGTAAATGATGTGGTGTGATGTTAGTGGCCCTTATAGCAGCTGTGATGGTGGTGCTTCGAATGCGGGTAGCTTTTTAGATACTTAAGATACTTTGTGTATCGGGGATTTAGATATTGCGAAATGTGGTATAGGGGATTTCAGAAATCGATTTGAATTTAAAATACGATACGACTCGCACTTTATGCGCAACCATAGGAAATTCAATATAAAAAAAAAAGAAGAAAAAAATCTCATGAAGGACCGATTTGCATTTCTAACTAACTCAGGCGTCGGTCGCTTCAGCGTAAGCGGAGTGGGTGAAGAGGGCGAAAAGAAAATAATGCATTGAGATGGTTATGGGGATTGAGGAAGCGGAATATCTTTGCGAATGCTGTGAATGTTTGTTCTGACCTAATTCTGGATAATGTACGATTTCAAAAGTCAGCTGAAATGCCAATGTGCACTGCAATGTGAGTTTAAAATATGAATGAGAGAAGCAAAACAAATAATAGAACTGAATCGTAAGCAGTTCTTAGATATTATGCATGCATTTAAACCATTTTTGTTACCGAATATCACTGAGAATTTCGCAGTGTAAACTCTCAATCGAGATAGAGGTCGAAAGTGATTTCGGCAATGAAGTACAGGAATTCGACTCAACACGTCTTCTATATAAAAGTTATTTACGAAGGAGTGGCTAGAGTAAAATTATTTTTGGGGACTTTTAAGACCGGGTGTTGCAAGAATCGGGAGTCCCGCCAGCTTAAATTTTCGAGGTAGTAAAGTAGTTTGTTTCCCTTGACAAACGTGACTACCACAATCGACATTCTAGTGAAGTTCCGGCGTAAAATCGGCCCTTAGTAACTACTGATACTTCGGTTTGCCGGAGCCACCAACTGATGTCAGAACTCCTGATTCGAAGGACCGTAATCATGGCCTACACAACATTGTTTTTGTCAGTAGAGAAATTCGGCTCAGCCTTGCCACCGAGGAAGGTGATTGAAGAACACAGGATGTAATTGTCTTGCTCACTTCACCATAGTTGTCTAACAGAGAAACAGAAAAACACAATGCAATGGTGTTCAAGCGATTTGATTGTGTATGCATGTGTATCATAGTTTGAAGGAAACCTAGATAATTTGCAGCTTATTAAATTCACCCAATTGTTTTAGCCCAAATGATGATGCTGTCAGGGTATATGTGTACGCTGCCATTCCAATTCTACAACCGATGAGCAGGTTTTGGATGGAATGATATGAAATGCTTTGAGCCCATGCTAAGAAACCAGTTATTCAAATGTGATAGAGTGTCGGAGACAGAACAGACCCTTGGGGATCACCAGGATTTATTCGATGAACACAAGACAGGAACCCATCCAAAAAAATTTGAATTCAGAGAGAAGAGATTCGGCTATACCATCACCAGGTGAGACTACTGTCAGAGGTGGACTTGCAACCAGCACTTCCGTTCGTGGATAGAAATTAAAATTGCATGACTTTTATTGACAAAAAGGTCTTAGAGGCTTTAGAGGTGATTGATCCAGGAAATGTGGTACCGTGAATTTGAATCTTACTCTGTCCGGCATTGACATTCCGACAATGTGTGGGGACCATACACAATTTTCAAATATGTAAACACCCATTTAAATCCTTGAGCAGTATTATCAATATCCCATTATCTCCTGCAAACTACACCAAAATCCATTTTGACAAACTACCTATCTTTTTCTAAATATTCAATTTACTCTTCCATTTACTCTAATGCAAGCGGACGTGTATTAAAACTTTGAAACTCTGTTTACTCTTCTAATAATGGCAAATTACAAAAGACCCAAAATATTTGGGTAAACTCCATATAAAAACTTTCGCCTTATTAGAGAAAGCTTGGGAAACCAAAAATTCAACACAAAGTACGCCCTCGTTGCGAACGCCTACATTAAACTTTCACCTTCTGCATTGTTTGGCAGACCTAAGTGGAAGTGGAAGTGGAAGTGGAAGCATTCACATATTCATTGAGTCATCAGCTGCAGGCGCTTTGCTCCTTTAATGCCATGACTAATTTATGTAACCACAAGCCAAGCGCTACAGGCGAGGTGTAAGGACCACAATGTCCAGCTACCAGTATTCAACTCATCTCCCCTCGTTCTTAAAATGAGATTAATAATTCAAGCAATGTCCTTGCCGTAGATGGATTTATGTTTCAGTCAGTTACAAAGGTGTTAACGCAGCGAAGCGGAGTGAAAATTGAATGAAACTGGAACTGGATAACTGGAAGCGAACTTTCATGAGATGTTAATGAACGTGTCACTCAGCTTAAGGGTTGATCACATTTTAAATCCATGCAGAGACTATCAGCTGTATGATAAATGGACGGACTAATGTATGTCGATGGCCATCCGAACATATACATAAGTATAAGGGGTCAGAGCAACAGGAAGCATAAGTGTAAATGTATCAAATTCTTCCTTTGATTGATGGTATATGTAAATGAAGCATCTTTGTTTTCTGAATTCATGTAAAAATTAAATGTTTATACATGATGACATTATGAAAACATTGTAAGTATCAATCGGGTGTTGAGTATTAAGTGATGTCATGTTTATTTTTGGACAAACCTAGAAGCGAGGTTTCTTCTAAGCCGATAGTCGCTACTTGAGCAGATTGAATTGAATCAAACCATTTTTCAGAGATTCAAATCGATTGTATTAAAAACCCGGAGGTTATTTTTTAAGAACAGGATTTCTAATCTGAGATGAACCTTCAGCATTGAAAACATGGACTGCAGAACAAATTAAATATACATTTTTTTTATTTATTATTTAATCTACGTTTCAACTAGGAGAAAAAAAGGCTTTGAATTATGTCATCATCATTGTGAATGGAAACACGAGTATATTCGTTTTGACGAGACTACATGTATGTTAAACCGTAATGGGAAAACGAAAATGAAAAAGTGGGGAGCTCTCTGTGGAAATGTGTCCAATACAAAAAGAAAAATAGTATGCAAATCCGTTTTCATTTCTATATTTAGATTATCCTTTGGCTTCAATAAAATATAATGTATTTCATGTTTCCCCATCATGCCAAGCCCCAACAAAAATTACAAGGATTATATGCTTTCTTCAACGGAGAGACGCCTAAAGTTTAAACAGTTCACACGTTATTTTAAGAATGTTATGTATTACCTGCTTCTGTCAAGTATTTAAATAACTAAAGAACATCAAATCCATAAAGTACAACAAGAGCTACCCACACTAAGTAATGTCATCCCTTTGTTGCGACATTCTGTTCCCTGACAATTAAAACGGTTTTCAAGCTACAGAAAGGGATGATGTATTTTTTTTTTTTCACTCCGAACTGCACCATGTGTACCTCTTAACACTACCCTTTAGGAATTGTACATATATCCCTACAGTCATCTGAAATGCAATTACCAGTAGCTCTCTGGGAGTGCGCACAGTTGCAGTACGAAAAAAGTGTATCTCTTTCGTGGGCAAAAGGACAAAAGTCGAATATTAATCAGGATACTGTCGTGCTAATAGCACGATTGTTCTCCTCCGTTCTGCAGAGTCATATGCACTATGTAGCGTTAAAGTGGCAACGGAAATTGATGGAAACAGGACTGCGCGAAAGTTAAATCCTTGAATACAAAAGTGAAATCTGGCTGGTGTGAAAATGAAATGCAAGTTAGAGAGAGATTAATTGCTTTTACACTTATCTTCATGGAGTGTAATTGGTTATTGAAGTACACAAATTGTTTACTTCTGTGAATTATTATTCAATTCTAATAAAAAATATAGAATATACCACATTAATTTTGACTTGTAATTGTGTCAATTAATGCGAACGACACGTTAATCGTGTTCTTGGGTGCTGTTAAACGGCAGAATGTAAATATGAAATTTAATATTGTGTACAAATAATAATATGGGCTGAGCAGCAGTCTGAGGTGGCGCTGAGCCTAGCTTTCACAGCACCCACTCGTGTTATACGTTCGATTTTTCCATCACGAGTGGACCCCGAATCGGCCCGAAGCTTGTGAAGTTTTTTTCTAGACAGGAGAACTCATTGCTTATTGTCAGTAACTCGAAAGAGTTGGAGCGGTGAATTATAAAAGGTGCAAAATTCGGAGGATACACCTAGAACCACCAGTTTTGGAGTCGATGCGAATATCCGCATTCACGGTTTTAAATTCAGATGCCATTAACGGTTAGAATTTCACACCAAAGCGTGGCACGTTGGGGAATGCATTTGATTTTAAGCAATAACCACGGATGCATGCTGATAATGCTCCTCATGGTGGAAAAATCGTGGTTGGTGCCTTATTTTTAATTATCCTGTGCTATGAGCTTGTGCTCTGCATTTTTTTTGTTGACACAACACATGCGTTTATAAACGCAAAAATTAAAATGTGTCCTCTCCTTCCTTTAAGTGTATTGTGATGTCACAATTTAGCCAAATTTGTTGCTAGTCATTATCTCAATTTCAGAAAACCGTTTCCACTTGATGTGTAAAAAGAAATGTTCGCAACTCAATTACTGCTTCTACAATTGTTTCAGTAGCTTAAACAAGTAGCTGTGAATTCTATGCAGTGCAATTTGTGAGTAATAAAAAAGCTGAGACACAACTGACTGTGCAAGTACCATGCTTGCAGGGTTTTTGCAGATTGAGACAATAAAGACAATACTATTAAATCGTATTATTTGGTATTTTCTCTGCGAGTTTATCGAGTGCACAAACTATTGCATGTAAACACAAAAGCTTTGAGATGCTGGTAAATCGAGGAGAAAGCATTGTAACTGCAAATAGTTCATGAAAAGATAAAAATAAGTAGACTGCAACAGAGGAATAATACTCAAAAGATTTGATTGTATAAAACTTCTTCTGTAAAGGAAGATAGTGAAGAAAAAAGTAAGATGATGTAAGAAAACAACACACCACTACAGTCCAAACCTCAAATCTGTTTTTACTTCGATCACAAGAATGGGAAAATACTTTTATTTCTGTGTTTGCTACAAACTCTAAGGAATAAAGGAGATTCAAAAGAAATATAAATGGGAATACAGAATGATTCAAGTAAAGGGTGAATAGCATCAGCTGTCAAAGTTACTAATGCCAGTCGGCTGTCAAAAAATTCAGTAAGTTTTGACATTTCAGCACACATGGTCTTAAGCTTGCCGAAATTATTTTAAAATATCGAAATTTCAGCTAAGTTGTAAATACGCAACAAGTCGGTCCTCAACAGGACTTCAGTGAGCCGCACCTTGGAAAATATTGCGGGTGAGTACACTCTTTCGTACCTTAAGCCACCAACCAGACAGAGATTGATGCAAACACAGCGGCCGAAGCGGGTAGTATCGAAGATAATCTCAATTAAGCGACGGTCAGCTGTACGGGACATCGGATGGATCAGTATAAGATTTACTGAGGCAAAAGAGTATTCTGGGCTATGAATAATGTTCTATTCCATACATAATGGCTTCAAAATAATGCCAGAATAAGACTGTGATTGTGCACAGTTCTCATATCTACATACATCACATTTCTTGAACTGTAATGATTCTTAAATATCAAATCATTTAAATTGGCGGATCACAATAGAATAGAATAGTGATAGATGTGAAGAAAGCAAGCTGATTCGTGAAAATACTTTAATATGCGTCAACTGCCTCATAATACTGTGAATTGTGAGGAACACGCAATGTGACTGTAAATTGAAAGCAAAACGTGCAAGTGAAATATCTGAAAAGTTTCGTCGAAAATAAGGACTATTAGTTTCAAGAGCTTTCGTCTTTACAAAAAAGGTCGTTCTACACAAAATTATTGACCAATTATCGTAGAAGTAAACCCAAAAATGTGCATATTCCCTGGAAAAAAAATCATGAACTCACCTTAAAACCACAGTTCCATCCGGTTGACATTCGAATTCATCACAATTGAATGAGTACGGATCTAAGTTGCTAACAGCTCCAATTGAAATACCACCTTGTGAACTACTCGACGATTTACGCCGATACTCCAGACTGCTGTCGTCGCACACAACCGATCCTCGTGGCTTTGGCAGCAGTGACCATCGGTGAGAGCTAGTACTCCCATGAGCTTTGTCTTGAAAGAAATATATCACCGTTCATAGTTCAGTTAGCATCAGGGGAATTGGATTTATCTTACCATTTTGAAAGCGACTTGTGTCAGGTTGAGCTGCAATTATCGATATTCCAGGAACGACTATCGCTGGTAGTGTTCGCGATCTGAGCAATGGGGGTGGGACCTTCCGACATGATCGACTTTGATTGGCAGCTAATGCAGCTTGCTGTTGTCTGGAAATGGACAATTTATTTGTTTTTTATTTCTTTTTTAGAAGTGAAAATCAATTTAGTTAGTCTGGCTATATATCAAATGTATACGACTTCTCTTTAAAAAAAAGAAACCACTACGCCAGTCATAGGTACATTCGATACGAAAAGTGTGTGCGTCAAGTATTCTCTGGCGTATGTGTAACATTTTCAAATATTTAAAAAAAATGTTATTCAAAAACTAATAAGTTGAATAATGATGAGGTTTAGGAGTACCATGCGAGGGTGTAGTCTCAATTTGCATCAGTTTGCCTTCATGCAGCAATACAAAGCCGTTTCGGGTACGTTCTTTGATGTTGCATTTCCAGCCTCAGCAATTCTGCGGCATTCAACCATAATTAGGTAACACTTTCTAAAATCAAAACAATATTTCGGCCTGAATTCTGATTTCCCGGAATTAGTACTGAATTGTCAATGGATCTGGAATTAAGTGCTGAATCAAAATTTAAATGTATCATTTAACAATAAACAATACCATTGAAACACATAAACAGCGATAATAATAACAATATGAGTGAAGGGGACCTACAGCTTTATGACGAGTCTGAACTGTGCGGCGTGGCGTGGTTTGAGCGTTTGAGGGTTACATAATACTCTCCGCACATTGTCCGTGACTAGAGAGAGGTAGAGCCGTGAATTATAAACGTTAGTCGTGTCGAGAATTGATCCTGACCAAGCAGCGTAGGATTCGAGGCATCTGCCCAATATGTCACGGCCACCACTTTCAGCATTTGTTCCCATTTTAGAATCAAATCTTCACATTTATATATAACCGATGCAATAATATTGATCCCGCAGACGTGCTGTATTCGGAATAACTGGCATGCAGTTTGATATCACACAAGAAGACATAATGTGACTGCATGGTTTAATGCATCAAACTCCATATACCAATGTTGTTCTTACGAGTAAACCAAATCCGCATAGTCTGGCGTAACCACCAAAGTACAGCTTTCATAAAGACTTTTTTTGGTTGTATTGAAATTAGAGATGATATCACAACACAAATTGAATAAAATTCAGCGACAACAAATGTGCTGACGAATTCGATCCGAAAAGCGTCGATTTTGGTAGTCCAATTTGTCTGAAACACACGTTTTTTGTTGTTGTAGGTTTTCGATTTAAAATTCACGTCCGCCGGCATGTAACTAACAGGTGTAAACAAATGAATCCAATTTTTCTGCATTGTGCCGTGAAATTTAGAAATGTCAAATTCCGCGAGCGTGTACTTGACTTTTCAGGTCGGCCGTCTGCTGGAGGGAAAACTGATTTTCTGGTGGCAGGGGTTCAATGAAAATTTATTACTGGCTATAACTTTAAACGCCTCTGGATGCAGCGTGTTTCAGCTGTTGCTGGGGACTTTCTGGCAAAACTGATTGACATTTACGAATTGAAATTAATGACATATTTAGATCGTCTGCAATGAAATATCGTATAGACTCATAGAATCAAGGCCCGCCTGACTAATGTATTTTTTAATAGTCCGATTAAGTTGAGAATTTTGTAAGTCTGTCATTATCGTTCATTCAAACAGACGTCCCTTTTTTTTGCACACAGTGGGACACCGATAATTAGCCAGTGGAAATGGATATGAAGTGAAGTCGAACAATTATCTTGACACCATGTTCGCAGATGATGTGGAGATTAAGTGAGAGTTCAACAAATTTTAGGGTAGTTACAACTGAATGACTCCAAATGGGAGGGATTTTTTTAGGAAACAGAAGCAATAGTTGGGATATACACCATTCTTTGGATCACAGAAATTAAATGTCATATATGAATTCGCTCGAGAGAGATATGTACAAGTAAAGAGCAAATCGAATACACATTACAAACAACGAGTGTAGTTTGTTCAATTTCACTTGACGCCAATATGTCGCTGGCGGTCTGGCGCAATATATTGAATAACCAAAATCAAACCGCCTATCATCATTTTCAATCGAAGTCACTATCGATTTGAAGCACTGCTTTTCCAGTGGGAAGAGTTGAAAGTGTTAAATCAAGTATTAAATCGAATTTTACTTTAAGCTCGGTATTTAGCTGAACTTTTCTTTTATTTTTGTTTTGTTAGAAGAAAAAAATACATTTTCATGAAAAAATCATAGATCCTTATAGAATGTAAAATGACAGTAATGGTTGTTGTTTTTGACAGCTCAATCATAATTCGTGCCATTCATTGTGAAAATGCTACATAAATTACGCTTACAAATTATTTGATTTTACTTTTAAAATTAGTGCTCTTTGAATTCATTTAACAAAACAAAAGCACAGGTTAGTTCGATGACTGCACTGTTTGTTACAGTTTGTGGTCCGCATTGGCTATTCGGTCGGTTAGGTGTTTTTGACTTTTAAAAACAAAATCCAAAAATCCACTCTTTACAAATAAAACAAAAGAGTATTTGCGTTCATAAATGTAAATAAACTGCATTGACTATGCATGACAGCAAACTGCGTTCATAAAAGCAAAGCGACAGTCAAACTGCGATCAAGTTGGCAGTGATTTTTGTTTTGTTGCAGGATGGCAGTGAAACCGAAAGGTGGACTTCTTCATGCGAAAACGGTTCCTAAAGACATCATCCGGAAAATCTCTTATTATTTTAAGGAAATTTCTGTTTCTTGGAACTTCCAATTCTTTTTATTTGGAAGCATCGCGCATTTTTTGTGCTTTGTGCACAATATTTTGTTCAGCAATGTAAGTAAACGTCACTCAAGCACATTTTGTATCACCTATTGATGTTGCCTTTATGAATCCTTTTTTTGACAATGCTACTAGCGAGACATGCTAATTCAAATCGGCAATAGGCACACCTAATTGGTAGATACCGACGTGGGTGATGTGTTGTTTTGGGAAAACGGTGTCAGCCCAAGGATCTTGTAGTGACCCGAATTAGCCGCCAAAATCATGCCTAGTCTAGTGGTTATGTAGTTATTATCCACAGTATTTCGATAGGCATTGACACTTCCCCAGTCGCAATTGCTACAGATAGGTTGCTACACCGTGCAGTAAAAGCGTTCCTTATAGTAAAAACTGAATTGGTATGCATTTCAATCACTGCGAGTTGGCCCGCGATGCCCTTGATTCGAAAAATTGAATAATTTCGCTTGATTACATACTAAGCATATGAGAACAGATGTTCATGCCGACAGCAAACAAATCTCTGCGAACACAGGTTAAATCGATTTTAATTCGCACCATTTATAGAATGCATTTCGATTAATATTCAAGCTTATTAAAATGTGTGCTCGAAAATAGGTAAATCATGATTAATCCAAATATTTGCAGATTCCTCTGAATATTTCATAATTGGAAACAGAATTTTTTTTTGTTTGTTTGTTTTTGTAATTACAACTGACGTACATTTATCAGTTTGATTAATATTATGGACAAATTTTCAATAATAAATTACCGAACACGTTCTGGCCATGTATGCTTATGTGATTACAAAAGTACAAATACTTTTCGATTGATATTGGTTAAGATTGGAAGCAATTACAAAAATACTGGTGAGTTTTTAATATTTTGACATGGAGCGGTATGCGAAGCAATAGTCTGCTACCACCGAGCCGCGAATTGTCTGAGGGAAAAGTCTGTCAATTGGAATCTCCAATGTATACAAAAGATCTTTTCGCATGGGAGTAAACAACAAGCGATGAGACTTTCAGTGAAAAGGAAAACGACATCGTACGGCAATCATAAGCAATGGCGCGTTATGCACCCGCAAGAGCGTGGAATAGAAGCGATCGACGTGCGACGCCATTTGAAAAAAAATTATATCATCCTCCGATTTATTTTGAGCCACCTTGTAGTATATATTTATATCGTTTTCTCAAACACAATTTACCAATCAGAGAATCCTATTTACGTTATTTCGTGAATAACAGTAAGAATTTCGTGAATAACTGTCAAAAAATCTATCAAACTCGTGGATGGAGAATGGGTCGGCTATCTCTATAGTGAAGTCGGCTTTCTCTGTAGTACCTGATTTCTGCTATCAGTCAAACACACACATTGCATCCATAGGTGATCTCTATGGATGAATTTGGAGAATGCGGAGAATAGTGACTGGAAGTACTAATAGAAACTTCCAGATGCAACACATTTTAGTATACTTATCGGCGCAGTTGTAAATTGAGTCATCGTAGTGTTCATATTGAGAGTAATTATGACAGACTAGTACTTTTGACATGGAGCAGAATACAAACGTCTTGATACATATGCACATGATATTTGACAAGAAGCACTACAGTCGAAGTCAACAGGGTTGAACATTGAGCAGTCAAATTTAATGCAGTTGTACGAAACTGCATACGGATTCACGGCAGTATTTTCAGTATCTATTAAATTTAGAAAGCATTTTTTAGGAAAGAGTTGAGAATAAGTGGTGCAGCAAGATAGTTCAAGTTTTATTTTAGGACAGTTCGTAGCCTTGAGGTTTATGTGGTTTGGTAATTCGTCATGAATTTACAACTTACTAACTAAGGTCATTTGCGAAACATCATTATAGTCGTTAAAACGTTACTATCACTGGTGAGCGGTAACGGGACATAACTACTAACTTTTTCGTGCAACACTTGGTCTTGGAAATGCCGATATAGCTTGATCTGCCAAGAGAAATTTTTACTTCAAATTACGTACAAAGCACGCTAGCCGAGGCGGTCATATGCGCGAAATCATATTCAAATATTATTGTCATCAAATTATCTGTCAAATAAATTAATTTTAAAATCATTCGTCGGTGTCTACAAAACCACCCTTCACTACCTGCAACTTAGAGGCGGTTCATGTTAATTTAGGTGGCCATCGATCGATGATTAGCTCACTAGAAACTAGGGTTTAAGAATGGAGAGCGTGAGAGAGACAATACCAACGGCATTTGTTACGTGCGCCACGTAACAAATACCGTTGGTATTGGCCCTCGTTTTTTTCTGGTGTGACTGTGAGAGTCTGTTCTTCCAATGGGACCAGCAGACTCACCGTCTTTACTCAGCCCAAATTTGATTTTCGTTAGAATACATTATTCATCGAGGCCAACCAATGGAAAGCCATATTTACTGCTGATATCGCGAATTAATTTCACCTCGTTCGGCATTAGAAGCGCAAAAAACGAATACAACAACAAACAGGAAAAATCTTTACGAACAACATGTAAATATATCTGACACTTGTCGTGCACATCAAGCTAGTATAAATTGCGTTATCCTATTTCAAAAAACCACATGATTACATTTTAAACTATGTGTATACGATCAACTGATGAATGGGTGACACATTCCCAAATGAAAATCCCGCACGGTGTCACTATCCCACCAATCAGACTTGGCACAGATACTTGGTTGATTTTAAATTGGAATATTCCCCATTCGCAACCACTTTGAATGTCTTATCCAAATCCACGAACCGCCCTTAGGCAGTAGAATTGTAAATTGGGATTCTTGAGATGTTTTCCTCTTCTCAAGCAATAACGAGGAAAATCAGAAAAGAGAAAAGAAAACACAAATCCACTGTGTGGTAGTTGAAGGGTTCGATTCATAAATTATTTATAAAGTCAAACATCCACCTACTCTGTTAGGGGTACTTCTCCAGCCTCACTTGAACCATAACTTGCGACAGGGAAAAAATAAATTTCCACTCGGAGTGGGTCTTTGTGTGTTTATAGAAGGAAAGTCCTCCATGGTTTGCCAAATAGGTACGTGTCATATTTATTATGAGGATTTACTTGAGAAGAAAAAAGTGCAATCACTCTTTGTTGATTGTTTTTATGACAGCATACCGAATTCCCCGTAAGCTGACCTGAGGATCGGTGCCCCCATTCGTGTGTGATATGTGCGTTCCTCTGATAAGAAAATTCATTCTAATGGATGTCCCCCATTGTTTGTTTGTACTTAGGATTTACGCCTCCATCCTCCCTCCCGGACAGACGCACACTATGTATGCGTACGGGGAAATATTTGATTTGATGAATCAGTTACATTTTGTGGTGCAAAAATGTCCACACATATGATTCATGCGAGTTTTAGAGGTAATCGAATTGGACATCAACTCAACTGTACTGTGAATGGTTGTTGTCAAATACTGTATGTCTTTTTCTTCCCATACCCATCACATTTCATGATATACGATGGAATTTCAAACGTAATGTCACTTTAACAAAAGCCGAAAGGTATGGCTGCTATGTAATGGTCGAGATGCTTTTTTGGGTCCTTGTTTGGAATTCAAAGTCGAGTGTAGAATAATCAAGCGTAACCTTGTGAGTATGTTTTGTATGTATTTCAGAATTTCTTTGATGCCCCTAGCAGCTCTTTTGTACATTAATATTAATATTTTGCTGAGGACATTTGTGGGATGCTAGTTATCTTGATATTTATTGGGCTCAGGGGTAGAGGTCTAAACGTGTGTGTCCGGAATAAGCGATAAATATTGCTGAATGCGCAAACTTTCGCTAAATAAAGTACATAAAACATTTTCCTTCAAAGTTGAGGACCACATGGCAATCGTATCTAGTAATGCACGTTTTAAGGTAATTTATAAAGAAATTTAATAGACGCATCTGCCGCTATAGGGCATTGGCTTTGGATGAAGTTTGATATGCAGATTGTTTACGTACTGGGTTTGAACAAGTGTTACTTTCTTCAATTCATATTTTTTTGTTTGAGTCACAAAAGAACAATGATGATAAAACGTTTTCCAATATGAATATGGAAATAACGGCCGTAGAGCAACACATGGAAATAATAAAACTTTATAATTTGTTCTGGCCCATGTTGGATGATTTGGATGTGAACGACATGTGGTTCCAAAGGACTTAGCCAATTTTTTTATATCCCACAAAGGTGAGGTGAACTGTCTACCGCCACGATTCGCTTTGGCATCTGAAGTCGCCGGTTAATACATGTACTCTTAAAGTCAAAATAATCCGTGTCATTGCATAGCAAGGCAGTGGAAGGGAGGACAATGAGTCCATAGTCCACAGACTGAGCAGCCATACGTTAAAATGGTATACAGATGCATCAAGAATCGATGAAGAAACTGGAACAGGGCTATTCGGACCCAAGGCAGAATACTATGAGTCCATGGACAAATGCACCAAGATCTTTCAAGCAGAAAGCTATGCCATAGATAAATCAATCTTGACAGGAACAATAGCAATTGCGACATAACAATAATGTCTTACAGTCGAGCTGCCATCATGACACTAGACTTATACATCATCAAATCCTAGCTAGTGTGTGAAAACCAGAAAAGCTCAAAGAACTGAGAAGGAGAAACAAAGTAAAACTCTGCTGGATACCTGGCCACACGGGGATAGAAGGCAATTAAATGGCCGACTTCCTAGCTAGGAAAGGAGCATCGGAACCCATCACAGGTCCCAAACCATTCTGAGCTGTGGGAGAACTTGTCCTCAGAGAAGAATTCAGGGCTCTAGAAAGAAGGTCTCGATTAGAAACCCGAAACAATGCTCATTCATAGCATGAAGCAGGCCAAGAAAGTTTTTGGCCAATATAAGCGAAAGAGGTTTGGGGCATGTATCAAAATGAGCAAAAGCAACGTTCGTATACGAACAGGCTTCCTAACAGGACACTGCAGACACAGGGAGCACTTAAGAAAACTAGGGGTATAATGAAATTCTAGAACACAAACTGCCCACAAAGATATCTGGCAAGCACCTATTATCAGAGCAAGAAATAAAGACACTGGAATCATCTCTCATTCTCAGATCCCCCAGAGAGAATACTTTAGAAATAATCTCCTCCACCTTTGCACAACAGGAGTTCATAACCCTCAATACAACTCTGTAAAGAAATGTATGTGAGACAAACTCGTAAGAGAGCAAGGGTATCAAAAGGGGTCAATAGGTCGCTGTGCAATATAACCCTAACAATAATAATAATAAATAGCATCGCAATGACTCTCTAATACACACCACACATCGAAGTATATTTTTGCACTACTTAAGCCATTCGGAAATGTTAAGGAGTCGCAAGACATGTTATGAACCATTCCTCAGTACATGAGAGAATCAGTCTTGAGCCGTCGGTACCCATAAAAGGTTAAAAGTAGACACTCACAATTAACTAACGAGTTAAAACATTATTATGCACAGACGTAAGTCAAAAGTTACTTTCACGGAGTAAAATTAGCACTACTCCCGCTATAGAAATAATATTTTAAGTGATAAATAAATGAAAATATCTAATCTTCAATTTATTCAAACATCTTTCCATAGGTGTGCCAAACTGTCATCCTCCTAAACTCAAATCTCCTCCAATTATAGCTTATAACCAAGCAACTGTAAATTATTTCGACGCAAACGACGAACCACTTGATTCTGAAAGTAATTGGTTTTATTATTTTTGGTCAATAACTTACAAATAAAAAAGAAAGTTTGATTAAGTTTCCGTAGAGATTGAGACAGCAATAGACCGCACATCCCACATCCCACATTTAGATATCAACGTCAATCTTGAGATTGAAAATGTCAATCATAATTTACGTGCTTTAAACATAACACACTTTTGTATTTCACCTTGCATAATATTTCATCTTTATTCAAATGTGCCTAATCCGAATTGATGATAATAAATGACACTGAAGTGAAATCCTCTTGAGCTTGTTACTTAAAAAATCGATAATAAGGTGGGGTGTATTTTAATCCACTAGCTTTGGGTGTCATAGTAATAGTGTTACTGAGTTATTAGAGAGCTGAAGGGAGGTTTTCAAATGTTCAGTGTGTCACATTCAAACAAACAATTCATAGTAATACCCTCTTGAACTGCAAGAAAGCCGAATGAAGAGAGTTAGAAAAATAAATAGTTCTCGAATTTCAGCAAATCAGTGACTGACTGAATAGATTGTATATCACATCTCACGTAAAGCCTGTACAAAAAAGCAAATGAGTCATATTACCTTTGCAAGATGTTTAAAGTCAACAATTCCTATGGTATCGTAGTTTGGGTGGGTTCTTGAAGTAGATGGCACTTCATAAGTGAGATGAGACGCGTTCACTTCCCTTGAGTACTAACACCACCGAGACTTTTGTATGATAACCTGATTGTGCGATTGTTACTGGTACTAATCTAAATGATCATCTTTTATACACAGAATGTTAATCCCAGTCTTTAATGAAGGATTACAACTGCTCTCTATAACCTTTCGTAATAATGCATAGGATGAGGTTTTCCACTAAGGACATGACAACTTTTTTTTTTTAAATAAAAAAAAATGCAATCCATTTGAGGTGTCTCCAGAAAAGTTGGTACTTTCTTTTTTTGAAGTACAATCAAAACTTTGACGTATGGAATCCGATATTGTTCATATATCCACCAAGGGCACGTTCGCAGGGGTCGATTCTTTGTACCTAACTTAAGATGACTCAACTACACGTTCGACGGAAACGGCCGCTACCTCTCGCTGAGCTTCTCTAACTGACGCGGGCTTGTTGGCATAGACCACTGATTTAACGTACCGCCACTACACAAATTTCTGTGGCATCCCTCTGTGGCGGTCTCCATGGATTATAGGTAAGGTTAGGTAGAATGTGATACCCATAATCAGACTACTACCACTGATCAACAACTCCAGTGATAGTATCGTTAATTTGATCCCAACGGCAAATGGTGACTGGACCATGAAAACCGGATAAGAGCATATTAAATATGCTTTCACCGGGATTCGAACCGGGGACCCCTATAACCAGAGGCAGGCACTCAACCAGCGCCATCCATCTGTTCCATGGATTGTGACGTGACGGCTGTTTTCATTGTTCGTGAACAACACCATGATGAAAATTGAGCTTTTATTGAATATTTTGAGATTATCAGATTTGTTCATTGAGTTCAAAGTTGTCAAGTCTCAATTGGAAAACTCTTCATACAGTCAGTACAAATCTATTATTTACTGGTTCTAGGCGCAGCACTCTGTTGTCCAGATATTGTTATAATCTTCCAAGGCTTAATGCTCGTATTCTGGCAGAACTCTGAGAGGTCCCACAAGTCACAACGACTTCACAAGAGCGTAAGAAGCCGCAAAATTCGATGATCAAAATTGCGAAGTTGTGATCATTGCAGCAACTATTAAATATGTTATGTTCGAATGAGGAGGTCGCGAGGGAAAAGCTAAGAAAAACATTCTGCTCGTTAGTGCTCAAATAAAACAAATACCATACAGTATTCTAACAAGCTTTTTTTGCAAAGGAACTTGCAGCTGACCGCTTACAAAAAATGCCAAATCTCCTTGTGAACACATTACAACCAGAATATGTTTTTAATAATTATGATCTCTGAAGTCCTGGTTTTTGTGATGAGCAACAATTTTAGTTTTTTAAGTTGACTCGTTGTCCAGACATTAGTCTGTGTAATGCGTCCCATTAATTTGACATATTGCGATGTTGGGTTGTATTGTAGAATGAAAAGTGGAACACATTCTATTGTAGGTCAAAATTTCACAAAATTCAGTTGAGATTTAAATACAAATTTTGATTTTATTGTTGGCTAAATTTTTCTCTAATCATAAGCTAGTTTTCACAGTTTTCTTTCAACAGTTGTGATGTCTAGAGCTGTTTTTTGTATATTTATGTAATCTTACGTAACTTTGCTAGGTCCCGAAGTAACTGATATTTTATTTTTTGCTAACGGAATTCAATACATATGTGTCAATTTCAAGTTTTGCTCTGGTAAAAATGTCATCTGCACGAAAATATTTGAAACGGATGACACTTATGACTCTATCAAAGAGCGTTTGCTCCTCAAAACATTGAAAAAGAACTTAAGGCAAAAGAAATGTACATACCCCTTTAGCAGTATAATTTTTCAAGATTCTGGTTATTGCTTAGATACGGCATATTCTATATGTGAACACCAAATCAAACCAGCAACCCCACAGGAAAACATTCAACCCGATATCAAGTTAATTTAAGTTTGCTACACCAATATTGATGAAACAAATACAATTGACTATAAACTTAAATCCGATACTGAAAAAATCATTGCTAACTGTGTTTATGGTCAAGTTTGACGAACGTATTCCCAAATACTATGCTGCTCAAATAGCTTGATGTGTAAATGAAAAATAATTTTATTTCTATGCTAACTCTTCCGAAAAAAAAATCGAACGCTTGGCAGTTACTTGACGATAAATCTTGTTTTTAGTTCTTTGAAGAGTCAGTTGCTAAAACACCGACTCAGCGCGATTTGACCACCACCGATTTCGCTTAACGTTGTCGTAAGTGATCCACTTTTCGTCACCAGTCACCATCCGCTTCGATAATCGGTCGATGTTGTTGCGATTCAGCAGTGATTCGCTGATGGAAATTCGGTCTATGAGGTTCATTGTCTTAACTCGTGTGGTATCGAGGTTCTTTTTCTATCCAGCCTAGTTCAAAAGGTTCCAGAAGGTTGTTTGTATAATGTTTAGCTTCTGGGCAATCGAAACAGTAATGTTTTCTAAGCTGAACAGTTTGCCGTAAGAGAAAACAAAATATATTTTGAAGAGATAGATTTCGTGTGTAAAGTTCCAAACTTAATAAGACCATGGCTGGGGTACTTTCGACATTTCGAGATAGTTTATCTCGGTTGAGTTACGTCTTCAAGACTTGTCAAATTCTAATCACGATTGTCAAAGTTTCAAATAAAATAAAAACAAAGATTAGACATGCATTTTAAAAAAGAAATTGTAGAGAATCTACGAAAATTGTGTCGAATATGCCCCAACCTACTCTAAAATAAAAATCCATATTTAGCTTTGCACTATTGTCACCTTACAACTGGTGGCGGGATAGCATTACGACCAAGTAAACAGAAATAAAACAAGGTGATACATTTGGTGATACGTTCATTAATTCGCAGTCGCCGTATTATTTAATGTCTGCATCTTTTATACAAATTATTTGACAACTAATTTCCTGGCGGTCATTGACTAGCGTGAAGTCAAATTGCAACTAAACCAATTGACGAGTGTTAACAGGAGAGTGGGTAAAAAAATCGGAAACATGTACAATTCGTACTATCCAGAAGTCCATATTTTAAAGATATCTTTGAACCTGCTTCCTCCGTAAGTGCCGACAAAATGAAAATTATTATATTTTAAATCCAGATACATATGTAAGTTCCTTTTCATATCTCCCGTCATGGGCTAACCGATTCCTTGTTATTTACAGCAATAATCTTGAACTGTCACATAAAGAATGTAATATTTTACGAAATCTTTCTCCACACACATGTGAAATCGGCTTTCTGAACATCTCAGTCCACGAAAAAAAATCCTCCACCTGCACTCATCCGTCATACTTTGCCCTCAAAAAGTATTTTCTTATAAATTTCAGTACGTATCCGATGCCTCGTGACTCTTATTGCTCATCAAATTTGTGGTCGCACTCTATAGGTAGAATTGGCTATAAAATGTGGCCCTAAAGGTCCCTGAATAAGACACTTTCAGGCTCGATGGAGTTTTAAATTTCATACTTCTCCTTACCACATATTCGTGCGTTGAAATGTACTGACATAAACAAGACCTTGAGGGTGCCTTCTCATTGCATGCAACCACATTTACGTTGTAATATATTTTCACCACTATATCTCGTAGCCTTCTACCCAACCCTCATTAAAAGATAATTTTAGAAAGACTCCTCTGCTTTAATGGTATGGTATCCAAATATCACTGGCTGACATGCCCTCTTGTGCACATAGTTAAAGACGAAAGGATTACGTTTTCCTTATGACACAATTAAGCGAACGAAAACCAAGGCTGTTCAACTCGCTTTAAGTTTACTTACCTAGAAAGTAGATTGAATTGAAAGTACGCATCTCGTACTCGGTATCGTGGCAATAACAACCCCCTCCTGTGGAGACATGCCGGAAGAGTACTCCAGACTTAATAGGCAGCCAAGGAGATTTCGAAATTGAAATAGTTAAATGGCGTGCGTATGACATGTCATACTATAGACGGAAATATTCATTTTGCATACTTCTGATTCGCTTAAGTAGATTCTCCCTCTTAGACATTTATTCTTTTCATTTCACGACAATCTCATTGGTATTTCCCAGATACTTACTAAAGGTCTTATGGTTTCGGTTTCAAAAAGTAATATACAGAAAAATCGATTTACATTTCAATTCACCCCAGTCCACCTACGAATCAGGGAAATATGTGTAAGCCATGTACACGTCCACACAGCAATGGTCTGGTATCTGTTCGGGTGTCATTATGTTTTGGTGAAAACAGTACTCAAATTCTCTATTATCCAACGATATGGATTCCGGAGGAGCATGAAAAAAGATTTTCCCTTCGAGGTATAGCTTTCACACCCCTACTCGAGTGCGGGATACCGAAAAATTCATGAATAAAGATACATACATACATTACGCCTTAAACATTGCATAAGATTACAGTGGTATACCCTACAAATCACATTAGCACGGATTCGAAACCAAGGGTCAAAAACAATTTGTCCCAACATAACTTCTTCGGATCGCATTTATCCTGAAAAAGTAAGCCATTTTGGGTAAAGAAGATGAATGAGATCATTGTAATGCAACGCCTTAACGTCTCGACAAGATTTGAATTATTTCGCTAATTTTACACAGGAGACGTTAATAGGGTAAACAACAGATGCAATGGTGGCAATGGAATGAGAAAACTTTCCCAGTTCAAATAAATAGTCATGGGCGGTATTTCCTTTTTCTGAAGTAATAACTACAAAGAAAGAGATATTTTTTCTTAGAATTGCTGATTCAGAGTGCTGAAACGGTATTTGAACAAACAAAGCAAACCAAGCGAAATGTTTTCGAACATATTTTTTTTTTTTTTTGCTGAATGTACATGTAGTATGGGTATGTACATATGTATATTTCCCTTCCGGGAAGGTCTTTAACTAAGTACCCTTTGTCAGAAGTTTCTGGAGAATTTAAATCCGTGTGCATTTTCTCCATTTGAATATCTATACACACAAATGTATGTGTACTTATGCACGTTTCCCATTCGTTCAGTCAGGACATCATATTTAAAGCTGGAAAGTTATTGTATTTTTCTCGAGATTTATGTATAGTTTCGTTCATTTCCCTTAAAATACTGTCTATGGTGCAGATAAACATCATTTTAAGAACCAAATGCTGGCAACAACTGCACCCCATGCATTTGAGAAAATCTTTCACCGCCAATCATTAGTCCGGGACATAGTTCAGTTGTTCTGTCTCGACCCTGGACAACTTGCTTCCCATCATTAAGACCAAGATATCTTGCGTCCGTGATAACTCGATCTTCATACCGTCCTCATCTCCTTTTGTAACCAGGACCTCGGGTTTCAAGACGCTCGTAGCTGGAGTATTGGTGTCCATGCACTCGATGTGGCCGAGCTACTTCAGCATTTTTGCCTTCCGGACTACATCACCATCTCACTCACTCACCATCAACTCTGCTGTTTGACGTATCGTCCAGCTTTCTGGACTGGCAAAATATGAGTTTTATAGAGCGCCCAAATTGTTTCGCCAAACTGAAGTAGCAGCACTTCCTAAGGCTCTCCAGTAAGATGCCTTTTGTTGAGTTCACGTTTGTCCGGAGGTAGACAAACCCTTAAACCATTGCTACCTCAAAAGTGTAGCTGTCGGTCGTAAAGTCTGGTGTACGACTTGTTCAACATCATGATTTTCGTTTTGTCCTCATTAAACTTAAGACTTCTACCTCATTTTGACCGCTTCAATCGCCCTGAAAGCTTTCACTACAGCACGTTGGTAACAGTATGTATGCAATCTGACTAACACAACAGTTGGACTGATTTGTAGAGGATACTGTCTTCCGTATTTACAGCAGCCCACCTCACTTCTTCTCCAGTACCAGATTGAGGAAATCACACGACAGCGTATCTCCTTGACGAAATCTGGTGCAGTTTTGAAACGCATCGGAAGTCCTTCAACGATGTGTTAGCGTGATGCGACACAATCCGATTAATTTTTTTCCCGGGATTCCGACTTCGGTATCACATCGAATAGTTCCTTACGCCAGGTTTTGCCTTATCTGTGAATATTTAGTCGATTTGCCGGACCGGAAGCCTCACTGGTTCGGGCCGCTTGCGGTGCGCTGCTAAACTGCTTTAGCGATTCACAACGTGCGCTGGACAGGATCTCATAGGCGATGTTAACCAGTGATATACGTTTATAGTTCTTTCAAGAGGAAGGATCGCGGTTTTTGGTGGAGTGATTTATTTAGAAGAAAGACCAAGTTCCACTAGAGACTTAAGCGCCACCACTAAATATACGCAACAAAGACATGTCTTATTTTATCAGACATTTTCTCATTGTTTTCGTCAAATTAAATTCGCTGTCATATACACGTATTTGTTTTAATGACTAAATGGCCATAAAGCGTTTGTCCTATTTTCTAACCATATCCTTAACGCCTACAAATGCCAGCGAAACACACAAATCCTTCATCACGCACTAGACACAAATAAAATAAACAAACTGCCACAGACCACGAGTCCAATAAACTAACTAACATTCGCTATTTGCAGTACGGGGTGGTTAGATTGACCTCTCCCATTGTCCATTGTAATTACGAAGTATAACCTCATGGTTAATTGTGAATAAAGTCAACGTAAGCAGTGTCCGCTCGCTTTTGTCATTTAGTTCATTATCGCCAAAAGTGTATCTTGTCAATTACAGTTTACCAAATTGATCCGTCGACTAAATTGGAAATAATAAATTTTAAAAGCGAGGACACTCAGTTTTTTATATGAGAAGCAGTCGATAATGACCGTTTAGTAGTGTTGAAGGGCGGTAGGGAATGATAATAATATAATAATATAATATGGATGCTACAGCCCCGTAGAGGGCCAGGGCCTAGCTTCTCAGCAACCACCCGTGTTGTGCGTGCTATTGTTCTATCACGAGTGGAAGGGACCTACAGTTTTATGCCGACTCTGAACGGCCAAGTTTGACTCGAAAGAGGTGGGGCCGTGAAAAGTATTTCTGGTCGTACCAGGAATCGAACCCAGACAGGTAGGTCCAAGAGCGTAGGAGTCGACGCACATACCCACAACGACACGGGCCATATATATGTAAAATCAAATTCATTCATCAAAAAAATTCTGTAAGTCTGTTGGAACTGAAATCAGTTTATTTTAAGTAATCTTATGTTCTGAAACTTAACACAGGATCTAGGCTCGATTATAAAATAAATCTTAGGAGTTTAATTTGTGAATCAGCGTCATCAAGGTCAGAATAACAACGTGTGACAATTTTGAGATTATTTAGTAAAGTAAACATGAATTTATGCAGTTGCCTTTTTGAAAAACTTCGATAGAAATTATTGATATACTTTCATCGTGTTAATGTATGAGGAGAACACAATATAAAATAAGATGACTTTATCTAAGAAGATGTGATAATAGCCTTAGACATAAACAGCTGGATGGTGCAGTTGGTTGAGTACCTGCCCTTGGTTAGAGGGGTCCCCGGTTCGAATCCCAGTGAAAGAAACCGGGGTTCCAGTTCGTTTGGTATCAAATTAAGCTATCACTGGAGTTGTCGATCAGTGGTAGTAGTCTGACTATGGGAATCATTTGCGTAAGCTTTTTCATCTATCCTACTCTTTAGGTCTCTTTCCGAGCAGATGGAAAACAGCATATGTCCAGCCCGTCCCTAAAAAGGGCGAATCTCTCGTCACCCACCTCGTACCGACCCATAGCACTTACGTCCCTTCTTTCTAAGGTCGTGGAAACGCTGATAAATCGTCAGCTTATGAAATATCTTGAATCGCGGAAGCTTCTTAATGACCGGCAGTACGGTTTCCGTAGCAACAGGTCCACTGGTGATCTGATAGCTTATCTCACCGAAAAGTGGAACAAATCTTTACATAATGCAGGCGAAAACAAGATCGTTGCACTTGATATTTCTAAGGCATTTGATATTTGACAGAGACAGATCAAGCTCTTTTGTCGAAAATGCGTGCGTATGGTATCGATGAATCTCTTCTTCTATGGATTAGAAATTACCTTTCGAACCGTTCAATTCAAGTCGTTTTGGATGGGTTCAAGTCTGATATCCACCAAATAAATGCTGGTGTACCCCAAGGCTCTGTTCTGTCTCCTACACTCTTTCTCATTTTTATTAATAATCTCTTGTCTGCTACTTCTAATCCAATCCATTCCTTCGCTGATGACAGCACCCTCAGCTTTTCATATTCGTTCCGAGACTCACGACCCTGACTTTCGGCCGTAGAATTGGAACGGCAGCATATGTTAAGCGCATTGAATTCCGATTTTGACAGCATAATTAACTGGGGAAACAACAACAGAGTGGAATTCAATGCTTCAAAAACTCAATGCTGTCTGCTGTCTGCTGTCACTCAAGCGAACCCTTGTTAATCAGCCATTATCCATGAATGGCGCTTGTGTCGATGAAACCGGACAAAAACGGAACAATGTCGCAAAGTCATTAGACTCGCTCGAACATCGACGTACCGTTTCTTCTTTGTCCGTATTTTATTGCTATTTCAACAAACGATGCTCAAGTGAGCTAGTCAACTGCATTCCTCCTCTCCAAGAATTCACCATGAATGCTCATCAGTTTACCCTTAAGCCTACTTTCGGATGCACTGTTAAATTTAGAGACTCGTTCTTCAGCCGTACTACGCGAATTTGGAATGCTCTTCCCAGTCCTATATTTCCCACAGACTACAACCCGCATATATTTAAGACCAATGTGCACAGGTACCTCCTCTCCCTTTCTCCCTCTATACCTTCGGCCCGTGCTGTGTCTTGATCCCGGACACTTAAGAGTATTAGCAATCCCTTGAGCGCGCGCAAATTATAAAAAAAAATCACAATGGACCAACATGGTCTAAGTTGCTGGCAATTTCGCTGGCAACCCACTTACCTAGCTGCCTCAGACTTATAGTGCAGTTTGCCATTATTTGCCATATACAGGGTGACCCAATAAGAACGACAAAAAATAAAATTTTAATAAAGCAGCAACAGCGTGAGACATAAAATTGATTCTGGCTTCATTTCGAAGTTACATTCATACCATTATGTATGAAATAGTACATCATTACAATGGCCACATCGGGTTCGCGCGCAGAGTTTCAAGCGGTACGGTCGAGTTTTTGAGCATTCAGTTCAATATGTGCCAGTATGTGTTAGTCCAGCAGCCTCGAGCTCGTCCACCATAGTTGACTTATTAGCGTAGACTAACAACTGAACGTAGCACGAGATTATCGATTGTTGTTAAATCGCATGATCGCGGCAGGCAATTGATGAACTCTCGCCTTGAGATGACTCATTTCTCTTTCACATCTTTAAGCGTTACGTGGCTTGTATAATTTGTATAACTCAATATCTGTCAAGTTGGTGGCCTACGCAAGAAGAAATTTTTCCACGGGACGAGGCACACTGAAAGCCGGAGCCGGAATTTCGATAATCTTGTTTAATAAATTCCACATTGAATAACAAAAATCCTTACAAAATTTGCCAGCTCAATGTATTAGTAACTTTGATAACTGACATAACAATTGCTATCTGATATACCATTCAATTTTCAAGGGGTGACAGTATCATCATTATCTTCTGATGCGGGCCAGCTCCACTGGTCGCGGGGGTAATGCATGCACGAGAGATCTCCAGGCCACTCGATCTTCCGCCATTGACTCTAACTCATCAGGCGTTATGCCCAAGCCCAAGCGCAACCAGGCGAGTGTTTGGACTTGGTCCAACCACCTCGTCCTGGGTCTGCCAAGCTGTCGCCTACCTGATGGAATCGCATTCAAGGCACGCTTTGGAAGTCATGATGATGAGGATATTTGTGCCACGTGACCAAACCATCGAAGCATAGCCCTATCCATTCGAAAAAGCAGCTGCTCTACATTGAGTCCCTCGCGTACTGCCGTGTTTCTCACCCTATCCAGCCGAGTAACTCCCACAACAGCACAAAGAAATCTCATTCAGGCAGCTTGTATTCACGATCTTACTCTTTCGGCCATTACCCAGATTTCATGACTATAGGTGAGAGTTGGAACAAATACTGAATTGAAACCCGCCCACTTGGCTTTGACTCCAAGGCCTTCCTGATTACAGATATTCTAAGCTGTTTCATAAATGAACGTGATTGGCCAATCCTACAAGAAAGTTCAGCATTACTACTCCCATCACTCGTGAAAAAGACCTCGAGATACTTCAACTTCTCAACTTGCTTCAACGGGACTCCACTAACATGTAGAGTGCATTCAACAGGCGTTCTGGAAATTACCATAACCTCTGATTTGTCGAAAGTTGAGCTTCACATCCCAGGGTGACAGTATTTTCAAATTAAATTTACCACACGGTAGAAAGGAAATTGTACCAAATTTGCGAGATCATTATCGTGCCTTGTATCAAAAAAAGACCTACCTTTCTAGTACCCTCTTATGAAAACGATAAAATGTCACTTCAAATTTAACACGAACAGTTAAATTCATCACATAGCCGCCTAAATTGACGTAAATATGTATTTTACTTGTATCTACTCCACCCACGCAGTTACTTTCAGTTGTATCTAGGTCCAGGTCCACTAAAGAGTGTAGAGCCATCCCAAGACTGAAATTCCCTTTGTTTATATCATAAAACTGCACAAAGTAGAAGCGAACACATCGAATGTCATAATATCTCAATCACCCTTCACAGTTCAATATTTTACCCTAATCACGAAAAATACATGAATAGATATATGTACGAAAAGTGTGTTGTAACCTCATGCAACTAAGTACCCCAGAAGCGTTGTACATCGTGTCACTTCCGACATTTCACTTTATGATTCCATAAAATTGAACATTGCTGCTTTTTATGCTGCAATATTTTATGAGAATGAAGTGTTTTATTGTAAGCAACAGCTTGTTCATAAACGCCTATCCGTCTTCCTTCCGGTTTAGCAATTTTTGCTGTTATGCTAAACGATTTTGAAGTAACTCCTTCCATCAACGTTCGTGATTGTAAATGATAGATAAACGATCACCGACAAGCGCCATGGTAGTGAAGTTTGTCATTAAAGTTTACATGAAGAATGGACTTTCTAATCGCATAAAATGTTGGTAATACCGCACACAGGGTGGATGAAAAAAAAAACACCTTTATTGTCGATAATATCGATAAAGATTGTCGATTCTACTGAACTTATACTCGAACTTAAGTTTTCCAGACAGGCTTCTCGTTAAATCATGAGGTGTTCCTTTTTAGAGGCGTAGAACTATAAATTGGAATAGAACATAGAAAAATTAATTGAATATTCATGGACTTGAACTTATTTGACAGATAAGGGGTTGGGCATTTTCAGCATCGATGTTTCAATAAGATTTCGGGCATGTGACCACCTCGGTTGGCGCTTAAATGATTTTTGTAGTATTAGGTTAGGAACCCGGAATTGAGATGGAGGTGGATGAACCCTCGGTCTTAGGCTCAACGACGGTATGTAAGACCTCGGCTGTGCTACCGATATTTATTGGTTGGATTCAAATGCTGAATTGCTGTGCCACTCAACCGAACACGTCAATGTTATGCGCGTGTTGTTGAGAAACTATTTCAGGTACTCACAGAAAACGGCAAAGGATATATATAGAATATATATATATATATTCTAAGCTTTGTTAAGGAGGCTTATCGGTCGTGTGCATGTGTGTTATTTATCACTGGCAATGAAACTATTATCGTTCGCACGACACTGACATTCAACTTATTGAGCCAAGGTTTGCACTCCACCACATCATGTTCATCCGCCTTGAAGTTTCCTGTAAACATTCCCTCCGCATCAGCAGCCTTGCAGAATTTTGTTCCAACTAACGGTCGTCAGTACTAGATCTCACTTTCCATTTCTATCAAAATGTCCAACCATATTGGTCCATATGGTTTGTATTTTCGATCTTTGAAATCCCTTAAGTCCGTGACAGAATATTGTTTACATAGTTGTGTTTCCGTGTCAATTTCATGTTTAATTATCACCAAAATGTCTGGTCTGGTCAAAACATTGGATTCACCTAATTCCCTCGATAATCATCCTTTTGTACTTTATGCCGTACCAATATCAAATGACACAGTGACTGAAAAGACATATCAACACAAATGTAACCCAAGCCTAATAGCACCCATCAGTAACTTATAACAATTACCAACATTGTCCATACAAAATCTTTAGTTGCACAAAAGAGCTCCCCATCGAAATGTAAACACAACGACACCTCCTCAATTCGATACGGGTTGGTAAACATTAATGTTTACAGAATGACATACACCCCAAAAGAGGCACACAAGTTGGTTTACAGACGGTTTAAATCCTTCAAAATCCTGTTTCCCCGTATTGAAGACATGTCCGCATCAATTTCAACTTAAATGGGTTAAGTTACCCGAAGGAGACTTATTTACCTTAATCAAGTGCCTTTGACTCAAAAATAATAATCCCGAATAAGGTCAGAGGGTGAATACGAAACCGTAAAACCGACTCACAAGAGACAACTCCAAACCCCCACACGACATCTAAAGACCCGCAACGAATTGACGAACACACATTCTATCGAACGGAACTATCAATATTGCTCCACTGACCAAGGTATACACTCTGAAAATCATCTGCTCGCATTCGACTTTACAGGTGGGCAGAATGTATCCAATTCCCCTATTTGCCATTGGTCGGTATCACCTCAAGGGATTTCAATTGAGTTCTGGTTGGTTCCTTGCACAATAATGAATCGCTTGAGGAGAGTATCAATCTCGATTGTCTGTCTGACTGTCTGTATGTGCATGCTGATTGCATCAATTATCATAAATAACTTGTGTTAAGTGAAATTTGTACGATTCGTGTGAAGGGATGTTGACAGCAATTAAGTAGCATTGCCGTGCTGCATAAAATCGAAACTTCATGATGCTCATTCAATCGTTACCACATTTGTGCAGACGTTTTTGTCGACTTCGACGACTTGAGCGTTCTTTGTGGATGGAATCCTGGACGTGACTCTAGCTGAAACGATATAATTCATTCGTAATCCTTCCAGATTACCGAGCAGTAAGGCGAACATGACACATCTCCCCGGAACTGAAGCTACTTGAAAACGTGTTCAATAGGATCCGTTCTCTTGTAGGGATTTTCATGAATATGCTGAGCTCAAGTGTTACCTGAACTACAAGTTCTCGGTAAATATGCAACTTTATACGGAATCATAAATGACATTTGAGTAAATGTAAACGTTTTGTCGCTGAACTAAGGATTTATGGGACAAAATGGATTCTGTGTGGATTTTGCACTTGAAAGCAGAGAGGGTTTTACACATTTTCAAACTGACTTGAAAGGGTAGCTGCAAGGGAAATTTTGGGAAGCATTTGTGTGCATGTTTATGAATGCTTTTCACAGGAAATGATGTTATCAAGGTTTTAAAAAGGCAGGAAATGAAACTTATGTACAATTCGATTTGTACGCACGCATACCAGTAGCGTCTGCATTCCTAAGCAGAACTCTTTGATGTGCAGTACACGACATATTCATATTTCATTTTGTACGAAATGCGACAAACGACGACAATCTGTTTTCTAAAGTGCATTAGTTTCCAACTTCCAAGTAATACTTGCTCACAAAATTATACGCACAAAGTTATGCAGCCAAACAAACTTCATTCGTTTAACAGCAGCTAGTATGGACAAAATTACTGATTCTTGCGTTCCCTCTTTCAGGTGTATCTCGTGCAGCAGTTTGCATCTACAGACCTCCAACTTCGCCTAACGTTGATTTCCACGTACTTTTTTTGTGTCAGATTTGCAAAGCGCAAGTATTGTATCGTATGTGAATAAAAAAATGACTTGCTTTCGCAAAAGAATATGTTAACTGGGGGTTAGAATTGTGTAGATACTTATTTATTAAATTACAACGAAAAGCCAGCGTAGTCTGGTAGCAGTCTGCGATAAGAACAAACAAAAATGGATTTTCGAGCGGATGTGCTGCTGATATTCCTTTTTTAATTGGCAACCAAGAATGACGGCAGATTTTCTGCTCAACTGGCCTTGAACTCAAGGCTGGAATGAGTAAAGACGAGAAATCCTTCACTTGTGTACATGAATTAAATTTCTTCCTGACCTCCACGTAATAACAAAAAAGGTTTGTATTTTATTTGCAAATTATAAAGTACCATAATTATGATATAAAACCACTAATATTATGAAATATAACAGATTAGATAGATTGATAGATTTATTTCCTGTACAAGTTTCACACATTTTAATTTATTTATGCAGAGATTAGATACATATTTATCTCACTTCTGGAATGTTATTATTAAGGTTTAACATTTTAAATCATTTGCAAATATTGTTTGAAGGAAAAAAAACCCTTCTTGCAAAGTGAAATAGAACAGTTTGATGAGCTCTATCTCCTCACCGGCTGTATGGATTCGAATGAAACTTACTAGACAACACTGATTATGATTTGGACATAGGCTTTTCCTTCACAAAATGCCAGTACAGTGTATGAGTTGATGTTGCATAGGTTAGGATTGAAATGAAACCGAACTGATGTACGTAAAGTGGATGTTGTAACATCTGCCCTACCTTTGTATATCCCTTAAGTATCTGTCGTAATGTAATGCAATGTATAGAGCTTGCGTAGTGTGAGAAGATGAAATGAAGTGACTTAACGAAACTTAACGTGGTAGGAAATGGCGTGAAATTAAACTTCCTTGAAATCGGACAGAAATGCATCTTTACGTTCAAATTTTCCAGTTAATCAAACTGAATTTAACTCATTAAATATAATCATTAATTAAGAAGAACCTATCAGGATCCATAATCAACTACAATCTAACACAGGACTCGAATCATCAACACAAATATGGTTTGATTATCGATAATTTAATTATCACTTTCGATTTATTCCACAGTAACATGGCCTGTCGGATGCAGAATATTTTGAACAGAAATTAATTTACACAACAGTGGGCGGAGACCAAGTCTATATCAATACCTGCGAATAAAGGGTACACAAGGAGGAGTGCAGATTCTGGAAATTGGATGGAAATTAATACGGGCTCAATGTGACAACCTCACATTTAACTCAATTTAACAACCCTTGCATGATATATGCACACGTGTTTTACTTTAAAGAGTTTTGCAGACGTCTTTCGAAAACGTCCACATTTAATTAAGTGGACTGTAGTTCATTCGACATGATCTTTAACAGATCGGAGAGCGCTGGTCACATGAATCTGTTAATTATTGTGTACGTGGATGATATGAAAGCCAAAAGGATTTTAAAGAAAAAATCGAAATTAATTCCGAAATTAAATCCGGAATTCAAAATTGCGGACAAAGGAGCACTGAATTATTTTTTTGCAGATGGAGTTCGAGATTTACGGGGTTCAATCAAAATAGGACAATAACAATTAATATTGGTTCCTTGAACACAGTTCCAAATTAATCATTGTAAAAGGTGCAAACCATTAGATCTGGAAGCGACAATAAGCAAGTGTGAGAATTGTCCGAATTGCTCCAAAATTGACATCAAGATGTACCAGTCTCTAATTGATTCATAAAAACGATGCTGGCTAGAAGGTTAAAGTCACTGGTAACCACTTTAAAGCCATGATTATTGACTTTTTCGTTCATCAATTGAACAATCATGATGTGCAGGAGCTGTGGTTTCAGCAACACAATTGATTTATTGAAGGAAACGTTTGGTAACCGCATAGTTTCACGTTACGGACTAAAAAAAAGAATCATTTATATCCCTAATCGCTGTAGTATCTTTGAGGCAGAAACTAAAGGGTGGTTAAATTTTAAGAGCCGATGTTGAATGTGAACCACACCTAAGCGTCAAGTTTTTTTCTGCATTTCATTTGACATTTCAACATTTCAGACTAACTCAATTTGAATCATGGAAAGATACACAATCGAGCAACGCGTTAAAGTTATTCAAGCTTATTATTAAAATGGGCGTTCAAATCAAAATGCATATCGTGCACTTCGAAGAAAATCATCTTCAGTGATGAGGCACATTTTCACCTCAGTGGATTCGTCAATTAGCAGAATTACCGCATTTGGGCGAATGATAATCTAAGAGTGATTGTCGAAAAACCAATGCACCCACAAAGAGTGACTGTTTGTTGGCTGGCGGCATCATCGGGCAGTATTTTTTTCCAAAATGAGGCCGGTCAGGCAGTTACTGTGAGTGGTGTTCGCTATCGTGAAATGATAACGAACTTTTTATGGCCCGAATTGGAAGATATGTGATTTCAACAGGACGTGCCACTTGCCACACAGCTAACGAAACAATGGCTCTTTTGCGCGGCCGTTTTATCTCACGTGGTGGCGATGTCAATTGGCCGCCAAGATCATGTGATTTGAAACCGTTGGATTTTTTCTTTGGGGTTATTTGAAAGAAAAGGGGTACGTCGATAAGCCATCAAGAGCTAAAGGATGAGATAATTCGGCACATTAACGGCATAGAACCTCAATTATGCTTCAGCGTCATCGAAAATTTGGACCATCGGATGGGGGTGTGCCGCCGAGGTCGCGGGGGCCATTTGGCCGATATTTTGTTCCATACATAATTGAACCATACCAATATTATAAAAAAAAAATAAAATGACAATAATTTCTTAAATAATTTGTGTTTTATTCAAAATCAACATCGGCCACCCTTTATAACGATAATGCACAAATTGTCTTGGCTAAAAAACAATGGTCCGCACAGCAAAATACAAATTGTTGCTTTGTAGGTATCCATAGGTTAGGCTTTTGTATTTGTTATAAGGAACCTTCTTATTCTTCCACCCTAGTATCCAGTTTCTCATAATCGTGATAAATTACAATTTCTTAAGGTCAACTGCACATGAGTAGAGCCGAGAAACTTCCACGAAATCGTAATTCCTTTGAATTGCTATATCAACATCTAGGGAATCGCTGTCAACAAAATGACGCTCTTGGAGCAGCGTAATTGCGCTCCATTTCACTAAAGCAAATAACACCCATATGTTTCTATCTACATCCATATATACACATGACTGTATCATAATGTGTCGTGCTTAATCAATTCTCCCTTGTCGCACAAGTTGTGTGATGCCCACACGGGCATGTTCAATAACTCCATTAAACATAGTTAACGCCTTTAAGTGAGCAAGTGAAGAAACCCATGCACAAATATATATATGTGTCTATGCCTATGTGCATAATTTGTGTTTAATGTCAAGACAATAGATACAATTAACACTATACTCCCTTCACTCGCAGACAAATGGACTAAAAGGAACGACTAACTGCTGCAGCCCTACAAGTTATTCCCATAGTCTCAGGCGTAAGTGTATCGTTCATATGGTCATGGCAAAACTTTTCACTCCAGCCAAGCGTGCGAGGCATAAAAATATTAATTCACTTATATGACATGCAATTTATTGGATAAACTTCGCATTGGCAGAAGGAACGAGAATGAAATAAGGGAAAAGAAGGAAAATGCCATAAGGCAGGAGTATGAGGTTTATTCATCTACCCAGCTATCCATCTAACCACCTTTTCTTCTTCATTAGAAGTCTTCGAGTGGATGGGACGAGTGGCTGTGGATGGGTGGGTGTGCGTTGACTACACGAGTAAAGTTTCAGTAGCTCAGTTATCCTTTTTGTTTCATTTGCAAGAGGAGACGAGGATTGTGTGGTGAAAACGAATGATTCGTTTAACTGACGCATTTATATAAGAAAGAGAAGAGGAAATGCCCTTGCGGCATTTCGGATTAGCTTTCCCTTTTTGTTCGAATAAAAGGTTTTGGTTTACTTTTGCCACCAGCCATGCCCTCTTCATTCCGTTCCAATGATTAGATGTCACCTGAAAAGGGTAAATTTGAACCAGCCACCCAAATTCCCAACAAAAAAAAACCACTTTCCCCACCATCACTCATCCGTCTATGTTGCAAGAGGTGAATCGAATAAAAATGTATCTTTTTTTCACTTCGAAATTGTTTTGGCATCCGGTCATTTATATTGCCGATTGGACATGCATTATTGTAATTACACATCCACCAACGGCCAGACATGCATACGTGCGTAATCGTATCTGTATCCCGAACACTTGGGCCCATCAGTTTCTGGCCTGAACATTATTTATACATTAGTCAAAGCCGAACTGAGATGGCCAGGAGTCCAGGTCACTCCAAGGTTAATAACACATATCAAAAATCAATCATGGGAAAATGAGTGTATTATATCGCTGGGGCAGGTTCGTAAACTACTCAATCAGAGCAACCGGCGCTGTGTGTAAGTGCGTGTGTATCTCTTGAAATAAGGGAAATGTTGTCACCCAAAGTGAATGACTTATTTGTGGTTCCACTCAGGGATCGGAATGGCTTAGCTTGCAGGTGATGTGAAACGAACGAAAACAAACAGCTCTTCATGTATACGTACGAAAACATCAATTTTTACGTCGATAATTCCCCTGAGAGGAGTCTTCTTCGTCACTCCACCCATCATGTTACAACACTGTGAATGATTGAGTTATCCAAAAGGAAAAAGGGGCTCATAAGACCGACCTTCATTGAAACAATATGCGTACCTCAATCTAATTCGATTGAGTGGAGGTTGGTATTAAACATTCTTTTTTTTTTGAATTTTTCTGCATCATTTACTTACTTCTGGTTTGCAGTCGAATGTTAGGCTAACATTTATAAAGGCTTTTTAAGGGCACGTTGATAAGAATGGATCCGTATTTCAAATTTAAATTTGGGCCCTGCAACCGACAGTGGCTACCATGACCGACCCAAACATATGAGATTTTGATAAGCTGTATGTTATTTATTTTTTATGGTAATTTTTATTCGATCACGAGAGACTAGAGAGGCCAATGCGTATCCAGAAGACATTTGTTGTATCCTTTTTATGGCTGTTTGAGTTCCGAGTTATTGTTTATTACCAATTCCCTGTGTGTTGGTGTGTGATTCTATATATGTTAGCATATGCTTGCTGTGGCGTTATGACCGACCGTATGTTCGCTTAAATATTTAATGCTGAGCAGATATTTATTTTACTCTTGATAAATGATTTTCACATTTCGTAAATGTCAAGAAGAAAAGTTACGTCTTCTTTGTATTTGTTTTATGACAACTTAATTTTTATCGAATACAATTTTTGGAACTCCTACAGCGAAGACAACGCTTCCAACAAGGTCGCTAGTGGAGTGGGAACAAATCAATAACTTCACCACCAATCGACATTAGACGATGATAGACATTAATATGTCACTTTATGCAACAGATGACGTTCGTAAGTAAACACACTGCTTGACAGACGACATGTTAATGCCGTATGACATGATCATTTGAAAACACAATTTGTGGTTCAAGTTCAAGGTCTCCTCCCGCAAATGTGTGTGATTAATCGTTTCAACAGAATTCACTCTTCCATTATTTTCTTTGTCAGCATGGGGATATTTCGATAACTCTCAACTCGAATAGACCTCTGTGTCTCTGCGAGTACATTGGATCTATTTTCTTTCAGTATGGTGATTCATAACTATGCTGCCCATTGCCCAAAACGGTCCTGCACAACAGAACAAATGTATAACATTGGCCATGCAAGTGAGTGGGAATACCCTCGAGATATCATTGTGCCAAACGCATGTGAACACTTTGTTACAACACTATTCAAGGATACAGACATTCGTACTACAGATCGTTTTATGCCAGCTACCAGCGGCGAATAAATCGTGCACATTGATTAATACGAGCAAAACGAAAAATACATAAAACATATCAAAGGTTGGTGCACCGAGAATGGAAACGAGACACTAGACCAGGGATAAATTGATTCTCTATCATATCATAAAAGGGAAAAAGAGTAAAAAGGGGATCGCCTAAAGGAACCTGGGTAGATGAACACGAAAAACAAGGTTTTAAAGAGAGATTTGTGAAAAATGCCAAAAGAGGTTTTTGGATAAGATTCTGTACAGTGCAGTTTTAAGATTCAGTTTAATATATGTGCATGCTTGTACTAAGCTTTTGATTTGCGGAATAGGATCTGCTGTCTATCAGCAGTCACCCACTATAACTTAACCTAACCTGAACTGAACTTCAAAGTTATTCAATTTATTTAAATATGGTTCCACTTCTCTTACTTTTCCCCATTTATACTTGCCTCAGGAAATACACAAGGTTATTCTGTATGTTCTATGTCAACGTTTCAATGAAATACAATTATTCATTCACATGCTAATCTAAAAACGTATCGCAAATTTCGCATCGTGGCATCAGAAAATGTGGATATACGTTCTTTGCAAAGACTTGTCTGTGCCCCCAAGGAGGTATTTGTTGACACTACTCTTAAATCGAATTCATAGTTATGTTGCACTAAATTTTATTTTAAATTAAGTGCATTTTTATTTAAGTTTTATTGTTTGTAAATAAATAAATAAATATGTAGGCACAATTTAACGAGACAATTTTCTGGTAAAAGTCGCCAAGTACCTAGATTCACTTATAAAGGGTGAGTTTTTAGCTATTATCGTTTTGGCAACACTGGTTTAAACAGCTGACGCACGTTTCGTGTTTTGTTTCACTGTCAAACATTTTCAGTTTGGTCTATAATTTAACCATGAATCGTCTTACAAACGAACAACGCTTGCAAATTATTGAATTTTATTATCAAAATGCGTGCTCTGTTAAGAAAGTTCATAGCGCGCTTCTTCTGTTCAGCGACGAAGCTCATTTTTGGCTCAATGGGTACGTAAATAAGAAGAATTGTCGATTTTGGAGTGAATATCAGTCAGAAGCATTGCAAGAGCTACCAATGCATCCAGAAAAACGCACAGTTTGGTGCGGTTTATGGGCAGGTGGCATCATTGCACCGTACTTCTTCAAAGATGATGCGAATCGTAACGTAACTGTGAATGGTGAGCGCTACCGTGAGATGATATCCAACTTTTTTTTGCCCAAAATGCAAGAGATTGACTTGCATGACATGTGGTTTCAACAAGCCGGTGCCACATACCACACAGCACGCGCAACAATGGACTTATTGAGTTGCGAGTTCGGTGAACATTTTATTTCACGTTCGGGACCGGTCAATTGGCCGCCTAGATCGTGCGATTTAACGCCTTTAGACTATTTTTTGTGGGGCTATGTTAAAGCTCATGTCTATACAGACACGCCCGCTTCAATTGACGCATTGCAAGACAACATTGAAGCATTTATTCGTGAGATGCCGGCCGAAATGTTGGAAAGAGTATGCCAAAATTGGACTAAGCGGATGGACCATTTGAGGCGCAGTCAAGGTCAACATTTGCATGAAATAATCTTCAAACATTAAATTATATGGACCGGACTATCGATTCAAATAAAGATTTCATGCATTTTTCTGAATTTTATGTGTGTTTTTTTGAAAAACTTTTATATAGCTTTTAAAAAATCACCCTTTAGTAGGCATCCCTCTAAGTCATTATGTTTTTAAAATTTTTCAGAGTATACATTTGTCCTTAAATATTAGTATCTATTTTATTCACTGTTAGGTTAGGTCGAAAGACATAGTTTAAGGTTAAGTTTAGCTTAGAGTGCTCGCCGAGAGCCAGTAAGTTAGAAATAGTAAAATCGTTCGTCCAACTAGCTTTAAGCATTTTTGTCTAGTATGTAAGCTTATCCTGAATTAATAAACAAAAATTAATTAGAAAAAAAAAGTATGCATCCCTCCAAAGTCAGCAATAACAAAATAAAAGCCAAACATCGTGTAATTGAAAGTTGATTAACGCTTTTGAGGTTTGTTTAACAGAGTTTTAGTCTTTGGCACAGCCGATTACGATATATGTAAATAAACATCATACAAATTTGGAAAATATTCTTAAAATAGTTGAAAGTAATTTCGCCAGCACACTTAGCCTATGTTGGTCTATTGTGATACCCATAGTCAGACTACTAACACTGATCGACAACTCCAGTGATAGTGCCGTTGAGTTTATCCCAACGGTAATTGTTACTGGACCAGATATGAAAACCGGATAAAAGCGTATTACTTTTGCTTTCACTGTCCCTATCCAGGGCTAGGCACCCAACCTACCGCGCCGTCCAGCTGTTTCAATATCAGCGTATTAACAATTTAACAATTATTTAAAGAAAAGTTTATTAATATCAACGTATTGTTGCGTTGTTAACTGCTCCATAATATAACTCTCTACCAACTGACAAATGTCTTTCAACCCAAAATGGCGCTCAACAAACCGCAACTTGGAACATAAGGACGACGTGAACAGCTGCAGACACTCTTTTTCTTTCTGGATACACCGCACCAGGTGACGCAATGAAGCCAAAAAAAACCCAAATCTTACAAGCGACTCAGATTTTAAAAATACATTACAAAAATATCTATCGCACGAACCAAATGTCTAAGCAAGTAAAGATAAAAAGGTAATTAATATAAAAATGAAAAAGTTCGCAGCTCATCACAATCTGCTTCCCCACAGAAGCAGAAAAGTTTTTAAATTATCAAAATACAACATCCTAGATTTCAAGGTAAATTTTGTGGCAAAAACTTTACTGGTTTACATTGTTATACTTGCAAAACATTTTGCTTTCATTCACCCAGCTACTTCGTATGTGTGTAAATAAACTCTGTTGACTCCTGCTGCGTCTGGCATCTATGAAATTACCGAACCGCATCGAAATGCAGGCGCTGTGGTCCCGTTTCGGGTGGGCCCGCTTTTAACCCGAAAACACATATCTGGACTGAGAGGGCCGCAATGAGGCACTAGTGTACTTTAAGGAAAACCGTCATTTTTAACGTCGAGTATGGCATTTATGGTTGTCTGTGCATGCTGTGAGTGGAAGGAAGTTTTTCTCTCTCTCTCTCGGAACCCTTAACTTTGTAGCTAAACTTTTTTTTCGCCATTTGAGTGATGACAGGAAAGTTTTTATTCAAGTTTCAAGAAGTAAAAGTCTTTAATGGTTTATGAGAACCTTGTGAGGGTTGGTGGCGCTGCATTTGGGAAATTGAAATTTATTTATTACGAGCAAGTTAGCTGTGGTTGTTCCTTTCGGCAATCCCATTTAAATTGATAAATGGTCATTTGCAGAGATCAACAAGAGACGCAAGGTCGATTCTAAGGTTTTGCCGTGTAAGTGTGACAGAGCTTAATTTATTGCTTAATTGTATTTTCAATTCCCAAGAGAGTTAACATAAAAAAAGTATTTGACTGCACTGTTCTTGTTGAAATTTGGTTGCTTAAATTTTTGGTCCCTTTTTTAAGAGGTTTCTAAATTTTGTTTCCTTGTGTTTCTGAGATTTTTCATTTCACAAATTGTAAGAGATCTTCAGATATACAGGGTGACCAAATATAAACGATAGGGAAAGAAATTTAAATAAAACAACCACCGTGTGAGATATAATGGCGCTGGCTTTATTTTGAAGCTACATTCATGCCATCCTTTAATTCGCTAACAGTGCTAACAGATACTGGTCGATCTGATGTTTAAAGGCTCGTTTCAATATATGTGGTGATATTCCGGTTATATCGTCTCGAATATTGGCCTCAAGCTCGTCCAAAGCGTTTGTCTTGTTAGCGTAGACTAACGATTTAACGTTGCCGCTCAGAGAAAATAATCGGGTGGTATCAACTATCAAGTTGCGGCAGCAAGTTTAAGGTCCAAAAAGTAGTGTACTCGAACTTTTACATTATGCGACGAATTGTATGGAGGCACACTGAAGTCATGATCGCGATAGAACTCACAGACAAAGTAACGATGTGTACTTACTTTCGGCAAGCGTGTAGCGATGCCTTATAAAATTGCAAGTATTTCTGAATTTGTGCACAGCTTGATGTCATTAGTAACCTTGACAACTGCTGAAACTTAACAATTGGAAAAAACTATCATTGCAATCTGGCAAAAATTATACAGAAAATAATGAGTAGAAACTGGCAAAAATTATACAGAAAATAATGAGTAGAAACTGGCGTTTGCTTGTACTCTTAGCAGATGGTGTGTTTGGTGCTAATCCTCGTCTGTTATACATGTTGCTCCACTGATTTAAATTTAACAAGTTTTTGGTTATAGCGAACCCATACAGATAACAATCGCAATAAGTTCAAGTTTGCAATACATGAAGGCAAGGAATGTTTGCATCATCCTTCTTTTCGTGATGTCATGAGTAATTTGTAAAGTCTCAACCAAAAGCAGACAACGTTTCAAGTACCAAGCTACTGAAACTTATAATTCCAACCGCCATCTCGGATCCAAATCCAACAAACCATGCATGCATACAATTGTTCTTTATGATTAACGAAGTGGCATTTATTTTCGCATTTCTTTTTACACAAACTGTACAAAATGTTAATCATAAGAAGATTAAGGGTTAGGATTTTTCAAGTGCAACTTCTGGAAAGCTCCTTTCGTATTATAATTTATTTTAAAGTGAGTCATGACAACTTGTACATTGCTGGAGTGTATTTTGTCGTCGTTTTTTGTGGATGTACATGGATGATTAAAAAAAAAAACTTCTTTTGTCTGTTGGTAATCTAAATCACATGACTGGATTATTTAAGATCCTGTGATACTAGTGACTGGTACATAAATCCGAAGTGACAATACAAAAATGTAGTTATTCACGTATCCGATTAATAAATTATAAGTTGCCATACTGAAAGCATACATGTTGACATGTGCATTGTGATGATTCGCATAATGAACAAACATTGTTTCATTTTCCATTCGTGTGATTATGTCAATAAGTTTGCATTCTCAATGATATGGTACTGACAACTGACTTCAAATTGGATTCATTTGACTGATTATGTAAGCCACACAATCAACGAAACTCTGAATTCGGAAGTGAGTTGCATTTGGAAGCTACGTGCCGGTTTTTACTTTTTCACAGTCTATAAGAATCGATTTCATTTTGCTACAAGTTAAAGCCAATCAAAAATTGGTGCTTTTTAAATAAAGTTAAAGAGTACTCAACACTCGTCTTTAAGACATGGAATGTATCGAAGAAACTGATGCTACATCTGTGTTTACTGCTGCTGTAGTGGTCAATTGTAATCTGTATTAGAAATCAATCAAGACATGTCCAACTTCAATCATCCATGTCACTTGAATTCTTCTGACATAGTTGTTATGACATTTTTATTGACACAGATCTAAGCGTGCTTATGTGCCACCACGGAAAATTATGAGAAAATTAAGGCCTAATCGTAATGGATCTAAGGCGAATTAAGTCAATCAAAACAATCGACTGAATACGCAGAAATAATATACTTTGACCATAACAACTGCGGATGATTTTGGACTGTGTTATGGCATAAGCAGTCCATTGAATCTTGTTTCTGACATAAATTTAGATCTTAATCTATAAAGACACTCGTTTGTTTAAAACAACCTAGTAACAGACTCTAAAACCAAATAGAGTCTTTCAACTCGGATTCAGTAATCTAAACTGCAGTAATTTGCAGATAGTTATTTTGTGATAGAGAGTGTGGTTGAGTTTAAATACTTGATGCTCGACTCTGGATAATTTGTTTAGCTATAAAAAAGGCATTTTTTAGTTCATAATTTTAAGACTAATTGCATGTTCAGAGAAAGTATATATATGGTAATATAGATGGCGTGACATTCCGAGGTGGATCTGGACCTATCCCTCACAGCACCCTTGTGTTGGGCGTGCTATGAAGAGTTTTCACGTGTACAAATATACCGGGCAGAGTTGGTCTGAGAGACTGAGATTTGATTATGACAATGCAAGAAAGTAAGGTCCGAAGGATATGTTTTCAAAAAAATATTTTGTTTATTTGACAGACATATTCGATCCATGGTGGAAGGAATATAGGTGTGCTGGACAGCTTGTCAAAACAGCCGTCTTTTTTGTGACTCAGTGTCCGTTTTTGACACTGGACAGATTATTGAAAAACAGGCATTGAATTGCAAATTGATGTACAAATGGTTGTAAAATGAATGGATTTACTTCATTTATAAATGGAATAATATAGGAAAATGCAACAAGGTACAGTAAAATGTTGTAGAAACAATAATGTGTAAGACAATGTTGAAAAGAATTTTTTGTTTTTTTAATGTGTGAAAAATATGTGTATTTCCGCCTTTAAGTTTCTGTTGACATACAAATTCCCCCGATGACTTCACGCGGGGTCTCAATAGAGTTGTCCAGCACAGCTTATATTCCCTCCACCATGTATTCGATCGTGTGAACGAGTGTCTATCCGACCTGTCTATCATTTCTGAACATTTTTCTGAAAATTTCTGAAAAATGTGACTGCAAACGACATCTGTTTGTCCGACATGCATCCGACCAGGTCTCTCAGGTATGTTTGTCCATGTGAACCTATAGTTTTGAGTGGATGGAACCTACCGTTTTATGCCGACACCGAACGGCAAGCTTTTTCTAGAGAGGAATACTCTTTCAGTATTGTCCCTTGAATTATGAAACTTAGAACCCCCTGCGCATGAGTGAGCGCACCTACCGCATGCACTACTTAATATCTTTCCTCCAGTGCACGTAATGAAATAACTGATACGACATTTCTAGAATTGATTGAATGGTCTCCAGTCTGATTTCAGAAGGAGTTATTCCTGCCCACTGGCAATCAGAGAATTGTCTCCTGTAACGTCTTTGCTAAAGAAGATGTTCATTTTTCTAGAGCTCTGCACAGCAGTTCCATATACAGAGTACGCTTCAGCGGGTTCAAATATAGTAGATCTATTTGGTAACGAGATTTCAAGAATGCAATGTGTGTTCTATAAGATAAGTACTTGTCAACAGAGGTAGCAGACAGCATGGTTCGACCAAACTGCAATCATCTTAAATAACTTATGGTATGCACATTTAGTATGATTTTGTATGAAATTCTCATTTCTTCAACTATAACGACTTCTTCAAATAGACCATGATTTATGTTGATTTACACTCATTTCATCTAACTTATCCTGATATTTACATCTATCGCTTGGAAGAATTGTTGTTAAGTTATATTTCGGAAAAACTATTCCGTTTGTCTGGTTGTTCGTCAATTAGCGCTACAGAGAGATGTCGGTATCGAAGATATCGTGCTATACTGCAATTCATTTTCATCGCCTTTACTCAACGTTTAGCTATAAATTACAGATGTGCTTCATTAAAACGATAGCAAAGCTACAGTCTTTTGTTTACTAATTGTGCCCCTCTTTTATATCACAATCAAAATCAATTACAAAAGTCCATGCGCACGACGAGAGAAATGTGTTTCCATAAATCAACTTTGATGTCAGTCTCGCTGTAGGTCACCACTCCAAATTTAGCTGACTTAAGTAGTCCGCAGGAAGCTCAGCGAAATGATGGCTACGAACAAAAATATTCCGAATACCAACCCCTAGGAACAAACTCGAAGCTTCAAAGCAGCATCAAACAATTTGTGGAAAAGATTAAAGGTTAATAATAACATGGGACACTCTCCTCCATCATGCCACTCACTCTCACTGAAATAACTATTTGATAAAGGTTCGCAATCGAAGTTGCCCTTGTCATCGAAAAGGGATCTTTGTTCTTCCTGAGCCTCTGGTATTTTATTTCAATAGAAACACTATGATACACAGCATATGAAAGGAAATATACGATATGATTCTTTTTATTATTTGAGAGCAGAGTATTTGAAGAAGAAGTGAAAAGAAGCTTATGTTTCGGAGAACAGTTTTATTTGCTGCCAACTAGATATAAACGAATGTGGTTTTTGCGGGAATATGGGCACACACCTGCTCAAAAATATGAAAATCAAGGGTTGAATCAATTTAATTAGAATCAAGGGTTGACACAATTGAATGTTATTTACTTCTCATGTTGAAAGGATATTCAATATTCATTACATTTTTGTTACTGAATAGAAATTAGAAAATTGAAGTTGCTGAACAAATCATGGTGTATAGAAAACAGATGAGAACACATTGTTTGGCCTTCTGTCAACCCGTGTATTATCGAAAGACAATTAAAGGCAAAATTAGCTCTTTTTGCACACTTGTAGCATTTTCCTACATAATACCATTAATTAAACAAATTATACCTTTTCACTTGTCATCAACTTCCGCTCACCGAACACTAGTCCAAGGATACCGGATGATCGGTCTTTCTCTCCTTCTCGAACCAGGAGGCTGGGAATCGAACACCCTCTTAGCTGGAGCATTGGAATCTTTGCGCTCGATGTGGCCAAGTCGTGCAGTCTTAGTAGAGCTCGAAGAGTTAGCGGTTATGTCTTCTCCCCCATTCATCTTCGTCGCAGACTTCTACACATATCCGATGTAGAATTTTTCTTTCGAATGTACCAAGAATCAGCTTTCGGCTGCATAGAGCAGGACTGGTAAAATAAGAGTTTTGTAGAGCATGATCTTGGTCCATTCAGTTCAATCGCCGTAATAGCTTGCACTACGGCACGCTGGGAACGCGGCAAATAAATGAGTAAACGTATTGTCAAAGAGTAATCCTGAATGAGGTTGTAAGAGAAGGATAAAAGATTGCTAGAGTAGGGCTAATTTCGTCAGCCTCAAACTAATTAGCATTTCCACGCTTCTAGCCATAAAGGATAAGACAGCAGAGATCACAACACAGTTTACAGCACTAGACTATAGGGCTACACATTCAAATCTACACTTAAAAATCTGATCCATAACACGCCACCTGAATTCCCGTCTAAGACACTAGATTGTCATTTGTTCATGATGATACACAAGTTTATTCATGAAACTCTGTCAGTTCCACCACATAAGGAAACATAAGAAACATATTCAGGATAGATACGCCAAGTTCTACTGACTGATAAAAAAACATTAAGAATTGTTAGTGCGCATTGCACATTCAAGGCGCACGCACAACACGAGTAGTTGGTATTGAATCCAAACCAATATCCACTTCGGACTGTAGCGCACCCTATGCACAAACATATACCGTTTTTCTTCTTCTTCATCTATCACTCCTGTCTGGAGTATGTGGGCACTTTTCATCAGTTGTCTGTAATTGCGCTCACCTAGTTCGTAAGGTCACTCTCCACATGTAAGTCCCATATTAAAAGCGGCCGTCCTCTATGAGCGTGTCCCACTGTTTCGGAGTCGAAGACACATTACACATGCATATCTCAAGAAAAAGTAACGTAAAAAGCCACCAATTAAGTCATTAACCGTGCTCGTAAAAGTCAGTAACATAATCTATACTCTACCAATATACCGTTAGTGGTCTGCTAAGATCATTCAATGTCAGTCGAAATATATAACGTCAACAATGGTTGAACAACATCCACCCGGGCATTGTATCACGAATTCCAGACGAATTACTCTCTCCCATCTTGTGTCGAGAAACACATTAAATGCTAATAATGTTGGCTCCTTATTAAATGTCTAACGCTTAATTATTGTTAGAGGCTACCTCTCGAAAAGACCATTTTCCAAGTCATCGAAGTTGCAGCAGGATGAGAATCCACAAACAAGCATAGACGAGGAAAAAGACATTTCTTGCTAACAAATCTTTGTAATAAGTTGGTAATGAGCAGTAAAATTACAGTCATTAAGCTCACTACTACAACTATTCACCTATTTCTCAATGTTCTCTGCACTTGTGAAGGAATGAGTAGAGTGGGTGTGGGTGAGTGGCATCTATTTGATGAGGAGATGGCATCCCTTAGTGAATTTTTATAAGGAATTCTCTACATCCAACTAGTTGCTCTAAATAATAGGGGTTAGTTAGTTGAAGGAAAAAAATGCACAAAAAAAAGAACTGTCATTGTGGTTCTGGAACTAACAAGAGTCACGAACTGACAGCGGAAATTGAAAAACTCTCAAGAATTGTATAGACAAGTCCATTGTAATCAGTATTGAAGTGGCCATAATGGACAACGATAAAGTTAATTGGAAAGGGACAATGATGAAGGCAATCAAATGGGAGTACCTTGACAGTGACATCGTGACAGAGATCAGTTGTGTATGGTTTGCGTAAGGAACCTCAGTGGATATGCGTAATGCTTTAACACGTCTTTAGAGTCGAAAGAAATGTATCCGGCTGGATATAGTAAAGCTTTTCAACTTATCTTAATAGGTGACGCACTGCCACGTGACTTTTTCAACATCATTATTGAGAAGGTCGTGCAGAACTCACTCGGCAACACAAAGGGCACGATCTTTCGAAAGTCCGTACAATTGTTTGCATACGCGGACGACATTGCTGTGATTGGTTGAACACAGCGAGGCGTCAATGAGAGTTTTCTGAAATTGAATCGGGACCAAAAGGGAGGAAGGACACATAACCACGACGAATTGGCCATAACGCCACATATCTACTTTTGAGGTAATCAAGGACTTCGTCTACCTCGACATCCAAGTAAACAGTACGAACTACGAATGCCAACAGACTGCGATTAAATGCGGAATAACCCTTGTCAATCTCTGTTTCTTCGAGAAGGAGATTCAACCACAAACTGTACAGCGACATGAGTCAAGCCAGACGTCTACTCAAAAATGTAACCCCAGAGAAAATAATCGAGTGGTGTTAACTATTAAGTCGAATGATGAGAAGACTCAGTGGCTAAAGACCACCTTACGATGATTTTTTGGTCAATAGCCGGACTTTCGGCCAACGTTTTAAAGGCCAAATTAGCGAACACAATGATGTCTCTGGTCGCCCAGCTTCAATTCTTGCATCAGCGCAGACTTTTTCACAGTAAGACGAATTTCATACATACTGAAGCTATAGGGACTGATGAGGGCCGACTTTACGACGTAATTCACATTGTGTACTTACAACTGAGCGGGGAATACCATCGGACAATCTATAAGCGTGGAACGATGCGTGATGGAATGGGAAATTTTACTGACAGCTGGATGTCATTGGTATCATTGACAGTTGCTGAAATATACCAAATGGAGAAACTATCCTTACTATATGGCCGCCTTTTATGAAGTTTGTCTGTAACTCGAAAGAAAACACAGATACACGAAAAATCCTGCTGTTAATAATAAAACTGTGCTCATTCCGAGAAATGTACATAGAAATAAAACGAAAACGACCATCAGCATAATTGCTAACCTTATAACACTAACTCACATTACTAAAAGAACTGGTACTGCCAAACTTATTTACGCTTTAATATGATACATCAACGAAATCCAAAACTCTTACACCACCTTCCGCGAAGCATGGGCAAATAAATGACAAATTTCTTATTACTTACCGTTGCTGGGACGTTAAGAAGCGAACATAAATAAGTGTCTTATTAGTCCTTTGAAGGTTTAATTAGCTCATTAATGTTCAGACAATCTTAAGGTATTTATCGAAAGTGTAATATAGCTCTAAAAAAAAGAGTGAATAAAAAAGGCAACTAAGACAAAATGAAAAATAAAACAATGAGCAGTCCAAAGGAACTCAGAACGAATGCGAACTTTAGTATTGTATTACGAGGACACTTCAGAGAATCACGCGCTCTCTGAAGTGTTTTGATGAAAGTTTTTTTTTGTCAAACTGTTTCCCCTTGGAATGGCTTTCTTTCCTTCACAGGACATTTACAGTAAGTTAAATTCAATTAACTTTCATTTGGTCCTTTGTGAGTGGCTGAGTACCCTTTTTCCGGCAATTTCTGCGTGGAATGTTCGATCGGAGGGAATGCATGGATTTTGTTCCTTAAGTAAAGCGATGGTGACCGCATTTTAAACATAAATGTGAACTCTATTGTATTACTTATTTTTTTACTTACATACATTCAAGGTATGATGTCATGAACTGGCAGAAATAGAGTACATGACACTAGAGCTCTGACTGTCCTGCTGGGTAACATGATAAAATGAGATTTGTAGACATTTGTCCGCACACACTGTATCACAATGGATGGAGAGCACTAATGAATTATTAGCGAATCACAGATGTAACAATTTCAAATCGAAGCGGAGTATTTTTGTAATCATACCTTTCTTGCTGTAATTCTCTATCATTTATCATAGGTACATCAATAAGTACATATTTATCATCTTTATTACCTCTCTAATTAGTCACACAACGGGAGGAGCAATGTAATTATGTCATACAACGTTACCGAGGCCAGTCGTGTTGTGTTTCAACATACACTGCGAAGGTGTGATACTCTCTTCTTTCAAGACATATGAGGAAAAGAAAAATACAACTTTGGCAAATAGCTAAGGTAATTGAAGATATATGATTACTACACTCATGCAGAAATAATTCCAAGAAGTAGTAAACGATATCATACAAATTAAAGCACTTTCACTTTCCTTCTTTTTGTCTCAAGCATTCTGCGTCGAATATTTGTTCCCGTTGCGAATGATATGATTTGAATAATCTTCGAATTCGAACTTTCAGTTTATTAAAGGCGGAAAGGAACATGTCATCGCATGTGAAGTGCATGGAAAAATTAATAATAAAAGGTAGCGTTTGACTGTAGCGCCACCTTAAGTAAGTAAGCGTTTGAAGAGCTTCAGTCCTTGGTTGGATTAATAACTTGTAAGAACAGACTTTGAGTGGAAGTAAATTAATACTAAGACTGGAAGCTAGTATTTTCATTATTGAGTTATAGTACGTTTACACCGCTCCCAAATTCAACATTTCGGGAAAAAAAATCCAATTTTGCGTTCCCACTAGAACTTCAATATTTCCAATGACAACTAGTGTCAGAATTGATTACTGATATTTCCATTCTTATTGGGATGGCTCATCGATATATCCGAGCTGCAGTTCCAACAAGACGTCACACCATACAAGCGACGCAACGGTTTTGAGTATGAAGGAGAAGTTTGGCGACAGGGTCACTCACGAATGTTTATTAATTGCCCACCGCGATCAAATCCTTAGCCCGCTTAGTTGGAACCCGAATCCAATATTCGAAACTCTATTGCTGGAATATTGTCGCTGGAAAATCATAAAAAATTCGACCGACAACTTAAAGCACTGGCAGCGAAGCCGAGGTGGCCATTTGATTGCAATGATCTGCACCTTTGATCTGTACCTATTGAGACCAAATCCAAAGATTTGTATACGCAGAGATTGTAAGGCACATCCCAACGTATGTCAGCTTAGTCCTAGAATAGCCGGATTTGAAATTCCATGATTGGTTACAACGGTTACTTTTACTTAAGAAGCAGCAGCCAGTCTGGTAGATGGAATCCAGTTAATGGAAGTATGTTTTACAAGTTATCCTGTACTTTGACAAATCTTTTAATTGCTGCTTTCAACCACGGCTGAGTTGACTGAAAAGAGTCCATCAACAAGACGCCCATTAGCAGACAGCAACAGGTGTTCCATTACATTTCTTGAAGTTTTAAACATGAACAGTTCCATAAGCCTTCCCAACAGTGTTTTTCAAGTCTGGAGGAATGTCGAACATGTTATTAACTGGTAGTACGATTCTAATTGGCAATCAGGTGGATATGAAACCAATTTTGGCAACTAAAATTTAGTCGCACACTATCGTTAAGAACTCAATTTGGTGTAAGAAAAACGGGTTAATGTCAAAAGCCTATAGTTAGCTAAGCAAACGTAGCGCCCCTCCCTTTCTAAGTTCTAAGTAGGACAGTTCAAAAACATTCAGTCTGTATAGCTATGTTTAATGATCTGAATATCAACGCTGTAGGTTCAAATAAATCGGTTTCCAATCTTTGCAGTCACATTATTATATACAATTTGCTCTGCGTATTGCCTATGGTTGGTATTGTCTCCTACACAGAAGGCTTGGCAAAATCCCATACACACCATCACATTTGAATATTTTCCCAACCTCACCTCTATAGGGTCACTGACAGTACTCTGAAACTATATCTGCCAAGAAAATGCTTCTCAAAGTTCGCCGTTCGGAGTCGGCATAAAACTGCCGGTCCCTCATCAGTTGTGAGATGTAACAGCACAAACAACAAGTGTGGTTGCTGTGGAATGTAGACCCATGTACACCAGTGTCCAGCGGACTCTAGCAACGCACAGAAAAGACGAACATATTTTACAAGGAACTATGTATCTTGGAAAATTCTCATAAAACTTGCACGGAATCTCTAAGTACCTCGAAGCAAACTACGTCCATATGTATTGTACATATCCGTGTTTAATGACAGTCAGAGAAACTTTTCCGGTGCGTGCTAGTCTGTCATTCTGTCTACGTGCTTTTCAAACTCCACTTGAATTATGCACAATGTTGGTAACAAGAAGCCACGAAAGTAAAGATGATGTTTCCCATGACAACGTCGAAATTGAGTTATTGGCAGCATTGGAAGGGGACTTTCGTAAGGTGAACCCTCTGGTCAAGACCCATATGCATAAATGGTTAGTCGGTTGACAAAAACATCTTTTGTGAATCTCCGGGAGAGTGGCAATTAACAAATGGCTTCGTATTCAAGGCGAAAGGGGGAGTATCTATTAGCAACGTATGGGCGTCACAAGAACGCTGATTGGAAATGTTTCCTTTTTTTCCTTCTCCTCTTTCGGTCCAATTTGGTTGACTGTAGCCCATAAGGCTTCGATATGTTGTCTTTCATACAGATACGTGGATATATCAATAGGAGTACCTTCCTAGTAGATTAGATGAAAGGTTGTGCTCACGTGAGTGCTCGACGTAAGATCAAATTTTGTTTGACCTTTCAAACCGTATGCGCACATGTGCATATTAAACTGTCGTCCATTTGGTTATTGGTTATTGTATTATAAAATCAGAATGTTCGCGCAAATTCTCAACAGATCAAATGGTAGTAATCCAGCAGGCTCATATTAAAAAGTATAGAAGTGTAAACACTTTTACGATCGCTGTCGTAAAAGTTTTACATAACCTTTAGAGCAGTTGAAAAGCACCATTCACATTTATGACAACCCCTTTGCGTTAGCAGATAAGTATTGCGGACAGAGGGTTTTTTTTTTTAAAGTGATTGGATAAAATCTCTCTCGGAGTTTCATTGACGCAAAAATTATATCTCCTTTCGGATTTTGATTGTATACTTTTTTATGTAGACTGTAGAGGGATTTTACGATTGACCTTGAACGAAGTATGATGTTGGACATTTATTTATCATCGGTCAAGTAATTATGAGCAACCTTCAAACTGTTTTAAGAGGACAATGGACTGTCAAACGATAGTTTGTATTTGTCTAGTCTGCGCGAAATGAGTTTAGTTTTGTTTTTATTTTGGTGTGCCATGTATCAACAGCCCCGATTCCATGAGCTAGATTCACACTCTATAAAAAAATATCCTTGCAATTGCTTCTTTGTTTCTAATCACTACCGAACTCGATCACCACTGTTCTGTGCCATGTCTTCTCTGTAAACCCAATTATATTGCTACCCTACATTGCATAGTGCAATGCGTCTCTAAAACCATTTCGTAATGTGTGGCGTATCCCCCCTTCACGGTGCACATTACTTGCTCGTCAATTCTATGGCAACAGCGCTCGTTAGGGGTACGATTGGGAAAATCCGCAATCTGTTTGCGATAGGCACCAAATCACGAACCTTTGTAGTTTTCATGTGAAAGTGGCAGTCACCATTTATGTTATGCATACTTTCGCTGAACATTGCTGCTGATTGGATAGAGCTTACAACATCCCGAAGGCGGACTTCGCGGTGATACTATGGCAGTATCCGATTGTTTTGAAGATGCTGGAGTTTCTGTATTTTCCCTCAAGCATTTAGTAGAAAGCCTGTGCCAGGGCTATGATGGTCATTATCACTATAAACCTCTTTTCTTTATTAATTGAAAACTGCAAAACAAAATATTGCAGTTTAAAGATCTCTTTGGTCGAAGGGCGAACAATTGTGTATGAAAAGTGATGGTTACGAAAAAGTTACAGTGAAACACAACATCAGTAATGTGGAACAGGTACTGGCCACAATTAACATTTGATTTCAATCATTCAGTGAACTGACATCAAGCCATATTCAGTAACGTATTAAGAACATATATTATTTAATATTTGACTTTACATACTTTTGTAACAATAAAACAAAACAAAACAAGCAAATATTTTTAATAATAGTAGTGTACATTTTACGGAATGTTTATAGTGCAAAATCAGAGGCGAAAGTATCGAAATAGCATCCATTGCGTTTTTTTTCGAAAGTAAATTTAAGTTACGTTTTTTTTTATTAAAGCCAAAATAAAGTAAGCTAATAATACATTGTAACAAAAATAGGGCTATATGGTCTGTGCATTTAGGCAAAGTTGCTGATCGCTCCCAACTTGGCGGGATGCCAGCAACGATCTATGTCGATGCGTATATCAAGTTGACGTACAGCCTCCTAGCGGCGCACCCTGGATAGCCTTCGTAACACCCTTTGTGAGGTGAACTAATGTATGCAAACTTCTCCCTTGTGATTGTGCGGAGGTCTAATAACCCGCTCACTTAAAACGCAAACCGTTACGAGAGAACAAACTGTCTCTGCTCTCTACCTCGGGGCAAACGTAAACTCCACAAACGACACCACAGTGGAGATCCGTCGTAGAATCGAATATCCACATCCCTCCAGCGACATGTTTAGCGCCCCATTCTTCAGTTTTGACAGTTCAATTTAGGAAGCTAACTTTTCTGGCCTAATCGCAAATTTTGTGTGATATTTTTGAAATTAAATACTGTAATTATTTGAATCGCTTGATCGAGTATTTTGAAATAAAACTCTACCTCGAATCGTTGTTTCGATTCTAAAAAGAGCTTCTACAAATTTAGATAGTATTTCAAGACTATTAGCAATACGCTTAGTGAATTGAACATAATCGTTAAATGTTTCATCTGAACGTATTTCCACCAAATTAGATATGTTTAGTTTTTTTTCTAATACATTAATACTTGCGGAAAAAATGTACGGACGGATTTACTGGTTATGTTAATTTTGTCCATACTGTTAAACCAAATCAATAAGCAACATAGTATTTATAAATGTAAAATCAAACATTTTATCTACCACCGGTTCAACAATGGTTTTAGCTTCAGGAATTCCTCCGTGTGACAACAATATACCCACAGTTCTCATTCACTTTTTCAAACAAATATGTCAAATGAGCAAATCTCATGTTCAGAATTTATTGCTGCACATATCGTTCAAATGAGTCCATACGAGCTGAGAACTGAGTTTTTTTTATTATGAGATGTTTTCGTATGGCAATTTTTGAGCGGATTTCTACACGTTCCACTCAAAGTCTTAGCGGATTTTTATTTTGGCTTTTTTTCTAACTAGATTTTTTGTGTGAGTAGTCTTGTGTGTGAACAGATAAAATTGCATGTAATTTGTATTGTATGAAAATAATTGCGTTCATACAGCGTTTAGAAATGCATTCTATCTATGATAGGTTTATTTAATCTTCCCCTTACCGCTTTGCGCCCTGTGCATTTGCACTTCCTGCACATATGATGGATGCGATCCTGCATTTAAGTTTCATTCATTATTTAGATAGTATCGCTGAATCCCTTAGTTTCAATCACCTTTACTTACTTAAGTGGGAGCGACATAAATTGGACTCTACGTTTGGCCGCTTTGATACTACCGAAGAAGTAACAAACACAACAAAATAATAAGTGCACATTAAAGAAACCTTTGCTCTCCAACGACAGTCTCCTTTTCTGGAAATAAATACAAGTAGCATGCGAAGCAGAGGCCTTGCAGAAGTGTCTAAGTCGTCGGCATTTGTTGATCGAAATAGTTCGACGACCTTTTTGAAAAGTTAAATACGAAGATATTTTGTAAACGGTGGCCAGATAGCAATGATAGTTTTTCAAATTGTTATAATTCAACAGTTGTCATAGTATCAATGACATTCATCTGTCAAAATTTTCAATAAGTCTTGCCATTTTATTACGTATCATGAACATGACATGATAAAATCTAGTGGAGGCAAAAAAGTCCACGTCCAAAATAACGTAGAATCACGATTTTACGACAAGACATAGGCTATGTTAAAATGTTGGACATGAGATTTGGCGTTTTACATTATACATGCAAGTTTTTGTTTACAATGTGGTGGTAGATGATGGGAATAATTGTGAATGAATTTAATTTTGTTGGCACCATATTTTTAGTGTAATCTCATTCTTTGGTTGGTGGTTGTTAGGCCGCCTCTTGATGTTGAGTGTTGACTCTTTGGCGGCCAACGTTCAAATGAAACGACAAAGCGTGCGAAAAAGGAGAGCACGAATGGCTACTCAGATTGTGGATGTGTTGTTGGACATGTCCAGTATAGGCGGTTTGTTGCGTATCGTTTCACGCTTGCCGAACGTGCGAAAATTATTAAAAAATATTATGGAAATTCCGACTCAGTCGTGAATACGCATCCATGAAAATTGAATACTTGGTGCGGATTTGGCGACTGGGTCATCTCACAGCGTTCATCAATAAGCCGCCGCAGTCACGTGACTTGACACTCAATTTTTTGCCCTGCGGCTACGTCAACTGCTTAGTCTACGCTAACATGCCGAGGAGAAACGAAGTCCTCCCCAATCCACATTTGGATATCAGATGGACCCATGTGAAACCTGGCCATTCCCTCCTATACCCGTGTACCTGACTTTCTTTTTAGAAGCCTGTTAACTCAATGACAAAGGAAAAACATACACACGTATAAAAAGTAAGCTTCATCCTTCGAGCATAACAAAAGTTTGCACGGAATTTTATCTGCTTTGGACAAGATCAATACAGATAAATCAAACAGAAAAAAAACTTTTTCTCCAATGAGAACTCTTTGATTAAACTTTTCTATTTCGATGCAGTAAAACGCAATCCAATAGCCGGAGAGAAAATAAAACCTCCTTTTATGAGGATACATTCAGTCAATAATCACAGACAACAAACACATTCTCCATATGTTTCACGGCAACTAGTAAATATTGGCCGTTATCCTGACAATGAATGCACACATTCAATAGATACAAGCATAATAAGCTTATTAGAATCAGATTATATACCTATGTAAACTGCTGAAAACTTGAGTGAAATTTAAACATCCCAAACCTCCTGTCCACCGGGACAGAATGACATCAAAAAATGCAATAAATTAATGACAAACCGAGACATGCAATGTGTCTGTGAATATTCCAATGTCACAGTTTGTAGATAGACATAGATGGAAAGCAAAATTTTCATGCATCAAGTGCCAGTCTGCAAGGGAAACACAAACAAACAAATGGTTCCACTTTCCATAAAATCTAATGCTGTCACTCGATGTTCACGTCGAAATAAATGACAGTGATTGTCGCAGTATTTTCCTGCCAATTGCCAAAGACGAAGTTGGGTACTCTAACGAAACGTAAATGATACTCTCACTCTGCGTGGTCTTGCCACAAAATTAGATATGGTACACGAGGCGCTACTTATGCTACTGTTCATAGTAGCACTGGAAAATTTGAAACTTTCGTTTGCTGAGTATTTTATGGGCTTTTTCGGGAAAACCATTCTGGTGAATGCTTTGAATTTATGTCAATAAGTAACGTGACCTACAATAAAATAATTTACGGGTAGCTACGTCTTGTGAGAAATGTAAGGTACGCACTTGAAGACGATCAGCATCAAAACTACGCATTTTCCTTGCTGCCACAAATAACGTTTATGTTATCGTAGTTTCTTTTATGACCTCACTTGATTCAAAGAACTGAACATAAACTGGGAATGTATCCACAGGGAAAATATGTTGTAGCATCAGATTGACTCCTCAAGGGTATTTGTAGGATTCCTTACGTTGCGAAATATTTTCTGTTTTTTTTTTTTTTTTGTTTTTCTTCTGAGCTGTTAATTAACAACTAAGGAAGAGAATATAGTGTTTCAAACATCCAGATGGTAGTCTTGCGCTTAAATTTCAAACACATGAAACACATTCTCCGCAGAAGGCATGCTTCAATTGTAATGTACACATTAAGATGTTAAATGACTACTCTCTCCAAGGTTTGCAAGTTTAAATTACTTTCAAGACTGAACGCTCAATCATTATGTAATGCGGGAGAAGAGAATTCTGCCCAGATGTCCAATAACGTTATCAGAAATGATGAGCAATAATGACGGGTCCAAGACGAAGAAGAGTCGGAGTTAGTGCGGAGAAGAAAGTATCTGCCGAACAATAAAAGAATTGAAACAACTTTGAGTACTTATAAAAAAGTTCTGCTGTTCAGTGGAAGTGAATTCTTGAAGTAAGAGAATGTTAAGTTATGAATGGAAAAAATTTATCGTAACCAGGATACTGGATAGGATCCAGTACTGATTCAGCCAATTGCATCAACTTTTACTGCCGTGCACATTAATGTAAAATGTGTTACATAGTCCTAGCTGAAGTCATTGCGATTCAGATGATTTTGGATAGAAGTAGTACGCGTGCTTGACGTGACGTATATGATTAATTGCAAGTACCGTTAATTGATTTTAATTGATTATCATGTTGTAAGCCACCGACATGCATAAGACAATATTGTAAGACATATTTGGCTATGAAGAGTTAAACAAACGCATTTAGCATATGATAGACAAATTTTTTGGGAATAAATCAAAGAGACGTTAAATTGAGAACGTAAATTGTTTTATAACATTAACGACTAGGATAGAGTACTGTGCATAACATGCGACTATCTTCGATGACAATCACACGTATTGTTTAACTAGGATTTCTACTTGTACTCGAAAGAATCTTTAATTCCCTCATCTTGAATTTAGTGCAATGGATCGACTCTCCATTTTTGTGTATTCTGTATCTTGCATTCTACTCAAATGGTGTGTTCGAAAAAATATGAAGTAACCAGATGGAAATGGTTTTGGAGAAGCACAATCACACAAAAGACAGATATGTAATATGGTTAATTGTTTTCCTGGATATTCAGTACTCTGTATGCCCAGTCCTGTCCTAATATTTTTGTGAAAGAACACAATCTGTCGTCCATGCGAATGCGAATTTCCACGAGCTGTCCAGTGGTTACAGGTGTAACCCAAAGATCTGCCATGGGCCCACCCTTATTTGTTTTGTTTTTAAATGAAATTTCTGAGAGAACTCAAAACTGATATATTCAGAGGCAGACTGAAACTCATCAAGTAGTTTGTTCTCCCTCTCATTGTGTACGGCTGTGCAATTTAAGCAAACATGAACTCCGTGTGTTTCGACAAACTATATTTTTTGATCCTCTTGTACAGCCCATGCCGTGAAGGCAACGACACAGCGACCAGGATAGATCTATTGTATCGGAGGGTTGAAGTTATCCCAAAAGACGTACTTCTTCCCTCATGATAGCTAGTAGGTCTTTAGTAGTGGAGTTTTTTAAACCCAGTGAAGTGAGTACGTTTCCTTAACCATATTAGTGCCGGACATTCGCACAAAATGTTCTCAGAAGTTTCATCCTCTTCAAGGCAGAGCCGACAGACATTGGCCCTTAGTAATAGAAAATCATAAAGTCGCTTCTAAAGTCGAATTTTGTTAGGTGTAGCTAAGGTACTTTTAAGTTTCCGTAGTAATAAATCAGTTTTAACAAAACTCGAATTAAACGTAATCATTGTGAATAAACCTGTCATATTCGCTATTGTGAGCTAGCACAACCTGTCATATTCGCTATTGTGACACTCATTTTGAAACATTAAACTGTCACTTTTAAATTCGACTTAGATACGATTCGGCCACATCTAAATATTTGTCGATTTTAGAAATGGGTTGCTCGTTTATTACTACGGATTTCGTGTTAAACTCTAGTTTACATAAAACTCGAGTTTAAATTCCTTTATTACTAAGGGCCATTGTCTTGACACATTCCACAAACTAAATGCAGCTTTAATCAATTGCGCAAAATATGTTTTTAACTAAGATCGGTACGGTCAAGACTCAAAATTAGCTTAAAAAAACTACTACTAACTACACTTAACCAATTTCCTAAATATCGTACAGTGCTAGATCTGGACAAAATTATACATAGAAAATCAGTACCTAATTATATTCAAACTTAAGGTTTGAGTTTAATATCGCCTAGTTCATACATTTTCGAAAACGTGAAGGGAATTTTGTATGACCACAATTCAAATATATGTAGTACCTTTAAAAGGATAGTGCGAGGAGTATGTCAGAAAAAACATTTTGAATTTTTATATCTTAAAATAGCTTTTCCTTTATTCGTTTCTTCAACCTTCTTCTTCTTCCCAATTTATTTAGCCTACAGTCTAGACTTTTCGAATTTTTTTAAATTGTCTTCTAAGACCTCCAAGATGATGTCCCAAAAGATGATGGTCTTTAAGTACTCTGAATTACATACAAAGAACAAAAGGCAAAATTATTCATGATTTTCTACTACTCAAAACTTCAAACGCGTGTGTCTCTAAACTGCATTTTTTAAGTTGGCTGGAAAAATAACTTAGACAATTTTCAACCGATTTAGTTGAAATATTGAATATATCTTGAAAAATAGATTCCTTATGGAAGTACGATTTCTTTTTATATTGCAGAGTTAGTTATTAACAAACTTTTCACTTTCCACTTTAAACAAAAATGAATATATTGGAAAAAAAACACAGTACTTCTAGTTTTATATAATAGCAGTTATTATATAAAACCCAAAAACAAATTGGCAATTTATAAATTACAGAAGCTTTTTGTTCGGCCGTAGACCCTAAAAAAAGGGAGAAGTCATCGGAAAAACGTTGCACAGACGCTTACAAAAATGTGTTGTATAGTCAATGACATGCATAATGTATATGCTCATTATTGCAATCTTTATTTATTTTGTGGTATTTATGAAAAAAGGAATCCCTCCAGATTGGCCTAACCCCTTAAGGTAGGCAAATAAAAATAAGTCGTCGTTATTATTAAAAAAATGCTTATTTTAAAAATGCATATGTTGATTTATGTATGTGTAGCTTGCGTACTTATCAAAATAAATGAACAAAATATATTGACTTTACATTTTTTTTTCCAACAAAATTTTACATTGCGGCTGTGCATTAAAATTGTGACGTGAAACTGCCTATTTTTGTACAAATAAATATTTTTATTATTGTAGTTCGTAGATCCACTGCAATTGAACATCATATTGCAATACTAAACTAAATCTAAATTGCCTTAATTACATTGTTATTTACGAAACCGTTAAAGTTTTAAATACAATGCTAGAAATGCTGATGATCAAATATAAACATTCGCCCAATACCGCTCCATTCCTTCAATCTCGTTAATTTCAAGGTGAATAAGCACCTTATACTACACGGAAAATTAATTAAAAGCAAGTGTGCATTAAAAACGTAAGGAAAAAAAAAAGCAAACAAAAAACTTTGCAAAAGACGAGAATCCCCATTCGGAATGAACTTTATAACAAACCGGGTCCTATCTGTGTGCGTACATACAGTAGGTATGCACTTACGTATGAATTTGCATAGGCATGTGCTCTTCTTTACCAACTCCCTAATGACATTCCATAACTCAATTTGCTTGTCGCAAAAAAAAAATTATGAAAAAAAAATAAAAATATATGTTAGAGAATTTGAAAATAATGTGATTACGAACAGGTGACATACACCTCCTCTTCATCCATGTGGCTTCTGTAGAAATCGTTGTGTGAGACACTATAAACATATACTGGAAATGCTTAAAGGAAAGAATGCATTTCAAATCTCAGGTCATCCTTCCTCATGTATCTCACACCGTGTAGGGTATTCGGCAACTTTTCATTTCTTTTAGATCAGTATTTTAGAACAAAGTTTTTCACCTAATATCGAAATAATCTGTTCTCACATTTTAAGGGAAGCACACTGTAGACATGTAGATGTAACACGAAGTCTGCGATTTGAAAACTCAGCAGCTATCAGATAATCACGACGAACAATAAACTGACACGCATACACATCCATACATACAATTCGAAAGAAGGTCACAGTTCATAGGAGAACGGAAAAACCCAGAAGCTAGACATGCAATTGCTGAAACTTGCATGCACCTGACTTAAATGTACAACACGTATATATGCGTACATATATGCATTTCCTAAACGGTTTTGCAGTTTAATTTAAGAACACTGTTTTTGGAATACCCCGCTCCAGACACAAAACGGAAACAGTTCAGGGTTGAAATAAAGGTTACAATTCAAATGCTCACACCCAGTACGGGGTCCGGGAATTTGTTACCAACGCAAACTACTGTCAAGAGTCTCTCTATACATGTCCCTGATGTGTCGTCCGCAGATCACATACAATTAATGGTTAGTCGATTGGGACAGAACGAACGAAAGTCTGCTGTTGTAAAACGAAATACATGAACTATGTACACACAACTGACTGTTTAGATATGGCCCCCAATCAAATAATCAAACTTCTTTGGGACACACGCACATATAAACTCATTATGTATTCCTCCGAAGAAGTTTATACCGAACAATCGAATTAAGTAAAACTTTTGCCGGATATATGACTCTGTTTTCGATTCTGGCAAGAAAAAAAAAACCCGCACAAGACCAATATCTTAGGAGTATAGAAGAACCCTAACTCGGGCGAATGGAGAAAAGGTTAAATGGATAACAATACTTACTGCCTTTCTTTTCGTTGTTGTCTCTTCTTTTTGAATGCCTTTTTGACTCGCAATAACAGGAAAGCGGCTCGATCGATGGATAACGCCGGAGGATTGCTCTTCTTCGGGGCATCATCCATTTTGATTTTCTGGATATTCCCTCTTTCTTGTCTCTGTCACTCTCCCTCTCTATCACTCTCACTCTCTCTCTCTCTCTTGATACAATCTTAAGGGATTACTTCAGATTACTTTTCATCCTCACACACACAATTCGATCTTGCACATTGCAATACACTCGTATCCTTTGCAAGCAAGCCTACTTTCATCTGTGTATATTATTGATTGAGGTTGCAAGGACCATTCCACAGTGGCACACACAAATCAAGAGAAACGACCGGAACAGAATAAATAAAATTTTAGTAATCGTCTTATGCCACCTAAGACGACAACCGAACACCACCAACAAACCAAAGACCGAACCGTCAAAAGCATTCGTTTTTTTTTTTTTTTGTATGCTCCTTGTGGGGGATTTAAGGAAAGCCCCCGGATTAAGGAAGTAGTAAATAAGTGAATGCCGGAAATTTAAATTGATTCGAGAGTATACACAGTCACACAAATGAACATTTACATGACATTACCCCGATTCCGATGGGCTCAATCAACAAAGATTCGATACTATTGAACCTCCATTAAGAGGCGGGGATAGGACGTTAGGCCCAAATCATACCTTTTGTATGTACAAGTTCATTGTGTTGCCATAGTGATGGATGTGACTTTTGGATCAACTACTGAAAGTTGAGCGCGACAAGGGGAGAAGGCTCCACTTGGATATGTACATGCACGAGTATGATCCTTTCGTTGTTCTTTCTTTTCTCACCCACCTACGGAGTAATCCTTAAAGCCACCAAATTTAACAACGTAAAAGAACAGGGATGCTCGAAGCATATCGGCATCTCTAAAGGTCAAAGTCTGGCAATTTAAAGTGTCTGCTTTTGCACATTCTCGCATCCCCAGTGCGAAGAGAACATTACTTCGTGTGTATGTAGTATGCGTTCCATGAAGACCACGGGCATCGTTTGGGAAACTTTAGCACTTTCCTTCCCATCCTATTCGCGCAAACTACCCGACCATTAAAGTGAAATATATTAATCAGATTCACAAAATGTGATTTCATCGTCGTGCTAGGGCCAGAGACTGTGTAGCCCCCCAATGCCACGGCGCGTTATGAACATGGTGGCGTCAAAGCCGATACGAAATTTCTTATTTATTGCATTAATTTCAGTCAACAATTAACAACATAAATCCGTGACTGCTAGACGGGGACCAATAATGCAATATCACATATGGTAAGCGTGGAGCTTGAGTGATTTATGATCGGAAGTACGAAGTCACTTTGCACCTCAGGTGGTCCTTGTTTTGTTGGTGTCCCTTCCGGGGAAGAGCTTTAAATCCTGTACTACATGCTTGTTACGAAGTTACCGTGATGGTCCAGATACTTAATCATGAATCAATATCATTTTCGACAACCGCTAAGTCAAAAAACACAATAACGCGAAGAAATAATGAAGAGAAATGAATAAAGGAAGAAGTGATTTTCTTCAGTCTGGGGGATGTACATATGTGTGTAACCACCCGCTACACTAGCAGTGACACAATGACCACATCCAGCACGTACACGACACTTCACCGAACAAAAGGAACTACCGAAAAAAAAAAAAACAACAAACGTCCTTTAAACAATGTACCCGCAAGGATATACCCCCTCTGTAGTACGATTTAAACTCACTCACAGTGACATTTTTTACAAGCCAATTATAAATAAAAAAAAAGACAACAAGCCAAACGAACGCCAGACAAAAACAGCTCAATAAAATTTTGGTACAAAAACAAGGATTTGCCGATCCGGTAAGTTATGATGTGTGCAACCGTGTTTTGTTTTTTTTTTTTTTTGTTTCAGTTCGGTTTTTTCTACAGCGGGAGCACTATTCACCGTTGCCGAATCGTGAGAAAACTAAGGACGAAAAACAAAATTATTGTGTCCTTAAGCTAGAAAGCTCCCTATAGGCCATCAACTGAAGCAGACAAAGAGAGCCGGAGAGAAAATGAGAGAGCTTTTCGGATATCTAATATCTGTATCCTGCGCATCGAAAATTAGGTTTGGGTTCACGTAAACCCAAGAATAAGGTTAGCATAACGGGAATTCCACAAAAAAAAACACAGTTTTTCACGGTTTTGGTTTGTTGCTACATGTGATGCTCATACACGTATGTCGGTCTGTACGTGGTTTAGGACCGATTGTAACTTAGATGTGCTTAATTTAACATAAGCACCTAGGAGTTATTTTCAGTTTTATTTGAATGTACACCAAATCATTGCCACATGTATGTGTGATATGAAATTTAATTACATAGTGCGGTAGGAGACTTGTTGGGGATAATTCATTTAGGCAAACATAAATTGCAAAGCATCGAGTCTGCCGCCCATTGTTGGTAGTGGCCAAAAGCTGTCAATTGTGTGCCGTTGAAGTCCAGCGATGGTGGTTTGATTTTAGCTAATTGGTGGCAGTTTGAGTTTGTGTCCGAAATTCTGAAAATCACACAATTTGCGATGGATAATTGAAGGCTTAATTGAGGTTTTTTTGACGAGATAGTGTCACATAATAGCCATTTTATTTCAAAATTGGTGCGGTTTTTATCTAGTCTCCCTGTAATTTTCATGATAAAATAGTAAAGGCCAACATTGGCTAAATGAAACTGTAGCGGTTTTTGGAGATAAGGCTGTACCCCTAAAAGGTAGTGAGAATTGATTCCAATAAACTTACAGTAAGAACACAGATTATTTTTTTGTTTTGTTTGCCTTTTAGTTTAAGTTATAAGTCAGGGCAAGGCAAAAAGCATCAAGAGCTTAACGTAGTAGTCATTTATTATTTATTAGTTTTGAGTAGAACTTGATTTGCTTGTACGTATTTGTGTGGCAAGGCTTAAGATATTTTACGATATTGATAATGCTGTTTTAACTTCGTTCACTAAGGAGATCCGATGGTCTTATGCCATTAAAGGTATTTCTTCTTATCCTTTCGAATTTAGGGCTGTTATTGAGGATGTGATGTTAAATTGATTACAGTATGGGCATTGCGAAGAGAGAGATTTTTTGGTCAAGGTAGTGCTGATGTTTGAGTTTAGTGTGGAGACGCGTTATTCCAAGTTATTATGTTTAGAATGCGTTTTTGCTATTTAGTTTAGAGTTTTATGTTTTGCTGGCATTTACTTACCGATTTATACCATTCAGATGTTATATTCCATTGTTCTTGTGCTTTGATTATAATGTTATTTTTAGTGTTTTGTTAACGTCATGATATTTAGGACTAGCTTCGTTTGTCACCTGGTCAGCAAGGATATTTCGAAAGGAACTCGAATGTACAGTCCAAAGGGGGAGGGAGCCATTTTGACGATTGAAATGCGAAAAGTTGGCAAATCTGGCCAAAAGTGCTTAAGGCAACGGGTACAGATTGTCCCTTTCTTCAAAAAGCGGAACAGCAGAGATTGCTCCAACTACAGGGAAACTGTCCCTTTCTTCAAAAAGCGGAACAGCAGAGATTGCTCCAACTACAGGGAAACTTCGAGACAAAATCTACGTTAATGTGTTGGAGGCACGTTCTAGGATTATGGTCGAGTCCAGAATACGGGGTGAACAGTGCGGCATTCGTCCCGGTAGCAGTACAAAGGACCAGCGTTTCACTCTGAGAAACTCTAAGAAAACTCGAGAAGGCTTGGTAATATGCGAGACCGGTCTACAGCTGTTTTGAAAAAGGCATACGACCGAATTCCTCGAAGTAAACCCTGGAGTTTTCTGCAGGAGTATGGGATTGGTGGTCCTCTTTTGAGGGTCATTAAGTCTCTATACACAAACTGTAGCAGCTGTGTTCGGTTTTTGCGTTTGACTTCGCCAAGGGTGCGTCTTGTCACCTCTCATTTTCATTATGTATATAAGCTGGATGTTGCAGCACAGCTTAGGTAGATAGGTAGTAAGGTAGGGTGACTGCATGCTCATGTATAATAACCATGCTTCACTGTCTTTTCCGACTTTGCAACCTGTTTCGCTCGTTGACTTTGCTGCATTTCCCTGTTATGGAACGTTTAGTTTTTCTGAGATATTTACTTCGACCATTTCATAGCCGTTTGGTGACTATGAGATATTTTAGGATATCTTTAATATCTGTGTTGGTCAAATCCTCAAGGATGTTAAAAAATAGCCACTTTAGTATTCTTCTTCCAGTTTCTGCAATAGCGGACCACGTTCCGATGTCCTGCCGTTCTGTTTCCTCTTCCTCCTCATTTACAGCTTCTACAGAATTCATTATAGGGCGCTCCGAGTCTTCTAGCTTGGTTACCTATGAGGCGGTGTCCAGTTAGTGTGTCCGCTATTTCCTTAAGAGATAGACGGCAGAGTTTTACCATTATGGAATTGGTTGATAGTGTTTCCAGAGTTTTTATGGCCTCTTGACTATCTACATATGTATGTATGAATAGATCTATCGTCTATCGGACGCATTGATAGTCGCAGGTCTGTCTCTTGGATAGCTCTATAGCCATAGAAATCTGGGAATGCGATTCGATCAAGTAGGAGACCGCTTGGCAAACTCCTGATAGACATTGGTCCTGATCAGTTAGAGTCGAAGGGAGGATCGAATGGCCTGCAATTCTCTCATGCGAGCTTAGCCAACGCGAACATTTTAGTGGTGCATGCAGGCCACTGGAGATGAGATGAGAAGTTCCTCTAGAGATGGATAGTTAAGATGGGTAATTCTTTACAAAAAAAAAAAATAATACTGGGAAATGCTATGGCTACAGTGACCCAAAGTGAAACTGTGACACCCTCCTGAAAATATGTCATGACATAAAAAAACAAATATTGCCGGCGATAGAAGTATATTTTTTTATGAATACGTGCAAATAGTCGTTTTACTAATTGACAAACGAAAAAATTACTCGACGCAATTAGTAATTAAGAAATAGATCTTAAAACTAAAACCATTTCTCTGAAAATTCTGCTAAAAGTCCATGAGTATTTTTTCATTATAATACGGAGATAATTCCAAAAATTACCTTATTAATGCAATGGCAGCGTACGGCTGGAATTGCTTCATTTCACAGTATATACAACAGTGGGTCCGTACAAAATTAAGTCCTGTAAGCCAACCAAATTGTTAATTTTTATGAAGTTAAAAGCTACTTGTACTGATTTTATAATGTCTCAATAAAGCCCAACTGAATTGAGAAACCACTCTTACCGTATAACAGTCCCAAATAAAGGGTCATTTTTTAAAAGCTATAGGAAAGTTTTTTAAACAGAAACACATAAAATTCAGAAAAATGCATGATATCTTTATTTGAATCGATAGTACGGTCCATATAATTTAATGTTTGAAGATTATTTCATGCAAATGTTGACCCTGACTGCGCCTCAAATGGTCCATCCGCTTAGTCCAATTTTGGCATACTCTTTCCAACATTTCGGCCAGTATCTCACGAATAAATGCTTCAATGTTCTCTTCCAATGCGTCAATTGCAGCGGGCTTGTCTGTATAGACATGAGCTTTAACATAGGCCTACAAAAAATAGTCTAAAGGCGTTAAATCGCACGATCTGGCGGCCAATTTACCGGTCCCGAACGTGAAATAAAATGTTCACCGAACTCGCCCCTCAATAAGTCCATTGTTGCGCGTGCTGTGCGGCATGTGGCACTGTCTTGTTGAAACCGCATGTCATGCAAGTCAAGCTCTTGCATTTTGGGCAAAAAAAAGTTGGATATCATCTCACGGTAGCGCTCACCATTCACAGTTACGTTACGATTCGCATCATCTTTGAAGAAGTACGGTCCAATGATGCCACCAGCCCATAAACCGCACCAAACTGTGACTTTTTCTGGATACATTGGTAGCTCTGGCAATGCTTCTGGCCTATATTCACTCCAAAATCGACAATTCTGCTTATTTACGATTTACGTACCCATTGAGCCAAAAATGAGCTTCGTCGCTGAACACAATTTTTCGGTAAAAAAGTGGATCTTCGGCCAACTTTCCAAGAGCCCATTCACCAAAAATGTTACGTTTAATTTGCAAGCGTTGTTCGTTTGTAAGAAGATTCATGGTCAAATTATAGACCAAACTGAAGATGTTTGACAGTGAAACAAAACACGAAACGTGCGTCAGCTGTTTAAACCAGTGTTGCCAAAAAGATAATAGCTAAAAAATCACCCTTTATAACGCCCATAATGTACGCGTATGACTTTTGTACAACAACCGAAACTCCATCGCTATCGCCTGTCGCTGAACAATCGCTAGAAGAGCAGTCTCTCGTAGCTCATTCAGATGTAAATTATCATTTATTTCAATACGTCTTAATTTTTGGAAGTGGAGAAGGATTAATTGTATATTGATGCACGCATCACTGAGAAAACTTGTTTGCTGTCAATGCATTCAATAGAAGTTCTAAACCTAGACAGTCGAATAATCTCAAGTCAAGGATGGTAATACAGTCCATCTCTGAAGAAGATCATGCTTATATGCTGGATCGCTGCCAGTGGGAGCGTTAAAGAACTGGCAAGATCGGGAAAAGAACTAGTACCGTCCGACGAATCATCACTGGGCAAAGAATTTTAAACAGTCTAGAGAAAAGAAGTATCTTACAGCCACTGCTGTACAGTCTTCTTCGACTGACTGATGGCACAGTATAAACATTACAAACTCACATATAACTTGGTACACTATTTCTCAAAAATATTTTCAAAATTAAGTAGCATTTGTGAAAGCTGTTAAACATTTTTTTTTCGTTTTTATTCAATTTCTCATTTTTCCCGGATAATTCTGCCGATTATAAAGATGTTAAATCCACTTCAGATCAAGTCATATGCTAATTCAAAATCTGCACTTGGTCAGAGTTATAAACCTACACCTCCATATGCAGCCGATGGGAAAGCTCAAAAAAGCAAATTTGCCGAAGATGAGGAGTTCTACAGGATTATGGAATTGATTAGAACAGAGAAAGATGAAGTCGAAGAAAAACCAACACTACCAGAAACAGAACAGGAGGACGATCAGGACGAAGAGATTTCATTTTGTATGCTGGCTACGTTGATCATCATACTGCTATTGGCCAAGATAATACAAGGTTTTCAGAACATTGTGATGAAGGTTAAGGAAGTGTTTGATCAATCTTTTCCTTACATATGGAACTGGATGAAGTCCATGACACGTGGAACGTATACCGTCACGGATGGGAGAGTCGGACTGTTCCTCCTATGTGTTCCGCTTTTAACTTTGTTTTTATTCCTGTATTGTTCACTATTGGCATTTAATGCGGTAACAGAATTATTATTAACAAATGCTCCAACATATATAACTCAGATGGTAGTGACAGAAAAGCTATTGAAACTGTTATCGCGTCAAAGACTAATTTTATAAATAAATTAATTTTATGTTGCCATATACTTCAGGTTACGCCCTGAACGCTCTTATAATTGTGTTCACTTTCGTTTCAGTACATATATATTATTTCTCATCTCTACTTCAAAAATATTACTGGTTTACCTTCAGCACCCTGTGCATACTTGCTAACATTTTCAGAAGTTCATCATTAAGCAAACCATACGAATGACTTTTCTGCAAATGTCAAATATCTATTGACAGGACGTCAAAAGAAAAGGGAATTCTTTGAGCTGAGAATTGGCTAGTGTATATTTTAACAATAAATTTGGAAGCCAGTGATTTAATAAATAAACTATTTAAATATGGCCCACTACAAGGGGGCGGCCAGTGAAGCTGGGCGTGCAATGCAACTGATGAAAAAACGTGAAATCGCACAACAAGAGATTGAATTTCGGAAGAAGAAAATTGAAGAGGATCTGAGGATTTCTAACATCGAAAACAAATTTGCAAGCCACTACGATGCTGTGGAACAACAACTCAAGACCTCCACCATCGGTCTCGTCACCTTGGATGAGATGAAAGCAAAACAAGAAGATATAGTCAGAGAACGTGAAAAGAAACTAGCCCAAAAGAAGGACGAAAAAGAACGCGAGAAACTCCGCGCTTTGGAAGCTATTCAAGCTGAGAAGAATAAACAAAAGAAACAAATTCAAGCGTTGTCGTTCAATTTGGAAGAAGATGAAGACGGCCCTGAAGAAGAAGAAGAGGATGAGGAAGAATTCAAACCCCTTGAAATCAAGCCTGTTAGAAAATGGAAAACCGAAGAAGAGACAAACGAACCTCAGAAGAAGAAGATTTGCAAAAATCCAGACGTAGATACATCATTCCTCCCCGATCGTGAGCGGGAGGAAAGAGAAAATCGATTGCGAGAGGAACTTCGCCAGGAATGGGTAGCACAACAAGCGGCACTGAAAGATCAGGAAATTACGATAACATTCAGTTACTGGGATGGTTCCGGTCATCGTAGAAGTGCCACAATGAAGAAGGGGAATTCCATTTATCAGTTCCTCCAGAAGTGCTTGGAGATTTTACGAAAGGAATTCAACGAACTAAAAACGGTTATGGCGGATCAACTGATGTACGTTAAGGAGGATCTTATTCTACCCCATCATTACACGTTCTACGACTTTATTGTAACCAAAGCCAGAGGAAAGAGTGGTCCACTCTTTCAGTTCGATGTTCACGATGATGTTCGAATGATAAGCGATGCCACTGTTGAGAAGGAAGAGTCTCATGCTGGTAAGGTGTTGCTTAGGAGTTGGTATGAACGAAATAAACACATATTTCCCGCTAGCCGATGGGAACCATATGATCCAACAAAGACATATGATAAGTATACAATTAAAGATAAAAATAAAAAAGCTTAGATTCTTATTAAATTGTTGTTTTATTTGGCGGTTGGCATTCGCTTTGAACCAAATCTGGAGCACGTTTCATTGTCCATTTGAAAGGTAGCTTTTTCGTTGATATATTTGAACGGTGAAACTAAGGGAAAGACAACTTAACTTCCACACGACGCTCTACGATCCGGGAGATGCAGGAAGTATTAAAGTTGTACCTGATTTCTGGATACAGGGCAACACATCATATGTCCGTGTTTTGTACACAAATATAACCATATTCCTTTTCAATGCCAAAAAAAAAAACACCTTGCAGTCCTCCCACAAAAAGCTCTACTACAACTTCGGACAATCTATTACAATTCACCTGACATATGGGGCGAATCACAACAATCGTGTATGTATACTGCTCCCTTTCTAATCATCAACCAAAATCACTTCAGTGCGCCTCGTTTTGTGCACTGCCCTCAACATTTCTATCTCAGATTTTCTCTTGTCGTTGTCTTGTTATGTCGTATGTTGTGCGTGCTCGTTGATAATCAAGAAAAGAAGAAAAAAAACACTAAAATAAGTTAATTTACTCACAAAAATAACTGCAACGAAAACTATGAATTAATAACGCATCAGCACATTTCACTCATCATCATTAAACAATCCATTGTGGCCAAGGTAAGTTATCCAAATATATCCAATTGGAAATCCAGTAGCTGCTGTACATACTCATGTATTATTAAGAAAAGAAAAGAAGAGGAGCAGCTCCCACAAAAAATTATTCAATCGTAAATGCATATTAATTAAATGCTGTTACGGTTTGTCTTTTTTTTTTTGCATCCCATCATCCGATAAACAGTTGCATTAACTGTAAACAAGTCGGTTTTAGAGCTCATTGAATCGATTCACAATTATGTAAAATGTGAAATTTCTTTTGTGTGCCTCTGAATGTTGGGCCGATGTGAAAAATCAATAATAAATGGTACGCTCCCTCTTCGTCCCAAATGGGATGGACTTCACAATCCACCCATCGCGCACATACTTTACACTTGATTTTACTTTTTTTTTGTACATAAATATACGTACATACATGCATACTTATGTATTTAACTATTTTTTCAAAATTTCGTTTGCAATTCACGGGAAAGAAAAAACTGAGGACATTTTTTCGACGAATCTTATCTTGAGTTTTATTGGGATTTGTGATCTAATTCGTGCTTCATTGGAAGAAAACATTTATCACTCGACAATGTGATAAGTAACTGGCAAGTAATAATTGCGCGAGTGTATCATGAAAATAATTCGCCGGGAAGCAGCGTCGTTGCTTGTCATATAGAAGAAGAAGAAGAAAAAAATAAATAAAATAAAAATGTAAATATTTGTGAATTGCTGCTGCTGGTGTGGTGAACGTGAATCATTGCCCCTTGTTGTTGTGTATTCATAGTTGATGGCCGGCTCCGGCTCGGACCTACTTGTAATTCTGGATGCATTCTATGCATGTAATATAAATTGCTGGCAGTGTCGCTCAGCGTATTCTGGGGAGCTTATATTTATAGTTTTGCTTATAGTTTATTTCCGCGACGTCATTCAAATTTAGTGCTTCTGAGAATAGGAGCCCATGGCCATAGATACGAATATTTTTGTCAAAAAAAAAAAAATATGCGAACACAAAAAATTGATTATATTATTAGTTCCAAAGTATGTATGTATACATTTTTTTTATTCATTTAAGAGGGGGTTGTGGTTCGTACGGATAGTTGCAAATACTTTTTGCTCCACTTTAACTGCAAATTGAAAAAAAACCCTTATCCAAAATGTATGTATACCATTGACACAAGGCTTCCATTAAAAACACCATCAGTGTGTCCTTTCCGCATATTTTGCAAACACATCTAATGGCAATAATGTAGTGTTTTTTTATTCTGAGATTTGCTAAATTTTTGTAGGAGTTTCGTTTTATTACTTACATAGTTACTGTCATTGAAGCGAAAACCTATGCGATCCTAATGGCCACGAACTATATTGTGAGGAACAGGTGAAAGGGGGCGAAGTATTTGTGCCTGTAGCGACATCCAGGATGTGCTTAAAGCCCTACTCAACCCTTTAATCACTTCGAGGACAGTCCAGAAGTGCAAGTCTTCTCTGAATTGAATCGGCAATTCGCTAAGCCTTATCTGGATCCCGGGCCACTACCGGAAATGAGATCGTCGATGAACTTGCTAGACAAGGATCAGAGAAGATACTCTTAGGACCCGAACCTGCGTTGGGACTACGTGCGGTTAGGTTAGGCCTTCCATCGATTGGCTGGGCTTCTCGACAGCACAACTGGAGGCGGCATGGCTCTCCAGGATGTAGACAAACCAAGCGCATGCTTCCAAGCGTCTGTAAGAAATCCACGGCATTCCTGTCACCTCTTAACAGAAAAGCCCGCAGACTACTTACCGTTGTACTAACGAGCCACTAACCTTCTCCAAACACCTAAATGTGCTTGGCCTGAGCGAGGAAACAATCTGCGACGCCTGTGGAGAAGACGACGACACTGCAGAGCCCTTTCTCTGCCACTGTCCCGCCTTTGCTCGGATCAGGTGCCAGTTATTTGATGCTGATAATGTAGGCTCCTCATCACAGACGTTTCATTAAATGTAGGTTGCCGCCTGGTAGTACAATGGACCAGTTTTTGAGTCTGGGTGCTCCAGTGTAGTGTTCAAAAACACCAGACAAAAAAAAATACTGTCTTTGAAATCACCATAGTTTTCTTTCCTTCTCGCACTTAGAACAAGCTGATGTCAATATCTACAAACATTTGTTGTTATCCAGCACTGATGTACGTAGAGTTGTATGGTGGAATAGGAAATATCAAGCGGTGTTTTGAAGCCTCTCTTTTTTTGCGAAAATAATTTAAATTGCCAGTTTCAGTGGACTTCCCCTAAGTTGAATTTTCACGGGATATTAAAGCTACATCTTCTACCTTTAGACCTGCACTATGGTCACAACACTATACTTGATCTTATACCAAGAGATCTTGTATCATCCCCGGTCCCCCGTTTAAACATATCTAATAACTTCGGTGTTGGCCCGTGGCGTTGTGGGTATGTGCGTCGATTCCTACGCACGTGGACCTACCTGTCTAGGTTCGATTCCTGGTACGACAAGAAATACTTTTCACGGCCCTTTTCACGGTTGCTGAGAAGCTAGGCCCTGACCCCCTACGGGCTGTAGCGTCACCCATATTATTATTATTAATAACTTCGACATTCTAATCCCAGAAAGAGCGGAATGGCACAGTGGGCAGATATGCACGGATTTTAACTGGACAATCTATACTGACGGCTCTATTCTTAGAAACCCTGAACATCCTTAAAGCCTATAGACTGCCCGCCAATTCCAGCATGTTCCAAGTGGAACTATTTGCAATCCGGGAGGCATGTCGTCAAATAAAAATACACCCATATGTCTTGCCAAGGCAGAAGATTGCCATGTGCATTGATAGTCAAGCAGTCATCAAAGCTATTACCTCCTTTGCTTCACATTCAAACTTAGTACAAGAATGCCGAACTGAGATAGCTTCGTTAGAAGACCTGCTCTTTGCCGTTATATGAGTTCCAGGTCACAGTGACATCCCGGGGAATGCCCTTCAGCGATCGCTTACAGAGGAGGTCTTCATGTCTCTACAAGGAGTTAAGGCTAATGTATCTTCGCACTTCCCTGAAGCAGAAAACCTTAGTTAGGCCAGACTGACAAACTGTGCCACATCAAGGAAAATATTGCCTGAATTCAAACAATCCAAAAGAAAAGATCTCCTTCGGCGAACTCGTCATGATATTGCTAGACTAGTGGCGGTCTGTACAGGACACTGGCCGATTGGAGATCATGCTATTAAACTAAGCTCACATTGTCGCAGTTGCAACAATGCAGCTGAGAGGGAAACACATTTCTTCTAGGCCTGTCCAGCTCTTAGTAGAGCCAGACAGTGAGCGCTTGGAAGACCCTTCTTCAAATCACTTGATGAGATTTCTGCTTTAAGGGACTAATGTCATTCTTAAATACCTCGGAATAGATTTAAAGACGAGTACTCAGAATACATCTTAAATAAGGTATTAAAACGAACCATCACATTTATGTACCCACCTAGAGGGCGCTAGACTTAGATGAGGGCTTTATATGGAAAATTGAGGGAAATATCAAAACAGCGAACAAAAATCCGAGTTAGAGTGAAATTCGATTTAGGGAGAGTCCCCTGTATATCATTAGCATTGAATAAAAATTCTTGAACCAACGTTCACAACCACATTTCACATTTCCCCCCATTTTCGCCTGTCCCTCTAAGTCATAATTTCATTAAAGTATTATGTCTTTTTGCACATAATTTGTAGAACTTAACAGTCACCTTAGAATTTACTCGCATTCAATAGAAATAATTGACCATAAATAATATGTATGCTCTTCAAAGGGGTGTAAATGTACGTTTATAACCACCGCTCCCATTTCTTCTGCCATGAAAGTGCCACTTATACATTCTTTTTGTTTGTTACTTGCGTATCGTATTGTTGGCATGAATATGTATAAGCTAATTTCTCTTTTGAAGTAGTCTGCCAGTAATTATGTCATGTGCTTTCAATTGTTACCTTTGTGTGGGCTTTCTTCAAGTGTTGCACTTTTAATTCACAATTTTTGATGGGCATCATCCACCTACTCTACATACTCACATATCGGATCAATTTCGAATGGATTGTTTCATCCTTCTCCACCATGCATAAACCCACTTCATTATAAACTCGTAAAGCGCCCACAAACTGAAAAAAAAAAATGATCGTCATCTGCAAGTGCTGACTTCTTTTTGCCACCGTCTCTAGGTCAAGGTGTAAAGAAAATATTTTTCTTTTTTTTTTGCACCGAAAGCCGTTTGTTTAGTGTGAGTCGGCGTAAATTAGACGTGAGAAATGCCAAAAAAAGAAAAAAAAAACATTCCAAGAAAGATAATCTCAGAAGGAATGTTGTCTCGTAATCTCTTTTATCAACCGCACTAATTTGCTGTTTTCTTTTAAATTTAAAACATGACAAACTTGTTGAAACTGCTGACTCAGTCGGTTTCTGCTTATAGGCATACAACAATTGGGTGCATCTTTGTTTATTCACTTGTTGTTGTTTTCTTTTTTCGTAGGCATGACGCCAGCATTGCTATTAATTAATTCAATGAAGAGTGACAAATTACAAACTGCTTAAGGCTTATAGTTTTAAATTGACACTCGACACATGGTTACACTCTAACTTGGCATGAATTGTGTGGATTATGTTGCTAGCATGCATAGATGAAGAGCATTTTGTGTCGTTTCCGAAACTCGTAACAAAAATTCAATCGAATTGTCACAGGCTGATTACACATCATCTAAAGGGTGGTTAAATTTTAAGGGCCGACTTTGATTTTGAATAAAATACAAATTATTTAGGAAATTATTGTCATTTCTTTTTATTATGATAATATTGGTATGGTTCAATTATGTATGGAACAAAATATCGGCCAAATGGCCGCCGTGACTTCGGCGGCACACCCCCAGCCGATGGTCCAAATTTTCGATGGCGCTGAAGCATAATTGAGGTTCTATGCCGTTAATGTGCCGAATTATCTCATCCTTTAGCTCTTGAATTGCTGCTGGCTTATCGACGTACACCTTTTCTTTCAAATAACCTCAAAGAAAAAATCCAACGGTGTCAAATCACACGATCTTGGCGGCCAATTGACATCGCCACCATGTGAGATAACACGGCCATTGGATTTGTCGCGCAAAAGAGCCATTGTTTCGTTAGCTGTGTGGCAAGTGGCACCGTCCTGTTGAAACCACATATCGTCCACATTCATGTATTACAATTCGGGCCATAAAAAGTTGGTTATCATTTCACGATAGCGAACACCAATCACAGTAACTACCTGACCGGCCTCATCATAGGGCCCAATGATGCCGCCAGCCCATAAACCGCACCAAACAGTCACTCTTTGTGTGTGCATTGGTTTTTCGACAATCACTCTTGGATTATCATTCGCCCAAATGCGGCAATTCTGCTTATTGACGAATCCTCTGAGATGAAAATGTGCCTCATCACGAAAATTGATCATCCTTTGTTGCCATATCTTGCCACCATTCTGACCATTGACGACGCTTGAAATGGTCAAGAGTCTTTAGTTCTTGAGTCAATTGCACCTTGTAAGCGTGTAAATGCAAGTCTTTATGCATATCATTAACGACGAGCGTGAGAGGTGCAATTGTTGAGCACGACGACGAGTTGAGGTGGACGGCTCTTCAGCCACACTATCGCAAACAGCAGCAATATTTTCAGCAGTACGAGCTGTACGAGCATGCACTGGTATTTTCACATCTCCTACAGACCCGGTTTGCTCAAATTTTTGCACGATTTTTCCGACTGTACGCACATTTGGACGATTAAATTGACCGAAAAAATCACGAAATGCACGATGTGCATTTTGATTTGAACGCCCATTTTCATAATTAGCGCGTTGCTCGATTGGTTCCATGGTTCAAATTGAGTTAGTCTGAAATTTAGAAATGTCAAATGAAATGCAGAAAACAACGTTTAGGTGTGGTTTACATTCAACATCGGCCCTTAAAATTTAACCACCCTTTATTTGCACATTAGTGCTTAAGCAATCATTTGTGTTTCCTGCGCTGCGTCTGTCTTAACAGCTAACACTTGATACTTGTTTGAAACATGACATATATGGAGTTTAAAAGATTTATATCGACGAATCTTGACCAGTTATACACTCATCCTAATCGTTAAAGTACGCCCATGCATATTGAATAACCGTTTTCCACGGTTGAACATAATCTGAATAACGTGTTTAAGACGCATCACACAACGAGACACTTTAGTGACACACGTTCGCAATATTTTGGAGCTTTTACATTCAGAATCACACAACTGTGATATGGAAATCCCACCCATCGACTGTCGCATATGAAGCAAGACTGGATGAAAATACATTAAATTAAGAACAGCAAAGAACTTTGCATTTGGGGATGTCAACTTTATGTTCGCCATTAAGTTTTCATCGTCATCGAAGATGAGTAATCTTTGGAGAAATCTTGTTTTGTTTTATTGGCAAGTCTCTGCGTTGATCCAAATACCTGACAGTCTGTGTCACGTTATCAACTAAGTTTAAAGTCTTTCGAAGGGCTACATAAGTGGTGGTCTAGCGCATGTGCAAACACGCACAAAACAAAGAAGAATGGAACCCTGTGTCAGCATCAAATGACAAATATTTATTTTCTCATCTGATATACGAATATGTGTGTAATATTGTAGATTACAAACAAAGACTATCAAGTTCAACCCTAAACCCCATAAACACCTAATATGGGTCGCTAAAGCAGCTTCCATGTTATTTAATTAATTTATACACATCAATTCGCTGTGCAGCCTTCATAGTATTGTGTTTGAGGTCAGTGATCGAGTATGTCGCCAGACTTTTCGGTAAGACATCTACATACGTTCATCGCAGACAATATTCTGAAGACGACAGCTGACTGTGCAGACAGTCAAAAGCAGTCCAAATAAAGACATATCGCTGCTTGACAGGTTTCGACTATGCGTAGGTTTCTAGTTCACATACAGAACCAGTCTCATCACTTTCTTGGCCCAACCATACTGCAACAGTGACTAGTAATTATTAAATTAATTCAACTCGCTAAACAAGCTAAACAACAACACCAACTGTCGCTAAGTTTTATATAATCCCCTTCACGGTTTAGTTAATTCCATAACAGTTGTCTGTCCCAAACGTACGCACTGCATCAAAATATGTTCTTCTAACAGAAACGGCCATTAATCTGTGCCTGTATCTATTGTTTTACATTTTTACGCAATTTTGTGAAGTTTTTCTGTTCGTTTTTTTTTCTCTCTCTCGATTTTTCATGAATACAGCATTTGTAATCGAATACATTCATAAATAGCATCTGTCTGAATAGTTTGTATTTGCGTGGCGTTGTTTTTGATTTCTTTTACGTTCACAAATTAATTATAAGCGCCTGTGTGTTGTCATAAAAGAAAGCAAATGAGATGCCGGCACCGTTCGCCGCTGTCACTTTAAAAATAGACATCCGTATTGAATCTATGCTACGATTAAAACATAATCATTGTCTCCGTTTTGATTTGTATTTGTAGTGCTAAGATGACCCATTAACTTGTTGCAGAAGACAAAAAAAAAAAACTCGAAAATACTATGTCATCTACGCAAAAAGAACACACGCGGTCGGACTCATCCGCATCGTCGAATCAGGATCTTGAAGATATCTACATTGACCACACTGACTTGGAAGCACTGGACGATGTAACGCCTCAGAAGCGTCACTTCTTGGACTACGATGCCGTAGCACCGCCGGGATTTGAGGAAAATTTCAACGGTGTCCTGACCATTGGTGCGTCGCAGAGTTGTTCGCAGCAAAAAGCATCGTCATCCACCAGCTCCGGCGTGGGCGAAAACCTAAAGATCGACAAAAAGTTTGAACGAGACGGCGAGGTTAGTGACTACGAGTTGGCTGCGAGTGGCTACACGAAAAAGGAATTTACTCAAGATGACAACACACTGGTAGTCAGATGCTCAAGCAGCAGTGCCAATGGTGCGTTTGGCAAGAAAAAACATTTCCTCGACGAAAATCCAATTCCTCCCGACTATATGCTCGAAAAGGATATGCGCGAGCATAGGAGTCTGGACAGGAACTTCGAAAGGCAGCATGACTTCCAGCGATCCACGTCCGGTTCGGGTGGCCGGAAGCATTCATTGGATAGAGACCGAGACTCCCGAGGATCCTCGCGGAAGTACAAGGAGCCAAGTTACACATTGTCACGATTTATCGAAAGCGATTTGGTCATACCGCCAATTGACAGCAGTTTTGCTTGGGCAGAGGAAGCTACTGATGGAAGTCAATACTCTGGCTTGCCAAAAGCAGAATGTGTCTACTCACTAGCTTCTATGTTGGGCTCTCACGATTCGGTGGAAGTATCCAAGAAGTTTCTGGAGCTATCTCGCACCAGCGAAACCTGTGTGACTCTACGTAAGTCAGGTTGCATTTCATTGCTTGTCCAGATGATGCACTCCGACACCAACGATGGTGTACGCAAGTACGCGGGCATGGCTCTACACAATGTTGTTCACAGTCATCCCGATGACAAGGTGGGTCGACGAGAAGCAAAAGTTCTTCGACTCATTGATCAAATATTGGACTATTGTAACTTCTTGAAAACCCTGCTTCAAAGTGGCGGCGAGGCAATCGCAGACGATTCGGACCGGCATCCACTAGCAGCGATCTCTAGCCTTATGAAAGTCAGCTTCGACGAGGAGCATAGGCACGCTATGTGCCAACTTGGAGCACTGCAGGCAATTGCCAGTTTGGTGCATTTGGACCATGCGGTCCATGGTCCCAAATCGGAAGACGAATGCTGCAATCCTCTGCGAAGATACGCTCTAATGGCATTGACAAACCTCACATTCGGTGATGAAAATAATAAGACCCTTCTCTGTGGGAACAAAGAGTTCATGGAAGCTCTGGTCGCTCAGTTGGACTCTGCACCCGATGATCTCCTTCAAGTAAGTGAAACTGCCTCCTCATTATGATCTCCTATTAAAGTCTGTTCATTTCTATTTCAGGTAACCGCAAGCGTCCTACGAAACCTTTCATGGCGAGTCGACAGCAACATGAAGGCAGTACTTAACGAAATCGGGACAGTGACGGCCCTAGCTAAGGCGGCAATGAAGAACAAAAACGAAAACACATTGAAGGCCATTTTGTCAGCACTGTGGAACCTTTCGGCACACTGCAGCACAAACAAGGCCGAATTCTGTGCCGTGCCAGGAGCACTTGCATTTCTCGTTGACATGCTAACCTATGAGGGTCCCAGCAAGACGTTGAAAATAATCGAAAACGCCGGCGGTATCCTGCGAAATGTCTCTAGTCACATAGCTGTTCGAGAAGATTACAGGAAGATTTTACGCGAAAGAAACTGTCTGGCAATTCTACTGCAACAGTTGAAGTCGGAAAGCCTTACGGTCGTTAGTAATGCATGTGGAACGCTTTGGAATCTATCCGCTCGTTCGGCGGAGGATCAGAAATTCCTCTGGGATAATGGCGCAGTACCAATGCTGCGGTCACTAATCCATTCGAAACACAAACTGATATCAGAAGGCAGTTCAGCTGCACTCAAGAATTTACAAAACTTTAGGCCTAGTGTACTTAATCAGAACAGTTTAGACCCAATAGCGCGGTCAATGGGCCTGAAAGAGTTGCCCACATTGAATGCCCGTAAGCAGAAGGCTCTCGAGCAAGAACTCGTGAACCAGAACCTCTCGGAGACATGTGAAAATATTGACGTTGTAACTCCCCCAAAAGAACGCAACGACTTTACACCATTAACTGATCCGCGGAAATTTCCTCCGCCTCCTGTGCGCCTCACGCGATCGGCTGTAGTATCGAAGAGCGAAAGCAGGGATTCAATATTTTCAGCTAAATCAGACTCAGCCTACGAGATGTTGCGGGTCAATTCGGCAATCGCTCGTGGAAAAATGCCACCCGATAGGAACATCGACTTTGCAGCAAAAACAGCTGCTTTCGACGTTGAAACCGATGCGGAACAGCCAATTGATTACTCCGCCAAATATTCAGAGAACGCCACATCCAAGTCGAACAAGTCACTTGTCGAGCCCTCGCCAAAGCCCAGTTCAAGTTCCAAGGGGCTGAAGACGGCACGAAACTATGCCACCTACCAGGAGACCGATTTGGATCAACCGACCGATTTCAGTCTGCGTTATGCTGAGAATCAAGTGGAATCAGACGTTGAAGAGAAAAACCAAATCAACAACGGCAGCGAAATCATTTTGATACTCGAAGACAGTGTGAAATGCTATCAGACGGAGGACACACCGTACGTAATATCGAACGCTGCCTCGGTTAGTGATCTTCGCAACACTAAACTCGACGAGAATATAGCTCAAACCAAACCGCAGCCATCAGTGCTTCCGACAAGCAATGTTATCTACGGATCTGGTTCGTATACACCAGAGAAACCAATCAATTACTGCGAAGAGGGAACACCTGGCTACTTCAGTCGGTACGAATCCCTCAGCAGCCTCGATGAGCCCACACAGAACGTACCTATGAGCGGCACAGCTCCTACCAAGGCCAAGGCTGAAAAGGATGGCAACAAGGAAAAGAGCGGAAAAGTTCCAGCACCTTCCGAAGTGAAGGAAGAAAAACCCTCACCGATTGAAAGTACTCAAGATGCCGAAGCTAGTCAGATAGCACCAAAAATAAACTCAGCACAGGAGACTCCTCTTATGTTCTCCCGCCACAGTTCCATGGATTCCTTGGCAGAGGAAGAAGAAGTCGGAGCGATAGTGGCAGACGACAAGAGTTCAGTGGTTAGTGACTTTAGCAGACTTGCAAGCGGAGTCATATCTCCCTCGGATATTCCAGACTCGCCCACACAAAGTATGCCGCAATCACCTCGACGAAATAGTGCCGCCCAGATGACCTTCCCGACAGGTGTGACAATAGCAAGCAGTTCGAAGAGTCAAAGTCAAACGGTACGCCTACGTAGCGTCTTTGAAGACGATCTGAACACATTCCAAGTGGAAAATACACCTGCTCAATTCTCATGTGCCACCAGTCTTAGTAATCTGAGTCTGGACGATGAACCGCCGGCTAACAAAGATCCGGATCTGCTTAAACCCAAGGAATCGCTAAACGACGACGCTGCTGATGATGCTCTTGATCTATCAAAATCAACAGCAAATAAAGACGTCTTATCGGAAGGTGAGGAGGAGACAAATGACGATATTCTGCTAGCAACTTGCATAAACATCGGCATGAATCGAGAACGTAAAGACAATGAAACGCACAAAGAATCCGACATAATGTTGCCGCCACCTGCTGATGACGCGATCAAACAGTATTTCACCGAAGACACTCCAGCGCTGCTGTCAAAGGTGGGCAGCAATACAAATTTATCCACGATTTCCATATCAACCAATGCCATAAGTAATAAAAACGAAGGTGAAATGATCGGCAATCTGTCGGATGATGTCAGTTCGAATGCATCCGAAGCAGCACTTGACATATTGGAGCAGTGCATTCGGGATGGAATGCAGAAGACACCTGTGAACGCATCGAAAAGCTCAGCAAAACTTCCTCCTACTCGGAATGTAAATCCGCCAAGCAAAGTTGACGAGAGAAGAGGGGCGAATGCAACGACAAACGATCCCATTGCCATGCTGCGTCGCGGTGGTCTTCCCATGCAACCGTTTATTCCGGGCAATGATGAATTGAGCAAGTATCTCGTAGAGGACAGTCCGTGTAACTTTTCAATGATATCGGGCCTCTCAAACCTAACTGTTGGCTCCAGTATTGTTGGTCCCGCCTCGATGAAGAGGTATGTGATTTGATGTCTATTCGTAGTTAGTCCTACAATTACATTTTCACCACCATTTCAGAATGCCATCAAGAGGCAACGATTGTAGAACGGACGATATCAACGAGAATAAGAAAATGGAACAAACGAAACTGCAACAGCACCCATCTCACGTTGCCGACGACTCTCTCAGCTCTCTCTCGATCGAGTCTGAAGATGACACGAATTTGCTAAGTCAGGTAAGTTGCAGGCGAACTAAGGTCTCCAGCAAGATGTTTCATTTGTTTTTTCCTTTTCTTAGGCTATTGCCGCAGGATGTAATAGACCAAAATCTAATCTTGGCTTCAATTCTTCACATACTCGTCCTCTATCATCATCCCAACCGATTCCCACATCATCCAGATCTGCGAATCAGCAACTTCCTTCGGGTAATCCCAAGACATTCGATGGAAACGATTCGATAAGTTCGGTCGACTCAAGTGATTCGAATGATAATCAGTCGAAATCCCTCTTCGAGCAATGCATTCGAACTGGAATGAACAAGAAAACAAGAAACCATGGCGATAGACTTCAGCAACAGGGACGATCTTCAACATCGAATCCGAATTTAAATACCATGCCGAAACTATCGCAAATCTCGAGCATACCACGCGTGCCGAACTCAAAGACACCACTCCGCTTGGATCGCGAACGTCAAAGAGATCGAGACCGGAAAGACGAACAGCTCCTGCAGGAGTGCATCAGCACCGGCATGGCAAAGAGTATCAGCAACAATCAGATAAAACCACCGGCCCGGCACACCCGACACGTTCTCTCCTCCGTCGAGACAATGTTCAATCAGAGACGGTCCAACGATCCAAATCAACTACAATATGTGACAAACTTTACACTCCCTTCACCTTACCCGCAAACGCAATCACCGGCACTGATTCCAACCATGGTGCCGATGATGCAACAAAAAAATTCAAAAAACGGGGAAACTACGTCTGCGGCTGCGTTGGAACAATCTCAACATCGGGAAACTATTATATCTCAAAGTGCCCCCAACACAGCTCCAGACGTAGGGACGAACGAGCATCCAGAAGGCACAAGAAATCTAGAAAATCATCAGGGGCTACTGTTGAAGGCGGAGGAGGTTGCATTAACCCAAGACAACAGCCGCCCAACGACAATTGGGTCTAGCACAGGCACTGCGGAGGTCGGTGCAGAATCTACATTATTGGCTAGCATGAATACTACATGGACGGATGAGTATCCCGGTCAGGAAATGATAAGTAGCCAGGATTCATTTCAGGAGTCCCAATCTGTTTCCTTCGACATGGATGATTCGAATTACAAGCATGTTGCACCAATCGTTGCCAATAAGCACAAAGATCCCGACCTCATGCTGAAGTCTGTGGAACGACTCACGCAAGATTATGTATCCACAGCTGAATTTCTGCGTGCAGCCGACAACAGCGATCATACGGACGGAGCAGCAATGAGCAACAAGTACATCAGCAATACAACAACAACGTCAAATAATACTTGGAGTGACGACACCTGTCCGAATGACGTCTCATTCCCCAGTGTCAGCATCTCAGCGCCAATGATTGCATCCCTGCAAGATGACGACGATGACGATGATCAGACTTCGATGATAATTGAACCGACATCGTTTCGAATCAATGGGGAAATGCACGATTTTGCCGAAATAACGCCAACAAATGAGGCACAGCCGTTCGAGTCCCTCTCCATGCAGACCATGAATACAGTTGAGGAAGTAGGCACATCACAGCCCAATTCCTTGGAAACAGAAACAGACACCCTGGTCAATGACGATGTGCCAGTAACAACTTCAGAAACTTTCCAGTCTGCTGAATTGTCAAGTGAAGGCATTCGATTCCAAGTGGGTGGTGAGGTAAAACGAGTGCCGCTGCAGACGTCGACAACAAACCCCTATCTGTCATCAGGACCACTGTCCTTTGGGCCACCATCTACTATGACAAATTCAATCATTGCCCTCGAAGCCAATCGTCTTGCAGACAATCTAATGGACGAAATGGAACGGAGCACACACAGTCTGGACTTGGACAACATTCGCCCTCCGTCATGCATGGATTCCCTGAGTATGTCGGGATGTTTTGAAGTGCCCCTAAGTCCTCAGATGTCGCGACTTCGAAAGAAGTCACTACCACATGGAATTGTTGCCAAACGAGCTTTAGGTCAGCTACCCGCCGGCTTAAATGGCAGTTTGGAAAGCATCAACTCCAGTTGCAATCTAGAGAACATAAAACCGCCGTCACTGATGGATGAGCTACTCGATTCAATGATCAGCGTGGCCAGCATTCAGTCAGAAATCGTCGATCAAAGTTTGAACACCACCCTGAGCAACTACGAAACCGCATACAACGATTTTGATGATAATACAATAACGCTTCACAGCTGTACAGAGACGTTGCCCAAAGACGAATACGATCCGAATGACACCCCACAGCAGTCAGACTTCAGTTCGGCAGAATCAACACCTAGGAAGTATCGAAACGTCAATGGAGTGAAACGGGCGCTTACACCCAAGCAGAAACGGAAGATGGTTAAGGATCGATTTAAAACATACACAATTGCAGCCGACTTTGCTCTCAATGAAAACTACAATGGCGAGCAGCAAGAACTGGAAGATGAAGTGTTGCAGATTGAAATTGAAGAAATGGTTGACATGGAAGTAACAAAGGGCCCATCATCCGCTCGAAGGAACGCCAACCCAGAACGTTTTCGTACACGCACAATAAGTTATACCTGCGAGCCGGAATTGAATAATTGTGATGTAAGTTAATTCAATCTTCCGTTTAGTTTGCAAACATTTTCTTTTCACTTTCTTCCTTTCAGATTCAATCCATTGGTGCGAGTAATGATCAAGGAAGTCTAACATCCACAGATGATTGTTCGGAAGAGATGAATTCCATAAAAGCAATGACAAAGCAATTTAAGTTCATTGCGTCCACGGAACTCATAGCAAGCACAAATCATACCGAACTAAAGGAAACATGCTCAATGCAGACCGTGATTGTCGGTCCATCCATAACTACAACCATTGAGAGTGACTACAACAGCATGGAATGTGATCAAACATCCGAAACCGAATCATGTTACCAAAATAACTACCGCACAGATGAGGAAGTTTCACCGAAGCGAAGTGGCCCACGTATTGTGAAATTGGGCGACAAAGACTCAGGGACCGAAGTGAATTTCAGTGAAGACGGGCTAACTCCGCCGGAGTCGGCTGTCAAAGCTGTGCGCGGCCGTAAGAAACCGCAGTACATATCACCTTATCGCAAAACAGCTCGACCTGTATTCTCTGGCAAAACTCAAATAAGCAATATCAGCAACATTACGGTGAATAAGACCGCTCAATTAAAGAAATCATCCGTCACTAGTGTTAAGCAGAAGAGCATTAAGTCTAGCAATTTGGCTACCCTAAAGAAATCCGATGTGCCATCCAAATTGATTGCTCCGAACACATCTCACAGCAAAAAAGTGAACCAGGCTGAAACGAGTGCACCACTGCTATTGCCACCCCCTCCTACACTGGAGCGCCAGGGAACTTTTGTTCAAGACGAACCCACAATCACGGATGTACCAGTACCTGTTGTGGACGTTGTCGTTTCACCAACGCGGGCTTCAAAATTGCCGATGAAAAAGTCAATCGGCGCTAAATTGAAGCCGCCATCGTCAAAAATTGCACCAACAATTGCTGAAAAACTTCCCCGACAAATATCTATGCCCGCCCGAGCCTATACCGCGAATGCAGCTACTGCTTCAGGCACTGATGGTAAGCGAAAAGGACTGATTGGAGTACGCAAATCACCCAGCGTGCCAACAGTACCGCAGCGATCAAATAGCAACGCAAATATCCGAGTTACACCATCAGTGCAGTCACTTCGTTCTAATCTTCCGTCAACTACACCTCCATCGAGGAGTAATTCTAATCTTTCAACCGCAACTAAGATAAATCAAATCAGCAGTCGCATTGCGGGTATATGGAAAAAAGTTGATGAAGCCAAACGAACAACAAATCCAAAAACAACTACTCCACTAGCGAGACAACAAGCAGGGCCGGTTAAGAGTACCCAAGTGAAGACGACGGCGAAAATTATTCGAAGCTCGACTTTTGACAACAGTCCCGAAGAGATTACAAGAAAGCAAGTGAATCCAGCATCAGCAGCTGGCGCAAAAGGTGCTAGTCACCCCTATATATCACCAACAAGGAGAATACCCGTCAGTACATCACCCAGAAAGTGATCAGATAATTGTCTATTGGCGTACAATTGTCGTCCAACTGAACTACAAGTTTCTTGATCTTACCAATAATTTTTCACATAGGAAAGCTTAGCCAAATGTTAATGTTAAGGTCTTTTGATATAGAGTCAACGCAGAGGATTTGTATTTATTATTATTTCTTAACTTTATTGTCTGAAACCAAAACTTGAAAGACTTGAGAAGCATATTACGTGTATTTTGATTATTATTATTTCTTTTTTTTCATTTTTCATTTAAAATACTTCTAGATAAGTTTTTAGCTTAGGTATTTAAATAAGCGCCCTTAAGTTTGAAGCAATCGTCTTCGCATTGAACAGATTGATGTACCCTCAATCCATAGTCGGGACAACAGCTTCCAGCTTAACGATGCTTAAAAATGGACTCTTTGTAGAAGTCGTATACATATATTTTCATTTTAATTCGGTAACAATTTCTAAGTTGAACACTTTAATTTTTAGACTGCAAACTTCAGGGTAGGGCTCTGACAATTTACTGATATGTCAAGTCACCTTCTTGGTGTGACTGTTTTGATTTCTTTTGAAATACTTACGTTCTTATCAAGAAAATAAAATAAAATAAACAAATCTGTAGATCTTAAGACATAGATTCTATTGTAAGTAATTTATTATTATATTTTTGAAATAAAACCGTAGGAACAACATACATATATGTACTTGGGAAGTCTCCTGATAATAATATATAGAAAAGATGATGATTTTTTAAGAAGAATTGCTTTAATCAAAAATCCCCTCTTGTAGACATTTATAATAATAATAATAATATCATATAACTGTATATCCCTTTGATGCATTAGATCCATTTGTTAAATTGAGAATTGCATTATAGATAACAACAAATATTGTCTGTTCCTCTAAAATACATATAATCAAATATATACATAATATTATAAACTCAAATTTGAATTTCAATTGAACATTAAATCGCTATTGGATGAAATCATTTCACTTATGCCAGAGACTACAGGTCTGCAGGATAACCCACGGTGTGGCTTATTCTTTGCGTAGCGTTACACTCCGGATGGAAACTTAACCTCCAGCTAACTTGATATTTTGCCTGGTGTCTTCAGTTACGAAATAAAGGGTGATTTTTTAGCCACTATCTTTTTGGCAACACTGGTTTAAACAGCTGACGCACGTTTCGTGTTTTGTTTCACTGTCAAACATCTTCAGTTTGGTCTATAATTTGACCATGAATCGCCTTACAAACGAACAACGCTTGCAAATTAAACGTAACATTTTTGGTGAATGGGCTCATGGAAAGTTGGCCGAAGATCCACTTTTTTAGCGAAAAATTGTGTTCAGCGACGAAGCTCATTTTTGGCTCAATGGGTACGTAAATCGTAAATAAGCAGAATTGTCGATTTTGGAGTGAATATCAGCCAGAAGCATTGCAAGAGTTATCAATGCATCCAGAAAAAGTCACATTTTGGTGGGGTTTATGGGCTGGTGGCATCACTGGACTGTACTTCTTCAAAGATGTTGCGAATCGTAACGTAACTGTGAATGGTGAGCGCTACCGTGAGATGATATCCAACTTTTTTTTGCCCAAAATGCAAGAGCTTGACTTGCATGACATGTGGTTTCAACAAGACGGTGCCACATGCCACACAGCAAGCGCAACAATGGACTTATTGAGGGGCGAGTTCGGTGAACATTTTATTTCACGTTCGGGACCGGTCAATTGGCCGCCTAGATCGTGCGATTTAACGCCTTTAGACTATTTTTTTGTGGGGCTATGTTAAAGCTCAGGTCTATACAGACAAGCCCGCTTCAATTGACACATTGGAAGACAACATTGAAGCATTTATTCATGAGATACCGGCCGAAATGTTGGAAAGAGTATGCCAAAATTGGACTAAGCGGATGGACCATTTGAGGCGCAGTCAAGGTCAATATTTGCATGAAATAATCTTCAAACATTAAATTATATGGACCGTACTATTTATATATGGGTTTACACTTCACTGAGAGCGTCGTTCGAAGATATCATATAAAATTGAGAAGACTTGAGAGATCACGAGTGATCGCCAGTGGATTTTGTATGGAAATGCGTCGCCTTGTTGAAACATTTTTTCTTTTGGCAGCGAGAGTTCGCCATCGACATCATTCATGCAGAGGAAAGGTACGTAAAGAAAGCATTTCCACGTGTTGACACGGAGTTTCGTCAATCGCGGTTGAGATCGTAAGAGTTGCAAATGGAGTTGGAAGCCGGACACTTCAGTCAGCACAGAAATTGATTGATTGAAAATGCTCTGTAACTTTAAAGTTTATGTTTCGGTTTTGGACTATGGCTTCGATTTGCGTCGATAACAAGAAAATGTTTGTCCCATCGCGATTTTTTAACGTAAATATAACGCATAAGTGCGTGTCTTGCTGTAGGATTGCCAATTTCTGGGCAATCAAAACCTTCAACCCAACTTGGTTGTGAAGGATGTTTGCTCCTCAGTTTCATTGATACGTTTGCTCAGGTCAGGTTGCTAGTCAAGTCAAAAGAAAATATTTTTCAATAATGAGTCAAGAAAGGAACCAATGAAATAAAATAAAAAGTATGTTCATACAAATGTATGTATGTAGGTATACAAAATCGTGTTTCGGTTTGCGTCGTTTCGATTTGCGTCGCATCTTTCCGGTCCCAATTAGCGACGCAAACCGGGGTATTGGTGTACCCAAAACAAGCTGTTACCTATCAATATCATCATCATCTTCTGCATAAGAGATCGTGGGAGTAAACCATTAACCAAAGACCTCCAGACCACTCGATCCTACGCCATTAATTCTATATCATATATCGATGCCATTACCTATTGATATAACAATAACAATATAAAAAAGGAAGCAAAGAGCACTTGTCCAAAAATTGGAACTTTGTGTTTTATGTGAGGTGCTAGCTGCCGAGAGCTGCGACTCTGAAGTGAATTTCAAATATTTATGAACGTTTTTTTTTATTACAGTAAAAGCTCGTTAATTCGGCGTGGTTGGGAAGGTCATTCCAAATAAACGAAATTGTTCGCAAGCACTAAAACGCGTTCCTATTGATTAAAAAAATGCAAGATTAAAACGAACAATTATTTTATTAATCCAAACAACAGCCAAAAGTGAATCACTGGGATTCCTCCAATACAATTTTTGTTATTATTATTATTATTATGCTTTATTAACAAGTAATATAACATTACATGGTAATATTGACATTAAAGAGCGTAGCTGCAAGGACTATTCGCTCAATAACAAATTTAAAGTTAGATGATGAGCTCTGCTTTTGTGACAAAGTTAGAGATCATTTCAATGTTTTTTGGAATAGGGTTTTTTTAAGATTTCATAGGTAGAATTATTTTTAAAAATTTTTTTTATAATAGATTTTAGTAAAGAACAATTTTCTAGTATATGTGTTAGGTCTAGAGCAGTATTGCAGATGGCACAAACAGGGGGGACGTTTTTAGTAAGAAGATGCTGATGTGTGGCTGAAGTGTGTCCAAGTCGTAGCCGTTGAAATTTTGAAATAGTTTGTTTACTGATATTTTGGGGATATGCGGGGTTAGTTCTCTCAGGGTTCACTTTTTTGTAATGTTGGTGGTATAGACTCCAGTCATTTATGATCTTGATTTCCATGGTTTTCCGAGTGAATTTCGTTAGATCAATTTTAGAGAAGATGTTGAAAGTATGTACCGGGGCGTTTTTAGCGGATGTCGCTGCAATGTCGGCGTGTTCGTTGCCTTGGATTCCGACATGTCCAGGAGTCCACATCAGCTTAATATTATTTGGCGATTTGATAAGGTGATATCTGAGTTCTGATGTGAGCTCCGTGCTGTTGTTGGGGTTTTTGATAGCATTGAGTACGGAAATGCTATCGGAACATGTTACTAACTCCGTAGCTTGTAGTATTGCGAAAGCTTCAGCCGTAAATACTGACGCCAGCTCAGGCAGATTACCAATGCGAAGAATGGATCCATTTTCAAGTGCGACAGCAAATGACGTATTTTCCGCTGTTTTTGAGTCATCAGTGAAAACTAAGTTCCACCCCTTCGACTGCATATCTGATGAGATGCTGGTGAAAAGTTGACGTAGGTCTTATTGCTGGTATTTGTTTTTTTTATATTTAGCCCGACTTCTCTATTTGAACTCCTCCAATAGACATTTTGACGATTTGTTCCGACTTCTACATATTTAAGATTTAAGCACGGGTTTGTGATTTAAGCAGTAGATGGACAGTGTTGTTGAGTGGAGTTTGTGGACCTCGGTATGTGGTTGACATCATATAATCTGTGGCAAGTGTTGAACGTGCGTGGAGAGATGCCTTTAAGTAAATACTGACGTGTAGGCCGTGTGTCCCAACCGTAGTCTCTTAAAGATACTATTTGAGATTTTCGAGGTGGTGGTAGGGTATGATGGGCTGGTGCGATCTGGCTTATAGAATGTGTAGTGATGCTGGTAGTCTTGCCAGTTCGATAATAGGTTGGAATTCCGTATGCACTTCCGTACACCTAATGTATCTGATTTGATAGTAGCATAAAATTGGTACATAGGAACGCGGTGAACAAGCTCAGCATTCAAGTCAGCTAATTCATTTCGTTTTATTCTTAAGACCCACATTATTTTGATTTTTTGTTAGCCTTGGCCCGGATATCTATTCTGCGGATATCCGATATCTATGTCCTGTTTGGGATTCGTTGCTCAGAATGTAGCAAGTTTCATTAATCAAATGGCACCGATTTCGTTCGCTTCGTGTAAGCTTCTCTTAATCATAGCCTCAAACTGATCTTCTTCGTAGACTTGTAGAACCACCACATTGCCATGTTAATGTGATGTGAATTCATTTATAGCCGTTGCGAACCGCCCATTTTAATGGAAATCTACTTTTCTGTGGATCTCGACTTGATAAGACACCAGTTGTTATTCTTAACCTTTAATAGGTAAAACTTAGCCTTTAAAAATAATCCAAAAAACAAACTTCATGCAATTAGTGTAATTTAGTTTCAAGGTTTTCATCTGAACCGAAAATAAACGGGAATATCTATGCATTTCTACTTTCTAGGCAGATGTGAGATGCTTGAAAAGAAGTCATAAACGTAGTCATGTACACACATACACATGACGTGTATACTTATGATGTTCAATGATAAGAACATGTGAAAACCATAAGTAAGGAATTGTACAAAAGATTATTGAAAAATGGGACAAATATGAACGCAAACATTTATCATAAATCAATATTTATTTGTGTAACCCTCCGATAATTTTCGTGCGAACCCGTGATTATTTTGTTCCTCCACGATAAACATAATATCCCTAAATGGTTATATTTATGCACGAAAGAAGTAAATACACGTCATAAGCGCATGAATAATAAAAGAGGCAAATCGGCACTTGGAAGGAGCATTTAAGGTGTTTTTTGCGTTTCCTGTTAATTCTACAGAGGTGCGATGATTAGGTATCTAGAAATTCCGTATTTTAATGTTTAAAAAACTGGGACAAGGACATGCCCTACAACTTATGTATTTGGATACATTTGCATTTATTTTTACATCTATGACATCATTATTTTTGAAGTATGTGTAATCTTAGCAGGCCGTTGCAAGTTATCTCAATTCAATGTCCACTTGTTCTTGATACAATAAATAAACAGTCGTTTGTTATCATACTGCCATTTTGTTGGGACCGAATTTCGTTCAGTTTTCTGTAACATGTGTAACATTTGTATACTTTGTTCATCTTGTATGAGTCTCTAGCCAATTCGTTCTTCTTCGTTCAGCTCGCAGTGAATCCGGGATAATCCAACGTTTATCTTCTTTCCCTTATTTCCCTCAATCTCATTACTCCGGTTTTAAACTGAAGTCAATGAATACATTTCTACTAACATTCGAAGGTTTACTTTATCAGATTAATTTGCAATACAGTACATCGTGATTCCGTCCGTAAATCCGAGGCAGTTTGCTCTCTCGTAACTGTTGTTGTTTTATGTGGGCGGGTTGTTAGCCCTCCGCACAACCACAAGGGAGTCGTTGCTTACATTAGTTCACCTCACAACGGGTGTTGTGGAGGCTATCCAGGTAGCGCCGTTAGGAGGCCGTATGTCAACTTGATCTATGCATCGACAAGGATCATTGCAGGCATCCCGCCAAGGTAGGAGCGATCAGCAACATTGCCTTGTGTGCACAGCCCCCCCCCCCTCCCCACCCACATGGACAACAATGCTCCAGCAAAGAGGGTCTTTGAATCCGAGCCTACTGGTTCGAGAAGGATGCAAGACAGCTTGGTCTTGATGACTGGAAGCAGCGCGCCCAGGACCGTCAACGATGGAAGGCAGCAATTGCTCAGGCTCGGACCCTAGATGGGTGGCCGGCCTGATAAGTAAGTCGTTGCAATAAATAGTTATCTTCTACTGTTACACTCTCTACGACTGAATGCGTTTATTTTTACATAATCTTCCGATCCCACGCCGATCGCTGATCTCTCGAATTGTTTAGAAAGCATAATCACGCAAAACCTTTCCACTGATTGTGAGGAATGACACACCACGCACAAGTGTATGTATATGAACAAACAAACAACGGAATATCTCATTCAATTCTCATGTATCATAATTCATACTCCAATTAAACAAAACGATGCTTAACAAATTAGACAACAGATGTAGAAATATACAAGTTCCTTTTTATTTACACCTGTTAAGTTCTCCCTTACATTTGTACAAACAGAATGATTCGTTGCTGCCAGTTGTTTTAAATAAATACACCACGCTCATCGTTTTTTTTTTTTTTTTGACTCAAAATGCATTTTTTGTGATGACCTAAAATGAATCCCATCATGTTTTACAATATTTTTTCTAATAAATTACTTTTTTTTTAAATGTTTGTTTATGTTTTGAAGATGTCAACAATACTGCAGCAATACCTGACTAGCAAGTCGGATATGTTCTCTTTGGAGTAACTTACGGCAACTTCGATCTTCAGTCGCGTCCTGTCTTTTATCTCATTTTACAGAAATTATTTATGATTTCTGTGTTACAATAGGAGGAGCATTAAGACTAGTAGAAACGTTTTTTCGCATTCTTCTCTTTGTAGTATGAAATTGCAAAGATGCAGATGGCTATGCAAGCTAGCATTCCAAAGAGCAGAATGAAGAAAATCTTCGCATTTGACATTCCTGGCTTTGGATCCTCTTTATGTTCTCTCGGTGGTTCAAAGGACTCGGCCTTCGGAATGATTTTCGTACGCTCCAATGCTTGGGCATGCTAAAGATGATACATTGGTTTGAGTTAGACGAAACATGGATGAATATTTAAAGTTAAATTACCGTAAAATCAGTATCCAAATCAAAAAATTTAAATGCGTGAATATCATGGTTATCGGATAAGTCTCCAGTTGTAGCAGACATTCCGAAGAAATAGCCAGTTGGTAACTCCACATCCTTCACCACAAAACAGCTCTTCCATTCGTTCTTATTTTCCAAATCAGTCAATACAGATAGGATATCATTTTCGTAGCGTATCCTAATCTGTGTATCGAAATCGACATTGCGAAAGCGCACTTCGCAACCCGCTAATTGCGTATGTGTTCCATCTCGGTCATGGTCATAGCTTAAGGAGCCATTGTTCACCATTGCACTGAGGTACGGATGATTGTGCTGCAAAGAAATAAGCGTAATCAGTTGTTTGATGTATTAATACACATTATCTTTTGAATGCTATAGAAAAACCAACGCGTAGACTCTTAATTTCAGTGCACATCTTTCTGCCGACGATATGATTATGTGAGTCTGTTTAACTCCCAAATGTTGAACAAGGGAATGATCATTTTTGGTGCAAAGTTTAATTCAAATTTACTCAAATTCCCCTAATTTCTAAATTAAAACTGTTATCATTCAATGCCGCTATCAGTCGTTCAATTGAGAACACTGTGAAGAAGATATACATATGTGTAGCTACACGTATTCTTTGCTACCTGACATCGAATCTCCTCTTTAACATGCTTGAGTCATAGATAAAATAGATTGACAAAATTCGGCCACGTGCAAATATACAAGAGATAACGCGGAAATTGACTTTAATTACATTTTATCTTCGCGTTTCATTTCAATTAACTATTTCATTGCGTGTACATAAGAAAAAGTACCATCAGAGGTCTTAATTAAATTATTAATACTCACATTATGTGGTCCATTATGGTTACTGTAAGTATCCATAATAATAGCCAAGCCGGAGAACAAATCTTTGCTGCCAAAGACCGGCCCAGTAATCATTCGCTCTTTCGCATACCAAATGGCGAATCCATCACCGAATAATTCAGTACCTTTGCCATGTACCTTGAACATTACATGAACTTCCCAATTTCTCGACATACAAGGCTACAGGAGAAATTATACATTGTAATTATTCAATGGAAATATGATAGGCTTGTTATGTGCTACTTACTGCAAAGTTCCATATCGCTCCACTCTTCGATTGTAAGTCGGGTGTCAGTCTTATAAAATTATTCAAAACCATAGTGTTGCCCAAAAAGTCCCAAAATGGAAGGTTCATTCCAGACCCTTATGGAGGAAGAGTAAAGAATTAAAAAAAAAAACTTTTCTATTGAATTTTTATTACTTGCCTTGAAATGGTCGGACCAACGAATGTTCCCGTTTCATGTAATCCTCGCCATCATTTACCCTAGCATCAATATGCCAGAGGCATAATAAATGAGTAAATATAACTAAGATCGTATTAATTTTTGGCATTTTAATTAAACTACTAAAGATATTCAACAGAAATATACTTTTCTAAGGTGTTGCTGTGAATGCTATATCATAATATATTTTAGTTTTATGAATGTCACTTTATAAAGTTGCCCTTGATGTCCGTCGATTGAAATAGTGGCGCTAGTGAATTTGGCCAGGTTTGTTTCATTTGTAAATTCACTGACAATTTATTTTATTTTGCAAATTGTTTCAGGGTTCACACGGTGAGTGGTTTTGCAAATGTTTTATGGTGATTTGTTTTGAATTTCGATTCTGTGAGAGCATACGTTCAACTTGGTAGTACAGTTTGTAGTACAGCACAGAACGACACTTTACGTCTATGTTGAATAAATGAGGAAATTGCTGTAAAATCTGTAAAATGCCTTATTTAATAAACAAAACAAGTTTACATGGATTCTAACACAAAGTCTGCACTCCACATGGCGATGTCAAAGGTCACGTCCGGAATCTGAACAACCATCCATGGTCTCTTTTTCATGGGCAAATTATGCCATGTCGTTTCATTTGAAATTGGGTTCCAAAGGGTCAACATCAACCAACCACCAATCAAAAAATGAGATCTCACTAAAAACATGAAATGAAATGAAACTCAAACGCTTTTGCTTTTACTCTCATCATTTACAACACAAATGCTACTTTCGTTTTCGTTTGACGCTTTTTATGGTATGTAATAATCAATAATAAAATAAACCCCAACTGCTTGAACACCATCTGCACAGCTATTCAATCGAAAATCAGTTCCGCCACATATGTGTACAATTCTGAACAGTTGAAATTATTTTATAATGTCATTTTCTTGTTGGTCACCCTGTCAACAACAATGCATTTTATTTCTTAACGTCAATTTATTTCTTAACGTCAATAAAGACTGACAGTCAGCTGTTTGTGTATGAAGGATAGAAAGTGGAAAAACATTTTGTTGTTTAAGTTCAAGTTGCTTAAACCCCGAGTCTCTGATTGTGGCCGATATCTATGCAGTGATATAATTATGTGAGAATGGCAACCGATGAAAGAAATTTTCGGTCCAGCTACTATGAAAAAGTGGGATGTAATAGTGTTGAGGAAAAAAAGTCTTTAAATATTCTACTCAATGATCAGACCCTGACTCGAGTAAAATTACAACAATTCTGTCTAAGGTTCACTGTGCCAACTTCTCAAAGAAGCTTGGTATGGAACATTATATTAGGTAAATACTAAATGCCTCCTTTTTAGAACACATCCTAATCGATGCCGTTTCCAGGAGTTTTTCCCTTGCCTGTTCATCAGAATGCAAAAGATTACGTTATGGAACAGAGAACCGCGGTATATGAAGATGTTCATAGGGCTGTAACCAAGCTCAGGTTCATCGATGAACGTACCCCAAAATATAAGGTTCTATATGCTATGTGGTTACTGGAGAACAAGAATCTTCATCCCGATACAAACATTAATGTGAGACAGATTCCTTTGTTTCGAAAAGCATGACCTGAATTCATATATAAACTATTATGCTTATAGGAGGACAAGCACTTTGTTGAAATAGCAAAAGTACTTCTCGAGGTGTTTGAAAACGATGTGGAAATCTATTGGCTTTGTAAGGAATTCTATGAACTTACAAAAGTCATAAAAGCCGAAATGCCTAAACTGAAGGAACTGACGCAAGCCATACTCAAGCAGGATGATATATCACTTTATAAGTAAGTTCAACCTTTTGTCTTAGATTGAACAAATAAGCTAAGATCAATTGACTAAACAGGCATTTGGAGAGTCATCAGTTCTTCAAGAGCAACGTGATCGAAGAATGGTATGGAACTTGCTTCGCGGGAATCATTCATGTTGCTGCACTTGTGAAAGTGTGGGATAAAATCTGTGGAGGTTCAACGAAAATTCTAATATACATACTTCTTGAGATTCTAAAAACGGAAACTTTTCGCATCGCTTTGTCTCAATGCAAAACAGTGGACGATATGAAGAAATCTATTGAAAAAGCCAAAGATCAGGATGTCTCTAGTGTGTTAAACAAAGCCATAAAAGTTTGGAAATCATGTAACAAAATACACAACGAAATAACAATTCACTAAACAAATAACCTGTTTTATTCATTTATCTGGGAACATAGACGAACAAATATACACCTGATAAAAAAAAAAAACAACACTTTTTACTTTGAACTTAGATATATTTAAACACAACATCTTTCCTGTCGGCAACTGTTTGCAATTCAAGAGTCACTGGACATTGCAGCCAATTGGAAAGCATTTCTTCGGTATAGCCGATGAGGAAATACATTTTTCTAGCAGTTATTCCTTGTCTTATGATTGCAGCGATACGTATGTGATTATATTGGCGTTTAATAATCACTTCGGAACACACAAGCGAATGCCAAGTTCCCGTCATGAACTTGCGTATGAAAACATCTTCGACGGCAGTTTGTGAAGGACGAATACCATCAAGAATTGTAGCTACAAATTACAATGTTTAAAATACATTAGGAAACCGAATAACTGAAGAGACATTACAAGTGTTCCATGAGTTCCAGGATTTTCGGTGCACTATATGATGGGGAGCATTTGCCATTTCATATGTCAGTGGCCTGTCCCGTTTTGGGGTTATGCGATACCGACCTGCTTGAACCTTACTCAAAGCAGCCGTAGTATGCAATGTCTTCCTTGACAATTCATTTCCAATTAAGGTTGGAGTGGCCTAAAAAGAGTTTAATTTATCGTTATTCGAATTTGGGAAAAAACTAATTTATTTACCTGCAGAATATGCTTCAACATCTTTTCGTCTTCTGTTTTGTAACACTTTTTGACAGATCTAAAGCATGACACTTATGAGTATGCACAAATACACTTGCGTTTAAAAAAATGTTTTCACCCTTTCAATGTTTTGAGGAAACTTTTTTTAAGAAATTGCAAATTTGTTGTATGAATTCTGTTTTGAGTAATGTAGTTGGCTATGAGAACTATAAATAAATATTTACAATAAAACTGCATAAAAACAAATTCGATCACTCTAAATAAAACAACCACATCGTCAGGTAGAAAAATTGACAGCACCTACTTAAACAATAAAATTGTTGATAGTGCGAAACGTACCATAACAATCTGACATATGATTGATGTGAAGAAAAAAATATGGCGAAATGTCAGTCGTGAAAATTTGAAAACTGCAAAGTTTAGCAAGGATTTTGGTGTTTACCCAATTAATTTTCGTTTTCATTTCTAATATTAATTCAATCCAAAAAAACGGATGTGTTTACTTTTGTTATTAGAAGTGATTTAACATTCACACAGTTTATTGTTCTTTTTTTATGTCACCCCAACACAATACATGCATACACAAATTCCATTCATAAATTATGTACATATTTATGCATTCGAATATTGAATACAAAATTTATACAAATATACTCGCAAAATTTAACGAAAATCAAACTTAAAAATTCAATCACAGAATAATAGAATTATTGAATTCAAATTCAATGAAGGTGCTTTACTCAACCCCACATAATTTTGCGTGTAAATCGATAATTTCTCATGTAAACCACCAAATGCAAAAAAGCAAGAATGAGATAAATCGCTGATGAACTTGTTCTACTTTGTACCCAATGTTATTTATTTTGCTGAGATTTGGTTAGAATAAAAACATACATAATTCAATTGTGCGAAATACAATCTTCGATTGTCTTCAATAACAAAAAAAGGAATAAATTTAAATCACTGAAATGGAGCAAGAAATTGGAACTTGGGACTCGGTGCTATTGGAAAATCTGTCCGAAGATAGTTTCATAAACAATATTCATCAGCGTTACAAGAGAGATCACATATACGTGAGGACATGCATTTTGAATGAGATGAATGGTTGGAGTACATTTTGTTTTTTTTCTTCTCAGACATACATTGGAACATCAGTCGTTGCTGTTAATCCATACCGTCACATATCAGAACACACTTCGGAAATCATTCGAGCTTACGGAAGTAAAGGGATCTTTCAGCTGCCTCCTCATATGTGAGTTTTCAGTAATGTTTTGCATAGGCTTTTATCACACACAATGCCCGGGGCAATGCAGCTTTCAAAGTCTGACTGCACATAAACGAGAGTCGACAAGCAAATAGCAGTCCACTTAGCTATTATTTGTAGTGTATATGTATCATGTAACGCGCTCTCTAACCTTCACTTTTATTAAAACCCATTAAATATGACGTATTGTGTGGCATCAACAGGTCAATGAAAATCACTCCCCTACGATATTCTTTTAAGCATTCTGCCAGACTAAATCCCATTTTGTATAGAATACAGCGTTACTTATATTGTATTAATTTAAATTGTCGTTAACTAGATATGGATTGGCAAACCTGGCTTACCAATCTCTGAAGGATCAAAGTGAAGATCAATGTATAATACTGTTGGGTGAGTTTTTGTTTGTTTTTTCTTGCTTTCATACTAAAACTAAAAACATAATTATACACCTGTAGGTGAAAGTGGCGCTGGGAAAACCGAATCATTCAAAATGGTTGTGAACTTTCTTACTCATATTCAAGAAGTTCAAAAAAACAAAGCCAAGTGCTCAATGGGTACGTCTCGACGTCGTGCATCGAGTAGTTGTTCCGGCAGCTACATTGCATGCCCAAGCTCACGACTTTCGACTCCAAAAAAACAGTCTCCGGCGTGTGTAACTGCAGCCTCAGACTCGGTTATAAGAGTTCGTGCCGAGAGTAGTGATCGATCATCGAGAGTGAGTTTCAATATTTTTTATGCAAAATTTTACAAATAAATTCTATACCTTGTTTTTCTTTTTAGAAAAACCTTCGTGAAAAAGTAGTTGATTTTGATTTTTCGCATCATAAAAGCACAGAAAACATAACCGATGTCCCACCACAGCGTCAGGATAGATCGTCAATTGTCTCCACAAACATACCCACAAAATCATGTTTCAAACATAACTACAATGACGTTTCTGTAACACGTCATAAATCAGCCACATCAAACGATAAAATTTTATGCGACGCCTCAACAAATGTTTCCATGGGGAAATTTAGTTCTGGTGTCACTTGTGACTCAGCCCCTTACAATATTGCACCTAAAGCGCCGTCGTCATATAGCTCAATTTCAGCATCCTTCAATTCGGGCTGCAGACAATGCGGACACAGCAAATGCACTCGCCAACGTAGTTTCGAAGTGGATGAGAAAGTGTGCGGAAGCTCGGTTGCATACAAGTTAAAAGCCGATGTCAAAATGAGAGGTAGCTGCTCGAGTTTGGTTCGCCAACATTCGACCGAGAGCGCTTCGGGCAAAGAATTAATGGGCAATTCCAGTGTTAATTCATCGAGGATTTCCCTATTTGATGCACACAAAATGAATGCCGGGTACGGTGAGACTTTGAAGGGGAGCAGAAATGTATCATATGGATCTGTAATGATGCAATGCAGAAATCCTCGAATGAGAGAATGTGTCACATGTGCCGATGTATTTTTGGAAGCTATGGGTAATGCAACAACCTTAAAGAACAACAACTCCAGTAGATATGTAAGAGTTTGTTTTTCTACAACCAAATCGGAATTAATTTCATTTTCATTGTTTTAGGGCAAATTTTTTGATATTGAAATCGATTTTAAGGGCGATCCCATTGGAATACACATAACACCATGTGAGTATGAACCATGCATGCCAAATTTATTGAAATATCTTGATGAGTTGGGAGAATTGTCTTATCTTAGAATTGAAATATTTTATGGATCCGATGTCATTTTTATACAATCCATTTTATTCAGCTCCATTGCCAGACTCCACTTTGGCTTGTTCGATACTCATTCCCTTTTTTAGGAGGATCGCGAGCCTTTTTCTTGTGGCCGCCGTGGTGTGTTTGTATTTCTACTCTGGCCGTACCTTGAGCGGAGGTACTATGCACCTCTGCATTCTTAGGTTCGCTGCTAGTAAAGGTGCCATCAACCTTTTTGTTGGTGAGACATTTAGGTCTGTTCCGCCCTTATTTTATTGTTTAACTGTGTTCCCATGAGTACCGCGAGTCAATATGTCATTTGCGCCAGAACTCCGGATATTCACAAATGGGCATTCGATTAAACTCGGATCTCGTCAGGACATCCCAAGTTCGTGTATTAACGAGTAGTTAAACCATTAATCATTCATCCCTTGGCATATGCTGATCCAGCATAGATTTTCCGCGTTTTTCAAGGAGTTTTCCTTATTCCGACACAAATAGATTTCGCCAATCCTTTAGCAGAGACATGACCTTACTGAAGCAGAGAAATCCGACGATCACCACGAGGAGGTATTATTTGCACTACCACGATTCGAAACAGTTAACTACATGGTATTCCTCGACATCCTAATGAACCTGAAATAGTTGGATAATTGGATGTTATTGAGTTCTTGCAGGTCCTGGAAGAGGAATTCTATCATGGCTCTGTATCTTAGTTGGCAGTGGCTAGGGCAGTAACAAAGATAGTGAGGAGTGTTATTTCTTTCTTCCACATCGTCGCATCCTCTGCATGTGTAGTCATGGGATAGTCCCATTTTTGGGTTTGAGACCCAGCCTTTTGACAGAGTTTGGCATCAAGCTCTTTTGTCGAAAATGCGTGCGTATGGTATCGATGAATCTCTTCTTCTATGGATTAGAAATTACCTTTCGAACCGTTCAATTCAAGTTGTTTTGGATGGGTTCAAGTCTGATATCCACCAAATAAATGCTGGTGTACCCCAAGGCTCTGTTCTGTCTCCTACACTCTTTCTCATTTTTATTAATAATCTCTTGTCTGCTACTTCTAATCCAATCCATTCCTTCGCTGATGACAGCATCCTCAGCTTTTCATATTCGTTCCGAGACTCACGACCCTGACTTTCGGCCGTAGAATTGGAACGGCAGCGTATGTTAAGCACATTGAATTCCGATCTTGACAGCACAATTAATTGGGGAAACAACAACAGAGTGGAATTCAATGCTTCAAAAACTCAATGCTGTCTGCTGTCACTCAAGCGAACCCTTGTTAATCAGCCATTATCCATGAATGGCGCTTGTGTCGATGAAACCGGAAAGCTTTCCATCCTTGATTTGTGTATCAACACAACACTTAGTTGAAACGATCACATATTTGAGGTCGCCAAAAATGCTGCGAAATGTTTAGGTTCTCTTAATCGATGCAAGAAATATTTCACCCCCTCTGATTTGGCCTTCATTTATAAGGCGTATATCCGCCCCAAGCTTGAGTACCATGCTCATACCTGGTCTGGTGCCCCAAAGACCACCTTGCACCTACTAGATAGAATCCAAAAGCGAGCGATAAAACTTATAGGAGACAACAATGTCGCAAAGTCATTAGAATCGCTCAAACATCGAGGTAACGTTTCTTCTTTGTCCGTATTTTATCGCTATTTCAACAAACGATGCTCAAGTGAGCTAGCCAACTGCATTCCTCCTCTCCATGAATTCACCCGCAATACTCGTCTCGCCATGAATGCTCATCAGTTTACCCTTAAGCCTACTTTCGGACACACTGTTAAATTTAGAGACTCGTTCTTCAGGCGTGCTACGCGAATTTGGAATGCTCTTCCCAGCCCAATATTTCCCACAGACTACAAACCGCAGATATTTAAGACCAATGTGCACAGGTACCTCCTCTCCCTTTCTCCCTCTATACCTTCGGCCCGTGCTCTTGACCCCGGGCACTTAAGGGTATTAGCAATCCCTTGAGCGCGCACCAATTATAAAAAAAAGGAGCTCAGAATACACATTAGCAGCCGTAATATATCATTTCGCAGTCCCATAAACTATATATACACAGACCTGTGCAAGATATTAGGGAAAATCAAACAAATTACTACTACCCTTAAATATTATCATACAACCTTTCTTTGTTCTTATATTTATCAATGCAATCTTAGATATGTTGGAAAAGGTGCGTGTCTATTATGAATGCTTTCAGATTGAAAATTATGCCATATTCACATTCGTATTGACTTCGTTTCAGACCCGCATAACTCATTTGAACGTAGGCGAGAGAAATTTTCACATTTTTTACCAATTGCTGCTAGGAGCTGATGTCCAATTCTTAAGTAAGATCGATTTGCTTTGAATGCACACATTTCGCTAATCTGTTTTTGTTTTAAGAATCCCTAAAACTGTATCGGAACGTTGAAAAATATGAGATCCTTAAAAACACCGCAGCAATCGAGGAGGACCGAAGTAATTTTCACTACACAAAGGTGAGTGCATACACGGCGATGAAGATACTTATAAAACATTGAATAAATTGAGTATATTTGTAGAAGTCGCTGGAAATTCTTGGCTTGAGTTCAGAGGAAATTCAATCAATATTCCGCATTATCGCTGTAGTGCTTAAGTTGGGAAATTTTATTTTTGTACCAATCACAAATATAGACGGCACTGAAGGCTGTCAGGTTTCCAATGATTATGGTAAATTTGTCAACACATCTGCTAGTACAAGGAATTTCGTTCAACAGTATTTCGTTTATTTTGTAAAGAATTACAGGAAACAGCTCAGTTACTTAATCTAGATGCTCAAATTTTATTACATTGCCTTACGCGAGCAAGTGCCGCTTGTGTGCACGAAGATGCAGGTATGTTGTTGTTTGCAAAAAAAACCAAAGAATCACTCAGTTTATGCAGACATTTGAAATAGGTTCCGAATTGGATGCAAGACAAGCGACAGCTGCAAGAAATACATTGTGTCGAACACTTTACAGTCGACTATTTACTTGGCTCGTCAATAGAATTAACGACTCACTGAAATCAAATCAAAGAGAGAAAAATTTAGCTTTACTAGATTTCTATGGTTTCGAAATTTTTGATATTAATTCTTTTGAACAATTCGCAATTAACTACTGTGCTGAGAAAATACATCAGGTAAGCGATCAATTACTAATACCTCCTAATGCAAGTTATTGAGATAATCGTATTCTTCCTGCACAGAACTTTGTATACAACGTGCTCAAGTTGGAGCAGGAAATATACGTGAGAGAAGGACTGGAATGGTCTCGTATTGACTTTTTTGACAATGAGTCTATATGCGAACTTATCGATAAGCCATGCTATGGCATATTAAGTCTAATAAATGAACCGCACATAAATACGGACGAAGCACTCTTAATTAGAATACAACAATGTTGCGCAGGTCATCCGAATTTTCTTACAAGTGGCCCAACGATGACTTCCATGAGTTTTAAGTGAGTTTAAACGAAACAAAACATCTGTCCGGCGATATTACAAATTGCATTGTTTTTTTTTTCAAATTCATAGAATAAGACACTTTGCGAATGTAGTCAACTATTCTGTTCATCGGTTTCTGGAGAAAAACTCAGATGTGCTTCCCAAAAATATTAGCGCAGGACTCTTTCAAAGTAAAATGTCTTTAGTACAAAGCCTTTTTCCAGAGGGTGAGTAACGGAATGGAGAGAAATAGAAGGAATAGTTATTAATTCGATGCACTTCAATTTCAGGCAATCCAAAACGTTCAACCAAAAAACCCACTACCTTGAGTGCCAACCTACGCACGCAGCTACAAACCCTTATAGCCATAATCAAAAATCGACGTACCCATTATGTGTTCTGCATTAAGCCGAACGAAACGAAACAGCCGCGAACATTTGATTTGGCCTTAGTTCAACATCAAGTGCGTTACATGAGCCTTATGCCTTTAGTGAATCTCTGTCGAACCGGACATTGTTTTCATCTCTCCCATGGGAAATTTTTCAATCGATATAAACTTCTGAATAGTGTAACTTGGCCACATTTTCGAAATGGTAATACCGTCGAAGGTATTGCTTTGATCATCAGAAATGTTCCCTTGCCATCGGCGGAGTTTACGATCGGAACGAAAAACGTGTTCGTCCGGAGTCCCCGAACGGTCTTTGAATTGGAGCAATTTCGAAAAGCAAGAATAGACGATCTTGCTGTACTGATTCAAAAGACCTATCGCATGCATATAAGAAGAAAACAGTTTTTGCAAATGAGGGAGAGTCAAATCGTCATATCGAGTGCCTGGAGAACATGGCGGGTTAGTATTTTTATTCATACATGTACAATATTTATTATCAGAATTTACTTTGTTACAATTACTTTTTGCTTTATTCGATTATGTTTCCTTTGCACGTTTTTTTGCATGTAATGTGTATCTTACGTACGTTTGCATAGGAGTGTCGCTTTGGTATTCCCTTTACAGGGCGAAGGCACTTATGGAGTTTGTATAGAATTGTAAGTATGCGGAGGGAAGTCTAATTTTGCTTGCATAACATTTAGCATAAAATGTTCATCTTATATTTATATAGTTTATTCTTTTGCCGAAGTGTTTGTTTTTCAAAAATGAATATAATTTCCCTTTTCTTTTAGGCCCGCGAAGAGTACCGCGCTATGAAATATAGGAAACAGGTTGAATGGGCTGTTCAAGTGATCTTTCAATTTTATCGAAGATGGAAAATACGACATTTTCTACTCACGCTTCCGCTACGTCTTCCACCCAACACGCTTAGTCCACTCTCCACAGAGTGGCCAAGTGCTCCGAAGTTTCTTTTCGAAACATCGCGAATACTACGTGCCATCTATCATCGTTGGAAATGTTTGATTTATCGAAACTCATTTGACCAAACCTCCCGCAATCGGATGAGAGAAAAAGTTACAGCGAGTATAATTTTCAAGGACCGTAAGGCATCATATCCCCGAAGGTATGCATAAACATGTTTCGAGTAAAAGAAGACTACAATAATTTATGACGTGTAAATTTTATTCTAGCGTTGGTCATCCATTTGTGGGCGATTATGTTAGGCTGCGTCACAACCTGCAGTGGAAAAAGATATGCGTGGAAACAAATGATCAGTATGTTGTGTTTGCTGACATCATAAACAAAATCACTCGCTCAAGTGGAAAAGTATGCCAATATAACAGTACTTAACAATTAAGTTACAATTTACATAAATTTCTCTTTTCTGTTACAGTTCGTACCGATTTTATTAGTTTTGTCAACTTCATCGTTATTACTCCTGGATCAGCGTACATTGCAAATCAAATATCGAGTACCTGCAGCCGAAATATATCGCTTATCATTGAGTCCGTACTTAGATGATATAGCTGTGTTTCATGTTAAAGCCGTACGTTACCATACGTGTACAATTTCGTTATTATCTCATACATTTGTTTCTTTTCAATTTCAGTCAGAATTTGGACGAAAGAAAGGAGATTTTGTCTTTCAAACCGGCCATGTGATCGAAATAGTAACAAAATTATTTTTAGTTATACAAAATGCAACAAGTAAACCCCCAGAGATACACATAAGCACTGAGTAAGATATTAGCCACTTCATTGGTAGAAATATAAACTGATTTACTTTGTCTCTGTAGATTTGAAGCAAATTTTGGCCAGCAAACTGTTGTCTTCACTTTTAAGTACGGCGGCATGTCGGAATATACACAGGGTCCACCTAAGGTTAGCAGAAAAGGCAATCGAATGGAGATCATTGTATGATCCTCGCCGAGGTGTAATCAAGAACATTTTCCTTATTAAATCTTCGGTTTTTATCACATTATGTGCCAACAATTTAAATTGATTGATTTGACAGTGAGATCGCCAACCAAAAACAACTTTGGAAATCCATTGATAATTTTACTGTGGGCGGATGTGATCCGCCTTCATTCAAATTTACGAGGGGCGTTCAATATATTCTCGGTATCGGGGTGAAGCTGTGGTTGTATATATAAATTGACTTATTCATCAAGTAATACTATTATTTTAGAGCATTCATTTAAAATTTCATATAAATGTGATTATTAATTCACGTTTTATCTCTAGTTAAACAGAATACCAATTTATTGCCGACTTGAGTTCTTCATCATCCGAAAATCTTTTTCCACGAAGACATTTTTTCAAATCCGGAAACAGGAAATAATCACTAGGGGCAAGGTCTGGCCTATAGGGTGGGTGTTGGATTTCTTCGAAATCACAATCTCGCGCAGCCGCCTTGGAAACTAGCGCCGTGTGAACAGGAGCGTTGTCATGAAGTGAAGAAGCAACACACCCGCTGCGAGCTTACCCCGTCTTTTCTTTTTAATTTCTTCCCGCAAATTATGCAAAGTGGAAACGTAGGATGTGGCGTTGATAGTTTCACCTTTTTTTTGCACTCAATGAGCAAGATTCCCTTTGAGTCCCAAAAAACTGTGGCCATGAGCTTCCCGGCAGACGGAGTGACTTTGAACTTCTTCGGTGGGTGTGTTCCTTTTGTATGCCACTGCATGGATAAGGTGTCATATTGGTGGACCCATGTTTCGTCACCAGTAACAATTCGAACCATAACACCGTCCGCGTTCTCACTACACATCTCCAAAAGCTCTCTACAGCATGCGATTCTCACTTTTTTTCTGAGGCGCTGTGAGCATTCGTGGTACCCACCTTGCGCTGACCTTTGAAAGGGTAAGATGGTCATGAAGAATGGTGTGAATAGTACCAATTGAAAGCTTGGTGATCTCTGCCACCATTTTCACCTTTATTCGGGCATCCTCAAGAACAAGTTTTTCGACTTTGATGCTTTCTCCCGTACAAGCAGTAGCCGGGGCGCCGGAGCGGAGGTCGTCTTCAATTCTCTCTCTGCCTCTCTTGAACTCACTTGACCACTTTTTCACAGTTGATAATGAAGGTGCGGAAACCTCGTAAACAGCCACCATCTCTTCATGAATCGTTTTTTGACTTTTTCCTTGCTTAGTGATAAATTTAATTACAGCGCGATGCTCAATTTTTACCATCATCGTCTCAGTTGCCATTATGATTCTGTTTAACTAGAGATAAAACGCGAATTAATAATCACATTTATATGAAATTTTACATGAATGCACTAAAATAATAGTATTACTTGATGAATAAATCAATTTATATATACAACCACAGCTTCACCCCGATACCGAGAATATATTGAACCCCCCGTCGTATGTCATCATTCCTGCAATTGGGCTGTTTTTGTTTTGCTAAAAACCACTGTAACTAACAGCAGTCACAATTTTGATACTTTTAAATCACCCACGGCTCAAAATATCGTAGAATCAACACTTAAAATTAAGTAAAATAAAATCGAAGAGATCGATCCAATGAAAAAAAGAAAGTAAAGCATTATTTCCATCAGTATTAGGACAATCATCAGGTCAAATAAAAATCTTACCATCTCAATTCTTTTTCGGACTATTGTTAACATATCTTGACAAAATTAAAGTTAAAGAGATTTAAGTATAGTTTTACAGAAAAGCAATTCAATTTTAGCAATCGTCAAAACTGTTTTTTCCATGGTGTAAATTATTGCTTAAATACAGAAGAAATACAGGCTAACACCACCATTTAATATACCTAGTTAGAGATTTTGCCCCCCTTGCTATAGGAACCTTAATATTTATTAATAAGACGAACAAAAAATAGAATATGTATTTTGTTGATACCAAATAACACTGCCACTACGGGCGTAGAAAGCACTACTAATATATTTATTCAAATCGTTAAACAGTTATGTAAAATTAAATAGTTAAAACAAATTTTGTGTTGAAGCATCAAATATCAAACAATAATAAATAAATAAACGGTTTTCCATAGAGTATACATAATATATTTAAAAGTATTTTCAAACAAAACAAAACAAAAAAAACTCGACTTTTGTAGTTACAATAAATAGGCAGACTATATAGAAAGGTTCAATTAATTTATAGCCAGTCAGTTACACGCGATTCTAAACACACCATCGTAAATTTACACAATATATATAGTTCGTGTGAATTCTATGAACAAAAATATAAAATATATAACACAGTTATAAACATAAACCAAATACGAGCTCATAAGATTGTTGTTTTTAAATTAATATGTATTATATATAGAGATAGAGAATAGCGGTAGACGAAGAGAGATTTTAAAATGAATATTTTTAGGTACAAATAAATATGTCAAGTTGTGTAAATACGAATGTATTACAATATTTACATAGTAGTTAATTTATAAAGCTGTAAGTGGATTAAAGTTAAAATTTTATTATTATTGAAACGAAATGGTTTCCTTGTGATATTCGCTAGAGGAAGACATTTGTTTTCTTTCAGTGAGTACCCATGCTCTTGGTGAAAGAATTCACTGAACCCTCGTGAAAACTTCTCGAAACACTGCAGAGGGAGAAACTGAAACCCTCACGATGAATGTCAGATCTGTCTCCGCCTCGCAAAGCCGACAGGAGATGTCTCAACATATTTTTTCTGTAAAATTGACTACTGGCGTCGCAACAGAGTATCAATTCCTATAAAAGGAGATTAAGACGTGAATGAACGTGAATCCAGGAAGACTTTCTGCGGGAATTGAATATACCATGGAATACAGTCGCTTAAGGTTTCCAGCAAAGAAATACAGTGTATAATAGAGCAAACGAGGATAATCTCTTGTAAAATGAAAAAAAAGTATTGAGCTGCAGAGAAATCAATCTAAGGTCCTTAGTCCTTCGTCAAATGCTACATTTGGTTGGCGCTCTTATATGGAGTAGAAACATGGACGCTACACATAGCAACAACAAGCAAACAACAAATGTGAATCTACAGGAGAATAGTAGGGGAACCTGGGGACACTTGATCCCCCGGGAGACTTGATACCTCGGTATTATTTCCACAACGAGAAATATTTTCTTGGAATAATAAAGCGGCATCACAGCATTTGATATTGAAAATAATGTGTGTATGTGTGATATACAAGAGAGTTCCACTACTCTCACATTTCTCTCCGGTGTGGACTAGGGGAAATTCTCGCCGAAGTTGGATATCTCTTTGCTCTCTTATTTCTGGTCCTGTGGCTGTGTTTCCGCGCCAAGCGGCTGGCGGTCAATTAAATCTGAGATGGTAAATATTTTCTGTCAATCTCTAGTGAGGTAACATTCAGATGTAATTTTATTCTTGTTTGGTCTATTTCGAGCAAAGGAAGATCCGATCAATAGCTAGAACGGGGGTCGCTTCTGGTATCCAGGAATGTGAGATAGTAATACATCATTCTTGTCTGGTATCAACTTCTACCAATTACGGCTTTCACACTCAACAATTTATCAATACGATTTACTTGACAACCGTGTTTGATGGGTCAAATCGTCAATGTGAACGCTCGTTACTACAAGTTGGCTGACTTGTAATACGGTAGACACAGCATTTTCATTTCTTTTCCAATTTGTCGTCAAGCAAATCGAATACAATCGAACGCTGCTAATAGAAATTTTCAACCAAATAACTTCACCCACATGATATATCACGCATCAAATATATCATGAATAGAAATTTTTATTTTTCCAAAGACCAACACATTGTACATCTACCTTAAGACTTACTGTTCAGCATTTGTGGCCGTTAGTGTTGTCAAAGTCATTTGTCATACAATTATACACTGACAGCAAAATTCAGTATTTTTTCTCATTCATAACAAAGATTTTCACTTTGTTGCTATTGTTCATAAAAACAAAATAATAGTATTGATTTGAATATAATCATCTGGAGATGGTTGACGAAAAGGTATCCGTCAGCTTTGCCTGCCAAAGGTGTCAGAAACCACTTATTATTGATGGAAGTTTAGATAGCATTAATGAACATGCCATGGCTGAATTATCGTGTAAGTTAAACGAATTTCATGTGGTGAAGATAATTGATTTGAAATCCTTCTACACAGTGCCAATTTATGCCACGAACATGGATGAAATTGATCCGAATGAAAGTGGCTTCGATCATGTTGTACCGCCATTTCGCCTGAGCGATTCGATAAATGGAACTGAATTCACACTAGTCTCGGATGGTAAAGAGAGCAAGAAACTTAGCTCTGAGTTTCTTGCCAAAGCACAGCTTTTCGATGCGCTGTCATCAAACTCTGAATTCGATCATCCTTTATGTGATGAGTGCACAGACTCAATGCTGGAGCTCCTGGAACGTGAGTTGAAAATTGCTGAAGACGAATGGAAGGATTACAAAAACTACCTTGAGAAACTAGAAAAAACCGAGGTGAAACCAAATGTCCCCGAACTAAGGAAGCAGCTAGCAGATTTGGAATCAAAAGAAAAACATCTGCTTGACGAGCTTTCCAGATTGAAGATAAAAGAGACGACATTGAATGAAGAAATAAAAGTGGAGGAGGCCGAAAAGGCAAGATTAGCCGAACAAGAAGTCAGTTACTGGCGAGAATATACGAAACATCGACGTGATTTGATGCTCACAGAGGATGACAAACGCAGCTTGGAGAACCAAATATCTTATGCCGAACACCACTTGGAAAGGTTACAGAACACAAACATATTTAATGTTGCGTTTCATATCTGGCATGCCGGACACTTTGGTACGATTAATAACTTTCGTCTGGGGCGGCTTCCCTCAGCTTCGGTTGATTGGTCGGAAATCAATGCAGCGTGGGGTCAGACAGTTCTATTACTTTGTGCACTTGCGCGTAAAATAGGGTTGACATTCCAGAAATATCGCTTGGTTCCCTTCGGCAGCCACTCGTATGTAGAAATCCTGGCTGATGGACGTGAGCTACCGCTTTACGGCACTGGCGGATTTAAGTTCCTTTGGGACACAAAGTTTGATGCTGCAATGGTCGCATTCCTTGAATGCCTCATACAATTTCAGCAGGAAGTAGAGAAGCGCGACACGGAATTTTGTCTGCCATATAAGATGGAGAAAGGGAAAATAATTGATCCCTCCACCGGAAACTCATACTCTATCAAGTAAGTACAATTTGATGATACACCCACTCTCCGGCCAGTCAACTAACTCCTTTGTTTCTAGGATTCAATTCAATTCAGAAGAGCAGTGGACCAAAGCCCTAAAATTCATGCTCACAAACTTAAAATGGGGCTTGGCCTGGGTGTCATCTCAATTCACAACACACTGATCTCTAGTCGTAAAGGAAAGTCGTTTATTTAGTTTACTTAATCTATAATCTATTATATGTTTAATCGAAATAAAGTGGCTTCAAACATTTTTGTTTGAGGTCGACAACTTGTTGCAATTCTTGTTTGATGTGGATGGCTTTTCGCTATCAGATTCGTCCGAATCGTCGCTGTCGGTGCCCGATGAAAAATCATCAGCACCTAACCAAAGGGCGGATTTTTTGTTGTTCACTTTTTTTAGCTGCTGCCCTTTTCGCTTTAAATTTGGTTTTTCTTGTTCCTTCTCCACCGCTTGCTTGAAGCCCTCTTCAACCGAATCGTTTACTTTTTCGGTAAGTTTCGACCGCGCTTCTTCGTATTTTGGATCTTTGAACTCATGCTTTGGCACGTGAAGCAATTTTTCAACTTTCTTCTTTTTCTTTTCTTCTGCTTCAGCCTCACGATCCTTTTGTTTTTCCAGCCACGCTTTTAGTCGTTTCTCTTCGTTGATATCTCGAAGTCGACGTCCACTGAGGTCTCGGCACGCTTCGCGATTTGTTGTCTTCTCGATTTGGGCTCCGATTGCACGTAGCATAGAACCAAAACCTCCTTTACCCCCAAGTACGCGCAATTGGATGTGAATAGGCAACATTACGTCAACCATTTGATTTGACACAGTTTTTCCATTCTGTACCAAATAATAGTCAACTCGTTCAAGATTCTGCAAATAAAACAAATTGTTATCTCAGCTAAATGCGTGTTAAAAACCCACATACCGTCTCATCGTTAATGCGTTGTATAATATCATCTTTGTCCACGGACTTGCAGGAAAATATTGTGTTCCCATTTAAATAAATTTGTACCATTTTAAACAACAAAAAATAGAAATATTAGCGACGTTTTTCAATTATTTACAAATGTCTTGTTCTGGTGTGACACATTCAAGTGACATCTGCTTCAAATTTGTAGGACTGTCAGCTTTTGTGTTTCGGAGTTTAGCAAGCTAGGGAGTTTATGTTATGATGTTCGTGCCCACTCTCATGATGTACAGAATGCATGTATTCCACACTCTCTTTGGTCTATTTATTCAGGAAAATATCGCAAACGTCTGCTTGTAATTACATAAAAAATGCAAATATAATTGCCATGTCAATTTTTCTTGAGTGCGAACGTCGCTTATATTATAACAGTTTTCATTCGAATACTTCTACTTCAAATGCACTCAACATGAGAGATACAATAAATACATAATTTTCCGTTGAAAGCCCTTTTGATTTTAATTACTTTAAACTAAAAGTATTTTGAAGCATGCAATATAAATTATGCATCAAACACAGTATAAATTTATTTGTTTCGTTAATTTCAGAAGGAGACACACCTTTTCCCTTTTGCGTTTCCTTTAAATTATTTGCATACATCTAGGTGTTTAGTTCGTTACACCATGTTTTCCCAAAAGGTGGCGATATAATAAACAACCACACGCTCCTTGCGATGCGCAAACGTCAAATATTGTTATCCAAAACCAAGTAAACCACACGTGAAAATTAAAAAAACTATCAACAGATCGCGTATTCACTAAAAATAATTTAATCATGTCCTCACCAGAATCGAGTAGCGAAAGCGAAGCCCATGTTTCCAGCGCTACCGAAGAGGAAAATGAAGATGTTGTAAGAGAGCACCAGTTTCCAAAGTATATCAATTTCCTAAAAACAGTTTCCTCATTTTCAGACTGAGTTTAAAAACAATCTTAGCACAATGTCTTTCGAGGAATTGATTAAGTTGAAGGACGAATTAGGTGCGAGAGTATTTAAGGAAGCAGTTTTTGGAGCAGCTCCATCCAAAACCAAGAGTAAACATGTGAAAATTAAACGTCTTAATAAAAACCGACCCAGAGAGCAGACATCCAGGAAACAGGTACCCTTCTTAGGTGGAGTGAAACCATCAAAGAAATCCGCAACTGAAGTTCGAGACCCCCGGTTTGATAAGAACAGCGGCGAATATAACCCAAATAAATTCAAGGAAGATTACAAATTTTTAACCGGTGTTCGGGAAAACGAAATTGAGACTCTTCAGAGAAAATTGTTGACTACGAAAGATGAAAAAGAGCGTAGTGATATAAAGTTTGCTATGCAACGATTGAGGAATAAAAATGTTGAAGAAAAACGCTGGGAAGTGAAGCAAAATATATTGAAGGATGAACAAAAGGACATTGAAACGGCAAGGAAAGAGGGCAGACAACCTCACTTCGCAACTAAAAGTAAGTGATTATGACTTCACCACTGCAGTTATATTACATGTTTTACCTTTCAGAGGAACGACGTGCCAAAGAACTTGTACAGAAGTATGAAGAATTGAAATCCAAAGGCAACCTTGACAAGCATCTGGAGAAGAAGCGAAAGAAGAACGCAGCGAAAGACAGGAAGAAGTTTAGTTTTGATTAACATCATTTATTGTAACAGCTATTTATAAGTACTACATAAAATTATTATCCCGTTCGCAACATCTTTGCATCACGCTTCTCTTGAAGCTCCTTGCGTTGCTGTTCGACTATTTGCTTTCTCTCCTCCAAGAACTCGGCGTACTCGTCGGCGTCTAAGTCCTTGACTACTTGTATTCCGCAGGTTCTTGCAATTCCGACAAGCTGTTCACACATTTGCTAAACAAAAAAATGACACCTTTTTGTTGTCCTTTCGAGTTCGATTATTTCTGCTACTTACTTGCATTGTTTTGAGTCCATTTGGAGGGTCTTGTATCTTGATGGCAGCGATTTCATAAAGGTGCTTTAAAGTAATTTTACCAGATAGCTCCCGTCCCGGGCTCATAGCGCCGCGCTGAACACCTGCAGCTTGTTTAATAAAAAATGTGGCCGGTGGAGAATGGATGACTAGTTCATAGCTTCGGTCACTATTTACCCATACTCTGCATGGCAGAGGTATGCCTTCTTTAATGTCCTTCGTTCTCTCATTGAAATCTTTGCAGAAGGCTGCTATATTGATCGATCGCTGGAAGTATATAATCATGTGTTCTTTCCTTGAAATCTTCATTTGTGCATGTGCAGGCTTTAGTTACCTGACCCAACATTGGCCCAAGTGGAGGACCGGCTGCAGCCATTCCAGCTGGTATATTGGTTCGTAATTTTGTTGTGTGCGTCACTTTCTCGACGAACTTTTTCATCGATTTCAGTTTTCCCGCTGCTTTGGACATGTTTTCACTTAAAAAACGAACTATTTATTGAAAAGAATGAAACGAGATTTATTTTGGTTATGAAATAAGTCTCTTCTTCTTATTGCGATGGCTGTCAGAGTTGGTTAGGCGGCTTTTACACGCGATAAGTTCGTCACAAGACTTGTCAATATTTATTTGGAAAAGGGTGAGACAGAAGGGATCACACTCATTCAAAAATCTTGTGACGAAGTTATCCCGTGTAAAACCCACCTTGGAGCAGTGGAGCATGGGTGAGTGTGTTCAGACACATCCCATGTTTTTTTTTCTTTCTATAAAGTATCAGACATTGAATCAGTTGTTAATAGAAATCAAAGTATTGTTGCTGTTCCTGCAATTCACAAGACATTAAAGAGAAGTGAAACCAAAATAAATGATACAATATTGACTTCGGATTTTCTTTTATTCCACTGTAAGATCGTGAATTCACCCATATTTGTCTATGCACGTACACCACGAGAAAGCACATACTCTCTTCCGCTCATCACTACGGACACTGTTTATTTTCCACCCCTAAACGATACACTCTATCGTTGTCAAGACGAACAGTTCCAATTGAAAATGTCAATAATTTTCTAAAGTAGGGGTGAAAAAACTAGTGGTTGCAATTTGTGGTGGTTTTTTTTTGTTATTTTTTGATAAAAATATAAACAATAATAATGTTATATGTTCAATAAGTTATTTAAAGATAGTAGGTGCATTAGTTTTGATATAAATTTCGTTAAATTACTCAACCAAGACGAATTAATTTCTATGACAAGCAAACACTTCATTTCTGCTAAGCGGAGTGGTTTAAGCAAAATAGTCACATTCTCTAACAAAAGGGTATTCGTACACCCTTTTTTCATCAGTCCATCCGAATGGTTCGAAACAAAAGCATTGCAACTCAGTCGTCTTCGGGCAATGCAAGTAGTAGTAATAGCAGTAGTAAATCTCCCATAAAAAATTCGAAAACTCACCGTAAAAGTAGCAGCAATTGTGAATCTAGCGTCGCCGAAATCGATGACAGAACTAGTAGAACCCCCTCCCCGGATGACAGTACAAGTACCCAGGGATCGGTGCATAAGCAAAATTTATATGTGGTTTCCTTTCCGATTATATTTCTTTTCAATATTTTGCGTTCGTTGATCTATCAACTCTTTTGCATATTTCGATATTTGTACGGTGCAAGTACTCGGGTAATATATCGGCCGCACAGGCGCGAGTGTAACATTGAAATAGTGGTTGGAACTGAAATAGAAAGAATACAAGCAAAACCCCTTGCTATTGCTTCAGCTTCGAGTACAGTTCACTACCCTTATAATCATCATAAACACAAGCAGCTGGAAATGTCGTCATCAAAGTTGGGGGGTGGCGGTAGTGGTGGCGGTGCGCCAACATCTCCTGGACCTGGAGACCCTTTGTTAGCGAAACAAAAGCATCATCATCGACGAGCGTTCGAGTATATTTCGAAAGCCTTGAAAATTGACGAAGAGAATGAAGGTGAGTAACATGTTAATTCACAATGTGCGGCAAGTTGATCTTTATTGTTTTCATTTTGTAATCCGCTTTTTGTGGAGTTATTGAAAGAATTGTTTTTTTTTTCCACAATAACAGCGAACTCTTGAAGCGTATACAAAATCATAAATTTTTTTGTCGTATGACAGTAGTACATATTTGTAGCCGGTAATTTGTGGGGTGAATACATAGTGCGTGTTAACGCCGAGGTGGATTGCTTAGTTACTAATTGATAAATGATAGCACATACGCCTGCTGATCGTGTTATGGAAGGATGGATGATAGATTCATTTACGTGTATGCTCATATTCATGTAATTCAAGATTAAATTTGAATTGAATTCAAAATTCAGTTTAGAACGAGGATTTTTCAGCCTTTTAGTGGCTTCAATCTGCTTACTTCTCAAACAAGGGAAGTCGGCGTGTTAGTTGTTAACGAAATTATGATTTGCTGCAGTTGTCATTCAATGATTAACAATGTGTATTCATAACCTAATAACCTTCAAGCGAAAATGATCGATATATCTAGTTGCTAAGTAATAAATAACATAATTGTAGGTCACAAGGAACTTGCCATTGAACTTTATCGGAAAGGCATTAAAGAGCTGGAAGATGGTATTGCCGTCGACTGCTGGAGTGGTCGCGGCGATGTCTGGGAAAGAGCACAACGTCTGCATGACAAAATGCAAACAAATCTTTCAATGGCCAGAGACCGTTTGCACTTTTTAGGTAAATATTAACACAATTGCTTTTTTAATGAATGATAATACTCTACCAATCTATCGCTTTGAATGAACATAAGCTGATGAAGATTAGAGTCTTCTTCACTTTGATAAACAAAAACTTACAACTAATGTGTTGTTTTGCTCGTGGCTCTTTGCACAGATATATGTATGTTTGGACAAGTGTATTTTTCGTATTTCGATTGATTTATTTCCTCCTTAGTTTTTTTTTTTGTATGGTTTATTTAATTTTTGTTTTGTTTGATTTTGCATTTGTTTTTCCATATTACTTTTGTGCCAGACCTAAGAAACGCCGAACTAGAATTAGAAAATATGAGGATACAGGAGCAGAATAAGACTGCTCAGCATTCGTCAAGAGTTATAGCTGCTAAGCAGCGGCAACATGTAATACAAATTGTTCAACCAATGACCAATACCTATGACAGTAATAACACCCTCATGAATGCTAACAATAAGGGTTCAGTTAAGAGTACTACGGACCGCTCAAGAAGTACCTTGTCTGTGCCCATCAGTAGAGTCCCTAAACGACAACCTAACACATTGTCGGTCAATTGCAATACAGTATCAAGCTCAGGGGCGTCTAGAGTCCCTGCGAAAGCACAAACAGCCGTGAACAAGAAAATCGATGCAGGTAAGATGACCAACAATTATATGAACAAATCTTATAAAGAGCTGCAAAAATACTGTAAAACAAACTAATTATATCTGGTACAACATATTGGGAATTTCTAGTGACCTCACTTACCGCCGGCTTTGTCTGACACCTAATTAAAACTGTTCCTACAATTATTATTTATTATGTTTCGGATTTTGGTGTTGTGCTTTATTGCTTTAGTTTGATAAACGTTTCGGCTGATATAACTGTAGTACACAGTGTTACAATTTGTTTAGTGGGTTGCACGCTTTTATGAATTTCACCCACTAAATACGTACATTCTCCGATTGTTCATAACCTACGTATTAATGTATTTAATCTTAAATTCCAATCTAGCGTCAGGGCGTAAACTTACAATTGGTACGAAACGACCTGGAAACTTGGGTGTAATCAACAAATCGCAAACATTACCAAGAAATTTAGGCTCAAAAGCGGCCATAAATGGAACACGTCAACCGTTGAAAACCGCAGCGACTCCACCGGCTGTAAGGCGACAATTCGGTGTAAGTTTTAAATTTTGAGTTTATTACATTTGCATGTCATACAGGATTACGAAATATTTCGATTGCTATGTCTGTGATGTTAACAAAGACAAGAATATTTTCCGATTCGTTACAAAAGCCTGTTCGTTACTCAAATTGCCTTTGAAATCATTTCTTTCTACAAACTTTTAAGCAATAGTTCGGCTAATTTATTTTCCACTATCTTAATACATGTGTTTTAATATAGTTCGCAATGTACTTAGTAAAAACCCTTGGCGAGCGGTGTGAGCCTGTCATCAATACTACGCTGTCATGCGTCCGCGATACCGGTGTTCCTGATTCGGAAGTGGCGGCGGTGGCGTTGTAGGTATGTGCGTCGACTCTTACGCACTTGAACCTAGGTTCGAATCCTAGTACCACAAAAATAATTATCACGACCCCACCTCTTTCGAGTCACTGACAATGGGCGAGGAGGATATCTGTCTAGCTTTTCAAACGTCCGGAGCCGGCATAAAATTGTAGAGCCCTTCCTTTCGTGATAGACCAAGCACGCACAGCACGAGTGGTTGCTGAGAGAAGCTAGAGGGTGATTTTTTAGCTATTATCTTTTTGGCAACACTGCTTTAAACAGCTGACGCACGTTTCGTGTTTTGTTTCACTGTCGAACATCTTCAGTTTGGTCTATAATTTAACCATGAATCGTCTTACAAACGAGGAACGCTTGCAAATTATTAAATTTTATTATCAAAATGCGTGCTCTGTTAAGACAGTTCATCGCGCGCTTCTTCCATTTTATGGTCAGTAAAAATTGTGTTCAGCGACGAAGCTCATTTTTTGCTCAATGGGTACGTAAATAAGCAGAATTGTCAATTTTGGAGTGAATATCAGCCAGAAGCATTGCAAGAGCTACCAATGCATCCAGAAAAAGTCACAGTTTGGTGCGGTTTATGGGCTGGTGGCATCTTTGGACCGTACTTCTTCAAAGATGATGCGAATCGTAACGTAACTGTGAATGGTGAGCGCTACCGTGAGATGATATCCAACTTTTTTTTGCCCAAAATGCAAGAGCTTGACTTGCATGACATGTGGTTTCAACAAGACGGTGCCACATGCCACACAGCACGCGCAACAATGGACTTACTGACGGGCGAGTTCGGTGAACGTTTTATTTTACGTTTGGGAGCGGTCAATTGGCCGCCTAGATCGTGCGATTTAACGCCTTTAGACTATTTTTTGTGGGGCTATGTTAAAGCTCATGTCTATACAGACAAGCTCGCTTCAATTGACGCATTGGAAGACAACATTGAAGCATTTATTCGTGAGATACCGGCCGAAATGTTGGAAAGAGTATGCCAAAATTGGACTAAGCGGATGGACCATTTGAGGCGCAGTCAAGGTCAACATTTGCATGAAATAATCTTCAAAAATTAAATTATATGGACCGTACTATCGATTCAAATAAACATTTCATGCATTTTTCTGAATTTTATGTGTTTTTTTTTGAAAAAACTTTCCTATAGCTTTTAAAAAATCACCCTTTATATCCTGACCCTCTACGGGCTTTAGCGCCAAGCATATTATATTATTATTCTGATTCGAAGATACTCTTGGCTGTAGCATTGGTGTCCCAGCGCTCGATGTGGCCGACGGACTCGTAGAGTTCGCGGTTTTGTCTTTTCCTTCATTCACCTTCCTTGCAAACGGAACCATATATCCGACGTAGAATTTTTCTTTCGAAGGCACCAGAAATAGTTCTTCTGTTTTGCTTATCGTCCAGCTTTCGGCTCCATATAGAAAGGACTAGCAAAATAAGAGCTTTAGAGAACATGATCTTGGGCCCTCCAGTCAGGAGTCTTGAGCACAATGGTTTTGACAGACCAGCTGGTACCAAAGGGGATTCTACGTCGGATCTCCACTCGGATGCCATTTGTGGAATTCCTGTTCATCCCAATGTAGATGAACTCTTTCACTACCTCGAAATTGTAGCTGTCGATTGTGATGTTTTGCCTTAGGTGGTGTGCGGCAGATCGTTTCTTGCTCGACAGCATATATTCCGTTTTATCCTCATTGACCTTAAGTCCAGATCGTTTCTCCTCTTCTTCAAGCACAGTGAAAACTCACACTACGCCGCGTTGGGCAACCATGTCAATGTTATTTGCATAACCCAACAGCTGAACCGATTTTTGTAGAAGATAGTACCTTCCGTGTTTACAGTTGCTTGCCGTACTATCTTCTCCAGTACCAGATTGAAGAAATCACACGACAGCGCATATCCTTGCCGAAATCCGTTGCAGCTTTCGAACGGCTCGGAGGTCCTTGAACCGAAGTGCACGGTGCATCGCGTAAGCGGCTTCAAATAGTTCGTGGCGATGAATGTTGTCATACGCGGCTTTAAAATCGATGAAAAAGTCGTGTGTATCGATTTGATACTCGCTGGTCTATAGTTGTGACATCTGAGACTGCGGCTTTTGTAGTTCTTCAGCTTTTTTTAATGGCTGTGCCGACTTCTTCAAAGCTGGGTAGGTGGACTATTTGGTCAACTTGATTCCTTATCACTCTCTCCTGGTCATGCCCTTTAAGCAGCTGTTGGAAGTGCAGCTTAAATATATCCACTATTCCTTGCGGGTCAGTAACAAGCTTATCCTCACAATTTCAAAGAGTCTGTCTTCCTTTACTAAAGTATGCGGCCAGGCAACATCCATTCGCAACGCAGCATCCATAAATTCATCGATAAAAGAATAAAATTACGTTTCAGATGCATGAGCATTGTGTTTAGATTTGAATAATGAAACACAGTCTAATAGTCTAGTAGCAGTTTTTTTTTGGAAAAAATGACAAGGTATTGCATTGATTGTTGGACATAGTAATCGAACTTGTAGAGGAAAGTGTTCTTTGATTTATTGCATAATAACTTGAGCATTAAGTAAATATTTGGGCCAACGGCATACAATACCCTCAGACAAATCAACGTGAATATGAGCCGATTTTGTGGCACTTTGCCAGATTTGCTATTATCAACTTTGTTCTTTGTTGTTGTTTATTGAAATTTCCTAGACATCTGGGAGAAATACCCCACCGCAACGTTCAAGAACACCAATTGGCAATGGCCCTGGCAGTGGGGGAAGCGGTGCTTCAACGCCAATGGTCAGCGTAAAGGGTGTTGAACCCAAGTTAGTACAAATAATAATGGATGAAATTGTTGAAGGAGGGGCAAAGGTGGAATGGTCAGACATTGCTGGACAGGACGTCGCCAAACAGGCACTTCAGGAAATGGTGATATTGCCATCGGTTAGGCCAGAACTTTTCACAGGTAATTAATGACTTTGATTAAATAAAATTCAGTAGAATACAATTATAAATGCAATGATTTAAGGACTTCGAGCACCGGCAAAGGGACTTTTACTATTTGGACCCCCCGGGAATGGAAAGACTCTTCTTGCACGGGCTGTGGCAACGGAATGCAGCGCAACTTTCTTGAATATATCAGCGGCGTCATTAACTAGCAAATACGTGGGTGATGGTGAAAAGCTTGTGCGTGCATTGTTTGCTGTAGCCCGTGAAATGCAGCCTTCCATAATTTTCATTGATGAAGTTGACTCTTTACTGTCGGAACGCAGCTCAAATGAACACGAAGCATCGAGGCGTCTGAAAACGGAATTCCTTGTGGAATTTGATGGGCTACCAGGTAATCCGGACGGAGATCGCATCGTTGTCCTTGCCGCTACCAATCGTCCGCAGGAATTGGATGAAGCCGCACTTAGACGTTTCACAAAGCGTGTTTATGTGTCACTGCCTGACATGGAAACACGAGAACTACTTCTTAAACGGCTGTTAGAAAAACAAGGCAGCCCACTGGGACATGATTCTTTAAGACGGCTTTCTGTCATGACCGAAGGGTATTCCGGATCCGATTTGACAGCATTGGCCAAAGATGCTGCCCTAGAACCAATTCGAGAGCTCAATGTTGAACAAGTGAAATCCTTAGATATTAGTGCTGTGCGTAATATAACCGAAAATGACTTCTGTAATTCCCTCAAACGAATTCGACGTTCAGTTGCACCCCAGAGCCTTGTTCTATACGAAAAGTGGTCAATGGAATATGGAGATATTACCATTTAATTTATCTACTATCCAATGTTCCTACTTTCAAATGTTTTGTTTGTTTTTCCTTCGTTTTAATTTTTTAATATATGATTGTACCATTTTCCTGTTTTACTTTATCCCCAAATCATACGTTTTTTTATTTTTTGCTTAGTTTTATCGCATCTACTACCAACAATATGCCTTTCCTTTGCCTTGCAAGGTCGTTGTTGTGGAACAACATTTACGTATTCTCCATAGTTATGTAAGTGAAATATATTTAGTTAAGATTTTTTAAAGAGATTTTTCAGTGATGCCCAGTGTTTAAGAAAATTTGAAGTATATATGCATTTAATTTAAGTAACACAAAAAAAAAACATTTGAAAACAAACAAGACACAGTAACACACACACTCTCACACAAGCTTTTATATATTCAAACATAATATCGTATATTTTTAATACTTTTGTATCGACATACTTATGTACACCCGATATATATTCAATATAGACAAAACAAAAAAAAAAAAAAATCAGAAGAATTTTCGTAAGCAAGTATTGCTATTTCTTCTTATCTTCGGTTTCGGTTAGTTGTTGTAATATTTAACGAAACTACTACAATATTAGTTTTAATATTAGATGTTCGTATACTATATATAGAAGTGTTTATATATGTAAAGAGAATATTTTGTTTTCATTTTAACTGTTGTTTAGTTAAATGCTTTTCACTAGAAGTTTGTTATTTTGCTAAAGTTACAATTATTGGCTATGATTTGATTTTTTTTATTGTGTAGCGTGTTGTTTTTTTAGCTGGACGGTGATGTGTGACGAGCGATTGGCAAATTTAAAAAAAAAAGGGAAAAAAGAATCGCATTAATCATGTACAAAGAATGAATTCCATTAGCAAGTAGCTGTCGATGAGAAAGTGATGAATATTATACATAGTAATACTATATATACAAAAAAAAACAAATATATATATATAGATTGTAATACTCAGAAAAAAAAATGCTATTTAACCAAATAAAAGTATTAAAATGCTTCAATGAACTATAAATTTGTACTCATTAGATGTATGTGTGTGGGGTTAATAATATTTTTTAAGCCATGTAATCCATCCTCCATTTATATAACGTATGTTTAGAAATTAATAAAAACTAAATCAAACAAATTGTAATTCACATATTCAATGTTTTTTTTATTTTTTTTGCTGTTTCCTTTGTTTTCGCCTTCATTAAATTGGTTTGTAGAGATGAAAGCATTTTTATATCATATCTGCATACATGGAACACAAGCTCATTCCATCCATGGTGTAGTCAAATGGTGTAGTCACAGTCATTTAGAACATAGGTTAGTATTGTTTATTATTTTTTTCAATAGTTGAACAATCGTTCAACCTGAGGGAGAGGACACAATGGTACCCAGAATACCTAAATGAATGAATGCTTTCACGTTGCAAATAGTTAATTTATATTCATTTCCGTAGGTGGTAGTCAGTAGTACATGGGATATTCAATCAGTCAAAAACCATAATTTCCTTTGTTTAACTATCACTCGAACGAGAGGACTGAACATTTTAAGCTCACTCTGAAGTTTGGAAGGGAGAATTACTAAGTCACGATACAATCATAGTTTTAGCGCGTATATTCATAAACTTGAAAGATGATGGCGATGAAGACACAAAAGTCGTGTATCAACATTAACTACTCACGACGTCGATTATATGACATAAAGTAACTCAGCATTTAGTATTTAGAGCAATAGCAATTCCAGTTTTTATTAGAAAAACATAGTACTGTCGAGTCATATTTTGAACTGTAGTCTGTAGTTTTACACGCTTATAGATGCGGGTTCCCTGATTGCTAAATTGTGGCATTAATCTGATGTGTTGGTCTAAACTATGAGCCAGGTGCAGCTGTATGTGGATAAAGTTATTTGTTAACTATTCGTCTGCTCTGCATGCAGAGGATGCGGCGATGTGGAAGAAAGAGAGGACACTCCTCACTATCTCTGCTACTGCACAAGCCTCAGCCAACTGCGATACAGGACCATGGGAGAATTCTTCTTCCATGACCTGCAAGAAATCCATAACATCCGACTATCTAACTTTTTCAGGTTCATTAGGATGTCGGGCTGGCTCGACGACGAGAGGTCAACAACGAATACAACGTCTCGATGAGTGCGATAAGGGTACAAGGAGGAACATTTCCCCCTATGGGCAACACAATGGCTCCACACGAACCTAAGTGAGACGTGCTTCCGCACGTCTACCCACATTCCTGTCCCATCCTATCCTAACTATTCGTCTGTGCATTGTTTTGGCAATGGTAAGTGCAGCTGACGCCTCTGAAGGGAAATTATTGGAGAACTGATCTCAACAAAGGTGTGCTCTCTTAGTGACTCTCAAGAGTGATCTACGAAAGCATTGGCGATGGAGGAAATATTTAGGACTACTAGATCTTTTATTTCTTTGACTACATAAGACTGATGTGTATAGAGATATGAGACTACGGTGCAGAGGCTCGGAGGCTCGGACAATGTCAAAAGCGAATAAAAAACTCCTCGGTCTCTTCGAGAGAAAACTCCTGCATGCGATATTTAGTCCGGTTTGCGTTGATGCATTGAGACTAAAATGAGTCTGGCGGTGAATTAGAGCAAAACGAAGTATATGCTGTCCTCAAGAAAGGACGTACAACATCGACGTCTTGGACAGAGCGGCACACTTCGTCTACCTCTGCTCCGCAGCAAACAGTACGAAGAACATTAGTACCGAGATCAAACGCAGAATAAGTCGTGTCAAGCCGCTCAAGAGGCAATTGAGTAATAGAGTCGTCTCACGAAGGACCAAGTTGACTTTATTATTTATTATTATTATTTATTAAAGTGTAATAAATTACAAATTAAGGTCTTAAAAAACTACGGCACTAGTTACGGTATTTGGAGAAGATTCAACCACGAACTGTACCGGCTGCACAGCGACTTGAGCCTAGCCAGGAGTCTACGAATCCAACTCCTAAGGTGTCTCGGCCATGTTGACTACTTAGCTCCGGCCCGAAGAGTCTTCGACTCCGAAACTGTGCGACAACGCAACAAAGTTCGACCGCGTAAATGTTGGTGCATCCAAGTAGAGAGGGATCTCAATCAACTTGGAATGGGAAACTGGAGGAAGTGGCCAGAGATCGCGATATGAGAGGATGCTTGTTGATTGAGGTCCAGGTCCACTCCGGGTTGCTGTTACACAAAGAAGAAACATGTTTTTTATAAAGTTTGGTTTCAACTGTGGTGTGACACGTGAAAAAATGAACATTTTGCACTCGCATTCAGAAAGTGGTGGCCCGTGGCGTTGTGAGTATGTGCGTCGACTCCTACGCACTTGGACCTACCTGTCTGGGTTCGATTCCTGGTACGACAAGAAATACTTTTCACGGCCCCACCTCTTTCGAGTCACCGACAATGCTCAAAGAGTATAGCTGTCTAGAAAAAGCTTCTCAAACTTGGCCGTTCGGAGTAGGTCCCTTCCACTTGTGATAGAACAATAGCACGCACAACACGAGTGGTTGCTAAGAAGCTAGGCCCTGGCCCTCTACGGGCTGTAGCGCCACCAATATTATTATTATCAGAAAGCAAGCAGATTTATAATCAGCCCTGTCACAGGATCCATTCGCAGCAAATCTACGAATCGAAGTTGCGTATTTAGTGATATCAACTTTCACGAAATTCGTAGCAGATTTTTCACTACGATTCCTCTACGAATGAATTCTTTGATCGCTTTTTCGGAGTTCATAGTACGTTTTCAATTCGTGATAGGGGTGAATGATCGAGAGTATTCATCGGAACATGGTCCGCAGGAAAAAGTTCATGAACATATCAACACAAAATGCTTACAGCAATGAGCGTTATTAAATTGCGTACATCGGTAGGCAAATCCTAAAAATTGGAAATTTATGTAACTGCAATGAATAAGTATTTTCAGCAGTAAGGTTTCTATAAAAATTGTTAAAATATTGTTACACTATGCAGCCAATAAATACCTATCTATGAATAAGCCCATCACCTAGTGCCTCACAGCTGGCTTGTATTGTAGGTACATCCGTTCTTTGTTTACAGAGACCTTCCTCGAGGTCTGCACGCCTCAGAATGTATCCGAAAAATGAATCCATGGAACTGAAAGGAAAACACCTGCCAAATAACAACACCTCATGTTTTAATTAAATTATTTATTTTAAAATCTATATTTTGTTCTGGTTTTACATTCCTTTATAATCAAAAACCATTAAAAAATATGTTTTATTTTATTTGTATTTTACATATCATCTCTTTCAATATTTTCCAATATTGTTTTACGTTACACCGTGTTATACTTTTTCGTTTTCCTTTGTTTCATTATAAATTACATATTCGTTTTGCTTTTATTTTTATATTCTTTGTTTTTTTTTTTAGTTTTTAATTATAATTTAAAAATTTTCATTAATAACGACCTTAATTTCTATGGTTTGGGCGGCTTGGCGGCGCACATCAGATTTTTGTTTGTTTTTTTTTTCTTTTTATCTTTTTTGTGTGAGTGGTAGAAGAATGTTGAGAGGAAATGTTTTTTTTTGTTTTTGTTGTGTGTAGTAGTAGTATGCTGAACAAAGTGTTTTGTATTTGATGCTATGTATAGAGGGATTTCAATGTTTGTGTTGTTGAAGTTGATTTCTCATTGACGGAAAATAATGAGTGGTGTTCTGTTCTGCACGCATCCAATCCAGGAATAACAGATGATGATGACGAGGATGAGGTTATTAAGCTGCTGCGGTTCCTGCTGCGGCTGCTGGTGTTATTCCCATCATCTCAATCTCATTGCGTTTGATATTGTGGCATTGCGGCACTGTACATCATTTGAGGTCCGAGACTGCCATTCGGGGCAGCGGCAGAAGCAGCAGACGCCGCAGTTACTCCAGGCACAACAGTACCTGGTACACCCCAAGCGACATTTGGCTGTACCATGCGGTAAGATGCTAAAATTAGATCATTCAAAGTAAGTGCATCTTCGTTATAAGTAGTATCAGTAATTACAATGTTCTATATAATTTGGAAATAAAGTATACAATTTTTTTCAATAAGCTATCGATGTTTGGATGAGTTAACTCTTTTTCAGATGAAGTACTATTACGGATTAGATACAAATATTCTTTTTCAAATCCACTATAGACCAAAGAAAGCCTGTTAGTTTTACACTACATCTACACTGAAGGTGCTTATTGGTTTCGAACAATCCGTGTCACAATGACTTAGTTATTACGTATATTTAGTCAAGAGTTATTACACAAGAGATACTTATGCATCAGAAGCAATTATTCATCACACAAATAACTTAAGAAAATCAAGTCAATTACCTCCTTGTTGAGCGCTGGCTGCATAAGCGTACGGATAATATCCTTGTTGCATGTACTGAGTCTGCATTTGAGGGTAGCCCTGTAATGAAATGAATTCAATATTTTACTTTAAAAAAAAAACGTTCTTATTAAATGAATACAACAAAGAAACTTACTGGTTGATACCAGTAACCCATTTGTTGGTACGCATAGGGATACTGAGCAGCTGCCTGTGGAGTGATAACTTGGCCAGGAAGTGCCGTCTGCTGCGATGGTACACCGCCGGGTCCTATAATCGCAGCACCTGTAGCATTCATCGAATTGTCACCACCATTTTCTTTGCCCCAGAAGCATTTCACCTGATTGCCATGCACTTCAGTATTATGTGTGTGTTCAATAGCACGAGTCGCCGACTCTTTTGTCATGAATTTAATGAACGCATATCCTTTATCTTTGAACACCCGTACATCTTGTATCTGGCCGAATTGCATGAAATGTTTGTGCATAAGTTCATCGCTAATTACATTCGGCGGGAATCCACCACAATATACTGTCGTATTTGTGGGACTTGATTGTTTGTAAACGTCTTCGAATGTTTGCCGTATGGCCGTTTTATTTGCACCGACTTTTGTCGATTCACGTGGCGGTGGTAGTTTTCGTGTTGACCAATTTGTTCGAATCGAACGTGATCCAATCCATTGGCCATTCATTGTATGTATCGCAGTTTCGGCTTCGGCCTTTTTAACAAATGATACAAAAGCATAACCCTTTGACTTCATTGTCTGGGGATCGCGAACAATTCGACAGTTCGATATTTCGCCAAACGGTGCAAACGCCTCACGTAGAGTTTCCGTTTCGATTTCAGGACTAAGATCACCAACGAATATGTGGTAATGTGAACTAATGTCTGTCTTTGGCTGATTGCCTGGACTTGTTGCCCAATTAACCTGTACAATAAAAAAAAATGATTAACATTATAGAAAAAACTTGACTAGAAGAGTGATATCAATCAATTAAAGAAATGAGTGATAGTCAAATTGCGTTGACCTTGGTTTTAAATTTCAAGGGTATATATCCACGCATATAGATGATCGTTATTTGCTACTTTGATGTACAATATGCCGGATTTCCCTGCACTTTGTTTGTAAATCTCTTTGTTCGGCACCATATTTTGCAGGCGACATTCTGAACATAAACACATTTTTCTCTAAGCTACCTCCACACATAATCGTGAAAGGATCAAGCGTAACACAAACAATATTTGAAAGAAGCAAGAGAAGCATGCATTTATCAATTTGCTAGAGTTTATCAATCTCTTACATAAACCAGATTTTCTCAAGCATTGCGAAGTTCAGATAAAGAAATACAATCATCAATTTTGTTAACAGATGTGAGAAAAAAATTCGAACGAGTCTCATTTCGGTTTTCTGTTCTACTAAATGGATTTTTATCTCGACGCTAGAATTAGTTTTGTGAATCAACTTATCATGTTCCAAATCGTGCACCTTCTATGAAGAAACACTAACCGGCTGAAATGACGCAAATATTTATGCGTGCACATGGAACTATAAATTCTTTGGAATTTCATTATGAATCGTCTTGAAGAAACGATTGTTTATTGTAATGAAACCTTTAAAAAGGTCTGACCTTCCGAATACATGTGTGCGAAGTGCGCGTCGAATATTAAGTGAAGCGTGTGCAAATCGACCGTAGATTCAACTTGAACAAAATCCTAGGTAGCAAGATGAATGTCGTCGCATTAAACATGGCAAATATCCAAACCTTCATTAAAACTTCTAACAACTGATAATCAATACATTCCATTTTTTTTTGCAAAAAAAAAAGAAAAAAATAGTTATGTACACACATACATACGTACATATATAGTTAGCACTTACTTTTATTTCCTTTTCGAGGAAGAGTCGTTTGTTCATAGCAGTCAATGCAGTTGCCGCCGATTGATAAGTGGTATATTCGATGAATGCGTACGGATCGTTACCCGGTTCACGGATAATTTTACAACCTTTAACTGGCCCCATTTGTCCGAAGAGTGTAACTAAGAGATCCTCAGATACTGATGCCTCCAAATTCCCCACATAGAGGGTTTTCGGGTGCGATTCATCCATTTTTTACTCAGATGTTCTGGTTATCCTACTTAATGTGTTGGTATTGGTGGTGATGGTTACGTTTACGATCGAATTTTGTTTCGCCTAAGTCATAAATACTTTCTTATATATGTGAAACCAACTATGCCCGGGATAATTTTCTATTTAATTAAATATAAATTAACTATCTAGAATATGATGATAATGAGCAATAAATTAATATTTTTTCCACAAAACTGGGTGTCTCGTGCGTTTAACGAGATGAAGATCGGAAATCGACGAGGTTTTCTAAAATTATAAATTGTAAAGACAGCAATGATAGATCACACGAAACTTTCTCAGAACGGGTTCACTGGAAGAAAAAAGAAAGAAAAGAAAGAGAAATAAGTTTTATTATTTTTCTTTTGTATTATCAATTGTTTATTGCATTTAGCTTTGTTTATTAATACGTTTACTGTTCACCATGTTACACCGCATTGTATAATTATTAAAGTTATTTCAAAAAATTTTTTTTGAGCGATCAAAGACAAAAATGTAAGAGGCTACGGCTAATGAAATGAAAGAAAGGAAATTCATCAACCACCACCACTCGGGCTTCTTACGTTCAATGTCGTCGGCGATGCACACCCAAAAAAATGTTATGTTTTGACGACTCTAATGATATACTTTACACGCAACTTGATTGATTTCACAAATCAAGTTAAATATATTTAAATTCATTTCCACAATTATGGGATAAGTTTGTTTTTTTTTTTTTTAATAAAAAAAAGCTTGATATTTGTAATATAAATGAAAAAGAAGTCACAGCTCTTGGAAGAGGAGGGGGAAGACTGCTGAGCTCTTCGCACAGTGGAACACACTCGCGCTAACAAACCTGTCGTCTCTTTCAGACTTGTGGGCAACACTATATGAATTGAATTTGCCGATGATTATAATTTACGCGCGCGGCGGAGGAAGGGTGGCGGTGATCTGCCAAAAGGCGTCTTGTCTACTACCACTGAAATTCGTACATGACGTGGCTAAAATTTGCATTTTATCTGATAATTGCACTTAGAATTGTTAGAAAGCTACTTAAAATCAATTTATACTAACTTTTTACTAAAACTTCTACACTTTTTTGTGATTGATTTGCCGTAAATGATGTAGTTTTCTCGTCAAATAGTCGCGGCTGTTTTTTTTGTAACACTGCGTCTATGGCGAATTTAATTCTGGAACTGAGAATGTACGAGTAAGTGAATTCACTGCATGGACGGCTATATTGCGATCCTTTTTTAACGTTAACCAAATTGCTTTTCTATTGCTATGAACACACAAGAGGGCGCTGCGAACTTGAGGGTCTATTCCCATTTCGTTTACTACATGGCAGTGTTCAGCTAGAAAAATATAGAAATTGTGATAGTTGCTAGTTAACATTATTTGCAGGAACATTTTTGACGTTTCCCTTAGTTGAATGGCTTTCTGCTGCGTCGAGAGGGTACGTTTTTGATGAATTTATATTATGGTTCTCCGGATCAGGTAACGTTTTAGATACTGATGACGGTATCGTAGTGAGCAGATCCGCCGACGCCAATGCTAGGATTGTTGGGTTCAGTTCCCGACACCCTTTAACCCTATCGCAGCGCATGCTACATAAATGTACCAGGAAAAGTTCAGACAGCCTACAGCCTACAGAATCGCGTATCCTTTCAAACCTCTGACTAGTCAAAGACTGTACTGGAAACAGCATCGCAATTCATACTACTTATTTACTTATCAGGCCGGCGACCCATGAAGGGTCCGAGCCTGAGCAATTGCTACCTTCCATCGTTGACGGTCCTGGGCACGCTGCTTCCGGTCATCAAGACCAAACTGTCTTGCATCCGCGATTACTTGGTCTTTATACCTTTATACTTTATACCGGAGATTCGGTCTTCCAATCGCAATTCATAGTCGACATTAAACCTGTAAATCCCCTCCAGTCACGTAGCTAGTCCGACGCCCAGGCTGGACTTTACTGCTTTAGTCAAAAATTATCCTCTAGACAAAAAATCAAGGGAATAGGCTTGTAGCATACATTTTTTATATATCTGCAAATAGTTTCAAACACTTTTTTTGAACAAATTATTTAAAAAGGTTGAACTAAAAGGCTAGCATGATATATGAGTAGCGAATTGACACCGACTTCGTTTCCGATTTTATCTTGAAACTGTTCCATTTTCATCCCCCTACCAACCAACACAAACAACCAAATGACAACTCAATCTGTAAAAATAGAAAAATTCTCTGTGCCCGAGGGGTTTTCCAGTGGAAATGCTGCACATCTCTTTGTATATGATCTCTGTATGTTAATTCTCAAGCAATGGACGAATCAAAACACATACGATCTAAAGAGAAAAAGGAAAAGAAAAAGAGGAAGAAAGAAAAAAAATCCAAAGTCAAGAAGAAGGAAAAGAAGCAAAAAAGCAGAGAGTTAAAAAAGCTTGCTAAAGCAGAACTAAAAAAGGCTAAACAAAACAAAACATCAGACGAACCTGATTTTTCAGTTCCCATAGGTATGTGTGTATCTCTTAAATTAACCCCATATATGCATGTTCATAGGCAATCTTTAATTCATCTCCGAAATAGATTTGATGTACTCGAAATCACACGTTCCTGAAACGCCTGAAGAATACCAAAAAAGACAAAGTCAAATTAGACGAGTAGTCGACCCCGAGACAGGCCGGACCCGGCTTATCAAGGGTGATGGTGAAGTCATTGAGGAGATAGTTAGCAGAGAAAGGCACAAAGAAATCAATAACCAAGCAACCGAAGGTGACGGTCGACACTTTCAGAGTAAAACAGTCGGTCTGAAATAGTTCGAAGAATATTTACTTCACAATAACATTTTTGCATCCAAATACAGTATCCATAATATTGAACCTGGCTAACTTTCAAAATTCATTTGTAAACTTAATAAAATAAATCTTTATATTTGCTTTATATTTAATAGAGCTGATAAAATAGCGTTGTAGATCCATTCTGCCAAGTGGGATCGTCGGCGACTTTTGCTCTACACATTGGACACGTTTGCTCACGCTTGAACCATGTGCCAACACAAACTTCGCAAAATATGTGATTGCACTCCAGTACAACTGGCGTGACGTATGAATCGTGACAGATCGGGCAAAGTGTACCAGCATCGCTCAGTTCTTCCTTGGTAGGTTGTCGTCCATAATCCTAAAGATTTAATAAATAAAAAAAAATGATTATCATCTCTGCACTCAATATGCTGCTATTGCTTCGAACTTACTACATTCTTGAGAAAACTACACATTGCCTTCTTCAAAAATTTACCCCGTTCAATAAACTCGAAGGCCTTGGCTCCCATGTACAAGACAGAGAAGAAGAAAAGCCCAAAAATCTAGAAAAAATAGTTTGCACACAGGGTTTTATAGGGTTTTTGAGGTATTATTTAATTTAACTTACGACATCCAATCCTGTGTAATATATGTTCAAATATATCAACCACATTTTAACTGGCACCAGTGATCTGTACATCTGTGAAATGGCTTCAATTAAAGCGAAAAGACGACCCTGTAACCATAAATTCGCTCATGTTAGGCATAATTCAAATTATAGCATAAGAAAGTGAATTAGAGAGATGGTGAGAATAACAGGTTTTTGTTGCAAAAGTACTTAAAATAAAATGTTAAGCAATGTAATGCGTTCAAACTCTGATGTTAATTGCCATCAATTTATTTAGGCAGCAAGGACTTATGCGTACAGCCAAAACTCGGAATCTGGGATAAGTTCGTCTTTCTGGTACCCACCTTTGAATTCGGGCCACTCACTTTACACACTGAGGAGAAGAGGCGTTCGGCACGTCGGTGCATAAGACAGCTCATTGCCCGGCTACAGTTTGATTAATTTCCTTCGTCTTGAACATGTTTGCAGATTTCAGCTGGTTGCTGATTCATGGACTATTTCGCAAACATTGACGGTTGTTCATCCCAACATGATTGGAGTGCCTTGTGTTGCATTTATTCGAACGTTTTGAGATGACTTACGTGATTTTGAGATATAAATATAATGGATCATAAAACATGAGCATAGTGTATTGTAGAGACATCTTACCCTTGTCTCAATAACCAAAATGTTACGTTCTCGACATACATACATATAAATAATGTAACGAAATATACAGTAGAATTCGGTTATAACGACCAATGACGGCAGACAAATATTTCGAATTTCGTCGTGAATTCTACTGTCTTAATGTATATCTTCGACATTGGTATACTTACTCTGGGTTTATGCTTGAGTACGTCAACAGGTAGCGCAGTAATTAAAATTTTTATTTTGATTGTTATCAACTTGAGTATCAGATCGTTTACAGCAACAGCATGCAGAAGTTGGCCGAATGAATGAAAGTCAGTAACGGTGTTCAGCAGCAATCCCAAATAGTCCGGGCTACCATTAGCGATTAAGAAGCCATACACAATAACGAATAATACCAATAGGTAATCACGAACTAAAATGCCAAGATTTTTTTGTGACTGCTTAGCGACTTGCTCACACAACGATTTGTTCACTTGATAAACAATAGTGTGAAGTACCAAGATGTCTATTATACCTAACCAGTGATCATAGATTGATTTTAATAATAGAATACCAATAAAAGGCAGGTATCGTACAAAGTGACTTAGAATCTTCACAGCTAGTTCATAGACAGCACTGTCTTCTTCCAAATCGTTTGCGTTTCGCGATGGAGGAGTTGTTGGTATGCGAGGACCCGTTGTTGGTGCATTTTGCTGACCGACTGAGGTACTTGCAGTTTCAATGCCTATTCCTCCGCTAACTCCAGGTTCTTCTACAGTGGATGCTGACAAAGGAAGTGCTGTCGAATTTGCACGAGATAAACCGATTCGCGGAATATTTGCGGATCGAATTTCACGACCAGTCGATGAATTGCTTTCTGTGGATACTGCTGCTGAACTAAAATTTATCACTACATCGTTGGTGGCAGATGTTTCAGCTGAGGTTGCATTTGGGGCATCTGGTGTGGTGCTCCCAGGAGTGCTCCTAGACGAGACATATCGAAAATTACCTCGACGAGGAATCCATGAACGAATAGTATCAGGTGAAGGTCCCGCCGAAAATGAAAGGACGTTATTCAAATTAACTCTCCAGCTATTAACGTTGCCGTCTCCAGGTTGATTTTGATTATTGTGGTTATTGTCGCTGTCAGCAGTCGATTGTAGATTTAAATGCCTTCCACCACCGAGGTGATTACGTGCTCCATGCAGGAATGATAAGATGTTTTGATGAACAGTCGATGAGTCAGAGTTCGTTGTTGCATTTGTATCGATATTTACAGTATGCTGAGAACCAGAACTCTCACCATTCACCCTTGTATCCATTTGAGTTTCGGGTGACTGTTCATTTTCGGAATTTATGCGTATTGCTGTATCCGCACTATTGTACAATGACAATTCGTTTGTATGGTTCATCGTATACGCAGCGAAGAGCAGACTTTGCCCTGCACTGTATAAACATTCAATTTTTAATTCCTAAATTCAAATAGTTAACTCTAAACTTCGTTTGGGGCGAAATTTCGTACCCTATTATGTGTAATAAAAGCACATTAATAATTGCGTTTGAGTAATGAATACTAAGTATAAAGAAATTAACTTCACTTGTGTTTAATAAACTAAAAAAAACATTTTCTCTCGCCTTGAAAGGTGGCTGACCGTTGACAGATGTGACAAGTGACAGATACACTGCAGCTGTCATGTTTCTGGCAAGGTACACTTCTGAAAATCACTTTGATTTGTAAATAAAAGCTGATTTTTCACAACAAATCACGGGCAAATATACAAGTTGATGACGATGAATGTATTGGCGATGAAAACAAAATGCATACTCTCTCTTAGAAATTACCGATTATCAGAAAGCCAAATAAATCATGACAGTATGCATTTTACTTTCATATATGTACAGTGTAAGCAGCACCAAAGGCACCCTAAGGGGGAATGTGCATTCACATAAACATTTGTTTATGGTCTAATGAACATACATAGTTGCTATGGTGAACTGTGTTATGTGGATATTTCAAACAAACCATTATCCATTTGGGAGTGAAAGTATCATTTATTAAATCCTGAAGTAAAACAGTTTTTTAGTGTCTTGTTTTTTAAATGAAAGATGAATAAATTTTGTTTCCGATAAATAGGTCAGTTATATTTTAATTTATTTTATTTTGACATCTTTTTCCAAGTAGTTATTTCATATCGGAGTCATTTAGTTATAGATAATACCTAAGGAGTTTGTTTAGATATACACTCTGTCTGTACTACGAGATGAGTTAGAAGACCTATCTTCCGTACCAATCACCAACACCTGCTACGCAATAAAATCGGACTGAAATGAAACAGTTTCTCTTATGTCCCAAGAAACAGAAACAAACAAACAACCTTTACACAATTTAATCTATAAAAAACATAAACATTTATTTAAAGATGTACTTAGAACATAATAAGATTATTGTGCACCCTTAATTGACTTGGATCTTGAGTGTTTCGTTGGGATGTTTTAATAATCATTCCCTGTTTAAAGTGAAAAGTATTTATTAAACGTATTAAACATTCCTATATCAAAGGACGGATGCCACAAGAACACCTAATAATTATAATTGTAGTAATTATATGAGTTGTGATATAGCTCATAGTTTACCTGTGCTTAGCTTCTGTGACAACTACTCGTATTGTTGTGTACACTGTACAGTATGTTTGCTGACTCGGAAGGGCGAAGTCTGCGAAGACTTTTAGCTCTTATAATAATAATATTCTTCTCAGCAACCACTCGTGTTGTGCGTGCTATTGTTCTATTACGCGTGGAAGGGACCTGCAGTTTTATGCCGACTCCTAACGGCCAAGTTTAAGAAGCTTTTTCTAGCCAGTTATACTCTTTGACCATTGTCAGTGACTCAAAAGAGGTGTGCCGTGAAAAGTATTTCTTGTCGTACCAGGAATCGAAACTAGACAGGAAGATCTAAGTGCGTAGGAGTTGACGCATATACACCAATACCCCGGTTTGCGTCGCTAATTGGGACCGGAAAGTTGCGACGCAAATCGAAGCGACGCAAACCGAAACACGATGCATAACAGTGATTCCATTTTTTCCATTAAAGGACTTCTCATTTTTATAAATTGTGTATGTTGTGTATGCTGTTTCAGCAAATTTTTCAATTTTATCAGCGTCTCTGGAACAATTAGATTTTACTGTAGAAGGGGCTATTCCAAGGTATCTTCCAATATCAACAGCCTTTTCACCCGATTTAAACCGCTTCAAAATCTCCAACTTTCGTTCTAAACTTATTTGGTTTCTTTTTTGACTCATTATTGAAAAATATTTTCTTTTGACTTGAGTAGCAAGCTGACCTGAGCAAACATATCAATGAAACTGAAGAGCAGACATACTTCACAACCAAGTTGTGGTTTCCCGCAGTTTAGGGAATTTCCCAGAAATTGGCAATCCTACAGCAAGACACGCACTTATGTGTTATATTTACGTTAAAAAATCGCGATGGGACAAACATTTTCTTGTTATCGACGCAAATCGAAGCCATCGTCGCAAACCGCATATAAACTTTAAAGTTACATGGCATTTTTAAAGCCCGACGCAAACCGGGGTATTGGTGTACCCACAACGCCACATGCCACCACGATGCAGCTTTTACATTTTTTAAATACTAGTTGACGTTACTTGTATCAAAGAGTGTACGAAGGCCACTTGGTGCTTTGCCACTTTGTAAGAATCGTTTGTGAGTGACGATTACAACAATGATTCATATATCATACAGGGGCAACATGAGACAGTACGACTGGCGACACTCCCCACTACAAAACTAAAAAGCATGTTTTTTTTTATTTGTTAAAACCTATTACGAGATCAACTATTTTGAGTTGAGTTATAAAGGATTAAATTTCATAGTACAATGGTGAATACACGCCGTTGAAACCACTTCTTGGAAGTACAACAGCCTGTATTTTTGTAATCCACCTTTTTCGGCATATTATTGGTGGACCATCCTCACAGAATTAAATTTGGTTTGCAAAGTATACAGGCTTTACTGATATGTTCATCTCATTGTGTTTGGCAAAGGAAACCAGAAATTTATAATATCCTTGATCCGAAGGCTAAGGAAAAACGTGTTCGAATACTTGTTTTGTTAACTAAAACTAAAGCTGTGTGTGGTTCAAGATCCATAATGTTTCTTTCACTGAATTAGCGAGGAACGCAAACATCTACCTTTTCGACATCCCGAGCCTTTCAGTCTGGTGGCTGCCCGGGATGCGGGCGATATCAAGCCGCAGAGCTGCAACTAAGAAATTTTAATCGTCGTATGTGGTGGGCGGTTATCTAGAGCGCTTCTAGCCGAATCTCCATACACGCTGCAAATCACCCGTTGCGCTTCCTTGACACCCTTTTCGGAGAAAAAAAGCAACATATGTTGAAAGTGCATTTTCTTAGCGTCCATTTTTAGAAAAAACATAATACGCACACATGTCCGAATTGGTTTTGCACTTCAAAGGACAACCCTCTATTGAAATAAACAACAAAAATTTCATAACGGTATACACACAACTTTGAATTAAGTTATATAAAGGGTGATTTTTTAAAAGCTATAGGAAAGTTTTTCAAAAAAAAACACATAAAATTCAGAAAAATGCATGAAATCTTTATTTGAATCGATAGTACGGTCCATATAATTTAATGTTTGAAGATTATTTCCTGCAAATGTTGACCTTGACTGCGCCTCAAATGGTCCATCCGCTTAGTCCAATTTTGGCATACTCTTTCCAACATATCGGCCGGTATCTCACGAATAAATGCTTCAATGTTGTCTTCCAATGCATCAATTGAAGCGGGCTTGTCTGTATAGACATGAGCTTTAACATAGCCCCACAAAAAATAGTCTAAAGGCTTTAAATCGCACGATCTAGACGGCCAATTGACCGGTCCCGAACGTGAAATAAAATGCTCACCGAACTCGCCCCTCAATAAGTTCATTGTTGCGCGTGCTGTACGGCATGTGGCACCGTCTTGTTGAAACCACATGTCATGCAAGTCAAGCTTTTGCATTTTGGGCAAAAAAAAAGTTGGATATCATCTCATGGTAGAGCTCACCATTCACAGTTACGTTACGATTCGCGTCATCTTTGAAGAAGTACCGTCCAATGATGCCACCAGCCCATAAACCGCACCAAACTGTGACTTTTTCTGGATGCATTGGTAGCTCTTGCAATGCTTCTGGCTGATATTCACTCCGAAATCGACAATTCTGCTTATTTACGTACCCATTGAGCCAAAAATGAGCTGACCATAAAATGGAAGAAGCGCGCGATGAGCTTTCTTAACAGAGCACGCAATTCAATAATTTGCAAGCATTGTTCGTTTGTAAGACGATTCATGGTTAAATTATGGACCAAACTGAAGATGTTTGACAGTGAAACAAAACACGAAACGTGCGTCAGCTGTTTACACCAGTGTTGCCAAAAAGATAATAGCTAAAAAATCACCCTTACATACGCATTTATCCCAAATTCCACAAAAAACACGCAGTTTCCCACAACGCTATTTGCTACCATTTTTCCTTATTACTTCGACATTTGTTGTACTACAATAGTTAATAGTTTCTTAAAGCTTAGAGAGGGATACTGCAATTAGTATTTCGCAGATAAACAACACAATTTAGGGGGTTTTCTTTTCAAAAAGTGTTCAGCCGCTGGGAGTGTTCGAATTTAGGCGGCTCCACCCTAGTTTTATACCCTCATTTTCCACCCCCACTATTAATCACTGCGAAGACTGTGAAAATTTCAGTTGACCGTTCACATTACCTCAAAATATATAATCATGAGTATGTGTGAATGTATTTTACAGTCTATTTTTATTTTGTTGCACAAAATATTGTTCTTGCCTTTATCAGGAGAGCATTCTTCCCTGTTTTCGTATCACGTCCATCGAGCATGCACATCTGAAGTAGATAGAGTGAAATATTTCATAGAAAGTTCAACAGTAAAGTGAAACACAAACAAATCCATCCAATACATTCAAAAATATATTTGTTAAATAATATGAGGTATATAAATGTATGTTTGTCATTAAACATATGTGTGTATATAATATTTATTATATATAGTTGAGTAAAGTACACTTAGAATCGAAAGGACTATTTTATGCTTAAATAACGTACAATGATCTTAAAATAGAGTAAATCAAACGTGCTGCATCATTTTAGTCAGCCCCTATCCCACCTTTTCTGTAAAAAGAAAGTCTATAAATCTCTCTCCACAATCTCATTCGCCCTGTACTAAGTCCAAAAGAAAATGGGTCTCTGTACACAGGCCCTACTCATTAATGCACAGGTACTGTTAAAGCTGCGGGTATATTTTTCTGGTTCTTTTGTCGTTTCTGAAGAAATGTTTTGACCGATGCCAATGGCAACTGAAAATGATAATAGGCGCAGTAGGGTAACGGATCCCAGTATGCAAAGAGAGCTTCACGTTTGTCCAAAATATTGCCAGCCAATTTCTTGTTGATTGCGTCAATGGGTGAGTTCTCATACCGTCCGCCGTCTTCAAACAGGGAATGCGTCTGAGTGTGAGTACATGGCTTGCAGAGTACCTTTGAGTGCGTTCCGCTGTAACAAATGTACGGTAGAGATACTCCCACTCGGGCGCCTAGTGGAACAAATTCTCCGGTTGCCTGACTTTTGACCAGACGGAAACTTATGTGACCATTTATTGGTCTCTGACTTCGAGTTTTCGCAAAGAATTCTTTTATCCACGTTTCAATTCCTTTGTTAAACTCTGGGATGAGGTTTTTGGTGTCTTGCTCGACAATGCAAGAGGAGTTTGCAATCACTCTTGAGTCCTTTACTGTTGTACATGTGATGTAGTGATCTCCTGGTATATCACGAACAATCAGCCACTGACATCGTTCACTTATTTCATGACTGAATTTGAATTCTCGCCTGTTATTTGGCACGACATACTTATGACGTTCCAAGAGTCCTTGCATACCTACAGACATCATGATGTTTCGAAAACCGGCTATGAATCCACTTTCATACAGAAGCAGCAGGTCTTCTTTTGATGTGAGGACCTTATAGGGCGGCAAAGTTATTCCACTAGCTCGGCACTTTTTGAAGAACTTCAGCGAATCGTCTAGTATAATGTTCTCTTGAAGATTTGGCAAGAATGTGGCGCATCCCATCAATTCTAGGTGCGGTTTAGCTAGGGCATCGTAGTAGGCGGGACTTGTCGCACAAACAGGAACGTAGTAGGAAGGTCTTTCCTTATCGACAATATTGCACAAGGCAGCAATATAACTGTCTGGGTTCTCAGACGTTGGCCGTGGCACCGTGTAGAACTTGTGTACCGCCGTAGAGAATCGGGCTAGTCCAAAGTGTCCTTCAAATTCGAAAACAATTACTCTGGCACCAGACGAGTACAAGTTGCGTGCTAAGTGAAGTGTTTGTATTGTGCTGCCGCAACTGATAAGAACTGTGCGTTTATCGTTTCTATTTACGGCTATGGTTGTATTGCTGCTGATTAAATCATCGGCCGTTGAACTTAGAACCCATTTAAGGAATGAAATTGGAATACGCACTATTTTCCAGAAGATCCAAAGTAACGCTGACAGCCAAAAGCTTGGCGCAGCAATTGACAATGGCACAAACATGACCAACTGCAGTACGTTGCGCAGAATGATTAACGATATATTCATCATTAGTTTTGGCCACCATAGCACTAGTTGTCCCATTGTAGACTGCCAGAATGACACATCCGCTGTAGTTAATAAGTTCTGTTTTGTATCCTTGTTTAGAGCCTGTTTTGAAGAGCGCACAATTTCGATTTCACGATCCTCGGGGATTTGCATGAATGATGTCGTAAAAGTTCGACGCGTTAAATGCGGCATCGGAGTAATTATTTGTCCCGAAGTAGCCGAACGACGGAGCATTCCCTGATTTAACAATACACTTCGCCCACGGCCCTCGCCATGAGGTGAATTTTTCGATCCATCGGCTAACAAATTTTCACCGCGACCAGTTGCCGCCGACATTTTGAGCCAAAGTCTCCAAAGTGATTCACAACCGCGACGCGACACTATTGAATTCGAGTTCGATTTGAAAATATATTTCACTTCAACGAGAGGATCAAACGAAAATTTAAAGCGAAACACGAAACTGATATTGATATGCAACGTTGGCAGAAATTTAGAGACTAAATGATTTTTAATTACGGTCGCATCTTTTAAGTTCTCATTTTCACTAGAGAGACGTAGCTAGATCACTTGAAGATGTGCGCCGAGTGCGATGCCAGTGGAACAAAATTATAAAGCATTATCACGTACTTTGATCCTCTGCTAGTATATATTTCTTAAAACAATTTATTAATTTATAAGCTCTGTGGCAGGGGCAAAATGATGTATAAAAAAAACATCTCAGACGAAATGCGCAAGTGTGCAAGTGGATTCGATTGGGACGACCTTATCAGCGAACTCTGACAAAGTGCAAAATTAAATTGCAATCTGCTGGCCACATTCGACGGATTACAATGGCGATCGTGATGTTGGACATGATCGTTCTTCTGAATTGCACACGAGATAACAATTGCTGCCGAAATGTGAGGCACACTATAGACATGTGAGAGATGGCGCCTCGATTCGATGTTTGCGTGACAAGACACTTGTTTACGGCAGAAGGTTTAAGCTCGATTCGGTGTTTATTTGCATTCACCCGTTTTCACATGGCGAGAATCTACAAATTGTGATTGATACGAGCTACATATGTATGTAATCGGTTTGTTTATTATCACGCTTGATAGAGGAGTTTTTTTGGGGTCACTATGTCTAGGGTTTTGTTTTTATTTTGTGTAGAGGGTGTCACTCAATTTCGGGTTACGAAATTTAATGATGCTTGTTTCGATAACGCCATACCTAAATAACGTTCGAGTACAACTATATCACAGAGGAATATTTGCGGTGCATTATGCAGGTATATGTATTTAAAAACTAGAAAACTAGATGTCTTGAATAATCGCCACTCAAATCAACAATGCAAAAACAGATTTTTAAATATTACGATTAAACATCATGTATGTTTGCTTTGTAATCACTAATCATTTACATTTACTATTACTAGGAATCTCCACGGAGACTTAGGTATTAAGTGTATTTTCATGTAATGTGTGCCTTTTGTATATGTTCCAATGTCAATCAAGCCCATACAAATGGAAGCTCATAAAAATGAGTTAGCAAGAATAAGAATGGAAAACCTTTATGCTTACTATTCTGAATTCAGCTAAAGAGTTTGAAATTTTTTGAATTGTTTGGATATACATCAAATTGTGTCTTTTTTTTATGAAGGGTAATTCTTTAAGCGCTTCTATCTTCAAATTTAAATAAAACAAAGTGTGTTTAAGATATCATCGACATTTTTTATTCGTTTGAAAGGCCGTTTGATGCCATTATGTATAGAGCATAACCTCATTGAAATGCCTGTCTCGGATTCTGTGGGTGGCGTACACCCTAAATGTCCATTTTTCATTTTCAAGCAATCTGGAGCATAAATCAGGCTGAATTTTACCGTTGGTATTGGATTAAGTTGGCTTTGAGGGCCTCTATGGTTTGTGGGGTACTCATATAGATATGAGACTTCAGAAAACCCCTCATGATAACAGTCTAACGGGGTCAAATCGCACAATTTCCGTGGCCAGTTCTCATCACCTCCACGTGAGATGATCATCCCCTCGAATAACTCGTGCAGAATTTCTAATGTGGCGTGATCTGTGTCCTGTAGAAACCACATGTCGCTGGAGTACATATCATCCAATTCAGGCCAAAAGAAGTTGGTAATCATCGCCCTATGACGCTTGCCGTTGTAGGTGATGGCCTGGCTAACGCCTTTCTTAAAAAGATATGGACCGATGACGCCTCCATGCTAAAAACTACACCAAGCAACGACTTTTTCGGGATGTATTGGACACTATTGGATCTCTTGTATGTTTCTATCGTCTCAAATTCCATAATTTTTTTTATTGGTGTCAATCATTCATCCAGAAATGGTCCTAATGGCTGAAGATAATTTTTCGATGAAAATTAGGCGCGGCATGTTGCCCGAACAGGACAACAATGCCCATCCATCGATGGTGATTTGCCAATTTAGACTGAATAAATGACAGCCAATTTGATAGATGGAGCTTCAACAATATGGCCACTATCAACTAGTTCGAATACCGTTTAATGTAAAACAACACATCTGAGGATACATCTTTGAAATAAATGAGTTTATAAGTATATGGGCTGTACTTACATATAATATAATATCAGTTCATACTCAGTTACAAACAAGCTTTATGAAAGATATAAGAAATGCTGCATTTCCTTGTAGGGAATTTATAAGGAAATGCAGCATTTCTTATATCTTTCATAAAACTTTTTTGTGCTAATTTGTGTGATGCTACAACTGAGTTAGGTGCATAGTGCGTACAACTTCTAAATGTTGCGTCTGTGGTTCGAATTCGGAAGAATACATCAGATCTCATGTTTGGCACCAAATCAGAAGCTACTGAAAATGGTCAGTGAGATTGACAATAAAGTTCAGCTTCACCATTTTTTATAGTAGAAGGTGTTCTACTTTTAATTCTGCGTGAGGATGGCGTGATGGGTTTATGCGTCGATTCTTACGTACTTAAACCTATGGTGTCTACGATCGGTTCAAGGTACGACGACAAAAAAATGTTCACGACCTGATTCGAATTACTGAGAAATGCTCAAAGATTATAACTGTACAAAATAAGCTTCTCAAACTTGGCATCTCCCTTCCCCTCTACCGGCTGTTGTGAGTTTGAGGCGGCTGTAGGGAGGGAAGCTACATCAACATAAAATCGACTTCACGGTGGCAACCTGTATCCATCGTACTGTGTATACTTTCTTACTGTGTTTCGTACTGTGTATACTTTTTTAAAAGCGGCGTCGTAGCAAGAGGTTATTCCCAATTAGTTTTAGTGAGACGGATGTGTTTTCGCATTTTTTTCACTCATCTAACTCCAACTAATAGGTAATCATTAGAGCAACCGTAAATATACAATTTTTTTTATTTTATTATTACATAAAGGGTGATTTTTTAGCTATTATCTTTTTGGCAACACTGCTTTAAACAGCTGACGCACGTTTCGTGTTTTGTTTCACTGTCGAACATCTTCAGTTTGGTCTATAATTTAACCATGGATCGTCTTACAAACGAGCAACGCTTGCAAATTATTGAATTTTATTATCAAAATGCGTGCTCTGTTAAGACAGTTCATCGCGCGCTTCTTCCATTTTATGGTCAGTAAAAATTGTGTTCAGCGACGAAGCTCATTTTTGGCTCAATGGGTACGTAAATAAGCAGAATTGTCGATTTCGGAGTGAATATCAGCCAGAAGCATTGCAAGAGCTACCAATGCATCCAGAAAAAGTCACAGTTTGGTGCGGTTTATGGGCTGGTGGCATCATTGGACCGTACTTCTTCAAAGATGATGCGAATCGTAACGTAACTGTGAATGGTGAGCGCTACCGTGAGATGATATTCAACTTTTTTTTGCCCAAAATGCATGAGCTTGACTTGCATGACATGTGGTTTCAACAAGACGGTGCCACATGCCACACGCGCAACAATGGACTTATTGAGGGGCGAGTTCGGTGAACACTTTATTTCACGTTCGGGACCGGTCAATTGGCCGCCTACATCGTGCGATTTAAAGCCTTTAGACTATTTTTTGTGGGGCTATGTTAAAGCTCATGTCTATACAGACAAGCCCGCTTCAATTGATGCATTGGAAGACAACATTGAAGCATTTATTCGTGAGATACCGGCCGATATGTTGGAAAGAGTATGCCAAAATTGGACTAAGCGGATGGACCATTTGAGGCGCAGTCAAGGTCAACATTTGCATGAAATAATCTTCAAACATTAAATTATATGGACCGTACTATCGATTCAAATAAAGATTTCATTCATTTTTCTGAATTGTATGTGTTTTTTTCTGAAAAAAACTTTCCTATAGCTTTTAAAAAATCACGCTTTATAAGTACTACCACATTTTAAAGTACAGTTCAAAAGCATGTTTTATTTTTGGAAGTTGGATTACACAGAAATACATTTTATACAAACACGAAGCATTTTGAACCGTATTCGTTTAGGCTTATTTTGGGTATAAATTCATATTTCACTTTTAAGATCATATTTTGGCATTTTTGAGACATATTTTAGAATATTTGTCAATTTTCAGTATTTTTCATATTATGCAGAATCTCATTTTTCGTTCATTCGATGAAAGAGGATTCTGCTGCTGTCAAAACTACCAAAGAATTACTTGAACGAGGTAATTTAAAAACTGGCACAGTGTTTTTCAGCAAAGTATACATTTTTTTCCAAATCAATTATGAAATTGGAAACGAATGGTCTAGAACTTGCGCGCTATATTGACATAGTCAACGATGCAGCAATTAAAGTTATCTTCTTGACTATAAAAAAAGGGGACAAATAAAGACCAATGTGTCAAATATTTTGGGAAAAAAAACCGTGGCTTTACGACTTTAGAAATTTCCAGTTGTCTGTCTGGACAAAATTCAACAGTGAATGAATACAGTCTCTGAGATAATGATATTTAAATGTGCGCCTATTACATCTGTTGAGGTAGGAACAAGTTTTTCTATTTACAAAAATGTCTTTAGAGCAAATATTGTAGGTAAAGTTTTCTTTTTGACCAGTTAAGTAAATTTATTTGCATTTATTGCAACAAAAATTAAAATTTACTCTAAATTGTTTAAGAACCCCGTTTAGAAGCGGCTATATTATCAGTGACTCCGTTCGTACACACATGTAGTAGTTTAACTACAGTGGACTGCCCCTAGGTCGAATTCTCACGGGATATCAAAATCAGTTCGAGTTAAAGGGAGTTCGACTTAGAGGATGGTGGGAAATTGAGAGAAATGCCAAAATATAGCGAACAAAAACTTTGAGTTAGCGAGAAATTCGACTTAGGGAGACTTAGTAGGAGTAATAATTGTAAAGTAAAGTGAAAATAAATTTTTTTACATTTCCCTGATTATACGCTGGGAATAAAGTGTTTCTTGATGTGATGATAAGCAAAGCATGTTGCCATTCTTAGCCGGTTATACACAGGGACCCAGTGAAGCGTTGTGCTCATGTTTAAAGATATTGTGATGGTGTGCCCGGAGACTTTAAGTCCGCTTGGCTATCCATCTATATGACCATCTAGATCTCTCGTCTATCGGATTCATTGACAGTAGTACAATAATATTTACAATCACTTTCATTAATGAATGAAATATGAATATTATTGCTCACTTTTTAGGTTTACTGGCTTGATTTAATTGCAATGAAAGCATAAAATCTATTCAGTGTCGAGAATTTGGGGCATAATGTGGTCATAAAATCAATAATACCAAGTTTTTGTCACTCCCAACTGGGTCAAGTCACTCACAATGTTTGGCAAATTTTATTAAGAAAACACATACATGCGTACATAGCATATCAACATACTGCTTATATCATGGTTTATTTTTCGATTTTCACGCAACTGACCTTGACCAAATCGACAACTAAGAAAATATCTCTAGCTACTGCTAGAAAAAACATGTTTATGCGTCGCGTCAACACTAAAGTTCATAAGTCATTCAACTTCTTGATATTGATGTGACCACTTGTTCATCGTATCTATTGCCAATCTTAAAAAAGAAATACTTTATATTTTTAGCCTCCGTTCGCAATAGGGAATATGTCAAAAAATACTTTCGGCAGATAATTTGAGAGTAAAGGATTAGGGAATTGGTGAGGTTCACTTCATTTGCATCACTAAATTTTGAATTGTTTTCTAGTTAAAGGTTAATAGTTAAATATTAGGATTTTTCTGAATAAATCCAGAGCGCCCTATTCATTTTACAACCGATAAGTAATGAATAAATCATTTAAGTTCTTAGTAGAAGTTCATTGACTTGATTCTAAGCAATTCCAGATGGGGTAGCATGAAACCAAACTTGTGAGTAAAAAAAGTAGTGCGGTTCCAACGCGGTCCATATGAACATTCATTCAAACGCAAGTTGATAAAAGAAATGATTCTTGCTCTGGCTGGTCTTGAAAAAAATCCCCTTGTCGCTTAGGTCCAATCAACCCTGACTTTCACATCGAAGCGTAGCCACTAAAAATAGTAAACACAGATTTATTCGCACATCATCACAAACCAAGGTAACCTTCGCGATTTTGTGCAATTAAACATGAAAAATCATCTAATGCTCCAACAGCGTGCTAGCTCGCGCACAATCTGTTGATGGGGATCTAAATATATTTGTGTCTATCCCACGAAAGGTTATCAGGCATTGTTATCCGTACTGTTCGAATGCCCAAAATGCCCGTGATAAGGCAGAACTGCGACAAGCCAAAAGATGGATTTGTTTGTTTGTCATCGTTTGGTGTGTTTTTAACGCGCTAATAAGAAAACCAAAAAAAAAAAAGAAAGAAAGAAAGAATGTCATTCTGGTTCATAACCTTGAATTGGTATCAGCAAGAAAAAAGTTACCTAAATAGATGTGCTAACAGACTCCTAAGGCAACCAATCCGCAGTCGGAATCCATGATACACGGTGCGAATTTAACTTTATTAATAGACTTAGTGCAGCAATAGTCTGGCATTCTATGTCTACAAGCAAATCTGTTTTGATTTGCTTTCCATGGGCATCTCAAAAGCGGCTTAGTGATCAATTCCGGAAATAGTCATACGTTATATGAAGATCTGAATCATTTTGTACTTTAAACCATCCAACTATTTGATGTTCGGTTTATCAATTTCACATGTACATATGCTTGGGTGAGTTCATCAGAAACAAAACGCATGTGTGTTCTTACTCAGAGCTGGGGGGGCAATCCTAGCTTTGCCATTCTAATCTATTTTGCAGGGGACACGCGGAAGAATGATTTGTTCGCGTGGAACATGATTTTAAACTCCAAACAAATAAACTGCTAGCAGCTACACATGTGAATATGTTTGGGCGTGATAATTATTGTATTAAGAATGAAAAAGTTGTCAACACACGAAAAGTTCATTCAGAGCAACTGAGCTTTGACTGAGTTCTGAATGCTTTGTCCTTAATAAGGAATGGTGTGGGAGCACATCTGGATTTGTGTAAAGGCAAATTTGAGCATTTTATCAATTATTTGTTGAGAAGTATCCTATATATGTATTGTTTTATACCTCAATAAGGGCATTCTCAGTGGCTGTGGCTTAGTTGGTAGGTTGAGCGATTTGCGGTTGATGCGACTCCCGCATTGAGTAGATTCAATTACAGGTGCTATATGACAAAGTACAGTTTTCTAAAAATAGCTTCTCTAACTTCGTCGTTCCGAATCGGCACAAAGTTCTTGATCACCACCACACGTAATATAGCTTACTGAAGATGTCTGGGTGAGGTCCACATTGGACTGTTGTGTACCTATATTATTATTTCTTTATTGGCTTGCAACGCGGTGTTCGTAATTAAGGATGATTTATGTCATTCTGTTCATAAGTGGTCGAAATAGAAAATACATAGTAATGTGGAATGTTTTTTACCGCATTATGTTAAATTACATTTTACATGTTATAAGTTTTGTACTGTAAATGACAACAACAGTCGTTGCAATAGCTATACAGGAACTTTCCTGCTCTAAGCCGCAAATACGATGTACACTAATGTTATCACTTCAACTATCAAGCCTTCATTTCTCACCAGTTTTTTTTATTGATATCAATTCTGTGATTGTGTGACAGAATAAGTTAATCACTTGTTCTTCATCTTTTTCTTGGACGCGACAATTCGTAGTCAATGTTTAGGGTACAGCAACCAGTCAGATGGTTTTTCTTGCAGCTAAATTATTTAGTGACTCAAGTCATATCATGTCGTCATGTCTCTGTCTGGAATTGAACCATGGATCTTCAGTACGATACTTCAATTAATTTATTTAGAGGCTAGACAAATATATTAGTTATATATATAAAACTAATTTAGCTTATCTAACAAGAGTTCTTATACATACTCTAAAGTTCTGTACACATGAGCCGCGAACTTGGAACGAATTTTCAGAAACCACTAAATATACTCGTGTGGACTAAATACATAATAACAATAATAATAATAATAAAATGAGTGGCGCGATAGTTGCTGGTCCCGAAGTGGACCTGGGCATTGCACCTTCTTGTCACTGTATTCCTCTCTAGAAGCGAGCGTATCCAAAGGCGATAAACTAATAAATGAGCTAAGTCCTCTTCACAATGTGCTTGGATTTCAGATCATTTTAAATTAATACGTATCTCATTACAAAGGGTGTCGCAAAAGGTTAAAGCAAGATTTGAATTGATTTGAAAACACAGTTTTTAGTTTTTAGATATTTAGATATTTTTTTTATTCATATTTATGGAATGGCAGATCGGGCAAATTGCCTCCACGGCTTTGCTGGCACATTCGGACTCTTTTGTCCAATCTGCATAAATGTGGCTGAATTTCGTTTCCTTTTGCAAAGCACGGAAGGTTGTGGGATTGTTGACATAGACCTTTGACCATACGAAGAAGTCTTATGGTCTAAGATCACACGATCTAGGGAGCCAATTCTGATCACTGAAACGAGAGAGTACACGACCAGGAAGTATCTCATCCAGTAATTGAATTTTTTCAGGGGCTGTGTGGCATAAGTCACCGTCTTGTTGAAACCACACATTTACTGCACAAATGGAAATTCAAATTTTGCGTTAATTTTGGGACACCCCTTATATATCTTATTTGTTGTATTTCCGCTTATAATGTATTTGTTATAAAAGTAAAATCAAATGAAAAAAAATTGAGCTTTCAAAATGTAAATAGCGCAGATTATCACAGCTTTTTCAACGTTTTCCATTTGCATTACAAATTGTTGAATATTTATTAAAAACTAGTCAGGTTAGTTGTGTATTCATGTCCTATGAATTGCCCAGCTAACATTGACAATAATTTACGAATGCAATCTTATATATATTGTTCTTATTATTTTACTCAAGCAGAATGTGTATGCCTATCAACAATGGCACATATGTACTTTTCTTACTAATAACCTGAAAATATGGTCACGTGTCATCACGACTTACTTTGTAATGTAAATCAGTACCTAATTTTGCAAATTTATCTTCTTACCTTTTTTTTTCGCTCCATTATAAATCCCAAAACGAAAAACTTCGTAAATGCAACCCCCTCCGAATACGACAAACTCATAAAATTATTCCGAATTTATTCCAGCATAAAATGAAGCATAAACCCATTTCAACATGAAAGTTATCATGTTTTGTACTTGAAAAATACTCCAAATTGTCTCCGAGTCTACATGCTACCCCTTTGGATTGTGAACTTATCCAGTTGTTGCATTTAATCAGATAATTTCAATCCAAAATCAATGTGGTCGTCCTTAGAAACAAAGAAATTGTTAATTCAATGAGCCAGCGACCACGAAAGTAACAAATCCAACCCAAGCCAACACACCCAGCAATACCGTTTGCATTTCTATTGTTACGTAAGTTGCCGTTTGAAGCGTTTATCTCGGCCGTAGGATAATAATATAATTTTTTTTTCTTTCGAAATAAATGAGGCATATTTTTATTACTATGCCAACAATAAAGTAAATCGAAATGTATTGACGAAGACGATACGATAATAACACTCAAAATCGAACCATTGCGATTTCTTCGATTCGAGCGCAATTCAATAAAGTGTAATGTATCCCTTTAACCGCATTCTCGTGTTCAGTTAAGCGTGGGATACGAAGGGTTTCGGTTGAATTGATAAAAGTTCGTTGACTTGCAAAAAAAAACGGAGGATTTTTGCAGATATGGCGCATGTAAGTGATTTTGCAAAGAAAGAAATTTAAGAGAAAACAAATTAAACTAACTTACTGTTAACTTAATCATTTTACACATTTTTGATGAATATTTTAAATTTAGTTCGAGTTTGAATTTTATAAAATCTCGACTAGGGCAGTGTTCTATTAAGGTTATGAGCGTTTTTGTGTGAATAAAATTGGGAATATCTAATAAGTGCTAAGATTCTTTCATTGAGTTGCATTTATCGTATATTTAATTAAATGGGCGTGGTTGGAATTCCTTAATTGCAAATAAAAGTTATATTTTAGACGTATTTTGAAAACGAATCTCAAGGAATTGAGCCAAGTAAAGCAGAAAAGAAAGAAAGAAATAATTTCGTAAAAAAGGACTTGTCTCAAAGTCTTGGAGTGCTATCCTACGAATAAAGAATACATCTAGTTTTTTGCTTGAATTATCTTCCATGTCATATCTGTATGTTTAGTGAGGACCAAAACTGAATGCGCTACATACGATTTTGATGTTTTTCATAATTAAAATAAATATATACACATTTAATAGCTAACTTGATTGTATAAATAATTTACAAAAAAAAGAGATAATTGAAAAAAAGATACTGGCGTTCAATAAGTCTCCTGCATCTATGAATCCAGATAGGCACATTTTATTATACTCTTGTTTTATAACGTTTGTTTTTTTTAAGATGTTAGAAAAGTTTTAAAAAAGCTATCTTATATAGAACTATATAAGTGGCTTGTGGTTTCGATGTTTTTCTACACTTCTGTGATTGACATTGAATATAAATTGGTTTCGATGTATGCAAATGCATGCGTTAAATTAGAAGGAACTAACAACAAAAAACATCTAAGGTGTCAAATGGAGAAATCGTAGTGCAAAGGAGGGCAATCAAAGGACTTTAAAGATATGACAGCAAATAATATTACAGCAGAGTGTTTTATTGACAAGGTTTACTATTGAAAATATAACATTTGTTAGGGACAAGTCTAATTAGATAGGGCAAAAAGGTGTATGGTACTTCAACCAAACAATATTTGTAAAGGCAGTTTATCTAGCTAAACAAAAAATAATAACTTCCGTAATTTGTCGAGAAATAATCGATACATTATGCATTTCATTCAAATCCTTCCTCGTAGTGGGTAGGGCCGGTCGTGAATGAGTTTCTGGAAATTAAAATGGTATGACGATGGACGGACTACTAGCAATGCACTAAGTGAACTGAACATAATCATTAAATGCTTCGCATTTCTACCAAAGTGTATGTTTAGTATTTTCTAAAACCTTAACACTTGCTGACAAATTAACAGGCGGACTTTGCAGATATATAGGTACGTGGGTAGGCGTGGTGAAGGCACGAAGCAAATATATACTGGTTATGTTAATTTTTTTAGAATATCAAACCAAATCAATAAGCGGCATATTTATAAATGTGTGGTGGCCCGTGGAGTTGTGGGTATGTGCGTCGACTCCTACGCTCTTGGACCAATCTGTCTAGGTTCGTTTCCTGGTACGACAAGAAATGCTTTTCACGACCCCATCTCTTTCGAGTCACTGACAATGCTCAAAGAGTATAACTGGCCAAAAAAAAGCTTCTCAAACTTGGCCGTTCGGAGTCGGCATAAAACTGTAAGTCCCATCCACTCGTGATATAACGATAGCACGCACAACACGTGTAGTTGCTGAGAACCTAGGTCCTGGCACTCTACGGGCTGTAGCGCCACCCATATTATATTATATTATTTATAAATGTAAATCAAAAATTGTATTTCTTAGCGACACAGCAATGTTTTTTGCTTCTGGATTACCTCTCTCAGATATTTTTCACTTCTCTTCTAACTTCTGAGAAAAAATCTTTGATGTTTAACAGCTCGTTGGCCAGAAATAATCTACTATCTATCTACTATCCGAGCTGATTATAGTCTGTCTACGAATGATGAGATATTGACGAACTGTTTGTAAAAAAGTTATCAAGGCCAAGCTGTCTTGCGTTTACGATAACTTGGTCTTTATACCGGATGTGCGGTCTTCCTCTTCTTCTTGAACCAGGAAGCTGGCATTCGAAGACCCTCTTAGCTGGAACATTGTTCGATGTGGCCATGCGCTCGATGTGACCAAGTCAGTGCAGATGACTGACTTGTGCTTTCCGGACTTAATGCACATCTTGGTACATCTCGTCGCAGTTGTCACTTTCTTCACAGACGGGACCGTATATCCGAAGTTGACTTTTCTTTCGAAGGCACCAAGAATCAGCTTTGTTTACAAAATAAAAGTTTTGTAGAGCATTATCTTGGTCCATCGAATCAGGAGCGGTTGGCAATGGCGATTCTACATCGGTTCCCCACTTTGATGTAGTTTGTGGAGTTCACGTTTGCTTGTCCGAGGTAGACAAAGTCAAAAGACACCATTTGCAGGAGCCTTTTCTAAATGCTATTGCTCATTATTGGTACATAATCACAAGTGAATGATTGGATCAACTTGATCTCCTGCCGAGGCCTTAATACCACGGGATCTCCACACCCAGAGTCAGGAAAACTCCGCAAGTACCAATTGAGTTCATATCTTAAGGCAAAATTCAACAATTTAAGCGCAAGCAATTCAAAACCACGCCCTGATCGTATTTACGATGCGGTGGTATTTATTGCCAACTTTCCTCGGGATTTGTGTTGAAATCACAGCTCCCACAAGGAGACCAACCGCTCGGTCAGGCTTTGGTTTCAGAAATTCTTAACCTCGGGGCTTCGTAGCCAATTAGTTACTGCAATTGGATTCCTTAACACTCTTGACTGATGGGCAAATGATTTATTCATCTACAACATTTTCATATTCTAGACAACTATTCTACTCTGACGTCCAGGGATTGGCATACAATCGAGCGAAAAATCGACAACGGTTGACCTGCCAGACTGCATAATAATTTTAATGGGGTGTGACGTGTTAGATAACACCTTTTACTCAACTCCACCATCACCGTTAACACTTAAACAAAAGAAATCAACATGCTGATAGTTTGCTTGCCCTAAAATACTTCCTACCAAATACCAAACTGAACGCGACACCAAGGACAATTTAATGGTCAAAGTTGCTTCACCCTTGTTATGTTGCTTCAACGGACTTCGTTTTTGAAACTCACATACACACAAGAATTTCCTTGTATTTTGCTTTGAACAATTTTAATTCGGCTTCGATACGGTGATACCAGTAAGGATATATTGTTTGGTATCACTAACTTTGTACACCAGGAAACAGAATATCTAATATTGGCGCGGTGACAGGCTGTGCAATGCGTGCATATTCCCATTTAATATTTACAGCGGGGTTGTTGGTATCTGAAATATGACGACGAATATAGAAACCGAAACAGATTTACAAAACGCGATAGAACACTGTGAGAATGTACACACACGCGCATTGCTTACATCGTTTACTACGTCTACTTCATCGAATTGAATATTTGTAGTGGATGATATTTGATTTCTATATTGTTTCCAGGTGGGCTACAAAGACAACTACAAGACAACATGTCCTAGCACAGTGACTGAACATCCTAAATTGCCATTTTCAAGACACCGCATACGATCGGGAACGGATAATAATTTAGGTTCAAGTGGACAAGTACAAGGTACTGCAACAACGCCCAGAATGTCCAGTCCATCTCCAACAGAAACGAACACCTTGTTGCGTCAGAACCAGGAATTGAGAAACCGGCTGCAAGATGAAGCCAGTAATTATCGACGGCGTATCGACACCTACAAGCAGGCTCAGCAGAATCAGGCAGCTTTGGTATCTCGGTTGCAATCGAAAGTTCAGCAATACCGTCAAAGGTGTTCAGATCTGGAGGGACGAATGCATGATACCATAAAACAACCGCCTACATCGAGCTATAGCAGTGCGCCCCAGATAACCACTGGTCCAATATCTAGCGCTGGAATTGTAAACAATGCAGCAAATTTATAGGTCAATGATGACTGAACACAATTCTTGCTTTTCAGTGTCCGACAGTTTCCTTGACGATGGGTCAGTCAAGTCTGCCATGCTCTTCTTCGTTGGACTCACCACCGACGCCCCCGTGCCTTCGAGAATGCGCTCACCATGATGACGGAAGTGATATTTGTCGCAAATTTGAGGAGGAACATAACAAATGCGAACATATTATGCAACAAAACAATGCATTGCGCCAACAACTGGAGGAGTCGAACAAAACGAACGAAGCCCTTACGAATGACTTACAAAAACTAACAAATGATTGGGCAAATTTAAGGGATGAACTGATGATCAAGGAGGATGAATACAAGGAAGAGGAACAGGTATGCACGTTTACCGAGAATCATATGACATTGTGAATCTAAAAACAACTATTTTAATCAGGAAAAAACAAAATTTTCTGATCATTCTGACCTTGCTCGTAGATCGTTGAAGTCAGACGAATTTATGCGGGTTATCCCACTATCGCAGTGCATTCTAATTTTTGTTTTCATTGTTTTCTAACCTTGCTTCCTCTGTGTATATTATATTTTCTATTTTGAAACTGTTCTTGAAGAATAGAATTCACGAATGACCACGAATTTGAATTTGAGACGCAAATCATTGGTACAAAACTGCTATACGAATGTGAAAAACACATTTCAAAAATTGATATCAAATGCTTTTGAAACTGGAATCTAATGTCAAGATCCGCTTCCGTTTCCTTTATAATGCTTCTTACTTTTGGAAATCGTAATGCTTTCACGAGTGCTTAAAACCAGATTTCGAAACTTAGGACGTATGCATTACACTCTTCAAAACGAATGAAGAACGGTGCTGATGCATCCCGTAAGTTGGTTGACGTCGATGGTTTGATGTACCGGATACGCCAACTTTTCCTTTTCCGGCAACAGTTCTCTGGAGCCACGGTTATGCCCAGAGAAAATAATTCGGAGACGGCACAATATGCCTTCCACACCATGAATGTTTTTTGTAGATGAAGACCACACCGGAATGTGGCTCTTTGAGATCTTTCCAGTTTTTTTTCTATTAAATAAAGCCCCTATCAAAAATATCCTCAAGTTGTCTTTTTGGACACTTCAGCGGAATAAACTCCCATTCCTAACGAATAAATTAAATTTCAGGCATTTAAGGACTACTACAATTCTGAACACAATCGTTTGTTGAAAATGTGGCGAGAAGTTGTTGCGGTAAAACGTGCATTCAAAGATATGCAAATGGCGATGAAAACGGAAGTTGGTAAGATGGGCGTCGAAATATCCACTGTCGGCAAGGATGTTTCCAGTGCATGCAACGGACTGAACTTCAACATTAATCAAACTACTCGAGCGAACGACGAACTAATGCAACGTGCTCAACGTGAAGCATCTGACCTTAAGGGCCAATTGGCAACGTTGAAAGTTCAATATGAAGGAGCGCGGCACGAGATCAACGAACGTGACCTTCGTCTGCAAGACCTGATGCAGCAGTTGAAGAAACTCGAAGATCGATGCTCCCAGGCCGAGTCTCAGGCAATGCAGGCTAATCGTATGAACGATGAAATTGAACGCCTGAACGGCGCTATACGCGAGATAGCTCAAGCTGTAGTTCAAGATGCCGAGACAGCTGTAGACAACGAAGATAATGGATCGTCACAGCATTTACATCTTAGTCAGCAGTCAGTCATGGGTGGTCCGCCTTTGAAATCACCTCGACGGGGCTCGACGAGAACTTCACAAGCATTTGCCGAGGGCACGATTTCTGCAGTTCAAGCAGCGCTGCACAAGTATCAGTTGGCATTGCATGACCTCCAGGTGAAATATCAAAATTGTCACGATAATCTCCAGGGTGCAAAGAATCAACTTGAGGCGTGTGATAGTACGAAAAATCTCTTGGCTTCCAAAGTATCGCAGCTAACGGAAAAGCTGGACGCCAGCAATGCACAACTATCGGAGTTGTTTAAAGAGCGAGAAAGTCTCCAAAAGACATTGGATGGGATACGAGGTGATAAGACGAACGTGGAAAGAGGTCGTGCTGAGCTGAATAATGCGGTAATTGTGAGCACGAATTTTTTTGACGTTTTCTAGATACTTTTTTTCTCTCTTGTTTCCAGTTTGAGAATTTAAGCAATGACTATGAAAAACTGCAGCTGAACTACGGGAAACTGCAGAAGCGAATTGATAGCTTGGAGGAAGACAAGAAGGCGGTGGAACTTGAGATACAACGGATTCTCAAGGACAAGGACATCACTGAAATGAACTTGAGGTAAGGAGAATACCTTATGTCCTCATTTTGTTCAAAAGTGGCTGAAAAGTGTAACATTTAAACGAGTATTTCTTTGCAGGTCAGAGGAAGATCGTGGCAGTCGTCTTCGAGAGGAGACCATATCCTTACGAGAGGAACTTAACAGAGTTAGTCTTACCAGAGATTTGCTTGAACAACAACGCATAGAGACAGACAACGTCATCTGTTTGATGGAGAAACAGAGAAACGATTTAGACTACGACTTGGAGAAGCTGCTTATCGAAAAGTGTGAACTGCAAGAGAAGTTGGAGAAGATCTCATCAAACAGCTTCTCCGACAAAGAGGAAGTAAAGACCCTTCAAGATCACCTCTTTGAGTCGGAAGAGGATAGAAAAAAACTTCGCTGCCAATGTAGCGAGCAGGCAAATGAACTGTCCGCCATCAAGAAGGAGTTGAATGTCACCGAAAAAAGCCGATTGGATTTGGAAACCGAAAATCTGTCCCTCAGGGAAAAACTAAAATTCTTGCATATGGAGAAGGAGAAAATCCAGCAAGATTTGGCTTGCATCACTCGTGACCGGGGAGACATCCACAATCAACTAACGGCGATCAATCGAAAGAAGGAATCACTAAATGAAGATTTGATGCGCACGCGCCAGCGACTGGAACAAGCAAACGAGACAAATAGTCGGCTCAATAGGAATCTAGAGCAAATGGTTAAGGAGGGTGAAGAGAAACTGGTGGTTATCGAACTGCACGAAAAGGAACAGCAACGGCTACAAGTAGGTTACTACAGCGGTTAGCGGTAATTTTAAGTTATTAACTGATTTTATTTAATTCAAAAGGAGCTTCTAGCATCCCTTCGCGCTGAAAAGGAATCCCTAGAAGCAGTTCTTTTCGACACTAATACCACATTAGAAGCTACCGTTGAGAAGCGAGATCAACTGGAGCGTGAACTGCAGGAGGTATTAGTTAAAGAGGAAGCATTAAAGAACGCCGTTGCTAGATTAACGAAAGAACTTGAGAGTTCACAACGACGCGGTCAGGAGATGAAAATCCAGCTGACCAACGCAGCCCGGGCACAAGAAAATGAATTGCAGCAAAAAATTGCAAATCTCAAAGCTTCCGGTGAAGAAAGCGGCAAAAAGTACGCCGAGGAGAATCAACAAATTCGTAATGCTCTTGAAAAACGTATGCAGCAGGCCTTGCAAGCATTGCAGACAGCGAAAGACGATGAAATAGACAAGTTGCAGGAACGAAGTGAAGCCCTGCAAGCGAATATTGAAAACCTGGTGCAGCAGCAGGAAGAGGCAATGATCCGAGCTGAAAATGAGAAGCAACAGGCACTCCTGATGGGTAAGAGGCTAAACGACTTAAGCCGCTTGAGAACTTATGCAATCACCCTCTTTCAGCACATCGAGACAAGCAAGGCATTGCAGAAAAGTTGGAAGCAGTCAGCAGAGAATTAAAGGCCGAACAGGACGCATTGGATCGAAATCGGCGGGAGCTTGCTGCCAGAGATGAGAAACAACGAAATATGATAGCCCAGCTGAGGGACGAAATTGGAGCGATACGAACAAAGGAGGAAGAAAACAAGTAAGTTGATTCACGACATCGAAGGAGGTGTAAGGTATACTGTACGTTTTCGCTTAGGATGAAGCTGGAGGAGGAGATAAAGCGGATGGACATAACTTTGGGATCTCTGCGAGAAGAGCGGGATGCACTAGGCCGATTGAGCGACGAACTAAAAATGGAAGTTCGCTTGCGGGAGGACAAAATTGATGCACTAAGTGCGAATTTGCAGGAAGCCCTAAGAAAGATCAAAGAAGGTACTTTCCGCATAAAATTTTTTGAAGACGCCCTTTTTTTATAAAAGTGTCTGTTTCTTCCTTTAAGGTGAGGGACACATTGAAGGACTGCGGAAGGAACTCACAGACAACCGCAGGTCACTTGCGGATAGCAACATTGAACGCGACAAATACGCAAACAGCAATAAAGAGCTCAGAGACCATGTCAAGCGTGTTGAGAGCGCAAAACGAGAACAAGCTAGAGCAATCGAAGAAGCTTTGCAAAAAATTGCAAATCTTGAAGATAGCAAAAACTCCTTAGAGAACGAACGCACCCGGCTGAGTACTCTGCTGAAGGAGACTGAAAACAATCTGACGAAGAATAATCAGGAACTGGCGTCGACGAGGTCAACTCTACAGAAGACTCAAATTGAATTCTCGCAGAAGGATGATGGCGAGAAGGAGTTGCAAAACAAATTAACCGCAGAAACCGAAGCCAAGGAGCGAGCCCTGCAGGAGTTGTCTCAAGTTAAGAAACAGGTTAGTCACTTCCATGCACATTTGGTATGTACACACTTAAGCATGATTTGTTTCACATTTGCATTTAGCTAACTGACTTGGAGACAAACCTGTGCGCGACCCGTCAAGAGTTGGGTCGTCTGCGTTGCCACGCGGGACAAGAAGAACATAGATTCCACAATCGAGAACAAGAACTGGTGGCGCGTTTGGAAGAAGGCCGTTGTAGGGAGAAGCGTATTGAGGACCAAAAGCACAATCTAGAGGTTTGCCTAGCCGATGCAACTCAGCAGATTCAAGAACTGAAAGCTAGGCTGGGTGGCGCCGAGGGGAGAATACGCGCTTTGGATGAACAGCTCTGCAATGTAGAGGCTAACAAACGTGAGGCAGAAAATAAACTAAGTTCCATTGCTCACACCCTACGCCGCATCGCTGGCATTCAATTTGATGGCAGTGTTAGTCTCTCGCACAGGCTGGTTAGCCCATCACGTCGCTATAGTCCTGTGCGCAGTGGCTGTCACGACTTCGACAACCGCAGCACTTCGAACTGCCCCGAGGGTCCAGTGATTGATGTGGATCCCGACTTGGTGCGCAAGGGTGTACGAAACCTAATGCATCAGGTGGCACAAATTGAACGTGAGAAGGATGACTTCAAAGCACAATTGAACACAACAAAGAAACAACTGCAAGATGCAGCCGATCAACAAGTGAAGTGCGATGCTAAAGTCTCGAAACTGCATCAAATTCTGCGACATCTTCAAGAGGAGAAGAGCAATTTGGAAGGTCAGCTTAGTATCAAAGTGACCACCTTACAATCGGTGGAAGACACATTGCGTCAAAGGACTGATGAAAGTCAGCAGCTTCGCGAAAAATTGTCCAATTTGGAAATGCAACTTGGAGCCGGTGCTGAGGAGAATAGTCAGATGGAGGTTAGTGGGTCGGTTTTATTATGCGACAATGTTTAACATTTTGATGACATTGGTCTCACAATCAAATTAAATTTCGCAGTCAGCTGAAAAGTAATCACTTGTGCATGCTAAAGTCGTCAGTATAACCTTTTGACTTTCCGGTGTATTTTTTATTTTTTGATTTCAGTCCAGAATCCAGGCAACTTAGTCACGTTTGACAATTAAAGCAAGCACACGTTGAAAGTGCACGCTCTTCTAACTGCCATGAGATTAGTTTCATTTGAAATGATGAAATACGTGTTAGAATTTCAAATTGCTTTTTTTTTATTTGCACGATGTTTTTAAATTCAAAATCGTCGCTCACAAGAAATCCCGATGACCTAATGAACGAGCAAAGAAGCAGATTACTAGATTTCGTAATTTTTCATTTAATTTTAATTATCGATTTCAATTCGGAGTGTAGGTGAGCGCTTATAAGGCGGAAATATTTATCACCTCCAGACGCAACAAGTTCAATTTTTGGGCGACAATGTTGATACGGGCATTGTATTTATACGTCAATTTGATTCGACTTTACACAATACACATCATAGGTGGCAACAAGCGAATTATGAATAAGAGGACACTGAATTGTGTGTACACTATGCATACATATGTGATAGAGTCCCAGATTTGAGAGTGAAATTAATATGTGCACATTTCGTGCATCTACAGGGATATCCATAATGGGTATTTTTAGACCCCACCCCATCACTGGGAGTGGGTTATCTCTCAAACCCGTAGGACCAATCAGAGCTCGCGAATAAGTGATTAACTTTATTGAACGGTATTGGTGATTGCCAAAGAAATATAATGCCGGTGATTTTTCACCGAATCGATATTGTATTATAGGAAGGTTTCTCATGCCCCTCCTCCCTAGTCATGGTTTTATTTATTTATTTCATATCCATTTACAATTACATTGGTTTTCCTGCAATGCAAAGTGCTTATAAAGGGTGTTTTTTTTAGAGGTATGGCATATGACCGACACGGCTGGCTCGGACGTAGTCTAATCTGGAGGTCCAATTTTCGATGACTTTTTCCAACATTTGTGGTCGTATATCGGCAATAACGCGGCGAATGTTGTCCTCCAAGTGGTTAATCGTTAGCGACTACACATATCCACACAAAAAATAAGCAAGCGGCGTTAAATCGCACGATCTTGGCGGCCAATTCACGGGTCCGTAACGTGAAACTATGCGGTTACCAAACAGTTCCTTCAATAAATCAATTCGTTCCACTGTGTTGAAACTACAGCTCCTGCTCATCTTGGTTGTTCAATTGATGAACGAAAAAATCAGTAATCATGGTTCTATAGCGGACTGTAACATTCTAACCAGCATCGTTTTTAAAGTAGTACGGACCAATTATTCCACCAACCCATAAAACACGCCAAACATTCAGTTTTTGTGGATGTACCGGTGTCTCAACATACACTTGAGGATTATCATCACTACAAATACATCAGTTTTGTTTATTAACGTATCCATTCAATCAAAAGTGAGCATGGACGTATTTCTAACAGAACCATGATTTTCAAAATAAATTTGCACAATTTGGAAGCGTTGCTCAGGCGTCAGTCTATTCATGTTGAAATGCCAAACCAAACTAAAATAAATCACTTGACAGCTGACAAAATGGCCTCCAGTTAAGATAGTGAACACCCTTTATGTAGGTGGTTGTACAATATAATACTTTTAAGAATTAAAATTTCATGTCCATTTTTTGAAGCTTATATTTTTAAATTCTTTCTTTCATTTCATAAAGTTTTGGATGCATTTTAGTGATTGAGGAAGTGCTTTATTTAATTTTGGGACGACATATCGCAATTCTCGATCTCCATAGGTGTTGTAGGTTTCTGCAATTTCGAACCTTCCTTGGGATTGTCTTCTTGTATTTATTGATATATAAAAAAAGGGCGATCAGTCATGTAATGCACTACTGCGGTCATCTAGAAAATTGCTTTTACGTTTAGTACTTTGGAGCGTTAATTATGATGTCCAAACATTTTAACAATTCGCTGTTGTATGGTTGATATTTTATCCAGATGAATGTGGGCCAGAATCCGGCACTCAGCTGGCGAGTAGAACACTTCATTCAATACACTCTTGAGTTGGAGGCGCAGAGATTTTGCATTGGTCAGCTGATTATATACAGTTGCGTTCAAAATAATAGCAGTAGCCAAGAAAAGTCCCACTGTTGAAGAAACAGCACCTTTCAAAAAGGATTGAGTTTGCTAAAACTCACTGTGACTGGCCCATACCAAAGTGGAGAAATATTCTGTGGACAGACGGGAGCAAAATTGTTTTGTATGGCTGCTCTGGGTCTCGCGAATATGTAAGACGTGGCGAAAAATTTTCGGATCGTATTATTCAATCGACAAGTATTTAAGTTTTTAATGGCAAAATTATAACAACTTATTGTGATCGTCACGGATTTTTTCTTTGTCTTGTTTTATGTTCCTGAATTATGTCCTCATTCCGTCATCTCGCAGCAAAAAAGACAGAGAGATCAATGATCACTTTGAACTATGCTCCGATTTACATTAGTGAGGGTTCACGGAAAAAGGTCGTATTCAGGCAATATATAATATAATTTACGAGGTAGTAGATGTTCTTCTTTGTGTGGCGCTACAGTCCAGGATAGACCTGGGCTTCAACCAACAAGCCTCTCCAGCTAGCGCGATCTATTGCCATCGAACTTTTATGTTGAATAGACCAAGGACTTCTTTATCCGCTTTTGGGATTGCCCATGCCTCACAGGAGGGATGATCAACGTCTTGTGCAAAGTCAACTTGGTCTTTATTACTCAATTGCCTTTGTAGCCCAAAGAAGCAGTGACTGGCAAGAAATGGTTTGCGTTTAATCTCAGAACTGATTTTGTTCGTAATGTTTACAGTAGAGACCAAGTTCTTGACAATAACTTGACCCATTTTAGCCCTTTCCATGTTAATGTCAGCAACCACCTCATTGACGGCTCGCTGTGTTCAGGTAATAGATTACCTGATACTTATTTGCTTTCCCGAGGTTGGTAATTGCAGAGGAACTGTACGCTAGAGGAAGCCCCTAGTTCTCAGTCAGTCTTTTTGAGGTGGATTAAGGTTATGGGGAAGAATGCTAGTACTATCCTCAGTATGTGCTATTCTAATACATCTCTTGTGTTACCACAACGTCCTCTTCTCTTTTTTTGTGTTCAATTTCGAAAGTCCTGAAGCCGAGTACATATCTCGTTGAAGGATCATTGAGGCTATATCATATTAATAACCGCTTACAATAGATATATACTACAATAGCCACAATTTTCTTTCAAATAGGAACGTCTGGAAAAATGCCGTCAATATGGTTCCAAGCTTGAGACTGAGAAACGTCAACTTCAGGAGGAACTGGCTAAAATCGAAGGAAAAGCATCCAAATTAGACTTACAACGTGTAGCAATGGAAGGTGACATAACCCGATTGCAAATGGTGCTTCAAGAAAGGGACTCCACGATTAGGCAACTACAAGAAAGACTGGAGAACCAGAACCGTGCCTCCGTTCAGTTGGAAGATACTTGTGCGTCACTCAAGTCAACTGTTGATCAACTGAAAGACCGCCTTCAAAAGACTGCTCTCACCGAAGCAGAGCTCCGTGGTGAAATTAAGACACTGAGCAAGGAACTCTCCGAGCAAGGACATTCGTCACAATCACATCAAGAAAAGGTTAAAATGCTACAAAAGAACTTACAAACGCTGGAGAATGATAAACGCATCTTGACAGAACGTTTGGAAAATGCTCAAGGCAATGTCAATGAACTTCGTCGTACACAACAGTCGCAGTTAGACACTGTGCAGCGTCTTCAGGAACAAGTGACAGATTTAGAAGTTCAGCGATCCGCCTTAGAGTCGCAACTACGAATCGCGAAATGGAAAGAAGAATCTGGAGACTCTAAAGGTCTTGACATGGACAAGTATAGTGAAGAGAATGATCTGAGTCGGCAACTGAAATCGTCGCAAAGAGAGAAGTCAGAGCTAAGAGGTAAACTACAAACTCTCAAGGACAAAGTCAAGCAGCTCGAAGGTGATCGTCAGAGCAAGTTCTCCGGTGGAGGAGGAGCCTTCGATAGATCAGAGAAAAGTTATTACGATGCTGGGGACTACGATTCAAACCGCATGGAAAACGATAACTACATGAAATCGAATTCCTACAGTTGCGGACTAGACCACTCCGTTATAGAGCAAGAGACTCGTGATTTGCGTTTGAAAGTCCGCCGCCTCGAGACCCTACTCGCTGAGAAGGAATCCGAACTGGCAAGGGTAAAAGCAAGAGTACACGATAGCGCAAAATGCCTGGACGGTGATTCCGAGAGATATCGCAGTGCTCAGTTGCATGCTGAAAAATTGTTGGACGCACGTGAACAAGCTCATCGTCAACAGGTGTTACGGCTCGAGAATCAGGTCAACAAAATGCTTCACATTCTAAATCAACTAATTTCTTATGTTCATCTTTCTGTAGATTTCAATGCTGAGAGAGCAGCTGGCCCAAGAAGCCAAACGGCGACAGCAATATATTTTGCGAAGTTCACGGGCGAACAGAGAAATGCAGCATTTGCGTAGCACACTAGGTGACTCTCTAAGGCATGTATCACAACATCCCTTAGACCCCACTCTTCTTGAAAGTGAATCTCGACGGTAAGAAATCGCAATCGCATTATGATGAATAAATTTACATGAGTTTGTGTTTTCCACAGTTTGGACAACGCCGTAGCAATGAGTCTACCACCTTCTTCTTGCCGTGACTACGATCGCAGCTTGAGTCCACATAAATAAGTTTGAAAACTTGCAGATTATTCATAAATACCTACCACTTCAAACACTGCCATTTACATACATAAATAATATATCAAGTATTTCGTACGCGTGTTCTAAGAAAGTCCTCCTTTATCCTAGTGTATGTACATATAAGTTTTGAGTATATACCATTTTGGAGAAGATATACAATTTGGACCCAATTTAGTTAAAGTACAAAGTATTTAACAAACCAATTGATAAGACTCTCTAGAATATTGTGCCCAAAATGAATGTTTTTATCTGCATTTATCAAAAAACAGTGAAGAAGTAATGTGTTACAACATTTTAAGTCATAACCTCTTTGTTCACTCTAGTCATCACAAAATACATACATACACACATACATATAGTAAGAAATTCAAATTTCATTCACATACAGTAAGAAATGTAAGTTAGTATATTTACATCCGTTCCGTATGTACGTAGGTGCATCGAAATGAATGCATCTGCGTATGGACTCTTCTGTACTGTTTAAGTTCCGACCAAAAATATGATTATTTCATTTTGTAACCTTAAGATGTATCAAAATAAATCACTTGATTCACTATATATATATTTTCTTATTTCTTTATTCTTTAAGTTACAGTTTCGAGTTACCTGTGAAACTTTTTGCTTGCCTGCAGGTGATTTATATAGAATTTTTTTTTCTTTCTTAATTGTAAATTTAACAAAGTAGGAATCAAGGGTTCCCGAGAGATAACAAAGTCATTGCAATTTTGAGCGCGTATCAAATAGTTTAAAGGATGCATGTTCACTTTTGTAAGCCGTCAATATGCCACGCGATCAGTAAATAGGTTTGTTATTTAAAAACCGCTTCTTATCTGGTGGACATTTGCCAATAAGAAGCGTTTTGAATAGCCGCCCCCTATGAGGACTGCTAGGGACTATCGGTCTAGATTCTGTCTCACTTATTGGATTGTCGCCTCTCGTCCTTAGAAATACCCAGATTTTAATTCTTATGGAACCTGGGTTTGATGCCACTTACGTAAACATTCGATGATTGGAGGCATTGTTAAGAAGCCATCAAAGAAGCTTCCACTGATGTGCTGGGTTTTATGGCGCCACCCAAGAAAAACCTATAGTTTGACAACGACTGTAGGTAGCAACGCTGCAACGAGCAACTAGAGCTATTGGTGAGTTCTACGAACAGAAACGAAGGGAAAGAACCCGGCTTCTCAGGAGAAAAATAAAGGGGTTGAAAAGCTCGCGGTCGAGGCGATGAGAGGAATTATGGCAGTCCGAAAGTTTTACCAAATGGTTAAATAATTATGTAATGGCTATAAAGTTCTAACTTATGAACCCTGTCGAGACGAAAATGGACAACTGGGAGTAGAGTCGTAGTCGATACTGAGAATCTAGTAAGATCACTTCTGTAGACTGCTAAGCGGCCATTATGAACCTAATACCGCTGTCAGGCAGAATGTTCCACTCTATTTGGACCGCCGACCTAGACGAGGTCAGGATACCAATATCGAAACTGAAGTCTAAGAATACTGCCGAAGCAGACGAGAACCAGCTGCCCGCTGAAATCTTTAAGACAGATGGCCCGATTACGAAAGTCGTGTCACTTAAACGACACAAGGCTTTTTGAGAGTCGAGTCACTTTACAGGCGTTTAAGCATCGGTATTACGAACCTTAATCGACTCGACCTTATGTTTCACACACATTCTTAGGCTGCCACTCAAAAACTTTCTGCAATTTGAAAGCTCAATTTGTTAACTGGGGTAGTTTTCATAAATTCTACAGGAAGAAACATTTTTAATTGTTGTTTTGAGGTCTTTGCCTAATAAAATTATTCGTGGAATTTAAAGTAAATATGGACGGCATTGCTAGTTTATTTATTTGGATTAGTGACGATAACGACTATCAAGAATTGCAGAAAAGGGAATTAATTAACATCAGAAGAAGTATTCGATTAAAGTGCAATCCATTTGATTTACCAGAAGCTAAGTAAGATGTGCATATGCATTGTACAATTGTGATAAATTTCTTTCCATCCCGTTTTGTTTGCATCCGTTTGAGAAAAACCTCTTGAAATTTGTTGCTAAATTCATATTTTCCTCCACCAGTTCAACCACTGGCTTTATTTGTTTTGGGCTGGAAATTTTGACCCTTAAGATATAAATTAATTCCAATTAAAACACAAAGAAAACGCACGTTTTTACTTGTTTTTCCATTAGAGTCGTTCACAAAATTCAAACCGCTTTCTTTTGTCGTGTTACTCGCCGTTTTGGTGTAGTAAATCGACTTTCGGAATACCGATACATGACAAGTGTCACACAAAAAATACGTTCCACATAAGCTTATCGCCAGAAGTCGTTTTATGGCGTAAAACGACTACTATATCGACAATCGTAATACCGACATCACAAAGGCGTTTCGACACATGTCGTTAAACGACTTTCGTAATCGGGGTGAATATGGTAAGGCACATGTACTAGCTCTTGAAGCAAACCCGACGAGTGCAATTCCAGTATCGTTTGCCCGATCCACAAGAAAGGACACTCCTTTAACTACGCCAATTACAGAGGGATAAGTCTCCTTACCATCACGCACAAGATCATCTTTTCTGCCGTTTTGTGTACTCGCCTCACCCCGTTCATTGACAATCTGATAGATCCATATCAGTCTGACTTCAGACCAGGGAAGTCCACAGTAAACCAGTTCTTCACACTACGGCAGATCCTGGAAAAGAGCCAAGAAGTGCAAATCGACACCCACCATTTATAAGTCGATTTCACGGCCGCATATGACAGCGTGCATAGAGACGTGCTATACAGCGCCATATTATTTTCGATCTTTCAGAAGCCCATTCAACTGTTAGCATACGCCGATGACATTGACATGAAACGACAGAACACAACGAGCCCTCAATGAGGCGTTTGCTGGCATTGAGACGGAAGCGGCTATAATGGGTTTGGCGGTGAATGACGACAAAACGAAGTATATAAAGGGTGGTTAAATTTTAAGGGCCGATTTTGCTTTTGAATGAAACGCAAATTATTTAGGAATTATTTAGTCTTTCCTTTTTATTATGATAATATTGGTATGGTTCAATTATGTATGGCACAAAATATCGGCCAAATGGACGCCGCGACCTCGGCGACACACCTCCATCCGATGGTCTAAATTTTCGATGACACTGAAGCATAATTGAGGTTTTATGCCGTTAATGTGCCGAATTATCTCATCCGTTAGCTCTTGAATTGTTGCCGGCTTATCGACGTACACCTTTTCTTTCAAATAACCCCAAAGAAAAAAGTCCAACGGTGCCAAATCACATGATCTTGGCGGCCAATTGACATCGCCACCACGTGAGATAACACGGCCATTGAATTTGTCGCGCAAAAGAGCCATTGTTTCGTTAGCTGTGTGGCAAGTGGCACCGTCCTGTTGAAACCAAATATCGTCCACATTCATGTCTTCCAATTCGGGCCATAAAAAGTTCGTTATCATTTCACGATAGCGAACACCATTCACAGTAACTGCCTGACCGGCCTCATTTTGGAAAAAAATACGGCCCGATGATGCCGCCAGCCCATAAAACGCACTAAACAGTCACTCTTTGTTGGTTTTTCGACAATCACTCTTGGATTATCATTCGAGGTGAAAATGTGGCTCATCACTGAAGATGATTTTCTACGAAATGCACGATATGCATTTTGATTTGAACGCCCTTTTTCCTAATAAGCCAGAATAACTTTAACGCATTGCTCGATTGTGTATCTTTCCATGGTTCAAATTGACTTAGTCTCAAATTGAGAAAAGTCAAATGAAATGCAGAAAAAACTTGACGTTTAGGTGTGGTTCACATTCAACATCGGCCCTTAAAATTTAACCATCCTTTACAAACGAATTGCACTAGTCTACATTCGTGGTCGTGGACAAGGGGTAGTTCTGTCCAAAGTTGGATATCTCCTCGCTTTCTTATTTCTCTTTATAGCGTCTTATTTGTTCGGCAGTTCTTCCGTCTGATCTTTGTTAGAATTAGTTAGAATTCGTCCAACGAGAAAGCCGGTGAAGACGTTTAGCCATAGACCCGGCTATGACATAGTCCACTTATGACAGGTCACCTTAACCAGCTCGTTATTTTCTGACTTGCATCTCAACCGTTAATTCATGGGCATGACTTACTTAAACGCTCACCTCACTTCTGAAATAGGTGTTGCTTGCTTCTTAACTTTAGTGAACATCGAGATTCCTTACTGATCTTCTTTACCACAACAAGGTGAACAGTCATTGAAGAAGAGACGAGACGTTGAGCTATTATGCAAATAAGCAATTCCAACAAAAGAAATTCCGTACAAAATAAGACTCAACCACTCATAAAGAAAGTTTTATAATTATTTCATCCTCTACATTCTAAAGTTAATTATTTTTTTAATAATTCCTCAAGCTTTTTAACGACCACGGACATATTTGCTTTTTGGTCAGTTAGCTTAGCGACATCGCCAGCAAGTGCAAATAGCGCTTTTGTTTTTCCACTCTTATAGCTCTTTACAGCTTTTGGATTCCGCTCCATGGCTTGCACACAGAACTTTGTGATCTCACTCGAATCACTTATTTGCTTCAACTGTTTCCTTTCAATAATCTGAATAAATATAGAATTGATTATTTTGTACTCTTTAACGGGGGACAACTAATCTCTTACATCGGCCACTAGTAAATTAGGATTTTCATGAAGTTCGTCAATCAAATTTCGAGCTGATACTAAGTTTATATCCTCTCTGTGCAAATTTATGAGGATGTCCTTTAAATGGTCTCCTGTCACTTTACTAAAATCAAATACAATTATGAGCTGTAGATAAAAGCTGATAGTTCACTAATGTTACCATTCCTCCACATCTATGTTAACTTTGTTGCAAAATGTAAGGAGGTCATTGATAAGGAAGTTTGCCACAGGCTTCGCGGGCATATCTTTGACATTGCTCAAAACGTTGAGAAAGTACCCAAGGAGGATTGGCTCATTCTAGAATTTAAGCATTGCAGAATTTAAACTTGGCGATGATAGATGTAAACTTACAACTAAAATAATGGCAGTGTCCTTTCCCAGATTGAATGTTTCAACCAAATTCTGACGGACAGCTTCTGGCAGTTCGGGAATTTCTTTCTCTATAGCGGGTACTGAGACCATTGTATTTTTCGACTGATTCCCACTCACATCGACTCTTAAGGGTGGAAGGTTAGGTTCCGGCATAAATCTGTAATCTTGTAGAACTTCCTTATCACGCATTGCTACTGTACACCTTGATTCTGCATCCCAAGATCTAGTCTCGTTTGTTATGATTCCACCGTTCTCTTTTATCTCGATTTGGCGATTTACTTCGAATGCCACTGCTTGGGCAATACTGCGTACAGAGCCGATATTTTTTACCTCTGTCCTTGTACCGTATGGCTGGCCATCCTGATGTATAGAAATGTTAGCATCCACACGCAGTGCTCCCTCTACAGATTTTATGCATTATTCCAGTAGTAAGTAGGTCGATAAAATTACCTTCCATCTTACAAGAACATGTTCCAAGTGTTTTTAGAATAAGTATTAACTCCTTGATAAGGGACGCCGCTTCTTCACCCGTTTCAAGATCGGGTTCAAAGACCAGTTCCATTAATGGCACACCAGCTCGGTTCAGATCAACTAGACTCCTAAAAATGAACAAAATTTATCAAATTTCAGTCCTCATGCATGAACGACCAACAGAGCATCGAGTTCGTCGAAATGTTATTTTAAGTACTCTAAATTTAACTCTACTAAAAATATTCCACCTTTTTAAGGAGTCGTCATGCAATGATTTGCCGCTATCCTGTTCCAATTGAAGCTGGTGAAGTCGCACGGTTTTGTGATATGATTTCGATTTGCCAGGCAACAGAACTGGAAAACTAATCTCACCTTTGTTCGCTAATGCCGCTCTTTGCTGTGTTATCTGGTATCCTGCCTAGGGATATATTCATACGGATTAAAAGCATATTGTCGCGTAATGCAATATTTACTGGAGAATCAGCATAAAAATAGTGTTTCCGGTCGAACATAGACACTGGATTAACACGGCATTTCAGAGCTAAGGCTGTTTTTATACCCGCTTCCACGCATCGTTTATTTAAGACCTTGAAGAAAAGTGCATACATATGTATTATTTATTTAAGACAACGCGATGAGAATGAATTACCGGTAAGGTCCCGGGTATGGATGCATCAAAAACTGAAACAGCCGAATTTAGTGGCGAAGTAAATGCAGTCGAACTACCTGAGAATAGTTTCGAATTCGATGCGATCTGTGCATGTACTTCTAGACCGACGACACTTTTCCATTTAAGACTTGAAAGAAATTTCAAAGTAAGAACGAATGTAACGTTAAGGAAATAAATAATGAAGATTACCTTTTGGAAGTTTCTTTACTCGTTGAGTAATGACATTGTGAAAATTTCTGAAAAAACTTAATATTATTTATGCTTTTATTTAACATATTCGTTAATTTTGTTGGCTGAAGTTGGTCTTATTTGACATTTGTGAATTGACGTCTACGTAAGCAACGTAAGGTTATCTAACCTGAGGCAAGGTAGTGTTAAGGTAGTGTAGTGAAAAAAAAAACACATTTGTCAATCTGTCTTTCAAGCGAGTTATTAGTTTGGGTGTCATTTACGATAATAAATTACTGGACTCATGGATGAATCTTTCCTTCAGAATGAGCGCTACAATCGATGGTGTATTGTTTAAGAGCGGAAATTATAAGTTTTCTCAATGCAATGATTATATCAAAATCTTATGTTGAAATTGGAGGTGCATATAACGATTGTACAGTAACATACATTTCCGCTTTTAGCCATTTAAATCATTTTCACAATATGTCTTTATCGCAAATATCTGCAGAAATAGGGATTGTACAATAACATACGCATTTGGCTTTAAGCCATCTAAATCATTTTAACAATGTGTCTCTATTCCAATTTATCATATTAGCATATCGAATAAATAACGCCAAGTATAAAGACAAGCACTTTAAACAAATTCCTTTTAACGATAAAACAAAATTTCTACATTTTTGTTATTCAAAACGAACGTACCTATGTCATCGCAAAGTTTATCATTCACCATAGACAGTACCTAACTTTACGTTGAATGACGTTTGGTTATGTCAGAAAAGAAAAAAAAAATAACCAGGATGAGAGATTTTCCACTTTTCACAGAATGGGAACTAGAAAAATAGGCAAAGATGGTTTTTGATGGTTTTTCATTTCAAAAAGAATAGTACGAAACATTTAACCCATTCTTTCACAAGCCCAATCAAATTCATTTAGACGATCCCTTCTAATAATGAACAAACAAAGTTTTACAAAGCGTCGATAAAATCCATTAAAATTTGCAAGCAGTGAAATTATGATAATTTCAAGACTGTCGAAAGTGCGTAGAAAAAATTTCAATTTTTTGTGATAAACAACATTTCTGCAATACTATCACATACCAACGATAGGACAACAATAAAATAAATTCGCGATCCTCATTAATTAAACCTAAGATATGGAAATTGAAAAACTATTTAAGGATCTTGATTCAAATCAGTCACTGGAATGCGAGGAAGCTAAGAAGAAACTTATGGATCTGTTCAGTCAGAGTGAGTTTATAATCTTGAAGTTTTTTTTTACATATATTAACAAATGTGATATGTTTGACAAATCGTCTTTGTAATAATTTTTATATTTTTTTTTTACAGCAAAAGAAGTATGGCTGGTCAATGGCTTGATGGAATATTTCTTTCAGACAGGTTCCATACGAATAATGGAAGTTTTGGTTAAGGTGCAGTCACCACATGACACCTATTTATTTGATAAACTCTCTGATTGTCTCAAGAATTCGAAGCACCGATTGCAGGCACTGGGACTGTTTGGTTTTGTTGTTCGTAAGCACCCAACGTGGCTGCACAAAGTGAAAGACCACAAATTCATAAAGGACATCTTGAAATTGTTACAGGTTACATTGACTTATTCAAATTGGTAATGTTATCTGATGTTCATATTGATTTTCAGACTGAAAAAGAGATTGTATTATTAATCAGCGCGCTGCTTTGTATTGTCACCCTTTTGCCTATCATCCCGATGATAAAAACTTCTTTCTTAAATGACTTGTTTGATGTGTTCGGCCATCTAGCGTCATGGAACAGTGAGAATCCAAATAAATTGAGTGAAGGCAAGCAGGCACATTTGAAATTGGGATTGGAATTGCTGTTTCATCGACTGTATGGCATGTATCCGTGCAACTTTTTATCGTACCTGAGTGAATTTGCAAAAAAAGATCAAGGTGCAATATTTAAGCATACGATCAAACCACTTCTGGACAGTGTACGTTTGCATCCTATGTTAGTTACGGCGAATGTTGAAAAGGAGATGAATAGTGCGCGCTGGAAGTACATGGAAGCTCATGATGTGGTTCTGGAATGTGCGAAGCTCTCTGTTACTAATCAGGTATGTATGCATGGAAATATTAAGTTAAATTGAGTTGAGAGAGGAGTAAAGTGGGAATGTATTTTTGATACACGCAACTTCAGTTGGAAAAGTGTTTTGCAAACATGTCTGAGGAATCTGAGTTTTAAATTCGTGACACGTTCACCGTATGTGTGTTGAAATGCGACAGTTAGTCAGCTGAGCTTCATTTGTTACTTTAAACATCCATGTAATCGTTCGTTCTTACTTCTTCAGTGATCAGTGCAATGTTGATAGAATTTGTTAAAATGTTCTCATTTTGTTACGTACCGGAAATTAACCTGTTTGGCCGAAAATATATTTTTCAGGAACTTCATACCGGCTGTACACCGTGTCAGGACCCATCAGCCGTATTGAGTCAACCCAACGATAGCTTCAACCCCTTGATATATTCGGATATTGCCTCGCCATTTCAGTCCTTAGATCGTCACCAGTTGTCGCATTTTAAGAAAGGTGACACAATCTGGAGTCCCCACACTGAAGTTGCCTCAATGACTAGCACCATGCCGCACACACCCACCCCTAGTTATGGTGTTCCGATGAGTAGTAGCTCATCAGCCGGTCCTATGGGCGCTGTTATGGGTGTCACTGGTTCATCACCACCAGAGGCAGCAGTTGAAGCCACGCCCGAAACGACACCAATGAAGGAGCTTACTATGAAGCCATCCACAAATCCACATGCCGTGTGCGCTATTTTCACAACAAGTCAACCAGCCTCACCAATGAGAAGGGATCCTGGTTCGCAGTTCACTTTCCCCGAATCACCTGGACCAAGCTCAAACCAGCATATCTATGTTGATCACACAACCATCAATAAAATCCCAACAAAGTCGTTTGATCAAAAAATGCAGCACGTGCTAAACGATCGCCATCAAATACGCATGCAGGCTTGTCATGGATCTGCTATGAGCCCCAATAATGGAACACCAACGTTTGATTCCCATGCCATAAGTCAAGAGGACGAGGAAGTACGAGACTTGACAAGCAGTGTTGCTGATGCTGCAAAACCATCATGTGGAACTGAAGTGAATCGCTTCGGCAGTTATCGCTTTAAGGCGCCTGGATATGAGAAATCGAATTTCAGTGGCGAATTGAACGGGTTCGCCGCAGATAGAGCTAAAATTCGTCGATCCAATTCACTACCCACCATTGGCGGTAGCCTCACCTACAGCAACACTAACTCAAAGATGAATCAGCAAAGGCAACACATAAGCAAGCTGTCTGCACTATCGGTTCGTTCTGGGGCCTACCGAAAGCAATCGTGTACGACCACTTCCCGTGTAACTCAAACTGTGCATACCTGGCCGCAGGAGTATGAATATTTGTTGTACTTTTCGATTTCCGAAAACAACAAATGTCGTAGCGAGCACAACGTCTTGTATCCTCAAGAGCTTTTAAATCAGTATGTTGACAGGGCGGTGAAACGAAAAGATTTGAGTTATCGTCTGGATGAGGTAAACACGTACTCCGTACTAATATTTCTTTGATGATTTACTCATGTCGTACTTTCTTTCTCTAGGAGCACTTTCAGCTAATATGCTTGCAGTTGCAGTTCGAGCAAAATCGACGAGAAATTCATGCAGAGCGCATTCGCCGACTAATGGGCAGAAGCAGGGACATTCGCAGTCTGGAACGTGAACAGGACCGTTTGAAAGATAATTTGAAGACTTATGATGAGGAGAATCGACGACTTGTAAAACAGATCGAGAGCACAACAAGGCAAGCCAGCGAGAAAGAACGAAGGCTAACGGACGAACTGAACAGTATCAGGGCAAGATATCAAGAGGAAGTAGAACACAATAAAATACTGCAGTCAACGAATGAAGACTTGCAGTGCCGACTGAACGAGGAGATTCAAAAACGCAAGGATCTTACCATCGAAGTAGATACACTACGGGGTCAAATATGCGACATGCAAAACGAACTTCAGTACGCTCAATTTCAAGCTGAGTTGGGAGTGCAATGCAAACAGGAGCTGGTCAAATTGGAAACAGAATTCCTTGTCATGGGCGAAGTGCAGATGAAGATACGCGATCGTTTGGCCGAAGTGGATAATATGCGGGCGCGAGACGAAGAGATAAACCATTTGCAAACGTCTTACAATGCTGAAATAAAAGGTACTTTGTTTAGTGGAATTTTATCAATACTGACAACTGATATCGTTTTGGTCAGATTTAAGACGAGCTTTAGATGAGAAAACCTCGCAGTTTGAAATCGCTAAACATAAGTTAATCGAGTTGCAGACTCAGATCGTGAATAACGAAAAGAACGTGAGCGATCAGAAGAGATTGTTGAACGTGGTCAAAGATGAGTACGAAGAGAAATTTAAGGTGGGTGCTAGAATGATAATCTATGGTAATTACTAAAAATATGACTCTTTTCGTTACTTGACAGGCTCTAAATAAGAAGTACGAAGCACAGAAAGCCGTCATACTGCAAATGGAAGAGACACTTCTTCATCTGTACAGAAATCAGACGCCAGTCAGCTTAGCTGCCTGTTCTCCAGATACAGATCGAACAGGTAATTATTCATCAGCTATACTTTGTGTGGATTTGTTGTGTACCATGATTTGTCTTTTGTTTTTTCAGATATAGCGTCGTCCATCGAGAAGAATTCGCCGCTTTCAACGTCTCTGGCCTCATGCGAAAGTCTCCCTGCGAGCTATCGATCGGTAACTCAAATAAACAATCTTCAGGCATATGTTGAAACCCCCAACACTGCCACAGCACCATCAGGGAGTAGTGCGGCGACTAATATCCCTCTTGGCCACTATCACTATTCTTAACACTGTCGTCATGCAACCTTTGTGAAAGCGAAGGCTGTGATATGCGGAAATGCTTCGTTTGGAGCGACTGCAACCACAAGCGCAACGCACACCCAAGACAACCCGGTGTCATTAGCCAGAAAAGGCCATTACCACCACCACCACCACCACCAACAGCAAACACAAATTAAAACTCACTCAAATTCTCAGTCTATGCGCTCTTTAAAATGAGAGAGATACTACAGAAAAACAGACAAACACCGCCACCTCCTCCATTCTCCTTCAAGATATCTCTCCTTCTTTCCTCCCTCAAAAGCAAAGAAATTAAAGTAATCAAATTTAGCAACAAAACAGACCGTCTAAAACAAAAGTATGCACACTGACCACGTAGCTGAAGCGGAGAATGAATCAGAATGGCTGTTCCGATGAATCGAAAAACAAAAAACAAAAAAAAAAACAAGAATCCAGGAATTTAAAAAGTTTCTTATTTTTATAACAGAAAAAACAAAAAAAGAAAAAAACAAATGCAAACAAGAAAGAGATAAAAAAATGAAGAAATAAAATAAGAAAATGAAACCAAGTTTAATTACACTTAATTAATTATTATCGGTTAGAAAGGAAAGAAAGAAAACTTTTAATTTTGTTTAGGAAACATAAAGATAAAAGAAAGAAGAAACAAACAAAAAAATGTAAAACCAAATCGAAAGCAAAATGTTATTTTCTCTTGTTGGGCCTTATAATGTAGCAAAGAAGTTCTATTGTGTTTTTAAATTACGAAATACGATTTATGGAAGATATTACATGATAAACAGATAAAGCTAATGAAATTTATATACATAACGATGAAAAAAGAAAAGAAAAGATAACACAAAGAAACAAACAAAAAGAAAGTACATTTTTTTGAAAATAAATGCAAAGTAACATAAAGATACCTGTAATAATTTTTTCATCAACAACATTCCCTGACGGCTTGATTTAAGATGTTTTCTTTCTAGACGATGAGACATGGAATCATCATACCAATTCTACTAGATGGATTGAGCAGACATAAAACATGCTCTGACCAACCATACATGTCATATCTGTTGCAGAACAAGAGGCAAGAAGTGGACATACCATCCGTTCCGAATTCACGACTTAACTGCAACCATTGTAGAATACAAGAATTTAACTAAATCAACTTTTATTTTGTCATAAAATGAATACATAAATGTCTATACTACAAATTACTTAAATATTTCCGTCCATATCCGCAGTCCCCGTCCCAGGCGGCGGATTTCATTAGTCCATTATCCCCTTCAGATAATTGGTGTTTGCCTTAAGATATTTAATATCGCCTCGTAGTTGAATAAATTGCCTCACCACTGATTTATCCAGGTAGTTCTTTAAAAGAAAATCATTTCACACAACTGTATTGGGCTACAAAAAACAAAAATAAACAGCTTACCAAAGTATCTCCCGTGCAGACTTCAAGTAAATTCTCCGGCTTGACCAGCAGCAAATTGCACAAAGCATGTAGAATATCAAAGAGTTGCGTTACCAACGGACTATCAAGCTCTCTAATGCACTTCCTGTATTCGTTGACATCACAAATAGCACACATTGCGCCGGCAGCACTGAATTGCAAAGTCAGCAAGTGATCATAAATTACTCGATGTAAGCGCGTACCGAATTCGGTGAGAACATTTTTCAGATTGTCTCCGTCGACACAACGTTTCAATTGTGCAATGACCGGTTGAAGATTCTGCACTACACTTACACAGGCCTGCAAACAAAATTTGAATACACAATGTTTTTGGATTCATGCAACAATCTTACAGCTGACGCAAGGGTATCCACATCTTCGTCGGGCTTGAAATCGGTTTTCTTTTGTTCTGCCTGCAAATAAACCTTCACCCAGCCAATAACTGCACTTATAGCTCGGTCCAGACCAGTGTCCAGCTTTTGTTCAATCTGCTCCATCATCACACGCTTTTTGAAAATATAATCAGAGTACTTTGGAGTGTTTCTAAATCGAGGACATGAATTTTAAGTTTTAAGCAGTTTAAAAGCAATTATCTTACATTATGCACGGCACAACGCTGTCTGCATACAACTTTTCTAGCAGGTGCACGATTATGTTACTCTTCTGGACGACATCGAAGAAATAGATCTGAGGAAAGACTTTGCTCTCTCCTATCGGAATAGCTTGGAGCCCCAGCTCTAAGGCATAGTTGACATGTTCGTGCATTAAGAACCGCAAAAGAATGTCGGTAAGTTTCAGCACGTTTGTCGCAAGCTCTGTATCCTTCGATAATAAACGGCAGCGTTTGAGAGAAGCTTTAGCCTCTTGAAGCAAGTTTATAGCAAGTTCTTCGGACAGGAATGTCTCACCGCCGTAATCTTCAATCTGAGCAATATTTATGTTGGCTCGTGTTCCAATCAAAGCTTGCATGTCGCGGCGAAGGTCTTGAAACCTTTCGGATTGTTTCTTCTGATGCTTTTTACCGGCGTAATACCTTTCCAGTTCAATCGAGCACTTGTTTTTGAGGAAACTTGTCTCTATGTCAATGTAGTTGGTCATATGTTTGGCGAAAATGTGTGAGGTTAGCTTATTTAACAAGTCATCGTCGGAGTCGGTGATGAACTCCTGCAGCTCAGATGAAAGCTTAATTGTTCTGAAAGAAAAAAAAGCATGGTCATGGTCCAATGTTTAATGATCACAACTCATTTTCAATATAACCTGGAGTAGAGCTCGTAAAGTGTTCGAAGGTGCTTCTCTTCGTCTTTTTTGTCCTCGAGTTTCGTATGAGCGTATTGCTGAAGTTTAAGTTGATAGATGTTGAGGATGAACTTCGACATCACTTGGTTGGGGTTGGCGAATACTTTTTTTATGATTTCGTAGTGATGTTTGCACAACGGCAAAATCCCAATGTATATGTCCTTTCCACCGTAAGGCGTCTACAAGAGCACGCAATTAAACTTCTTGACTGTCGAGCAATGAATCCTAAATTTACTTACCATCTGACTCTGCTCAATGTAAGCGTCAATGCATTGTGCATACCCCTTAAACTGTGATAATATGTTTGCAATGGTCTTCATTTTCTCGATGTCCTCACTCTTCTGTGCTGTAGCGAATTCTTCTATTAACTTTCGTTCTATTTCATCATATTTTTTCTCAATTTTTTTCTTGGCCTCTCCAAACTTCTCTTCGGGCAAATCCTGGGATATTCCGTAAAGCTTTTGTATTATGTCGGCAGCTTCGTGCAATTTCGTGCGATCAGTAAATGTTTCACTAACAAGTGGACCCGAAACGAGAAACTCAGACATATGATTGAGTAGCTTGTGCGCTTCCAGAGTGCGACTTCTTGGCGTGTTCACATTCTCTAGTTGTTCACCTAAGTGCAGAATTTTTCCCGCAACAGAGTTGATTTTTTCGTCTAGTTGCGTGAAACACTCGACTGCAGTTTGATGCCGTTCCTGTAACTTAACAATACTCTTTGCAAATGATTGTTGTTCTTCTCGGAGTGTGTCCTCCAATGCTTCACGTTTTTTACGTTGCTTCTCTTGAAGTATTTTCAGGTCTTTAATTGTTTGTACAAACGTATCATGCAGAGCTTCTGGGTTAAATTCATCGCTGCCGATTTCGTTATTGGTGCGCCAAGTAAGTCGATCAATAAAGGCCACCACATCGAAGGGATCCTGGGTGGAATTCCATGCGAGATAGCATTAAAACATTTACGGATAAACACAATAACTGTACCTGTTCAAGTTCTTCTAAATATTGGGACATCATTTTGAGAACTATTTATTTTAAATCTTAAGAAAAGATAATTTTACTGCAGATCCGGGGCGTAATTAAAAATCGGAATGTTATTTTTCCGATTGCACTTCTGACATCAGCTGGATTTTGACATTTGACGTAATGTCAAAATGCTTAATGTCAAATCAAGTACAGGCGGGTAAGAAATAGCACAGGAAAATAATCAACAGGTTGCTACTGCTGTTGAATTTTTCATATTTGTTATAAATTGAACATTTTGAGATCTTGTTAAAAGTGTTATACTTGTTTTGCTTTTTAAATCTGTATATCATCGAGATATTTATTGTAATAATTAAATTAGTATTATATGTATATATTTTTCTATAGAATGTTATAAAATAGATTACTGATTTATCGTATCTACTTTCTCGGGATTTCTTACAAAACCGTGGAAATTCGAAAAAAAGTAAATTCTCCGGATAAATCAAATTATCCGAGATACAAGCAAAATTAATTTAAAGAAGCAAATATTTCTATTACGTGACAGGATGAATATCTGAATATCCGAGAGAACCCCATTTCTCGGGATTTCTTACAAAACCGTTGAAATTCGAAAAAAAGTAAATTCTCCGGATAAAGCAAATTATCCGAGGTATAAGCAAAATTAATTTAAAGAAGCAAATATTTGTATTACGTGACAGGATGAATATCTGAATATCCGAGTGGACAACATTTCACCTATGCCAGTTAGTCGATAATCTACTAAGCTTTTCTATACCAAAATTGATAGCGACCCTATTGTTGATACCTACAGTTTTTTTCGGACGGTTTGTTTTTTCCCATATTGTTCCCTAACAAGAACCGATTGATTCAAAGTAAATACTCAAAAACTGCCTCCAATAGTGGTGTGGTTTCTCTGTTCACTTATACATAGATGTACGGATGTAGGCGTATACGCAATGTTCTTTTTATAAGGATTCCTATGCCGTTTGTTCATTCCCAAATTTTGGTTAATGCAGGTTGCAGGTTACACTTAGGCGGAGGTGTAATACTCGTCTTATCTGAATTTTCATAATCTACATTGGATCCAATTCATATTTACTAGAAAGACTAGAGAAATAATTGTAATTTAACGAAGCATGTGAGAAGGTCAAAGCAGTAGCTTACGCTATAGAGCCATAGTGTGTGTGGGTATAAATCGGATTTTAAAAACAAAAACGAACATATATATGCGTTGAGCATTGTCCAATAATAAGAGGAACGGGTGATTTTTCTTGTTCAAGGCCTTAATCCATAATGCCACTTTTCGTTACATAAAAATAAATAAAAACAGAACTAAACTTTAAGCAAATATGCACCATTTTGTATTACAACTACGCTTTCACTAGATTGTGATATCGGGCATACTTTGAATTTTTCTACCACATTCTACATACTTTTATTTTTTCTTTTATGATTATTCATATTTTCCGAATTCATGGAAAACCAAAATACTCGAAACGAACAAGTTTAAAATTACAAAAGATATGCCAAGGGGGTGCACTGTTAATTTTCGATAACGGTGAGTTGATTTATTTACATGATATGTGCACGAATGTGCCTCATTCCCTAATCGTGTGCTATGTACATTCGATTGTCAAATTTTCAAATAGTTAAAGAATCCATTTGATTAAGATCATGATCAGATTCCAATCAAAGCGCACACTAAATGCGCCACATCCCGCACACATAAATAAAATAGAAAGTGCTTAAATAACAAACAAAAACAAAAAAAAACGGATATCTTCTACAAATTCGGAAGGATAAGTAATAAAAAAAACATTTCGTTATTCGAATTGCTCCAACTACCGTATTTAATATGACTGATTAAGGTGCGAACTAATCAGCTTACCGTTACGGATTGCTTCAAGTACCTCGGCTGCGGTCTTTAAGAGAAAGTAAATAAATACTGTCACTGCGATACCGGCGAGAACCAATTCAATTGTTTGATCGTAAATCGAAAAAGTGTCGTGCTGTCTTAAAGTGCCTTGCATGTGGAACAAATTTCAGTGATTAAACGAGACTGAAGTATGCTAAAAGTTTATTTTTTCTTTGCTTTAATTGCGGTTTGTGGAGGTTACAAGGATGGGCTTCTTAATAGTGAACTCTACAGGAAGTACCTCAAAATGAGGTCGCTGCCATATGAGGATTGTGGTGAGCGAGGAATTTTGTTAACTCACATAATAATATTGTATCAATTTGTTTGAAGGTGCTTGAAATATCAGTATCAGTTAGTAAAAAATTATAAGTGAATTATTCTTTATCAACTGTGAATGAATTTGGGAAAACTTCGATTTCCCCGACGGCAATTGATTTACTTTAAATATTACGTATATTTTTGTTATTTTATGCCTTGAATTGCATAGCTATAAGAAACGCAAGCGAGTGATGTGCGAATGCAATAAATTACGGAAATTCCACACATTTTAAGTTTTAGATAACTATCTAGAGTTTGTGAATACGGCAGTAACCACTTTACTAGAGGATTCTAGGCTAAAATCTCAATCTATTCGATGGAATGAGAGTCAACTTTTCATTTCAAGACAATGTAACCCGCGAGTTTTAGCTTCAGTGTCAAATAGAGATCTTCAGAGTCAATATAAATCTACAAGATTCCTTACTAAACGAGATGTTGTTGTGAAAACTGAGCAGTGGCTCTGCATGAACTGGAATGGGGACATCAGGAGCATTTATAAACAATCGCGGAACCATTTTGTTTCCACATCTGCAACTATTCTTCAGATTTCAGAATTGACTACATATCCGTTCAGTAGTTGCATTAAATGGTTTTGTTGAATGTAGCTGAGTGCTAAACAATTTTTCCTTTAGTAACACTATCGTTCTACAAGTCGTACGACAAAAAAAAAAACCTTGAGTATTACATATAAAACCTACTAAGAGTATTGATCGAAAAAACTCATTAAGATTTCCAGAAATATTTGAGAATGTGACGCGACGGATATTGTATGCAATGTATAAAGAATCGAATGTGAACCAAATGGTCTGAAGTCATTCGACAACAGTTCGCGGACATCTACGAGTAGTCCGACAAAGTGAGAACACTTAAATAGTTGAACTACCATACGACCAATCTGTACCACTTGTCGTAGGAACGCTTACCATGTACTACCTACACTTTGGTCCATCAAGCAAGTACAGTGTGAACACCGCTATTCATAGTGCATAATCAGATGATTGAGGGTACGGTTATTCAGATGTTACTTAGTTTGTTATGAAGTAAACCTAAAACAACAAAAATTATAGATGGACACTTTTACTGAGACTTGTAATATAGATATTAATTTAATAGTTTTTATTCTGGCCTAACTAAAATATATAAGAGAACGACTTGGCGCACACAATGTAAATAGATTTTCACTTGCCTGTGCATGTAATTACTAGACGTGCATCTAGTTCAGACAATTTGAAAACAGCCTCACTGAAAGGAATTTAGAAAAGTGTGTTTAAATTAGCAGTTTCCCAAGATATTATAATCTATACATAGATCAATTCGCATGTGGCCGCCGTCGACTCCTACGCTGAGGGTTTTAGCTTCAATCCCGGAATTTGGTAAGTTTCGCAATTACTCCACCTCCTACGAGTCACTGACAATGCTATAAAAGTATTCCTGACTAGAAAGAGTTTCTCAAAACTTCACCGTTCGGAGTCGACATAAATGTTTAGGTTCGGAGTACTGGTGATATAACAGTAGTACTCACAACACGAGTGGATGCTGTAGAAGCTAGGCCGTAGTCTGTCTCGGATATAAAACAATGGGTATTATTTTACAATCAATCAAGTTTGATTATGCAAAATAATCGAAGCACACTATTTTCGATGGCTTCACATACAATCTCATATGAATTTAATAAAATGTAGATTTTGTTGCAAAATTCAGAACAGCTGATTCAACAAAGACGATGTGTGCACCAAAAACTTGAACCAATAAGAACATAATCGTAAACACTCGACATTCTGTGTGTTGCTCTCACAAGACCATATATCGAACGACAGACAAGGCCGCCGCCACCCTGTTCCGGCTATTAATTAATTAAGTTTCTGCATTAGAATAACTGGAACCGTTCTTTGGAAAGGCATCTGCATCTATAATTTGCTTCGCATTGGAGAGGATAGGGATGGAGTTTCAGAGTTGCCATGAACATGCGATCCTGTCATGCAACTCGAGATAGTGCTGTCACTTTCAATGAATTTTCCCAAACTAAGTTTTAGCTGGATGAATTTACTAGAGCCTTTGCTAGTAAGACGATTCGGTGTGTCAAAAATGTCACACAACTTTCTCTCTGATGTCTTCATTTATTCTGTGATATGTTCTGTTCATCGTTTCAACACGTTACTTTACGTTATTTTTTTGTTACTAGTTTTACTCGTAATTTGATCGTCTCTTCAGCTTGCGTACAAACATATTTAGCAAAAGAGTTGCGATCTTTCTAATGTATTTATCTTAATCTATGACATTCAAAAGCTTGTATTAAAGTCCAACTTAATATGTTCTCACTCTTTTGTGTCATGAAAAATGCATTACATATGAATTATGGAGCTTGTAATTTTCCGTAATACTTACATAATACCTACATTTTTATTGATATTTAAATAATGACTATTGTAGGCTGACCTTCAATATAAATAACACTAAAAAAAACCACTATACAGGGATAACTTTTAATTTTTATAATTTTATCAACTCTACGATTGCCGCGCGTTAAGAATAAATTCTTATAGTAGTTAGGACATGAACTTTAATTTAGGAATACTTCCGCTTCATTTGCCCCACCATGTATGCTCAGACTAAGCAGACCCTCACTCAGAACACTCATCGGCGTCATGAGTGGACACTGCGCAAACATACACGGTCGCAAGATGGGTGTCCCATACAACGATTTATGCAGAAGCTGCATGGATGAAGAGGATATAGAAACCACAAATCACAGCGTTTGTTCCTGTAGCTCTCTGACAAGCCATAGCTACTCACATCTAGGGGCCTTCGACTTCAACAACCTAAGCGAACTAAATAGCGTAAGCATTAGCCAGGTAAACCGCGTTATCACAAGCATCAACAGGTTCCAAGTTTAGGACTAGATACTCCGCGTGGTATCACAATGGGCCTACTCTGACCTAGGTGTAACTGCATTTTAGCAGTTAGCCACAAACCTAGGTTTACTCTGTGATGAGCCAAGACTATAGACATAACATAACATTCTTAGCTGAGAGTATTGTTTCACTAAGTTTGTTTCTCTAATCTAAGCTAGCCAATACATTTAAAATTAGTTCCACTATAAATTTCCACCTCCTGCTGTACGAATTAAAAACATCCTTACACGCCTTATCAAATAGGCAAACTTCCACTATGATGTCATAAACTCACTCAAAAAAAGCAAACAAAATATTCTCATAAATCACATTTATGCACAGTAATGTTAATGCATTTATAGATACAAATGCCATCCAGTTGGTAATTATCACTGATAAAGACTTTAAAATTGTAAACTCATCGCCAGTAGACGGTCGACTGAAGTACTTGCACTGCACAAGTATACATTTCATTGATCTACATTCTTTTTGATTACTCATCAATCACATGTGATTCCCGTATACGTACGTATATTTCGAGCTATAACTTTGATGATGATGGAAAATTGCCAGAGATCTTATCAAGTGGAAAAGAAATTAACTTCTTTATCGTCATAAGCACAAACGGATTGAACCAATCAATTTGAGAGTCTAAAAATAAACACATGTATGAATGTGCACCCTATACGCCACACATTCGTCATAGAACCTTATCTCCTATTAATTATACGGGGGTAAATACCCAGATATTATAAAATAAATCAGTGAACAGAAAATGTAGTACAATCGTTGGAGTGTGCTCTACTCGGCGCGATCACTATCTAGGTATTCTATTGGACAGGGCCCACTTGAGAATGTCAAAAAAACTAATCTCTCTTATAGTTAACATCAATGCAGCTACGTGGAAAGAACATGAGTAGTTCTAATAAATTCTTTTTTTCTCTTTCTTTTAATCACTAACAGGATCGCAGTACAGCATAGTATACCTAAATCTGTCCAGCTGCTCCACCATACCATGTGAAATGGAAAGAGGAACTAATGTCCTGGTGCAAACTATATTCAATGACAATGGTGAGTACTAGTGCGTAATTATGTTGATGGAGATGCGTCCCAATTATGTTAAGCTTGTGTGGTCTCAGTATCTTGCAACTGTTTATTTTTATTGAGCACGCTATAGACAGACCGGTTTATCGTGTAACTGAAAAGAAGTACGCCCTAAAGATAGTTATCTTGAGAGGGCAATAAGGCTAATGCTCTTGGATTAAGTATAAGTTAAATCTTAAGCAGTGAAGTTAGACGTTTCAATACATGACATATGCTGAAAAGGTTTTTCCATTTACGTGCTTATCCAGCCTAATTGCATGTATTTACTGGCACTCTTTTTAAGTCTCTGGGCTAAGCTGAATACTTAAATAATTGCTGGGAAATTTTAGTATTTCCTTCTTAAGTGCTATTAAATATGTACTCTTCGATCATTAAGTACATATAAATGAAGTAAATTTTGCATTCTTACATTTTCGGGTTAAAATATTTAACTATGATACGGCAAATATGTTAAATTAAACAATGAAACAAAATCGTCAGGTGTTTAACGAACAAGCGTTGATGAACATTCCTTCAATAAAAAAAAGAATTCCAAGTCTATTTCCACAAGATAAGTTTCGTAACATTCTATTAAATTTCATTGTTGGCCTAAATTCGTCTCATCTTTATGTGGAGCTACAGCCTGGGTATTAACGAAGATGTTTCTCTAGCTGGAGCGACTGTTTCCTTGCCGGATTCAATCGTGCAGATCAAATCGAGGTGCTTCTCCTAAAATTCTGCAGTTTTTTGGTTGGAAGAAGTACATAGTGTTATCCCTTCAGAAAATCTCTGTGTATATGCGATAACTGATATATAATTTTGGCTTTATTTTTAAGCTACAGTCACTGCATAGATCGCCGCCTTGACTTGGATGGTAGTGGGGTTATCCCTTACATTGTTACGAGAATTTGTTGTGATTCAACGTGATTTCAGTGCATAATATTTTTTTAGAATAAAGGATAAGAATGGAAAGTAGGAATAAATGCTTCATTTTTTTCTTTAAAAAAATCAGTCAACACGAGAAGGCACAACGGAAGATTTACTGCGTAGTCCGAATCACTAGACGGATATAAGTCAGTGTTGGTTTACACGCTTTCGTTTAGGAAATACAGACTTTGCTGATGCTGTTCGCTCTGGACGATCACAGACGACGATCAAATTTTGTTAGCGTTGACAAGTATTTGACGCCACGGGAGATCGCACAGCTATTTAATATCGTCCATACAACGCAGCGACTGAGAGACTGAAAAGTCTTGGAATGTCGAAAAGGTAGTTTGGGTTCCTCGCATGGCAATGACAGATCACACACAACTTTAGTCACAAAAAAAAAAAACAGTCGCACCGAGCGAAAAAAAATGTAATTAACAGCGATTGGCATGTTTTATTCCTCTTTCTAAGTTATTTCGAGAACTATGATATCACTCGATTCGCGCCGTGCTCGAGCAGTGACCTCAATGCAGGAACTTTGGAAAATCATGTATCTAACATGGCTAGTTAGACTTCCACGATTTTCTCAAGAAAGATGAACAAATACAAATTGCCAACTTTGCCAAATGCTATTCGCAGTAAAGTTATCCGCATAATGGAGGAGGGATCTTTTTATATCGCCGTTTTGACGCTGGTAGTGCTTCAGTTCCAATTTAGTCCAATTGAGACCAATTGGGTACAATTTTTGATAATTTGGTCGAATAAGTGCAATATATTTGGACAAGAGCGTCTCGAATGTTGGCAAAGTCGGTTAGCTGACTAAGGGCTTCACGTAGCCCCATAGTAAGTACCATAAGAAATGTTAGATTTTCACTCAGTTTGGGATAAGAAGCTCTCTAGTAAAGATCTTTAGCAGAAATCACGTGAGACTTTTAAAGTTAGTTGCAACTACAGTTAATTTTTTAGGAATTTCTGTCATGCTATCGCCGGTTTAAATTCGGACTCGCTTCCTTTATGAAATACGTCTGCGACATAATGCGTCGCTGTCAGCGAATAACATTAATGACGCATTGTAGCGATAAACGAAACCAATATTCGACGCTGGAGATCTTAGCTTTGAAAACGAACTGCCCGAAAACCAGAAACGATAGACGAAGCATCGGCCGAATCGGATCCAATGAAAGTGGTACGAGGCATTGTACAAAACTTGGGTGTATCTGCCACAGGAACATTTTTTTTTTAAATTTGATTTAAAATCGGACATTTCATGTGGTACGACAAGTACGACTATATAAATACATTTTTTGAAGAAAGTTCTAATTGAGAAACAATATTTCAAGTATTTTTCTTAGAGGACTATTTATTTCAAAGGTTTGTTCAAATTTAAATAAAAGTCTACAATTTTTTTATATTTTAGATAAATGTATAGGTTAATATAAAACGAATTAAGTAACTAATTAGTTACTAATAATGTATGCAATCAAAAACGAACAACTTTCATATTTCATGGCTTCTCCCGAGTTACTGCAAATGCTCAAAGAATACAACGTTCAACGAAAATTCACCGTTCAGAGATAGCATAAAGTCGAAGTGCTCATCCACTCGCGAAGGAGCAATGTCATAAACAACATGAGTGGTTGTTGGGCGCATCTCCACCTCGGATTGTGACGTCGCTTAAGGCATACACCTAACAAAGCCATCATTAGCAGTGCTTTTGTTATTCAATTTCTTTCAATATCACCATAATATGATATCGATTTAAAGTCGTGACCCTTGCAGATATCTTTAATCGTAACCATGCCAACAAAATGTTCAATGCCCCAAATTTATTACACTCTTTGCACCTAGCGACATATCAATATTGCTTTTTGAAATCCATCGCTATTGATTCACATACACCACACAACGGCTCTCGACAGACCGTTACGAATTAAACACTCAACGCCTAAGGTCTGGTTTTAACGCAAGCAATACCACTAATGGAATAGGTAAATTGTGTTTATACAAGTATTCCGTGTGCAAATATTGAAATATTTTGAATTCGGGTTATCTAAAGTTCTTTGATTCCATACATCGCTTAAAGAGGTGCGTAATCCGAAATGAGAGCAAGTCAATAAACGTACAAAATCAATAATGTATGATACCAATTGGGTTTGAATTCGACAATTTTCATCTCATTGACCTACGATACTTTCTACGCCTTCGGGACAAATGTCAACACGATTTTAACCGCTTGTCATTTGTTTGTATGCAGGTGCTAAGTAATTGACATTAATGAAGCAATTAACAGCACTCAGATTTATTGTGACAACCGCCAGGTACTTCGCGGTTATTTATTTATGTGTGCAATAAAAAAAATGCTGTTTCGTTCACCAATTTGATTGCTCTCTCAAATTCATTTCACGGAAGTTCAATGAAAATGTGTGTAAACATTTTTCATACACATATCACTTCGACCAGACTTATATGGATTGTAAAACATTTAAGATTGTTTATTTGGTCTTAAACTACGATATTGACATATCGTAAATATTGTTATTATTTTACTATCGTTCATAGAGTATGCTTCAGCTTGTTCATTACTGAGGGGCGCATAGAATAATGTGTATGATGTTGTGTAAATAGAAACTATCGAATTATTCGATTTTAACATGGAATTCATTCATTAATCATTCAAAAATCAGTTATTGGGTGGTGTGAATAAAAATCGGGTAAGACAAACTATAGGCTGTCAACGAGAAAGGACACCCAACACCGACGTCTCGGTCAGAACGTCACAGCAGACAGATATAACTTTGAGGTAGTCAATAACTTTGTCTACCTAGGTACCGCTATAAATTCAAAGAATGACACCAGCGCTGAAATCAAACGAAGAATAACTCTTGCCAATCGCTGCTTCTTTGGGCTAAGAAAGCAATTGGTAAACAAAGCCCTCTCTCAAACAACCAAGGTAACGCTTTACAAGACCTTAATCGTCCCAGTCCTGCTATATGGCGCGGAGGCATGGACTTTGTCAAAAACGGATGAAGCTGCTCTTGGTTGCTTCGAGAGGAAAATTCTTCGTGTGATTTTCGGTCCCGTCTGCATAGATGGTGAGTGGAGGAGGAGATATAATGACGAACTATACGGGCTGTTAAGCGACATCGACTTAGCCAGAAGAGTAAAGATCCAACGATTGAGATGGCTAGGTCATCTAAAGCGGATGGAAACCAATGCTCCGGTCCGAAAAGTCTTCGAATCCACCCCCGAGGGACGGCGCAGTAGACGAAGACTGCGACTCAGGTGGCGCACGCAAGTGGAAAGGGACCTCAACCAACTATGCGTGCGAAACTTGAGACAGCTAGCTAAAGATCGAGCTGGCTTTAGACGCTTGTTGGTTGAGGCCCAGGTCCACCTCGGACTGTAGCGCCAACTTAAGTAAGTAAGTAAGAATAAAAATCGAGTCACCATCTCAGCATATTGGAGGGAACAGTCGATCGAACAGTGAAAAAAAATAATTTAGTTTAACGAAAACCCTCCAATCACAATGTTTTAACAGTTGAGTGTATCATGAGTGTTCCCTCCATTTTGGTATGAATAAAGTTGAATAGTATTGAGTAAACCCTGGAAGCAGTTGATTGTGCATTAGAGGACACTTTAATAACGTTACAAAAAGTTCAATTTGAAAAATGGAAAATATTGTTTCGGAAGAGGAATAATTCGATATAAATATTAGGTGTAAAACCCTCAAGAAAAATTAAATCTGGAATGGACAGTTTGGACAATTCTATCCGTGCTTGCTAGAAAAAAAGCTAAACTCCAGCGATGAAAATTAGAATGCAGACTGCGTTGGAAGCTATGGAGGAACAAATTCATCCATCTCCCAAATTTGGAAAAAAAAATATAAAGAGAGAATATAGTTAAAATATAGTTATTTTAAATCATGTTTTAATTTATTAGGGGTATGCACGCTTCGATGTATGTGGTCTTGTACCGCTCTTAAGGTGTAAAAGTGTATAATTAATAGCGTATACATTGTTTACTGGAGTAATTTCTGCTGTGCCAAAATTCTGCAGAAAGAAAACTGTGTGGGCAACTAGGAACTGCCCGTCAGAGTTCGATCTGTATGGAGAGATTTGTTGATTATAGCCAAGGTTCACTCCGGTCTGTAGCGCGAAAAAAACAAGAAGAATCTACAATCTCAGTGACATATTTGTTTAAGCTTGGCAATGTGGAAAGTATGGCACTTCCATTTGCGTTCACTTTCTAAATGAATGGTAATAATTCCAAATATGTCCCTAATTCCTTCTTTTATTTTTCGAAGTTTTAAGAGTTAAATCTCACATCATTATAGCTTTTAAATTAAACATTCATTCATAGAGTGTATTTATATTGACATCAATAAACAAGTACCTTCTTGCATTTAAATGAACAAATGTATACAATTTTATTTATAACTCTTTCTTACGTGTACGAAATATTTGTTTTTTTTAAAGGGAACAACATTCAATTTCTGAAGCATAGCGTAAGATGGATATTTAATTCTATCAAAACTGGTGCAACTATTAGTCCAGATCCTTGTAATGGACAAGACGAATGCATCGCTAATGAAACCGAAGGAAAATCGTACTGGGCTTGGGTTCACGTAAACAATTCACTTCCCGTGGTAGGTTTACACTTACATTTCGCATTCATTTGAAATTAAATTTAACGATATCTTATTTTAAAGATGCGTGGAACAATGTTGTGGGAGGCAGCTGATCAAAGCAATAAGGTGGTCATTTGTTTTAAGATTCCTGTTATTATTACATTGGAAACTTAAAGAAATACATGCGCATCCGATCTTTTATATGAAAGCATACTTTTGTAGCATTTTTTTTTTGTATTTATTCATTTTTGTCTACACTTACTATTTATTAGAAAACATACATAACTTTAAAAAGTTTTTTTCACTTATCTAATCAACAGCACAATTAAAGTTGTTGTAAAAATAACATAGTCTTACTCTTATAAATACGAATATTTTACTTTTATACAGGGTGGGCCAAAAAAGAACGAAAGGGTCTCTCATTAAGCATATCTTTAAATATAAATAAAAGAAAGTGTGTGTGAGATATCATAGACATTTTTTATTCGTTTGAAAGGACTATAAAACGAGACCTTTATGTCATCGTTCAAATGTCTGTCGCGGTTTCTATTAGTGGCGCCGAAATGTCCATGACTGGACGGATAGACCTGGACATTCAGAAAATCCCACAAGAAAACAATATATCGGGCTCAAATCGTACGATCTCGGTGGCTAGTTCACAATACCATCACGTGACATAACCACGCACTCGAATCACTCGTGTAGAATTTCCAATGTGGCGTGAATTGTGTGGCAACAAAACAAAATTAGATATCTACGAAGAGTAAGTTCAGTTCGGTCTGTGTATCAATGTTTATTTGACTGGAAGCTTAAACTATTATTTTTATTTTGGTCAAATATGAATAGGATGCTCCAGATTTACGTTTTCATGCGAGACGGTATGTTGGACAAGACAATACATATATGGTCAATTGAATAACGTCTCAATAAAACCAAATATAAAACCGCTTAACACTTTGAGAACTAATATTTGGGTATTTGTCAAATGATGGCCGATATATTGGATATCATGCAGAAATAAAGTAAAGGGTTAAATTTTAAGGTCCGATGTTGAATGTGAACCACACCTACACGTCAAGTTACTGTGATTGGTGTTCGCTATCGTGAAATGATAACGAACTTTTTATGGCCCGAATTGGAAGATATGAATGTGGACGATATTTGGTTTCAACAGGACGGTGCCACTTGCCACACAGCTAACGAAACAATGGCTCTTTTGCGCGACAAATTCAATGGACGTGTCATCTCACGTGGTGGCGATGTCAATTGGCCGCCAAGATCATGTGATTTGACACCGTTGGATTTTTTTCTTTGGGGTTATTTGAAAGAAAAGGTGTACGTCGATAAGCCAGCAACAATTCTAAAGGATGAGATAATTCGGCACATTAACGGCATAGAACCTCAATTATGCTTCAGCGTCATCAAAAATTTCCATACATTATTGAACCATACCAATATTATCATAATAAAATGAAATGACAATCATTTCCTAAATAATTTGTGTTTTATTCAAAATCATCATCGTCCCTTAGAATTTAACCACCCTTTAGTATAGACGTTTGAAGTAGGATACATGTAAAATCATTTGTTAAGTCGGAATGGGGCGGTTGCGCGTTGACACTTCACAGGCCGTAACACCGTAAGACAGGCCACAAAGTTCTAGGTGGAGCCACTCTCTACTCACTCTGTCGTTTCACCGATTGTGAAACAATTTTTTTAAATTTATTTCACAGATTGATTTTTTTGGCAATCTGAGGCGACTATTTGTGCCTATCGGATATTGTTTATATTAATTTCATATTTTTCCTTGGAAATTGAATTTCAGAACATTGACTTGTTAAACGCTCGCGTTCTGAGGTTGCCGGGTTCGTAAAATGTTCGTAAACTCGATAAAACGCGATTGCCAAAGTCCAAACGCTGCGTTGCGATATAGCCTTTAAATTAGTTTCTCATCGTTCTTAATATAGTTTTCTCAAACTCAATTGACCAATCAGAGATTAGCATTTCAATTATTTTGCGAATAACTGTTAAAAATTCGTGACTAACTGTCAAAAAGACTAAAATATTCGTCGATGGATAAGGAGTCAACCAACTGTGGACAGCAGTAATCTCTATAGTACTGATTTGCGATGGAGAGTCAGAATGGAGTCCTTCAAAAATTCGAGTGGGTAAATCAAATGTGCAAGATTCAAGGAATATATTGAAATAAATATGTGATCACAATCCACATTTTTTTGATTCACTTTCAGATCCACAAAATGGATGATCCTGTACCATAATTTGTAGATATCATAATTGAGAAGAGAAAAATCTTGATCGTAAGTTCCAACATTGATCTACTCACCAGTTATTTCGTTCCAGTAAATGCCAAGGAAGAGCTGAGCTTTCTGACCGTTTTAAATTTTGTAAGTTCTTCAGAGTTTTGGGCGTATCTCAACTGCCCAAATACAAATATGACAGCAGGTTTTTAGATAACAAAAACTTAAAATTGAAATATGTTAAGTCTTTTATCAATCTAAAATCCCTTTTGTGAACATTGTGGTTTTAATTACTCTTGGAAACCTTAGCGACAAAACCATCACTATCTTCTGTATAGATGTTTGATCAGCCCTTATGATTCTAATAGTGTCGAATGAGTTAATAATAAGATATATTTAAAAGCAAGTATTTATTTTTTTATTCAAAATTCAAAAAAAAACGAGATTAATGCCAGTTTAATAATTTTTTTTTATTTGGTACAACCTGCTCTACCTAGACCAAGAGCTAACAATTAAAACCAATCATTCACAACTATATTTCTCCATTCCGACATGACTAATTATCCACTATCAAGGCGAATACAAATACAATATAAACGACCTAAGCTAATTTGGAAAAAAAAAAGCGAAACCATCCTCAATGCTCAGCCAGACACAACCAAAAATTGTGTGAGCATAAATGAAAAAAAAAATTATAATTACCCAGAAAATCAGCAAACGATTGCCCTTCTCGATTTCTCTGGAGACAACAAAACCATAAAAGGAACAATGAACTCTTGGATATAGAATAGCTTGCAGGTCAACGTAATACGACATAACGGGTGATGAAGCATAAGCAAAAACTTATTCCTACGGATACATTACGATACATAATAATAAGATAGACACCGCATTTAATCGCACCATCGGCCTCATTTATCCGTTCGATCCAGACCCCCAGACCCTGCACACACTCATGCCGAAGCATGTACGAGTATGGTTCAAAGTGTCGTCCATCACGTCAGACGTCAGCAACAACGGTTGCGCCAGTTCGAATTTCCATCAAAATAGCAATGATCCGAAATCGACGTCGTTACCCCAATCTCCAGTGCATACAGAGGCCAGTGTCCAGTGGCCAGTCATTCAGTAGCACTGGACATTGTCTGGCAATGCGGCGAATATGATGCGATTAGCAATATCGTGCAGTGGGTAACCAATTGTTCTTAAGAGCTAAGCTCAATATTAGCTCTTCACTTAATTTCCGATCGATGATAAGTTTCGAATGCAGTGCTCCTTGCACTCCGATGCCCACACGTAATAAGATAATCTCCATGCTGTTCTGCGAATCGCAATCAATTGCAGTGCGGATGCGATATATGTATTTTGCACATGTATACCCTAATGATTATGCAAAGCCCAAGGAATCATCTAGGCACGCTGTAAACTCAGCCAAAGAATTGTTTTATTATAATTTCTCATCATCTGCTGCCGATCACGTAGTATCGGTCTATAAGATAGACCCATGCCGCTCATCTGTGCTCTGTGTATTCGGTTCCGTTCGATCGGACCTTAATGCCACTGTTGGAAGCTATGAGAAAGATTGGCATAGCCCGATAAACTGACACAAAACTGTACGTATCCACAGATGCAGATATGCCGAACCTCTATTCTCGATGCGGTGTTAACTTAAGCGATTGGAATTTCATTTAGTGCAAAAACAACACTAAGAAGGGCAGTAGCAATTACGAACCGAAAAAAGAACACCCGAGAAAATAAAAAGTAAAACATAATAAAATAAAATAATAAAAATAAATTTAAGGAAAAAAAAAAATAAAAAAATATCCAGATATTGGGTCGCGGTATGCAAGACAAAGCAAAAATGAAATAAAGTACATATGGATATAAAAAGATACACACATACCCACGAAGAAGACACAAAGAAGAGCTACGCTTTGTGCACTGTGTAGTTATTCTTCTCATTAAGGCATTCAGTTGGTGAATTATCATCTGGAACGACAAGAAATCGATTTTCGAAACGATAATGCATGGAATAAAGGAATATACGCACGTGCAGGGTGAACGATAATCGCTGTGAAGCGCTGGGTTACAGACGATATATATTTTTTCGTTATTTTTTTTTTGTTAATCAAACACTTAAAGGCGGTATCCAAAGTCCGAGAAAGGGGTTTCCTGAATTTGGAAAAAGTCAACACGCCCTTTGTTACTTCCCAAATAAGATGTATAAATTAGATTTGAATTTAAACAGCTCATGGAGTATAGTTAGGCTTCTCACATTAGACGAGTGTAACTACCACGGATAAGACTCGAAGCGCACTTAAGAAATGAAGACAAGTCCTACGACATGTCATCGAGTATTGCAGCAATGACTAGTTTTTCGGTAGTTACAAACATGGCGGCATATTATTTCAATTAATTCACTAACTTACCGCAAACTGCGAACAACATGCCTCAGCGATGGTTTCGAATCGTAGAGCTACTATACTCATTAATAAGCTTAGATAGATATGTGCCGGGCTAAGGGTAGACTATGTGATCTGTTCTGTGTTTTTAATTTAATACTTCTTTAGAAACGTATATCTATTTTTTCTGTACGATCTACCTGCAAGATCTGACAAAATTTTGCATTACTGTGTCACTGAATTGTTTGTACCCACGTACTGTTCTGTTTTTGCAACTAATCTTGCAATTTTCAGAAGTTGACTCAACATCCTTATTCACGTCTATTCTTTAGGAGATAGCCCATGGTAGCAAGACCATGAATAAGAAAAATATATTAATAGTTTGCTGTTCATGTATAATTTTAATTGATGAGGATTGACAGTATTTTTTCGGTTGCATTATAGAAGATCAATATGTTGTTTTCGTGTTTGACTCTGTTACAGTAGTGTAGGTATTATTTTAAACATGTCAAAACTATATACTGAAAATGTCTGGCAAGAATTATTAATGCTTTAAATGGTAATTCTTCACAAAAATCACACAACTTCACAATACAGGCATCACATGAGTTTACAACAAAAGCCAAACTCAGACATTGCTAACCATAAGCAGATACACCAAACATTTTTCAAATCGATTGAATGTTATGATTTCCAACGTGTCCTGCGGGTGTTACAAATTGAATATCCGAATATAATACAAATACGAAGGGCCAATGGATCAAATATGAAAAGCGCTGCAACTTCAAAATATATGAGACATGCTTCTGTACTACAAGTCTATTAATACTTTCACGCAGTGAACGTGTCGAACTGGCAATGCACTACGGCTGGCCAATGCGAAAAATATTTTTACAACATTTGATCATGGAAACACGTGTACAGGTGCCGAAAAGCATAACATTTGCCGGCGTAAGGGCACCAAGCAAAATGCATCTGATTTCGACTATTTGCGTCTGTGGGACCTGTTGTACGGTAATCTATAAAATATGCCCATTTCTCTAGGGATAAGCTAGAGAGTCAAGAAAGAAATTAAATTCAAATGAGATGCAAATTTGTAACACAAATAAGGCTCTACTTATTTTCATATATTTCTGATCGTGCATATATAACTGCATTTGAAAGGCCAATCCATATACACCGGTCCAACGTTTCCAAATAGCATAAATTAAGTGCCACTAAATACCCATCTTTCTGTAATCTTTGAATACGAATAAAAACAACTAGTAACTCCACTAAAATTCGAAACTAAAAACTATTATTTCCATTAATTTGTATCTTATTTTGTTCAAACCGAGAAGGCAATTCTTTTAACAAATTTCAGAATAAATTTGTTGCAACAACAAGCAACACCTATCATATTACCAATTGAATAATCTGAATTTAAATTGTAACAATCCTCAATAAAGTGATTTGCGAAAAAGAATAAAGTGACAATACAAAATAAATAAAATCAATACTTCCTTTAGCATATCACATCGCAAGCAAAGTTCAATAACATTTTGTCTGTTGTGTATCCTGATGTATTCACATCAATTAATTTGTCAACTAGTACGTGTAGCAATAGTACGTAATGTTATTTGTACATAATCTGGTCGTTCACTATCTCACTCACCCTATAAGGTTAGTATACAAAAATGAGAAGAAAAATAAGAATAAAAACACCATCTAGCATAAATGACTCAACAGTGAGCCAATGGAACCTGACCGCGACCGCGCCGGCCGCCTCCTGCTGTTAATTCAGTGTGTTTGGCCGCAAGGGGCATTTCTCTTTACGCAACTTTAGTTCTTCCCTGCAGATTACGGCACAAGGACCGAGAGCCGATTGCAGCTGAATTAGTGGTTGCTTGGTTAGCTGGCGGGTTCATCACTTCGACAACAGTAACAACAAAAACAACAGCAACAACAACAAGAACGACAACGACAACGACATCGACATCGACAACTACTGCTTTTGGTTAAAAATCAGACAAGAAGTCTTTCGTTACCAGAGGTATGAGCCTGGTCCACACGAACATCATCACCATCGTTTAGCTGCATCAGTGTTCGAATTCCACCATCCAGTCTATTATCTGCAGTACGGTGCTACCTACAACTCCTTTGCGTGACATACCATCGATACGGAATAGTGTCAATATATGGCACCGACAATCTGAATTTCTGAATTACTCAGTCGAGTGCAACAAATCGTCGAACACGGCCGGCCGACTGCGAACATTTGCACTTTGCTGCGCGGTTGCTCACGAAGCTAATTGCATTCAAATTGATTTGTTGCTCGCGAAAGGTGACGGTACGGATACGCGATTCGAGTGCGTGAACTGAATACGTCTTAGAATAAAAATACAAAAGAAAGAAATAAAAAAAAAAAAAAATAAAACCAGACAAATCGAAATAACCATAGTATCTGCAAGCAATAATGTAATTTCGGGAGTGTGTGCGCCATTAACTGATCAATTTGTGCCCGCCGAAGAATCTTCATTTGCCTTTAGGTATGTTGTAAGTAATCTGTTAGATTAAATTAACAGCGAATTATTCGTACTTGTATCGATGAAAAAACAAAAAAAGAAAAAACGAAAAAAACGAAAATACGAAAAATCCCTTAAGGAATGAAGCAGCATCAGAAGCAGAAGCAGAAGCAGAAGCATCAGCAGCAGCAGCTCTCTTCCCGACCTAAATTCCAAAGACCAAGTTACCGGCGGCGACAACGGCGCCAGGTTTGGTGAATACCATTCAGCATTCCTTTTGTGATGAGTTCTCTTTTGAGCCTTGTTCGGTGTGAATGCATATATGTTTGCTTTGTGCTTCGGTTCGGGAAGATTCCTTCTTTATGTTAAGATTTTATCTAGTAGTGCAATTAAGATTCAGGCACATTCAGTTTCTTTTACTGGACAGATTCGTGAGGCTTGTTATCACAGGACCAAACGAGTAGTTCTACAACTATCTGACTCAAAATAAATAAGGAAAGATGTTTCAGATTCTTTGTGTGATATCTATCTAGTGTATGTGTATATTATTGTGTGCTCTTATATATTTTGCGTAAAGTTTTTGAATGCCGTCGTTAATAACTTGTGTGCACCTTAACTGTGTAAATGCATTTAAATAGGACGAAATAGAGGAAGAACTTTATGTTTATATTTTTAGACTTTTATTTTGCGCGTCGCATACGCGTTATTAAATCGCACGTAGAAATGAGGGTTCGGTGACTAAACGTCATGCTTTACCTGACACAGTGCAGCTGCACTTTTAGATGTTACACACATATGTGCTTCATTAAATTAATTTCGACAAAAACGTGACTTCAGTGACTCGCTACTTGCGGGTGTGCGAATATCCGCTGACGATATGTAGGTCAAGTGCAAAGAGTTCTGCGTCAAAACATTCACATACTGCGGCATAATGAATGCTAATTTTATAGCTTATGTCAAGAACTTAGGAGTACTCTTTATCATAAACATTGTTTTGCTTTTGTTTTTTTTCACTTTGGCTCAATTGACATTCTATGAATTTAATGAAGCATTTGTTATTGCCAGAAGAACACCGTATGATGTGTAATGAGTGTTTATTCACATACATATATACACACTGTATGCAGGCATATCAAGTGCGATTTTTTATCCTATTGTTTCTCACATCATCCTTCAAAACTCGAATCCATGTATTCAGTTGATGATTTCACTAAAAATGCATGTTTGATTGCTGTTCATGGACATAAAAATGATTATTTTCTTCGTCATCATTTTTAAGTATTGATATTTACGAGAATGTAACTATTCTCCTTAATTTCTCAGTGGGAAAGATATTATGACTTATGCGTTTAGTTTCGCACAATGATACTGTTTTGTTACCACATCAGTGTTCATCGATGTTGTTAGAATATTCAATATTCACTTATCTATCACAATCAGTAGATTATATAGTATTTCTTTGAACTTTCCCATCGATTGTCTACAAGGGGGAACACTTATACGTCTTAAATGTAACAAATTCATACGATATTCTCAATCATCCGATTAACCTAGTGAAAGCATCATTATTTATTGTTTGGAAAGTTCTAATTGAAGAGCAGAGTAAAATCAAGTACATTTTTATTTATTCTATCTTTTTGCTTTGGATGGCTTGTACTGTACTGCACAAAAAGGTTTGATATTTAGAGTTTGGTTTTCGATACACACTTCAATGTATTTGGGAAACTAGATCACATAGTTCCCGATGTACACTTACAGTGATGTGAAAATGAAACGGTAGACAATAACCGGAAATCCAGTGCAAAGAGAATCTAAGCTTCCCAACTAAATTCGTTTACAATTAAATACATATCTTTGTACAGAGCGTAGAATAAATGCATGTACGATATCGTCGCTCCAAACACAAAGTGGCGTAAGTGCAAAATCCTAACTTTTCAGTAGAGCCAAACCAAAATTACCGTACATTTTTATCTTTTTTATTTTTTTTTTTAATTTGTATCCTTTAATTGAAAACGTTCAACAAAGCTTCCAGGAAGTGTTTATTTAATATGTTAAAACTGTTACTTCATAGATTGGTAGATAATATAAGTCATATATATCAAAATTTCAATTGTTGCACACACTCAACTTCGTGTTTGGTGCGACGATATAAACGTGGAGGAATTTCTGTTACCAAACTGTTACAATAATCAATTACATTCCACTTTAGGTTACTAAGGTTAAAATGGGTATTTGCTAGCAGTAGTCACAAGTGCGTTGCTTACCTTAGCCTGCAGTCAATACGTTTACTCATCAGGTCATCGATTCATATAGGATATCCTTATCCGCACGTTGCTTCCAGTCGTTGTGATCAAGTTGTTTTGCATCCGTGATCATTTGAATTTTTGGATTCGGGTTAAGATTATTTTTATTCTTTTGTATCCATCACAGAGCACACCTAAAACCTTAGGTTTGCAAGCCTATTGTTTTACATTTATCGTCATATTTAGGAAGCTCTTCTCTCTTCTCTTTCGAGTTTAAGTTCTTGTGTATCATATGGTGCTTCCCAAATGATGGGTGAATATTCTAAGTAAGGTCTAACTAACGAGCTGTAGATGGACTTTAGACTAAATGTATCCCGAAAATCCTTACTTTTTCTTTTCAAAAATCCTAAACATATCGTTAGACTTCTCAATCGTGAAGTCATAATGTAATGAAAGATTCAGCTTAGGGTGAAAAATTAAACAGACCTAACTTTTTTCTAGGCGATTAAATCTTTGATTGTTTATATAAAGAAAATTCCCAGTTCGAATCCCAGTGAAAGCAAAGTTATTACGCTCTATTCGGTTTTCAAATCTGGTCCAGTCAGCATTTGTCGTTGGGATCAAATTAACGGCACTATCACTGGAGTTGTCGAGTGGTAGTAGTTTGACTACGGGCATCACAATGCACCAACATGGTCTAAATGTGTTGGAGATTTCGCTGGCAGCCCAACTACCTAACATAACCAATTATGGTTACACTATACCACTACGTTGTGTATATCCAATTGAAACTTAATGCAGTCGGTGATACTATTTATCGATAAATATAATTTGAAGCCGTCCGTGAAAGCTAGAGTTTCGCTGCAATTAAATAATTCATGAACATCGTTTATGAACAAATGAAATGGTAAAGGCCCACATGGCTACCTTGCGGCACGCCCGATGTTACTTTCATTATACGAGATTAAACACTATCAATCTTGTATCCGGTTTTTGCATCTGTATCCAGTATATCATATCAGTTTTCTCCATAATACCACCTCCTGTAACAGCCCAAGAAGTGTTTTCTCCCATTAGTCTTCTTCGCACAGAAATATATTCCATTTTTCTTTGGAAACTACTGCTTTGGGATTTATATACGGATAGTGGTAGAATAATGGTAATAATGGTAAATACTACGTTTTTTTAAAGATTTGTAGTAACAAGGGCGATCCGTTTCCTGAACTGTACTTATTTATATATACATATAATAATAACATGGGTGGCGCTACGGCCCTTAGAGGATACTAGCTTTTCGTGTTATTGTTCTCTCACGAGTGTAAGATATCTACAGATGTATGCCGACTCCGACCGGCCTATTTTGCGAAGCCTTTTCTAGACAGTTGTGTATAATATTTGAGCATTGTCAGTGACGCGATTGAATCCTCAGTCGACAAATTTATTTATTTGTTAGTTATTGTGTAACTCAATCGACTTAGAATTATTTTACCATGAATGAAGAAGCTTCATATTGTGAATATTTTATTTATATTTTAGTAATTGTAAGCATTCATAATAAAAGAGAAGAAAATATCGACAACGGTCGATTATCGATCAACAATCGACACTCGCAACAGGAGCCAAAACCTTAATCAATATCTTCTCTGCCATTGGCCAAGATTGGTATATGCCAATCAATGCTTAGACAGCACTAATTATCATTATTATCCATTTAGATACATAATTATGTGATGTCAATAATTTCATATCAATTTCAAACTTTCGGGAAAACTGTGCAAAACTTCGAATTCTAATTTTCTAAATTATTTAACGTTTAAAGGACATAAGGAAATTTGACTTTAAGCACGTTGTAAGTTTCGTTGATTACGAATTAAATCACACTCTACGTGTGTGAATGGCAGCTGGAGTTGGAATTTTGCGTATGTTCCCGGAAGCAATTATGGTCACTGTGAAATTTGACGATACATGTATATGATTACATTTCATTCAGTTCTGACAAGCTTAAGGTGCTTAAGACAATTATGATTGGGGCTTAAAATTCAAATTTTGTTTTAATTCGAGTGGAGCTAGGTCAAACATAAATGTTGATTTATGCATAGAAACCCTTGGATGTTTAATTAACAAAACTAAAGTTGAGAAAATTTTTTTTAAACTAGAAAAATAACATTTTAGTATCAGATGTAACCGTTGAGAATAGTTGATGGATTCGTTGTGTGTAGGTTCAATCCCCGACACTTTCATAATTCATGGTTACACCTCTTCCGTCTTGCAAGGCATATCTTCTATATAAAATTCCTTAAACATCGCTGTTGGCATAAAACTGTCCACTCGAAACAATACAATACAAGAGAATAACAGCTTCTATTGACATCAGGCCGTAACGACGTCACTCATCGCTCAGGCAAATGTGCCCAGCACACCATCGTTTCCTTACACACGGCCCCCAAGGATCAACGTTAATTTTAGAATTTTTAAAATTGTACGTCATGAACGATGCGCATTTTTAAATTGACTACGACTCATAAGTCTGATCCAAATCCAAAGTGTTTTTCGTGTGACTCTTTTAATTCTAAGTTACATTAATTCCCAACATGCAAGCGCCGCATTAGTGCATGTATTGCATATACATTGTATCATCCATCAATTTGTAACCTCGCCCAGTGCGTGGCATTTAAAACTGACGTCCCCACCCTGATTGCCCATTATCTCCATCGCGAACGTGCAAATGTGGCTATCTTATGTGTGATTATTTTCACACTTGCAATCGAAACAACCGATGAAAACCAATCCCTCACACGCGTTCACTATCCAAAATCGATTTCACATGATTTGTAAATTACAACCGCTGCACTCGTAGTAAACAAATTGCACTCCGAGTCGATGAACGTGAATACATTTACCCCCAACAGTCGAGGGGTTGAATTTCACGTTTCTTTTTTTTAGTTTCATTTGCTCGTTCCATTCGCTATCTGCAAGCGTATCGTCAAACGTAAGAGGCGTTCATGACTCGCTGGCACAAAGGCTGCTCATTGTGTTCGGTTGCGAATTGAGAAGTCCACACACAGACTATTTAGACTGTACAAAAAAGAGTTTATTTACATACACAAAACTCTGGCTGATGCCACAGATGATGTTTTTGTTTTGTTCCAGCATTTTAGGTGGTTTCTGACGACAGTCCCTTCTTAATAGTCGTTGGCCCAAAATGATAGTTAATTGCATCGGTTTCCAAATCTCCCTGGGACGCACATCGGCAACTTATAAATACATTTCGATATTTTTGCTTCTTTCGATACATCCGGTAGGTCTTATAAACATTGAGACCAGTAGGAGGATAATCCACTATGGCATTGAGCTCCTCATCAATTTGATTTCCAGAAACTTGAGTCTGTACATCGTAGCATACGGGCTTTGTTTGAATGCGACGTTTGTACGGCCTAGTGCGTTTTCTTTTGCGCCCGCGTTTTATAAATGTTCTATTTGAGCTTTTATGATATCCTACCATTTTTTTTTTAATTTTTAAAAGAATTTAAATTTAAAATAATTTCTTTTGAAAACCCAGTGACAAATGAATTCGGCAGAGAATCTGATAAATTCTCGTACTTACATTTCGTCCAGTGAATTGAGATTTATTGTCGCTGGTTTAAGAATGCGAGAAATCGACCTAAAATAAAGGTTTTGCACAACTAAAAGAAACTAATCAAATTTTGATATTCAGAATTTCTAATTTTGAACTTGGGGTAAGACACATTGCAGATGACTTTGTTAATTCTGACTATCGGGCAATAGCTCGGCCATAACTTGACGAATACTCATTTCCAAAGCTTTGCTGTGGGAGAATTCGAATGTAGGAGAGCATGTTTAAAAAAAGTTACCTTTCCGTTACTGAAACAGCCTGCTTTTTCATCTAGAATGTTCAAAAGAAGAAAAAATTCTGGTTTTTTGCTTGACTTATTAGAAAAAAAGTCTTCATCATCTTCGCACCCGCATGATCCACTAGAGGCAAATCACCCTCGAGAAATTTCCAGGTCACTCGATCCTCCGCCATCCGACTATGTCCGAACTATATCCAAGCGGTACCAGGTGAGTTTTTGGACTTGGTTTAACCACCTCGTCCTGGGTCATTAGGGCATTCGTGCCACGTGATCAATCGAAGCACAGCTACTATATTCTTCATCCTATGACGGCAAGTAACTCCCACAACAACAAGAATAAATCTTATCCTAATAGATCTTATTCTCTCGATCATTAAAAAAATTGCATGACCATAGCTGAGAGTTGGAACAATTACTGACTTAAAAACCGCTACCTGATGGCACTGATACTAAGCTCGACCTTCTCGATTAGATCTACCAAGCTGTTTCAAAATTGAGACAGCTTGGCCATTCCTACTGGAAAGCTCACTACTACTACTCCCATCACTCGTGAAAAAGACCCATAGATACTTAAACTTATCCACCTGATTTAATGGGACTCCGCTAAAATGTAGAGTGCACTGAACAGGCGTTATGGAACTGTCAAAATGGCCGACCAAATACTTAATTTCTTACGACAACTGCTGACGCACGTTTCGTGTTTTGTTTCACTGTCAAACATCTTCAGTTTGGTCTATAATTTAACCATGAATCGTCTTACAAACGAACAACGCTTGCAAATTATTGAATTTTATTATCAAAATGCGTGCTCTGTTAAGAAAGTTCGCACCACTTTTTTACCGAAAATTTTTGACTCAATGGGTACGTAAATATGCAGAATTTTCGATTTTGAAGTGAATATCAGCCAGAAGAATTGCAAGAGCTACCAATGCATCCAGAAAAAGTCACAGTTTGGTGCGGTTTAAGGGCTGGTGGCATCATTGGACCGTACTTCTTCAAAGATGATGCGAATCGTAACGTAACTGTGAATGGTGAGCGCTACCGTACATGTGGTTTCAACAAGACGGTGCCACATGCCACACTGCACGCGCAACAATGGACTTATTGAGGGGCGATTTCGGTGAACATTTTATTTCACGTTCGGGACCGGTCAATTGGCCGCCTAGATCGTGCGATTTAACGCCTTTAGACTATTTTTTTATATATATGTTAAAGCTAATGTCTATTGAGACAAGCCCGCTTCAATTGACGTAATTCGTGAGATACCGGCCGAAATGTTGGAACGAGTATGCCAAAATTGGACTAAGCGGATGGACCATTTGAGGCGCAGTCAAGGTCAACATTTGCATGAAATATATAATATAATCAAACATTAAATTATATGGACCGTACTACCGATTCAAATAAAGATTTCATGCATTTTTCTGAATTTTATGTTTTTTTTTTGAAAAACTTTTTTATAGCTTTTAAAAAATCACCCTTTAGAAATGTTGCTAATGCTTTTAAGCTTTATTTTTAATAAATGCATTGAAATTGAAATACATATACATATGTGCTGTCTCTGAGACTGGTGATAGGTGATTAAGTGTTAACTAACTTATTCAGCTTTCAGTAACGGTATAAATTTATTCATAATCATAATTCTTGTGTCTCCAGCATATAGTAGGCTATTATATATAAATTCTGCAGTTTTTCAGTATTGGTTCATGATCTGTTACTTATCTCTATCGTTTTGGAGAGACATAAAATGTCTTTTGTAAAAGTCAAAGGAACAGATTAGACACTTTTTGGAATTTCAATCCTTTTCGATCTCTGCGAAATGGTGTCCAGTGTCGCCAAATGTCTATCGAGACTAACTGCAACCAAGATTTAGTCGTCTACGGTGGGTGTCCGTGCAGAACGAACAGCATCGGCAAGGTCTGCATGTATAACCGTATGGGGATTCGAGAATTTATTGAAGAAGTTATTGAACAACCCAATAGTTGAATTGGAGAATAATACAAAGACTATTTATCCTTTTTCGGCAAGGAGATGCGCTGTCGTGTGATTTCTTCAATCTGGTACTGGAGAAGAGAGTGTGTTTCTGTTGGATTACGCAGATGACATCGACATCGTGGCGCGTTCCCAAAGAGCCGTTGTGAAACGCAATGAACAAAATATATGCTGTCGAGAAAGTATCTCTACAAAACTCTTATTTTGCTACTCTTGGTACATGGAGCTCAAAGCCGGACAATAAGCAAAGCAGCTGATCTGTTCTTCGATCTGGTATTAAGACAGCTTGGTCTTAATGATTGGAAGCAGAGGCAGGCAGCTGAACCAGGCATTTCCAATTAGTTCTATATTTTGCTAGCTGCTTGACACATTATGTTCTTACCCTTCACAACTGTGGTTTATATCATTGCAGCAGTGCACGGGTCACCAACAGTTGCACCGCCAGCAAAAATTAGATTGGCAGTAAAATCAAAGCCAAGATTGACTGAAGAGTTGAAATGGTGGTATTAATTCAAATGGGGATTGTGTTGTGCAGCCAAGGTTTGATATATGTTGGTAACTGCACTATGACTACCACAAAAGGTGTCACAGAAAAGAAAGAAATCGAATTCTGCCAACAACATACCTGTATAGTTTAGTAAATTTTTAACTATAATAAGATTGTCACATTGTTTAAACGCTGTCCGTGTTGTTATTAAGGTTGTTGTTAAGTGCATAGTAGAAGTTCCGTGGTTCAATTCATCCGACAAACGCAGAGCTTTCTCAACATGCATGCAACTAACATTAAACAATTAGAATAACATGTTGTTTGTTTCACAGGAATGCTTGAAACGCGAAATATTATTTGCCTACTATTAGCTGTTAGTGTTTTGCGGACAGAAGACACCTACGGGGCACATCAGCGAAAACACCGAGGCAATCGAATCATAGATGTGAACGACAAAATCATTGACATCCAATGCAATCTAAAATGCCACATGTCCACAGATCGGGTAAGTGTTACACATATTTACCCTACCATCCGCAGCAATAAATGTATTCAATTGATTGCAACAGGAGTGCACCAGAAAATGTAGTAGTGAAATGATCAAAAAGCCTCGCCCGGGAAAATGTCCCAGCGTCAAGCACTTCGACACCTGCATTGATCTGTGTCAATATGATTTTGACTGTTCTGAGACTCAGAAGTGCTGTGCCAGCAGCTGTGGCCCATTGTGTCAGGACCCGATTGACCTGGACAAAGATCCTACTCTTCCACCTATTCCTGAAGTTATTTCCTTCAAGATTGCCAAGATTGGCAAAGACAGAGTCTGTGAGGCGACATTGCAGACATCTGCGAGCTCTTATTATTCGTACTACGTGGAGATTCGATATCATGTGGGGAAAGTGCTGTCTGTACGGAAACTCGGCGCCTGGCAATGGCAAGATTTCGACACACTCGCCACAGTCGTAGATCAACAAAACCAAACTAAAAGGTTTGTCTCAAAAAATATCACCGAGATTAAATTAACAAAAGAATTTGCCTTTAATCCAAAAGACAACAAGTAGCTTTTAAGCTCAAACCCGGCAGATGGTATCAATTTCGCGTGGCAGCGGTCAGCGAGAAAGGCCTTCGTGGATTTACGGAACCATCGAAGCCCTTCACCCTCTCCAATCGTAAGTACAAATTCATTAGAAAACTTTTTTTGCTTTATTGCTCTAATTATAGATACTATTCGCGCAGATCCGAGACCACCCAAGTCGCCACTTGACGTTCAAGTCATTTCATCTCGGAACCTGAACGACACTCATATGACTGTGAAAGTTGCCTGGTGCCCGGGAAAGTCTGATCTTCCCATAGAGAAGTACAAAGTTATTATGTCTCAATATATAAATGGTTCTATCTGCTCGAACAACACGTTCATCAAGGATGTAAGTAGAAGAAATCGAACGAATTGGTTTTCAAGTCACAATTCATTTTTTCTGAACAGGCAACACAATACGAAACAAAAATATTTCGAAACTATAGTTACTATATACAAGTACAAGCCATATCCATAAATGGGAAACGACGTCTCAAGTCGGGAATGGAGTCTAAGCTATTTAATGCAACATCGCCATCAGTACAAAATGGAAAACTTATGTGTTCCACTCATAAATCGTCCAAAGAGATCATCAAAAATACTGCCACAAGCTCGTTAGAGGATCATTCAATAATTCCTGTTAGAAATTTGTCCAATTATGAAGTGAAATTTCGTCCAAGCAGAAAATTCGGAATGATTGTTCAGATATCAGGATTCCAAAAAGGAAGGTAAGTGTTTTCTGATGAAATGATAAAATGAGCAGTTCCAAGTAGGAGTAGATGGGGACTACTGCATACTAGAAATATTGCTTTATCGTAATAAAAGCTCATCAAATATACATAACTAACAGCAAAAAATCAACACAGAGATTAATTCCGGTTCCTTTTGTTCCTAAAAATGCAATTGAGTGTTAGGATGGTTTTTTGTGGTTTGTAGAAGAACTAGGTCATCCCAATGCCGCTCAACGGTGAAGTGTCATGGGCTACATTGAAAATAAAAGTAGTCCTTGTTCTTTTTGAGAGAAAAGCTGCTTGTACGGTCATTGGAACCGGTTATGTTGTGTTCACAGCGATTAGTGTGGTACGACCCTGTCGAAAAAAATGTCTTGCGTTCACATTGAACTACGCGGTTGACAGACTTCATTTGTGACGGTAGTTTCGTGGAATCAACATGGCACCTCTCGATTTTATCAGAGTATTGATTATTGCCGAAATATTAGCAAACGAAGAGAATGAGAGAAAAAAGCGATAGCATTCAACAAATCTAACCAAAACTTCTTAGCACTCATTGACATCATTTTCCTCGTTTACGCACTGATGCTCACTCGTTGAAATGAAAAACGTAAATAAAAATTTTAACGGCGGTCGTACAGCCGGTGTTCATACTGTACAACAGGTGGTACGACCGAGCGAAAAAGTTGTACTTCCATACGACCGTCGTACAAACCGTTCACTCCTGTGCGACCTAGTACAAATTGGTCCGTCTGACGCGCTGAAGCGACCGGGTCGTACTACATGTGGTACAGTGTGAACAGCGCTATTGAAAGAGAACGAGCTTTACGAGCTGTACAGCTATAGAAGTATGCGCAGACGATTGGTACAGTGTGAATTCTTCCAACGTCTAGGCTGAGTAGAACATTTAGCTAATTTTGCTAGATCCCGAATAAACCTCGACGTTGAGTAAAAGTTGACGCACCGAAGTATAGAATTTGCCGCCGCCGATCAACTTTACTTCAACATTTTATTTCCATCATGACATAAGTGTGTATTTAAGTATACTGACATAATATTGCCTTTTTTGTTTCCAGATTAATTGAGATCTGTGCTGCTGATTATAACTGTGAAAATACTGAATATGGAGCCATCCGACCTAAGGTTGAATCCCACCTTTAAATTAACAAATCACAAGTAAATGAATTTCCGTTTTTTTTTTCAGAAGGATGTAATAGAATTTAGCAAACTTAAATTTGGTACAACATACACGATAAGAACAAATGATCTATACGGCATTGGCAAGAGATCAGATAATGAAGTTAATCCAACATCAGCGCAGTTTACCACGCCAAAATGTGAAAATTGGCAAAAAAGTTTTCCAAGACTCCAAGTCGATTGCTGACAGTCAACCTTAGTTGATAAAATAATTTATTTCAATTCTGATAGATTCAAGTAAGATCAAGTCTTTGTGTTAAAATGCAAGAAACATATTTATTTATAATGTAAACGTAGTTTGTGCAAGAAGTAAAATAAAATTATCAATAACTGAGAAAGAGTGCATTTTCAATTGCAATAATTTCATAGAATCATAGAATTGTCTTAAACAAAGGATTGGCCTGTGATTTCGTACACAGATGGTATTTGACCTGATCCTTGCTTAGAATACAAGTGATGGAACATGGATGCAATATACATTCTATGTTAATCCTGAATAGCACTAGCCCATAGGCCAAGTGTTGAATGTCTACTCTGGAGCAGCCAGACTCAAAACTCTGGTCCATTGTACTGCCAGAAATTTTTGATAGGAACGCTTTTGTGATAGGAACCTACATCATCAGCTCTCATCTCATCACCATCTCACCTCAGCATCGAATAACTGCCACCTGATCCGAGCGAATGCGGGACATTGGCAGGGAAGTGCTTTTGCAATGTCGTCGTCTCTCCACAGGCGTCGCAGAGGGTTTCATCGCTGAGGCCAACTACATTTAGGTGTGTGGCACAACTTGAAATTTGCTACATACACAAATACTCCGCCATTCCACATATTCTTCGCAATATAGTTCGTGGCAATTAGAATCGCAGAAGTTTCCGCTTGGAAAACCGACCCAAATTTACCTTACGTTGTGTGCTGTTCTCGCCGCCTACAAAGGCGCCAGCGCCAGACCCTTCATTGAAGTCTTGAAGCCATCCGTGAAGATTCGACTGCAGTCCGGCTCAGATTCTGGCCATAGCTATTGTGTTCATCACACCTGGAGTACTGGTATCCGTGCATCAAACGGACAATGGGGTGCGAGTTTTGCCAAAGATCATTTCTTTTTAAGCGGAAGATGGCTTTGAGAGTGCACCCCATGATGTTGATTTCAAATAGAGGGAGATTCGGCAGTGCTTCTAGAGCAGAGCATGTCATACTAAGGAAGGCCCCTATGGAACGGAGACACACCATTCTTTGAAGCAGCATTGGGTAGACGCCCGGTAGCACGTATCACTTAGGTCACCCATTGTGATGCCCAAAAAATTGCGCAATTACGCTAAATCTTATTCCACCAAACGACCGATTCATAGATGAGAAGGGGTTTTATCATGGCCGTGTAGATCCAAACGGTTTGGTGATAAGCCCCAAGACTTACGAAAATTCCCTTACAATGCCAGAAAGCTGACAGCGCCTTGGCGATGTTCGATTTCGACAGTGACATCCACCTGCCGAAATATTCACAAAGGCTTTGCATTCCATCTTGCAGAATTGGGCATCGCCAGAGAGTCAACCCGTCTTATTTTGCGGTTGGATTTCGGCCTACATCCGTATAGGATTGTATTGACGCTAGAAGGCGGACCATAAACAACGATGTGAGTTCGCTAATGGGGTGTTGAAAATGCATGGCGGATACTCAAGTTTTGGACAAAAAAAAATATCATCTACTCAAGCGTAACTACCAAAATCCACAAGTGTTCGACCATGGATGAATGCACTCACAAACATTGACTTGCAGTTTATGATATGATTTCTTTCGATTTGAGGAAGGAAACACTGTTACCGTTAATGGTCTCAAGTATACAGCGCTGTTAACAGACTTCCTGTGGCTAGAGCTAGACAACATTAATATATCCGAGAGGTGGTTCCAAAAAGCCGTAATAAATGTGGCGACTCGGTCATCTTAAGGCCGCCGTGATTGTGCGAAGTCCGACTATTTTCACTGGGTCTACCGTTAGTCCTTAGTCACCGTTAACAATAGCACCCATTTGGCAATTTGTTACCCGTTAGTACCGGTACATACTGGTCGCCAAGGAAATGCAACAATCTTGTGAAAAAGGACAGGATATAGGATGGAGGCTTTGATAAAGAGAAGAAAGACAAGGCTGAAAATAGACATAAGAATCAATGGTCAATTTAAATCGCACGGGTGTATGCACGCTCCCACTAATTTCTGTAGAAACTGCAGAGACGAAGAAAACATACAATTACCACCTATCATACGAGCAACCTATCAAACGAGTGTCAATCTTTATTTAAAGAAGTATATCCTGGTTCTGAGCAAACAACTCTTTGAAGCTGAAAAGTCTCTTGAGATTCATATGTGCAACTGATTTGTTTGAGAAATTAACAGTCGGAAATCTGTCCACCATCAAGGGAACAATGGACCCTACTCGCTGATCAAAGTACGCCACGGTTGCAGGGTGCAAGGGCGTTCGTGAACTTACATACCTTCAAGAACATATAGTGGAAGTCAATTTCGACAATGACCGTCTACTGGTGTGCATGCCGCACAATAGAAACAGTCAAGTTTTTCTAATACCTGTACTACCTAAACTAAATACATTCTACCCATACAGCGAAGGCTTTCTGTAGATAGACCAGCCAACCACCTGCTCACTGGGTCTTGCTTTAGATGTCTCATAAATCCTCCTTCTAAAAAGATTTACGAACATATGCAAAATAAATAAATAGATAAATTGCAAGACATTTATAAATATCTTCTAGACAGAAAGCAATCGTATGCAGGTAATTCACCTTTGTCATGTGTCAAAACCGTAATATCGCACACAAAAGCAATGCGTTAACCTCAATTTCTTTAATAAATGCCTCCAATTACTCTGTCATTTCGGCAGACACGGAAAACCTTAGCTTATTGTCCGCAGCTCGTAGTTGTTATCAGTCAACCAAATCGACCGGGAAAGGGTTGAAAAACCAAATGTCTCCCGAAAATTGTTTTCCATTCAGTCACACAAGTCAACTTGGCCGGTTAATATGTACACAAAACATGTTCCTGCGACATATCCTAAATATGTGAGTGCACGTCGACTGGATTTTCCATTATTAATCATCAACATATTTCAGAGTTGTCTATGCTATAGCTGGAGTTTTCCTGATTCCACAATTCATCAAAATTTCAAACGAATTTCATGGAAGCTACCTTACTTCGTCGGTCACCTTCAACTTAGACACATTATAGTGAGTTCTTTTAAATTCTTTAGTGCAGCCATTGAGGGGTTTTTTTTTTTTTTTTTTGCAGTCTAAATTGGAACACCTCCTTTCCAGCAGTGACAGTGTGTGAGCTGTATAATGGAGAACGGATTTGGGACATCAGTGAAGAGTACTTCGGTTCCAATAGAAGTTCCCAAATCGATGACTATCTCGGGGAAGTTTTATTCTTCCGCGGAACCTGTGTTTCTTGCAAAAACTGCGAATATATTACTTGTCCAACAGATTTTGGAACTCTTATGAAAATCGTAAGTGTTATAAAATCAGATTGAGAAAGCACTGTAAGAGAAACTAACACACATGCATATAAGCGGCGTTGACACTCAACAATTTGTCGATACGATTTGCTAGATGTAATATTGGAAAAAGTCAAAATGCTTTGTCTACCGTACTACAAGTCTGCCAACTTGTGTATTCACACTGATGATTTAGCCCATCAAGCATAGTTGTCAAGCAAATCATATCAACAAATTGTTGAGTGTGAAAGAAAATCTGGTGTAGAGCAGTCGATGTATGCAATCTAAGAGAACGGTTCGTATTCCTTAGCTGGGGCTACAATCCGGGGTGGATCTGGGCCTCTGTCAATATAAGCGGACATATGCTAGTTGGTTCCATCTAAGGACCGTCAGCTGATTGAGGTCCCTTTCCAGCTGTGTGCGCGATCGGATATGTTGTCTTTATTTGCCCTAGTGTCCCTCGGGGTTGGAGTCGAAGACTTTCCGGGCCGGAGCATTGGTGTACATTCGTCCTACACGTCCTAGCCATCACAGACAAGAGACTCGAACTCGTTTGACCACATCGATGTCACTGTACAGCCAGTTCGTTTCAGTTTCAGTCTCCAAGACCAAGACCAAGGCCAAAGACTATACAAAGTACTTTCCTCTCGAAGCGATCAAGAACCCCCACCACCACAACCGCCTCGCCACATTAAAAGCCTTCACTGAAGCATTCGTCAGGATACTGATACAACCAAGTACCAATTTATTAGTTTCCACACATAACAGTTGTCCCTACGAACTAACTATGCAGCAAGCACCTGAAAAGAACAGTCTCAACATGCAGTAGTCGTAAGATCGTTGAATTTGATTTGTGTTACCCTGCAACGGTGCATTTAATAGTTAGACCTTCAAACTTGATATCTGCTTTATTAAATCGTCGGCGTACGCTGTTAGAACATATAGGTAGTTAGGTAGGTAATTGGGTGTCCTGTCAGCCCTAACGCCGTGGCTTACTTATACCAAGGTGTTGAGACCTACTTTAGTCCTGAAACCACCCAGATCCACTTCTGAATCTTAGCAGATTTAATCGTTCAGCTCTACCAAGAATTGCTTTCCTATGAGCTGCCTCCTTTTCTTCGGTAAGGCTGAGCAGTCATAGAGTAAATGTTGTTTTCGAGAGACTGTCCGTCTTTTCGTTTCCTTTAATGCCAGTATGCCCCGGCACTTAGCAGAAGGTCACCGCGTTCATCAATGGTATCTCACTGATGCACAGCATAACCAGCTTCGATGTCAGAATGTTTGATGGTAGGGACTTTTGTGCCGCTTGGCTCTCAGAAAAAAATGGTGAACTATTTATCTGATACATTTTTCAACATCAGTGCTGCCTCATGTACCTCAGCCTTTTCGGCTTGAATGACACTCCACTCGTTCTTTAGTGCCAGAGATTTTTCGAATAGGTCACTGAGGATCCCCGCGCATGTACCCGCGCTCGTTGGTGATGCTTCAGTGTATAAAGCGATCCTCTCTTCCTCTATGGCCAATTGTTCGTGCCATTGTATCCGGTTCGGAAAGCGTTGATGAAAGGTCTTCTCCGGGGCTAGGGAGTCCAACTTGTTAGTACGGCAGAGTGACCGTGGGCTTCTTTGAGCCTCAGGGCCGATGAGGCTGCAGTTCCCCCTTCGAGAAGAGGGAAGAAGAGAATGGCCTCGAGTGCTGCCGTCGGCGTTGTTCTAAGACCACCTGTTGTACCTATGTAGACCAATCTTTGAATTCTGGTTAGCTGTGTGAGAATGTATTTCTTCTCCAGTGCTTTCCACCATACTGAAGATCAGTCAGATCAGTCAGAACCAATAAGATCAACTGTAAGACAAACTCTGATGAAGACGATTTTTAATGTCAATGGTAGCGTCACACTCTACAAAATGTCTCCTAAACAAATAGTATCGAATGACTTCGTCAAGGCACACCGGAACCTGTGCATTATTTATTGATTTTATTCCACTGAATGTGGGACATTTACGTTATCATGCCTTGCACAGGGTCACTGGTCTCCAAGGCGCTATTCGACCTAATTACTTCCCGGGCCGGAATACTACACCATTTGCTTTCTCCTGGGGATCCCCAACCAGAAATAAGTCGTGGCCTAGTTCTGGGGTAGACTAGTAATCCGAGAGCCTGTAAATCCAACATAGCTTCAGATCCGTGTGTAAACAAAATGAAAACCCGCCCAGCACCCACAGGTCGATCTCTCGCCAATCTGAAGCTTATGTCTGATCTATTCCAATCACCCATATCAGAAGTATTCTAAATTTCATACTTACGAGAATGTTTCTTCTAGTTTCGCACCAACTGCTCAGAACTGTTTGACAGATGTTCCTGGTCCAACGTAGAGTTTGATTGTTGTTCCGAATTCCTTCCCATTAGTACAGAATACGGAATATGCTATTCATTCAACTCAAACCACGCAAGGTAATAAGTAGAGTTATCAACATTAGCAATCCTTCTAACTAATAATATTGTATTTATTTTTCAGACATTCGCGAAGAACTAAATTTTCAGTGAACAGAGAAACTGGCCTCGGACAGCTGCAATTCTATGTGTCAAGAGACGTTCAGGTCCACATTCATCCACCAATGGAAATCCCATACTTCTTTTCCGATGGTGTTTTTAGAGAAACAGTCCTCTGGGGTACCTCACAGGAAATAATTTTCAACACCATTGAGATTTACAATGATCCGAGTGTTTACACTTTACGTCCGGAGAAGAGACGATGTCGCTTCAGTGATGAGATTGAAGATGGTAGCAATTATTTTAAGAAATACGATATCATTGCTTGTGTACGCATTTTTATATTTTAGATTTCCAGCTTTATCGCCTGTACAGCTTTTCAACGTGTGTTGTGGAGTGTATGCGGGACCTAAGCATGTACGTTTGCAATTGCACAAATCATTTTTTGGTTTCGGAAAATGGTGGTAAGTGTCCACAAAAGTTATACATATAATAATTATAACATTCACATAGCTCTGCGACCGCGATAGATCTATTGTTTCCCCTTTCTTTATCTAGAACTTCAGATCTGCCTTGAGAAATTTAATCATCTCGCTAGATAAAATGTCCTGATAGTTTGTTCTTTTAATGTGATTCTGTTCGTTATTTTATACATGCATCGTGTCAGATTTGGACACCTGACTAGTAGGCGTGCAATGGCTTCCTTTGATTGTTTACAGTTTTCCAAGTTGATGTGCCCCATTTTTTGCAGGCAATAGTTGCATGAAAAGTGGCCAGTAAGTGCACCACTTAGTATCCTTAGGTCAGTCTTGTTCAGATTTAGGGCCTCCTTGGTTCTTCTAGGATCGACCTTCATGCATTTGTTGGAGTGTGTAAGTCCCACCTGATTGTTCTAGAATTGGGCGCGGCATTTATTTTGTAGTTTATTCTATTGTTCATGTATTGTTGTATGTCAATATTGCTAAATACATGAAGAGGGAAAGACCCAATAAAAGGAGTTCAAGCCCCCTTATTTGCTTGGACATCTGCATTTTTATTGCCCTCGTGGTTTTCATGCGCTGGCACCCATATCAGTATTAACCTGTTTTCCTTTGCCAGCGTGTTGATTGTTTTCTGACATTCCCTGGAGTTGAATGCGATGCTGTTTAGGGCTTTAAGTACTGCCTGACCATTTGATCTATATTTTGAAATTGGTTGAATTTCTTTTGGTGATGCAATGTGCTGCTTCATTTATGGCAAAGAGTTCAGGTTGAAAGATTGTGGACTCGCATCCTAGTCGCAATCACAGACAATAGTGAAAAACCTGGACTGAAGTCCTTCGACAAGTATTCATACACAACTACATGCCGCCTGACCAAGGTAAAAGTATTTTGGTCTATCAAGCTAAATCGTTCGACTTGGTCGTACGACTTGTAGTACAATGTGAACGCCAACATTGATTTGACTGACTCTGAAAAACAAGAAGTGTGAAATTCCCCCTTTTAGGAAGGTTACTTAAAAAAGGAGGAATTTCACACTCAGAGCATTGTGAGTGAATCGAGAGAGGTTGCATAATGAATCGTGAATTATTGTTTATTTATTTATTATTGCTGAGGGTATGTTGCACCTCCACCTTAAGATATAGTGTTTCTCCTTATTACCTTGCTCGAATATACTGCTTTTCAGATTTATATTGAGGACTTTGCAGATTTGTTCTAGAGTACTTTCTCTAATCCAGTTTCATTGAGGAATCTGAGAATTAGAGATGGTTCTAGTGAGCTCATCTCCTCCTCTGATAATGAGTGCTTGCCCAAATATCTTCTTCTTTTACGTACCAATGCCACACAGAAACCCAGTATATGCTCTGGGATGTGACTAGATTCTCCACAGAATATGCAAATCTTCCTCTCATATTCTTAGTTTCCTTAGGTGCTCTCTGAGTCTGGAATGTCCTGTTAGGAAGCTTGTTATGATGCGGAGGTTGTTTTCTATTGTTCCATGTTTCTGTCCGGTACCTTTTCTTCTAGTTTTCTGAATTCTTTTCTGAGGACGGAGTCTCCTGCAGCACAGAATGATTCAGGTTTCGATGCTCCCTTCCTGGCTAGGGGGTCGGCCATTTCATAACCTTCTATCCCTGTATGGCCAGGTATCCAGCAGAGTTTTACTCTATTTCTTAATTCTTTGAGCTTTAAGCTTAGATTTGATAATGTAGGAGCGTATAGAAAAAAGGCAGCAATACTGTCTCACATTATTGCTATGTCGCAGTTGGTGTAGTTCCTATCAAGATAGATTTATTATTTATATTATTTTTGTTTGTGAATACGATTGATCAGAGAGCAACTGCAGGCTGCTCTAAAGCCTTAAGAAGTGTGCGTGAAAATAAAGTAGTATGCGTGCGTTCGGAGCAAAATTCGGGTGAAACGCGATGGGCAAGGGGTTTTCCACTGGAAAGACGACTATCTCAGTGTACATGATTTCTGACTAGGCCCTGCTCCTCTACGGGCTGTAGCGCCACCCATATTATTATTATTATATTATTATAATACTTAATTTCACAATTTAATTAAAAATAAAAAGGCTTAATAAGGTACTTTTAAACACCGATGTAGTATGAAACAAATCCAAATGATGTGAATGTTCATTGAAAGCTCGAATGCTTCTCGTTAGTGGTTCGTTTCTACCCCAGTCTGTATTGTCGAATTTTTCAAATAAACTATTCCAAGTACGAAGTGACCTAGATGGCGTATGAAATTGAATCATGGATAAGAGACAAGAACATTTTATATGACTGCAAAGTATATCCATAACAAACACAACATCATACATGGTACGTCTAGTTGATAGGGATTTTAAGCTTTATAGGACGGGCAAAACTCCCTATGCATTTTTAAAAAAATGTACTTGGTGAATCGCTTTTGAACTTTTTCGATACGGTCGGAAAATGTTATGAACGCCGGGTTTCAAACTACGGCAGCATATTCGAGGAAAGGTCGAACAAGGGAATTATAGAGTGTTAGTAGGACGAATGGATCAGTGAATCCTTTTGTATTACGTTTAATGAAGCCAATTGCTAAGTTTGCTTTTGCTAATATATGGCCAGTATGAGTATGAAATGTGAATGAGTAGTTCAACATAATACCCAAGTCCTTGACGCTATTAATATTTGAAATATTTGGATTTCCAATTGAATAATCAAATTGGATTGGAGAAGCCAGTTTCGTGAAAGAAATTGAATGGCATTTATTTAAATTAAGCTTAAGTTTATTATTTTCGCACCACTCCAGGATGTTGTTAATATCCGACTGTAATAGAAGACAATCATTAACATTCTGAATACTTTTGTATATTTTCATATCATCAGCATAGCAAAGATTTACTGTGTTTGATTGAAAAAGTAATATCATTGATGAATTTCGCCTAGAAGATGTTGGTGCGTTTGCCCATGGTTTCGAAGTATTTTGTCCGTGGTCAAAATACTTCTGCCCCTGTTCCTTCATCAGGTTTTGATCCATCTGTGTACCATTTGATCGTGTTACTGCTCAGTCTGTAGGCTATGGATTCATTGCTCCAGTCCTTTTTGCTGTTGAGCTTGATGAACTTCTTTTGGTAATTGAATTTCGTAATCAAGTCATCTTTCGGAATGACCTGGAGGGGTAGCTTTTTGACTACTGCGTCGAATTGTTTTGATGAAATGTCATTTCCTATCTCCTCATTTGCCATTCTCATGATTGTCTTAAAAGCACATTCTGCAACCACCAGACGCAGTGGAGTCAGCTCCAATAGTACCTCCATGGCAGGTCGAAGGCGGGACCTTCGAAACAAACTGCTACCTCGGTGGGCAGAGCTACGCAACAGTTGCAAAGGCAATGGGCGCTAGCAGAAAGCCCACGGGGTCGATGGTGGCCGAGAGGATAGCAGTTCTTCCTTGTAAATTATGAACATGTTTGTTCACTTAGGGAATTGAATTGAACCTACCCACTAGGGCCGTCAACACGAGCAAATATTATCCAATCAAATAAATAAAATAACATTGTGGTCATGTTGGCAATTGGTGATCTATACAGATTATTTCTTCCATCTTAGAAACATAATCTTTGTCTTCCCAAAATGAATGAATGCACGGTAGTAATATTAATTTATATTATTATTTATTAATAAAAGGCCCAGTTTGCAGTGAATTCGGTCTCATTTGCTTAACGGAGAGCTATAATATTATGCGCGAGCAACGAAAAGAATGTAAATGTTTGAATACATGCGATGAGCCGGAATATGAAATTGTCTACAACGCTGCAGATGGGTAACATAAATCCAAACAAACATAAATGCACTTGCTAAATTTTTGTTATTCACTTTCAGGATGAACGATGATGATTTTTTGATGAGCAAAGTTGTGATTAAAATGATGGATTTGCCAACTGCACGTTATGTGCGAATAGTCACTAAGAATAATTTGGATTTTTTAAGTAAGAAGATTTAATTTTCCGCTCACATAGATATTTACGAGAATTTCGGTTTTTTTTTGTTGAGAGAATATGTATTCAGAATGATTAAATTGTTATTTTTTATTACAGTTTCCATTGGAGGAATAGCTGGACTGTTTTTTGGGGCATCTTTTATAAAGATCTTTGAATTGATTTTTTTCCTTTGGAAATTCAAAGATCGGGTAATATATTTTTTTGAACAAAAAGTGAAATTGGGAAAGAATAAATAAAAATACAAAAGTTATCGGCTCAATTTCCGAAAAGACTTCACCCTGATCTTTTCATTTCAACTGTATCCGTAATATTCTTCACTTCATTAACAACGCAAACATATTCCAATATAATGAGCGATTATGACTAGTACAACTTTTGAATTCTAAACAAAAAACTATAATCACACACTAATACTTTTTTCCTTACTGTACCCTTGTAATGATTAATTTTTCTATCACTCCTGAATGCACTCAGAGTCTTCTGTCAGGAATTTGACAGCAGCTGATTTACTAATTGAGGTTATACAAGTAAAAGTTTCCCCAGAGAAATATCAAATCTAAACAATGTTTACATTAAATTATTTATCTCGTTTAAGAGAAATTAACAAATTCGTTTGTCGGCGGTATATAAATGTACTCTATGTCACCGGAGACAAAGCAAAAGAAAACTATGCCCCTCTTATCCCGTACATGGATTTTGAAAAAAGGCTGGGCGATCCAGACTTGCTAAACGAAAACATTAGTCGCCGAGGACTCGGGTTTAATTTGCAAGATCTGAAAAATGACTATGAAGAATTCAATAAACTGCATAATGCCAAAGCTGAATTAGAACAGAATAGAGAAGAAATCTCGAAGAAAATAAAAAGCTTAAGTCCGGTAAGGCCGTACAAATAAAAGTTGTCCTAACTTAATTGATACATTCTACTAGGCCAATCATCAAATTGACATTGAGAAACTGAAGCAGCAAGGAGTGTTTGTTCGAAATAAATTAAAAGAAGTAAAGGAAGAACTGTACTCAGTTGAAAATTCTTTCATACACCAGTTTCTTAGTTTACCAAATGTGTTGCACTATAAATGTCCGCAAGGTTCTGAACAGTCGCTAATATACAGCTTTGGTCCGCATTCATCGAATCTCAAATCGCCCAAGTCGCACATTGACCGCACCGATATCATAAATTTCATTGACAAGGACTGCTATTATCTACTTGATGAAGCTGCAGAATTCGAATTATATTGCACTCGCCTGTGCAGAGATCTATTTACTAGCAAAAACTTTGTATCAACTATAAACCCTGATTTTACGCGAAAAGTTCTCATAGAAGCAAACTTAACATCAACGAATCAGTATCATGGCGTCCAGGAAGCCGATCCGAAGCATCATTTCAATTCTGCTTTCCTAACAGGTGGTGGCTCATTTGAAAGCTTTCTTGGGCATCTAGCAAAACTTTCCGTATATCCGTCGGTGCTGCCACTCCGTTTGGTAAGCACTGGTAGGCAGTATAAAATAAGGCATGGAGAATCTCCTGAGCTTGGCCTTTACGCGGCAACACAATCAAATACGGTACAAGTTCTATCAGCTACCAGATCTGCGAAAGAAGCCGATGAGCAAATGGATGAAATATTGAACCTGGCTGTTGATTTCTATAAGAATTTCAACATACACTTCAGAATTGTGTATGCCAAGGTATCAGATATGACAAAAGCTGAATCGTTAAGAGCTTCGATTGAAGTCTTTTCACCAGTTCATTCACGATACATTGAAGTTGGGCATGTAAGTCACTATCTCGATTTTGTATCCGAAAGAATATTATTCAACGTGAAAGAGAACAAGGAAACAAAGTTCTTGCATATAGTTGGGGGACCCATTGTATCGTCGTCTGTACTAATAGCAGCACTAATCGAAAATGAACAGCCTCTGACAATGGCCGTGGATACACCGAAACTAAGCCAGGTGGAAGTGTTTAAGAGCCTATTTAAGTAATATAACACCGTGACTAAATGTTGGTTTTCACTTACGACAGTAAATAAAGAGACTTACGTATTTATAGTATTCATATGTAATGTGATAGTTTTTGTTTTTCAAATCCCAACCAACCATAACCAGTTGAGTGATACGATCTTGTCTACAGCATATCTTTCGATTACTTGTTTATAGAAGCACTTAGCAACATTTATTTCGGTCATGGTGAAAGCTGTTCCTCAGCATTTTGCCTTTACTAGGCAGAAACAATTTTAAAAGTCAGTCACGACCCTGGTCACTGCCAATTATAAACTTTAGCATCAATACACAAATGCCGCGTATTGTTAAAACACCTTCGAAGAGCATCCAATATCGACCAACGATTCATCAATTTTACTTTACGATAATAAAATGTGGTTAGTTTCATGTAATCACACGACTAGAACCTCAACCCGTGAATCATCCATTCAAAAATATGAACAAACACGTACAGTGTTCGCAAACTAAATAATGCACAGCCCAAAGTCCAACTGTATAAAAACGCGTTTATGTTAGACAGAATGTTAATGAATGTTGTTATTGGCTGACGATGCTAATAAATATGATTGATAAATTTCATTAACTGCAAGTCATTCAACCTTTAGCCGCCGATTACCTGTTGCTTCGTATCAAAGGCTAAGTGGACTGGATTTAGTCTTGGTTTAGATAACACAAACAGTACAGCTGAATGTTTACTTTAACCCTAACACTCGAAACAAGGCAAAAACATGCTTATCGCCTAAGTCCACAAGTGTAAGGTGTTTGATAATGTGTACCCGTAATCGGTAATAGTAGTACTATCTTTTTTGCTTACTAAACGTAATCTCGTATGTATATCGAATAAACCGTTTTTTCTATCGCTCCTTCGACGTTTGAAGAACGACCGAAGAAATGGTAAACAGCATGTGCAACCAGATATAACAATGCTTCTAGCTTGATGGCTTACTTTCAATGCACCACAAAACAAACGAACAAAAATAATATAGGAAATCCAGCAGTTTAATTAGTATTCCCATTTATTATCAATTGGTCGTCGCTTAACAAGCACCCATGTCTGTGTCGATAAAAAAACAACAGTTTCCCCCGAAATGCACACCATAATATATTAATACATAATTCACTAAGGCAGGGTCTGTGAACCCTCGATCAGTAGGGAACAATAAAATACCACTTACAACTTAGACTTTGGAGTCTTGAGCGTGTCGCGTAGAACACGACGCAAGATTTTTCCACTGGGATTCTTTGGAATGATATCGACAAATTTAACGCCACCTCGTAGTTTCTTAGCGGGTGACGCATTATCCTCGACGAATTTAATAACTTCTTCAGTCGTTAAATCCATGCCATCTTGTTTAACAACGAATGCAAACGGTAGCTCACCGGAATTCTCATCGGGCTTACCAATAACAGCGGCATCTTTGATCTTTGGATGTGTAAGCAGAAGTGCTTCAATTTCTGCGGGTGGAACTTGGAAGGCTTTGTACTTGATCAATTCCTTAATACGATCGACTATGAAGAATTCAAAGTCTTCATCGTAGTAACCAATGTCGCCGGTATGTAACCAACCGTCTTTGATGATATTCTCTGTGGATTTCTTATCACCGACGTATCCCTTCATAATGTAGGAACCCTTAAAACAGAGTTCTCCACGCTGATTCGGTCCCAAAATGGCTCCTGTATCTGGATCAATAACCTTGGCCCAGTGACCGGTTGCAAGACCACCAACACTTCCGGGTTTCGAGTAAACATCACTTTGCTTCAACAAACTGAGAGTGCTTTCGCTCAATCCATAGCCTTGCCGAATAAATGGAACTCCCAATCTATGTGAAAGCATAACAAACCGTCAGTAAGTCGTTAAAATACAAAATATCCTTGAATACCTTTCTCTGATTCTATCTTCGATTTCCTTGCTCAATGGAGCTGCACCACTTGCCAGGAACAAGAGCGAAGACAGATCATATTGGTCAACCATAGGATGCTTGGCTAAGAAGACCATCAGTGGGGGCACCATGAATGCCATAGCAACCTTGTATTTCTGAAAATGTGTAAAAATAATAATAAATCAATACATGCTAAGCTAGCCATCTGGTGTCGTCATATTTCATGATAAAATCCAACGCAAAATAACTGAATTCTTTTTCACAACACTCGCGAGTGTTCATCCCTAAAAAACAACGCACGACTGCAATTTCGTGTTATCTTTTGCACGATTTGAGTCTTTTGCAAATAAATTTTATCAGTAAAAGAAATAACGTTTTTTTAACACTACGTTGCACAAACATGTATTTTTTGTTGAAACTGCAAACGAATTAATTACCTCGATAGCTCCTAGGAAAATCTTTTCCTCGAATTTAGGAAGAAATACCAATGTACTGTCCCTGCTGGACGTAATTATCAGTGTTAGACATCCAAATGCGTGAAACCACGGAATCACACTGAGTACATGCACACCGGACAAGTCTATTGAATTATCGGCCCTACAGAAACGTTTAAAATACACATAAAAAAATAATCCCTTTTTCCAATTCTACTCACATGTAAGCATCGATGGTGCTCAATATATTAAATTGACTAATCTGGACACCCTTGGGCATGCCCGTTGTTCCGGAGGAACATACAATAAGCGCAATGGTTTCATTTTTGTTAACAGCCGGACAATAGAAGTCGGACTGTCGCACAATCTTCTTGTCCTTCAAGAGTTGTCCCAAGGGAGTTGCTTCCGGACTGGGACTAACATCACCATACACAATGACTTTCTTAATGAATTTATTTTTCTTAGCCACTGCAATAACCTTACTGAGGGGACCCTTTGAGGAAAGTAGAATTTTCGGTTTCGAAAGATTCACCGCATGATCAAGTTCACCTGAAAGCACAAAAAATAAATCAACGAAATATGTAACTTTATTTACCTACGCTCGCTGTAGGTAATATTGAAGGGGGCCAATGTTGCGCCCAATGCAAAGGTTGCATGTAGAGTAGCTGCGAATTCAACACAGTTCTCAGCACAGAGTCCAACCACATCTCCGCTCTTCACACCTAGACTCTGAAGAATGTATGCAATGCGAACGATCTTATCATACAACTCCCTGTTTGTGTACTGGTGGCCAGTTAAGGCATCTATCTATAAAAGATTAGCTATCAACGTCATGATTGTTCACGCTCGTGCCTATAACTTACCATTATTACATCGCTTTCTTTATTTCTAATTGAGTCCAGCAAATAGTGTCCCAACGATCTGTATGGTTGAGTTATAAATGAATCTACGTCTCCTCCATAAACAATGTTGTCCTTCATTGATGCAGTCATTTCGATATCTAGGAATGAAAAAAACATAAATTAGATAGAATTGATATTCTTACTTATGTTCGTACATATGTATGTACAACGGATTAATGTTGACTAAAATGTGTATTTAATTGGCGATTTACTTTTACAGATCAAACTAATCTCTCAAAAGTGGATTACTCATTCAAGCTTGTAATTAACACGGACTATTTACATTTCACTCCAATAACACCATATTTAATTAGCATACATATTAACATTCGATTTCTTTGCTGAAAAAGTGAGGTTTATTCAATTCTTCGCCTTACCTGTTGGATACTTCAAACGGTCTTAAAGCAAATACCTCTGCTTTTGTTCAAGCACAAAACGCAACTGTGTTCTTAAACAAACTTTTAATTAGCGTTGTCACTGATTTAATCACCTTCACATAAACGCAGAAAAACGAAACGAAGATAAATGGGTAATCTTCACCAAATCAAGTCCCCAACAAATGCCGAAAACATCTGACAGTTGCTAAACGCGAATGACGTGAGAGGGTGTGTGTATTCTCTCAACCCCCTTCCATAAAAACCTTATCAGCTAGGGTTATGATAGGTCTACACTTGCCATGGTTTTTAATTTATTTTATTTCGTAAAATGACATTTGTAACGGTTAATTTTATTAAAGACTAAAGGCTTAAAATCCAATTCATTTTTAAGAAACAACACATTTTTGGGAATTTTTGGCATGAAACTGGTTCTAAAATCCGGTACAACCGTTGTCTGGTATAGGAGTAACATCGTTGATTAATTTTCGCAAACATTTTTGTTATCTATCCGGATTTCGAAAAGAATTGTTTTTCTTACAAAAATCTTTGCTAACCAAGTATGTCTAATTAGACTAAACAAGTGGTTGTTAACCTAACTCAAGTGAGCCTGTACAAAAACCAAAACGCACGCAGCCACTATCGTGATCTTAACGAAAAAAATCAATAATCGTGCCAAAAATAGAAAACAAAAACAGCTGTAAACAGGAAGTTTTGTTATGTCGCTGCACTTTTTATTTCTATGTGGTCCACTTCCTCACGCCTGTTCTGTTTAAGGTTAAATGATGCAATTTAAAGCACATTTTCCATCAACGAAACTTTGACAGCCATGGGCACTGCACTTTGAGCACAATGACACCATTCAACACCAATTCACAAGTAATCCATCCACCAAATGACCTAATAAGAATTATTTCTTAATTAAATTGGATCTTAACTTTTGAGATAATTTGCTATTAATTATATCCTTATAAAACCTATATTTTTATTGTTCCCTAACACCGCCATGAGATGTCGTCGATGTGCAGGAAAAAATGACAACATTCTCTAATATTTCAAATTGATATGGATGTGACTATCATTTACCCAGAAATTGTTGTCAAAAATGCAATTTCACAACTAAGCTGCATCGTCACATTTACACAGCAGAACAACAAGAGTTGCATCAGAAATTCTGTACCTGTGGCTGTGTACGTTTCCCTTTCAATTCCTTTGCACTGATTTTAGCTGAGCAGCATGTCACATTTGACAACTTTGCCAACCATATGACAAATGGCTTTCACTGCTGCCAACATCCTGTACACATTTTTGTGTTTGCGGTCTCACTATTATTAAAAAAAAAAGTTTAAGCTTCATTGAAATTTAAGTTGTTTTGTTTAGAATTTAAATTTAATTGAATTAAAGGTATGTGCTTGTGAAATTGTGACACAATATTTCATATTAAATAAATTGTTCAATAAAGAAAAATACGATCACATTTAGGTGTTTACCCAGCGGAGCTACAAATTCCAACACGCCAGCAGACATATTCGACAAAAAAAAAAATGGAATGTAATCCAGATGTATCAGCACTGGTGAATGAGCTAGCGCAAGCCATCGAAATAATAATGAATCCAAACACACGCCAACAATCAAGGATGGAGGCTTATGTGGCGTGTGAAAGATTTAAAGAAGCATCGCCGCTGTGCGCACAAGCCGGACTTTATTTGGCAGGAGGACAGTACAGCAACAATGTTAAACATTTCGGGCTACAACTAATCGAATATACAATCAAATTCAAGTGGAACGGGATTTCACAGCAAGAAAAACTGTTTATCAAAGAGAACGCTATGAAATTATTATCGTCTGGCATTGGACCCGCAGAAGACAAAAATATAACACATTTAAAGGATGCACTCTCTCGAATCATTGTCGAAATGATTAAACGCGAATGGCCACAGCAGTGGACAACATTGCTTTCGGAACTGTCCGATGCATGCTCGAAGGGTGAACCACAGACAGAACTAGTTCTCATGATATTCCTGCGGCTAGTTGAGGATGTTGCTTTGTTACAGACAATCGAATCAAATCAAAGGAAAAAAGACATCTATCAGGCGCTAACTGTAAAGATGAATGAAATATTTGAATTCTTCCTTCGGCTAATTGAATTGCACGTGACCTCATTCCGCGAAACGACTGCGGTCAATAACGTTCAGAAAGCCAGCGCTCATAGTCGAGTGGTTGAGATGGTGCTGCTCACATTGACAGGATTTGTCGAGTGGGTTTCCATTAATCACATTTTCTGTCAAGACGGAAAATTATTGTATATTCTATGCATTCTCCTAATAGACCCCGCCTTTCAAATAAATGCAGCTGAGTGCTTGTCACAGATTGTGAATCGAAAGGGCCAGACGAAGGAACGTAAACCACTGTTGCTGCTGTTCAGTGAAGAGACAATAAATTATCTTTATCGTGCAAGTCAAACGGTATCGCCAGAAGTGAACATCGAACAGAATCATTTATTTTTAAAGAAACTTATAAATGTGCTGACCGGACTGGCACACCAATTAGCGGCTCTTTGGAATAAGGAGGCATCGTTTAGTCGACCCACACACTTCGGCACATTTCTGGAGACAATTTATCTACTTATTAAGCATCCCAGTCTGACAATTGCACACGGAGCCACACTCATTTGGAACGTGCTTTTGAAACACGATCAAATTTCTAAAGACGCACTGTTCATCGAATACATTCCGAAGGTGATTGAAGTTGTAGGACCGAGGGTTATCAAAATTTGTTATCCCGTAGAGAGGCCAATTATTGTGACTGTGTCTACAAAAACGTATCTGTGCATGGACTATGACTCGGAGGAGGAGTTCACTGTGTTCTTTCATCGCTGCCGTGCGGACTTTTTGGAGATCTTTCGACAGGCCACCTTGATAACGCCATTAAGGACATTTGCCTACTGCGAGAATTGGCTAAACTTAAAGCTTTCCAAGGTACGTTCAGAGCGACTAACAAGTTACAGCATTCATGATCCAATTTACTTGGAGTGGGAGGCACTGATTGCGGTACTTGATGGAGTTCTGAGCCGTATTCTCCTCGTCCCGGAACGGCCATCAGTTCAGTCTGGGCTACGGCTTCTCGAAGATTGCCTTAAAGCAGACACTAACGACCCTTTGATCCTTTCCCTGCTGCTGTCGTGTATCTCTGCGCTGTTTGTCTTCCTCAGCATGTCATCGTGTCAGATAATCTCGGGTAACTGTGTAGCGATGAGCGGAGTATCGCTGTTGCCAAGAGTGCTTGAGAAAATATTCGCCGCTTTGACATTTAAGAATCCGAACGATATGTCGGGGATGGATTTGAAATGCGCACAGTCCCGAGTTGCGAAGAACTTGCGGCGACATGCTGCGTCGTTGATGGTAAAAATCGGACACAAGTATCCACTTCTTTTGTTGCCAGTCTTCGATCAGATCTGCACACATGTCAACAGCCTGACCAGGCAACCGCAACAAATCAGCAAGATGGAACAGGCTACGCTGCAGGAAGCTCTTCTACTCATATCGAATCACTTCTGCGACTATGAGCGCCAGACGGCATTCATTGCGGACATCACTCAAGAGGCACAGGTGCATTGGCTAACACTCAGCCCAGTGTACAAATCAGTAATTGATTTCATGCACTTTGTCGGATTGGACAAGCCACCGATGTTGAACATTGGATCGGATCCATGCGCTGCGAATCGAAGCAATGTGCTTGAAGCGTTATACGCAATCCTAGGAGTAATCAAACGTTGTTCCTGGCCTGAGGATCCTGACCGTGCTTCTCGAGGGGGTTTTGTCATCGGCTTTACCGAATCCGGAAATCCAGTCTGTCGCAATCCCGCCACAAAGCATGTCGTGCCTATTCTTCCACACGTTCTCGCCTTGCTGCGTGTACTAAACGAGTTGTTCAAACCAGAGGCTTTGGCTGCCCTATCGGATGGGTACAAATTCGTGCACACTATGCTGGAGCATGAAAAAAAGATATTGATGGGTGTGTCACCGGTGTTAATTGATCCCATGGATCCCATAGAAAAAAAGATTCCAACGGCATTCGACAAAATGCAACAATTCCTCACGAATGTTTTTGAGGGATGCTATCACATGATGGGATCTGCTGGGCCGTCGTTGGGGAGGGATCTCTATCAGCTGTCGGGCATAGCGGACGCCCTCATCAACAGTACCTTCGCATGCCTGGAGAACGTGCCGGACTATCGATTGCGGCCAATCATTAGAGTGTTCCTTAAGCCATTCGTATACTCATGTCCACCAGTGTGCTATGATCAAGTTCTCCTGCCAATATTTGCACACCTCACTCCCTTCATGCTGTACAGACTAACTTCCCGTTGGCGTTACATCACTGCGCTATATGAATCAGGTGAATTGAATGGGGAAGTCAACGACACTCAGGAAGTCCTCGAGGATATGCTGAACAGGACCCTTACACGTGAGTACTTGGACGTCCTAAAGATCGCGCTTGTCGGCGGTCAAATTGGTACGGATCAGCCCGGGGGTAACATTGACGTCGCCATGGACAACGACGAACTGTCTATGGATGGATCATCACATGCTCCCAGTCGTGCTACACATGCTGCACTCACATCGGAGGTAATCAGCGATCTTGGAGCGAAACTACTGCGCAGCCCTGCCACTTGCAATCCCATTCTGCTGACGATTCTGAGTGCAATTTCGTGGAACGATGGTACTGGGAGCTTAAAAGCTGTCCATCTTGCAGGACCAGTCATCCGTTACTTGGACAGCGAAAACTTGTTGAACTCGCAGCTGGCTGCGACTATTATAACTGCCGTCTTACAAGGTCTTCAGGTTCATGGTTTGCATGAATCCAATCAATCGGGTCTAACAACTCTCGGAGTTCAAGTTTTCGAGAGTCTACGCCCAAAATATCCTTCAGTTTTGGATGTGATGCATCAAATTCCAAACATCAACGCAGCAGACTTGCAGAAATTGGACGAGAAGATTTCAGTCGCACCAACTAAAGGCAACAAAGTGGAAAAGGTTAAGAAAGATCTTTTCCGAAAGATAACAACACAATTGATCGGTAAAAGCGTCAATCAATTGTTCCGACAAGAAATTCAAATTGCGAATTTACCAACGATGCCATCGGGAAACCGTCAATCGCTCAACACGAACATCATTGAGACGAATCAGGATGCTGGCATTGCAAAATTGTTTTTACCACCCAAGAGTGTTATATAAATTTATACGACTAGCACATGAGATTCATTGTTTTAATTATTTTTTATTATTATTTGCCGGGTTTTAGATACGATTATGTAAAATGTTATTGCATTTTATTTATGAAATAAATAAACCAAGTAATTATTTATACAGTTGAAGAAAACAATGTTTATTCTGTGCCAGAGTGGCGGGGTCAGTTGATCGGTACGTACATATGTTTGTTTTGCAGATAAAGCGCAGATGACTGATTGAGTGTGTTTTGATGCATTTGCTGTTGCTGGACAACAGCTGATTTCTTATCACCACGTGGAACGAATGGGCATATCAACTCGTATCTTTAGCAGCATTTCTATTGAAACGAATCATGATGACACGGGGGTACTTATACGCGACAGTCCGAGGTGGACCTGGAGACCTAGCTTCAACAGCAACCACTCGCCTTTTGTGTGCATGGATGGAACCTACAATTGTATGTCGACAGGAATGCGACAGAATGACACTCAAAAGAGGTGGAACGGTGGATTATGAGTTTTTGATATTCGCGTTTGAACGTGGCACCCCCAGCATAGGAGTCGACGCCCACTACCAACCCATTATGCCAAGGCGGGAGTGATTTACCTAAGGTCCACCTAGTCGCTCTAAGTGAGCTACGACCTATAGGATCGACGGGGCACCCTATTTCTTTCATATGTACATAAGTTGATGGAAGGTAAGCAAGCTCGCTATTACGATAAAAACAAGTTATTCCCAGGCCTCATTGCAGCCATTCCCAGTGATAATAGATCAAAGTTTTGCATTTCCAGTGCATTGCTTCTCATCAAACTTGAGGGAAAAATCAGCTGTACAAAAAATATGAAAATCGAATAAATTATTAATTTTGAATGCTTATTCTTTTTTAAAAGTCAATAAATATTCAAATTTCCACAACCCACCCGCGATTCGCCTATTCTTTTTAATAGTTTTAATTTTTTCACAAAATTACTAAATGTAGAGTCCACCTTAAGGTTGACTGTCATGACATATACCCAAAATAACGAGCACACTTCAAAAGTCACTCGCATGACATATATCAGCTGAGGAAAAATAAAAATTCGCAGATGGAATTTCTCATCATTCAGTGAGTAGCGAGAAAGTTGGTTGAACATATCAACTGCGGTTGTAGTTTCTAATTACAAAGTTATTTCAAGGCAGTCAAGAGTGTTGGAATTCCCAAATAATATAAACATTGATCCAGGAGAGCATTTCAATGATGCTTTATAGTCTGGCAAGGAACTTTTGTCAAAGTGTTGCGAATCCAAAAGTTTTCCGTGGACTATCCCTAGTCCCACAATCTGGTCACAAACTGGACGAACTACAGGAACAAGCACTCAAGGAGGAATGCATTCTGGTCGATGAAAATGACATTGCAATAGGATCTGCATCGAAAAAGGATTGCCATAGAGTTGATAATCGTGGGCAGGTGAAACTTCATCGTGCATTTAGCGTATTTTTATTCAATTCAAATGGAGACATGTTGGTGCAACGAAGATCTGTGCACAAGGTAAGTGTTTGCTATCAATTTGATTGTGTTTAGTGGATAGCTTCTCTTTTATTTTGTATCGTTAGATAACATTCCCTGATACATACACAAATGCCTGTTGTAGCCATCCGCTATATGAAATTGAGAACGAACGGGATGAAAAGAATAACATGGGAATTCGCAAAGCTGCACAAAGGAGATTAAACTATGAATTGGGCATTCCTCCCGACCAGGTTTGGTGTTCAGTTATGGAAGCAACTGCAATAGATTATGTTGATTTTATTCATAGATTATGCCTGAGAATTTTCATTATCTAACGCGGATTCATTATGCCAATACCGGAGACGGCACCTGGGGTGAGCATGAGATTGATTACATACTCTTCCTACAGAAAGATGTCGATCTGAATCCAAACATCAATGAAGTCAGCGAAGTGCGGTACATCAAGCGGTCGGACCTTGACAATACCATTTCGCAGTTGGACGCCCCACTTACACCGTGGTTTGAGCTCATCTTACGTCACCGACTGAAGCTGTGGTGGGACAATTTGCATCGACTTAATCAATTTGAAAATCTTAAGACGATAAATCGGTTCACATAGGGGGATCATCAATTACACGTTCGTTTGTTAATCTCATGGTTAGTCAGTGGGCATAAATGATAGTGTTGTATTTTATTTGTATTACCTCAATGACAAAAGAAGAATGAAACCAAAGTTTTTTTTTTTTTGATTATTATAAAATTATTAAATAATTAAAAACCGTTTTATTTATTCACATGCCAACATGGAAAGTCAAAGATTATTGACGCACTTAAAAGATGTTGTACTTGGCCTTCTCTTATTGAAGCAACAATAAAAAACTATCGTGTGACAACACATTTCTACTTCAACAGCTGGAACTTTAACAATTGTGAAGTTAACAAAAAAATGTATAAGAATAGGAGTAACGTAACACAATTGTTGCCATTCCACAAAGGAGACGTGATGTGCCATACATAACCTTGAAGCAGTATTTGGAGATACATCCCACTTCGGTGATGTATAAAATTACCAATTCTAGCAGTCTTAGAAAGGTCTGAGAATACCAGTGAAATACTGAGAATAAATTTAAATAATTGATGAAACTTTGTCAGATCAAGATCAAAGATCAGTCGAGATTACAATGTAAGATGCTTCCTTCACGGTCATGGGTATTGTTGACCAAGTGTTTATGTTAATGCTGTTGTATCAGTGTCTTCTTTTTGAATGGTCGACGAAGTGGTATTGAGTTTATTAGATAAGATGAACGTTTTTATCGCAGTAAAATGTATTAAGTTGCGTTAAAGTGATGGCTGTGGGAATGTTGAGGCATCTGAAACTTGTTTGGTGAAACGGGAATTTACTGTAGTTCTCTTGAATTTTTCAAAGATGTTAAGCGATTTGAATTGTCGCTCACTGTCGTCACGTGCTTCATTTATCTTGCCCTAGTCCCTCTTTAACTTTGTTGCAAATTGTCAGCGTTTTTCTTTGATGTAGTCTAATTTGTATGTTCTCCTCGCAATATAGTAACAGACTACATCAATCACATACTTTACGACACAGACGCAGCATGTACGTTATAAATAAATTCAAAGCAATTTTCGTTCCTTTTTTTTCTCTTTATTTTTCATTGTTTTTGTATTTATCTGATAACATAGTATTTTTGCATTCTAGCTACATGCTTAATTATTAGTATAAAACAATTGATATATCAATGTATACATGTATATAATCACAATCATTTTCAACAAATTCATTATAACATAGTAGCGATTCTTATTAAAGACAATTAGAAGGTATCTAGCTACGCCTAGGACTAAATATTTGTTTTGCTTTTCTTCTTTTTTTTTTTTTTTTTTTGAATATAGCATATTCATAACAGTTGAATAAATATGTATGTATAAAAATATATAATATTTGTAAGCTTAGAAAATTTAAAATAAAATCATAAAAAAAAATGAGAACTAAACGCATAACTAAACAGTCAAGCCTATGGATAAAAAAAACACATGTGATTATGGCACTTCTACGCCATAAACGTTTATGGAATCATTCGATGATACTCAAATAAACTTATGAATATAAAAGAAAATACAATTTATGATCTTATATCGAAATGTATGGTGGTGCGGTAAAGGGGAGATGATGAAAATGAATTTCGGAAATTTCTGGGCGTGGGGTTTGAATGAAGCGAGGGCAAGAAACAGGGGTCGTTTTAATGTTTGCGGGGACATACAATAGCTTGTATGAGTGATTTGCCATAATCAGGATATAGGCAATAAGGCACTTAGTGTAACGCACTCGCGATATATTGAAAGTGTGTATTATCTGAAGTTGAACCCCTTCAGCAATAGATTAACATAACCTTAAACTAAATAAATCTGCAGATTTAAAAAAAAAATGAATAGAAAATTGTAAATAAAAAAGTAGTCGTCATGTAAAGAGCAGCCTCTGGAAGAAGAAAATCACTAGCTCACGACAACCCAAACAACTTGAGAGCGTTGAAAGCTGTTGCCAGTGCGACTTCATCAGGAGTTTTCTTCATAAAAGCTGCTATCATTTCCACTATAGCCGGCAGGCTACAGGGTTCGTTTCGTTGAAAAGTGCAATATCTGTAAAGGGGACAGTGCATTGTTGAGCATTTGATTGCAATGCATAATGGTGTGTTTTGATTGACATACCTATGTAAATACAACAGAGATCTCTCTGTAATTCCAGTCTTAACATGTTGTGGTAGCTTAGAAGCTCTCGTATTTGGGTACATAAATGGCGAGTCTGTTTCAACCAGCAGTCTATCGAGCGGCAGTGTACCGTCCTCTAAAAGTTTCCTAACTCCGGTATCTGATTTGTCCTGTAAGAAAGAAACAAACAAAAATTCACATTAATGCAATCAGCAGCTGATGATTATTGAAATTGATTACAGACCTTGCATAAATAACCAGTTAAACTTAAGTAGAAACGTCTATTAAGGTATTTGACTGCCTCTTCTGTGGTACCCATAAAACCTCTAATTATCACTTGCGGTATGTTCGGATATCTGGAAGAATGAATGAAAGTCTAATTAAGTGTTCAGTTATAAGATTAAAATTCATTAGCTTTGATCGAGTGAAAGATGTGGTGTTAAGAGGCCGCGATATTCATCCAACTGGACCGTAATTATTTCCCATTTTAACGTTGAACCTTGTATTCAATTCAATCGCTTATTGCATAAATGAAAATAATAGTTTTGTTGATTCGCTGCCATACGATTTCAAGGGAACTGAAGTGTGTAAATATCTTAAAGAGCTATTCATGGAGTGTACACAAACCTTCACTTTCTGCGTGCGTATAAATATCAACGAAATGTGTACCTATAGCCGTCACACGAACAATGCGCGTTCGAAGAAACAGAAGTGTGTTAATTACTACAGATCGAGTCAAATTTAGCATCGAATTGTTGTTCTGAATTTCATAATTCTACCACCAATGCTAATAGATCATTGTCAAGGTTTCAATCAATTGCTTAACACACTAAATTTTGCTTGATATTAACATTCAGTGAAACTTTCCATGGCGAGTGCTTCTGTGTTCGTTCTATTCCCGTTTGAACGAAGTAATTAAGTGAATGCACCTTCACCAGATGTGACTAAAATTAGGTAGAGGTGCATAATAATAGATTTTTGTTTATTCGAATCTCGTCGAATGGGAGGATTCATGGGGAGTGTGTATACACACCGAAGCGGTACATGCTGTTTTCGAACTTGATTAGGGGAGATAGACATATAATATGTACGACCTTCAACAAAGCTACACTGATCAGTGCTGACTGAAACTTAATACTTGGCAGTGTAGCTTGATGCGATGCCATTTGGAATGGGACTAGACGTGCATGTACTGCAGCATATCGGATAATATCGATTTTTTTGGAGCATTTGTTCAGCTTTAAACTAATTTAACAGGTCGCCTCCACTGGGGATAATTCATTGCATGTCGACTCGACTTAACATGAAATGCCCAAAGGAGACGCGCCCCATCTCATATTATGTTTTGACGTCAATAACTTCTGTCTTCGTTTTTATTTGAACATAGAATAGTAACATGCAATTTGACAGATGCCTCTTTTTTGTGTTTGAGTTTTGAATTTCGTTTTTTCCTCATTTTTGTCTTTCATATATTCGAAATAAAATATATTTTGTAAAGGGTGGTTAAATTTTAAGGGCCGATGTTTAATGTGAACCATACCTAAACGTCAAGTATTTTTCTGCATTTCATTTGACATTTCTCAATTTCAAACTAACTCAATTTGAACCATGGAAAGATACACAATCGAGCAACGCGTTAAAGTTATTCAGGCTTATTATGAAAATAGGCGTTCAAATCAAAATGCATATCGTGCACTTCGTGATTTTTTCGGTCAATTTAATCGTCCAAATGTGCGTACAATCGGAAAAATCGTGCAAATATTTTAGCAAACCGGGTCTGTAGGAGATGTGAAATAACCAGTGCATGCTCGTACAGCTCGTACTGCAGAAAATATTGCTGCTGCTCGCGATAGTGTGGCTGAAGAGCCGTCCACCTCAACTCGTCGTCGTGCCCAACAATTGCACCTCTCGCGCTCGTCGTTGAAGAACATTATGCATAAAGACTTGCATTTACACGCTTACAAGGTGCAATTGACTCAAGAACTAAAGCCTCTTGACCATTTCAAGCGTCGTCAATGGTCAGAATGGTGGATGATCAATTTTCGAAGAAAATCATCTTCAGTGATGAGGCACATTTTCTCGTCAGTGGATTCGTTAATAAGCAGAATTGCCGCATTTGGGCGAATGATAATCCAAGAGTGATTGTGGAAAAACCAAGGCACCCACAAAGAGTGACTGTTTGGTGCGGTTTATGGGCTGGCGGCATCATCGGGCCGTATTTTTTCCAAAATCAGGCAGTTACTGTGAATGGTGTTCGCTATCGTGAATAACGAACTTTTTATGGCCTGAATTGGAAGATATGAATGTGGACGATATGTGGTTTCAACAGGACGGTGCCACTTGCTACACAGCTAACGAAACAATGGCTCTTTTGCTCGACAAATTCAATGGCCGTGTTATCTCACGTGGTGGCGATGTCAATTGGTCGCCAAGATCATGTGATTTGACACCGTTGGATTTTTTCTTTGGGGTTATTTGAAAGAAAAAGTGTACGTCGATAAGCCAGCAACAATTCAAGAGCTAAAGGATGAGATAATTCGGCACATTAACGGCATAAAACCTGAATTATGCTTCAGCGTCATCGAAAATTTGGACCATCGGATGGAGGTGTGCCGCCGAGGTCGCGGCATCCATTTGGCCGATATTTTGTTCCATACATAATTGAATCATACCAATATTATCATACTAAAAAGAAATGACAATAATTTCCTAAATAATTTGTGTTTTATTCAAAATCAACATCGGCCCTTAAAATTTAACCACCCTTTACATTCCACTCCAAATTTGCTGCACTTTTCGTTGCCGTTCCTGTCATTAATTCGTCAATCCATCCACAACTCATACAGTGTTGACATAATTTGCCCAGTCACGCTACATCAATGTTAGACATAAAAAACCTGCGGAATCTGCCTGTAAGAACTTTCATAATTCACAGCTTTTCCTCTTTCGAGTCACTGACAAGGCTCTCTCGTGATAGAACAATAGCAAGCACAACACGAGAGGTTGTTGCTGTAGAAGCTAGGGCCAGGATCACATCAGACTGTAGCGCAACCCACAGTAATAGCGCGACTGTCATTTTCATAAGATTCTCCCATAGAGTCGTCGCAACAGAAAGGATCCATGCAGATGTGAGCCTGTCTCTTCGTTCGCTTTGCGCGCTGGCGGGACATCTTGGTTATCCATTTCATTTTAGTCTGAACCGCGATGACTTTGATTACTTTAGGCGAAAGCTAAACCACGCAGTCTCTTATACGATACGTCATTTTGCAATTAATATCATTTCCATGTTCAGTGTAATCTGTACAACGAAATGATAATGAATTTAGTGCCCAATATGAATTTCCCTCTCAGACACAATTACTTTACTTTATGAGACAGTAGCGCGTAATTGAGTTTTTTGTCTTATGAACCCTGAATGAGTGTGAACTTTATGATTGCTAGCCATTGTCTTAATGTACTTAAGTTAATTTAATTTTGTCGAGTGATTATTCTTGTCACTTCAGTCATGTATCCGGATTAAGGTTTTATTTTCGCCCAATTTGCATTAAACAAAAAAAACACTTTAAATATTTTTCGACTGGGCTTTACGATAACGAGTTCATCGCAATGCTAATGCAGTTGTGTTTGTGTTTCTTTTTCTTTCAATATTATGTAAACAATGCTTGTTGAATAATAGGAAAATGTAAAACTGTGTGGAGATGGTTCGAGTACTTCATTAGCAAGACGTCAAAAGTATATGATTTACATTTTTCACCTTAGTGTGAACTATAACACAAAACCGCACCGGGTGATGGATGGATGCTTCACTTTTTATGAAAAGGTGAATGGCATAAAAACTTATGAATGATAATCTTTACCCGATGTTAGAAAAAAAATTACATATTTGCATTCTCGAGATTAATTTGTGTGTTCAATGGCAACGGGCGCTCTAAGCGAGGACAGATATAATTGCTTGGAATCTACATATTTGCAAATATAACACGTGTTAAAGTTGCCCTTTGGGCACGGTTTTTGCTTATTTCAGTTTAAAAAAAATAAATAAGCGAGAGTAAGGTTCAAGGCTTTGGAAATGTGCTTTTGAACGAGTGACTAATCAAACGTGTCTTCATGACATCAGAATAGTCGTCACTCGGAGCTTCATACGCCCATGAGATATGATCAAAAATATAACATTAAATATACAGGCAACGTGTGCAGCTCATGTTAATTGAGGAAGCTATCTAAAGGGTATTTTTTTAGGTAAAGAACTTTAAGTTGGCAACACTGGTGGTGGTCCGTGGCGTTGTGGGTATGTGCGTCGACTTCTACGCTCTTGGACCAATCTGTCTAGGTTCGATTCCTGGTACGACAAGAAATACTTTTCACGGCCCCACCTCTTTCGAGTCACTGACAATGCTCAAAGAGTATAACTGTCTAGAAAAAGATTCTCAAACCCGGCCGTTCGGAGTCGGCATAAAACTGTAGGTCCCTTCCACTCGTGATAGAACAATAGCGGGCACAACACGAGTGGTTGCTGCCCTCTGCGGGCTGTAGTGCCACCCATATTATAATATAACACTGGCGGCTATTTTGTCAGCTGTCAAATGATTATAGCATAGTAGCAAGGCGCAAATTGGTGAATGGTCCCAAAACAAGATTGCCGTTGATCCAAATTTTCATAAGCGAATTTTGTTTAGCGATGGAACTCACTTTTGGTTCAATGGATACGTCAATAAACAAACTTGGAGTGATGATACTCCTCAAGTGTATGATGAGACACCGTTACATTCACAAAAACTGACTGTTTGGTGTGCTTTATGGGTTGGCGGAATAATTGATCCGTACTTCTTCAAAAACGATGATGGCCAGAGCGTTGCAGTTAATGGTAACCGCTACAGAGCCATGATTACTGACTTTTTCGTTCATCAATTGAACAACCATGATGTGCAGGAGCTGTGGTTTCAACAAGATGGTGCAACATGTCACACAGCTCGTGCCACAATTGTTTTATTGAAGCAAACGTTTGGTAAGCGCATAGTTTCACGTTGCGGACCCGTGCATTGGCCTCCAAGATCGTGCGATTTAACGCCGCTTGACTATTTTCGACATGTCAAGTCGCTAGTCTACGCTGATAAGCCCGAATCGACTGATCACTTGGAGAACACAACAGGACAACACTCGCCGCATCAAAAAAAAACATCGAAAATTGGACCTTCAGATTAAACTACGTCCGAGCCGTGGCGGTCATATGCCAGCAATCATATTTAAACTATAATGCCAGAAGTTTATCTTTCGAATCAAGTAAATTTCATGTCAATTTAAAAAAAATCATCTTTTTTTATTCCATTCCAAAGTTCTACACCCCAAAAAAAAACACCCTTTAGAAAATTATGATATAGATAATACGATCGGTTGTCAATTACGATGGAAGCTAGATCACGAATCCAACAAATAAAAGTATTTAAATTGCTGATGTATAATCTAATCCGATTCTGAATTCGATTAAGTTCAAGTTTGCCCAAGTCTGTGCCGCTCTGTGAAGTGCGGGCATGTGGATATCAACAGTATAGTGTTACATAACGTTCGTACAGTTACACATTGTCATTGTGGACTGAAAATTATGGTTGTAATGCATCAAACAAATCAACTTAATTACACTTTGTTCGGCGAATGGAAAATTGCGTAATTCCGTGAACTCTGTTTATTAAAAGATACCCATATAAAGGCCATCCTCTCCCTCTCGTCACGTTTGTATGACATGTAACGAGAGATAAAGAAATAAATACTTAAGAATCCACACGACTCTGAGTTTGATGTCTCCGCAAAGGCTGCCCCAACGCCAAGTTCAACTCGAAATGAATGCAAAAGTTATATGATCATGCAATGTGTACTTTCTTTGGAATGTCCACACACTTTAATGTTCACTTTCAGTGATGAGTTACATAAAGTATAAGAGAGAAATAATTTGATTCATTTTCCGACGCCGCACAGAGAATATCAATTAAACAAAATTACAATTTGAATAGATGCGGGTGAGTTTAACGCACTGATTAATCTGCATTCTATTGATACGTTACGCACCACTAACTTCAGAAATCCGTGTGTGCAATATGAATCATATTGGGTATCGAATTAGCATTCTTAACGCGTTCGAAACGTAATAGCTACTTGTGCGATATCGGAATGCTGCTTGCATCAAAGACGACAGCCGTATCATGTTTGGAAGAGAGATCTACATAATTTTCACATTTCCTGTTTTGTGTTAGACACAAGAAACTTCTTAAAATCGAACCAAAATCGAAAGCTATTTTCGTTCACTTCATTTGAAGTGAAAACAAAAATGTTAGAACCAAATGCAGATGGTCGACAAGCGTTTGATTGCAATTATCTATCTGTGCGTCAGTTTATTTTGAAACTTAAGTACACCATACATATGCAACGACTTGATGAGAACCAGACAATGCTTTCATTAAGCAGACTATATTTTGAATTGTTTTTACATTCGTTCGTGCTTCAAAGAAAACACTTCAAAATTAGACGCTACATAGAAATAAGTGTGAGCACTTGTAGATATAACCCAATCTGTGAATCATTTTTATGTATTCATTTGCGCAAGTGTGAGACGATTAAAATAATAATCGTAACGATCGATGTATCATGGGATTCATGAAATTGAAGTAATGGAGACGTTACGTATGTGCTCTGTGGAACATTTTAGAAGACCTCCCAAAGGGAAGATATTCTTTATAGTGTGACGCCACAGTCCGAATTGGAAGTGGACCTGATCTAGACAGTTATGCTTGTCAGGTGGTGGTTCCTAAAGAACCCTAGAGAACTCCAAGGCTCTGACCGTTAAATGTTGATGTACATTTAGAACCATCGTGCGGTGTTCAGGAACAAAACACAATTCTTTGATGTTCGTAGTGGATATCCCGCTGAGAGATTCAAGGAAGGGTTTGCTTAAAGTCCTTTCCCTTGCCCAGGCAAGCGCTAGACAAGAGCAAATGAAGTGAGTCAATGGTTCTGTCGAGCTATTACAACTACAGCAGTATGTGTTACGAGGGATCCCTGGTCTGACTGCACGATTCTCTATCGGCCAGTGTCCCAGTGATTCTGGTTCGGCCGAGCTATTACAAATATAAATACCAATAATAATACTAATAATAATAATAATAATAATAATATAAATACCTGAACTGTCAACTGATCATCACCTGGTGTTGTGTACGCTGTACCTCACTGATAAAGTACCTTTTCTGCCAAGGCGGAAACCAAGAGTGGTTACCCGCATACGGTGGGAGAAACTACAGAGTGAGTTGCAGAAAACTATCGACCAATATCCAAGCTTTCATCGATGCCAAAGTTATTTGAAAGTATTATAAAAGAAAAATTATATTTCATGGTAAAAGAAATTATTTCTAATAACCAGCATGGCTTTATGCAGGGCAGGTCATGTACAACTAATTTATCATTATTTTCAAATTACATTTATACAAATTTAGAAAATCAATTACAAGTTTACACCGATTTGTCGAAAGCCTTCGATAAAGTACATCACACTTTGCTTTTAAACAAGCTTAAGTCTTTGGGATTCCATTCGTCAATGTTAGAGTGGTTTTCCAATTACTTAAAGGACAGAAAGCAATTGGTAATGATTAATGTTAATAAAACATCGATAGTTTAATCGATTAATCGACCAGTCGATGTGTTTTGTTTGTTTGATTGAAAATTTGGTCGAATTAAAAAAATCTAAACTGAGCTTTAATTCATGAACTGAGAACTGCAGTCGGTTGTTGAACGATCTCTGTTCAACGAAACACAGATCTGTCTTTTCAGAGTTCAGTTCAGACTCACCACTTTCATAAGGGAAGTCCCGTATTAAGAAAAACACTACACGGTGGTATTTATTTGAATTTTATTATTGTACGTGGCTGTGAATATTTGAAATGTTATGAATGTGGATTGTATTACGCACACATTCACTAACCTGATACATCTCACAGCTGAACTTGTACATCACTGTAATTGATTTCTGGATTTCTCTGGTTTATTTATTTACATGTTTTACTATTTGTTTCGTGTTTGGTTTGGTTTATTATTTGTAAAGTATAAAACAAAAGAGGATGAATAGAAAAAACCAGTGTGGAATTTTTACATGAAAAAAGAGCAATTTTGTACGTGTAAGTTGTGTGGTCAGGAATATAAACATTCCGGAAATAGGGTGTTTTCATAAACGTCTAATTTGTGTGTGTGTGTTTTCATACTACTAATTGACATGATCACTTAAAAAGAAAACTGGTGGTTCATCGTCTGAAGTAGATGGAGATGAACATCAAGTTGTCCCAATAGCATCCAAACGTACACATACCATCAAAAATTATTTCACAAATACGATCAAAATTCAAAAATTAAAAAGGATCTTGATGCTCTTAACGCAAATATGATAGCCATTGATTTGCTTCCATACAGGACTTCGGATCACATAGGGTTACTATTATTAGTTCGAAGTTTGAACGACAAATATGAGTTGCCTGACAAAAGAACTCTTAAATGCAAACTTATTCCTAAGCAATATGAGGAGTTAAAAACTGAATTAGAAGCCCTATTAAGATGCAAATATATAAGTGTTACAACAGATACATACATATGTGGACACGTAATGCAAATGAAGGAATTTGAAATAACACTATCGATGTTTTATCGATGAATCGATTGTTTCATAAAAAACAATCGATACTATCGAAAACTCAAACAATCGATGTTTGATTAACACTAGTAATGATCGATAGTTTTAGATCTCGAGTAATGAAAGTTACATCGGGCGTTCCACAAGGTAGCCATATGGGCCATTACTCTTTCATTTGTTTATAAATGAAATTTCACGAAATGTTCAAATATTGTAAAATTCTAACATTCGTAGACGACTTTAAATTGTATTTATCTATAAATAGTTTAACTGATTGTAATAATTTCCAATTGGATATCCATGCACTAGTGGAATGGTGCAATCGAATCGAATATGATGTGATAATGATATCGAATTACATCCATGATTGTCTATGATTATTTTATAAATCATCATAGACTTAGTCGCCTAGAAGAGGTTAAAGATCTGGGTGTAATTTTTGATACTAAATTAAATTTTGCATCACATTATGATTATACAATTGCGAAGTCTAATGCTATGTTAGGTTTTTTGAAAAGATTTTCGGGATATAACTAGTCTTAAGTCCATCTATTGTTCGTTAGTCAGACCGTATTTAGAATATTCTTCCATCATTTGGGATCCCCCATATGATACACAAGAACTCAGATTCGAAAGAGTACACAAAAATTTCACGAGATATGCTGTCCGTAAATTGTATTTCTTCGAAGAACTCCCTAAATATGACGACAGATGTAAAATAATAGGCTTGCAAACCTTAAGTTTCAGGCGTAAGGCAGCGTCAGCCATGTTCATCCGCGATATTATTAATTGCCGTGTAAATTCACCAGATTTACTTTTTCTCATGAATATATATGCTCCCCAAAGATCTCTTCGGATGAGAAATTTACTATACGATAAGAGGCATAGAACCAACTATGGTATTGTAATGAACCTATTACAAGGTGTATAAACACTTTTAATGAACTTTGCAACGAAATTGATCTTAACTTGTCTCGATTGGAGTTTAAAAAATTTATCCATGCACTATGCTTTAATTAATACTGTTTATTTGATGTAATCTATGAGATGCAAAATCGGTAGTTGATCCTTAGTCGGGCAGCAAAATCTGCTGTGTAAAGCGATACTGAGAGTTAACACTTGGAGAACGTAGTGTCTTGTGTACTCTGTGTTGAAAATATAAAAAAAAAAATACGGCACTGTGAGTTATGAAGGATGTCTAGTCTAACTGCATGATCCCCTATCGGCCAGTGTCACGTGATAATCGCTGTAATTCTAGCAATATCTGTGCTAGTCCTATCTCGAAGATCGTTAGTTTGTGAAATGTTGTACTGTGGTAAGGGCTTCCTAGATATTGCACAGTTAGTGAACCGAGAGATACTGAGGTTAGCCATTTTCAAGAAATGAAATTGAATTCGTGCATTTACTAGCCCAAGTTTAATGTGTACCTCCATAGCCGTCGAGCCGTGAACGGCAGCTCCTTGTTTGGCTAGTTCATCGGTTTTTTCTTTACCAAAAACGTTTGTGTGCTTTGGTACCCATATTATTTTGAACTTTCCCGCGGCCTCAGTAAGCTCATTGCGGCATTCCTGGATTTATTTTCAGGTTATGTAGGTCGATGAAACTGCCTTAACGGCAGATTGAGTGTCACCGAAGATATCTAGTACATTAGCGTTGTTATACAGTTATACTCTCCAAACAAATTGTCTGTCGTATCGGCAATTGAACTTGAACACCCAGCGTGGGAGTCATGCAAAACACATGCAATCTACGCTCCACGCTCACGTTCTGATATTATTTACAGCTCCTAATAAAAGTTCATAGATCCCCCCGCTTGTCGGACAATGCAACGAAGGATAGCCATTGTTAAGGCGGTGCATACATACAAATGGAGATAGATTCGACAGATACTGCAAACAGGAAGTATGAGATCGGGCATACATCTGTAGTGCTATAGTGCGTAGACGAGTGGAGACATGTTTTGAGCATTTTCAGCGACTTGCCAGAATTGAGATTTCCGTCGAATCCAGGAGCAGGTGCTGTGATATTGGAGGCAGGAATTGCTACAGTCGCTCACTGGGAAAATAGTACACACATAAGTATAAGTATCTTTCCCAAACGAGTCAAGGAAGCTCTAGAACTTAATGAAGCTGGTCTTGGTGTGGCGCAAGTTCTTCAATTCAATCAACTTCTACAGGGGTCACTGGGGTAATGTATGTACGAAGGATCGCCAGGCGGAATCAGACGAGTTTTAGGACTGCGTCCAACCACCTCGTCCTGGGTCTGCCAAACGGTCGCCTTTTTGGTGCAATCGCATTCAGTAATGATGAGGACATTCGTGCCACGTGCGAAGAAGCTGCTCTGCATTGAGTTTCTCGCGTACTGCCGTGTTTCTCACCGTGTTCCGCCGAATAACTTCCACAGCAGCACGAAGAAACCTCATTTCGGCACAGCTTGTATTCGCAATCTTATTTTTTCGGGCATTACCCAAATGTCATGACCATAGGTGAGAGTTGGATCAAATACTGAATTGGAAACTGCTAACTTGGCTTTGACACCAAGCTCGGCCTTCTTGATTACAGATCTTCCAAGCTGTTTCAATTCAATTTGTTTCTATCACGTACTACCTTATCATCAGAGTCATACAATTATCTTTGCTCTTAAGACAGGCAATAATCAACCTCCATGGAACAGTAAATATTTGTGTTGCTAAGTTGCGCAAGTTCTTAATTTCACAAGTAACTGATAACCACACTATCGTACTGAAAAATACAAATGTTCAACGAACCGAAGACTCGGCATTTCATAATTGGTCTTAAGCAACACAGGTTTGAATCACGTGCTGGAATCTATCCAACACATGAACTGCCTTGCCTTCAAAACAAACATTCATTTTCCCTGCCTATGGACACACGACACGGACAAGCGATCGTAAGAAATGTGGTAAAACAATGCAGTTGAATATCCTACACTGTTCCTCCCATATCTGCCTTACACATGATTCCCTGGCATTGCGATCATTTACGAAAAAAATGAACTCATGTGCCACTCGAAATATTTTTACGAAAAGATCATTCTTTACTCATACATCTGGTTAATTAGTTTACTTTCGGCTAACAGATTAAAAGAAAATAAACTGCTATTATACTCGTCTGAGATCATTCCCAATGGATGGGGGGATAAAATTCCTTAATTGAGTTGAAACTGAAATTGAAGACACAATTGACATTTGAATATTTATTCACTTACTTGTCTAGAATTTGTAGAACGTCGTCTTGAGCCGAACGCTCATGTATCAGTACAGATTTTCCCAGACTGCACGCTAGCAGTATTTGCTTTTCGAATATCTCCTTTTGCACATATGGCTCGGAGAAGTCTCTTTGGTAGTCAAGACCACACGGGCCGATGGCAACACATTCTGGTGCCTCGGCAATGTGCTCAAAATCAAACCAACTACTTGGATCTTCGATGATTGATTTTGAGTCGTGCGGATGTATGCCAGCAGTCGAATATATGATATCTGGATAGATGCGTGATAGGCGGAGTGCTTCTTTGCTTGATTTAACCGATGTGCCTGGAACCATTATTTTCTGGACACCTGTAGTGTGAGAAAAATCAAAATAAATATTTAATTTTAAATTATATGAAAAGAGAAGAAATCTGGGCAAAGAGATGAGGATTTATTTACACAAAGATTGGAATGTGGAATTGACATTGAGCGTGAGAAGCAAGCTATTGACCTCGTTTTGAATTGATTGTAATGTAATTTGTGGTCTTCTTTACATTCAGTTTACATTGCAAGTGTATATACAATCTGTGGTGGCATTTATCAGATGTTTGACTGCGGGTGGAAAATGTCGAGTTTCATGTGTGTGACCGATTTACATAGATTTTGTTATAAATCAGTACACAATCATCAAGCGTTGGGATTTACATTACACTTAAGCGGAATATTCCAATCAGAACCAGCAAGAATCTCGTCACCCGAGGAAAACGAGGTCATAAGGGCAACATTCAGATTGATGCCACTTGGGCAGACTGCAGGCCTTGGTGTGACTGAGCAATTTCTTACAGCTGTTGTATATGATCTTATTGGGCGTGTCAATTAGGAAGGCATTTCCGATGATTGGATTTGTTTATGGGATCTAAGTGGAAGACCACTTGAGATGAAGATGAAAACATTCGTAACAACACACATGGGCACATGGCAATTAGCTGGCGACAGTTCTTATAAGCAGTGGGGGCTTGTTGGTGTTGATAAGAACCAGATTCGTTACTTAGCGGAATTCAAAAAGAAGAAGTTTGAAGATGCTGAAACATGGCTTACGGACAAGCGTTTTAGACTCAAGTATTTTTAGAACGAGCAAAACGCACTAATCATTTAAAATCTTCCGCATTGATTTGAACAAAAACAGTATGCGCTCTAATCGTTGATTGCCAACTGTTTACAAGTGTTGTGAATCATCTTGAATAGATTAACGATTATTTGTTTATTCCAACAAACAAGACTGTCCCTATCAAATGACTCACGCTTATCGCAAAGTGAAATGTATGTCCAACACACCACCCACTTATTGTTAGAGATAAATAATAAACAACTTTATCAATGTCCACATCTCTTTAATGAAAGAAATCTTAGTCGCTGATGATAAGAGGAACAATTTCAAGTCGTAGGCAATGGCAGAGCGAAGACTATGTACTACCGTCTAATGTCTCGCGATATTTATAGTTGCAACTTTTCAAGGTAGTGTGCGAAAATCTAAAAATACTTTTCACACATCATAATTAGCTAAGCAGCCGCTGATCACATATAGACGACGACAGCAAATCCTGTCCAAGTGTTTCTACGCATTTCATTTGAGTTTAACCAGAATGTGGGTATGAACCACTCGCCCAAATATAGAGGGGCTTCCCTAAAAAATGCAAATTTCTCGACCATGCATATGGTTTAATGTGCATATTTATCTCGCTACGAGGTAAAACAATGAAGCAATAAAACCAAACAAACAAAAAATAAAAAAAGAGTTTCACTTCACTTAAGCCCACACAAAGGCAGTGTACGATGATTTCCCAACGAAGTTATGCTTATGATTATCAAAGCAGCACGCCTCTTCAAGCCAAACAGTGTGTCTGTGTTTCGAATGAAAGAAAAAAAAACAACAAATTTTCCACTCTTGAGGTAATGCAATCAATTGAATTTTTCGCTTTTGCTTTTAGGACAAAACCATACAGAAAGCAGACAAGAGGAAATTTATAATACTATTAATAACGAACTATCAACACCAACGGTGTGTGATGCGAAAGAAACAAGTCTTCATATTGATCGCAATTGCGAATGTTATGAAAAACCTGGGGGTAGCTCTCCGTTTGCAATAGCGATAAATCACTAGTCTATGAATTTGCCATAGAACATTTAGATTAGCGCTACACACTTGGCCTTCAACACGACAAACGGATGGACATCGAGCACATAAGAGAGCGACGGTGACGAAAATGTTGAGTAAAAGTAAAAATAAGGCGATGATGAGGCGTTTAAACGATTAAAGCACACAGCATATTCTTTTGTTGTTGTCTCTAATCACACGTACATATGTATGTACATACAGTTAACGAAAATCAAGTTGTTGCATGCTGTTTGCTTGTGAACCCAGAAACTTACCTGCGTCTTTTGCCCTCTGAATAACTGAATCCAAGTCACGGCTGTATTTTTTGTTTGTAAGATTTGCACCCGCATCGATCACGATCAAATTTTCGAAGCAATGCTTCATATCATCCAGATTATTATCGGTATTGGCCATCTTTTCTTTTGTTTGGAAGTCGTATAAATATGTTTTGTAGTGTAAATGAAATTCGTTAGCAACGTACACAACGCTTAGAGCATTCGCGCAGACAGTTATAACGTTTTAATTGTACAAAGTAGGGGTTTAAGTTATGTACAAAATAAAATTTAAAAATAAATCAAAAAAAAACGTACGAAATATTATTGTTTTCTTTTTTGTTTGAATTTAATTAGACAGCCTACAAGAAGACTGCTGGATGTTACGTGACTAACGTGACTAGTCTGGGGAAAAACTGAAACTGAAATGACATCGGAGGAATGGAATGTGTGACAGCTCACATATGATGGATGTTATTTAATTGTCAAATCAAAATGAGTGCGTTCAGCAAGGTAAATTCGTAGGTACCTGAAGAAGATTTAACTTTAAAAATTGAATAACGCAAATGACAACTGGATATGTAGTGGTGTAATTAGCTACGGGGAAAATTCCACGGAAAATGAAGATTCATTGGATAATAAAATTATAAAATTTATTATACATCTGTCGTCTAACGAAGAAAATCGACTATGGAACTTGTTTCAATGTCAGACACCTAATAAAAAGTGTACACACTGCTCTGGTGCTTATGTCAATGTCAAAATAAAATCGCAAGCTAGTTTATGGCATGACATATTTATTTTGTTTTCAACCGGCACAAGTCACGTTGAAGGATTCAGTTTTGGACGGATTTTGAATCTAATCTAGTAAAGAGAAATGTCTAATTTAGTTCAGTACATTATTTGTCGTAGCGATTTAGTATCTGCTTTAAACTGGCCACTTGGCGCTGTGATAGCACAATGTTGTCATGCCACTGCAGCAACGATGCATTTGTTCAAGGACGACCCCGAAACTTTGGAATACTTGAAGGATTTAGATGGAATGCATAAAGTTATCCTAGGGGTACTTACTTCTATAATTCGAAAAAAAATATGATTACATTATTAAACACCGATTTATTTCAGATCAAAGACGAGACAAGTATGACAACGCTAAGTGAAAAACTAAAGGAAAATGACATCAAGCACAAACTGTGGATTGAACAGCCAGAAAATATTCCAACATGCATTGCTGTTAAGCCCTATCCCAAGGAAACAGTCCACAAATTTGTTAAGAGCTTGAAACTTTTGAAGTAATAGATAAACCGTGTCTACGAAAACAACTGACTGTGTTTTTTTTTGCCAACTCAAAATTGTACAAGCGCCCGACTGAATGGTCGGTTAGATCAAGGGTTGTTATACAGTGCACCAAGAGCTACAGTTGAGAATCGTTGTTTCCTAAATCTTGTCGCCTAAAGCCTAATTCAATTGATTGATCATTGCTTTAAGTTCACATTCATTTACATCTGTTTGTGCGTTAGCTAAGTTGTGGTGCAATTCAAATTTTATATGAATAGCTCATATTCTTCTTTGTAAGCCGCTACAGTCCAGCACCTGGACTTCAACAAATGAGCATTTCTTGCAAACCTTTGTGTCAACGTCGGTGCTTGTGACCTCTTCTGCGTTGTTTCACATAATCGGAGTCGAAGAAACTTCGAATTTGTATACGCCTGCCTAGGATCATGTCGCTGTCCAGTCCCTACAGTTCGTGGTTGTACAGGTCCAAAGCATGTAATGTCTTCGAGAGTTCTGCATACTCTCAATTGCTTGAAAATTCATCTCTGAACAGATCCAGGAATGCAAGTCTTCTCTGAATTTGATCGGCAGTTTCAATTCATTTCAATTCAATTCATTCAAATGAGATCGCCGATGAACTTGCTAGACGAGGATCAGAGGAGGTACTCTTATTACACGGACCTGCGTTGGGACTATCCACGTCCTTGATTAGGGCGTCCATCGATGGCTGGGCTTATCGAGAGTACAATCGGAGGTGGCATGACTTCAGGATGTAGACGAACCAAACGCATGCAGACGTTAGGGAGTCTGTAAGAAATCCCCGACATTCTTGTTATCCCTTAACAGAACAGACTGCAGACGACTTACCGGCGTACTAACTATGGGTCACTACACCTTCGTTTTGGCTTAAGCCATAGTTTCTCAACCTTTGAGCCTGTGTGGACACGAATTTATCTCTCGGCGGATCGCTCACAACAGTGGAAAAGTGTAGTGGAATGATCAGTAATATAATTCTGATGTTTCATTGTAAGGCTGTAGCGGACAAAGTGTTCCTTTGCCATTGTCCCGCCTTTGCTCGGATCCGGTGACAGTTATTTGGAGCTGATGAGGTGAGAACCGATGATGTAGGCTCCTCATCACAGAGGCTCCTGCTGGTTTTCCTCCGCAAGACCGTGAAATTTCTGTGAATTTGCTGTAGGTTACTGCCTGGTAGTTCAGTTTTCGAGTCTGAGTGCTCCAGTGTAGTGTTTAAAAAACCCCGACAAAACAAAAAGATTCAAATAAAAAAATAAAAAACGGGTTCATTTAAAAAAGAAACAATTATCAAGTTTATTAAGATTGTTTGCTTTTGGTTTTTTTTTTTTGTGTGTGATTTATTAAATACAAAATAATTATACACTTAAACGTACGTATTGCATTACATCAAAACAATATAATATTTCAGAATGTAAAAATTTATTTCATTGGCATAGCCCCTTCAATCACTGGTACATTAACAAAACGACTTCGAATTACACGATTTGTAACATTTACTTAGGAAGGTTTGTAGTAGGTATTTAAAAACAAAAACAACTAATAAACACATGACTCGAATGGAAAGCTGTCCTGCTCTTTGTTTAATAGGTACTTCAGAATACATATCTATTTTTATTTGAAATTTGTTTCCTAAACTGTATTTTTTGATTTTCTCAGTTCCTCGATAAGCCAGTCTTGGTAGTTTCCCTGAAAATTCGATTGCAAAATACATAGTATCTCATAAATTCAAAAGCAATTAAATCCCTGTGCAAATATGATTTCCCAAACAAAAAAAAAAAAAGCCATACACAATGCCAGCTGCCATTTCAAAGTGTTAATATATGTACTTAGTACCTAAGAATTAAGTTACTTAAGCTAGTGTTGTGTTCTGTTTCCATTTTGTGTGGTTTGTCTTTTATAACAACGAGAATTTTTATTACGTTTAAGATTCTACTTTGTTGAAGGAAAAAAAAAAATAAAAGTGTGCAGAATTGATTGTTATTTAGAAATGACTACAAAACTACGATAGGAGCAGTGAAAAGATGTTTTCGTTTTTGTTTTTTTTTTTCAGTGTTTAATCCGAGTTGTGATTGTTGTCTTGGTAGTCATCGTATTCTTCTTCAGCTTCACCGGGCTCTTCTTCGTCCTCTTCTTGCTCATAATCACTGGCGTTGCTCTCTGGCGCTGTCACATCCGGCAAATAGTCTTTGTGGATTGGCGTGGATATGGCTGGTTCCTGTGTTTGTTATTTGTATTAGAGTTAGTGTATTGCATGTTAGTGCAGCCGAAGAAGAAAATAAAGCCATAACACCGAAATAGTACATCAATATACGACTAGGCATGCATGTCTCATGTAAAAATGTGAAGACATAAAATAAATTTTGAACATTCTTCAAAATCGTTCCCAGAACGATTGAAGAATACTATTCTTAATCATTCACCATTATTAACTATTATAATGAACCCAAAGCGGTGATTAGTTTGTAATTGTATACCTTTGGTGGTCTCCATCCACATCCTGGTAGAGGTAAACCATCAGTTCCTAACGGACATGGTGCATCTAAACCAGGTACTCCCTGTTCGCCTTTATCGCCGCGATCACCTTTTCTTCCCCGTTTTCCTGGTGGACCAGGATCTCCTCGAGAGCCCTTCTCACCACGTGGCCCTTCTTGTCCGGGTATACCATCGGTACCCTTAAATGGAACAAAATTTTATATGGGAAGATAGGTTTGCTTGTCTTTAATTACTGGAAGTCCTGGATCACCGCGTTCACCCTTTTGACCGGTCTCACCTTGTGCGCCCTGAATTGAAGAGAAAAACAAAAAAAATCGTTAAACTTGTTCGTCTTGACGATTTGAAAAGGTGAATGTTTATATGTACCTTCATTCCGTCAAGGCCAGGCGGACCCTGCAATAGCAAAATGCGGTTTAGTATGTGCTCGAAAGCCATCAAGTGTGGTGACTTAACCTAACTTATTGGTTTGTTTGTTAGATTTAATGATTAGTTGCGTATCGTTATGCTCATGCTATTTGGGTATTTAATATATCTTTTAGATTTGTACAAAAAATCATGTATTATGTATTTATAACATTGGCAAAGCACGTAGTTCATAACAGAATCCTTATGTACATTACACATTAATCTACAACATATGTATCTAGCTTCTAAGAGTTGAGTATACCCTAGAAGTGTTTTGAGACTAATTATATTTATTCACTAACTGTAAACGTGTACACTTCCGGTTGTGGAATTCGATCCCTGTACACCGCAGAAACTATGGGAATCTCTATATCTCTTGCAATGAAAGTAATACGGAACCTGCCACAGCTGAACCGTGCTATTTGGGTTGATTCGATGAGAATAGCTACGGCTTAGAAGATGTTCACTGAGGACATCTAAAAAAAGGGCGTATGTCCTTGGTTTGGCATACCGCCAAAGTGGAGGAGTGCCAGCATCTGCAGGAGATGATGATCAACTACAAGAAGATGCTGGACAAGATCAAGGAGCAGGTGCAAGCTGACAAGGACGAGTTCGAAAAGAACAAGATGGATCTCATGGAAACATGTGAGCAGAAATTGACTGACTTGCGCTGCAGGTTGCGCCTCGAAAAGGACTGCCATGGAGCTGCGGGAGGTGCGCACCGTGCTGAAAGACTGCATATGCTACAAAGAAGCGAAGGTCGTCACGGACCGAAACATTGACGAAATGAGACGTTGCTCCAACCGGGAGATCGAGGAAAACAACACTCTTCGCTCCGAGAACACACGTCTGGAGAAGGAGCGTGCGGAGAAGGAGAAAGCAGTAGAGGACCTGAAGCAGGCCGTAGACAGGCTCATGCGGGAGCTGCAATTGGCCGAGCGCAGCAAAAGTCTAGCACAGACCCAGGCAGACGCCTTAAGAAATGCGATATCCTAATAAGAACGATAACACGCATAATACAATTGGTGTCTGTAGAAGCTTGGCAATGACTAATCATTTATCACATAATTTTATTCCCCATGAAGCAGAATACACACAATCAGTGGAAAACGCGATCTACACAATATATATATAATTATAAATAGGAACAGTAGGACCAAATTTGCTGAACATATAAATCACCTAAATCTGTCTATAATTCTGTTGATAATTGCACAATATTCGCACTTGCAGCTGAACTGAGTTCATCCCAGTGCAAAATAAAAGCTCAAGTGTAACTTAACATTTATTTGCAGAACATGTAAGGTTAGGTAAGAGTGGCTGACTGCAGAAGGCCACTCGGATTGACTTCTAATATTGGAACCAGTTGGTGCTTGCAATATTGCCTATGCTGCTGCGTTTAGATCGTTGATATTATACTAGGCCCGTATGTGTTAGTACCTACGCCTTGCCAGAGTGCTGCGCGAGCAGAATATGTGATTTGTGGTTTCTACCTCCTCTTCATCCATGCAGCTTCTGCAGACATCATTATATGAGATATCCATCCTGCGAGTATGAATGATAATTGCGCATTGCCCGGTTATGATTCCGACGAGAGAGTCCTTAGTGAGGGTCTGCTCTGTCTGAGCAGACTGAGTAACCGTTTTCGGTTAAGCTATGGTCATACATTCTTTGTTTTAAGGCAGATGGGCCTTCTAGCCATTTGTGATTGGTTATTTTCGATCGGGATGGAAGGTTCCACTCCTCCTATTATTAGAGAAGATGTTGTTCTACATCCGGCGAGTTCATCGGCAATATTGAGGTCTTTGGAATAGACACCTACACCCTTCGCCCGTCGGGCAGGAGATCAGCCAGCGTCTGATTGTCAGACATCCAACCCCATCTGGAAGGAATGCTGGTGGAGAATTTAATCTCGAAGATAACTTGGAGTAGTTGGCGGTCAGTGTCGTTAGGGAGGAAGTTATATTCGTTAAGAATGGTTGAGTAGCCGATGGTAAGTTCGAATCACAGTCGGAGTGCTTTGAGTTTCAAGGATGGTGCTGGCTGCTATTTGGTTGCCAAATATTTTCAGTGGTGGATGGTGAAAGAGTATATTTAGTGCGTAGGACGGAGTACTTTTCAGCGCACCGCTAATGCACATGCAGGCCAGTCTCTACACCTAATTGAGTGCCTTGCAGTAGATAGCTTTGTTTAGTGCTATCCATCAAAATGTACAGATTAAGTTAATTTGTATGCTATTAGTACTTCTATCCGCCGCACACAATATCCTGCTTCGCCTTCCTTCGTTGGATGTATTCGGAAGACAGATAGCAAGGTATAGTGGTCATGCTTCACATCAACTGTTCATCAATTGTACATCAACTGTTATCAACGAGTTCAATCTCTTTACAAGAAAATGTCCTTTCAGAGTGAGTGTAGCAGTCCTCATGAATGCTTACAGGCGGATGAAGAATTATGTATATATATTTGCCTATCTCATAGAAGAAGGTCCTGCATTCAACCTTAAACCGCAATTTTGTCTAATTAGAGTAGGTAGGGTAGCCAGGACGTTCATTGGTCTCATAATATGACACTGTAAAGGGTGATTTTTTAGCTATTATCTTTTTGGCAACACTGGTTTAAACAGCAACGCACGTTTCGTGTTTGTTTCACTGTCAAACATCTTCAGTTTGGTCCAGAAATCAACTAACGCTTGCAAAATTATTGAATTTTATTATCAAAATGCGTGCTCTGTTAAGAAAGTTCATCGCGCGCTTCTTCCATTTTATGGTCAGCTCATTTTTGGCTCAATGGGTACGTAAATAAGCAGAATTGTCGATTTTGGACTGAATATCAGCCAGAAGCATTGCAAGAGCTACCAATGCACCCAGAAAAAGTCACAGTTTGGTGCGGTTTATGGGCTGGTGGCATCATTGGACCGTACTTCTTCAAAGATGATGCGAATCGTAACGTTACTGTGAATGATGAGCGCTACCGTGAGATGATATCCAACTTTTTTTTGCCAAAAATGCATGAGCTTGACTTGCATGACATGTGGTTTCAACAAGACGGTGCCACATGCCACGCAGCACGCGCAACAATGGACTTATTGAGAGGCGAGTTCGGTGCACATTTTATTTCACGTTCGGGACCGGCAAATTGGCCGCCTAGATCGTGCGATTTAACGCCTTTAGACTATTTTTTGTGGGGCTATGTTAAAGCTCATGTCTATACAGACAAGCCCACTTCAATTGACGCATTGGAAGACAACATTGAAGCATTTATTCGTGAGATACCGGCCGAAATGTTGGAAAGAGTATGCAAAAATTGGACTAGGCGGATGGACCATTTGAGGCGCAGTCAAGGTCAACATTTGCATGAAATAATCTTCAAACATTAAATTATATGGACCGTACTATCGATTCAAATAAAGATTTCATGCATTTTTCTGAATTTTATGTGCTTTTTTTTGAAAAACTTTCCTATAGCTTTTAAGAAATCACCCTTTACAATTGGCACGTACACATGTACGTTTGGCGCGCAGGAAACCATACATATATGGGTGTTTTCAAAAACGCCGGAAATCTGCGCTTGTACAAACGCATTTCTTTTCTCATGCGTTTTTGAACATACACACGGTGCAGAATGGCTGCAGTCTTGCTTTAGGGGCAAAATATTTTTCTTCCAATCGACCCTGTTTGCAGTAAAAAAAGTAATGACTGCACAATCTGCCCGACATCGATGAGCTTTTGACATGGTACATATATGAACAGTATGCACTGAAGTTCACCTAAGTTGATCGTATATGATCGTATATCGGCATTAATGCACATGGATGACGCAGTCCTTTGTTAGTCTGACGCAGAATTAAATGAGTAAAGAGATAACTTCTTCCTCTCTTGCCCCTTAATTTCATCTGACAGCGTTTTTTATACGCTTTTTCGTCCCGTGTCTGTGAATACGTGTGAGCTCTTGCTAACAGCTGATACCCTTCCCCAACCATAGTATTGGGGTGAATTAAAGTTCTTATTTGAAAATTCGCTCGGTACTTGAACTTTTTTTCAAATTTCGGTGTTAAATTTTCAACACAGTGGGGAGGGGTAAGCAAACGAACAAAGTTCATGAAGTAGCTTTGTGCGAGTTACAGTCTGAGGTACTAGGACTAAATAATTTTGTCATTATTTACATTAATTATTAATGAATACATATGAAGTACTGTACGTATTTTTGCATATGCATAATACCGAAAAAATGCATTCACACGAATAATGTGTACTGGTAACTAGTATTGAATCACTTAAATAAACAGCTTCTTCGCTCATTGTACTTGTTTTATAGAAATAGGGATGAAAGTTAATTGCTAATTTGTTTGACTTAGGTATAGTTGTAGCCATTGTTCTTAACAAAGTATGCAATTCAATTGTAGAAGTTTTCACAATTTATGAATGAAGATTATAAAACTAAGTTCATTTGCCAGTCATGGCATATAAATCATTTGTATTTTCCTGTGAAGAATTAAATTGATGCAAAGTATTCTTGTAAATAGAGCGTATGATCACATATATATACTCTTAAAAATATGAGTCATCTTCTGAACACCCTCCGAACAATAAGTACATGTTCGTGGGCAAATTCACGAATCTCCCACAAAATTCATGAATCTGCCGCCTTTATCTCACAAAATTCACGAATCGGCTGCCATATTGGGCTGAATTGACGAACGTTGTAAAAGTATGCGTGTAATGCAAGGGAATTCCACTACTATCACATTTTTCTCCAGTGGGGACTAGGGGCACAAATGGCCGAAGTTGAATATCTCTTTACTCATTTATTTCTGGTCTGACGTTTATGAAAACACCCTATCCTTCTCTGCTCTTGTAGTGCCCTCCAACACCGATATTGGGCCACTATTGACTTACTCTCTGCAGTCAGTTAATTGGAACCTAATCAAATCTACGCCATGGAAGACTTGAATGCATTTTACTCGTGAAACTAAACACACACCAGTTTAGTCCTAATCTTACCTTCTCGTCGTGCAATAACTAAATAATACGTTTAGGCATTAACACTCAAATGTTTAAGTCCATTGAAACACTTAAGTTTCTTGATACGTTTTGCTTTATTTTCTTTCAAAATATGAAACACATTCAAAACAAATGCCATTCCTTATTTGTTTATTAATATTTTGTTCATTCTTTTATAAAAAAAGGAAACTAATTTCAGCAATATTCTTAATATCTCAAAGTTATCCTTCATTTTTTTTTTGTTTTCTTTTCCATTTTCTTTAAGTTTTATTATTATTATTGTTGTTATATACAGAGATTAATAATAATAGTGTTTTTATTTTTTTTTATTTTTCAAAAAACAAAAAAAAATTAATAATTAATTCAACATTACCCATGCATATACATACATTAATGTTTAAAAAAAAAACGTAAATGTACTGAATACTGATAATGGTTTATTCAATACACTGCGGAAATTTAATTTCTATTATAATGATAAAAATGTATTACATAGTTTGTTGGTTTCAATTAGTTACATATATAAATTTATTATTTTACAAAAATACGATTTTTTTTTTCTTGAGTTTTGTTGTTTTGTTGTTAGTCAAGTCAAGGGGAGTAAGGTTAAGTTAATGGGAGAATTTGTTTCGTTAATTGATCTCAATTAGAATTTAACGGTAATTACTCGTATTGTTAATAATTGAAGTCAGTATATTTTTGTTATCTAATTAATAATAATTAAATAGATTTTTTATTCTTTATATATATATATATATAACACATATATTTAATTGAAAAAGGGGATAGTAATTGAATGATGATGGAATTAGTCTTGCGCTCTAAAGCGTTAAAATGTTTAGTTTTATGATATGAAACCAATAAGAAGTTGTATTTACTTTTTTTTTTGTTTTTAATTTTACTTTTATTCATACGTATATGTAAATATGCTTTGTAGGTATTTACTTTTTGTTGTTGTTATTTTCAATAGTGCTTTTGTCATGTTTAACCTAGCTAATTATGCAATGATCGATGGAAGAGTTTATTCCAATTTGTAGAAAAATTGTACTACATTTATTTTTTTTATTTTGTTTTTTTTTTCTTCTTTCATTTTTTTTTAAAAGCTTTTGTATAATGATACAAAGCATATGGACGGTACAAAAACTGCTTCCATGAAACAAATGCAATTATAAAATATGTTTATGTTTGATTTTATTTATTTATTTTTTCTTCATTTTTTTTTGTTAATTTATTCATATCTCTTCACTTTTGAGGTTGTAGTAGTACGAAACAGAAATTGGGTCTTGGGCAAATGAATTGAGAAGCTTTGAAGCAGGTCAATGGATGAAAGGATTGGATTGGATAAATAAATGTCCTATATAAACTATTGTATATAAAATATTTGTTTTTTATTTTTAGTTTTAAATTCTGTCGTGCGATATGGTTTGGTTGAACTTGAATTCGGATTGATGTATGTTTGCATTATGAATTTTGTTTTTAAATAATCATGTATTAATATAGTATATATTTATATTTACTTCTTGGGAATTAGGTAAATTGTAAGCGATATAAGTATTTATAAAAAATATGGGGTTAATGTGTGTAATCATACAAATGTATATGAATAATTCATTGTTTTTTTTTTGTTTTTAGTAATGGACGAAATGTGTGATTTTTATTTTGTTGTTTTCGCACAATTGTATGCTCAATGGAAACATTTTTTTTTGTTTTGCTTGCGTTTTTATACAATATTTGTTTTCAAAAAAATGTCCAACATTCATTTTTTGTTTGTCTTTTGTAATTTTAGAGAAGGAAAAGCGTGCATTGAATGAAGTATTTACAACCATCTATATGTATGTGTATTGGGGAACAAATTTCGGAACTGAAACGATTTTTTTTTTCTTGTTACAAAAAAGTTCATTAATTCGAATTTGTATTTGGCGGGAAACTTTGCTGAGATTCATTTCATTTTTGCTTTAATTAATGCGTTTTTTTTTTTTTTTTTTTCATTTAGCAACAACAATGAACTTGTGTGCAGAGTAGTGGTAGAGTATAGTAGCAGCCCATTAGCAGTTTGTCGGATATTTTTTTTTTTTTATTTGTATGTATTTAATTTTCAGCACAAAGTGTTTGGTTAATAAGCCCACACCTGTTAGAAATAAAGATTACACTGATTAGTTACATACGACAGTGAATGATATTACGATCAATAAGCTACATTGAAATTCCCTTAACCAATCTCTAATGTCTAATGATGAGAATGATGAAAGAAACAGAAAATTCTAACTCACCGGTTGTCCAGGTTTTCCTACAGGACCAGACGGACCAGAATCACCACGAATGCCCATTGGACCCTAATTAAAATCACCAATCGATAAATAATCATTAATGTCGTTCACGTTCAAAAATGCATTTCGCTTAATTGACTTACAGGCAAACCCATTGGACCTTGATCGCCCTTCACTCCCTTCTCGCCCTGTAGCATAAAAATGATGGATTTGTTGTCAGAATTGAAATCTTGTTCTTTGGCTTGTTTGTTTGCGTGTGTTTGTGTGTATGTGTTTTGAGGGGAGTGATTATTAATTTAATGAATTACCTGATCTCCTTTGCGTCCGTCTAAGCCACGTTCTCCTGCTGAGCCGGGATGCCCTGGGGGGCCCATCGGACCGGGTGGTCCAGGTGGTCCGTAAAGCTAGTTTTAGAAAGTGCAATTTTGTTAGTTTTCGAATCGAACATTTCCACTTGGGATTTTTGAATTGGTTACTAATCATTTGGGCAAAGAATTCATGCGTCAATTGAATATCTGATTAACTTCAAAATAGCATGTCGTGGTTTCTAAATAGCGAATCGATTTCTACGAACCGTCGGGTCGTAAGAATACACTTTTGATGAAACCCAGATGGCCCTACGTTCAGAATAAATCATAGTCTGGAGTTGTGATAACAATCACATCAAAGTTAACGTTTGTCTGGCCAATATCAGTCTCAATTGTGTCGCAAAACTCAAATGTTTCCCAATGATACGATCTTAGGAACACAGGTGTGTACTTACATATTCAATTGTTGGCGTGTGTGGAGCATCAGACATTCCATCGTCTTGTCGTCTTCGCATTTTCCTATACTTCTGGGATACGAGACAGTTAGATTTCCATTCAGACATTCTGCATGCATTCAAAAGATACTCACTGAATCGCCACGATCACCTCTGTCGCCTTTCACTCCCGGATATCCCGGTGGTCCGGGTAGACCAGGAGGACCCATCAGACCCGGTGGGCCGATATCACCTCGATCTCCCTTTTCTCCGGGAGGACCCTGATAGCCTGGCAGACCAGGTGGTCCCTCAATGCCCGGTTCTCCTGGTAAGCCATCCAAACCGCGAGGTCCCAGCGAGCCAGGTTCTCCTGGCTCACCAGGTTCACCCTTCAGACCGTCTCTGCCGTCACGCCCGTCCTTACCAGACATTCCTGGTGGACCGGGTGGACCACGCAATAACGTCACCGGAGGAGGGTCTTCGTAATCCTCATCTTTACCTCCAGGTCCGAATATCTGCAAGACAATGTGCAATCAGAATACAATGTATTTTGCTCCCTCGGCTACCCTTCGTTTACCCTCTCAAAAGCAAACAACAATAAGAAAACTACCAGCACCAACACCATCAATCAACCCCCATCTACGGTGCAAAGCGGATCAAGTTTGCCGGAATTGTTTGGCTGCAGCTACAAAACGAAAGCTCATGTGTGTGCTCTCGTATAGTCGCTGAGAGGCACTACGGGTGTGTGTGGTGTGCATTCGAGATTGTGAGTAAGTGAGTGTGCTCTACTAAACATCAAAGCTAGGTGGTGTACATTGAGTGCTCGACTCTCAAAACCAAACATAAAAAGAACAAAAAATAGCAACACCAAGATACAAAGTAAAAAAAGAAATAAAAAATAAGCATAAGTGTACTTACAGCGTGACTGAGAAAATGTGTTAAGTAATACTTCAGCTGGCAACACAATAAAATGAAAATAACAAAATAAAAAAAAGCACAAGTAGGTATTGGAAAAACAAGCCACAAAAACAGGAACAAAAAACACGACAAGCCATTGTCAACTAAAAATTGGGCAATCGTGTTGGGTAATACAAAAGAATTCACCAATCGATCGATCCTGCGACAAACAGTGACACCATCTGTCACAGGATTTGCAAAACCACGGACACATGGACATTCCCATTTTACGTTCACCCCAAATGCTTGCTGTAATGCTTTGATTAAAATTAAGTCCAGGACAAACACGAAATGTTGGTCCTGCCACAGGCGTACAAGCGGAAAGGGTGAAAATCAGAGCTCTGAATTGTGAGTGCTGAGTCCTGAGTCGAATGTCCCATGATTTCATTGACGATGACGATGACGATGACGATGGAGAAGAACACCAACCATGAAAGAGAGCAAATATTTGAGAATTTGCACGTTTAAGGACACTCGGCAACTCCTTGTCCAGTCCATGCACTTTCTCTCGGCTTCTGCTGATCGAATAAGGTTAAGTACTGTTTGCCAACACCCTTCGTGTAGGGTGTAAACCGCCCTAAGCTATCTTCTGAGCTGGAATCCATGTACGGGTGACTATGCTATTTTTATTCATTTTCGCTCAAATATATGTACATATTTGATCGTATGTGTGACCGTACATATGTGACACCGTAAGAAGAATGTGCTATGTGCTCCAGGGCTGGGGCAATCTAAGACAGCAAATAGAACAATAAAACACAATTCTTCTCTATGGCCTACTAATTGTCGCCAAAAGCTAGAACCGAGTTTTTTTTAACATTTTTTTTTTTGTTCGAATTCCAAGCTCCACCCCGTGGAGGGAGGGCGCCCGCTACTTAAGAATCAGAAAGCGTTGAATTCGAAATCGGCCGGTGGGGAATATAAATCACCAAATCACCACCCCCCATTGAGTGTGCATCAGAGGGTACCACCCCCGTGCACACCCATCACCATTGACGAAAATAGCTCCCTTTATCGTCGAAAAATCGCTTTGAGTTTGTCCCTGCAGAGCAGTAGTCCTTGCCCCCATTCAGCCAGGATATATAGAGAGTAGAGACGACATACCAAATGGGTTTTGTAATATTTGTACGCGATGCGGCCGTCCACGACAACGAATGGAAGCTGCGAACGACAGCTGTCGCTCAATGAAATATTCTGGGCGCGTTGGCCAAAAACTTTTATAGCCTTCTTGAGTTTTGTTTTGCCGTGTATGAGGCGCACCACTACCACTATGGGGGAAGAAGTTCAATTTGGCGAATCAAGACGCTTTTATTGCGAATTTAATAAAATATAAGATTTTCGGCAATCGATGATTTCATGACGGTTCTCCTTGTTGTTGACTTTCTCTCTTCATCGTCATCGTTGCCGTCGTCATCGTTGTCGTCATCATCAAGTCGCTGCCGCCACTCTGCCAGCGTCGACGATGTCGTTTATGAGTGTAATGAGGGGTAGCTGAAAAGCATTTGTATTTAAAGGGCATGATGGCAAAAGTTGAACGCGATTTTTATTTCTTTCAAATCAAGATACTGTTGAACATTATTCTTTCTTCTCGTATTTTTTTATACGTTTCACGCTTTTCTCTGCAACAAGGGGCAGAAACATATGGCACTCGTTGACAGTCATGTTCTTCAAACTCAGATGGGAGATTGTGTAAAGGACCAGCGGAAGGATAGGATGTAATTCAAGTTGTTTCGTACAGTAGTTGCTGTAGATTGGACCTTTAGTTGGTTTGGGACTTATCGGGAATTTGGAAACTAAACGACAATCAATTTTTGAACGTTCATGAATTGAAAATACTTATTGTATCTGCCGCTGCCGGAGGAAGACAATGATGAAGGACAACATTGAAAGGGATGTAGTTTTGGCATTTGGATGATTTTGATGACTAGACGGAGTGTTGAAATTGAATTGGTTTGAACACATGAATAAGTATATATTTTATTCTGTCTGCCTCTAGACAGTCGTTTTTTGAGTTAATTTGGTCGATATAACAGTGTTTGGCAATTTTCCAATCTTTGTCATCTCCAAAGTTATGACATCATTCTGCATAGTTTTTGACATCGTGTTGAACTCTTTCTTATACTATCAACACAGTTAATAAGGAACTATATATAGCAAAATTAATACGCTTTTATCCTGTTTTCAAGTCTGGTCCAGTCACTATTTGCCGATGAGATCAAATTAAAGGCGCCGGAGTTGTCGATCAGTGGCAGTAATATAATAATAATATTGGTGGCGCTACAGTCCGTAGAGGGTCAGGGCCTAGCTTCTCAGCAACCGCTCGTGTTATGCGTGCTATTGTTCTATCACAAGTGGAAGGGACCTACAGTTTTATTCCGACTCCGAACGGCCAATTTTGGGAAGCTTTTTCTAGACAGTTATACTCTTTGAACATTGTCAGTGACTCGAAAGAGGTGGGGCCGTGAAAAATATTTCTTGTCGTACCAGGAATCGAACCTAGACAGCGAGATCCAAGTGCGTAGGAGTCGACGCACATACCCACAAAGCTACGGGCCACCAGTGGTAGTAGTCTGACTATATTGCAGATATTAGGCAGCTGGGATTAGCGCCAAACGACAATAGTCACCCTTGAGTTATTGCCGAACATTATCCACCAAATGACGATATATCAGTTAAAGGCTGAGCTAGGTAGTCAAAGTAGGGTTTTGAGTCAGATTAGGATTAGTCTAGGTCGATGACATTTTTCTCTTAGATATTTTCTTAGCTGGCTTGGATGCCGTTGCGTAGCGGGTAGATGCGTCGACGCCAACATTCAAGGTTCAATCCTCCAATGTAGCAAGAGTCACTAAAAATACTCAAAGAGTATTCCAGCTTAGAAAAAAGCTTCTCAAAACTTCGTAGTTCAGAGTCGGCATACAACAAAAGATCCCTACCACTCGGGATAGGGCACTAGCACGTAGAACACGAGTGGTGGTTGAAGTAGCTGGTGTATGATCTCGATCAACGAGTAAAACTGTACAGCCAGAAGCGTGTCACCGTCCTACCACTAGACTCCGAAATTGTTCCAGTCGCAGCTGACTCAAAAGATAAAGAAATTCGAAGGAATGTTATGTCTTTTGTGTTTTGTATTATTTATAGAAATTTATAGAGCATTAGAGGTTTTTTTCATCAACTTCTCAAAATAATTGCATGAAATGTGCTAAATACATTCGAAAATAATGTTTCGAAATGTATCAGGTGCAAAACCCTAAAAAAAGGAAATATCGAATGGAAGATGAGGATTTTATAAATTGTTTACAATTTTATCCGTACTTGCTAGAAAAAAAGACAAACTAAATGCAAATTAGAAAGCAAGCTGCGTTGGAAGCTTTGGAGGAACAAATTAAAAAAATCCATGGCGGGACCATCAAGTAGCATTCCACAATTCCGGCATTTTTAAACGCTTAAAAAAAAGAAAAAAGAAGTCAACATAGTTTGATTATTGACCTTCAGAAGGAAGTACTCTTCGAGCAAAAGAAGTTGAATAAGACACAATAAGAAGTATTTGTATGTCCCGAAACGTCGTGAATTATATATCTTTGTTCTTCGCGTTTGTACGTTTAAAAACATTTCTGAAAATGAATATTCCGTGTTGTTGATTATCTTAAAACAAATACATTTGGTAGCTCTCCAGTTTTCAGACTTCAACTTGAGGGGAAGAACCTGCTTTGAGGATTTTTATTCACAGCAAATTGAGTGTTCCCTTCAACGAAATCACTTTACTCATGAGTGTTAACTTAGTTTTTATTCACACGCAATAAAATAAACCCAGAAAACCTTAATTCTCAATCAGAGAGACGTGAAAGGCAGATTTTAACAAGCAACTTCCAAAAGACCTTATTCATAAGGATCACAAAGCAAAGACGATTTTGATACGAAGTCAAAATCAAAGTACCATCAATCATTCCAGCTAAATTCAAGCATTATGTATTACAGTGAACAAATTAATCTTATCTTGAAAGAGTAGACTCATACTCTGTACTCATTAAAATTCTCGTGGTGTCTAGTATTTGAACAAGCGCTTTTACATGACACCCTTTCCAAAGGACAAGACACATGGAAGAGGATATTGCTTCCAAATCTGTTCATTCATAGACAAAAACATCATAATGAACACGTATCGAATCAACTGGAGTAGATGAAATCAACCCCCATCCTGTACTTTTATATTCGATTTATGCAGATACGCATGTTGGAGTACTTACAAAAGACTGTCATGGATGAAAATCAATACTCACTTATGTATTGTACAAGTGCTTCTGAAGAATAAGCGCATTATAATATTCTAAAATTGTTTTCTATTTCAACTATTTGTCCTTGGAGATATGTTCTTAAGGATACTTGTCATCCAATATGTCAAGAAGTTTCAAGTGAAGAATAACAAGGAATTTATGATGTTGAGAAAAATTATTCGCTTTGTATACTTATGGATGTTAAAAATTAGCCGGCGTCTTTGGAAAGCCGACCTGTGATTCTAGGAAATATCCAAAGACTGAAACATTGTTTTTATCTTTTTGTATTCTCGGTGTAAGACAAGTTGTGCTTGGTTAGCTTGGTCAGTGACGACATGGTGTGAATTTTCATGTCAAACAAGGAATAACTTAAGTTAGTGACATAGAAACTAAAAATATTCCAGTTCATTATACAGTGGACTTACGGGATATCAAAATCAGTTCGAGTAAGAGAGAGTTCGACTTATAGGATGGTTTTTCTATGTGGAAAAATGCCAAAATATGGCGAAATAACTTCGAGTTAGGGAGAGTCCACTGTAGTTTCTGCATTCTTTCATTGCACATTATGGAGTTTCTGCATTTACTATATTACTGAATTAATTAAACCCTTTGACTTTGAGCAACAATTAGCTATTCACTTTCTTTTTATAAACGAAATTGAATTGTAATGTATGCTTGTAGTGTCAAAAAAGGGCGCTGACTGTGGCCACAAATTAGGAGATGACGGTTTTGATAAACTTATTAACACTGATTCGTATTTATGCCCACTTGTGTGAATAAACTATGTAAATGGTATTCATTGAAGGGACTTGATTTCTTGATTGCTGCTACTAATCAAATTCCCTCATTCGCTGATGATAGCGCTCATACCTTTTCATATTTCTACCCAGACTCACAGGGAGTAGAATTGAAACGACGTCGTACGCTAACCCATTCAATTAATTTTGAAAATTGTTTGAAGATTAAGCTCATATAAAACAGCAACATAGCGAAGTCCGTTGGCTCACTTGAACACAGATGTGTCTTCTATGCCACTGTAAGAGAGGTAGCTCTTAGGCCTGCTTATTGACGCTCAATTATGTTCGAAAAATCGCTCTTCAGCAGTATTTGGTATACTTGTATGGAATATGGTATACTCTTCCATCACTTCTCATAACACTAATTCCCACTCACCACAGTCCACAAGAATTTACGACGCGACGAGGTAACTCCTCTCGCTTTCTCATTCGGCCACAATGTGTCTTGATAAAGGGCACTTAAAGGTATTCGTAACTCTTATGTTTTCTAAGGAAACTACTTCTTTTGTGAATTATGAGACACCCTTTATTTATGGTCAAATACAACCGCTGTTATACGTCTACGTCAGTGACTAAAGTGAACCTTACATCGTATGACACAAATGGCATGCACAATATCAATGGAGACTGATCAAGCTGTCAAGTTTATGGTTATATAGCATATACGCCTACACATCTTCCATCCTCACCATCAAATGATTGTGAAAAATGAAATACTAAAACTGTTAAAAAATCTCTATACCGTATCGCATGTTAAATGATTTATTGTAAACAAAACTCATAGGGTGACAAAATATTCAAAATGGCAAAAGCACTTTAACTTTCCCGACAGCAAATCACTCAAAAAAAAAAAATACCAAAATTTACATAAATGTTTGAAAAAGTTATTCATAAGGCGAACAAATCAGGTGCCCATAGAATGTATTCAATCTGAATACATTAACTGTCATTAATCGCCCGGGTATGTTCACGAACCCAAGCAAAAGGTTTATGTACTATACAAAATGACAAATCCATTACTTTCCGGCTTATTAGACGTTAAACGTTCGAAGTCCCCTTCTAACTGCTAAGGAAATCCATCTCTTACCGATCAATTCCTGATTTTTGAACCCTGTATCCTAATGCATGTGAAATTATATCCCCCTACACTTGACTTCACACAAAAGTCGCAGTCGATGGTGACATTTGAATCCGAACAACGGCCGTGTTTGTGTGCATTTCCCCGGCGGTGTATACCGCGTAAACATATCGATTTCTTTCCACGCTCCAGACTATGAATTTCAATTATGTGGATGTACGCATTGGCGATGTCATATAGAACGTGTGTTGTAAATATGCAAACAATATAACAACAGTATCCTCGCGACAATTGCAAATAATTAATTTCAATACGAAATTACTTTGCATATTTGGGTGCATAATTTCGTGAATGTCATGCATAAGTGAATGCAACGCATTCGATAGCTGTGACCGTATTAGATGATTTGATTTATTATTTATTATTATTTTTTTTTGTTAATACAAACATGTGTTTGAATGTAAATGCAATCAGACTCTTCAGTCTGAATATTCATATGTCGAACTTATTTATCATTCAAGTGGTTGTCCGGAGAAGTTGAACGGTTGCAGGTACGATGATAACGTCAAATGTCAGAGTTCAATGACGCTACGTGTTTTACAAAATTTATACGTCACTGAATAATGAAATACTGTGACAGCTGAAGGGAAGCACGTGCTATTTACTTTAAGAGAGATGTCTGCTATTGATTTTTCTTCCTTAACATTGCTTTTCGTACCGACAAAGAAAGCCGGTAAATTTAAAAAAAATCGAGCTTTGTGAATGGAGGAGATTCGTGCAGATAGCATAAGCACGTGAGATATGTATGTACATAAGTACATAAATACTCTTGAGAAATATTCAATAGCAATGCTTTTGCTATATTAACAGCGTTGTATGCCGTTTCCCTCGACGGTGGATCTAGTTCAATGTCAACGTGATGCATTTTCTAAGCCCTACATAGCGGCACGGAAAAGGAGTTGAAGTGCTTATTTGGTTTACAAAATGGCTGGATGGCGTGAAAGGCGGGTTGATTCCTTGAAAATTTAATGCACCATTTTGACAATACGATCAAGCGAAATTTATCCATTTGCTTTTCATGTTTACAATTCAGAGCAATGAAAACAATTTTTCGGGGAACGTCACCTTAATTCTCAACGCGCCGCGCTGTTGCGTTTGGTAGGTGCGTTGACTCCTACCCTGTATTTCCAGGTTCAATTCTTGAGACGAAAAACATTCAATATTTACGACTCCATCTCTCTGGAGTTGCTGACAATGCTTGGAGGGATTATAACAGTCGTGCCAAAAAGCTTCTCAAACTTCCTTGTCCGAAAGCGGTTAACTCTGTAGGTCCCCTCCATTTTTGAGAGAACGACAACACGCACAGCATGAGTGGTTGATGTAGAAGCGGTACACTTCGGACTGTAACACCACCCATATTATTACTATAAATCTTTATTTACATAAGTGAAATTGTAGGGAGTGTTTGACCATGAACTGCTCGCCAACATTTCTGCTACTTTGCCTGCAGCTTCCAGCTATCTAGACCTTTTGAATTCGCCTGTGCTCTATAGATTCTGTCTCGCTCTTGCTCATTTAGAGGGTTGTGCCTTGCCCAAAACACCTTTGGCCAGACCATTATTGTCCACGCTTTCGGTTACTGCCAGTCCCCTTCCTCACAGCCATGCCCAAATATTCAAGAAAAACATTTCATTTCATTTCATTATTCGCATAAATTTAAGTACCAACAGTACCAATAATCTCGTGAAATATATTCTTTAGAAAAGTTGTGAGGCTTTCACGAATGTTTATTACTACCCAAACAAATCATATGCAGATCGCAACAAAAGACAGGCAAAAGCCTTGTGTATCGATTCAATGAACCACAAGTCCTGGTGACCCCAAAACAAAATCACACAAAAGGCATTAGCACACATGTCAGCACATGTGTGCAAACAAATCAAACTCACGTAACGACCCGTTTTAAAATACATTTTAGGTTAGAAAGGTAAGAAGCGTTTAGCAATTCACAGCGAAATTGATTTCCCCTAACCTAAACACCTTCAAAAATGTTCTATCTTGGATATTTACCGGCAAAAAAACTTGGGCTCATTAATCACCTGAAGTTTTAAAGATAATCCGACGAAGCGTACATTCATTCATTTTAAATGGAACCATGAATGTTGAATATTTTCCAACGGTTCCTTAGTTTTTTTTTTTCTCTTGCCATTCTCCTTATTGCCTTTTTTGGTTTTGTAAACATAAACACAAAATGAGTTCAAGTGAAAGTCAAAAAATTCTTGGGCAAGGCGGTTTTAAATTATCTCAGGTGGTGGGTGAGGGGTTTATCCATGACCGGAGACTTCATAAATCACATTGGTTTCTGTCGTTATTTTGTTATTCTCGTCTGTCAGAAGCTAAGGGACGAGCCGTCTTTAGTTCGCAAATTGTTTGAATTTGTTATATTTTGACTGAAGTGGCCACATGAAAGGAGTCCTTAAGGAAGTAGGAACGAACGAGGAGTACTTGAGTGATGTTATAAAAGAACGATGGAACGAGTTTATCGGTGAATTAGATGACAGGGAGAGAGGATGATTCTTTGTTGATACCCATGTCACTAGGTCTATCCGCTCTGTTTGTTTTGATAGCTGATGGCAAACATAATATTGCTTCCGGTAGCATTTTGAATTATGAGGAAAAGGAATCTCTAAGAGGATAGCAAAAATCCTTTGTTATGCTGATATGCTAAAATATGTAATTACGCTAGAGATGAGATTTATGCATTTAATAAATTGTATGAAACGTTCATATATACATTGTATATCAATGCGTGGTTTATTTAATCGTGTATACGAATGTGAAGTATATGCCGTCCTGAAGAAATAAAACATACAACATCCACGTAGGTAGTTAAGGAGTTCGTCTTTCTCGGCACCGCAGTAAACAGTACAAGCAACATCAGTGCCGAGATCAATCGCAGAGTAACCCATTTTTTGTATGGGCTCAAGCAACTGAGTAATAGAGCCGTCTCTCGACGGACCAAGCTTACTTTGTATAAGACACTGATCATCCCAGTCATGCTGTACGGCTCGGAGGCATGGACAATCTCAAGAGCGGATGAAAAATTCCCTGAAAGAAAAGTTCTGCGTGCGATGTTTGCATTGCTGTGATCTGGAGGAGAAGATCCAACCAGGGGCTGTATGGGCTGTACAGCAACAGCAGCCTAGTCTAGCGTCTTCGGATCCAACGCCTAAGGTGGCTATGCCATTGACAACTTATGTAGCTCCGGCCCGAAGAGTCTTCGACTCCGACCTTGTGGAGACGGATCTCAACCCACTTATAGTGAGAAACTGGGGACGACAAGCAGAAGATCGCGCTAGTTTCAGCGGCTTGTTTGTTGATGCTCAGGTCCACCCCGGACTGTTGCACCAAATAATGAAGATGAAGCCTGCTTGGTATACATTTACAAAAAACAATAAGAAAACTAATAGTACATTCACACCGCACCTAAATCCAACATTGGCTGGCTTCGACATTTCAGCCCAAATGCTCAGATGTTTGCCATACACTTTCCAGCATTTCGAATTGTTGGATTTCAGCGAAATGTTCAATTTCAATGCATCTGCAAGTTTGTCAAATCGAACACACCTCTTTTCAAATTCAGCGTCATTTAATCACTTTTCATCCCGCTGACATAAACACAAAACAGCTGTCAACAAAACAATCATTCATTTCAAGTAATAATCCCAATAAGAATGGAAATATCAGTAATCAATTCTGCTTCTAGATGTCATTTGAAATGTTAAAATTCCAGCGGGAACGCAAAATTGGATTTCGAATTTTTTTCCCAAAATGTTGAATTTGGATGCGGTGTAAACGTACTATAAGATGATGTGTTAAATACCGAAGTCCTGAAACCTTTCGTGTGAAACTATTCGTTCAGCCACTGGCTACTACTACTACTATGCCCCTTATAGATCACGTAATTTTAATTTTGTCCAACAAATCTTTAAAAATTGAATCGAAAGATGAATTTTAGAAATTTCTTATTAGTTCTGTTTCCTTTATTTCGTTATGGATTTGTGTTTGTCACTAAACTTAAATTCATTTTACTGGCTGAGAGATTACAAAAATGATTCTGACATCGAATGTCATGGAAATTCGGTACGACTGGAATCTTTGAAAGAAAATGAGTGCGGCATTTTTTTAGTTGGTTTCTTAATTGACCAGTAATTTCTAGTTCACGACATCAGTTGTCGGGCAATGCGAACTAAAAAACTCAATTAACAGCTCTATATGTTCTCCCTAAGGACAACTATGTACGTATGTCGAGCCGGTGGCTATCCTCGTCCATTGCATATGCATATGATTGCGAAATGGATATTATTCCATTGCATATGGATATGATTGCGAAATTGATATTATTCATTTTTATTCAAATACACTCTTTGAAAATGTGTGTTATTAAATCCAGAGCTTGAGCTTCTATTAATCATTCAGAGGTATGGAAAAATTAATATTCCCTTCTGAGAAATTTCATCTCGACAATAAGCTGCGTTTTGAACAAAAATGCGAATACATATTGGACAAAGTGATAAGTGAAATATTCTTGGAAACATTTAATATTCAGACTTTCATGATGGAGTATTCTGAAAATAGATTAATTCGGAAAATATGAATTCTGGATTTTACAATATCGTGTTGAGTGAGTGCAATGAATAATACACATAGACATTTTTGGTCTGGTAAGCATTATAATAGTTGTATAAGAGAATGTATGTATGCGATGAGATTTCTACATTTTTGAATAATTGCTTCGCAGAATATTGTAAGCCATTTATTAGAGATAAGCCGTATGGGCGAGGTGAATGAAATCAAATAAAAAAAAGCATCAAAACAAGCTAATAAAACGGCTCCAGTTTTAATAATACCAAGATAACCCTGAAATTCACAGGAAATGAGTGAAGAACTAGATGGGAATACTTGTTTTTTTTTGTGAAACGAAATGTGTTCCAAGGAGTGTAAAAATAAACAAAATAAATATCTATGTACAGGACTTGCGAAATGAGACCATGTTCCCATTGACCCGAAATCGAGTGATTTGGATGAATTACTACTGAAACCTCAATAAGGCGTTTCCACCGAGTTGAAGTGATTTCAAATGTAATTTATCAATTTTGAAGTGGCTGTTTGTCGATTAACTGAAATTCACGTTGTAGGCTTGTTCGGTTTGAAAACCTCCTACGGACGAATGAATTCGAGGGGGTTTTAACAGATTTCAACGAAATCGGGAGATTTCGAAACACCAAAAATATAGGGTAAAATCTAGTAGATTTGGAAAAATTGTATAATTTTGGAACGATACGCAATAACAGCAAGGCGTTAAAGTTATCGATATTTTCTATTCTCTCACATCCATCATGATTAGGAGTTTAGTTGCCCGTTTTCCAGGACGAGCAGTAAAGGATTCAGTGACCGCCCACCCTTGGAGTGCTGATCATCAAAGTATTCGCACTGAAGACAACGTAGAATCTGAGCCAGAGAGATGCAAGTGAATTCATAAATAAAAATTCAACAGTTTTCCAAAAATGATCAAATATTTATCACGCATTTTATGAGAAGGTATGTCTTGTAACTGTGGCCCGTGGTGTTGTGGGTATGTGCGTCGACTCCTACGCACTTGGACCTACCTGTCTAGGTTCGATTCCTGGTACGACAAGAAATATTTTTCACGGGCCCACCTCTTTCGAGTCACTGACAATGCTCAAAGAGTATAACTGTCTAGAAAAAGCTTCTCAAACTTGGCCGTTCGGAATCGGCACAAAACTGTGGGTTCCTTCCACTCGTGATAGAAAAAAATAGCACGAACAACACGAGTGGTTGCTGAGAAGCTAGGCCCTGGCCCTCTACGGGCTGTAGCGCCACCCATATTATATTATTAAGTCTTGAAACTGACTCACGTTTCGAGACTCTTGTTCTTGAAAAAAGCATGTTTTGGATCCAGTTTTAATTCCAATTTATGGGCTGCAAAGCGACACGAGTCTACCCAGGCGTCTATGGATTGAACGCAGCTAGTAATCTAGTATCGTAGGGCTTAGAAATGTGGCAACGAGCGCTTCAGTTAGGCTTGGTTTTCAAATAGATTCTTCTGACATATCACGCGCAATTGACCCCATGATGTAATGTTAATCTTATTCAGTATTGTTTGAAAAATCATCCTGAAACCATGAATCACTTCACAAAAAAGTCGCCAAATTACACAGCTGTACCGCGAAAAGTAGCAAAAAATGTTTTTCGTGTGCCAACATGTGGTATTCAACATCGACCTTCCGAGTTCGTTATTGCCATCACCATCCACAAATTCAGTTATTGGATTATATACGACCGAATATACCACATCCAGCACGATAAGCCAGGAATTGGGGGCCAACATTAGTCGCGTAATTGGGCAAATAGCGGTCGCAACGCCGGAAACTGTGATACAAAATTGGACATTCAGATTGGACCTCGTACACCGTTGTCGCAGGCAATATTTACACGAAATTATATTCGAAAAGTAAATGTAAGACATTTTCAGGCCATAACAAATTGTCCACCATCGAAATCAATTTGCACATATGTACTGTATTTAAAATTTAAAAAACAGGTCTTAATGAATCGCCCCTTCGTGAATTTAGAGTTCAATGCGAAAGAAAAAAAAGTGAACCAAAAATTAAAAAAAAAAAACCTGAGCAGCGTGGGAACAGGAATCGAATCTCTTGTATTTTGCACATAGCGCTTCGCGCCTGACGTTATTAACACAATTAAGGAATACATTTTCCCATAAAGCTTAAGATACACAATTAGTTTTAGTTGGTTAAATGTTCAGTTTAAATTCATGAATTATGATGTGAATGTAAGCGAATACGAATGATAAGGTAGATGTCACGGCTATTCGTTGAATGTTCTATCATTATGTCTCTAGTTACCGCTGTTACCTTCCTGAAGACCTCGCTAATATGCAATTCGAACCGTTTGCCATTGTCCCATGCCCATGTGTCTGAATGCAGCGGAAAGCAGCTCCTAATTGGACAGGTATCTTTTTTCAACCATGGCTCGGTGGTATAAAATTATAAATATGGCTAAAGTCTCGTAGCCATGACTCAATTTCAATGAAATCGAACGTTATTTTCTTATGGACCCTTCAATCATCAATTTTACAAACAAAAAATGTATTGTGCTGATATTTTTACACAACTTTTTCATTTTGCCTAAAAAAAGGAAAATGACAATTTTAGCATTTTTTCCATGCAGTTTCATGCAACTACGTGTCCCTCTAGACCTACAAGAACATGCAATATTTACAAACAATTTTACAAATTTTACACAAAAATAAAAAAATTAAATCAACGAAAAATACAAAAGTTTTGAAGATATTTAACTAAAAGATCTTACTCGTTTACCGCGTTTACCACGAGGTCCTTTCTCGCCGGGTGGTCCTGCCGGACCTGGTGGGCCGATTTCTCCTCTATCCCCCGGTATTCCCTGAGGACCTGGAAGCAAAAAAGAACATACGAAAAATTACCCAAAATGTACAATAAACCATAATTGCGAGTAGCATTTATATGTACGTATGTATCTTGCAATTAATATAAATACCCATAAACATCCAGTTCGGGTGTATCTACAAGAGGGTGTATACTTGAATATCTATCTATTCATTCATAAGTACACATATAGTATTCATAATTACAATTATCTTCGTGTGCACATAAATTAATGTCATGCAGGGAAAGTGAAGTTCAAATGGGTTGTTCGTAGCACCCTTTCGTGCTTATGGTACAGCACTCATATACGGGCTTTGGGTTTCCAGTTAATATTGCGCAATTGAAGAGGACTCTCTGTGTTACTGTAATTGAGGTACGGGTTTATGTAGCTGCACAAATGTTCAGAGATGTACTTTTTGTTGGGTGGAAGAAACCAGTCAAACCCCTACGTCGTCGTCTTATTTTGTTATTAATTATAATGCTTTTATGGTGTCAATTGTAACCATGTGCTTGGTAAGGAACAGTGATTCCGGAACACTGGTTGTGCGGATGAGATGGTGGTTGAGTTGTTGATTGTGATATGCTCTGCTAAGAGTGACTATTTTTCCAGGGCTTAAAGATGTTGTTAAAGGGAAAGTTTATGAGCGTCAAAGCAACATTAACCACTTGGGAGTACAAATGTACTCGTATGTACACACAGTATTCTGTTGCATGTGTGTTTCAAAACATTGATAGGGGTTTTAAATGTCTTCTTTCCTTGCTGGTTTGTTTGGTTACAAATGGAATTCAAGGTGTAGTCGTGTAGAGCGCTTGAGAAGAATACTCTTCAGAATGAAGGAGAGATTATAGGGGGATAAACGAGACTCGTTTTCAGGGTAATTTCATCATTGAAATGATTTCTTTAAAACAGACGCAAGTACTGTGAAGAGATGAGCATGATGAAATGTAGATACGTCGACATCATAATCATTCCAGTAGCGTGAATTTTCTAATTGCTCAGGGAAAACGATTGGAAATATAGAAGCACATATGAAATTATAAGAGCGTTTGTTGATTTATTGGAGATTGATGACAATGATATTTTTTTATGAGTAAAACATAAATAACTTTTCATATTTGTGCTAGAAATCCATCATGAATTAATGTCATAGTGAATTATCTCCTATATACAAAAGACTTCTCTGGTATGCCCTTGATGAATTGACTTGTAATTGATCATTTAAATTGAGTCCTAATTTACTGCAAACTTCATTAATTAATTTACATGAGGGGTACAAAAACGAGAGCTATTTGGCTGTATCTAGAAAATGTATAGGTAGGTATGCACTTCTCGAAATTCGACAAGTATTTCAAAGTAATGAATGAATTGGAATTTCAAAAGGAATTCGCAGCAGAATTTCGTACAAAAAAAAATCTTTGAGCAGGGATGAATTCCGGTGTCCTTTGCACATCATTGTTTTCTTGGAATTAAAAGGTAAACGAACGTCGTTCTTGGGAAAAAACCGTTTTTAACTCCTGTCCCGCATGCACCTCAATGATAAGTGGTCAGTTTACGGATGGTTTGTGGTAAACTTTGCTAGTGGATGAGGAGTACTGTAACTGTACAATACAACTGAAGAATTTAACGATTTTAATTTTGTAAATTGGTGCTACATACCATTTCGTTGGATTGAATAAATATTAAAATAGTAAATGTTATGACAAAACTGTTTGACTCAAATATTGGACATGAAAAGCAATCGTCTCGGCAGCACATATTTATACATAGATATCTGTTCTGACAGTCAGACAGTAATCAAATCTCTGAGCGCAGTCAATTTCAATTCAAAGACTTCCCTGTCTCTCATCGAGATGGGCACATATTTTAGCATCCAACTCATGTGGGTGCTGGGATAATGTGACATCCCAGAGAATTGTGAAGCGGACGAATTTGTTAGAAAGTACTATTGATCAAAACACTCACGTAGCCTGGTCAGAAAGAGCTGACATAACCTCAGAACCATTATCGGCGTCATAACTAGGCTATATGGAACTCTTGCCCCCAGATAAGGCCTCCCCTATAACGACTTCTGCAAAAGTTGCAAAGACGAAGAGGAGGGAGAAACTATTGGAAAATTTTCTATGTAAACTAAACGCCTACTATTTCAACAACCTGACGGAACTAAGTAGTATTAGTACCAGTCATCGCCTTTGCTTTATCAAAAGCACTAATTGGTTTGCGGAATAGGTATTATCAGATCCGTGTGGTAGCACAACTGGCCTACTCTGGCATAAGTGTGACTGCTACCAACAAGCAGTCTGCCACTCCAACCTAACCCAACCGAACTGCTGTTCTAACTAGGTCCGGTGATTGCTTTGGCGTTTGCAATACATTTCGGTACATGTACAAGACCGTATGCGTACATTATGGGCCTAATACTTGAGATTTTTATGCTTATAGATGTTGTAGGAGTCTTTTATCCTCAATTTCTACACGTCTTGTTATATGTGCTATTCTGTGAATTATGAGTAATGTTTATAGATTGTTTTAATTAGATACTGATTGTGATAAACGATGCTGAATTGTAAACAAAGAAAGTAAGAAGATGGCCTCACAGCCATCTTAAACCTCCGCTGCTCTTTAGGTCGCAACAACCTCTTGTGCTTGCAACTCCATAACGATTTGAATCACATATCAATCCCGTCTTAAAATCGGACACGCTCCCCCATTAGTCGGGATAAACTACAAGATACAGGTGGTTTAATATCCACTTCTTCCCACGACATTGGGTCCATACTACAGCCACCACAGCGCTCCCAATCTGAACGGATCAGACTGAAACCGTACCTGATTTCAGTGGCTCCTGATCTCCTCATCTCCTAATCTGAAGAGGCTTAAGACCTCTGGTAAAGCTTTTGCAAACCGATTGATCGATGATAAAATGCCGTATCATCCAGGACTAGTTGCCTTTAAATGTTGTTTTCGTTCAATGAACTGTAATCTATGCTAAGATTGGACATAGTCAATGAAAATACATTTTTCTACGAGGTTTGTGACAGTCAAATAATTGAGCAATGAGACAGGAAGTCTATTCTCAGTGTGCAGCGAAATAAAGTCAATCAGAACCTTGTCCAAACAATGGCCGGAAGACTAGAGACTATTTAAGTTAAGCTGTGTAGAAGCTAAGAGATAGCGAACACAGTGAAATTTTGACATTTCGCTTTAACGCGTAAAAACCCTGCCTTTTTTGTCATATTTTGTTATTTCCCTGTTAGAAAAAAAAGAATAACCTCTCTGATGTTTGGTATGTCGAACCAATTCTATGATTCGTTGACTGTGTGGCAATATTTTAGAGCCTCATTGGATCTACGTGTGTAAATACTCCTAGAGAATATACATACACACAGAAGCCTTTAGTTTTTTGTTTTCAACAAAGATAACATATCGCGTTTAAATGCATGCCGCTGCATTTAAATTTCACAAAATTATGCACGGTCAATTTATTTTCAGGATATGTGTATACACATTCACATTCATCAGCATTTCCTTTTTAAAGTTTTCCTTGATAAAAAAATTAAATTACTAGAAATCAAAATGACCGGATATATTATTGGAGTATCATCGAAATATGATCCAACCTAAACAATTGAATCGTTATCGAAACGATTCGTATTAATATCGGTATCGCACACTCTGCTTATTCGCTTTGGTAATTTGAGAAGCTGTATGTTTTCTACCACACCCACACCAATATACATTTATGTACTTAATATAATGTTGAAATGTGTACTGATGGTATTTTCAGTTTAAGAGTGGGATTCAAAGCATCATCAACAAAAAAGGCAATCGATTGATATCGAGTTTAAAATACCAGTTCAATGGTTGGCTTCATGTTCAGTGGGCCTAAGCTGTGCTAAGTGAGACTATAATCTGCAGTCTGTCACTTGTACATATGCTCTAAGTGTGTTATTGTTGTGCAATATTAATTGCTTAATATCAATCAGTTCAGTTTTTGATAAACCAGAAACATTTTTTAAAAAGATATGCGGGTACAACTGCCTATGTTCATTAAGCCATCTCCACAAATTTTATTTGGTTATATTTATTTCCAGCTGCCCTAGAAGTCAATATTGCTTTTACAAATTACGACGCTGATAACGAGGAACTTCAAGTCGAGGTAATTGATTTTTGAATTATAAATCATTTATTAGCTTTGAGTAAAATCAAGTCCTGTCAAACAACAACGTTGAGTTGAGTAAGCAAACAACTTTCTAATGGAACTTTATGGTAATTGAGGTCAAAATTACAAAATTTTGTGTTGTTATTTTTCCTGCTTTGGAGTTTAATTTCCCGAGTAATTTCACCATTTTAAAGGGAGTTTTTAACCGGTACAAATTTCAGACAGAGGTACCTGTCCGATTACAAACTTTTGGTCTCATCTCTCTTCAGTAGACTTTGCGAAGTTGCGGAGGAATTCTCCTGTGCGCTTATAAAGCATTTTTCTCAAAAAATTGTGGGTAGTGATGAGATACTTCACATAAGATTATCGAAAATGCACGGTTTTGTGCAATTTGTTTGTTGGTGGAATCATTAAATCACATTATCATAAAAAAATACTAGCTATAGAGGCATAACTAAATACGTTTTTATCCTCCGAGCCGCAGATTGTGGAATGCTGGAAGAACATTTTGTGGAAAGAAACGACTAAAAGGCAAACGGGTGAATCTTCGCATCACACTCAAAAGCAATTTTGACAAATATGATCGAAGCTTATTAGACTGTGTAAAAAGAGCACCAGAGAGACATCCTTGTTGAACTCGTTGACCCCCTGCTGGGCACTGGGGCATACTGGAATCCAAGGAAATGAAAGGCGGTCAGCCTCTCGAAAAAGGGATCGGAACTGAGCGAGGTCTCTAGCCATCCCGTGTGCCTATGCGCATACTCCACTCCAGTCCTAAAGGACTTTGAAGACGAAGCCATATGTTAGTCTGAGTATTGGAGTAACGGCGAGGGTTCTATGACCAACGCTGAGCAATAAGAGATCAACATCATTGATCGATTTTAATGGCAAGAATGTACGCATGTCCTTTTCGGGTACTGTGCCATAGGAGCATATGCTATTCGTCTGAACTTACCGCATAACGACTTTAGCAGAAGCTGCAGATGATAGCTTAGAGTTCCCGTATAGGGTCAGTAGGTTAGATGTAAGAACAATTGTTAAGATAATTAAGCTAGTTTTAAGTATTTTTGTCTAGCACGTAAGTAAATGAATTAAAAATAAAACAAAAATGAATTAAAAAAAAGAAGCTGCAGAGATGAGGAAGAAATATAATCTATCTGCGATCATCAAGAGTTCCTGGGAAAGCACTTCTTCGTAGAGCCAGATGACTTAAGCGGTGTTGAACTGAAAAATCACCCAAGATTCATATGTGAATCTGGGTGGTTTTAGGACTAAAAATCAACGTATTGAAGTAAACAATAAATCGATGCATAATTTCGCGCAATAAATGGTCTTGTAAATTAGCCTCGAAGATCTTATGCGTGAATGTCTCTCGATTCATTGGGTCGATGTAGTCGCTAGTCTACCAACCAACCAGTTTGTATTGAGAAATACATGCATAAAAATACTTCAAAAAGTTATCGAAAACTTTGTCTCTCATGTATAGGCGCTGCGACTCGTCGTATACGAATATCTGAGTCCATCATTCCTGACCACACTCTATTATTTCCGACTGAAACTCCTCTTGGCTTGGTAAGAGGTTAATCGATGGTAGGAATTCGAGAATGCACACCTGTCCGGGGTACTTCGATATTGGTATCGCCGGTACGGGCTAAGCACGATTTTCCTTTTCTCCTTTTGTGGGGTTGCGAATTACCTTAAATATAAACACACTTTCTTAGAGAACGAAACTTAGAAAACTATTCTTAGAGATAATTTCGAGATATCAGCGGTGAAACATGAGCAATTGTTTTCTTATTCCATATTTTTTAAATTAAAAAGCTGAAGCTATCTTTTAATGTTGTCTATTCCAGTCATGGTTTAGAAATAAGTTTTTCGATCACTCTCCCAAGGAATCACGCCCTAGTCGGTTGATTTCGAAGTGTCGGACAGTCAGTGTACTAATCTAGAATATAGAAGTGTCTATATCTACCTATACAACAAAGTAAAGACGATGAAAGCTAGTTTCGATGAAACTCTATGTGGCTTACGGATTCATATTTATAACCTTGTAATTGGTTTAATTGCTTGAGGCAGATTAATTAAATGAAAAGGTGTTTAAATGCGATCATTATACAGGGTGATTTTTTAAAAGCTATAGGAAAGTTTTTAAAAAAAAAACACATAAAATTCAGAAAAATGCATGAAATCTTTATTTGAATCGATAGTACGGTCCATATAATTTAATGTTTGAAGATTATTTCATGCAAATGTTGACCTTGACTGCGCCTCAAATGGTCCATCCGCTTAGTCCAATTTTGGCATACTCTTTCCAACATTTCGGCCGGTATCTCACGAATAAATGCTTCAATGTAGTCTTCCAATGCGTCAATTGAAGCGAGCTTGTCTGTATAGACATGAGCTTTAACATAGCACCACAAAAAATAGTCTAAAGGCGTTAAATCGCACGATCTAGGCGGCCAATTGACCGGTCCCGAACGTGAAATAAAATGTTCACCGAACTCGCCCCTCAATAAGTCCATTATTGCGCGTGCTGTGTGGCATGTGGCACCGTCTTGTTGAAACCACATGTCATGCAAGTCAAGCTCTTGCATTTTGGGCAAAAAGTTGGATATCATCTCACGGTAGCGCTCACCATTCACAGTTACGTTACGATTCGCATCATCTTTGAAGAAGTACGGTCCAATGATGCCACCAGCCCATAAACCGCACCAAACCGTGACTTTTTCTGGATGCCTTGGTAGCTCTTGCAAAGCTTCTGGCTGATATTCACTCCAAAACCAACAATTCTGCTTATTTACGTACCCATTGAGCCAAAAATGAGCTGACCATAAAATAGAAGAAGCGCGCGATGAACTTTCTTAACAGAGCACGCATTTTGATAATAAAATTCAATAATTTGCAAGCGTTGTTCGTTTGTAAGACGATTCATGGTTAAATTATAGACCAAACTGAAGATGTTTGACAGTGAAACAAAACACGAAACTTGCGTCAGCTGTTTAAACCAGTGTTGCCAAAAAGATAATAGCTAAAAAATCATCCTTTAGAAAACCCATACATTCTGCGATGCACCGACTTTCACTAAAAGTACAAAAGTGTACATCTCAAACCCAAGAATTTGAATTCCTGCATCAGCATCTGTCCATCACAATTATCAGCTTTAATAAAATCAATGCTGCCGCAGGATAGTGGATAATCATGTACGTGTTCCTTTGTTCGAAATTTGAGAAAGAAATCGCTGGAATGACCATAGAAAAAGAATTAGTCAACATTTTTGTGTACTTCCTTTCAAAACGTTTAATGCATAATAGTACAACTTTGTTGATCACAGTTTAGTAAAATCGACGTGCAAAACTCAATGACAGTAGCTGGCATTAAGATCTGTTCAACAATCAAATAACAAACTTGTGTGGTGCCCAAAACACACACTTCGAGTTTGACAGTGGGAATCATTTGTCAAGCATGAATTAAAGTGGTCAGCATAAATAAATGCCTCTTGAGTTTCTACACCATCAACATACTCTTTTGAAAGTCAAACATAATCTAATCCGCTTTGCATTTTGGAACAAAACACAGTGTACGCAGTAGATCAAGCAAACTACCAAATAATGATGGCATCCCATTAGCATCCCACTTGCATGGGAACCATATGCGGATAAGAATACTAGATGCAACGAATGACAATTTAGACGTTAGTGTCAAACAATTTGTGAAATGACAAATAGAATTCGTCTGCTTTTCAGGAGGAGTTTTAAATGTTCGTCGTTGAATAGATCCAAGACCCAGATTTCGTTTCTTTATGCACCCAAGAACATGCTGAATCCATTAGAGATTAAATACAAATGCACCCCTACTGCACGCATATGTATGTAGGCATCTCTCTTAATAAGGATTATGCTACCAACAGAAGGTAGGTTGAAGTTGGGATACCGTACTGATCCTAGCTGTAATTAATTAACTTTTACATAATACACATCAGATTCAGTGACAATAATAACAAGAACAGCTATCTATTTACGTACAATCAACGTTACTGTAAGAACTAAAATGATTGGATTTGCAAATTTATAATACTACAGGGATAATGGAATCCTTTCAAGAACCAAAAATTGTTTTTGTACCATGACAAAGACAAAGAATGCGTAAACATGAAGCTACATATTTCCATATTGTCTACTGCCACATTCAGTTTCTTGACGAATGAAGTTGTAGATTCTGGAAGACCATCCATAATAGAGAGATACAATCCTTAACAATGTACAGCCCCCCTCCTGACAGCCCAGCTTGTAGGGTGCAGTTCCTTTCAAGGATGTCAAAAGTCAACAAACGTATAACCTTACTGACAAATTTGGAAATTCCTAAACACATGCTTTCAAATGAAATTCAGCTCACAGCAGGAAGACAAGTTAACCTCCACAAGTTATCTTAATGCGAAGATAGTGGGGTGGAATAGTTTTCCAACTCTGATGACAGTCTCTGCAGATAGCAATTGGGTCAAGAGGGAGACAAAATGAAAAGGAAAAAAAAAATATGTTGACATCCGACAATAGCGTGACCACATTCCATATAAAATGCATTCTCCCGCCCCAACCAAGAATTGCTCCGTTCTATATGAGAACGAGAACTACGTTTACGTTCTGATGATCCTTCCTTCATCCCCTCCCCCACCCACACACACATTGCCATTTCTACATGGAAGACAGACGTTTCAAGATATTGTCTCGACTGATTGTTGCGTGGCTGCAAATAGATTCCCCCGGCGGTGCTCAGAATCTGTTCGTTCTCGAAGACATTGATACCATAACAAAGCAACCGCAATGATATTGTTTCCTGGATTACTATTCTTAATACTGCCAATGGAGGTGTGCTCTCCGTCGTCCGTCAGTTCTCGGCTTGGAATTCTTGCAAAAAGGTGCTTCATAACTAAAGCACAATGTGTACGCCCGTGTGTACCGTACGGCGAGAATATGGGGAAAAAAAATACATTCTACAAGTGAAATATCTTGAATCGAGGGAAAAAATATCTCACTTCGTACTTCGTGTTTCCCATCCGTGGAAAAGTCGACAGAATCTACACAGAAACACACGCACACGAACATAAGATGACGCACGATGGCGCAAGGGAGTTTCACTCCTTCGCTGGGAGAAGGGAATTTCACTTAACAAATATCCGTCACGCCTCATTTACGGGGTGGTAAATGCAAACATACACATACAGGCGGCTACACACTACATGCTAGATGGAGAGTGGGTATTTGCCGTCGCCGTCGTCGTCGCCGTCGTCGTCGTTCGTCGTTTTCGTTGCGTTTCCAGCATCCGTAGCTCGTTTCTCCCCAACTCGCAACCAGCTCCAGCATATTCGCTTCGTGTTGTAGAATGGCCGGCGAACAAACAAAACATCCTCTCGTGTACACGTTCTCTGTCAACCGCACTCGCACACTCGATAGAATACAATTCTGAGCAGCGGAGGAGAGAGAGAAAACCGAAAAACAGAAGGAAAAAAAAAACACGAAATGAAAAAAAAAGGAAGAGCCAAAGAGCTTTTGGATGATGCTGGCGATGGGGCCCAACATTCTCCTTCCACTGTTGCTTATGTTGCTCCCGCTCCAGTTGCTGCCGGTGATGGTATGATATCATTCAATATTTGTTTTCATGTGGAGCAAGGAGAAGTTTAAGGATTTCCCAGCTATTTTCGATTCCCTCGCGTCGCCTCTTTCGCATACATGTTCGCATTGGCCCCCCTCCTTCACCCGACTGTCAGTTGAACGAATGCAAAAGGGTAGGGAGTTAAAAAAAAAAAGTGGAATGTTGATCAATCAACTTTTCCGTTTCATCTCCCGGGCGTGTACTTGCCTCAAAAATTAATCAATACGATCTCGTGATTAATATCCCATTACGGTCTGGGATTTCTGTACCTACCTCACAGTTTAGATAACACCGAAAACGTGAGTCAGTGTCAGTGGAGGCAAATGGAATGGAATTGAAAAGAGAAGAGTTTTTTTACCTGGCGGTCCAGGTGGACCCGGTGGTCCCTCGATAATGCCAGTGGGAAATTCGTCGCCCTTAATGGTTGTGGTAAGTCCTCGGTCCCCTCTGTCGCCTTTGTCGCCCTTTTTAGAGAGAAAATAAACAAACAAACAATCGATTGACAAATGAACATCTCAATTTGGAGTGAAATTAATGCTGTCACAACAGAGACACTTACCCTTAGACCAGGTGGTCCCGTCGCGCCAGGCGGTCCAATTGGACCCGGCTCACCGCGTGCTCCTGGTGGTCCTTGTGGTCCGGTCTCGCCAGCAGGACCTAGTTCACCGTCATGTCCTGGTGCTCCCATACCTCCTGGTGGTCCTGGAGGACCAGGTGGGCCCGGTTCGCCTGGTTCACCCTGAGGTGATTGGGAAAAAAAAACGTGTCTTAATCCCCTTCGCCTGCATTGCAATCACGGATGCAGATACATTACATGCTTTGCAAAATGAAAATTGGTTTAAGTAAACTATAAGGAGTGGCATGCACTTTAGATGGTGTTGTTAGTTCTAGGAATGTACGTGATAACGAACATTTTACGCATGCATGCAGAGTTGATGTTGCGAGTCGCATCTCCTTGATGTCTGCGACTGTTTGGCATCCAATGAAGCAGCTCTCAGAGTGGTTAGTACGAGATGTGTTATGTTTTATTTGTTACGTTAGTGATTGAGCTCTGAGGTTCACAAACTCACCTTTAATTGAATTACGGTCGAGGCGGATACGTTAACGCCCGCTTCTTGTAATCCCTTTTGAAAACCAAACAAAATAAAATACAAAACAAAATCAGAAAAAAAGACGAAACATAAAAAAAAAGAAATAGAAATTGAAGTACAAAACGAAAAAAGGGTGCAGGTACATCAATCTGTTCTACGAGTAGTCGTGGCGGTAGTCACGAAGCGGATCCAGGGGAGCTAAGGATGGGTTGTTTGATCTTTCTTCTACATTTGCCGTCGCATGTGCTTTAAGTTCTTTTGGCCATAAGTTCAGATTTAAATTAAGTACCTGAGTTCAAAAGGCGTAAAGTTGTTCGGGTCGACTTTGATGGGTGTGTAATCAACTTTGAGAACCGGAAATAGACAAACCAATTCAGTTGCTTTGAGGAAATTTGTCGGGGAAATCAGAACTAAGCTATATGTTCACTTATTTTTGGATTTTCCGAGTCTTTCAATTCTTTTTCCATTTCAACAAGAAATCTAACGATCTTCGTCGCTTAAAGCAAGGACCGTGATGAATGTGATGTACCTTGTGCGTACGTGCTCTGTAAGAGTCAGTTGTGAAGCAATCACGTGACATTTCTCATTGCCGCTAGTTTTGTGATGAATTCTAATAGCAATCACGTCGTTGGACATTACTTGAATGACTTCCGTGACACACATCAAGGGGGGAACATTAAGTGTGTAACTTGTTGAAGTAACGGACGACTTTAACGCTCCCTGGAAACCCTTGGAGGATATCAAAAAAGCATTTCCCCTATTAACAGATGAATCTGTGGGAAATGAGGAAACAAATATGGACCCAGTGGAGCCATTTGCTGGTTATTACATTTTGACAGCGGTTGTGGGGTTTTAAATGAAACGAGGCATTTGATTTAAGCACAATGGAACTTCTGACGATAGTTTTTCAATTTTAGAAAAGTAATTGTAATTCCGGGACGCCACATTTCGAGGTGGACATGGGATATGGGATATGTTAAGGCAAAGTGGTTGGCTGCAGAGTGCAGGTATAAGTCACACTTAGGCTAGTGTAGGTTTACCTGGCTTAAACCAATGTCACTCTTAGGTTATTGAAAAAGTAGGACCCTGCGTGTGAGTTCTTACGATTAGTAGCAGGGGCTATACTTCGTCTTCGTGTATGCAGATTGTGCAGAAATCATTATGTGGGGCATCAATCCTGTGGGCTTGATTGAAATCCAGTCGACAATTTAGGGATGTTTTTGAGCGGAAAATTACATTGACTTGATGGCGGTCTGGCTGTACAAACAGATAGGGACGACCCTTATGGATATCACATTGTTCTTGTGTCATTGTTCTTCTATCGGTATGGTTTATACTTTCTGTGGGGAAGTCACTACAGTGGGAAGTTGGACAGAAAGAGCAACATTAAAGACTTTGGAGTCGACACCTACACCCACCTCTTTGATCCGTCAGTGTAAATTCGCAGAGGATCCTCCAGATCCATAAAAAAGGAAACCCTTTGATCTGCGCCAACGAGAGGCATCAGTCTCCTAAGTATCGCATATAAAATCTTATCTGCCGTACTGTGTGAACGCCAAAAGTAATTCGTCAACAACCTGGTCGGTCCATACCAGTGTGGCTTTAGGCCACGAAAATCCACCATCGACCAAATATTCACACTGCGGCAGATTTTGGGGAAAACCCAGGAGCAACAAATCGATACCCACCACCTTTTCATCGATTTTAAGGCCGCGTATGATAGCATCTATAGAGACGAGCTATACAGAGCAATGTCTAGTTTTGGCATCCCTACTCGTCCGTTTGTGTAGGATGACGATGGAGAATGCACGCTGCTCCATCACGGTCGGTAAAGACCTAACCCAGACCTTTGATGTCAAAAAAGGATTCAGACAAGGCGACGCGCTGTCATGCGACTTTTTCAACATCATACTTGAAAGAATTGTTCAAAACTCGAACGCCAACACCAGAGGAACAATCTTTCAGAAGTCCGTCCAACTACTTGCATATGTCGACGTTATTGACATTATCGGAGGATCGCAGCGTGATGTCAATGGCGCTTTTGTGGGTATTGCAACGGAGGCCGCAAAGATGGGTTTAGCGGTAAACAAGGGTAAGAACAAGTATATGCTGTCAACGAGAAAGAACACCCAACACCGACGTCTCGGTCAGAACGTCACAGCAGACAGATATAACTATGAGGTAGTCAAAAACTTTGTCCACCTAGGCACCGCTATCAATTCAGAGAATGACACCAGCGCTGAAATCAAACGAAGAATAACTCTTGCCAATCGCTGCTTCTTTGGGCTAAGAAAGCAATTGGTAAACAAAGCGCTCTCTCGAACAACCAAGGTAACGCTTTACAAGACCTTAATCGTCCCAGTCCTGCTATATGGCGCGGAGGCATGGACTTTGTCAAAAGCGGATGAAGCTGCTCTTGGTTGCTTTGAGAGGAAAATTCTTCGTGTGATTTTCGGTCCCGTCTGCATAGACGGTGAGTGGAGGAGGAGATATAATGACGAACTATACGGGCTGTTCAGCGACATCGACTTAGCCAGAAGAGTGAAGATCCAAAGACTGAGATGGCTAGGTCATGTAGAGCGGATGGAAACCTATACTCTGGCCCGAAAAGTCTTCGAATCCACCCCCGAGGGACGGCGCAGTAGAGGAAGACCGCGACTCAGGTGGCGCACGCAAGCGGAAAGGGACCTCAACCAACTATGCGTGCGAAACTGGAGACAGCTAGCTAAAGATCGAGCTGGCTGGAAACGCTTTTGGTTGAGGCCCAGGTCCACCTCGGACTGTAGCGCCACCTTAAGGAAGTAAGTAAGTATCCTCCAGCGACTTCCAATCCGATTTCGAAGGATTGCTGGAGAGAATTTTTTCTCGAAGACGACTTATGCCGGCGATCGTTGTCGTTAGGAAGGAAGTTGAATTCCTTGAGAATAGTTAAGTGGCCGATACTGAGTTCGGACCAGTTCGAGAATTTTAAGGCTGCACTGTCTGATACCTATCTACCAAATAAGTCCAGCGGTGGAGGTGTAGGAGTTTATTAAATGCAGTAGATGGTGTGGTTCTTAACCCTCCACTGAAACACATGCAGGCCAGTCGTTGCATTAAGTAGAACGCCTTGCAATAGGCAGCTTTATTTAGTACTGTCATATCCTGCATATCGTCCTTATCGTGTGTTTACTATCGAAGTGAATATCCAGTGAGCATTGAGTGACTGTAGTCTCCATTAACATTCTACGACTATTTAGCTTGCTGCCTATGATGAAACCCAGAAATGTTGAGTTGCTGGACTTGGACATAGCTTCACTTCATCATCATCATCTTCTGACCCGCATGATCCACTAAAGGGGTCGCGAGGGTAAACCACGCACGAGAGATCTCCAGACAACTTGATCCTCCGTCATCGACTCTAACTCATCAGGAGCTATGCCCAAGCATAACCCGGCGAGTTTTTGGACTTGGTCCAACCACCTCGTCCTGGGTCTGCCAAGCGGTCGCCTACCTGATGGAATCGCATTCAACGCCCGCCTCGGAAGTCGTGGTGATGGGGATATTCTTGCCACGTGACCAAACCACCGAAGCATAGCCCTTTCCGTTCGAAGAAGCAGCTGCTCAATGTTGAGTTCCTCGCGCACTGCGTGTTTCTCACCCTATCCCGGCAAGTAATTCCCACAACAGCACGCAGAAATCTCATCGCAGCAGCTTGCATTCGATCTTATTCTTTCGGTCATTACCCAAATTTCATGACCATAGGTGAGAGTTGGAACAAATACTGAGTTGAAAACCGCTAACTTGGCTTTGACACCAAGCTCATCAAGAAGATGACTTACCCTCAACTCTCCCAATGTGAAACATTCCTCACCTCGGCTGCGCTGCAACATCCAGTCCATATATACAATGAAAAGGAGAGGTGACAAGGCACACCCTTGGCGAAGTCCAACGCCCACGATGAAAGGTGTTGATTTAGCCGAACACAGTTGCTACAGTTTGTGTATAGAGACTGAATGGCCCTCAGAAGAGGATCATCAATCCCATACTCCTTCAGGACACTCCACAGTTTACCTAGAGGGACTCGGTCATATGCCTTTTCAAAATTTACAAAACAACTGTAGATGGGTTTGGCATACTCCCCAGCCTTCTCCAGTACCATTCTTAGAGTGAATTGGACATAGCTTCAACAGTAGAAAGTCGATTTGAGTATGCTACGGTCTTCTCACGAATAAATAAGACCTACATTTCATGGCCATTTCGTAAAGCGACGTTTTGAAAACCTTTTTTTGCAGACAGTGATGTTCCCTAAAGGTAGTTTAAGTTTTAACATGTAAACTACATATTCAAAACAATTAAACAATACAAACAGGAGGCACACCAAAGTTGTGACCGCTATACCGTCACAAGATGTTTGACCAGTGTTATTGCAATTATTAAAAACTGAGTTGGGAGCGGTATATGTATGTATATGCAAGTGAGTTCATATTCACCATATTTACTTTCCTGTTTGAATAACAGGTGTGAATTAGGAGACACAGTCTTGGTGCTGACATATTCCATGTGGGCCTCAATTGTACAGACAGGCGCCTTCAATTATATCTCATGATTATGCCACTTTTTACTCTTCAAAGCTGATGGCTGTCTGCTAACAAGACCATAATTAGGTAACGGCAAGAATCCAGGAAATTGCGAACTCTCAGGCATGTTGTTTTCTAACCGATTTTTCACCGAAGCCCAACCTAACAATTCGTAGGTGTACATAAGGTACTACGTGCTTCATTATCAAATAAATATTATCCTCGCACTCACTCCACTTGGTGGTAAGTTCTCAAAACCAGTACTTCTGCAGTAGATTGGAGAAGCAAGCAATTCAACGTCTGATTCGTTTTGCAATAATTTGGACGAACTTGGGAAATTAGCATCAACCAGCTTAACTGTTATTGCTCGAAACTGCACGGCAGAAAGCAGATCTTAACCCCACCCTGTTTTGTGCAAACCTTACAACAGTGTGATAAATGGAATTTGAAAAGCGTAACTTTATTCCTCATTTAATATCGGTTTGAAATCGCCCATTTAATTATTGGTTGTAAGCCTCTGACAGCATTCGTTGTGATACTGTTAAAGTTCAACTCATTTGAAGCGATTGAAAAAAAAATGCAATGCATCTAAAATATCCGAAATTGCTTGATGTCCGAGTCCAGAAACGTATTGCTTTTGGCTTTCATGTCAAAAGCAGAGTCCCGACGACTCTGAAAATACTTATCTCTCAATTTCTAATTTCAAAATATCCCCCGTCCATACGATGTTGTCATTAAATTTACAAAAGTCCTTTTCAATTACACATGATTTCGTACATCCAAGCCAACAAAAACAAAATACATATATAACTCATAACCCGTTACACTCTACCCCACAACATATGGATACAACCCATAACTAGGCTACCTACATATTACTCATATTTATGGTCGACAACTTAAACTTCTCAAGCAATGCGTCATTGAACAAAATATCCACACAAATTCCTCTCCACGCGTGCTTGGTTTGATTTAAAACGAAATGAGTTTTAGTTTTCAGTTATCGAAAGGCCACCCCCTTGGTAGTAAATTCCAAACCCCCGTAGGCCAGTTAAACAAGTTTCTATCCCCAAATATATTTCAGCAACTCAACCCCAGCCAAAGCCATCAAGATGTGTGTCCTCTATACAAACGATAATTTATATCTGTTTCGTAGTACTAAATCCGGACCCTACCCTGCAGAGGGCTATCCCTTTACGGGAAAAAAAAAGAAAACAAATACCCCATTGCTGTACCTTTGTTTGTATTGATGTGTTCAACGCTGTTGCTCTGCGGAATGACCACCGCGTCGTGGCCACTTTCAATAAAGAACCATCCCACGCAACTACTGAAATCGACAACTTACCAAAACAACGAAATATCTAATCACATTAACCACGACATTTGACCTTTTTTTCTTCTTGTAATTCCATGGTATCCCCATATCTCTCCGGGCCTTTGCACACCCGATGAGGCCATGAACGAGTGTGTACGGACGTGTATCCAATTGTGGTACTCCCAGCTCAAGATGTAATCACGTAAGCAATTAAAACAGCAATGACCGTAAAAGTGTGCTTATCACACTAAAATTTGAATTTTCGATAAGGGAGACCTGACCCCTTCGTTCTATTTGCGTCTGACCCCGGTCCATAAACTCATTAAAAATTAAGATGGGGTTATTTGTAGTGTCAACTCCAGCACCATCTTGGCGTCTGGGGGCGATACTGGAGTGAGTTGTGCGCCCCATTATCTGTTTGAATGTTTTCGAATTGACTCAGTTTGCATTTGAAATCGACTGAACGTATTTCAAGTCACCGAAGTGCTGTGCACACTTCGTTTTGTCACAAGAGGCGGTTGGGTTGGTTTGTTCGGAATAACAATCAGGATGTTTTCTTTTTTTTTGTTTTCCGTTTTCAAGAACGCCGCTTTGTGAAGGTGGATGGTGCGTTTAGTCCGTGGGAGGGAAACTGTTTTTGTTTGCGGCGGCAATGTATTGAAATTAATTAATTCGTTTGTATTCGTCTGGTGAACATAGCCAACATTGGATACTTTTGCTATGAAAGCGGTTTTCAGAGATGTACTTTTTTGTTTAAGATGAAAGCAATTCAATATAATTAATTATTTGTGCTGGAGTGATTAGAAGGAATTTGGTGTGAAGATGTACGAATAAGAGAAGACACGAATGTAGTTCTTCTACTTCTAAGAGGTAGGCGCAGTCTAGTGCAGACTGTATCACGAAGGAGTTTAGAGAAACTTAGCCTGGAAGAAAAGAGGTAAGTTGGTCACCAATTTGGAAGTTCGATGCCAATTTTTTGCTCGTCCACTTGGCAGCCTAGTTTTATCCCAAATTCTTTGTTTCTCCAGACATTTCAGATGCACAGAAGATAAACTGCCGAAGGAAGTCGCGAACGCAGTACATGTGACTATTAACGACTGCAAAGGCAAATGAGCGAATCTCCGCATCACAGTCAATAGGAACCTTGATAAATATCCGAACAAAAGCACGTCAAGGTGCTGGCGATACTCCAATTACATTCTTTTCTTTGTTTTGAATATATGGAACCACCAAAGCTGGACCATCAAATGTTGAGTGTCCATAGCAAAAAAAATCGATATATACACAAGGTAGCGCAAATTTAAGCAGCCTATTGGAAGACGTTATAATTTTTGCAAATGGCGCGGAATAATTGTGTTGATTTTGTTGACCAATAATTATTGGTTATTCCGGTCGGTCGTGTAAGTGCAGCTTGAATTTCGACGTCGATTTCGGCGGTTACATCAATAAGCAAGAGCTTCATGCACGAAGAGCCATTACAGCCACTCTAAGCCACTGTGTTGTGCGGCATTCACGGAGGCGGATTGATTGGGACGTCATCGGCAATACTGTCACTTTTATTGGCGAACGCTACAAGGCCATGATAAATGACTTCTTACTGCCGGCACTGGATCAGCACACAGCACGAGCCACAATGGATATTGTGAAGGATATTGTGGCGATTTGGCATGGCCAACAAGATCGTTCTAAAGGGTGATTTTTTAAAAGCTATAGGAAAGTTTTTCAAAAAAAAACACGTAAAATTCAGAAAAATGCATGAAATCTTTATTTGAATCGATAGTACGGTCCATATAATTTAATGTTTGAAGATTATTTCATGCAAATGTTGACCTTGACTGCGCCTCAAATGGTCCATCCGCTTAGTCCAATTTTGGCATACTCTTTCCAACATTTCGGCCGGTACCTCACGAATAAATGCTTCAATGTTGTCTTCCAATGCGTCAATTGAAGCGAGCTTGTCTGTATAGACATGAGCTTTAACATAGCCCCACAAAAAATAGTCTAAAGGCGTTAAATCGCACGATCTAGGCGGCCAATTGACCGGTCCCGAACGTGAAATAAAATGTTCACCGAACTCGCCCTCAAATAAAATGTTCACCGAACCCCTCAATAAGTCCATTGTTGCGCGTGCTGTGTGGCATGTGGCACCGTCTTGTTAAAACCACATGTCATGCAAGTCAAGCTCTTGCATTTTGGGCAAAAAAAAGTTGGATATCATCTCACGGTAGCGCTCACCATTCACAGTTACGTTACGATTCGCATCATCTTTGAAGAAGTACGGTCCAATGATGCCACCAGCCCATAAACCGCACCAAACCGTGACTTTTTCTGGATGCATTGGTAGCTCTTGCAATGCTTCTGGCTGATATTCCCTCCAAAATCGACAATTCTTCTTATTTACGTACCCATTGAGCCAAAAATGAGCTTCGTCGCTGAACAGAAGAAGCGCGCGATGAACTTTCTTAACAGAGCACGCATTTTGATAATAAAATTCAATAATTTGCAAGCGTTGTTCGTTTGTAAGACGATTCATGGTTAAGTTATAGACCAAACTGAAGATGTTTGACAGTGAAACAAAACACGAAACGTGCGACAACTGTTTAAACCAGTGTTGCCAAAATGATAATAGCTACAAAAGGGTGAACTTCATTTGACCTTCTTTCTTTGGAGCTACTTTAAGTCGAGAGTTTATGCTAACGAGCCTCAGGCAATCGTAGCCCTTAAGGAGAATATTCGACAGGAATGCAACAAGTTATCATCGGAAATCTTGCGGAAAGTCATAGAAAATGCGATCTTGGGGGATATCATCTTTTCCACTTTACAGAACAAATTGTAAAAGTCCAAGTAAATATTTCCATCATCATCATTTTTTTATTTAGTAACTGAAAAACTAAATTTTATGATGATTTTGCGGTTCCTCGGCTCTCAGTTCCGAAAGTAAATTTACACAAACTCTTTCCTGCTCCCAGGACGCCACACAATCCTTCGACCAACAACACAAGCAAACCTCATGTCACTGGACTGCAGTACCGTAGTACCGCACATATGATTATTACGAGGTAAGAATATACATTTGGTACGTCAGAGACCTTTTAGATTATATTAGTAGACTACTGACATGTTTTTGAGCAAGATGCGTCATATAGTTTGTGTTTGACAGCTCTTGAACGAAGATGAAATCGTAAAAATTGTTTCAATGGCTGTTTCTGCGTAAAAAAAAACATCAAATCCAAGGAAAAACTTGACAAACACTTCGCGAGGTTTATTGAGGAGGTCGACTATTTCCTTTTCCAAGCGTGAAGAAATGGGTCGGCGGTAAGATATATGGGTCAAATTTAGTTGTATTTATTTATAGGTCATTCTTGAAACAAACGCCCACTTTGATGGCCTTGAGAAAGCCTATTATTTGGAGGGAATAAAAAAAGTTGGCGAAGAAGGCGCCGATTTGGCTGTATCATGCAAGGAAAATGTGTGCGCTTGGTTATAGAAATGCTTATAATTTCAATTCTGCCCTGTTATTCGCAAATATATATGTATGTATGTGATTTCCTACGATTTCTTCACTCTGGTAGCAGATTTGGCAGGTTTTAGTACAGAAGGCACTAAACTGTAACTAACTGTTGGCACGGAAGCCGCCGAAAACAATATTTTTCATTTAAAAAGTCACTGACTTATCCAACTACGCTCGTATACATAAAACCACATAAAAAGCGCACAGATTATTTGCAGAATATTTTCTCAACCAGCAACACACCCACACACATGGATTTAAAATTTCCATTTTTCGCTTAAGCTTACCGAGTACGGCATTCCCCCACTTTTTCATCAACAATTTGATGTAGCAAAGTTTGGTGCACAGAGTTTTCTCTCAGCTGCATATTTAAGTATTTCTTGTGAAGACTACGCAGAAGGGTTGATTTATTTTTTTGTTGATTAAGAGTAAATCTGCGGAAGCTTTATAGAGATTTGTTCGCATTCATGCGAACATTTAAATGAGTTTGAGAATATCATCATCAGCTTATGTATGAACTTATGTAATTTATCTAATCGGTGGGTTCAAAATAAGAGCGTGTAACTACAGATCGACAAACACACCATGCTTCAGTTTACATTTTAAGCATATCAGCGACAGTAATAAGTACGTCCGCTCCTGCAAGCCATTATTACAACGCACATGCGTACATAAACCCAGAACACATTGAAAAGATCAACAGCTGAGTCTGGCTGAATCTCATCTGTTGCGATCAATTTCCTAAATATCTCATGTTCATCCGTCTTTTATTCAAATAGTCCGTGCACCCATTAAGTTTAATGCGAGAGTGTGAACACATTTTAATTGGCGCCACCGTTGGCAAACTTGTCCAACGACCACCATGTCCGTGAGCATATGTATTCGAAATTATCACGTACATATGTCTGGCTATCACGATTTAATTTTGCGGTCAATCCAACCGTAAGTTTTGAGCTATTAAACCGCGTTGCTCGTAAATTATAAATAATCCCCATTAATTTATCGCTTCAAAAATGTATTCGGGCACAGTTTTACGATCGTTCTTTATGTGATTTCTGTCTTTCGGGGATCACCGAACTAATCATCGGAATTATTTCCCAACCATGAGATTTCTTCTGTGCAGGCAAACTCTCATTATTGCTTCATAAAACACGATTTGCTATATTTCATAGAGAATTAAATACAAGGTCATTTGAAGTGAATGGCTCGAAGGAAGCCAGCATGTGGGTTTTAGAATTATGCGTCTGGATAAAGAAATGACAGTTTGTCTATTAGACTCTATCGAATGGAATGGTTTTTACTAGAAATTACAACCTACTGTCTGTGGATGAAAATAAATTTCTTTTTGAAAGACATGACACGAATGTTTAACTATCCGAATTTCGGCTAAGCCCAGGTACGCACAAGTATGTAGTAATGTTCGGGAAGAATTATTATGCAATTTTATCTAAATTTTATTTCGCAAATATGTTTAGTTAGAACTGAATTATATTATTGTTTATGTGTGTTTGATTTTTCGAGCATCGTTTGAGAATTTAGAAAATCAGTAAGAATTACGCGCATGAGATTCAGCAAAACTAGGACTCGTACTTCCAACAAGCGAAGGACAATAATGGCCATAAGAAGCAACACGTGCTAATGGTTGGAAACTGGCTTTGTATTAAGTCTCGTATTAAGCTTCAATAAATAAAATTGATCTAGTTCGAAGTGGCAGCTGCAACGTAGTGTGTAATTGCTGAGTGGGGAAGGCGTATGGTACGACCGACAAAATAACTACATAAGTCCACACCGAAGCACAGCCCCATCCAGAGAAGAAGAATCCAAACCCTTGATAGAAAGTGAGTGCATTTGGATGGTCATATATTTAGTCATCCATTACGCAGACAAATATAGACATTCAACTTGACGGTCAGCAGAAGCTTCCAGATTAGTTACTTTCCAAGAAGAAGGTTAACCAGCCAATAATGCCAGAGAACACAGTCGTCCCCATATAAAGAATTGGGTTATCTACGCTCTCACGGTCGATATTTTGTGCAATGAGTTAACCTCTTAGTTCATACACTCCGTTCTCCATTGATTTTTGTAATGATTTAAATAACCAAGGTTGCATCCTACATCGCGTTACTCAAACCTCGTCCATTAGCACAACGAGACGGCATAAAAATGTAGGTCTCCGATCAGAACATTAACTCGCACAATACGAGTGGTCGCTGTAGAAGGAATGCATCGAATAGCAGTGCCAAAACGTGGCAAGACGTGTACGCAGATATGTTGCGGAGCTCTTGTTACACTAAGGGCCGTTTGCTGATACTGCACTTAAGGATTTAAGTTCCACTTAACAAGTTAAGTTGAACTTAGCGGTTTGCACGATTCGAAAAGTAGATCCTAAAGTCGCCTATAAGTATAACTAAAACTTAAACTAAGTTGAAGAAATAGTAGATGATAAGAATTTAAGTTGCACTTTAATACTGACAGTGACATATCGTCGTGGAGAAATTTGAGTATGGAGTCTGAATTACTTGTTTTATTGTGATAGACATTTAAGAAGTTGATGTGCCTCGTCGTGTCTTCAACAGAAATTAATGTTTTTATAGCTTTGAGGAACTTCGGTTTATAAAAGTTTTCGGCAAATCAAGGACATAACCAGCAATGAAGGTTATGTCCTTGATTACAGCAGAATCAAATGTGAAATTTAATAGGTACGATTTTCCATATTCATTCGAACATTCACTTGAAGATATATTTCCAAGACCAAATTCGATTGCACCTACATATCATTCAACTATGTACTTATCACATTAAGATTTATCTGACAGGAAATTATTTTCAGAGTATTGCTGTTTTCGGGGCAATTCACGTTTCGAGTGCATACAGGATGGTTTTGCAGGTTCGAAGGAAAAAAAGCGTTCCTTTTAAACCAACATAAAATTACCGAAGTCATCTATCGAAATTGCAATTTTCAATAAATAATTTCCCTCGAATAGCTTTGTTTTCCATTAGCGATTGGCGCCATCTATGAAGCCCACATTAAAACTCACATTCACCCATTAAAAATAGCAAATATGACATTTGAAATCGAAGTGAACTTGGTTGCATTTAAAAAATACCGGGTCGTAGTAAAGTATGACTTAAATATTTACGAGCAACGAAGAATAGGTAAAGTCGAACTTAAGATTTAAGTGTAACTTGGCTATGATGCAGATTTGGGTGTAGTATCAGCAAACGGTCCTAAGCCTCCGATTCTCACGTAATTATCGATTTACGATTCAATTCCGGTGTCTCTTTTCAAACAATTACATAAATTTTAACACTTTTTCATGCCCCTTTCACAATAAGTCGAGCGAACTCCAAGGATTAGAGCGCATCAAGGTATTCCCAGGCTCACTGCCCTATTTAAGATTCTGTGCAGAGTACTGTCTCGACTTGTAAGGGTTCAGCCAATTTCAAATTAATACGCACCGTTTCTTCATCGATTGCCAAGTCGCATTCAACAACATTCAGCGCATGGAACTATTCGATGTGATGATGAATTTGGGATCCCAGGGAAAATCGATTTGGATGTGTTATGTAAGAAGAATGTGTGCGATATGCTTGCTTCCAGAAATGAAAAATCCAATTCTGCCCTTCAATTCGCAAATACGTAGATGCGGTGCCTGGGCAGGTGTTAGTATAGAAGGCACTACTTCCTACAACACCGACATTGTCGCGCTTTCACGACGGTTGAAAAGCGAGTGACACGAGCTGGTCTCATGGTAAATTAATATAAAACAAAACATGTACTTACTACCGACAAAATATCAATACAGGCCTCACAACTTACACAGGTCAGAACATCACAATAGATAGTTGCCACTCTAGGGTAATTTTCTAGATTCCCTGCATCGAGATTCGAGATGATCCCCATAAAATACATCTTGGCTTGTAAACAATAATCTTGGTTAAAAACTCCTTATTCGAAGGACCAAAATCATTCTTCACATTCTGCCAGGATTTGCTACTAGAAGACCAAAGTTGAGCGACAAATAAGAAGGCAAAGGAGTTACATGGTGCCACAGAAAAAGAATTGTCTTCTTGTCTGGGAAGAAGGCATGTGGAGGAGACGACAAAATCACGTATTCTACGATAGCAAAATGGGTACCTATTGTCCAGCTAAGGGTGTTTTTGAGGCCAATTCGAAAAGTGTGAAACTTTCATGAGAGCATGGTCAAGCAGAAGGAGAATATCTGTATGGTACGGTATAAATTGATCGTGGAGTGACAACTTGATTTTAATGACTTGGCAGACCATCTGGGATTGAAGGGGCATTTATCTTAGATTTCGAGTCTTCTCGAATACTCGGTTTGTATTGAATTAGGGGAAGATCGAACATTCGGCCGAAAGATCAATTGATCGCGGTTTGGAGACAAATTCGTTATAAACACGATACATGCTCAGCACTGCTCATGAACTACAAGGGTTCACTGACCCGAGGGATAAATAGGTTAGATTAAGTAGGTGGGTTGCAAACGAATTGGCCAACACACTTAGACCATGTTGGTCAATTGCGATACTCATAGTCAGACTACTACCACCGATTGACAACTCGAGTGATTAAACCCAACGGCAAATGGTGACTGGACCAGATTTGAAAACCGGATAAAGCGTATTTACTTTGGTTATACTGGGATTCGTACCGGGGACCACTCTAACCAAGGGCAGGCAGTCAACAAACTATGCCATCCAGAGAAAATAAATAAATCAGGCAACTTGTTGATACTTGGTGTTGGTAGGAGTGCACAAAATGTTCACCAACATGTGCCCATGCTTTCTGACTATGTATCTATCTATCGCCAAAAATACCACCTCCAACTTTTGTCTAGAACTAATCAGCATAAATTCCAAACATGAGAAAATTATGCTATCTTTGAATGAGGAAAATTCATTATAAACAAACAATTTTTATGAACTTTAAAAATAACCACATTTTCCGAGTAGCTAAAAATATGCAATAAAGCTAAAATTATAATTAGCTCCTTCCCAGGGATAAAAATAACGCAACAGGAGCTCCTGGAACTGGCAGCCCCATTCTCCTGAATTGCACATATTACGCTCATTCACTGCTACGTGCACACGAACGGTTGCTTGGCAGCTCACACAAAAAAAAACCTCACATTACACCCACATCATATTACAACGTTCATTTTTTTTTTGTTCCTTTATCCAATTCCCGAGGAATGAACAGCCTGCTTCAGTGTGGCCTCAGATTCATAAAGCTGGCAAAATGAGGATATTCTGCGAAACGAGCACTTTCTCGTACCAAAGGATACACGACATTACACGACAGCATGCACACATACAAGGACACTTTACACGGCAGACAACGGCCAACTTAGCTCGAATTGCGTATCAGACTTAAGCACTGTGTCAGGTAAGACATTAAACACATGGGGACAGGACAAGGAGATATAAATTGCCTCCGTTGTATCATATGCTCATACGTCCGGTTGACAGCGAACTGTTCATCTTGACAAATAGACCATCGGTTGTATTTATAGCCCATATATCCGACCGGCGGCGACCCATCATCCTCGTCTCGAGACAATTAATCTCTGGCCAGCGCCAATGCTTTAATTAATTGGACGCTTTGAGGCTTTTTTTGAGATCTCAAAAGTGTGCTTCCCTCCGTCTCCCATCAAGTAATTACATTTTCATGCATTCCATTTCACATTCAACGAGAACCCTCACGTATGAGATACATGTACATACGTTGCCTTCTAAGACTTAAGCAAATTAATCATCCTTCAATAAACAAATTTACGGTCGAACAAGCACCCGACCGGAGCTCTCGTTAGCCACATACGAAAACAGCATTTAATACATTCAATTAAAACAGTATCTATCCGAGTTGTTTGGGGGGCCCTTTTACCTTGGTCCTCAAAAAACAATAAGCCACCTTCTTGATTCTTGTCCTTTTATCGTTTATTAAACTGTAACAACTGTGAATTTATGCAGGGTTACGGTTGGATGTGTGTGTGTGTGCTTGGGTTGCCATATATCAAATCCCTTTCCTGGCATTATAATCCCTTTCATCGTTCATCACTCCTGAAAATCATTCACCCATTGGGGAGAACATTGAAACATTGAAGAAAATCCTCAACTCCGAGAGCGCACTCCTTCCTTCGGTTCTACCCAGAAGATGTGCACAAGAATTCATCGAATAGCAAAATTAATCACTTAAAGAGGCTTCTCCTGTTTCATTATATCCTTTCCCTATATCCTTGAATACGATACGTCCTATATCGTCTCGAATGCCGATGCTGATGTTGAAAATAGGAATCTGAAGGAGAGAGCACTTCCCCCTCTGCCACTTACTGGCTTATGTACGCAAGGGAAACTTTTCAAAAATGTGTGCCAGTAATTAGAGATTGTAAGAGGGGATGACACATTTATGTAACTATCTGTCTACGCCGTTATTATTTATGTTGAACGGAACTCTGTGCCGGTGTGATCCTCTTACGCAACGCAAACTGGTAAATCACAACATGTATGGTATTACAATTAGTTCAGGAATTTGTTCATAATTCCGTTTGGATCCTCCTAATGTGTGAAAAGTATTTCACCACTGCGGGTACGGATATGTACATATTAGGGGTGTTGCTGATGGAATACCTTCGAGGAGAAGAAGCAGAAAATTGTTGACATGTCTAGATAAACTTTAGTGCTTGCCACCCCGCCCAGCAACATACTTTTCAGCTTGTTTGGGGGGAATGATACCAACTGTGGAAGCCCCAAGCCTTAAAATCGAACGGAACGAGTTGCGTGGTTATGGATACATAAATATGCTCAAGTTGGTGGTGACCCAAATTCTTGAAATTACGGTTCAACACAACCCTGTGCTGGATGTGTGGGTGGATGATGGTTGAAATTTCACGAGAAGAAGGTCAGTCCGAAGCGAACTCAACGGTTGACAAATGACCTTATGGTTTTTGTGTCGTTGGGCTATGTACTGAATAATGTCCGGGAACGGTCGCATGCTGACTTTTTGCGCAAATACCTTGGCTCAGACGTCGATGGGATACATACCTTCATGTAAGGAGGGCATGGGTCACGTGATATGCTTAACCGAAATCTTGGTTTTCACAAATGAAACAAATTTGACAGAGACGACACCGGAAGAGATTGGGGTAGGTGTCAGCGTAGGCTTCCCCAGCAATTTGCCCTTGACATTTGCTCTTTTTCATCCAGGGACCCATCGGGATGAATTGATTGGCACAAATTCTAACCACTGCACCGCATGATTTCCCATTGTGGGATGTCATCCAATTAACAATTTGGATATTCGGTTATTGGGTAGCTTTGCAGATGTGATTTACTGAATCGCTGTCCTAAGACTGTTGCGGTGACAATGATACATTGGAATAGAAATAGAAATTGAAATTCAATCAAAAGTGGTCCCAGACGTCACACAAAAGACTGACATCTTGATCTCTGTGCGAGAGTATTTATTTCTAGGACAAAAAAAAAACCGCTGACAAAGGATCTCTGTGAATATTCAATGTTTGTGGCGCGAGGAAAGCTGTCGGACTTGCAAATGGCGACCCATGTCGTCGGGACTTTGATATTTTTATTTGAACAGAAGTCGAATACATGTGAATTGCTTGAATAATTTATGCCGTCCTTTAAGAATAATTGTGTTGTTGACAGATAATTGGTTGTCGTTCATTCGCTGGTTGTGCGGCATTAACTGGACAAGGATTGTGACGTACGCTTGGCGGAGACTGGCTCAACATGACAGCTGAAGTGACGTTCACGAAGGGATGATTTGTTCGAAGAACGACCACGAATGACGTTGATGGGGAAAATTAACGAATTTAATTTGGATGAGAGGAGGATGGTGCAACCGCAAATGCAATTGAAAGTGTGGGTCGTGCAAGGTGGATTTAATTGGGTTTTATTGATTTTTTTGTTCACAATCTCTCCAGCTAGATGTACATACATAACTCTGCTGCTTAACTTTTGCTGACACCCGTTGAGCAGAACAATTTCAAAGCGAGTGTGAGATGATTTGATTATGCACATTGACGTTTGTCGTATCCTTGAGAGTGTCTTTTTTCTTGTATTTGCCAATGCTAGGAACTTGACCCAGTTTTTTTTATATCTACTCCACCGTTGCGCTGCAATTCCTGCCCCTGTTAGAGTATTCCTTCCAGTATGTGTTGATGCCAAGTAACAAATTACATTCCAAATGACCCGAATTCGGTCAGAAAAAAAAATCATACCAGAAATAATTCTTTTACATCTAATGCTGGTTGATCCATGTTGTTTAGCAACTTTCTTCTTAGCCACTTCTCTCGTTAAAATACCATCGCATCCAGGGACTCATTAAAAGCAAACAGCTGAGTAGAGCTCAAACTAATGGACAAACAAACTGGAGGCCATTTTAGGCTTTATGGAATGTCTTTGTAAAGCCTCGCGTTCAGCTTTTCTATACAGTCCGCTACGAGTACTCAAGTGAGGACCGACTTAGGAAAACGGGGTTGCCACTTGCAACTCCTTGTTCTGCACAATGCCCAATGCTGAGAGCTGCGTGTATAAACCGCACTCCGTTTTGAATAAGAAAAACTAAACACTGAATTAAATTGCAACGCTGTGAACAGATAAGATTTGAAAAGATCTCGTATGGCAGTCAGGATAGGCATCACAATGCTGCTTGCATCTTAGTTCTTCACTGGGAATGAGATAATTATTAATTAGAGCACAGTAAATACTTCACCAACCTCAATTGCCGCCAGAAACATTTAGGAGCTAACTTACGCCGTAAAAGTGCAATTAAGGTTGGCGTTATCCATCTGAAGCTCATATGGAGAAATTTGCCGTATTCCATATCCTCGCATCCGTTTTTAGCATATGAGGGCACTATAAATATTAAATTTGTTAAATTTTAAGGGCCGATGTTGAATGTGAACCACACCTAAACGCCAAGTCTTTTTCTGCATTTCATTTGACATTTTTTCAATTTCAGACTAATTCAATTTGAACCATGGAAAGATACACATTCGAGCAACGCGTTAAAATTATTCAGGCTTATTATGAAAATGAGCGTTCAAATCAAAATGCAAATCGTGCACTTCGTGATTTTTTCGGTCAATCTGATCGTCCAAATGTGCGTACAATCGGAAAAATCGTCCAAAAATTTGAGCAAACCGGGTCTGTAGGAGATGTGAAAACACCAGTGTATGCTCGTACAGGTCGTACTGCAGAAAATATTGCTGCAGTTCGCGATAGTGTGGCTGAAGAGCCGTCCACCTCAACTCGTCGTCGTGCCCAACAATTACACCTCTCACACTCGTCGTTGATGAACATTATGCATAAAGACTTGCATTTACACGCTTACAAGGTGCAATTGACTCAAGAAATAAAGCCTCTTGACCATTTCAAGCGTCGTCAATGGCAAGAAATGGCAACAGTGGATGATCAATTTTCCAAAAAAATCATCTTCAGTGATGAGGCACATTTTCAGCTCAGTGGATTCGTGAATAAGCAGAATTGCCGCATTTGGGCGAATGATAATCCAAGAGTGATTGTGGAAAAACCAAGGCACCCACAAAGAGTGACTGTTTGGTGCGGTTTATGGGCTGGCGACATCATCGGGCCGTATTTTTTCCAAAATGAGGCCGGTCAGGCAGTTACTGTGAATGGTTTTCGCTATCGTGAAATAATAACGAACTTTTTATGGCCCGAATTGAAAGATATGAATGTGGAGGATATGTGGTTTCAACAGGACGGTAACTTGCCACACAGCTAACGAAACAATGGCTCTTTTGCGCAACAAAATCAATGACAGTGTTATCTCACGTCGTGGCGATGTCAATTGGCCGCCAAGATTTGACACCTTTGGATTTTTTTTCTTTAAGGTTATTTGAAAGAAAAGGTGTACGTCGAAAAGCCAGCAACAATTCGGCACATTAACAGCATAGAACCTCAATTATGCTTCAGCGTCATCGAAAATTTGGACCATCGGATGGAGGTGTGCCGCCGATATTTTGTTCCATACATAATTGAACCATACCAATATTATCATAATAAAAAGAAATGACAATAATTTCCTAAATAATTTGTGTTTTATTCAAAATCAACATCGGCCCTTAAAATTTAACCACCCTTTATATTAAATTTAAATTATAATCAAGATTGTGAGTTTATTTGGCAGCCAAATGATTAAATTTGGTTCTCAAATGCACATGAATTCAAGAAATTAGTTAAACAGTTCGCCCTGACTGTAAACTGCCTTACAGATAGCTTGAATTACTTTTCGTAGTCCTAGGCAATTTAATTGATTTTTTTATTTATTTTTTGTTTATCATCTGGGCTGGATTATAATTTCAACGAAATCTCGTTTCGGTTTACTTTTTTGTTAGGTTTGTCGTGGCGTATTTGGGTCTTATCCACTCGTGAGGGAACAATAGGTGGCCTGTCACCCAGCACAAAGGAATATTAAACTATTCCGCCAACTCATCCAGAGCAGCTGGCAACTAATTTTAACTGACAACTAATTTTAACGTCTGACTGTCTATGAAATTGTTAATGTGCCTAACGAAGCGTCATAATCTCTGCTGAACGTACGTTTCTCAGCTGCGTTGTTAGGAGAAAACAGCATTTCCAAACCATGCATATGTCATTAAACCATTCTCGCAACAATGTTTCAGTGTCAACAATGTTTTCCATTTCAGAAAACCTTATACCGGATCACGGTCTCAAAATGCTTGTCGGACAAAGCAGAGGCCATGTGCTCGACTATTTAGTGTATGAAGGGGTATCCGACCAAAAGAGCAGCTTGCCAGAGGCTCGATGTCGAAGGCCCAGGTCCACCCGGACTGTAGCGCCACGCAAAGAAGAAGTTAAATATTCTGTACTTAAGTTTGACTGCTTTTTAAAGCATATCAAATGATTTCCCGCATGGTAATTAAATATTGTGATAAACGTAAAGCCATCTTCCCGATAAGCCGCTCCATGCGTAACCCAATATCATAAAAACATCAATACTGTTGCCGGCAACAAGCCTATACAAGATCAAAGAAATTAAGTCTAGCCATGAGCAATCTAAAAACAACCACAAATCTAATCCTAATGTGCTATAATCGATTACTTTTTGCTCTTAACGCTTCAGTCGAAACCACTGTGACAAATCAACTTACGAGTCCTTAAACATAAAACCATTTACAAAAGAGGGATTAATCTCCAGCATTCCGATTCCGTACCCTTTTCCGCAACTATTGTGATTGCCGTGACCATCTTCGACCATTTAGTTTTGGGTTCTTTGATTGTTATCCCTTTCCAGTGCCTCTCGGCTGGTAGGCGCCATGTGGTTGAATTAGTATCGTCGCCCAGAAAAAGGGGACACTTCACTCATCCCCATGTGATGACTTCGTTTGAGGGTCCAATCGTCAAATGGTGATTTGATGGTTTGAGGATTTCCTGCACATCCTGCCAGACAACAGTGAAATTATCTTCAGCATCGGTGGTCGGTAATCGATTTTCGGTTGAAGCGAGTCTGGTTTGTTAATATATTTCCGTTTGTTTTAAGAGCTTTGAATGGTTTCACATTCCGTCCCCAATCAGTGGGGAAAGAGAAAGCATTCTGAATGGAATTTAATACACCCGTGTGTCGTTAACTTGGGAAAAGCAACATCAAGGTCAAAGTTGACCTCAAAATCAAAGGCAAGCCTGCACGTCGGCTTCCAACGAGTCAACTGCAAGTCTTATTGATTGGGGCTGTAAAACCTAAATCCACGAATTGGTCTCATACATATGTATGTATGCACAAGAAAAAGTAATTCAGTTAAACCGATCAAGCAATTTATTGGGTCGTGGATTAAATGCAGTTTTACTTCACGAACTCAAGAAAAAGAATATCTTTAACTTATTGGCCATAAAAAAGAACTTAAATATGTGACTTTTATTGATGTACGATACTATCGCCTCTCCAATTAAATTCTTGTTAAATTGGCTCTCTTAACTTAGAAGCACACATATAAATTACCCTAATAAAAAAACACCAACGAAACCAATTATGTCGTTAACAGATAAATCAACATCTAGTATCTAGTCTCTACAAGAACTACACCAAAAATAAATACACATAAAACTACAACAACAAAATATACAACAACACCAGCAATCAATCAAAGTTCAAATCAACAAGGAAGAAAATGAAAAAAAAAATAAACGAAAACTCCGAATCCGAAGAAGGAGTGTCTAGAGACTGTGTGTATCTTGAAAATACCTTGACGGCAACAATTTCCGCGTAACCTAGTGTACCACCGTGCAGCGTTGTCACAGATCGCTTTAAGCCCTGCAAGAGAGTACATACAATATCAGAAAAAAATATTTTGTTGGTTTCTTTCTTTAATAAATTTCTGGACGATGGAGAAAAATTTCTGTGTACCCTTCACCCTTGAACTTTTAATTCAATTTATTTTTTTCGTAGCCCGAGTAGAACTCCGGAGATGGGAGAAAAACATATTCTCGCATCCTGAAATAACAATGACGCTTAATTACCTTGACTGTTTGGAATACATCAATCCCGGGATGACCCACGTCTCCTTTGGATCCCTTATCGCCCGGTCGTCCCTGTGTGAGTACAAGGGAAAAGTTTGCATTAATTAACTTATTTAAGCAACTTACGCGATACAGACAAAAAGCAAACACTCTCGCGCACATATATTTGAATGTATATATAAAAAAAGGGGGAAGGTGGTGATTCACTTACCGGATCGCCCTTATCACCATTCACACCGGCGGGTCCCTGAAAATAAGAACATATAGAAGAACGGAATTTACATTTCATTCCATTCGCCGCACATTGTGGTGCTTCCGTTTGAATTGATACCTACCGGTGGTCCTACATCGCCAGGATCGCCTTTTTTACCTCGCTTCCCTCGTTTGCCTGGAGGCCCTGGTGGACCGGGTGGTCCTGAAAGTAATAAAAGAATTTTATTACACTTTCTCTTCGGGTACAGTATCTGAAAGGTGTTTTCCTTTGATTTCGTTCGTTATTTGGATGTTTCTTTTTTTTTTTTCTTGTTCACCTCCTTAAAGGAGTGTGAAGATACAATATCTACAATGTGCGTGGATTCGTATTAGGTAAAATGACACCACATAAAAATAACCCTGGGTTTAGGTTGTCACAAAGCGGCTTAGAAAATTTTCAGATTCTTTTTCAGCTGAAGGAAACTGCTTATAAGTCTATTTGGTATCCGTGAGATTTATCATTAAGATGCGTCTCCTTGTTGGATTCCAAAGCGAAGTGGAACACGATGACGATGACGATGACGATGACGACGACGACGACGACGGCGACAACGGCCGTCTGCACTCGCACTAGATATGGGTTGTGAGTCGTGAGTCGTGAGACGTCGAGAAGAGCACCGTCTGAACTGGATTAAGATTTCGGAAATTTGAATAAAAAATAGAATCAACGTAAACGTTGAATGGAAGGCATTTGCATGGGATAAGAGTATCCACATTCACATACAATGTATTGTAGTATGTTGAGTGGTGATTCTATTTCAAGGGGATGCAAATGCGAAGGAATGGAAAAACGACAAGTGTTGAATGGCGGATTGTCTGGAGTGGTGGGAGTAGAGGGAGTGCCATGGCATTGATGGGGAATCGATGACTAACACGATTGCTGTGAAGTCAGCAATGCAGGAGAATTCGATGTCGGATGAGGGAAATCACACTCGTAAGCTACTCGTAACTTTCAAGTCGTATTTGGTTGCATTACTCTCGAAAAATTCACAACAATGTGCAGCAAATAAATGCTCATTCCTCGATGTGAAACTCAACGTCAATTCTAGGTTATCGGCATGGGTTGTGAAACTTTTTGAAGAGTTCAACCAATTTTGAAGCGGCGCGGCTGTTTGTGTGTGAATTTGAGTTGAAATAACCTCGGGATGGAAAATCATTTTTGGTGAGCTTTGCAGCCATTGGCTGTGTGGGCAAACGAGAAGTGCAATTGATGAATTTGGAACGCAGATAAACGGACAAAGGATTCATCTGAATTGAAAAAAAAAACCCACAGAATAGTTTGGTGATGACTGGAATTGGGTGAGTGATTGTACTTCACTTCGGCTAGTATCCCGGCGGTGATGAAGTGTGCTTTGCAGGACAGGGTTCGGATTTGAATGAACAATCGATATACCTACCCATGCACGTGTGGGCATACGGAATTGGAAACGTTTATTTTTTAAAAAGTTAGTTTCTGGTATGCACACGTGTTTATTTTTTTCATAAAATATGAAATATCACTCAAAATATTATAGCGAAGAGATTAGTGCAAAGAACAACATAAAATTAATGATGAAACACAAACTAAGCGATTTGCTGGAGGATGGAAAGTAACCTTAAAACTGAACTTGCGTCATTTAAACTTGAAAAATGTTCAATGTTATGCCGACGCGTGCAGTACAGCCTAGAGTTACTCGTTTCTTTAAATTAGTTTAGTTCGATTTTTTTGCAGATCTGCGTGCATTAAGCGCATGATAGAGCACTAACCCTAAACTGTCTATGACAAAATGGTGACGGATTTTATTCGTTTTTGAGAAGTTTAAAGTAAGAGCCTTCATAAGGATTTAAAAACAGCTTCGATGACCTGAGTTATAAGCATAATTCCGTTTGCCTGTCCGCTTCAAGGATTAACCATTCCATTCGCTTAACAATACTGATTGGTTTCATACTGAAGGAAAAACGTTTATTTATGAATGACCTACATATTTAGTGCAGAAACGTCATGGAAAATATCGGAAAATTACGTGCTTTCAGATCCGAACTTATTTTTACAGTTCAGTACAGGATGGTGGAAACCAGTTTATTCAATAAAACACAAAAAAAAGAAAATAATCCTTAATAACTTTTGCAGTCAGATTTTTCACAAATAGCTTTCGATTTGCATGTCAACAGAATGTAGATACTACGTTTAATCACGATATAGATGAAATCATTGATGACATTATCGAATTGTTGCCATAAAATTTAAAAAAAAAATAAATATTTTTACAGGTTTACGCCCTGCGAATACTTATAGTTTGTTGATCTCTTAACACAGAATACCAGTGTGCTGAACATTTTTTCAACTGGAATTCAGATAGGAATCAATTTAAAATGGAGGTTTTGTCTTTGCGTTGAAATAATGAATAAATACGTCTTCCATCGTTCATCGGCAATGTACGGGTAAGTAGGTTTAGTTGGACGCTAGTGGCAACTTGAAACGTTCATACTACGTATCATCTATCCTCCTACTCATTGGAATTTACAAAAAAGCGGATTGACTTGTGGTGATGCTCATTCTTAGTCTGAAATGCAGAGCAGGAATGGAATAGTTCTATTTCATATTTCGTAGAAGTCTTACGTCTTACGATGACATTGGCATCATCGGAAGGACACAGCGGGCTGTCAGTGGGGCATTTGTGAGCATCGAGAAGGAAGCGGCTAAGATGGGTCTTGCGGTCAATGAGGGTAAAACAATGCTGCACCGACGTCTTGAACGAAACGTCACTATAGACAGCTATAACTTCGAAGTAGTGACACTGTTTACCTAGGCTCTGAAGTTAACACAAGAAATAAAACGGAGACAATGGAGATAAAATTAAAGATCACACTCGCCAATCGCTGTGTTAAAGAATAAAGCCCTCCTTCGAACCAAGCTATCCATGATAGTTCCAGTCCTGCTGTATGGCGCAGAAGCACGGACTCTAACAAAAGCGGACGAGGTCTTGGTCGCTTCGAGAGGTAAGTCCTTATATTTGGTCCCGTATGTACTGATGGGATGAGGAGACTGAACGAACTGTCAAACGATTTCGAGTCTCTCGTCTCAGATGGCTAGGTCGTGTCGAGCGAATAGACACTAATGATCCGGCACGGAAAGTCATCGACTCAAACCCCGAGGGACAACGCGGTAAAGTAAGACCAAGCATCCGGTACGCAGCTGACAAGCAGATAAACATGCATAGCTAGAACGTGCACTAGCACAAGACCGTAGTAGATTGAGAGGCATGATGGCTGAGGCCCAGGTCCACCACAGGCTGTATCGCCAGCCAAAGAAGAAGAACCGCGTCCAATGTTGGCACTTTGAGATGATCTCTTATTACGATGAAGCATCGACTATCTCAGTTGGTACTACCACAAAAATGAATCAATTTACTTTACACATACTCGAATGTATTTATGATTGGATTTGACATGGCTCTGTGTTTGATATTGCGAATGGTCTTAAATGTCTTGAATGTCTGTGGGAAATATTTGGCAGGGAAGATCATTCCATATTCGTGTAGTGCGGCTGAAAAACGAGTCTACATTTAACTGTGAGTCTGAATGTAGACTTGAGGGTAAACTTATGAGAATTTTTGGCGAGACAGTTATTGCGGGTGAATGCATGGAGAGAAGGAATGCGATTGGCTAGTTCGCTTGAGCAACATTTGTTAAAAATGCGATGAAACCGGATCAAGGAAGGCAATAAATGGCGGTGCTCGAGCAAGTCTATTGGCTCTACGATGGAGGAGCAAGAGTATGAACTTTTTTTCGGTCGCTTTTGGATTAGGTGTAGGGTGATTTTGAAATCAAATGTTTTTAAAAGAATCAAATATCTTTTTTTGTATTTAATTAGGTTCTGTCAATATTTGAAGACAAATGAAATAATGCTTGTCAAAAGTTGGTCTTGTACAACACCTCGATCTACAATGATCTCTTCTTTCTTATGTCATAAAATATCGATGAAGTCGTTGATCACTACAAGAAATAATCTGCTTGGGAGTTTACGTTTGTGGGGATTGGCGGATAAGACGTTACCACTAACTTCCCGGTTTTAACACTGATATCATTCATTAGATCCAACGTCTATGTAGTAGGCCCAAGTGCAGCATATAAACAGCTCAGCCGAATAATCCTGAACTCCAAGTCGCGCCCACAAGGGTTTCAGAATTGAACCAATTTAATAATCTGAGAGCTGTTATAGCAAGCGATCGTACTAGCTCTGGTTTCCTGTTGGTACATGTGCCAGTATACCCTGGATGGTACTCATAAATGTCCTGTAACGATATTGCCTATACTCAAGCCAGCCACCCGTAGAAGGTGCGAGCCTGAGCAAAACCTGACTTCCATTTTTGGCACTGCTTTCAGTCATTAACACCAAGCTGCATTGCGTTGGCGATCACTTGGTCTTAAAAACCGCAGATTCGATCTTGCTCTTCCTTTGGAATCACGAGCTACAAAAATGAGTGTTCATTCGTTCGATGTGACCGGCCATTTATTGCCGACAAATGTGGAGTCTCTAAAAATAATGATTTGTTATCAATTATCACGTACCATCTTGATATGAATTACTGCTCAAACGTCTCCTCTCACATACTATTTGTCCCTAGAATTTCGTCAGTCCCTCTACTGCCTCCAAACAAATATTTCTTTGTGTGTTATGACCAAAGGTATGTTCATAAACCCAGGTTAAGGGCTTACATTTCCGGAAAACATCGGATTTTATGGTACAATTCACGAACAGAAGCATAGAAGTGCATAAATGTAGTGGACAATAGTATATCCTCACAAACACACGCAGGAAACTTCAAATTTAATTTCGTTCATCAATTCAAATATAAAACATGCCAAATGTACGGTCAGATCCCCTTGAGCATTGAACACATTTCCTCCGTTTTTACCAGCAAAAACTTTAAAAGTTTGAATGTCGAATTCAGCAAAAATTCCTAAACAACGGACCGATGTACATATCTATGTTACATCATACAATGGAAAATCGAACAACGTCCGCATTTAAATGAATGACCACGACCAAAATTCAAACTAGACCAACACAATACGATTGTGTGTACATGGGATGGTCCGGGGAACGAACAAAAATCAATTGTTCAAAAACATGACTTTCGAATCTTGCAATTTACAGTGTCCCCCCTCTCTGCAGGCAATGGGAGAGAATGTCAATGAAAAAATATTTGAGAGCAAACGAAACTCTGTGCGAGGAAAGAGACATAATTAAATTCTCAATTCAGGGATATCATACGGTCAGAGCTTCAAACTTAATTGCATTCAGAGCCACATATGCGATTGAGAAAAAAACCATTTTCAACAAATATGTTTGCGATTTTACATTTCAGCAGTAAACCTTTGCATAGCTTTTGAAACTCATCTGTCAAAATACCTGTGCAGGGTACAGCTGGGGCCATTTTCAGAAAAACACCTTGACACAATTTACGAAACACCACCTGGCATTTATTGATTTATTTTCCACACCATTCACATTCACATTCACAGAAATATGCAGAATCTAACTCCACCGCCCACCACAAGTACGTTGGAAGACATGCTCGAAAATATTGCTACCACCAGTTTTTGCAGACAACTCGGTGACAGAAAACCATCAAATCCCAGTCCCAGTCCATAGAGATGACTTTTTTTTTTCAATTAAAACCTGTCGAACACATCGCAGAGCACATACGAACCAATCCATTTGCATCTACGCCACTTTCAATTTCGAGTTTTTCTCATTTCAAACAAAACAAGAGAAATAGCTAAACAATTACGTTACGAACGTGCATCTGAAGGCAAAACAAAACAATCTGGTTGGGAATCGTAAATGCTCGTGGAATACCAACGATGTGCCATCAATCGTCACTTTGTGACAATTCTTTTGGAATTTTCATAAAAGAAAAAAAAAACAGAAAACATACACACCGAGAACACAACCCAACAAATAGGCAAATACACCAACAAAACCAATCTAAATATTGAAATACACCAACAGACGTGGCGGAGAAACAAGATGACAAAAGCGGAAAAAAAGAGGAACAAGAAAAACGAATCCGAACCGAAGAACAACCAAGGCGCTAAATCATTCAGCAGGCATTCAACGCCTGCCGCCCCGCACCATCGAGCACGTCGTCCCCACCCTCTCGACAGGAGCAGTGTGAACATTTTTATGAACGTTCTCCATAGCCGTTGTCATACGTCGGATGCGATGCCTCCCTGCTATTTCTTTTCTTCTTGACACCACTGCCAATGAAGCTAATTAATCGCTCACAGAACGAGCAACCGAGCTTTTCCGGCGTCGCGCTGTGCACCGTTCATAGACAACGAGCACAACTACAGTGGCGACCTTATCGCGTCAGCTGATCCATCGGGGGGCATCGCCGTGCCGCGCCGGCTCGTCGGCTGTTTCATAATTCATAAAAGTTGAGATATTTTCCATGAATTAGTCCGCAGTCTAGTGCAATTAATTGTTACTCTGAAATGAATTTATCGCTGCGCTTGGCGGATTGGGGGAACACCCAATTTATTTACCCACGAGCTAATGAATGTGTCAACAGAACACGTTCGGCTCAACCTCGTTGTTTGTTTGTTATTTTTTTTTTTGCTGTGTATTCAGATTCCAGTGCACGGGCAGGTCTTAAAAAAGCAAAAATTCCTCCATTGGCTAGTCGAAAATAAATAAGATTTCAAATCGTCAGATGAGCAGATATGAGTACCCTTACTGGTGGGAGATGACCCAACAGCCATGGCGGATTGAATCACTAGCCGGAGCGCATACATATGTGTATGCTCGGCAGGCGTCCCCCGAACAATACCCTTTAATTTAAACCATATTGTATTGTAGACTCATAAATGGCAAATATTTTGTAATAAAGTGACACATTTTCCCATTGGTGTAACAATACGCATTGCAGATGAACACTGGACACACATCCATACACACGAGACTGAATCTGAGAACACTGGTACTCGTACACCCGGAGCAGGGAGCTGTGGAAGTCAGTCAGGCAGGAGTAGGAGTTAGAGCTATTGAAAAAGCAATCCTGTGTCCCGTCGCTTAACACTCGCTCCCATTGAACAAGATTCTTTCGTGTTGTTTGGCCTTTTATTTGTTCTCACTGTCTATATCCACTCCTTTTTATGCGACTGTATGCGATTCATGGCCGTAGGACTTTTGGGGGCAAATTGGGGTTGATGCTGCTACTCTGCAGGAGCGCACATTACACGGCAGCCGGAGCAGCGGCAGGAGCAGGAGCAAGAGTAGCAGCAGGAAATGGAAAATGGTACAGCTTGAGGCGTTTATTGGATTGGTCGATGTGTGCGTGTGTGTCTCCCAAATGGACATGTGATGCTCTCGGAGAATTTGCGAAAAATAACTCAGCTGGACTGGTGTTTTGTCTGCGAGCTAAATTAAAACCAGACTCGGCGCACATCCTGCTCTCATCTGTCAAAGAGGCAGAATTGAAAGTTAAAAATCACTAAATGACTCCACATAGGGCCCTGGCAGCATTCTCGGTGTTCATTGGGTCCAAAGGACACAAAGGCACACAAACACTCCAGATGTAATTAGAATTAACTTAAAATTCCCGGAGCCTACAAAAACAATATATATTTCGAATGACCGTCCACCTGGCGCAGTCACTGGGGAAGCACGTGTCGTTTAACTCTCTGAACGGGTGGCATAAATCAAACGATGGTAATGGTCTTCAGCGTGAACTGCAAAAGAACCTTTTCTGTTTTCTTTAGTTCAACGAAATGCCTAAGCAAACAAAAGGTACAAGACAAAAGCGTCTCGGGTAAAGAAAGTGGACCCGAAAACTTCAAACAAAGGCAGTCCCACTCTGGATGCGGAACTGTGAACCATTTCCACAACTGGATCATGGATTCTTTTATACACATTTCACTTTTTTTTTGGAAAGAAAGGGAGACCCTCTAATGTGCATGGCTGGGCATATTAATTTTTAAATGTTCCCGTAGGCGTGGGTCTACAATATATGGTGTGGGACTGTGGAAGGTGTCATGTCAAGTTTTCGGTTGACAATACTTTGACAAAAGACGAAAATGATTTATCAATGCCCAACTGACATCTGGAAAGTGCGAACGGGTCCGTTTTGTGATCGATTGAGCTTCGAGGGGTCGCTTGTAAACCGGAAACTAAGGGGCCCTTTAAAGAAGACCTAAATTAAGGTGTATCCTCCCGCGTGGATTGACTAATTTTGGTTTCAATTAGCGGATAATGTTGTGGGGAAAGTGGGTTAATGGAGAGTTGCCAACGGAATTTAACACTTCTGGGTGAATTCTTTGAATAGGATCGAAGCACTTGAGACGAAATTTGTGTTTCACAATTAAGCATGGAAGAAGTTGAATTTTGGTTTGGAAGTGATGCCATTTGTGTGGAGCCGTTTGTTATGAAAATAATTTATTTATGAAATGGTAGGTTTCTTAAACTTCGTGAAAATAATTTTCTCAATTTTAAAGGTCATAATTCGTGGACGTCAGCGTTGAAAAATAAAAGCTACGATACAAACCTTCAAAATGCTGGTAACGAATTGGTGTTATTTTTTGCCAGGCTTCGTCTACGGTACTCCATAGTTGCTGGCTATTAGTCGGTTTGTCGTCGGCTACATGTTTTTTTTAATATCACACCACAAATTGTGGTCACTTCCCAACCTGAATTCGTTTCTCCCGAAATCAAATTTATTGCCCACTTACTAGCGTGTTTTGGGTCGTTGTCTTGTTGGAAGATCCATTTAAGAGGTCTTTCGAATTCGGCATCATTTCATGTTGATATATAATACTATCAATTACAAATATCTGCCCACTCATATGAGTGGATCCACTGTGATTACTGTTGTCTGGGTATGTTGTGGAAAACATTCTGTGTTGGTAGGCTGTGGTGAATCAGTTCCGCCAAACCAGACAACTTTACTTTAGTGTTTATAAAGATCCACGAACAACCATACCAAATTTGATCGTCAACTTTTCGTATATATCTGTCAGGCTCAAGGTATGTGCTTGACTATTTGACTATGTAATGACTTTGATTGTTGTTCTGTTGCAGATTAATGTTAATGCAAATGTGTTGCCGTTTGTTTCTGATACTTATAGCAACATATTTAGTAGAGATTAACCGACTTAAAAGCCACATACGACACCATCCATCGTAAGGAGATATTCGATGCGATGGCCGAATTCGGGATCCCGGGAAAACTAATCCGTTTGTGTCGCACCAGGCCAACAAAGTCACCGTGCAGTTTGGTTCAAGAACATCTGAGCCGTTCGAGACCTACGCCGGATTTCGGCAAGGTGATGCGCTGTATTATGATTTCTTCAATTTGGTACTAGCGAAGATAATGCTGCTGTAAACACGGAGGGCACTATCTTCTACAGATCTGTTGTGTTACGCACGTCGGATATATGGTCCAGTCTGCGAGGATGGTACATGGATAAGAAGACCGCGAACTCCACGAAATATGGTAATCCGGAAGACAAAAATCCGTCGATTGTACTCGTTCGGCTACATTGAGCGCATGGATAACAACGCTCCAGCAAAAATGAACACAATTGAGGTGAATTGCTGCATTGAAAGAGAAAGAAACAAACCTCGAATTCTACGAGGGTACACTTCGGCTAGAAGAGATTCAAATGATGATACCATTTCAGTGGCTTACCTATCGGAGGATCATTTCGCCCTCATTTAAGCTGTGTTTATTTACGGGAATAAACCTACTAAAAAATATTTTTTAAATTTCCATACTCTCGTCATATTATAAATATCACATCAAAGATGATAGACCATGTAAAATGAGAACTATAATTTCATTTCAACTAAAATTAGAAAATATTCATGAGAATGTATCAGAATTTAATCTTCTTCAGATTCGTAACCAAATTAATATCATTTTCCCACCCTACATCGGTGTAAGACGCTTTAAATAATTCAATAAAATCGATAGAGTTGTCATTGTGCCAAAAAGAAAAAAAATATCAAGAAAACTATCCACCAACATTGACTGCCAGCTTCACCATCCCGCTTTCACCTGCTATCATCCAACTCAGACATCTATTGCCAATAAAAAGAATCATCCCATTTTCATTGCACGAGGTTCTTTCCCCCTTTTCGTAAGACTTTTTTTTAAGGCCTAATAACTTAGGCTTATAAGAGCTTCCACCGACGGAATGAGATTACATTTTCTGCGTGAACATCCACTCCAGTCGTAGAATGGGGCTAATGCCATAAAGATTCTCTGATAAGAGGTTTTATGTGTAGGCACCAGAGATTATAACGTCTTAAAAGCTACCAGAATTATGTGGTTTACCCTTTCGATACCGCTGATGTAAGTCCTCCCTCAATTATTCGGAGGTTCCCAAATCATTTCGAAAGGAAAAAAGCCTCTAATTGAGATACGAGTTTTGTTTTTCATTCGATTTGTAATGAGTGGAAAACAAATTGTCGGTCATTATTTTACGGCTGCACTTTATTTTTATTTTAGTGCTGATGGACGTTTTAATTAGTTACCTCGAGGAATCTGAGGGGGTGTGTTGTCCTCTTTTTTTTTGTTTGCCGATCTGTGTACGCCGCGCGGTTGCGGTAAGTTTGATTAAAATAAATGTGTTATACCCAAAAACCTATTGTGGGTGATTGAGAAAGCAGAATTTAACCAAACCTACAGTTTTACTGATCACATAAAATTATAATTAACGAAAAGCGCTAATTACGGGGTATATCTGTGTTTTCACCGCGACAATAAAATTGCAGCACAACCCTCTAACTGTGTGTCACGTCAATGTCGGGTTAATTAAATTGTCTGCAATAAATATCTGGCAGTTTAAAACATTTTCAACCCGATGTCGTAGCATAAAATATTCGTGCTGAGCACTTGTTTTACGAAGTTTTTTTTTTGTTTTCATTTTTTTGTCGGTTAGTGAGAACTTGTGCTCAGTGCTGCACCAGGACAACAGAACTCCATCCAGTGCACGTAGGGTATAATAAACAATTTTGTTAATTAGGTAATGTGAAACGTTGGACCGCAAGATAGGATAATTATATAAAGAGAACAGTTTAATTAATAAAATACCCTCAGCACTAGCAATTGTTTCGAAGCGCGGTCTTTACCCAAAGAAATTAACACGATTGAATATTTTTCAAAACTTGCTACGAATTGTAAACCAAATTATTCGAAATCTGCTACAATTGCTTTCCGCCGAAGGCAAAGTTGGTCTGCCAGAGCAGCACATACAGTGCACTCTCGATAACGTGAACAATTACAAACCAAGGGAGTTCACGTTTCCGGTCAAATTGTAATAAAAGAATAGGGCAAACCCACAGTAGGTCTTTTACAAATTAAAAACAATGCGTTTTTACTATTCCATGACAATATATTGAATTCATTCATCAAGGTTATGGCATAAAAAGTAAGAAGAACTTCGTAGAACAAACGAATAACAAACTTACACGAACTGACGTGCAACCGGAAGCTGTACAAGACTTCACTGTTAACATGAAACAAAAAATGTTCTTCACGTTTTAGAGTGTTCATGATTTGTTCTGTTTCGTTATCCGGTGTTCACGCTAACGGGAGTGTACTGTATATGGGAAAGTTATCTGCTGCTCGGATAAGCGCGCCCCATATTTGGGTATCGCTAAGCACAAGCCATTGTATGTAAAACGGACGACAGTGTGTAGTCTAAATCTATATCTGGGCTTCCTGATGGCCTTACATTCGAGGAAATGAATTTTGGAACTTTGCGTCAATGTTTGTGTCGTGTATGCCTCATGAGCAGGAGTCCTGTTGGATGGTCCACGGGTTATTCTTCGAATAGTATTGTGTTTTGAGGCTGAGGTTTTAACCCCTGAAATGGAACTTCGTGATTACATTACAAGCGACTCCCCACAAAACCATCACAGAGGCTGAATGGCATCTGCGTTGAACTCTCCGAGTGTGTTTAAACACATGGCGTGATGATCATTCTGATTATTTTCTATGATAATTTTCCGCGTACTGGTGAAGCTTGTACGTCCATTCCATGATGCCAGACAAATAAGTTAAAAAAAAGTCAATTGGGTGTGTCCAATGCTTCATTTCGTGTACAAAATTGCTGGTACTAGCTAACTTATAGGTAAAAGTTTCACATTCATAATTTTCGGTTATTTTGTATGAGGTTGTATTGAATCAGAAACTTTGACTTCTGCGTAGTCAGACATGTTAGAGAAGCTGACCGAGGAGTCTTTGATTTCTTGATTACTCAGCAAAGTATGAAAGAATAATCACGATTTAATCAGCTGTGCAGAAATGGGACAGACAGCGACAAAGACTTGCTGAGACTCCACATAAGTCACACAACCCGCTCAAACTTAATCCAAGCCATGATGTGTGCATATAAAGAAGACGATATCTAAATGCTCCACTTAAGCTTATTCTGGCTTTTATTCCTCAAATATAAATAATGGAACGCATTTACAATAAATTTACACGAGTTTCAATGTTTGCAAATGGCGTCGTACGTCAATTACATTTGACATTTGTGAAGTAAACAGCTGCAATATACAAACAGACAAGCAATGATGCACTATACTCCGCAAGAGCGAGGAATAATTGCGTCGATTTTTTTTACCAATAATCGGTCAGTGGTTTTAGCACCTTCGACGTCGATTTCCTAATCGTGTCGCGGTTACGTCAATAAGTAACATTTTCGTTCCTGGGGTACTAAAAATCCCCAGGTGATACACGAAGAATCAAAAATCCACTGTGTGGTGCGTTCGTTCACGCGGGAGGAGTAGTTGGGCCGTATTTTTTTGAGGACGCCATCGGAAATAAGGTCACTGTTACTGGCGATCACAGGGCTATGATAAACAACTTCTTACTGCTGGAAATGAATAAGCTTGCCTTGGTGAACATGTGGTTTACACAAGACTGAGCAACTGCACACACAAGACGAGCAACTGATATTGTGAAGGAAGCTTCACCTGGTTGCGTAATATGTCGTTTTGGCGATTTGACATGGCCAACTAGATCGCCCGATTTTAACCAACTTCTTTCTTTTGGGCTATTTGAAGTCGCAGGCTTATGCCAACAATCCTCAGATAATCGTAGCCCTTAAAGAGAAGGAAGACAATCGCGTGGAGTTCACGAAATTAATAAGTTTTCTCAGTGAACATCAGTCGGAAAAAGTAGCTTGAAACTAGCTAAGTAGCTTAAGAAACTATTATAACCACCTTCAAGTTGTGATGTAAAAACTGTACATAGTACAAAATTATAACCGATACCACACATACAACAATCCGTCCCTATTGGTATATTGCCTACAGTCGCAATTTCATTGTGAGACTAAATGCCCACGCCTTTGCAAAGACATTTGTGTGTTCTTGCCGCAAACTCTTTTTACCATTTCATTTGGGACCACTTTATTTCTTTATCTTTGCAGGTATTCCGTCACAAAGAAACTTCTAAGAAATCAAACGAAACACCCTTGCATGGAGCAGTGAGCTTTGTGAAACATTTTAATTCGCAGTCTAGAACAAAGGGTCTTAATTGCAGCATCAAAGGTTAATCGCTTAATGCATCCGTTTCGTTTTCAGTAGCGGCATTGCTTGGAAGATGTTGAGCATTTTTAATGGTTTCTGGTTTCTTCCGTCAAAAGGAGCAAAACCCTTCTAAATTTCAAGCATTACTAAGGGATGCCAAAACCACATTTACATTCGCATTCAAGGAACACACGTCAATGTAAAGAATGTTTTGAAACCTTTGACTTAACCGCTGTCTTAAAAGTCCTACGGTTTAATGAACAATATTCTGCATTCATTGCTTGCATCCACGTAAATTCAAACTGTATTCATGTTCTGCACTTCTCATTCGGTTTGTCTTTCTAAGAGTTGTAGTTTCGCCTCACGATCGAACAACTTTTTACCAACGGTTGGTACAAAAATGATGTTATTCTGAATCTGGAAAGCATGCTGTCAATCCATTGGATACCCGCACACTCTCCAATAATGGAACTCATTCATTAGAGAAGAAAAACACTAAATTCCCATCAGATGCATATGGTGACGTAAGCAATGAAATAGATCAGACCTGCTGTCCTGTTGAACCGTTTGTGAAATGTGAACATCATTACTCCTTGTTGTAGTTCATGTTCGTGTAACAGGAAAGCAGCTCGTTGTAATGCCGGTTAACTATGCAAAATGATTCCTGACAAGACACACAGGAATCATTCAATAGTCACTAATTAGAGACGAAACGAATCATTCTGTCGCCCAGCTCATGCAGGTTTCAGGACACATTTTCCTGTAGACCGAGCGAACTGCTGCAATAAACGCAAAGGACTGTATTATGGGGGCGTGCATACGTCCGCATACACATGTGCACTTACATATGGTTCAGTCTGAATGATTCCTGCGTTCGATTTGGATAGAATTAGATGGCGAGAGTGCAAGCAGCATACATATATGCATGCATTGGACAACCTATGCTACGTGCATACGTAGGGACGTAGTTTTTCAGCCTTTGTAATAGGGATATGTCCAATGTGCTGTATTGCGCGCGATGTTCCATATTTAACTGGATTATTCCTAAGCTTCGATTCTTGCTAAAGCGCCCGTAAATAATGAAATTCGTTTTCCATTTCACTGGAAACTCTACGAGGGCGTTCGTGGCACAAGTGTCCTCCATATGAATACATGTCGGTTCCCGCATGTGTTCAATAGAAATTGAACATCTAACCTGTTTTCTTCACAACAATAATATTATCTTGTTTTATCAAAACTGTGCTGTTGACATTTGGAGGATTGTTTCTGTGGGTTCGAGGATGTGTGCATCTGTACGTATCTCCTAAGGCAAGGCCGACAGGTTGTCTGTAACTCTCGTTCCTCTATGAGCCTCCTCAGCAGCAAATAATCAAGTTCGTCGTAAGTGATTACATAATTTGTTCTGCCTTAGGATATGTAAGAATGGAGCAGTTCTTAGAGGCCTACATTTATTCATACATCAATACAGGGTGGGCCATCTAGTGGTTTTGTTTTTAAATCATAGGTTATTTTGACACTGACAGCTATTTCTCGCTCGAAATCTTGACAGAAAGTCATTATTACACCTCCGCGGAACGAAATCAATCGCTTTACGCTTGAACAACTTTGGGAAATATTGAAAATTTATTTCCAAAGCAAGTGCTGTGTAGCCCAAACAGTAGGTTTTTTTTTTAAAATAAGAAGATTTGGCCCAAAATGTAACACTCACCGCGACTGCGGCAAGCTAGTTACTGCAAAAAGTTCTTGAGACTGGTATTGTAGTGGTCCCTGACGTCGAACAGATGAGAATGTGGTTGCTGTGACCTTCTTCTAAAATGAGGCTGGGAACAACGTTTTTGTCAACGGTACGCGTTACAGAGCCATGTTAACCGACTTTGTACTGAAATTTAAGACATAGCTTTGGACGACCTCTGTTTCATGCAGGATAGCGCGCCATGCAACAACGCCTACGCCACCATCGATCTTTTAAGCACCAAATTCCCAAATCGTGTTATCAACCGTCTTGGCGGTATCAATTGCCCGCCTCAGAGCTGCGATTTGACCCTTTAGGACTTTGTTGCGTGGGGAACCGTGAAGGACCGTTGTTATGCCAACAATCCGGAATCGATTCAAGCACTTAAGGCCAAGATCAACCAACCAATCCGTGAGCTACAGCCCGCAACCGTCAACAAAGTCTTGGCAAAATGGGATGACAAAATGCGCTACGACGTTGTATTTCATAATTAATGGGAATGTTTGTTCTTACTAACAAAGCAATAATACACGGAAAAAAATTAGTTTTGTTCATTTTAGTGCATTTTTAAGAACAAACTTGTACTTGGCCCACTCTGTATATATGGGGGCTGATGCAAAAGCGTATCTTCCTTGAAATCCTCTGTCCGAGTAAGTGCAGGTGTTTAAAAGTATTACAGTCAGAAATATGCATGTTTTGCCACCTCAGTAGATGTCATTCCATAAATGAGTATGATGAGCACCTCGTTATTTTCTGCAGTTCAAAGGCTGATAAGTTTCTCTTTCATTTTTTTCTATCGAGCTAAACTCGACACAAAGGTAAACTTTACACTGTTGTTGGACATAGTTCAGGGATCAAATTATACTTATTAAGAAGTTATCAAACTTTTAAAAAGTTTCTCTTTCTAACCTGTCATCTGATGTGTCGGAGGGTAATTCAATTTCTACGGGAACTTTGCCGACAGCACCTTATTTCCATTTCACTACACAACGAGAAAACCATGACCTTTTTTTATTTGATATTTTTAAGCTTAAGTTACAATCAAGAATATATCCTTTCCCATAACAAGATTATTCTAACGACAGTTACTTGATGGATAGATGAAACTGATTTGTCCTCAAGCAACTTCCAGATTGATTTTAAATTAATTTTAACATTACACTGAACCAGAGGCAATTTGCAGAACACTCCCGCTAATTTTTTTTTATCAGTAACCACTCAACACATCAATCTTCATGCAGCGAGTCATCGATGTAAACAATGAAACTGAGAAAGCTTGTGCAGAAATTAGCCTGCACTCATTCAGTGACATCAATCATGAGCTGACTCATGGCCAGATTTAAAACAAAAATAAGTGTCTTGCAAAAAGTGGTTCAGGCAATTTGTTGCATTGAGGAATGGATTTTTTCTTAATGTTCTGCTCTGCGGCATCATGACAGTTGATTGATCGGAACATTGAGTGTAAATCGCTCAGCGAATATCTGTCCACTCGCACCAAACAATTAACTTCGCAGAATTCAACAGCAGCCACTAGATTGATTATGGATTTGGGTGGAAATGCAGAAATGAAGTAACGATGGTGGTCAGACGCTCTCCTTGATAACCGCTGCTAATTCAGTTCTTGGGGAATACTTTAAAATTCTGGCATTATGGAGCCGAATGCATTTAAACAACGAATAACCAATTAAATGCCATTAAATGAAAAAGAGGTGAATGAATAGCAATACGGGACGTAGTCCGGAGACTAGAAATCATAACGTATACAAATACATGGTGACCACTTAAGAATGATAATATAACGAATGTATGGCGATAATAGCGTCTTGATGTGCGTAGAGAATATATTATAATGGTGTTAATTTGCCCGATCGCGGCGGCCATTTCATGAACACTCCCTCAAAACTTCGAATGTTGCATCGCTTGTATGACATATAGTAACGATTTGTTGCAAGTTTGGAACCTATCTCGAATATATCGATGTTATCTGGCCACAGACACTCGGTTAACATCGCTCAATACCTGGGACTATTGACTTTAACCGTGTCTTCTTATTCATTTCGAAAGATATAAGGTTCTATTATGCCGCCATGCCATAAATCGCAACAGTCATTTGTGGATGCAATGATGCGTCGTCGAACACTTGCGGCTTGTGCCCGCTCCAATAACGTCAATTGTGCTCGATGACTTAACCACGTCCGAGGAGATGGTTTTTATTATCAAAATCCGGATCTCCGGCCAACATATCCATCGCGCCATTGGTGAACTCATGGCGTTGTCTACAGTCGTCTGGCTTCAGTTCATACATGAATGTAGGCGGAAATCCAACCGCAAGAAAAGCCGGGTTGACTCTCTGGCGAAGCTCAATGAGCTCAGCTGATTAGTCTTCTTTGACACGAAACGATGCACGATGAAATGGCAAATATCACTGAATATTTTGACAGCTAAATGTCATTGGTAATTATGGCAGCTGCTGAAACATAACGATTGGAGAAACTTTTTATTTATTCTTCGCTCAACAGCCTCGATTGTCTTCTGATTCGAAAAGTAGGTGGATCTCTTGGTTAAAACGTCAAGACACCTAAGTTTCGAGTCCCTACCATCATTCTCACGAGGTCGGATACATTCATCAGTAAACGTGTGGATATCAAGCGAAGATCAAGTATTTTGCCCTTTTCGTCAGAGAAGATACCCCTTTTACTATGCCAACTATCGGGGGATAAGTTTCCTCATTATCGTGTATCTGACAGGCAATGGACCTGAATATAGTAGGTCTTCACACTGCATCACCTATTCGTCGATTACAAGGCCGTTTGTGAAAGAGTGCATTGCCATGTCAATTTCTGACATTCCTGACGAAATAATGAAGTTCGCTGCCCCTTCAAAGTCAACGAATGCTACGATACCGCCAAACGAAGCACACAAGTAGAGAAGGATTTCAACCAACTTGGTGGGCAGGGCGGTAATTGTATAGACAGGAAACCGAAACCGAAGATATCAAATCAAACATAATTGCAAACTATCGGCTTGTTTAGCCTAAATTGTCCTGGTCATTACCGTTATTTTGACTAGATAAAGTCGACGTTTGCGCCAAAGGTGGTCCATTCTACTGGATACCTGCAAATAAGTGCCGCACAGCAGGTGCTACGATATATGATCATTGTTCTGAAAATGAATTTAAAGGTCCATAGAGAACATGTCATTTATTATCCTGCATGCAGCGAAATTGGTTCTGCATCAACAACGTACAACCACTCAGTTCAGTGTGGGTGGCGAGGTCTCTCGAAAATAGCACAATTCCAATCTCCCACCTAAACAAGGTCACCCATGTCCACTGTCCTCGGGGACAGACATTTTTATTATTCTATGAGTCTCGTGAAAAATTGGGAAACTGTTTATTACATTCCACTTGGCAGTAGTGTCCCTTTCACAGATTAAATAGAAAGGATACGTGAAGATGGGAAGCAATTTGCCACAACGTGGACCGTCATCACTTGTCTACACCTGGTCATGCAGGCCATGCCATGCCTAGCTAAAAAAGGACTTTTTATTAAGAAACCCATCCTCGCAACAAACTGAGCAAATAACTCTCAGCCTCTTTGCACATAAATCAGTTCACAGTGAAGGAGCTCTCTCAATCTGTCGCAAGCGCACGACCCAGTTGGGGGATTTAACAAAATTTAAAACTATTCAAAAGATAGCCATCCCTTAATAGGACCTTCAGTCAGCCGATTACACTGACACGCATCCAATTTGCACATGAATGCATCTGCAAATACATTCAGTCATTCATTCTCGATTTAATGGAATTTATTCAGTCAGGCCCATTGGCTGCCAATGTGGGGGGAGGACTACCCGCTGCCCGCTGATGTGCGAACTGAAGTGAGTGACCCACTTTTCAAATGATACAAACTTATAAATCCTAACGAGCCGCAAGGTGAGTGTACAGCACTGGCACTTGTAGGCGTCATCCCACGGGCTAGTCCTGTGCCAAAGTTGCACAACTTTAATTATTATTACCAACAATAGTCAGATGTATCGAATTTCGAGTTTATTCTTCTTTTAATTGGATTGTGGAGAGCAAATGCACTCAGGTGGATGAGGTGGAACTTCGCTCCGAGCCAGAAACATATTTTGTTATGAAATAACTTATATTCAGGCGGATAGTGCTGGCGGGGCGCTATGATGGATGGAATTGGAAGCAAACTGCTGTGGATAAAGTTTCGAAAATTCCCCTTCGTTCCCGCCTCATGTTTATTGGTTGATGTAACAGCCTAACTTTTTTCCTTTTCCTGTAATGAAGTGATGTAATCTGGCATCGGGTTGCGTTGGGAGAGCAGAGCGGCACTGCGATGGGATTCGGTATTGTCGGAAGTTTGATGAGCAGCGGGAGGCCTGCACTAATGAGTTCTGTGATAAATGTTGTTGAGATAATTGATTTTTCATTGGAAATTAATTTCCTATTAATCACATTCCAGAGGATATCTGAAGTGGCCGAGGCGACTCAAGACGGAACGTTGTTCTGATTGATTCTGTTTGTTCGTGCGAGAGTTGAGGGAATATTGTTACAAAACTCCCGTGCAAAATCACGAGAAAAGTTGCTATGCATCTTCCATGAAACTTCAGCTGCGTGGTGTGGTGCGCGAGTACTTCAATTTGTAGTAACTTATCGGAGGGAACAGCAGAATAATTATTTGCTATCAAATGAAATGAGTTCTGTTGCAGAAAGTTGCAGTGCAGTGGGTTGTCATTTGTGTGCTTCACCACAACGTAAGCTATAGTTTGTGTGGTTGAGGTTGTTATCCAGGCAGGTGGAGAGAGAGAAAGAGTCTCCTGCTGTTACACTCTACGAGAAACATCTCGCCGAGACTGTTTGGATCCCACTCATCCACTTGAAGATACGAACTTGTATTTAATTTCTGGTACTTTTCCCAAAGGAAGTTTCAACAATTGTCGGCAGTCAGAAGCGCGCTGTCTGGTTCGACTTAAAGTAAAAGAGCATCGTTGTGAGCGGTTAGTGGTCCATACGGTATATTAAGCGACGAGCGCGACTGAGGAAGCTTTGTTGTATTTTATTGAAGGTTAATTCCAGATTTCCGACACAACGCTGTAAATACTCTGACACGCAAAAGTTCTGTCTCATCGGCGCCATGCGTTAGAAGTAAGCTTGAGTGGATCTGCTACGCCAAAAGCTACCGAAGGTATTTTTCAGTTTGAGAAGACAAATGAAGTTGTTCGCTCAAAAAAGTAGTTTATTTGAGCATCATCAGGTCTGACAAGGAACAGCAAGGGAGGCAAGATCACATAACGGTAAGCCCAATACCGTCAATGGTGAATGTGGATTAAAGAATTTACTTTGAATCATTCTAGCATTTTTCGTCACTTTACATTTCATTGCCAATCACAAATGGCTTAAAGGTACCACCTGCTCTAAAAGAAAAGAAGTATGGTGAAACGATCACTCAGTCTGCTAAGGCTTAGCAGACCCTCACTCATTGGAGTCATAACCGGAAAATTGGCATTCCGCAGGATGGTTATCCCATTCAACGATTTCTGCAGAAGCTGCATGGATGAAGAGGATGTAGAAACTACAAATCAAACGAACATACTCTACTCGTGTAGCGCTCTGGCAAGTGTTAGGTACTTACACCATGGGGCCTACTATTTCAATAATCTCAACGAACTAAGCAAAGCCAGCATAAGCCAGCTGAACCGCTTCGTCGTAAGCACCAACTGGTTCCAATTTTAGGAGAAGTCAATCCGGATGGTATCACAATGGGCCTCCTTTGGCTTAAGTTTGACTGTCTTCCACTCCTACCTAACCAAACCTAAAATGGGTAGAGTATGCTAGCAGTTGGGCAGGCTTTTTGAAGATCACACATGTAGCGTTGGCCAATAGATTTTGCACTATCTCATCAAGACAATAAATTCATATAACAAAGAATCACTCTGGCTAAAAAAAAAAATGTCTGGTACTGAATGCCTTAGTAAGATTGTTGTCGACCTTCACAAAATAATAAGAGCTCTCCACCGCCAACCGGAGTTTGGCAGGTACGACAACTCTAAGGCGATGTCCAGCTGGCAGAAGAATAGATGGTGACTTGTGATCTGTATTCGGTCCTGGACCTATCCACAGATCTGTCATAGTATGGTCTGTTAGGAAGTCAAGCTACAAAGAAAGTGTTTAACAAGATCCAATTTCATACGAGGGTGAATGCAATCTGGTGGTTCAACGTGAGTACAAGTTTGATGGAAAAGATTCAGGTGTCTGAGAGGGCATGTCTTACAACTGGATGACTAGAGTTTCAGTACAGGTGCTATACACTAGGACTAACGCGATAAGAGTGGACACTTTCCTATAGTTGCGTTGAACTCGGATCGCTGAAACTTCGTGTCCTAATGCGCAATGCCACGAAAGGTAAGTCACAACTTACTTGGGGTTTGTGGAACTATATCTCATAAAAGAAACTGTGTTACTCGAATGACGACTCCGAAGGTCAACGGTTTTTACCTCTCAGCGATGGAATAAACAGAAAATATGGAACGAAATCCAAGATGCACACTCAAAATAATTTGCTCCTAGATTAAATCTTTGAGGCAGTTCTTAAGTTGCTCATGTACGATAGTCGAGTCCTTATCCAAAATGTCAGTTACCAACAAGTATGATCATCATCATCATCATTATCATCATCATTATCATCATCATCATCATCTTCTGACCCGCATGATCCACGCACGAGAGATCTCCAGGCAACTCGATCCTCCGCCGTCGACTCTAACTCATCAGGAGCTATGCCCAAGCGAACCCAGGCGAGTTTTTGGACTTGGTCCAATTACCTCGTCCTGGGTCTGCCAAGCGGTCGCCTACCTGATGGAATCGCATTCAACGCCCGCCTCGGAAGTCATGATGATGAGGACATTCGTGCCACGTGACCAAACCACCGAAGCATAGCCCTTTCCGTTCGAAGAAGCAGCTGCTCACCCTTTCCCGGCGAGTAATTCCCACTACAGCACGCAGAAATCTCATCTCAGCAGCTTGCACTCGCGATCTTATTCTTTCGGTCAGTACCCAAATTTCATGACCATAGGTGAGAGTTGGAACAAATACTGAGTTGAAAACCGCTGACTTGGCTTTGACACCTAGTTCGGCCTTTGATTACAGAACTACCAAGCTGTGTCAAAACTGACCCAGCTACCGGAAAGCTCAGCATTACTCCTTCCATCACTCGTGAAAAAGACCCCGAGATACTTAAACTTCTCCACCACCTTCAATGGGACTCCACTAACATGCAGAGTGCATTGAACAGGCGTTCTGGAAATGACCATAACCTCCGATTTGTCCACGTTAACCTTCATTCCAGCATCAGCACATACGGCCACAAACCTATCGAGTGCGCGTTGGAGTTCCGTCTGGGAGGATGTGAGGATAACCAAGTCATCTGCAAAAAGAAGATGACTTACCCTCAACTCTCCCAATGGGAAACATTCCTCACCTCGGCTGCGCTGCAACATCCAGTCCATATATACAATGAAAAGGAGAGGTGACAAGACACACTCTTGGCGAAGTCCAACGCCCATGGTGAAAGGGTGTTGATTTGGCACCGTTTACCCGAACACAGCTGCTACAGTTTGTGTATAGAGACTGAATGGCCCTCAGAAGAGGACCATCAATCCCATACTCCTGCAGGACACTCCAGAGTTTACCTCGAGGGACTCGGTCATATGCCTTTTCCAAATCTACAAAACATGGCATACTCGCAAGCCTTCTCAAGTACCATTCTTAGAGTGAAAACCTGGTCGGTTGTACTTCTTCAAATTACGCGCTTGTGGAATCTATTCATTTCTTTGGATTCTAACTAAAAATTCTCTTCTCTTTCGAACTTTTCGAAAAATACTTTCAAAATTATGTAGTAGAACACAGCTTCTGGTGATCAAACTTAATTGACTTTCAAATTTTTGCAGAGCTGGGAGGGATGTTTATTTATTTCTCTAGTTCTTGGAGGAGAAGGAATTTCAATAATATTTGTCCGCAATTACCATTAAAACCGCACTTGTGTGAAAGTTGGACATTGCACTACTTAAAGTCGTTCTCAATTAAAAATACACATTTAAACTATTTCAAACTTTCGACAGGCAAACTCCGTCCAAATGGACAGTGAAATAGCTTCCATTTTACCATGGAAACGTGTATTTGCATGCCAATGTCGAGAGTCTTCACTGAGCAGCTATTAAACTAAAATCCAGCCCGTCCATCATGATTCAGACATTCCTTTTTATACATACATTTTTTTTCCTACACTACGTTTCGACCGTAACGTATTTATTTTAAAACTCATCTGTCGTTGCTATGGCGACATTTAAATTTATGCACGCACACGACTTTTAATTCAAATGAGTGTTCAGCCAACGATAGAAATTAAACTTTAACATTCCTCTCAACCGACATCATGGATAAGTTTAATTAAATTTTCAACAACAACGAGATAAAAAAAAAACGATTAAAGAGAGAACCACGACTTTAGTTAGCTTAATGTTTTCGTTCGAAGAATGCCCTTCATTTGCTTTCATTTCTCATTGTCCTTGCTCAAGGATGAGCACACATTTGTAGCAGACATTTTGTGTCTTCAAGAACATCCTCTTTAACAATTCAGCACAGCACCGCAATATGTTTATCTTTCCCCCCACCATACCACCACACACATTCCACCCCGGGAAACTCATGAGCATCCTCTGGAACACAATTAAGTGACTATTGCAGTCGTGAAATAGTCCCAAGTGACCACCCAATTTCATGATACACCACACGATCACACCTCTTAAAAGACAACGACGATGAACATAGACAAATGCCAGGTGAGATGGCCATAACCGTATTGCCATGCTTCCTCGGTGTTTTCTTCCCAATTTCTCTGGAAGTAATTCAACAATGAATGCGTTATGTTCGCCGCTGTGCTGCCGTTCGGCCACTTGCTGTGCGCATTTTCATTCAGAATTCTACTCTCAACCACTAGCATCCACCACCGTGTCCCCTCAGCCCCCCCCTCAGACCGGGTTGGCAACACTTGTGCACGGCGATGAAGAGGCGACCACCCATTGAACTCCACCTCAGAACAGGCTACTCTAGAGGGGACACGCGGATGCCAAGCATTCATACGTACACGAGTACTCTTACACCGCGCGCGCTATGAGATCTTCGCTCGCTCCGATATGAAGATGCAGATGCCCACTCATGCTGATGTGGATATATGTGGATTGTATATCTTATGCCATGGCTGTCGTTCCACACTTTGCACACCATAATGTCGTCGGTTTATTACCCCCGACGAAGACGACGACCACGTTGATGGCAATGGCGATGGCGACGACTACGATGGACCCTCGAATGGATCCAACCCTGCTCCGCCCCGGTTCCCTGTCGTTCCACACAATAATTTAGCATTATTAATTGCTAATTTTTATTTTTCTCCTCTTCGGGTCGGGATACTCTTATTTATGCATCCCATTGTCGCCCCCAACCACCACGCATCCCCCCACTGTTATGTGCCCAACCGAATTGGATTGGGTTTCGTTTTATGAGTTTCCAGATAAAGGCCACACTGATATCGTTTTTCAGCCGCGTGTATCGGAATCTTTAACTGAATCGAATGAATAGGCCGAAAATTACACATTTTCGAATGAATGCCATGAGCACCAAGAAGCATCAAGAAGACACACCATGTAAAAGAAAAAAGGAAATGAAAGGCAAGGCATGGCAATCCTTTTCAAAAACCGGGGGTCGACCTATAAATCGTTTCCCGGAGCTTGATTTACGCGTTAACCTTATTAGGACGAGAGGAACACACAGAAGATGAGAAGAACTACACCAAAGAAGGAGGAAGAGAAGAAAATAAACCAAAAAAAAGAAGTCTCAATTACAATAAATAATCCGGTGCCATTACACCGTCGTATCATAAAGCAGAACGTGTCAAAGAGCGGTTCCAGCCAAGGTGGAGACTACCTCCATCCTCACTGCTCTATTGCGGTGTGTTTTGCATTAATGCCAAAACCAGTACATCCTGCATGAGTTGACTGTCTGCTTTGTCACTTACGGGGTGTATCTGCAGCTGTATCAGCGCCCGAATGAGATTAAGATACGACAAGGAGAGAGAGAGACTGAATAAACAAAAAAAAAAAAAAAAACTACCGAACAGAGAAAAATTACATAAACCTGCAGAGGTTCCCTTGCCGTCCTTTGGCATTTCGCTTGTACTTGTTTTCGAGATCATACTTAAAGGCTTACGTCAAGACTGCATCCTTTACGCGTCAATCAACGACGGCAGCTTGAGATAGCTCGCGCAAGATAGTATCGCCTCTTTTCCGATTCATATAAACGGATTACACGCGGGTCCGCGGTGACATGGTGTCGCAGCAAGGGGAGATATTTAATTTGGGTCAGACTTCAGACTACCGGATGAGAAATTAATCTCGAAAACACAAAGAGTTCCGCGAATGAAAAGAATAATCATCGCGCTTTGGCGTCCTCGAAAACCGTGCAAATATTGATTTTTTTTTTTACATTCGCACACTTTCGGTTGCCGTTAGAGAACGTTGAGTTGGGTTGGGCTTGTTCCCTTTTTATGGGAACCAATAAACCGACAGCCAATGGCTCATTAACCACATCCTGTGATCTCGGCAGAGGACGGGGTACAAGGTCGAGAGAATAGAGTGCTACTGCTACTGCTGCTGCCACTACTCCCAGTGAGACTGGCTGCTTGTAGCTGCTGGCTGCTGGTTCAAGAGGATTATGAGGACTTGGAGGTTTTGTAAATGGTTCGGGGACTCTGTTTGAAACACACACAGAGCGAGTGAGAGGGCCTGAGGGGGTTGAGAGAAACAGAGTGAGAGGCTTGACAGAGGTCGGTCTTAACAGAATTAACACCGCGACACTTCATTGAGGGGTTTTAATTAAAATTTTTGATGTAAGGCAATTATTGGACTCGGAACGGTCTCTTCATGCTGCGTCCTTCGAACTGGGATTTTGCCTTTTATCCATTCAGGGGTGCTGAATGACGCTGATGGTGGTGGCGATGGTGGTCGGCTGTCATTAGAGCGATGTTGAAAGTGATTAGAGATAAGTAATGGACTTCCCCTCTGGTTCTGGTGCGGTATTAGGTTTGGGTTCACATTTACTTATATTAATTGTTTAATTTTTTTTGTTGTTTTTGCTCTCGTTGTTTTTTGTTTTTGGTTGTTTTTCGCTTTAAGTGGAAATCAGAATTCATAGTCCATAAAGCGCGAGAGAGGGCCAAAGGGGGGTTCATTCAGTTCGGAATTATGACGTTTACAAACCATTGAACTTGTGCCGCCTTTGAAATGTTAAATGCCTCAGCTTTGTTTTCTTTAATTGATTTCATTTATGATTGATCGCTGACGGTATTATGGTGAAGTGAAATTGGATTTTCTTTTGTGTTGCTAAATGAGCTGTACCAGAGAAGCCAATTAAGGTATGTGTGTTCTTTTGTACGAACAAAATCAAACACTCGCACTCACAGACTAACCCACCGAATTTTATAGCCAGTCATTGACCGGACCAACGCGTAATTTTCAATCTGGTCACATACAAGCTCACAGAGCCATGCCTCTGACATTTAGTATCCTTCACAGACTGCAATCTGCAATAACGAAGAGAATGAAACCGCTCTGTGTGTAGGTAGAGGCTATAAAGAAGCCACAGGATGGGGATGGCTTTCATGAAAATGGGTTAAGAAGGTTAAGCGAGATAAGGGTGGAAAATTGAATTAAAATTTTTGCGTGGTGAAAAAGGCACTGCTTAACAGACGACATTTTCTTGTTCGACACAATAATAGAGTGTGTCGGGCGCCGTGGTTTTAATGACCAGCAATCGTTGCTGGCTTTGGGGTTGTCTAGGGATTTTACATTCACCTTCTTTTGTGTGAGATGTAAAGATGACATTTTTGCGATGTTTCTCTCTGGCTCGACATTTTCTTTATCATGCAAGACTGTCAATAGTTTGGAGATAAAATTGCGAAAACGACAGCAACAAAGAAAAAGAAAAAATACGACAAAAGGAAATCAAGAGCAAGGACGAACGAAAGACTATTTCCATTTTTGTAATTAAAAACTTTCTATCTTTGAATCAAACTCCAACCAAAAATGAGGATACGGGGGGGAAATTGAAAATCTATTGTGTTACGAACTGAATTTGATTTCTCTCTAGTTAAGGGTGAATCTCATTGAATCTCTAATCTAGTTCATGATGATGTTCATAGAATATATTAGTTATCCCCTAGATTTCAAGCAGGACTGTTGAACTCGATTCTGTGGCAATGGGATAGAGGCAATCGATATGCGATGTAATTAGGTCTCTAATAATCTGATTGAGGGAATATTTCCGCTCAGTATGATGGGGATCTGGAGTAAGAATTTAAATTAGTTTCAAGCGAATGGCATAGCGTGGGTAAGAGAGGAAGAAGAAGAGGCAATGTACATTAACATTCCAAAGGAGTCGCTGTGTCACAACTGTGATAAGCAGTTTGTGGGCACAATCGAGGGTATAAATTGGATTCCTAGAGGGAGAGTTAGGTATACGATGAAGGGATGACATTCTCACATCGTACTCTAAGCATGAACCTGTAGTTCACACAGTCATTACTAAGCTCATTTGGGGGTCAAATCCTTTGCAAAAGGTTATGTTCGTTCTGCTCGTACATGCGAGGTTGTTAATTAGATTTCAGCAGAAACTGTCTCCTCAATAATTAAAGCAATGAATTCAGAGAGATTATTATTAGGCTGGGGAAAAACATCCGGAAATAAGCTGCTCAACAGCATCTCGCAGTGAGCAGAGATATGATGATAAATGACAAGTGATACTAGTTTCGGCCTCTAATTGAAGGAAGGAAACTTGTCAAGTTGGGGAGCAAATAAATTTGGGGCGACATTGAAGTAGCTGCCTAGTTTTTTAGAATTACAGAAGTTGCATTCGTAATAATAAGCAGGGAAAACGAAAGTTGAACGTGGCTTGATAAAACTCTGGAACTCTGTAAAGTTGATGTGTTATTCTAAAAAAACTGACACTTCTTTACACGTCATAAGATGGACTGAGATGACAGATCATAATGAACTCGATTTTTGCTGCGTTTGAGAAATGTTTCTTTTAAAACATCTCGTTATTCTTCACGCCTTGTTCTTTCGGATATGAATGAATTATTGTTTTTTTTTTTTAAATAAAACTCAGGATGCTTTAATGTTTGCGGAGCTTTGGCAGATAAACGGCTTTTCAGATTTGGATGAAACTTGGTATACAGATTTCTTACATTCCAGTTTATGACAGCTTGAAGTTTAACTTCAACTCAGAGAAAACAACACAACATGCACCAATACTCTCTTTTGTTATTGCCACTGCCGTCCGTGACGTTGAAATGAATTCGAAAAAAGGTCATCGAGATCTGTGGCATTACAGCAAATTGCGAGTAGACAAACTCGATAGAAAGTGCATTAGTTCAGTACTCTTCCAAGATGGAGACCAGCCATTCATAGAAATCGGTACTGTAAAACATCTCCTGAAACTTGGAACACATGCGTACACTAAACGTGGATGGTCTGTACAACGAAACAATTACGGCGTACCATCGATCCGCGACGATCACACAACCAGAGCTGGACACTGTACCATTGAAACTCACGCCTCAAGGCTGGGCTGGTTCTACTGGGTGGTTAAGGGCCGATGTTGAATGTGAACCATACCTAAACGTCAAGCTTTTTTCTGCATTTCATTTGACATTTCTTAATTTCAGACTAACTCAATTTGAACCATGGGAAAATACACAATCGAGCAACGCGTTAAAGTTATTCAGGCTTATTATGAAAATGGGCGTTCAAATCAAAATGCATATCGTGCACTTCGTGATTTTTTCGGTCAATTTAATCGTCCAAATGTGCGTACAATCGGAAAAATTTGAGCAAACCGGGTCTGTAGGAGATGTGAAAACACCAGTGCATGCTCGTACAGCTCGTACTGCAGAAAATATTGCTGCTGTTCGCGATAGTGTGGCTGAAGAGCCGTCCAGGCCCGTCAGGCAGTTACTGTGAATGGTGTTCGCTATCGTGAAGTAATAACGAAGTTTTTATGGCCCGAATTGGAAGATATGAATGTGGACGACATGTGGTTTCAATAGGACGGTGCCACTTGCCACACAACTTACGAAACAATGGCTCTTTTGCGCGACAAATTGAATGGCCATGTTATCTCACGTGGTGGCGATGTCAATTGGCCGCCAAGATCATGTGATTTGACACCGTTGGATTTTTTTTCTTTGGGGTTATTTGAAAGAAAAGGTGTACGTCGATAAGCCAGCAACAATTCAAGAGCTAAAGGATGAGATAATTCGGCACATTAACGGCATAGAAACTCAATTATGCTTCAGCGTCATCGAAAATTTGGACCATCGGATGGAGGTGTGCCGCCGAGGTCGCGGCGGCCATTTGGCCGATATTTTGTTCCATACATAATTGAACCAGACCAATATTATCATAATAAAAAGAAATGACAATAATTTCCTAAATTATTTGTGTTTTATTCAAAATCAAAATCGGCCCTTAAAATACAACAACTTCTGCAGAAGCTGCAGATACGACGAGGAGGAGAATGCTATATTGCACCTTCTCTATAATTTCAGCACCCTCTCCTTCCGAAGGAGAAGTAACTTCATCAACATAGCAGAGCTGAGTAGCATTAGTAACAACCATCTTCAGTGTTTTACGCAAATCACCAACTGGTTTGGTAAATAGGATCGACTATAGGATCGAGTCTTAGCAAAATAAGTCTACACTGACCTGGCAGTCAGTCACTCTAACCTAACATTACCTACCCTTCATTGACCTGACGATAGTGCATTATGCAGGGTATGGTGTTTAATAAGGTTCTTACTGACTATATGCTGATAAAAAATTACGTGGATGATTTACAAATGTACGAAAGATCGAGGCAGTACGCTTTTACCAACCCTCCTTACGAACACAAGGGGCCGTCTGGGATGTTGAGAAGATATCAAATGAATCACAAGTTGGATGTAAAGAACAGTTGAGCGAGTATCAGTTTGACATCTGCGGAATCGCAAATACCACTCCATTTATTTTATTTCATATCTTATTATACATTAGTCTTTTTTAATCAGGTTACTATAAAATAACCTCAAAAATATTCTAAGGCGGAGGCGGGAATCACGAATCCTCGTTTTATTCATATAGAAGGGAAAAATCCTACTCTCCCAGTTGGTCTTGCAAAAAGCATATTATGGACGAACTTAATCCACTGCAAAACGATAATCACATTTTAGCCATTTTCCCAGAAAAAAAATCTACCATCAGTTTGCCCAAAATGTGTTCTCTGGTTCTAATTAAATTTATAAAGTCCAATTAAGTCCCTCCCCATATTTGCATTTGTGTCCATTTCGAAAAGAGCAGCAGAATAGGTGTGAAAATAACGACCGACAACATTAAAAACTGAAAATAATTTGCAGACATTTTGGTACCTAACGAGTGAGTGTAGGCCAATTAATTTAGGAATTGGAAAACTGAAAAGCTACATTGTTTGATTTCACACAGTTGGTTGGAATAGTTTTGAGGATTACGTGAGAAACAGAGAAGGCTGAGGATAATTTTCGGGATTTAGGGGGCATACCGACGTCAGTTGGAAATCGGCTTACAAAGTTAATCGAAAAAGCAAATAAGCGCTGCTGTTTGTTGTGCATATGGCGACTGCATTTTTCTGTTATTCAATGTGTAATGGTTTTGGTTATTCAATGTGTGTGACTATGTATGTAAGTGCATCGAATCTTACTGTAAGGGGTTTGCATTCGATTCCGGATACATGAACCATGTTATTCATGGCAGCAGCCTTTTAAAAAATATGGTCCGGTTAGACAAAGACATCCATGCATGAGAGGAGAATAGGATGCAAAAAACTTGTGGTTGCTATATAGGCAAGACTAGCTTCTTCCGACATCTCGTCACAATTTCCATCTTGGAGTGTGAAGGTAGAGACTTAAGGGCGAACATACTCACTCAGTGCTCAGTGGTATGCATAAATATGTATCTAAAAAATACCCTGCACCTGATTCCCTGCACTTAACAGGCTTCTTCACGTTTCTCTGATGGAAATATCCCAAAACAGGTAGCCACCCAAGCGAGCCAGGGTTTGACAACCATTTGACAAAATATTAGTTCAGACAGACAAGCCGCGAATAAGTCCCAGATTTTAGACATTCAGGACAATCAGGAAATAATAGGAAGGCACCACCCTATTTCAAAATTAACAACTTAAACTTTCCCGACGTCAGCAAAGATTAAGAGTATTCATCCTTTTTTCGATAGGACAGCTTTAATTAAAGCATTAAACTCGTAGTTCCAGAGCTTGTCACGCAGGGTCGTTCGACTTATAAATTGCTTGTCTTGTGATGTACTAGGGTGAAAAGCTGTGCAAAATCCCTTAGCAAATTTTGGATCGGAAGCTTGTACAATTTAGGAGATCACGGGTAAGCCATATTTTTTTATATGATTTCCCTCCGATCTCCGTCATGCTCTCCTCCGTCATGATATTAACAAACGCGAATAAACTTTAAAGACCATAAAAACAGACAATTTTGAAACATTTCTGCAATCGCGTTTTATATTTCGTAAATTATTGTCTACGTCCGTAATAGCCGTCCACCCAAGCCACCCACAACAATTAAGCACATTCTCCACAAATATCTTGAGGTTGTCTACACGTTTGACAGACGTCAGACCTTTTATTCCTCTGAATAATCTGCCTTACTTTTTTTTCCTGTAAACAACCCAAGAATTTATGCCCTGTCATCAATGCCACCAGACTAACAAAATCATCTCCCAAGGGACACATTTTTTCTCGGTTCTTAAAAAACCAAAAATCTGTCACTCTCCGGCACCAATGACAGATGGAATAGCAAACAATTTCTGTCAGCCACATTGACGATGTCGAATGCCCACATTAGCATTCGAGAAGGAAGGAGATAGATGATTTGACAAATAACTTGCAAATATCCACCATAGTCTTGTGTGCAGGCAAATATTTGTCACTCCTTACTCTGTGCAGTGTTTGCTTGGTCCAGTTTTAGACTTCATTCTCTTCTCTTCAATCGTGTCTGGTTTGTGGAGATTTGAGAATAAATTCCAAACCAAATCTGCGAAAGAAGACAACAACTCTCTGGATACACCCTGTGACCAAGGAACAGAGTTTTATGTGTAAAAAAATAAACAACCACACAGAGTCGTGCCATCTCAAGCAGAAACGGTGTCCCACTCAACGACGCGTTGAGAATTGTATCTCAACCATGACCAATCTATTTAAGTGACAATGGACTTCTTTGGCCACGATGAGTGCGTGTGTCAAATTGCCTACAGTTTTGCGAGAGCTGATCTTTCCTTCGTCTGAAGTTCATGTGAATGTGGAACGTGCACGTCTACTCCATAAGCTGTCAAAACACAGCCGACATGACGCAAATAGCCCACAAATAAAATAGGGTTCTTAATGCAATGCCACAGTCCACGTTCATTTTTAGAATGTGTGCAACAGACAGAGAACACTTTCCTCAATTGCCATGACCCACTTTCGAAACCCTCGTTCGATGCATGTTTGAGTGGAAAATCAAAATTCAAATAACACGCTGAAGTACGGCTGTGACTTAAAAGCCACACTGCTGAAGGAGCACCATGACTTGAGTGTGAGTCCGGTTGCGAGTGCGAGTGCTTTTGCATCAAAAATCGAATCGAATATTTCAATTTGTGACTTGACCGTATGAGGTGGAGTCAATAAAATCTCCGCATGACCATGTGACTGTTGAATTGAAAGCAAACAAGCAAAAGCAAAACGACTCCCCACAATGGCGTTCGAACTCATCCTTTCAGCACAATTCGTTTTGCTGTGCACTACTTATGTTATGACCGTCATACTCCTCGTTATAGCGGCGGAGGACAACGAAGATTTCTGCTGCAGCATGTGTGAGCAGTAAAAATATTTTACGATATCGAACACTTAATCATTTTGCCACATAATCACAACAATAAACTGTTGTTATAAAAAACGACAAAAACTATAACACTGGCCGTCTCCTTCTTTAATCGTAAACAGCGATTCAATTTCAGTGCGTCTGCACAGCTGTCTGTTTGGATATCGTCTGGGATGTCATGTCTGACAACACGGAACGACATATGAGTCAATGCAATCACGACGAAACATTAAGTTGATGACAGTTGTGCTCATGTTTTTTGATTGGATGGATATTTTGACCAGGCGTCGCAGTCGTGCGAGATTCTCTATAGATTTGAGCAGGCGCGATCATTAAAGTGGGCACGGGGCAAACTGTTTCATGGATTGTTTACCAATGATTTTACCAGATTGTGCTTTATAGCTGACACAAGTGAGATGTTATCCCACGTCCTTCCAGACAGTGCTTATTGCTTTCAAAACAAAACACACTCATATTCGCTGGTTTCGAGGCATTAAGCGACCACAACAGCTGCGAAAAGTATTAAAATATCAAAGTGACTTATTGAGACGCTGGGCTAGCGCGAGGGCAATGTGCTAGTTGTATTAAATCATCACTCGACATTGATGACGAGGAACGGAATCGTGCTGGATGACTAAAATATTTAACGAGTTAATGACTAGTCGTAACTAGAAAGGCAGGTTTCGGTGGGAATGATGTGGTGCAGCGTTTTTTCATTGCTTGCAGATTTTAAAAAAAACATTTTCAAAATGTAAACAAAGTCTTATACAAATTCACAGCGCAATCTTAAAGAAAAAAAATAAACGACAAAAAGACGAAATTATCCTGGGTCTCCTTTAAAAATGACCAAGTGTTATTCTTCCATGTGACTTTATCAATCTATTGTGAAATACATGAAAACTGTTGATGGGACTATCGAGCGTTCATGAGAAGCTCACCTGTCACCTCACAATCCCACGCCCATTTTTATTTGGTTTTTGCGTTGCGGTCGATAGCTTTGCAAACTTTCTAACGGGAGTAGTTAGAGATTAGACATTTCTATCATGCTGACAAATTATGGTCCTTCTCCAGAAAGCCACTTTCATTTCGTCGAACATCGATGTGCAGCCACATATATTAGGTGTATAAATACATTATTTTTGCACGAAATTTAAGGTTGTATTTACCTTAGTAAAAATGGCACGATTTATGTTAAATAAGCCCCGTGTTGCTGGATTATTTATTGCCATTTTGATGGCAATGCTGTTATCACTCTCTCGTAAAAGCCCTCATCCCTACTGGCGAAAAGCTGAGGCGAACTTTTCACCAGCAAAATCGTTCGCCATGAACGGGAACAGATGGTATTCACTGGTGGGCATTAGGACCTCCCAACCAAGCTCGCTGAGCTTCTGGCGAGTCGCTATCGGTGGGTATGGACTGGCGTTGTCCTTATGGAACACAATTCCTCTCCTAAGGACCAAAGCTGAGCGTTGGCTTCCTTCAGATGTAAAGAAATCAGCTCATAGTAAATAATTCAAAATCCTGGGCTCTAATCGCGTAAGGCTACAATCGTCTCTCGCTAGCGTGCCGACGATAGTTTCGCTTCATGTAAGCATACAAAAACGATAGCGCCTGAAAGATATCGTTTTGCCTGCTTCACTTAAACTGAAAACTGTCAATTACTATCGTCTCGGCGACTGATTTTTGGCGATAGCTATTTCAGTATCTTTTCATACAAAATGAGAATAATTATGTACACTAGCATATCAGTTTAGACTTTAGAGTTATAAGGCTCATACATATGTATTAGTTTTGGGCGCAAGCTGATATGGGAATGTGTTGGTGATATTTGAGAGCAATAAGAGCACAGATGTCATTTTTACGTGAGAGACATTGTTCTCAAAGCCCTCAAACTGTATACAAAATAAGCTACGGAGGAGACGATAATGATGGTCTTACATGAAGCAAATCATCGACGATATCACAAAAGAGAATCGGGTGGACGATAGTCGCTTGAAAAATTACGCGATTAGAGCCCAGGATTGTTCAAATGGTTCGAAACGGTTTTTTGTGCAATGTTTAGTCTCTGGGGAATCGAAATAGTGCTTTCATGACAGTCAGACTCGACGATTTCCATTATTTTCGACCACCATTTTCGACAATCGGCCTTCCAGAGCCTGGTTCATCTTTGACACTGAAATTACCAGAACGGAATCGACGCGACCAGTACTGTGCATGATCTACTGTTAGAGTATCAGGACCATAAACAGATTCGCATTTTCAGCCGCCTGCCTTGCGTTTTCGCTTCTATCGAAGAAAAGCAGTAAACTAAGTATTTTATTTTGTCTGGTGTCCCTCTTTGACGCGCGATCAAAGAAAACTTAACCGATCTTGTGAACTATCCGTAAAGTATTTTTAGTACGAGATCACTTATGTATCTTTTTAACGGCATTTAGTTTGTTCCGATGGGACGAATACAACGGGAGACATATATTACTAATTCCATCTGTTGGCAAAATAATGGATTTATTTTTATTGCATCTAATATGGAAGATGCTACAAGCCTCACATCTTCCTCGTGCTTCAACAAGCTTGACCAATGAACACATAGATTACCCAGCCAAGTCAGAGATTCTCATTTAACGTCAAAAATACAAAATTCAGCCTGAAACATCATCTATGCTGATAAATAGCGCCTAGGTCGCAAACCCCATGTGTCATGGCCATCAAGTTGGTTATGGATACTGGTGGAACAGATCACTCAAGCCTTATCCGTAACTGGATCAACAGGGTACACTGATTTAGCATAAAAGAAATAAAAGAAATTCTTTGCGTCGTAGGTGGAATAAAGGATGAGGATCTACATCCTGGAGGAAGATTCTGATTGCCTTAGTTTACTGCAGCATTTATTCTTGAGCGATGATAAGTCGTAAATGAACATTTGCAATGCCTTGAAGACAGTGGAAAAGTATGCTCTCAGTGATATATGTCTTAACTTACAAAGTCTGCAATGGCAGAGGGCAACACCATCGATGACACCACCTATATAGTCGCCCCATTTTCATATTAGGATGCTTTAAACGATTGTGGTCAGTGAATGCTCCAACTACCATCGCTAGCAACTGTTTGTCCCACTGAAAGCTTGTTGGTTCTAGAAGACTTCGAAAAAAACGTCCTAGTGACGAAATGGTACAATCTTCTGTTCGCTGACTCCAAGATGTATATTTCGTTTTTGTTTCGGCATCTGCAAGTTATGTGCGATCCACCTGGGATCGACCTGGGATGGGTCATTATTAGCCCCCTTCCAGGTATTTTATTGCTGATTGTCAGGTATTTGATTGTTCGGAAACCAGCACATAATTATTGAGTGCTGCATAGCAAGAACTTTAAGTACTTTCTGACTGCATGCTACTTATTTGGACTTGATTTCAGTTCCGAAATTATTAATGTCCACTTAAGTTTAAACTAGCCCACATTCCGTCAATCTTTGATGGCAACTGCAGCGAATTGCAGGAAATTAAGAATAACTTCAGAGAGGAATCCACGTCGACCATTTACATACCCATACGTTCAAAAGAAATAAAACGTCTACAATTACAGATTGTTCAACACATTTTAAGTTTGTCTTGCAACGCTTACTGCACTAGTCTACTTACTGCATCCCAATTTGTTAACCATACCAAAGCGGTATGTGAACAATTATAATGTAGACTCACAGCTAAACAATCGTTCGAAGCATTTCCTGGCCACACTAGAACGTTCTGCAATTCATTACAATCCATACGGAGGAACGCAATCAGTTGGTTAAGTTATTGGACAGATGTTCACTATATAACCAATCCACAGGTGCCATTCTTAAATTGATCATTATGTTAATTCGGTACAATTAAGCTGTTTCCTTTTGTCGAACAGACGAACCCCAACGTAACATATGTAAGTCGAAGGAAATACGCCCATTTCCTCAGATTTATACGAGTTATAATCCACTGTGCATTCGTGATAAGGCTTAATGGTTCCTTAAGCTGGTTTTAAGATGTGTTAAGAACAGATTTGTTCTTAGAGACGCCTCTTAACAGTGGTATCCGTATAATGCCATGCTTTCAGATTGAAATCGCCTTAAAGGCATGCCCATGCCCACATCTCAGACTTATTCAGGTTCCTTATTTGTTTTTCGGCAATCATATGTGAAATATGTGCATTTCTTTGGATTCCCCCATCTGATAAAATAGGCGCAGCTTACTCTGATATGCATCGACGATGACGCGTGCTACATTAGAATTTCGATTTTGAATATTTAATCTTCTCCACCATTCTGATGCAACTTAAATGGAATGATGGTTCTGCTCTGTTTCGGTCTGCATTGATTGCGAAGCGTGCAATGGAGTCAATCAATAGTCGTTCTGCTTTGTCATGCTCGTTTCCGTCATGTTTCGGGCGGTTTTTCAGTCACTTCGTCTATTCAATAAAAAAACTTTTCTGGAATTAATTAAACAATTTTATCAAATACCACCACATTGAGGGAAAAGTTGGAAATTGAAAAGAAGTACGCACGTCCTGAAGCAGTCCCGCAGCCACCGAAAAGTGGGTTACACTTTCAATGAATATCATCCCTCAACGATGACACATTTCATGGAGGGGTCGAAATTATTGGAAAAATCTTCTGCTCTCACTCTGCGATGGAAACGTGGGCTGCGTCTGGTGAACAGTATACGCGGAGAGACTTCGTTTACAAAAACATTTTACAGTCAATTGTAGTTCAACCGAATAACGCACAATTGCTGTTTAAAAATAGAACCGCCAAACGAGGGAGAAGTGATTCACGATTCATTAATTCAGAATGACGCATTGAAGTAGTGGATGCCCAGACTACCTTGGCTAATTAGAAAATTGAACAAACAGTTTGAGGCAAATCCCCCTGGATCGACAAATGAAAATAAGTCTCAGCAGAGAACACATGTCATTAAGCCTTTTACAAGTGGAAACAAATGCTGAATGCTAAGTCGCTTCTAGTGTTCCTTGAATCATCAATCTCTTTTTTGGTATTGTTTTGTAGGGAGAAATGGTTTAACCACGTGCCTGTACGGATGGGTAGCTGAAGGCGGATTTTTTGTTGACTTAATAGCGCGGGGAATAATAGATTACAAAAAAGAACATACTTTATTAATTAAGTCAAGCTTAACAACTGTTGAATGAGCGTGCAGAGGATGTTAAGAGTTTTTGTGCGTTTCCTTGATTATGCTTAAGGATATTTACTTGGAAATAATTAACACAGGAATTTGTATATTCACTCAGATGGTGCCTGGTGGGGGAGATTCAGGTGCGCTTACATTGATTTTTACAGATCAGAGTCCGAACATAGATCACAGAGCGAACACGATGAGTATTTCCATCCGTACGGGTCGGATGTTCAGTACATTTTACAAAGGTGGTGTCAAAGGGCCTTAGTAGCTACTTACACCATTTCATCTGAGGTTGAACCTTTCGGCACAGTCGATTCGCAGTGGTTCAGTTCGGAGAACCTCCATAGAAGGACACATTGGGCGAATATCCATTTTTCTTTTTCTTCGTGTTGCTCTACATTCTGGGTGGACATGAGCTTTAATCTCCTTTTCGTTTTTCAATTGGCGGCGCCAACAACGTCGTTAGAAGCATCGCAAAATTTCAAAGTGGCTTCTGTGAACTTAGACAACATTCCTGCACCAACTGTTATTTACATAGAGGACTCCCACAAAAAATCTAAAAATGAACGAAACTTAACGAAACTGGTCAACGTACTCATGTTCATATTCACCGCGTATCGTTTGTGCGTATTCGCTTGGATTGACATAAACTTAAAGCAGTTCGCGACTTGATCCTAACCTAACCCCAAAAAGTTTTTCTCAAATTAGTAAATAAAGCAATGTCACTAGAAATTATTAAAAAAAAAATGCTGACTAAAATATTAAGAAGAAAAAAAGAAAAGTTTCACTATTCAGAGAATAAAATTGCGAGTCATTGTCGCTTTCGCATCTACCCATTGCTCTAACGAGTGCGGTATTTGTACAGTGAACTTGTTCAGCAGTCAGAATGCATTAAAAACAAAGTTTTCATTTAAATTCCATCCCGCAGCGTACTTCAGTCGACTCCCGAAGCTGAAAGAATGACACTGTAGCTAAACTTAGTGCAAATTGTTAATTTGTTTCACTTTAATCGGGTCTGACCTATTTTCGTTAAGCAGGAACTTTGTTTGCTCGAAACTCAAATCGACTTTGTAGCAACCGAACGACAGTAGACAGTAGTGCATCCCAGGGGAGATTTCAAAAGATCCATTCGTATGCATCCACTGTCTTGTATGTCACTTGGCATCGTGACAACTTTTAAGTTGTTGTGATTCTCGAAAAAAAAAGAAGAGAAACCGCATACCAGACGAGTGATGCCAGCACGTCTAAATGCTTATCAAAGCTAATTGGATGACAGGTTAGTCTATAATCTCTCGGTTGACAGTCAGTAGTCAGTAATTGAGGCAAGCAACCATCAAACAAGTGACAATCTGAAGTGATTCAACCCCGAAATTAGTGTTTCTGAAAGTTCTCCTCTCGTCAACAAGGAAAGCGTAATTACCACAGAATGTCAGCCGTCACCACAAAATGAACCAGGATCATTAATATGTATATCCACTTCACTCGAAGACCTTCAGTCCAGTAATTCGCTGTCCATCGACACTTCAAGGTGTGGTTAATGACTATTTTACTTTACCGATTGCCCGACGTTCGACACCCGACAACCGACAACCCGAACACCCGAGGGAACCCATGCCAAAAGCGTGCGCTCCCCCTTCTCACATGAAACGTTCATCAATTTTATGTGGCCTTGTCGACGTCTGCTCCCGAAGTCATCCCTCGGAATGCTTCAATTAATTTTAACAATCTCATTCTTGTACCCCTCAATTAAGACATGAATGCGGATCTGCTTAACTGTTTCGCACTTAAAATAATAATTAATAAATTTCCCAGCGTAGGAGTCGGATTTCTGTATTTCGAGGGCAATAAAAAAAGCACTCCGGATAACTTGTCAGGGCCCACCATCGCAGAGTTGTGTGAAACGCACAAACCCGTCCACGGACGACAACTTTACGATGACCCAGCCAAGATGCTGCCAAGCACCCACCGCCAGTTTGTAAATGCCAAACTGATAGCCGTGGCGAGTACATCATCATCAAATCCAAATCACCCCGAGATTGAAAGAAACAAAAAAAAAACAATCACTTTGAGGCAACAGATACATTTGTATCGTCATCATTTACATATCAGCCGCTTCAATCCCATCGTCGATTACTCATGCCGTGCAGGGTTCAGATGCCTGGGCATCTGCAGTGGGAAGCCGAACGGAATCGCGTAGGTGTTCTCTGAATCCGTGTTCGCGTGGTGTACGTCTGCACTGCGGACGGTCGTAATTAAAAATAAAGCACTGCCCTGTAAGGAGAATGCAAATAAAATATTTTCGCTTAACACGTATAAATTTTGCTTTGGAACGAAGTCAAGACGGTATGCCGCGCTCAGCGCACACAGAGCTGTCCACTACTGGGGCCACTTATCATCCTCCGGGGAAAATATGAGTTTATTGAGTGCCTGATATGTTATTTCCCCCGGGACAAGTGGGTGGTGGCTAATGAGATTTTTTTCCTCCCATTGGTCTCCTCCGTCTGTCGTGTCTGGAAGTGATGATGCATGGGAGTGCGGAGTCTGCTCTGTTTGCTTAGGTGTCATCAGGCGATCAGAGGCCTGAATGTAATTGTCTTCGAATGCAATTGAGGGGCTGCCCCTTCCACAGCAGGCGATGACTGCTACGGATATTGAGATGCTGCCGCATCGGGCTGAGTGGGATTTCGATGTTGACAGTAGTATTTGCCAGAACCTGTCATTGTCAGACTGTCGACTGCGGCTGACAATGAAATTCTACTCGGTCCTTCAGCGGGAATAAAGCCGATTGAACACCTTTGAGTGTGTCAAGTGAATGGATGACAGTGGGATGTCGGTTGCCTTGGATGCGGAGTCCTATTCTTAATTCAGCAATGTGTGGCTAAGGCAAAAGGAGGCGAGCAAGGATACACATTACACACGTCTTTGAGGGCACAGACTCAAAGCACTTCATCCGTAATAAATGTCTCTTTCTGCTGTATGTGAAGAGGATTTGTTGCAGTGGGGAAAAAAATAGACGGCTACGCAGACGAATGCATGATACACTACCCTTGGATGGCTGCACACGACTCGTATATTGCTGTGTCAATAGTTGAGGAGATTTATGAAAAATGTACAGCAATGAATGGGATATGAAAAGGCGGAAAAATAGAGATGAAATATGGCTTTATCACGTCCTTGTCGTTACATCAGCGGATAAGGGCTGCTGGCAGCCAGTGTTGCTGCTGAGTGGAAAGTCATCGTCGTCGCAGTCAAAGATCCGCACAGTCATCGGCGTGGAAGGATGACATGTGAATTGAATGTTAAATTGATGTGACATAATTCCGACATATCGTATTTGCGCGTTTACGAGACACTGCATGTCTTGATGTAACACACTTCGCCTCCTTCGGAGCGGCTTTGAGTGACCGGTTGCCGCCTTAAGTTACCTAACACAGCAGCAATCGCAGTGATTGAGAGTGCACACAACTAGCAATCTCATCAGATTGATTCTTCTCTGGATACGATTATGTAAATTATATCATCCTTTGCCTTTCGTTCGGCCATCGACGAGCACCCGCATGGGTAGAGCAAATGAGAAAACAAACACATTAAGCACCATCGGAATATTCAAAGGGCGGCATAAATTGCAGCGACGTGATGACTGGAGGTTATTTGCGCACTGTATGGACCAACGCAAACCGGCAACAGAACAGATCGAAAGGCAATAAGACGAGAGTTCCTTATCAAAGGAACGCCCTTCGGTGGATTTTTGCGCACGGTCAGATATTAAACTGCAACCAGACCCCGAAGGAGATTTAGTGGGTAAATGGAAAAAGTCAGTTATTAAGCCGAAGGAAGTATGCATGATGTAGAAGCCAATGTGCTTCTGGGAGTTCTTCTTTATCAGCGCACTCAGGTTTCGATGATGTGGAATCATTTTGGTGAAGGTTCTCATATGCATGACTGTCCGTCCGGATACACGGCTTCATGTCAGACACTTTGATAAAATGTGGATAATTTATTTGCTACAATTTGTTGTCACATCTGAGGATGAAATTTTCAAGTAAAATTAGTGATTCACGGTGTTTTATGGTTGAGGATGTTCAGATTTTGCGTCATTCACATGTAGTCATGTTGTCTGAAAATTAAGAAAAATCTTTCTTGTGACACCGACCTGATTGGAGTATTAATCGATTGCTTTGAAGTGTCTTTTATGGAGGAAGTACACGTTCCTTTTTATTGCGATCATTAAGAGGAACTCGTGTGTAGATCACTTAGATGACTGTACAAATTCTTAGTAAAAATAAAGACCTCAGGTCATTGCAGGTTTTAAGTGAGATTGCCTTTGATGGGCTATGATTTTAAAGGTGGTCCTCCAACACCAAGTAAAATTGATAGGTTTGAAACACAATTCATCATCAAAATGGTTCCGGCCAACTCACGTTGAAATTGTGATTAATCATTAGGAAGTAGGAGCTAAAATGACAATAAACAATAGCACGTAGAAGACGAGTAGTTGCTGAGAGGCCAGGTCCTGTCGGGCTGTAGCGCCACCCATATTATTATTATTATTATAAAGGGTGGTTCAATTTTAAGGGCCGATGTTGAATGCGAACCACACCTAAACGTCAAGTCTTTTTTCTGCATTTCATTTGACATTTCTCAATTTCAGACTAACTCAATTTGATCGAAGAAAATCATCTTCAGTGATGAGGCACATTTTCACCTCAGTGGATTCGTCAATAAGCAGAATTGCAGCATTTGGGCGAATGATAATCCAAGAGTGATTGTCGAAAAACCAATGCACCCACATAGAGTGACTGTTTCGTGCGGTTTATGGGCTGGCGGCATCATCGGGCCGTATTTTTTTTCCAAAATGAGGCCGGTCAGGCAGTTACTGTGAATGATGTTCGCTATCGTGAAATGATAACGAACTTTTTATGGCCCGAATTGAAAGATATGAATGTGGACGATATGTGGTTTCAGCAGGACGGCTCTTTTGCGCGACAAATTCAATGGACGTGTTATCTCACGTGGTGGCGATGTCAATTGGCCGCCAAGATCATGTGATTTGACACCGTTGGATTTTTTTCTTTGGGGTTATTTGAAAGAAAAGGTGTACGTCGATAAGCCAGCAACAATTCAAGAGCTAAAGGATGAGATAATTCGGCACATTAACGGCATAGAAACTCAATTATGCTTCAGCGTCATCGAAAATTTGGACTATCGGATGGAGGTGTGCCGCCGAGGTCGCGGCGGCCATTTGTCCGTTTTTTTGGTCCATACATAATTGAACCATACCAATATTATCATAATAAAAAGAAATGACAATAATTTCCTAAATTATTTGTGTTTTATTCAAAATCAACATCGGCCATTAAAATTTAACCACCCTTTATTATTACATCGCAGCAACAATTTATGATTGGTGCCCGTATTTTGATTCACATTAGTGCGGTTTTATAATTCACTACGACCTCACAAAAATGTGGTGAGTCACAAATTGTGATGTTTTCGTAATCTGGGCAATAACCTCATATGAACTGTCAACATTTTGATGTTCGATTGATTAAACAGGTCACAGGGGATTTATTGAGAAAATCATTTTGCTGTAGATGGTTGCAGACATATTGAAAAGTGCGAAAAGGAAAAACAAAGATGTCTGTAAATCTCAATGTTCTTATTAAAGAGACGAGGGAGAAATTGAGCGCAAACTGCAGCATTTGATTCCAAGACCAAAATACGTGATTAAATCGCCGAGGTGTCCTTGCTTCTTTACTCATTACAACCGAGTTCATAGTGTCCCTTAATTCACGCAACATGTAATTTTGATAGAATATACAGATTTTTGCCCCATCCACAAAAAAGGCGATCTTGCCTCTTGCAACAACTATTGAGGTATATCCCTGCTCAACGTCGCCTACAAGATCCTGTCCAGCGTACTGTGTGAACGTCTAAAGCCGTTTTGCGCCGCACTAATCGGCACGTACCAGTGCGGCTTCCGGCCCGGCAAATCGACTATAGACCAAATCTTCACACTAAGACAAATACTGGAGAAGACCAGTGAGTTTCAAATCGATACGCACCACCTGTTCATTGATTTCAAAGCCGCATACGACAGCATTCATCGCAATGAGCTATTCGATGCGATGGCTGAATTCGGGATCCCGGGAAAACTGATCCGGTTGTGTCGCACCACGCTAACACACACGCGATGCACCGTGCAGTTCGGCTCAAGGATTTCTGAGCCGTTTGAAACTTGCACTGGATTTCGGCAAGGAGATGCGCTGTCGTGTGACTTCTTCAATTTGGTACTAGAGAAGATAGTGCGGAGGGCAACTGTAAACACGGAAGGCACTATCTTCTACAAGTCGGTCCAACTGTTGGGGTACGCAGACGACATCGACATCGTCGCGCGTTCTCAACGTGCCGTAGTGGTTGCTTTTACGGCGATTGAAGAACAGGCGAAACGAACTGGTCTCAAGGTCAATGAGGACAAAACAAAATATATGCTGTCGACCAAAAAACGTTCCGTCACACACCACCTTGGACAAAATCTCACGATCGACAGCTACAATTTCGAGGTAGTGAAGGAGTTTGTCTACCTCGGGGCAAACGTGAACTCCACAAACGACATCACAGTGGAGATCCGTCGTAGAATAGCCCTTGGCAACCGGTGTTACTTCGGTTTGTCAAAACAACTGGGCTCAAAACTCCTGACTCGAAGGACCAAAATCAATGTCTACAAAACCCTTATTTTGCCAGTCCTGCTCTATGGAGCCGAAAGCTGGACACTAAGCAAAACTGGAGAGTTGATTCTTGATACCTTCGAAAGAAAAGTTCTACGACGGATATATGGTCCCGTCTGCGAGGAAGGCAAATGGAGGAGAAGACATAACCGCGAACTCTACGAGCTGTACCAGGATGTGGATGTAGTCCGGAAGGCAAAAATCCGTCGACTGCACTGGCTCGGCCACATCGAGCGCATGGACAACAATGCTCCAGCAAGGAGGGTCTTTGAATCCGAGCCGACTGGTTCGAGAAGGAGAGGAAGACCGAATCTCCGGTATAAAGACCAACTAACCGCGGATGCAAGACAGCTTGGTCTTGATGACTGGAAGCAGCGTGCCCAGGACCGTCAACGATGGAAGGCAGCAATTGCTCAGGCTCGGACCCTTCATGGGTCGCCGGCCTGATAAGTAAGTAAGTAAGCAAGTATACAGATTTTTAACTAGAAACACACATCGAAGTTATGTATGGATTTGCACAACGGATAAATGACCATGGCTTTGCTGGCAAATACGTACTCTTTTATTGACATTTTCTATGACCGTCACACATAAATATGGCTGAATTTCATCAATACACCTCCCATTTTCCTCTTTCCAGGTAGTGGGCTTGTTTGCATAGACATTTGACTTCAAAAGACCACAACAAAAAATTCAATGGCGTTAGATCGCAAGATCTGGATGACCAATTCTGATCGCAAAAACGGCCTATTACACGACTAGGTAATGACTCATGCAGTAATTGAATCGTTTCTCTGTCTGTGTGTCATGCGGCACCGTATTGTTGAAACCACATGTTGGTCACATCCATATCATGCAATTTTAGCACTTGTACTGTTAAATGGCGGAAAATTCAAATTTTCCGTCAATTATTACACACCCTTTATAACAGTGCCTGGGTCTGAAGCGTGTGAGTATTACGGATGACTACCCTACTATATCGAAAACAGTGGTAAAGTTATACGTATTCCCGCCAAGGATCATATATATACAGCGTGACCAGATAAGAGCGAGAGGAAAATAAATTTAAATAAAACAACAACGGTGTAAGATATAGATACGATTTTTTTTATTGTGAAGCTACATTCATGCCAATTTGTATAGCATAGCGCACAAACGCACAAACGCACAAACCGACGGTAACGATTTTGCCTTCATGACTAGGAAAGAAATAAGGTGTGCCATAAGCAGCAGAAAACAGTGCATCTTTGTGAATGCATTGATGATTGGCTGAACATTTGTGGATTTTTTTCGCTCCAATAACGGCAAATCAACTTAGTGACAGCCAAGGCAAAATCCGGAAGTAAAAATACTGTAACTAAGGATGCTTACATCTTGTCGGATGCCGCAGTAAATATCCCACGTTACTCCGCGACATAGTTTAGGATTGTTTGGGACGCTCTACTGCATACTGCGTACAACAAAAGGCTAGAGGTGTATACCAAGTTTTTGTTTTTTAAAGTGTCCTACCTCGGATCTTCTTCCTTCTTTTTCAGAATCAAGGATCATTTAGACGAGGGTATTATACGCATACGTATAAGTCAATCGTACTAGTCGTACAAAATACGTACTAGTCAATCGAGATTAATGTTTTATAAGATAACCCCTAGAGGTTTTCAACTCAGTATTTGTTCCAACTCTCACCTATGGTCATGAAATTTGGGTAATGACCGAAAGAATAAGATCGCGAGTGCAAGCTGCTGAGATGAGATTTCTTCGTGCTGTTGTGGGAATTACTTGCCGGGATAGGGTGAGAAACACGGCAGTGCGCGAGGAACTCAACATTGAGCAGCTGCTTCTTCGAACGGAAAGGGCTATGCTTGGTCACGTGGCACGAATGTCCCCATCATCACGACTTCCGAGGCGGGCGTTGAATGCGATTCCACGAGGTGGTTGGGCCAAGTCCAAAAACTCGCCGGGTTACGCTTGGGCATTGCTCCTGATGAATTGGAGTCGATGGCGGAGGATCGAGTTGCCTGGAGATCTCTCGTGCGTGGTTTGCCCCCGCGACCCCTTTAGTGGATCATGCGGGTCAGAAGATGATGATGATGAAGATGACCATGCCGGGAGTGACGAGAAGAACACTTCTGAACATATGCTCTTTGGAGAGCAAACACTTGGCGCCGATATTTAATAAATAATATACTCTCAGATATGATTACGGTTCACTAAGTGCCTCAAACTCCACTAAGGTAACCATGGCCCGCTACAATAGATCTGATTGGACCGTCCTCTAATAACAATAATAACGATTCCCCATGGTTGGCTTATACGACCACCTTATCATGTCAACATCGTGGGTTTCGATTCCATAAAGAGGATTGAATAATGAAATTATATTCGAATCTGATTGCTTCGACCGTTAAATCGGATTCCGATTAAGAGTCACTTCGATCCCACACCATTTGAGTCTTAAAGCGAAACTTTTATGGACGATCTTCTCATACGGAATTGCTTACATAATCCAAAAGTCATCGTCGTCGGTCATATAACGTTTTCGTTTCATGTTGGAAAAAGCGTGTTTCCTATCAAGTCATCGTCGGTGGTCACAAATGCACTGGATGACGATGGAGTCAGCGGCATTTACGAGGCACGTATTGTTCGAGCTTTTAACTTCGCGATTGAGAAACTAATTGGACATCCAGCATTGATGAGGAAGACCTCGAACAGAACAGAGAGATTCCGTTTTCCGATCGAACTTCACGAACTCTACCAACACATGGATTGCAATAAATCTTGCTGCACGTTGACAGCATTCAAGTGCAAGCATATATTCAAATTATGAGTGCATTACGAGCTAGCATCTATTTTCAATTTTCACTCCCAAGGACAGAACTTTGAGAAGTTTAAACTTTAATGCTGCATACGAGAGAACTTCATCGGACCGCCATCGGGCTGATACTAATAGACAAAGTTTGCTCCCCAGTCGCTGTATATGGCATCGAATTTATGAATACCTAGCGGAGTACTCCTCTAACTAACTAGAGACACTGACCCTATGCACCTCGAGTTCATAAAATAATTTAATGCTTTTCACGTGAATTAAGCACCCCCGGCAGGTGCCGCCACGTACATACACGCAAGGATGGATTGTCTCCATCGCTCAAAATATCCATTCCCTATCATCCAATTTAATGGATCTGTAATTCCTTCTCATCTGTCAGCTGGCGCGGCCGCTTCAGTTCTCCCAGCAGGCCGATCTTCTTGCGCAAATAATTCAAATTCTCATTTAACAGCCAATTGAGCCCCCATTACATCTCTCGGTGGGCTCTCAAGTGTAATTACAAGAGCCTTCTTATGCAAGTATCCAAGTATCTGTTTCAATACTTTTATCTAGCACTGTGTCTAGGTGGGTGAGGATGTGATGATGCTCGCGTATCTGGCATGCCCATATGTAGGGCAACCTTTTATTTATTTACCGCCTGAGTGTGCGTGCCGATGGTTTTTTTTTCTGTTTTGTCTTGAAGTACTTAAAAGTTGTTCACTTGCTGCTGCCAACCGGTGGAGCGGGGTACGATGGATAACGTCCCCGGCGACAACGCCGACGAGGATGACGGCGGCTTCATGTACAATATTCATTAGACAAAACGCTGTAATTTCAAAGTAAATACATTTAGATAATTTTCCATTTTCACATTTTCCCATGTGTGCGGCGCGGCGGCCTGATGGCGGGCGGCGTCGGCGGGTATGTTGTGTGGGCTCTTTATTAGCCAACCATTCAGCTTCATCTCCAGTCAGTCAGTCAGTTCCAGCAGCCCTTTTCAGGCATTTTCTCCACATTTTCCCAACCGACAGAGAGATACACACTCACACACCCACGCTGAATCAACGCTGGTAACAGACGACTATTAAATGGGTGGATGGATGGATCTGATGACTGAGCAGCAAATGAATGAATGAACGCAGTGAATGAATGGACAGGCATAGAGATAGCTACGGATAAGAAGGCGGATAAATACACTAACATCCCAGAGGGATGCTGGCTGATGATGGGCACGGGAACGGAGAGACGGTTGACGCAGCAACGCTTGGAGTGTGAGCGCTAAAAGGCAATAGATACTTGAAAAGATTTCTCGTGTACTCAGCACATTTCACTATAAGTATTTAATCCTTTTTAGGAAAAGGCGACTTTGATTAGAAGCGCACACACAAATAGACTATACCGTCATATGAACAGCGAGTGGTGGTGGAGCGTGGAATGAGGGGGTGATGAATAGAGAGTGAGGGGGAGTGGGGGCTGAAGATGTGTTGGTGACGGGGAGGATAATTGCCTTCTCCCAAATTAAGTGTGGCGGCTTCGAATAATAGATCCACACAAGCCCACACGCACACACAAACCCGTCCGCCAGTCAAGTGTATCTGTCGGATTTGCTTGTCTGCTGCTGTCCCTCTGTCATGTCTGTCTCACGGTACCTTCGTGCCTGTGTGTGGACGAGAGTGTGTTCACACAATAAAAGTAAATTGATTAATGGACTTAAATGATTGAGAATGCTAAGAAAAGTACTTTCATCGTGTATAGTGGCTGTCAGTGGCACCGTCGCACGGCGGGGTCTCGACACACCACCACTACAGCTCCACCGTGTTGAGTGGTGGTACTTTATGGGATGAAAAACAAAAACGAGTTAGGCCAGCCCGATTAACATACAAACATTCGTACATATCTATACATACATATGTGTCCGCATGCAAGGAGACGAAGAATTAATTACATTCGCCATGCTGAGTCGAGGTGCTCATTGAGTGACATCTCTCCCCCGATCGACCCCGGGGTTTAGGGTAGCAGGTCCTAGGTTGATCCGCGATCCGACACACACATAGGGTGGGTCTCCCTTCTGTGTCGGCATTCGGTTTTGCGGTTCGCTTTTGTAATCTGATCTGAGGCTGCTTGATATGAATAACGACGACACCATCCACGCCGCCATCATCCCCAGCACAGACTCTCGAGTAACATGACCAGAAGAGAAGAAGAAAAAAAAATTGAATGGAGAAATAAGTGCCTGTTGATGCTGCGCCGGTTGTTGTTGTTTTCTTTTCCCTAAACCATAATTTATTATATACTTCCCTTCACGTTAAATTAACAAGTATAAACACTGTGTATGCAATCAACACGTAGAGCGGAAAGCGCCACTATTGTGAACGTGGCACAGCGTTTTCTTCTTGTGTTGTTGTATTTTTAAATTACTGCCATACACACGGTCGTACGAAATACAGACACACATACACACCCGTCCAGTTGGGAGGGAGGAGGTGTTGATGATGGTGCTAGAGATGGCATCAGGAAACCTGGGAAATAGGAACGGCAGACAACAACACAACATTCTCTCCCCCATGCACACGGGCATGGGCAACAACGACGACAACCAACCACCCCGCACACTCTATGGGTTGGGGCAGTGAGGTGAAGAAGAACAGAGCGTACAGCAATTTGGAGCCGTCGCCGCCGCCGCCACTGCTGCTGGTTGGTTTGAACTGGTTCTAGTGTTCTGATGTTCCACTGATGCTGGGGGCCTCCAATCGTCCTCCTCCATGGGGATCAAATTATGGTGTACATAGGAATTACCCTCACATAGGCTAAACTATCACACGGATGCATGTGCTCTCTCGGTACGGTAACAACAACGGCGCGGCGGCGGTAGCATTAATATGTAGTTTTCTATACATTAAGCGGATAATTTAATTCTCATGTATTGACATCAATGCCGCGGGCTAACTAAACAAATTTAATTCTTCTTCGGTTGGGTGGATCGAGCTATAGTTCTGCTGCTCTGTCTGGCCTGCCTTGACTACTACACCACAACTACGACGACAACGACGACGACGATGATGATAATAATGATAATGATGATAATGATGATAATGATGATGCTGATGATGAAGATGATGGTGGCAAGTGCGGTTTCGGAGGCGGTGGCGGTCGCGGTAGCGGTGCCGGCGACTATGGCGGAACCGTATGTGGCTGCAACAAGAGCGCACAGATGAAAACTTTCAATTATTCCTTATTCCCCTTGCCACAAACAAATTGGCAAGCTCCTAACTGCGTTTTCTTCTCCTTCATCTTCGGTCTCCTTTGCCAGCCGCACGCCGTAATTTTCGGATGAAAATGAGTATCTATCCATCCATCGGATGTTATGCTTGTCAATAGGAGGATGTTTCAATTTTCTGTTGTGTCGATGGATGTGTGTTATTTAGCTGAACGTTTTATTTTTACCACAACAGCACCCGACCCGCAGACGACTGAAGAGATTTGTTAGGGAAATTGTTTGGAAAATAAATAAAAGAACAGCCAAGAAAAAAAGAAAAACAGCACCAACCATGGAATAAAAACATCGAAACGAGGACGTTGGGGGGGAATACATAGATGAAATATGGTGAACCATAACTCCGACCTGAGGCCAGGGAGCATTAAGGACGTTCTGATGAAGCCGACACATCGACAAAGCCATTAAGGACGGTATTCCGAGAGTAATATCTTTAATGTCAGCCTCAAGATGGCCCCAGATACAGCCACACTGACCGTAGACTGTGTCGTAAAACAAAACAGGCAGAAAAAAAGAAAAAAAAAAAAAGAAACAACAAACGAAAGAAAGATTCGAATAAAGGTTGGCATTATTGTTGCAATAAAATTTGTGGTCAATTTGAATTGGTTTCGTTTCGTTCGGTCTTAATCGGGCTTAGTGCGAAGAAGCATCCTGGACTTTTATTGGTGTTGATGACAAATTGCTTAGACCGGAATTTATTCGCTTTTGTTGGGGTTCCGCTGTGGAGAGCAGTGGATTGACCATTCGATGGAAATGAGCCGCACTGGGTCGTGAGTGTTCCTTAAGTGGGCAGCGCACATAAATGAGCCTTGAAATCAACGTTAATGCATGTAGAAGAACCAAATGTCATTGGATGATTGTAGATCTGTCAGGTTTGGCTTCGGCGAGTAAGCCTGTCCGGAGTTTTTATGTAAAATTTAATGTATGGCTTGTACACATAAACGGAGTGGTTCGCAAGCAGTGCCGACGGGGTTAAATGCATATCTCCCTGCGGACATTTACAGTGTTTTTGAGTTGTGGTAAATACTGTCCTTCCTTTTGGACTCTTTGCTGGAATATACAAACCAGTTATTAGATTGCGACACTATTTGAAAAAGGCCATGTCGCGAAACATTTATGGCCAATAGCGGCGTCCACAAACGTGTGCTAGGAAGAAGAAGACAAATAAAAAAACATACAACGCCACGCATCATCTGAATATGTAATCTGGGATGGCAGGAAGGAAATGTCAGCATCTCAAAAAGGAAACCTTTATAATTTCAATGCCTACGTCAGGTTGTCACGCTTTCAAAGCTTCCAGATTCTTTTTACGTTCTGCGAATGAAATGAATGAAAGTTCAATCTTTAATGAACTTTAATGAATAAAATGAATAATAATATTTCGGGAAATGAACAGGAAAACTTTTATTATTCCATAAAGCGACAAACCGATAGCGCAGATACAATCGGAATTGAGTCATAGACCAAACTGTTGAATTTTATTGCTCAAATCTCCTGAAATGATCTTGAGGTAAAGGATGGTGCGTAAGGAACTTAAACTAGTATCAGTATCTTACTTTTATTTCGAATAGTGTAATAGAATGGACGATAAATTGTCGCTTGCATTCGAAAATGAGTATAAACATACAAAATATTTCTGTGTGACCGCACAACACCCAACTAGGAGACCAGGCCTCTTTCGTTGACACTAGACCTAAGGGTTGGTAACTAAAAAACTGCACTGTTGGCCTCAAGGAAAATGCCTCGTCCGCAACCGACAATATTTCAAGTCCCCACATGGATTTGGAAGAAACATTTTAGAAATTTTATCGGAGTAGTTGTCGACCGCTTTTACATGTGCGACTTTTTACTCACGATTCTTACAAATTCCTTTGTCTCACCTCCCTTGCCTATAACATTGAAAATTCGGAGACGAATTTAACGTGTTTAAAGGCCGCCTTAAAAAATAGTGTGGTGCCGCGACGTTGGCAAATCATTTGTGTGAGCTACTTTAAACGCCATTACATATATTTACCACAGATTTAAGTGAGCGTTTTAAAGACAAGGTAGAATGGAGTTGAAACGTTGCTGTTTTTAGGAAGAACTTGATTGTCTTAAAAGTTGTGGGTAATGCAATTCAGTTTTGAATTTATTAGTGACGACTGAAATCGAAGAACACTGAATGCTTGCTAATTGTGTATTCGAATGTCGTTTCCAATTTTCTAAAAAAAACAACACAGAATATCGAAAAATACGCCAGCCGTTTGATTAGTCAACATTTCACATGAATATTCGTGCAATGAGTGTAGCAATGGCTATATCCGACCATAAGCGAAACCGTGTGGCCTCTTCAAGGGAGTTCCAAAAATCCGTAAAGATCTTGGGAAAACCGACAATTTGGATGGAATTCAAAAATTGAAAAAATCGTGGCATTTCGATCCGAAATAAGACTAGTTTCGAAATGAAAAGCTTAAAAGCCGAACAAAATTTTTTTCTTTTTAAAAAAATCATTGACATTTAATTTTTTCCATAGAAAATATCGATCTTTAGGCTCGGACTGAGTGACACAGATATAAATGATGCACAAAAGAGACACAGCATTCTTGAGCCATTTTCCATTCGGGTATATTTGGCAGCGAACTTCGCAAACAATGACAGATGGAGTTTTCTCATTTGCAGAGAGCAGAGGGTAGAATTTGAGCAAACTGCCCTTCATTGCGAATTTTGTGGTAGTGAGTTTAGAGTTTTGAGATTCTCTAATTCGGGGTAAACCTGAATTCGACGATATGAAGATCCGACATAGAATCGCCCTTGGCAAAATCTCAAACCTTCTGACTCAAAGTCTGACAATATGGATCCGAAAGTTGGACGTTAAGCAAAACAGCTAACCTGATTCGGTCCGGAAGGCATAAATCAGTCGACTGCATTAGTTATTTTAGGATATTTAAACAGTACTGTGTGTGGCGGCCGTGGCGTTGTAAGTATGTTCGTCGACTCCGACGCACTTGGACCTACCGTGTCTTGGTTCGATTCCTAGTACGACAAAAAAAATAATTTTCACGACCTTCTTCCGATTGGGTACTGACTATGCTCAACGAGTAGAACTGTCTACAAAAAGCTTTCCAAACTTGGCCGTTCAGAGTCGGCATAACGTAGTTCCCATCCACCAGTGAGTGAACAATAGCACACACACCGCGAGTGGTTGACGAGAAGCTTGGTCCTGGCTCTCTACGGGCTGTAGCGCGCCACCCTTATTATTATTATGAACTAACTTTTTTTCGAAAAAACAAATTTTGTCAACTGTCACAAGTGTAATGACTGCAGTCATTGGCAATGTGTCTAGAAGTTGGTACATCAGGAATCGAACAGTGAATATTTTAAGTCGTAGAAATCTCACACTCTCGACCTCTTGTCCTCCTCAAATTAAGCAATTATAATGTCATTCCATGGAATGGAAACGTATGGATCGTTCCTTTCGAGTGGACTAAAGCCTCTCATAATCATATTCTGATCTGAGCTTGCGTTCACGTGTACATAATGCTTAAACACACGTGTAATTGGTTAGATACATTTACACGTACATAAAAGAAGCAAATGTGTACGCAAAATTAAACCCATACTTGTACGCTAGTTGGGATGTACAAATCCTTTTTAATATGTATACAAGTTGATCCAAGGAATCAGGATACCGTAGAATCACTTCGCTCAGCTTCAGATATTTAACAAAAAAAAAATCCATTTTTCAAAAGCCATTCGGCCATAAATCGAAAAATAAGTGCTCGTGAATATCCTAGAACAGATGATCCTACAAATGAATATTCTTAAACAAAACCAGAAACTCGATCGTAAAAATCAAAAATGTGAGAAACTAATTGCGAGAAGTAGACGCAATTAGTGTCAACAATTCACAATCAACCAGTCATTTCATCGAAGTTAATAGACGCGAATAATTGAATGAAAAATAATGAAGTTAATTGCAAGCCGCGAATTAAACCAGATTGACACAAGCCACTTGCCACGGGACACGATGGACGGATGAAATCCTTAATTATGTATCGTAGGTCGTTCAGCGAACTGATCGTAATGTTACAACTTTAGATGGATGATGTAGCAACAAAGTGTTTACAAAATGTGTCTGTAGGTAGGCAAGTAAGCAGGTTGTTTGTTTACCAGATCCCTTTGGATCTGTATGCCAATGTGGTGCTGCCATTAATCTGCAAGCCACCTCTCACTGTTCCAGTGTGCGTTATGAACACACCACATTACCACAAGACTAACATTGCTTCCTGGAAACATTGATCACGTTACTTCTTTTTTGACATAAATCCAATGAACTCATTATTCATATACACCGTCATCTCCGTCGACATTGAAACGTGTGTCAGGCAGAGTATGGCAATTCGTGATGTCCCCTCCTGGTTCAAGTGGCACATTAGCACGTGACATATGCATAGTTACAGACAGTCAGGCGGTTATAAAATTCTTGGATGGTCCCTACAGGCCGAGAAGGAGTGGAGCTTCGTCTTTTCTAATATTCGGGGAACTAGAATGCAAACATTTTGAGGTAGTACTACCCAGCTGTTCATTTATTGGCGGGAGTAGTTTATCATGTACTTGTTTATTAAAGGACATTCCAGACAAATGCATGCCGCAACAACTCATGCTCAGGCTCCTAGGAATAAAGTCCGACGAAGAGGATGAAGGTACAAATGTCGTTAACCTTTGCTTTACGTATCTGGATTGCTGTTCAACAAAATGTGCGGTACCTCGTTGGGACTCTAGGCCCCATTTTAAATCCACCTCGGTTCAACGTGAGTCATGTCAATGTCTTGGGGTCGGTGTCCGGTGTCCATACCAACTTGAGCATCAGTTAACAAAACTACTGACACATCGGACACTTAGGATATAAAGAGAGCAACAAATTAAAAGGAATAAACGACGACATGTACTGAAACCATCGAAATCATAGTTAAAACAATTTTATTAACTCCATGATGAATACATCATATCAAGAAAATGTGGTTGGTCCTTAGTACACGTCTAGGTACGTGGTAATCACAACAGGTTGTAGCTTGTTACAACGAGGTTGGCCACAGCTGCAAAAAATGTTAACAAGAAGCAAGATCTTTATTCATCCTTGAAGAGCCATCCACTACTAAGGTATTGCCTTAACAATGAACTAGAAGACATCTCAGAATGGAGTCAGTAACAAGAGGTAATTGCGTCCCCTTGAAGCTACCCACTTGAGCTTTCCAAGCAAGTTTGCTTTACGGATAAACTCAAGGTTTTTTAGCAGTTTCTGTTTGTTGTATGGACTACCTAAAGCTTTGTACTACGTTGTCCGCTGATGCGATCATGTAAGGATGTGCAATTTGAATCAATGTGGAATCAAGATTAAGGGACTGAATGGTGTCAGTTTGGTTTCTTGGCGAAGTGAGAACGGGTCCTAACTCACAGACCCTCCATGTAAATCGAAGATAGTAAGTCAAATACAACAGTGGCTTGGGAGAAGTAAAGTCAAAATAAAAATTCCCCACGTTGTCTGTCACCTAGACGATGATTGCAACGAGTGCAAAATGTGGACAGATTCTTCTTAACAACAATTACAAATGTAATGATGTTCCTTGTAAAAAGTTATTCACTTCGCACTTTCTCAATTCGGTCTTCAGATTCAGTAAAATTTGATCACTTCTAAAACTTTTAAATTAAACGAGTGGTCTGTGATTCATTCTCGGTAGCGCACTTATTCAGAATTTAAATTGTTGGCGATGTAATTTTCGACTTTTGCTGCATTTTGAAGGGTCGAAAAAGTTCACCGCGAAACCTGAAACACACAAAAGAGCTCAACAAAGTCAAATAAATTGATGGCTGATCCAATCAAATTAATTTGTTCTAGATTTCGTGGCATGTTTTTAGTTTATTCCTGCTTGTTGTTGATCCCTACTCCGAAAGTTCACGGATCAATTGCGTCAATAGAACAACATTCAGATACAACTTTCTCGAGCCATTGGCAATCAGTAGACATATCGGAACTTTTGATTGATGATGTAGCAATCGGCTTCTTTGTAGCAATGGGAATCATTGCCACCGCATAGAGGTCCGGTATATGTATCTTATGGACATTCCACAATTATAGACAGACTAACATGCGTCAGAGTTTTCAGAATCATTTCTCTGGAATCACTCATAAGATCAGACTGTCAAAACCGTGTTTTGCGGAACTCAAAGAAGACAAATCGTGTTCTGTTGCATGAATCGCAAAGAATATCAATATCGTGTTATTGCACACTGATCAGTGCTCAGTACATTTCTACAATGCAATGTTTGGCGGCTTCTACACGCGGTGATGTAGTCGCGCGACCTTGGTAATGTATGCAAGGGAGGTGACACGTGCTAGGTGAAAACAGCGTGGCGTGTGCTTGAGCATTAGCGTAGTTTTGAAGATCTCTTTAATTTTTCTTCGTTATTCTTGGGTTCTTAGTGTTGAGTTTTGGAGGCATCCTGTGTGAGAAAGGGTGGAACAAATAGAACTGCTTTACATTCAACACGAATGAGCGAATGAAATTTCAGAAAAATCAGCCAGAATATCTCCGCACCATCCGTAGTTTGGAATTCCTTGGTGTAACTTCCAATTCCTCACAGGATGCTTTTACCACCTCTCAAACGGCTCGGTGTTCGTCGTTATTTTCATTTTATGCCGGGAAGTGGAACCAATTTGCGCTGATTCATCGATAAATGAAATTAGGAAGGCGCTTCGCTGCGCTTCAGGCATTATTATTTGTATTAATTTTCACAATCTCATCTTGGCAAGAGAAGACAACGAAAACATATACCTTGCCTGCGTGTTGCAAGGACTCGGTGTGAAATATTCAGAATTTTGTTTGCTTTCCCTCTAAATGAGGAGACTAGGGGGATGTACTTTTTAGCCCGCGCCTCACACACGGAGAGGTGGTTCTATATTGCTCAACCACTGTGGGTGTTGTTCTTCTTCTTTTTTGTTTTAAAAGCATCAACATCTATCCCTTGTGTAATCCTCACAACATTCGCTTGCTCACTCTCTGTCATCATGGCAGGAAATGAAAAATTATGAACACCACCCGACATGGAAGAACATAAAAGCAGAGACGAAAAAAAAAGAGACAACTGCGTGACAGTCAACCATAACCATCCAAGGACTGGGGAGTGATTTCAACTTCTTTTCTCTTTAAATGTACAAGTACGAGGCTTATTACTTTCTAACAACGCCTCAAAATATCCGTTAACTTCCTTGAAAGGATCACCACACAGTCCTCATAAAGAGTTGTGCAGTTCTGCCAACTGTGATGATAATCTTTCAGGTTCTTGCAAGAAAATGAAAACAACTTTATCCCTGTCTACGTACCTATGGATGTACCTATGGATGAGACTGAACTCACTGAATTCCGTCATGTACATAGAGTTTAAATCTTAGAGAAGCATTTTTTTTTATTCGTTCACTTTGCTGAGATATCTTGATGCTATGGGTATCTTAACATCTCGAGCGCACCTGAATATTTTCGCTCAAAAATTTCCTCTCGGATAATGAAAGAAATGCCAGCCAGGTAGAATGAGTTTGCAAAGCAATCAGGAGGAGAAACTCCACTAGTGTACACTGTAGTGGCCAAATCACGTAGCTGCTTATAAATTCAAGTTGAGTATACTTCTCTCCCAAAGGAACTGTATTTCTTGTCCTCTTCCTCGTTTTTTTTTTGTGTCTTCTTTTTCGTGGTATTTGTTAAGTTCTTATTTTAGTCTTTTTTTTATTTATTTACATTTTATCAAAATTATCCTAGCAACAACGACGACTTTCAACATCTTCATTCTTACATACTTCAGATATGTAAATCAAAACAGAGCGGGAATGGAATAGAAGAACGAACGAAGGCACTGTCCGTAAATTGAGAACTTCCCCGAAATCCAAACTGATTAGTTGGATTCAATTCGTGGGCCCTTGACCAACACCTCTTGAAATACAATCTAAACTAATTGACAGCATGTTTACATTAACTGTTGACCCCCTTACACACATCTCTGAAGTGGCCAAAAACATTCAAGATGCATTTAACAACCAAATTATCCACAATCATTTGGATTTGAGTTTTCTTCCGGACCACGACGACGACGACGACGACTGAGGCACTCTTGGCACTCGCTCGCCATATGCAGCATGTATTTACAATGCTGTGGCATAAGTGGCTACTCTCCACACAGTTCGTTCATTCGTTCGTACTCTCTCGTCTCGTTGAGTGGCAACTGGCAAGACTCAAAGAATGCGAGGGAAAAATTTTCCTCAGCGCACACACACACCCGGATAGTTCGTATTCATTTAATTAGACTTGTCGGGCCGTCCGGTTGAGCGGTCAACCCACGTTCTGATGGTTATCACGTTGTCGGTCCGTCGAATGGTCGAATGGCCAGCAAAGGGGGGGCACTCGGGGCTATTGACAGATAAAGGCGACCCGACAAACCTATCGGTGGATGCGTGAGCGGAGCGCATTGTGGCGCTCGGGTAGTTACCATTCATCATCATCAACGTGGACATTACTAATTCGATTTTGGAGCATGCTCTCGGACGAGCGGACTCACAGACAGGTACACCTATGGATGCATACGACCACCAGTCCTCCTCGATGTAGACATCTAATATTGGAATAACGTTAACATTTTTATGTGCTTATCGTTATGAATGTATCCATCCACTGGTTGTATCACATAAGCCACACCTTGTATCTAAAAAGTATGCCTTTCGTTCTCGTCGCCCCAACCCCAAGGCCCCCCTCAACTCGCAGTGCGCTCACAGACTCTTCAGATGCGTGTCAGTTTTTATGAACGCCAGAAACAGTTGTTCTTTTTTTTTATTACAAAAGTTTTAATTGCAAAATACCGATACTTCGACAGTGGCTGTCGGATGGCGGATGGAATGGATGTGACTAGATGTTTGAATGGATTATGAGGATATAGCCCGAACGAACCGAGGTAGGGTGGTGTGAGCACACACACTATAAAAAGACGAAATAATACCCATTCAACAATAGGTACCTAAAGTACAATACAGTACTGGCAACAGAGAGAGGGCAGAAAAAGAAGGACAAGAAAAATGTAATAATAGCTATGATCTGTGATCTGTGGATGGGCATTGTGTGCGATGGTGACCTATCCCCCTAACAAGCAGCAACGACCACGACGAGCGACGATGATCTCGTCTGTCTCACGATCACGATCTGTATCTCTGGTGTTGCTACTCAGGGGCTACCACAAACACAATAACACACAATCACCCCTGAATTGCCATTCGCAAGTGTGGCAGAGCTCGTCTAGAGCGGAGATGTGTGAATACACAATGCGCGTTCCCGACTACCTACCGTCTACCGATCCTACCGTCCGCGCCAAGCGGTGACATGGGAATGTATCAACTCACAACTGAGCTTGAAAATTCTCACTCAATGTCAGTTAATAAATTGTAAGGGATATATGCCATACACGCAATAGGCCACAGCCAACACCGCCGCCGACAGTCCATTGTTGAGGATGGAATGTACAAATGGTTTTGTTTGGGCTGCGTTTTGTCTCATCAATGCGCTCGGCCTCAAAGGCGTGATAATGTCTTTCTTCAGCCATCCTTGCCGTGGCTCTGTGTGTCTTGTTGCATTCACTTAAAATTCTCCTATGCCTCAACGACGTAATACAATGGCATGCTGTATGTGCCTCGAAGACGCGTCACCAGCGTGTCATTGAGCCTCTCCTGTGAGTACGGCGGGTATGACACCTTTCAGCCAACCAAAACGCGTAAAGTAAAACGATATTCTCTACTCACTTCGTGGCCTGTTTTACAACTAAATTTCGTTAGGCTGATAATAAATTCCTTAAGTGGGCAATAACAAAATCGTTTATTATGGATATGGCTATGGCTGTAGGTAACCATTGCGTACGTGTACATACACGTCCCAGGGCGACGCATAGCATTGGACAAGCGAGCATACAAAGCCAGGCGAGCGACAACTTGTCACTTTTAAAAGAAAAACTGCTGTGGACCCCTTAAGGGGTTTCATTGACTGAGCAAATGACGATGCATAATGCATTACCATCCAACACTACACTAACCGACACGATATTCCTTATCCATAGCCGTGATTGTGGGCTAAGGACAGTGGGACCTGGCGTCGACTGAAGGGGTGTATGGTACCATTTTTCTCCAGAGGTTCGACACGGTTAATATTTCCTGTCTGTCTGTTGTGATCCCTTTTTTTCTTTTAAATTGCATGCCATTAGGCTTAGTTGTGACAAGACATGCTGATGATGAAGGATCGGCATTGTGCTGCCAGGACAATGTGCCGCTTTGGATGGATTTTAATCATGTCAACGAAAACCTGTTTACACAAGAGGGGCAGGGTGCTGGTCGACTGGTAGGTATGCGACATGACAATGAACTTTTAGGTGGCAGACAGCGAATGTGTAGGAACTTGAAAAACATGCTCGACGAAGGACTTGAAATGACTTTGTCAAGCCAACTGACAGTTGCTGCTGCAGTGAATGTGATTTATGAATGGATTTGTTTGAATGAGTGGGATTTGTTTTTTTTTTTTTTTATTGAAACTTGCATGGATTATATTAAACTCGTTTTAATAGGATTTTGATAATTTTTTTTTTAGTGTTGACATCATGTCCTTCCGATAGATGGCGAGGTTAGGGAACGTAGTTTACAGTGGGAAAATTTTGTGGGTGTGGGAAGGGCCGCATTGAACCAAATGTTCAGTGGTACATGTTGGATGTGTTTAGATCAGTACATGATAAGTTGGTTTATGCTCGAGGTGGAGAAACCACCAGCTTCGGGAAATCGTAAGCGCCAACTTCGGTGTCGGGAGTGGTAGATTGAGTACGCAGAAATATTGATTGGGAATGGCATTCTCAAAGTCTGGAAACGCATCCAATTCAATTCAAAAACTAAGCATTAAAAAATAAAGAATATATGTAGCTGATGGCATTAATAATGCGTCAAACATGGCCTGTCCTGCAAGCTCCTCTGCATTGTTGTGGTTAAAATACAGTGTATCTCGATGACTGACACGGTGAATAATTCCGGAGATCCCATTTCTAACTGCGAACAGAGTCGTCCAGCTAAGCAGAGAAAATGAGATAAAATAAAGCTCGGGGAATGATGCAAATGTTTTGGTACACGAAATTAACTCAGTGACTGTCATCAACATTGAACGCACCCAAATGAACTTGACTGCTTTTGGCAAGTGACATTTATGGAAAGTTTGCGCGTTAAAAGTTTTTGCCTCATTTCTTCTCATCTTCTCAGCTTGGAATGGGGCAGGATTCGCCAATGCGCGACGAATGATCACGGAAAAATTATTTCTATGATGTGAAAATATATGCCTTTGAAGAGTCGTTCACAAAAGAAAAACTCGGTCACCATGTGTCTGCATTCATACCGAGAATTTAACATGAACACCACCCAGCCTCTGTAATGGTTTCGTAGCGACTCGCTAAGCACCATTTCTGCGAGAAAGGAAAAAGCCGAAATTTTAGAGAACATTATCAAGTCTCTTAAAATAAACCGTGCAATTTCGTACTGCTAGGTTCTTACATCACCAACATACGACACCATCAACAGCGACAGGCGAATCTCTAGCTGAGTTATTATTCAAGAGTAAACTCAGTACAATTTTGGACAAATTACATCCTGATAGCAATCATATGCGTTCAACGAAGTCGACAGGGTCCAATGTCCAAGAAGTACAGGAATGCAGGAACCTGTGTGGGCGACAAATTATTCAGATGGAGGACCACCGTGGATACTGTCATATACTGTGACCTCGGAGACGGGTAACACCACATTTGGACCAAGTGCGAACTAGGATGTCAGACTTGGCGGAGAAGACAAGAAGATGAACTAGATAATCCAACATCACTGACCCTGATCCGGAAGAATCCCCTCTCCTGCGTCCATCCGAAAGACATCGAAAGACGAGACTCGGAGCTCGAACAATGACTGGAGGGGTGTTGTGTCTGAAGTCTGAACACAACCTATGTTTTGACAGTGACAGTTGCACTGCGTTAGGAACGTTGAATTCACTTAGGGTCAGACTGTCATGGAGTCAACTACTAGAAGTGATTAATTTTTGTAGATTAGAGTATGAATTGTATCATTTGTTTCTCTATTCCAATAAATAGTTGTAAACTTGAATTATTAAATGATAAATGAATTGCAATAGTAATGATTATGTTTATAAATTAAGGTGGAACTTTTCACCTTCCAGCAGGACTCCGGTCTCGCCCATAAGGCGAAAATGACACAAACATGGTTCAAAATAACGTTCTAGCAAGACAATGGCTTGTACAGTGTGACACTCAAAACGCTTATCCAAATCATTAGGCATACAAACTAAAAAAAGTGGGTGCAAATGTATAGGAAGCCCATATTCAGAGGTTTGACTTTCATATTGTGGCGGCCGTGGCGTTCTGGGTATGCGAGTTGACTCCTATGAAATTGAACCTCGGCGTCTAGGTTCGAATCCCATACGAAAAAAATAATTTTATTTTATCGGGCCCACAACTCTCGAGTCACTGTGCTCAAGGAATATATCTGTCTAGAAATACCATAATACGGCCTAAAACTGACCCTTCCACCCTTGATAGAACAATAGCGCGCATAACATGGGTAGTTGCTGAAAAGCTAAGCCCTCTACGGGCTGCAGCGCCACCAATATTATTAATATTATCATTTTTATATTGTCAGCATTGGTCAAAGTGGCAGTTGATGTGTTGCCGTTAAGCCTTTAAGCAATTAAGATTAACGGAAAGCATTATATACCATAGAGCACTGACTTCCCTTTGCCCGAATGAATGTAAAGCTTAAGATCCAATTTCAACAAAACTGGGCGTATCGGTTCCAGAATGTTAGACGAATTTGATGAGCTCATTTTTTTCGTCGAGTAAACCAATGAATTGCCGTCATACCTCTGATCAAGCATACTCTGAGGGGATAATTGATAGTGATACACCAAACATCTTGGACCAGTTTAAAACTAACATGGGTTGAGGTAGAAAATCAGCCGCAGCGAGTTAATTTGAGGAGCATAATTTCATATATGCTCCAGAAAATGGACAAAAAATCCATTGACTTTCAAACCGGCTGCATATACTTCTGAATTTCACGGTCCTGGTTGTAATCGTAAGGAGTTTCTCCACACTTTTCTTCTTTCTGAGTTTTAACACTTTCCGAAATAATTGAGTTCATAAATAAAAGGCACTTCATTGATTTTTGGAGTCAAAGATCCTTCGAACCGGAGCTGGTGCATGTTGCGACTGAATATTCCGAATATCGTACATCCCAGATAACTATTGGCTTTACCTTTATAAAACCCCGAAATTTTTGTTTTCTTGGAAAACATGATTCAAATGTTAAAAACAGCACCTACTGACATTTTCATGTTTTGTCAAATTTATCAATCAAGGCTAAATGTCTATTCACCGATCAGTTGATAAAATTAAGAACCCACATGCCCATCAAGTCATCTGTCATTTTCTGTCATCTTTTCAAAATAAAACTTCCCACTTTACAAACCGCCCACAGACACGCGTACACAAAATAAAACCGCTAGCAGGTGCTTGTGGCCAAAGGTGCATGACGCAAATGTTTTCACACGTAAACTTCCAAAAAACTCTTCTCCTGATGTGACAGATGTCACACAGAAATTATTCCACATTTCACATTTAAAGTCAAGTGAACTCTGTACACTGTTGCTTTAACTGTATTCCTTGAATTTGCTCATTCAAAAAGTTTAAATGCAAATTAGGTTATGTTCAATTATGGAAAGTTAATAGAAAGGGTAAAGGAACGGTTTAAGGGTGTATTTCATGTTGACTTATTGTGGGCCAAAGGAAAGTATGTAAGCTGTTCTGTTTCTTCGGTGCTTACGCATTTTTAATTATCTCCGTTTCATGGGAAATGGGCGTGGCCGATAGGTTCATTTCAATTTAAGCTAATTTACATAACGAATATCTGCTACTTCGCAGTAACCGAGAAGTGTTTTTTTTCTTCTCTGCAGCATCCGATGGTACAACCATCGAAAAAGGAACATCGCATGCGGTGTGTTTGCCAATAATTTCGAGGAGCTTCATTAGTGTTTCCCTTAAATGGGCTTGAGGTGCCAACTACTTTTCGATTTTCATAATTGTCTCGATTTTCTGGTTCCCCAATATTCGCAATGAACGCTCGGACGTACGTTTCATAAATTTGCAACAACCTGGTACATTGGGCAGTGAACATATTCCTTTTAAGTGGAATTTCGAGACCAAGTAATTGCTGTGTCAAGTGATTTTAAATTGGGTACTCTCTGTTGACGTGGATTGTTCATGAATTTTACAAAAAAGGGATACTCAACGTCATTATGTTGGTGAGACCATGGGATATGAGCGATGTTTGGCTTTTTTTTTTTGGTTTCGACTTATTCATTAAGTTAACTTGCATTGGGGTAGATGGCAGATATCTACAGCTGACTGAGGTTGTGGTCCAGTGTTGATGATTGATATGATAAAGAATAGAAAGCTAAATTAATTGAATTTGAGTTCCCAAAAAGCGACAACGGAAAAGTACAACGGCACTGGTTTGGTTAGACTAGGGTGAAGCCTTGGTTTCTGCCAGAGAAAATGTGTCATAAAAGAAGAAAGACTCAACTTGGTGTATCTAGAAGCACCTAGCTACAGATTGGGGCTAATGGGAAAGAGCCCCCAGATCCGGCCCGGCCCGAACTGTAGCTTCACACAGAGAAGATCAAGAAGAAGTAGAACATCTAGTTTAAGCTGGTTTTGTGTAAATCGAAAATTACTCACTAGTTTCGGGCTTATAAGTAATCATTTAATCAATGTGTCTCGGATTATCGTTAATTGCTCGTCGATAATGGGAACGGGTTTGAAATTACATAAGTATGTAACTGAAAATCTGCACGCCGACGCTCGATTATGCAAAATAGAATTGAATCATATTTAACTTTCATAAGGGATGAACAACGTCCACCCAGAAATACTCTTGGTTACCGAAGAAAAAGTTACTCAAAACCGTTGTTTCACACAAGCCTTTCAGGAAGCTCTTATCCACAAGCTCTTATCCACGATATCAACTCAATGCCATAGGTTAGGTAGGTAGAGTACACTTAGACCACGTTGTTCCATCGTGATACCCATAGTGAGACTCCTACCATTGATCGTTAAGTGTCGTTAAGTGATAGTGTCGTTAATCTAATCGCAAACGCAAATGGTGACTGCTCCTAATATTGAAAACCGGATAAGGCATATTAACTTAGCTTTTTCACAAGGATTCGAACCGGCGCGGGGAACGCTATAACCAAGGGCAGGTTAGTAAACCGAAAATTCAATATATAAATTTTCTGAAAAAAAAAAAATTAAAATTCAACAGATCCTGATCGGTCATGAATTTCTTGTCAAATTCAAGTCATGACTCCCTCTCCATTGACTTCAGTCCAAATTGTTAGCACAACTGCGCAGACTCGCATTCGTTGAGCAACCGACTGTATTCAGACTTGAAAACTACGCGCAGGCTTGCGTTTAACTTTAGATGTTGCAGCGCTGCTCATTTTGCAAAGATTTACTTTTTTGGGTTGGTTCACAAAGCACCGGTTATGACATTCGCTTATTCAACTGCATTAGTTATCTGTCAAATTGGCTGTCATGTTTAATAAGAGGATCCAACAGATTTGCGGCTCTTTTCGGACATATAGCAGCATTAAAATAATTTCAATTTATTCCTAGGTGAACACTATAATCAAGGTATTGTATCGGTTTCGAATTGAAAAAAAACGAAAACAGAATAACAGTGCCTGTCAGAGAAAAACTGTTTTAAAAACACAGGTAAGTAAGTCTGCCATCGGCAGAACTGCACATACAATTCGCCTACATATTTGCGTATGACCACTGTCGCGCATCGCCTTGGGAGGCTCAGTAACCTCGTCACAAATGAATTTTGTAACTAGGGGCACGTTCGGAAATAATAAACAATTTTTTTTTTCATTTTGCAGTTGTCCGTGTATTTTTTTCTTTCTTTTTCATTCCCTTGCCTTACATATAATGACGGTTGTATTCAATTCACATGGTTTTAATTGCGAAAAAAAGCAATTAACTGAAAATTAAGTTTAAAAAACCGACAAATATATAAATGCCTAGCGGGTGTTATGTGCTACGTTCGTCAACACCGTTGATGCATTAATATTTTACGAAAACAATTACTTTAACTATTATGCATAATTAATCGTTAACCAAGTTGACCGTAATGTACGATCAATTGACGAAGGAGAAAATTAATATAAATATGTTTTCACGCATCAATTGACATCGTATTAATTATCATTACTTATTACAATATTATTTCCTTTTTTTATTTTCTACTTTCATTTCTCTTCAACGATAATGCGATGGAGAATTTTAAGTGCGTATTGTCAACGCATGTGTTTCGTGAGAAGATTTGACGCCACATACTTGGCGCCATGGGGGTAATTGTCAAAATGGATCCGTTAAGTGGCTTGTTTTTTGTGCTTAAGAAACTGAGCTCAGAGTACTTGAAGTTAGATTACTTAAGTGTGCTTATTGTAAATTGATTGGAATGGAATTTTGATGAAAGTGAAAATGAAGGACAAATGGACGTAGGTTATTAGGGGACCGTTAATTTTAATGAATTATGATAAATGACTGTTGGCGGCTAGAAAGAAAGAAGGATGCTATTGACTATTTCAAAAGTCAGGAGATGGTGTACTTAATTGGGGCGAAACTAAGAAGGTACATTCATTTTTGGAGGGTCGTAGACGAAATTGGATCTGCTTTAATCAAGACAGTAACAAGAGTCACTTGACTGTTCGTTAATCTCAATTTGGAGATGAACACATTCTTCTCAGAGATATAAACCCACAATCTGTACACAACAGATAAATGATTCTTTCAAATAAAGATAATTGATAATCAATCATCCACCTTTTAATTCACCTCATCGAACTGAGTAAGCGGAAACCCCATTGAATGTTCAATATCAAAATTCTGAGGAACCTCAACTCCATCAGAGGAGAGGTGAATTCTTCGAAAATGATTTCATGGCATTCAACAGAGTTCGACAGACACGAACATAAACAATTTCTTGCGAATTGAAAACCAAGTCTATACCCAATTCGAAGCATCATCAATTAATTGTGGTATGTCAAAAAACGAAGTCCTCGTTAATTAAACTTTCAGCACTGCTAGTGAGTCTCATTTGTCACCTGCACAACAGACATGTGTCAACGCACAGTGCCTAAACAAACTTCAAACCTGAATCCTGTCATTAAGTTTCACCACCTAACTAATCCAGTGAAAGTTTCGTATTTCGTTTTCGCCTGAACAAGGAAACTATTGAACACAAGCGAAAAAAAAAAAAATGGCAACATCATTTTGAGCGTAAAACTTGAACACAACATTTGCTCGTCATTGATGAAAGTGCAAAATGGTTAACCCCGTCTAAAGTGGCCACTGAATGACCGATTGAGTGGCAAAATATAACAAAAAAGAAACCGGAAAAAAGGAACAAAAATTAAGCCAAAACCGCAACAACAAAGACAAAAATTGAAAACCATTCCAGCGGATATCCCGATTCCTGAACCAAAACCTCACATACAGCCATTTGGCTTCACTGTGCCCACCACGTCCGAGGGCTTCCAGCCAATTTAACCTGCCTACCTTCAGAGAGCGTCCGTACACGAGTGCATGCGAATGTGTGTGGAGCATTTACCAACCTCCAGCCTACGTACGGTAATTTATTATGGTTGGCAAATCGCAGTACAAACGTCAAAATGCGCGATGCACTGAGCAGACACCGCACACACTCATCAGGGGAAGTCGTAGGCTGACTGGCTGGCAGGCAGGCGGACGGCCGGTGAGCAGGGGCCATTGCGAATGAATAGGATTGATGGGACTTGGGCACGGTTAAATTTGACACTGTTGCTAAATATACACACCTGCTGAACATGGACACTCCGGCATATGTTGAATCGATGTCTGTCGCTGCTGTCGTCTGACTAATTGCAATTGTGACACATCGCGTCGCAGTCTGTGGATGTCGTCGACTTTTAACGATATCATTCGTAGTTTATCCGCGAGGTCCATCGATTGTGCATTAGACGATGAAGACGTCAACGATGATGATGATGTAGCTGCTCCTGCTGCTGCTGCGGATGATGATGATGATGAAGAAGGAGACGACAACAACAATTGGGGCAAGTTGTCTAGCTTTGTCTCGAGAAGGGTTATTCTATCGTCGAGATGCCGAAGATGCCTTAGCCGCTCCTCGATGTGCGTCTGTCGGATGTTCGAGTAGACAGAGAATCCCAACGAACCGATACACATCACGTAGAACACAAAGTTAAACAAGGACACTGGAGTAGACACCGGGTACCTCTTCTTACCACCACCACCACCACCGCCACTATCACTGCTGCCGCCAACTTTGTCGCCGCAACTACCAACAACATTGCCACCGCCACCACCACCACCACCACTACAACCAATACTACCGCCCACTGGCGGTGGGCGTGTGGAGCAGCTGTTGGAGGACATAAGGTTGTTTTTGGTATTGCTACTGAGGCTGCTGCTGCCAATGCCACTGTTGTTGTTCTGTTGTGTTGCCACTGCACACAGACGATCGTTATCGTTATCCTCCACGAGTCGTTGTCCAGTTGAGGACTTTTCATCAATTTTACACTTTTCCATGTTTTCTGTTTTTTTTTAATGTTTTTGTTCTGTTTTATGTTTGCTTCTGCAGAACGAATCTCGAATCGAACACTGATTGTTAAGCTTTATGCCTTCACCGGGTATTTATCTCGCGAACTATTCACTGTTATCAGACCGTCACACTGTCGCTCCGTAGCGCACACAGTGTGTTGTAACTTTTTCGTCGAGAAGGACGTTATGGCGGAGGGTTGTTGCCTAAGCCCACATCACTTAATTTTGATTAACAAATAGAGCAGCCAGCAAGTGAGTCTCTCGCTTTCATTTGGATTAACTCATCAAAGCTCATCGCCTGGGAAGAGATTCTCCTCCTCCTGGGTACATCTGTGTGTTTTGATGTTGTGTAGTCGTCGTCTGTAGTCTCGTTGTCGACGCCGTTGTTGTCAGTTGTTGTGTTTTCTGATTTTGCTGCTGCCACTGTTGGATGGGTGAGAGACAGGCTGGTGGATGTGGATGTGGCTGTTTCGGGCGGGCGATTTTTTTAAGGGGTACGAGGAGGGGATCGTAAACCGAACAGACGAACAAAAAAAAAATAAATAAATAGATTTTTATTATTTTTTATTATTTCTACTACTAGCTATACGTTCCACAGAACCACATCGGGATTAACATTATTTACACGACACATTTGAAATCACTTTGCTCGTTTTCGTACGCGACGATGACTGGGGGCCGTGGCTGCTGCCTTCGAATGGGAAAATAACTTTGGCACAACGACAAAAAAAAACAGCACCAACAACAATGGTAATAAAATACAATTACAGAAAAAAATAAATAAATAAAAAAGAGCAATGATAGTAAAAAAAAATCTCTCAAACGACACACGAGGACTGCGGAGAGCCGGAGAAAATGGTTAACAAAAAGGAACAAGTGAAGCAAGAGCAAGAGTAAGAGTACAGGAAAGATGATTCCTAGAAGCGTTCCGACTTATTTTTTTTTTCCTTCCTATTCGCCGTGGCCCGGGGGCACTCTGCAACAACTCTCTGGCACTGTGGCACCACTTTGAAAGTCTTGCACTCGCACTGGCACTGGTACTGCAACTGGCACTGGGACTCTCCGAAGCGTGTAGTGCAATAATAAAAGAAACAGTTGCCCCCTTAATTTTTACACAGTATGCAACTACTATTTCCGTGTTTCTATTATTCTTCTTCACTGACTAAGCCCAACATCAGCACTTCACTTATTTCACCCTTTTCGAGCGCACGTATCTACGAGTATGTCGAGTGTATCACCCTTTTATCACAAGACACTGAGGAAGTATGTAGGATGCTGCTGCTGCTGCTGGTAAATGATGCTACTGAGCGCTATTCGTGCACACAAGCTGATTGAATTTGAGTGTAGTCAGCAAGCGGCGTGCTGAAAGATTAAAATACCTCGACGCGGAACACCCGCACAACGTGAATACAATGCAAGTCACCGAGCAACTGAATTTCATTTTCGTCGCCCGTACATTTTCCAGTTGAAATGAACATCTACATCTTCGTCATCATCTCTGTTGGCTTTGGTTCTGTTGTACGGTGAGTCGGTGAGTTGGTTGTTCGGTGAGCTGCTGCTCATCGCTCATCGCTCATGCTCATCCGCCACAGGGGCTGCCGTGTGTCGTGCCGTTGTCGTCTACGTTGGCTGTTGCCGTCGTCGACGTGGTCGTAACGAGTGGATACGAGTTGTATTCAGTATTTGGGGTGAAACCTCACTCAAATCAGAGAGCGAGAAGAGCCGAGAGCGTTAAATGGAATTGAGTGTAACTGTGGACTTTATCTCTGCTCTGTGGAGTGAAGTTGTGAAATGTATCGCGCAGCACACGAATGTGTTGAGTGAGGGTGTCGTATCAACAGACTGCATGTTTGAGAGGATTTCTGGGGGATTTTTTTGTTTGCTTCGCTCCTTTCCTTCCTGGTGCTCGTGGTGCAGCTTTAAGTGGATTTGCCTTGTGTATGCAGACGTGAGTGGGACTTGGCTTTGCGTAACATCGGCTGGTGAGGATGAACAGTGTTGCCGATGATGCAATGTGATTAAATGCAACGAGTGCCGTTCGGCAATTCTTTCACAAATGTTTCTTGCTAGTGTGGATATATGTGTGTAGGGGGGAAAGAACACAACACAGATCTTAGAAATAGGTTAATTTTATTTAATTAAGGTAGTTATACATATAATATTCTATGGAAAAAAGTGTGTTTTGAAGTGCTTTTTATACTATCCTTTGGGCTCTTCAGTTAAATTTAGTGATCCATATAATTTAGTATCACTTTAGCAAAGAATAATGTTCACCAAACTTGTCAAATAATTACGTTAAAAGGTTAACATTACACAACAACGCTTGCCCACTTTTGTGGTTCATAGCTTCATGGTCAATTCCACCAATAGTCTAAACAATTTCCATCGTCAGTTGGCCATTCAAATTGGAAATGCATGTCTCAAATATGCCATATTGTACCACATTTTAGAGTAAATCTAGATGTGTCCTTCAGTGATTAAAAAAAAGGATTTGATGATAAGCACATATTAACTCGAAGAAATAGTGTCACAAAAACATAGAGTAGACGCCTGGCAAGACTCTTGACGCTCGTTCTTCTCCAAATGTCAAAAACGAAAACATTACTAAAAACTGAAAGCAGAACCGTTCTCACCAAAAGACCAAGCGGTTTTTCGTCTGTCAAGGTGTTATATACCCTCAACTTGGTCCTTCGAGGCAAAGCTCTCCTACTTCATCATCATCATCATCATCTTCTGACCCGCATGATCCACTAAAGGAGTCGCGGGGGTACACCACACACGAGAGATCTCCAGGCAACTCGCTCCTCCGCCATCGACTCTAATTCATCAGGAGCAATGCCCAAGCGTAATCCGGCGAGTTTTTGGACTTGGTCCAACCACCTCGTCCTGGGTCTGCCAAGCGGTCGCCTACCTGATGGAATCGCATTCAACGCCCGCCTCGGATGTCGTGATGATGGGGACATTCGTGCCAAGTGACCAAACCACCGAAGCATAGCCCTTTCCGTTCGAAGAAGCAGCTGCTCAATGTTGAGTTCCTCGCGCACTGCCGTGTTTCTCACCCTATCCCGGCGAGTAATTCCCACAACAGCACGAAGAAATCTCATCTCAGCAGCTTGAACTCGCGATCTTATTCTTTGGTCACAAATTTCATGATTGTATGGATCAAGTATTGTAGGAGCACTCAAAGAAAGTTTCCATGACATATTTGAACATATTAACATATAACAGTTAGGGAAACAGTAGAGGGTTGCAATTTAATATTTCCATACCAAGGTGTGCCAGGTCGGCAGGGACAAGTGCAGCTGGAGTTAATTCACATACTCTGTTTAATTTATCACCATTTATCACTCTGCATAGGTAAGTCGAAATCAGATTTAACCAACTTGGCAATTAACATATGATAACGAGTGAAATTAAGATTCCTCACAATTTATAAAAAAAAACGTACTCCTTCCATTCGTACCAACTATCTGTCATAACTTCTATACTGGCTATATGTAACACATTGCCTACATTTGGGCGCTCGGAATCCACAGAATCATCCTCACGATCGTCTAAGCAACATTGCATCTACACATTTGTCATCGTCTGTCAAATTTCTTCTCTTTGTATATTCGTTACATTCCCCGATCGCATTTCCATTCATTTATTTTCGTCGACTCAGTTTTGCTAACGACTGCACTTGTTTGTATAAAATATGCATCATTGCTGACTGATGTTGGCAGTCCATCGAAGATTCATCTCCTAGTCGGAATACTGTGATGTGTTCTATACATTTCAATAAATTATCTTCTTCCAATAATAAAATGCTTCGAAATCATCGAATACACCGAAATCGTCTGACAAAAGGTACACACAAGTAATTCATTATTTTCCTTCTTTTAACTCTTGCAATATTTTTGTTCCATCAAAATTCCCCTAGTACCTAGTAGCACAAGAATTTGTCACGGCATCACACAAACCTCTCCACTTCGAGTGAAATGCAACCCTTATCGAATCATAAAACTCAAATATCACTGGAATATCAGAAAAAGGCTGGATTGAGTGACTGCAATGGCCTCTCTCTTTATTATACACCACCAATGCCAACTGTCAAACTGTTGCCAATACTTGTACACACAGTGATTGCGATATTTCCACGTCTGTCTGGCCGATGGCCTTTGTCCGCTCAGCAGCGTCGGCGGTGGCAGCACCAGCAGCAAAACAGGGAGTCATCCAGTAACGCCCAAACCAGGTTTTCCAGTACGCAGTTTGATTAATTTATTTGACAATATGTACCATACCACCGCCGCCGACCCGCCCGGAAGTCGGTGTGGGGCGACGTGCATTTGCCAAATGTTGCGGAAAAAATTAAATCGTTTTTTCGGTCAAATTGCGTTGCAATAAAACGAAAAAATACGAACCGAGCCCGAATGGGAAAGGTTTGGGCGTGCGCACTTGTTGGATTCGCATTTTTTTCCCCATTCGTCGTCAACGTCCCCGTCACCGTCCTCTCCTCCGTCCTGCATCTGAGTGTGGGGGGTGCATGGCATTAGTCATTGGACTTTTGGGATTTTTCAATGTTAAGCACTCGGCGAAAGGGGGATTACAGGAAAACAATTTAGGAGCGCTGCGAAAGGAGCATGAAGATGGATAGTAAGAAATGCAGAGCAAAGAGAGCGCGGAAAAGCAAGATAGAGAGATAGAGAAAGAGGGAGAAAGAAGAAGAAGAAGAAAAAAACAAAAGAATTGAAAAAGGAAAGAGTAAAACGCTTCCCATATTGTATTCAAATTTTCGAAAACACTGGTTTATCCGGGAGTGGGTGGAAGCCGTTGATGGAAACGGGCGCTCGATGGGACTGAGACAATTTTATAACTTTGTTGCGTGACAATAAATTAGTTTACACTACGTATTCCGTGAGTATCCACACCCATAAAGCCCCTTTTCGACACCCCGGCAATAGGTGGCGCGTTGCGCTGGTTGACATAACATTTAAGGGAGGTGTGGGGGGCGATCTAATCGACAGTGAACGAGAGCGAAATGACTTGCAAATCGGTAAATCGGATAATGGAGGGGAAGTAATAATTTCCGGCACATCCTGCAAGGAGCAAATTGTGTTTTTGTTAACAGATCAATTGATTGGCATGATTTTCGGAAGAAAGGATGTTATTGCGGGGGAATTTCTTCGATGACACTTACCGAAGACGTGGATTGGTTTGTATTTACAGATTGTGCACCGACACGTACTGGGTGAAGGCGTGATATCTTTCACCCCTTGTCGTGAAGAAGGCCAATGAAAGAAACTTTTACGTACGAGACTAAACTTAATTTCCGTTGAAATAAATCAAATTTGAATATTGCCAATTGGGCGTTGAAATTCGAATTCATTGCGAATATCAGAATGTAGGCGGGGGTAATGGCTGAAGGCGACAGATTTTGTCTGCTAGGATATGAGATATTGACTTGGGGATGGCTGGGGAAGTTCCGTGTAGCTGATGGCATTTATTCGATGTTGTAAATGAAAGTATTAAATTCCATCCCTAGAGAATGGTGGTACTGCGTGCATTTTTGCGAGTTTGTTTTATGTCTGCACTGTCTGTCTTCAAACAAGAATTTATTGACGCACGAACTGAGATTAAGACTGAGAACGGCTGACAGCGACTCAGCATTCTCATTTTGTTACAGTCTCTCTATATAGCCATATCTTCGACATTGATTACAATGCACACGACATGGGAAGAAAATGCATCTGTGACGGTGTATGTTTCCGCGTAGTAAAGGGTGCTTTTTTTTGAGTCGGGGAACTTTAGATTTTCACAATTGTTTTATGTGACAGCAGTTTCCGGTTGTTTTTAAGTCAGTTTGGTTTGGCAATTCTGCATGAACATTTTATTTTTATAAACGAATAAGCGAATAAAATACAATTCCCTGTTCAAAATGTAGTATCCCTTTATTTTAAATTAATGAAACAAACTGCACCTGCTTCGTGAATGGCACGACTGACTCCGACCACTTGGTGTTGCATTCATTTATACCATCCTTCGTTGCATCGGATGGTGCATCGAACGATCGTCTGTACATGTCGCGTGATGCTTTACACGACCGTTCGACACAACCGTACAATGCAGATGTGGTATGGCTTGTTCTTTATCGCGCCACTTATCTAGTGTCACGAGATTTTTTTTTGTAGTGAGTGAATTTTTGTTACTTTTTGAAAAACATGATTCAATTCGAGAAACTCAAACCAATGTTACATATGTCTTCAAAAATGATCTATAGTCAAAACGTTACAGTCAACGCATTATTAGATACTAATTTTTTATACCAACATTTGACGCGTTACTGTATGATGTACTTGTTACGAGTATGTAATAATTGAACCTACAGATTATGTTATATACCCGACAGCCTCGGCAGTCACATGCCAGGGCGTAGCTTGTCAGTAACCACTCGTGTTGTGTGTGCTATTGTTCTATCACGAGTGGCAGGGACCTACAGTTTTATGCCGACTCCGAGCGGCCAAATTTGAGAAGCTTTTAGTTATACTCTTTGCGCATTATCAGTGACTCGAAAGAAAGCCGTGTAGTCAGGTAGGTCCAAGTGCGTAGGAGTCGACGCACATACCCACAACGCCACGGGCCACCACGCCCGAGATTATATTCAAATATTAAATCATATAAAATTATCTGTACAATAAATTCGTTTTGTATGGATATTAAAACCAGTTTTCTATTTTATATTAATTTGAAGTTCTCCACCTACGAGAAAAAAAAAACAATATTTAAATGAGCTTTTGTACACTCCATCGAAGTGAGAATTCGGTCCCCGAATATGTCACACTAGGCTCAGGCCTACTCAGCCTACCGAATGTTCTAGGCCTTCAGGTTCATCTTTACCCGACTTAGACGTGTTCTGTGACCGTGCGCTCACCTTTTGGTCTCATATTCTGCTAATTCCGCACATGACTTTGTTAAACTTCTTCTTTGGCTGAGACTACAGTCCAGGGTGGACCTGGGCCTTAGCCAACATGCTATGTAGTCCTGATTCTGACCATCACCAAGCGTTCGATTATACATCTGAAGCTCAAGACTTCTTGACTAAGTCTGCTGTGATGTGATGACAAACCCGCATCCAAATGTGCGCTGACCTCGTTCTTTGTAGCAGTCACCGTAGTAAATATCACAGTTTTTCATCCTTCTTTTACCCGGCCGGTCACACCGCATTTCGTGGATAGCTGTAATATCCGTTTTATAGCGGTAACGTTCCACGTACATTCGAAGATTGTTGTTGTCCCTATTTCGTCTTCTAGGGACGTCGGCAGTAAAATCATCCATATCAGAGGCTCGTTGCTGCTTCGCAACTAGCGATTGCTGCACAGGCTATCCAATAAGGGCGCCACGAGAAGGCTGTATGTCAATTTGACCTGCGCATTTACAGGGATCGTGCTGGCACCTCACTAGGTTGAGAGCAATTAGCGACTTTACCCTAAAAGCACAGGCCAGTGCTGGTAAACGCTGGTCAGCCATACCTCGATCGTGCCAGCCGAGTCTGATCACCTCACTCCACGGTTCCACATTCGCCGAATGGAAGATGTCCAGTGAAAGTTTCTACGCTTTGCTCTTAGCGATCTTGACTGGATTGATAGTAACAATTTGCTCCCATACTCTGAACGCCTTAAACTTATGATTATAACAAAAACCGTCCCAAAAGCGCCGATCTGTTCTCCCTCCACCAACTAGTTACCGGTAACTGGAACTGGAATTGGTCTCTCTCTTAGCTCCAATTCCGATAATCTCAGGCCCACAACCCTCTCCTGTATTAGACTACATCGTTCCAATTACGACTTCGACTTGTGTAAAGAATGTTACGCTTAAGAAGCACTATGGGGTACTCTTTCGAGTACCTTCAGTTCTCTTCTTTCTTACCCTAGCCCTGCCTATCTCTCTCTCTCCCAAGCTACTCTCCAAAGCATTCGTTTTTTAGTGTTTTTTTTTCCTATTTCAAGAAGCTCTTCAATCTTCAATTTGTTGTTATTATCTCCGCAGCAATTAATCCGTTCATTAATTTAGGTTCGCTTGTCATTATCAAATCTGGTACTTAACTTGTTGAAGTTACTCAATTACAGTACGGCTTTTCTGCCGCATTCCAATAAATGTGGTATGTATCTTTCAATCAATAGGTATCCTCCAATGAAGTGGATGTTTCCAAGTTTTTAACTTAGGGCCCACTTCAGAAAAAGTCGAAGTTCTAAAGTGGTTAAAAATGTATTCCCCCTTTTTCACATCACAAATCTATTCAAGAAGGCTCTGGCTTATAACCAGAAACAGTATGGGATCCATGAAGCTTGTCCATTTTAGTAGCGAACATCTACTTCTTTCCTGTCCAGAACCTTATATATTTTGCATGATCATTCTAATCGAAAAAGGGGATAAAGAAGAAGTCATTTCGGAAGAAATGCTTGATGCTGTTTGATTGCCTGCAAGAGGACGAGAATAATTAATTACCAATGTAGCCTGGGCTTCTAGGACAACAGCAAAAAGGACGCCTGTATTAAAGACCACGCTTTTGTGTGCACGAATATAGACAGCTACCAAATATTGCGCTAAATGGAGGAGCTTAGGTCTTGGGGTACCCGGGAATGTAACATCGTTCGGAGAAAGAAGACTTTCAAGAATAGTCTGCAACTTTATTGTTCAGTTCGATTTGACTAGACGCTTACGGAGACAGTGCCTCGTAAAAGATCACGACTGAGAAAAAACAACTTTGGAATGACTCTAAAATGGCTGACCCGAGTACTCTGCATTCCACGCGTACATGGGTTGCCAATGCGATATCAATTTACATCTCTTTAGCAATTTCTATCAATATGATGGGGGAACATGATGCACATCGCGTTCATTCTTGAGCAGTCCCCAGAGATGGAAAACATTTAAATGGTTCTACTCGCTGCAAATGTATACCCAGCGAACTGAGTTCATGCCATCCAATTCAGTTACTTATTGCGGTCAATACTGCCTTTAAGCGTCATTGTCTTGTTCACCAATCATTCCTTGTCTACAGTTACTTGTTCGTATTATTTAAGCCGCCCAGCTTGTAAATCGTAACTCCAGAAAAATGTCCAAATATCGATGAAAATGTCGCACAGTGTATGGCGAAAAAAAAACATACATTTCGGTCAGCTTCTGATATTTTCCCACTCTCATTGTTCGAATGCTAATAAGCAACAACTTGGTCGACCATCGTCGCCGGTTTCATTCGATGACACATTTGGCGGGTGACTTACTCACTTGCTTGGATCACCGCGCAGCCAGTTTATACGTACGCATATTTATTAAAATGAGATTGTTTACCTCTGCAGTTGAAGAGAGCTTTTATCGATACTTATGTACATACATCTGTATACACACACTTGGAGCACAAGGTTAACAGCGTTACATCCAGCAGCTAGCATGTTTTATCGTTACCAACTCATAAGTATATGTATGTTTTGACAGCAAACTACAAGTTATTCTGATTATGTATGAAGAGCGAAGTAAGCAATTTGCACTTCCATTCATTGGATTGTTAAGCTTCTTATCGGCATTTTGAAAATAGCGATAAGATAGCTGGTGAAGCTCTTGTCAAACCCAAACCGCAGTCGGGGCGAATTCTCGAATTAGTTGGGGAGAGAAACTCATTCAAAATGGACGAGACTGACATATCGATTTTCGGTAAGAAGAAACCGCAGAAGGAGAAAACCGATATGGCTCACACTTCGAAAAAGGACGAAGACACTTATGTCAGTAGTAGTCCCGATGTGAAGGTTCCCATTCGTTCGGTTCCCACCATAGAAGTGGAGTATAATTCAAATAACAAAAACCTGGGCATTGCCCTGATCTTCAATCACAAGGAAGTTCGTGGCCAGGAGCCCCGCAAGGGAACGAGTCGAGATCGTGATCGCGTAAAAGGTGCACTGAAGTCGTTGGGCTTTGATGTACGATGCTACGACGAGTTGACTTTTGAGAAGCTGAGCGCACAACTCAAGGAGGGTAAGTACAAGAGGCTGACATTCGTTTTGCAAATTTATGACTGACGAAGAGTTTTTCGTTAAGTTGCGAATGAGGACCACAGTGACAATGATTGCCTGGTGGTTGTGGTCATGTCACATGGTATAGAGGGTAGAGTGTTTGCTAAGGACATGTCTTACCCCGTCGAGCGCTTGTGGACACCATTCTTAGGAAACAACTGCAAGTCTCTTATCAACAAACCAAAGATGTTCTTCATTCAAGTAAATCATCGCCAGATTATATAAGAACACAGATGTTAACACATTGTTTCTACTTTCAGGCCTGTCGAGGAAAACAATTGGACAAACCAGTGACTTATGCTCCAATGTCACGGCTGTCAGCTGAAGAAACAAAACCAGTAAACTACGTCATTCCCACAACAGCTGATCTTCTCGTCTTCTATTCCACCTTTGAGGGTAAGTGCACAATACTTTCGTACGCTGCTAGAGGCTTAAGCCAAATTGTCAACACTTTCAGGGCACTATTCGTTTAGGAACGTGGAGAATGGCGCATGGTTCATTCAGTGCCTGTGCATGGTCTTGGAAGAAGTTGCGGCCAACAACGCACAAGATGGCATCGAATTATTCCGCCTCCTGACGGCGGTGAATAGGAAAGTTGCCTACGAATATCAATCTATGACGTCTAGGCAGGAGACTAACGAAATGAAAGAGATGCCAAACTTCCTTTCGACTCTAACAAAGACATTTTATCTGAAAATTAAACGGAACTAATCGAGATATGGAGTCACAAAATCGTGTTCTTTTAAAATCAAGAACACACCGAAAGCAAACTAAACTAATACTAATGCTTGCTTCATATTGATCGGAATACACATCGACGAGGAGGGCTTATCGGTTAAGCTAGATAAGACTTGAGGGCATTAGTCATACGACAATGTTCGTATCTGTTGTTGTATTGTGGATGTTCTGAAATATATAACTACCTCAAACGTAAGGCTTGTGACGTTTTGATTGTGACCGGCGGTGATTAAATGTAAAGTGCGGTTAGAATTGCCGCTTGATGTGTTCAGGAGGTAGTCGATAGACAATGCATGCCGCCTCAAAACAGTTGCCCGGCGTATGCGTGCCATGTCTTTTTCCATGTCGATGAGCACTTTCTTTCATACAATAGGGCGCTTTTACAAATAAGCCATGCCACTGCTGTACATGTAGCTAAATGTGCTCACAGTCTGCTGAGACATTGGCCTGCAACAGGGAGCTGGACGATATAGTTGTGTCGAATGAGAACCTATGACTACAAGCAGATTGAGCCATTTGGTCTGGAGAAGTCGGTAACAGTCTTGTTCAGGTCGCTACTCCGCGGATAAATAACATAATTGACAAAGCGCTGGTACAGAGAGGTGTTGTCAGTGGGGTGGATCAAAGAAAGTGCACATAGTGGGGATCTATGTAGATTAGTACCTACATGTCTTATAATAAACATGTAAATTGTGATCTTGCAGAGTCCGCGGTACTGTTTCGCACAAGCCAACTCGATGAGCCGATGAAGGTGGTCTGCTGCAAGACCCTTATCCGGGCCTTTATGGAGAGACACCACATAAAGCTCACTGAAACTGCACGAAAAAGAGAGGTGACAAGACGCACCCTTGGCAAATACTACGTGAAAGGTGCTGATTTAGCTGCGTTTACGTGAACACAGTTTGTGTGTAGAAACTGAATGGCCCCAAAAGAGGACCATCAATCCCATACTCCTGCAGAACAGTCCAGATTTTACCTCTAGGCACTCAGTCATATGATTTTTTTTCAAATCTACATAACAGCTGTAGATCGGTTTGGTATACTCCTAAGCCTTCTCGAGTACAATTTTTAGAGTGAAAAGCTGGTCGCTTATAAACTTATAAACTCATAAACAGCTCTTATTTAATTTGGTTTATGGATACCTCATTCGGTTTTCACGTCCGTCCATGTAAGGCCAGTAGCGTTCTTGTCCATCTTCACTCTGTATGTATCCAGAAGATTGCCCACTTTTGCCATAAACCTATTCAGGAGCTATCCAGCACGGTAATCCAGAGCGTCGTACCTTATATAGTCTATGTGTTCCATTGCGGCCTCTGCGTCCTCATCCGAACTTTAATTGTGATCTTCAGTGGTAACTGAATGGGGACGAACATCTGACGTAATTAATCTACTTTCGTTACTTTTAAATTTGAATGTTCTGAGTGTAGAGACCTGCTTTGGCACGTATAGCACCTAAAAACATGTCTGATTTAGCCGGTAGCTAAGGATATATGTACTCTACCTCAAACTGCTTTACCAGGCATTCGAAATACAAAATCAATGGCGTAATGCCACACTGTTCATCCCCCATTCTGGACTCGACTCTGGAATGCACCTCCAACAGCTAAGCGTAGACTTTCCAGGGGAGACTGAAAAGAGATATGCCCCTGTAGTTGGAGCAATCTATTTTGTCTCCAATTGGAATATAGGTACAATCACCCCTTGCATAGGATATTAATTTAAATTTAAATTGTGCATTATTATGTACAGCACAAATATCGTATCCGTCTGAAGCTGAAGCTTTCCAAACTCCTCATAATTTGTATCAATTTTCCTAACCATTTTGTAGTTTTAATAGTTGTTCTTGATTACAACATAAGTACATTATTATAATTATTAAATTATAAAGGGTGGTCCAACGAAAACGCACAATGATAATTGTAAATAAAACAAAAAGTTTTCAGATAGAGAGAAGCATATTTGCCAATTATGCGTGAAGCAAAATATCGGGCAAATGCTCGCCACGGCTTCGGTGGCTTACCTCTATCCGATGATTTTCAATGACTCTGAGACATAATTGAGGTTCAATGCCATTAAGGTACCGAATTATCTCATCCTTTAGCTCTTGAATTGTTCTTGGCTTGTTGACGTCCATTTTTTCTTTTAAATATCCCCAACGAAAGAAGTCCAACGGTGTCAAATCACATGATGGCCGCCACCAATTCACATCGCAGTGAGATAACAAGCCCATTGAATTTCTCGCGCAAGAGAATCATTGTTTCGTTGGCTTTGTGGCAAATGGCACCATCCTGTTGGAAGCACATATCGTCCAGGTCAATTTCTGGCCACAAGAAATCCCTTGTTCTTCTGCCACCCTATCGCAGATCGTAATGTTTTCCGCAGATCGAACTGGGCGAGCATGCACAGGTGTTTTTCACATTTCCTACAGACCAGCTTTGCTGGAATTGTCGTTTGCATTGCTTTGTTTTGTGGTTTTAATGGCATTTCGTACACACTTCTTCTTTTCTGCAGTCAATTGCTCTATGGTTAAAAACTTTGCATTTAAAGCAGCTCATGACGTCCATTCCATCGAATACCTTAAACTGCTCCCATCCAATATTGAATTTGCTTTGTTTTATAACATTTAGGAATGCGATGACACTCATCAACTTCCAAAATAACATTGCATCTTTTTGTATTGTACTTAATCTTTTCATAAATTTTCATTACCTTCATGTCACTGTTTGTCATTATTACATTTTGTTTTTTTTTCAATTTATCCATAATATCCTCTTCACTTTTGTACCTTTTATTCCGACTATAGTTTTCCAGGATTTATTTTAATTGGTACTCGTACTTCATAGTTTTCGCCTATTCCTCGTTCTACTGCATTTTTTTTATCTTGGTTCTTTTTTCTTCATCACATGTTTTCACTATTATTGTTCCATTATGTATATTTTCTATATTTACTCCTTTTGGTAATATTTTGCTTTATTTTTGGTTTAACAGTTATTGACAACTCTTTTGTTTATCTTTGGCAGCACTTTTTCTTTGTTTATGTTTTTGACAGTTTCAGCGTATGAGATCTTAGTTTGTGTTTTATTTTGCTGACTGCTTACTATATTTCACATAAAATAGTGCCATTACTGCACTTTATTCCGGTACGCCTACGTTTACCACTTTCATCGGTGATATTCTCAGTCATGCCACATACTTTCGATATTTCCCCAATGCTTTTTTCCCATATTTCTTGAGCAATTTTCATCTGATCAAGTCTTTCTCCATACCATACTACGTATGTATGTACCAGAGATAATTATCTCTCTTGGCTTGATTTCATCTGACAGCGTTCTTTTATAAAATGTTCACAGACAGTGTTTGTGAATACGATTAATCACAGAGCAGTGCGTGATATAGTAGTATGCGTGACTTTAGAGCAAATCAGAGATCAGATCCGGGGTGTTTTTTTTAGAAAAAACCCAAACCCGAGTTTGACATCGTTGTAGATGATTTCTGGTATGTAAAGTGTGGTTACATTTTAAGGGCCGATGTTGATTTTGAATAAAATACAAATTGTTTAGGAAATTACTGTCATTTATTTTTATTATGATAATATTGGTATGGTTCAATTATGTATGGAACAAAATATCGGCTAAACGGCTGCCGCGACCTCGGCGGCACACCTCCATCCGATGGTCCAAATTTTCGATGACGCTGAAGCATAATTGAGGTTCTATGCCGTTAATGTGCCGAATTATCTCATCCTTTAGCTCTTGAATTGTTGCTGGCTTATCGACGTACACCTTTTCACATAACCCCAAAGAAAAAAAACCCAACGGTGTCAAATCACATGATCTTGGCGGCCAATTGACATCGCCACCACGTGAGATAACACGGACATTGAATTTGTCGCGTAAAAGAGCCATTGTTTCGTTAGCTGTGTGGCAAGTGGCACCGTCCTGTTGAAACCACATATCGTCCACATTCATATCTTTCAATTCGGGCCATAAAAAGTTCGTTATCATTTCACGATAGCGAACACCATTCACAGTAACTGCCTGACCGGCCTCATTTTGGAAAAAATACGGCCAGGTGATGCCGTCAGCCCATAAACCGCACCAAACAGTCACTCTTTGTGGGTGCATTGGTTTTTCGACAATCACTCTTGGATTATCATTCGCCCAAATGCGGTAATTCTGCTTACTGACGAATCCACTGAGGTGAAAATGTGCCTCATCACTGAAGATGATTTACTTCGAAAATTGATCATCCACTGTGGCCATTTCTTGCCACCATTGTGACCATTGACGACGCTTGAAATGGTCAAGAGGCTTTTGTTCTTGAGTCAATTGCACCTTGTAAGCGTGTCTTTATGCATAATGTTCTTCAACGACGAGCGTGAGAGGTGCAATTGTTGGGCACTACGATGAGTTGATGTGGACGGCTCTTCAGCCACACTATCGCGAACAGCAGCAATATTTTCTGCAATACGAGCTGCACGACAATGCACTGGTGTTTTCACATCTCCTACATACCCGATTTGCTCAAATTTTTGCACGATTTTTCCGATTGTACGCACATTTGGACGATTAAATTGACCGAAAAAATCACTTATGCATTTTGATTTGAACGCCCATTTTCATAATAAGCCTGAATAACTTTAACGAGTTGCTCGATTGTGTATCTTTTTATGGTTCAAATTGAGTTAGTCTTAAAATGAGAAATGTCAAATGAAATGCAGAAAAAAACGGCCCTTAAGATTTAACCACCGTTTACTTATATAACAACATTTATCAAAAATTTGACTCATTTTCATGTACATACTAATAGTGCATATTTACAATTAGAGTTAATGAGTATTTGTGCATCATCGTCGCTAGCAGTGCTGCCATTTTGTGGCAAGTTTACCTTTTCGTGGGATATTTAAAAAATACAAAAAAAAACGGAAATTCCTTATGAAAAAACTATCCTTTCAATTGGTTATATTTTCAAACACTTCGTTATGATTATTTCGAACAAAACTTCCAATTGCTTCTGTTTGACTTCTCAAAGCAGAAAGAATAACGACCTGTGTTTTTTTCCACGCGTATGTACGAGTAAATTTCAATTTGCATGTAAAATACACTAACAACAATTGCTAAGTTACCGTATTTATCGCTGCTTGTGAAATTAGCGCGGACAAAAGCAAGGTGTCCAACCATTATTTTCTGTATGTTATCGATACTTTATTATGAAATGTTCATCCGAGTTCATTCATTTGACACATAAAAAAAATTTGAAGGTATTGAACAAATGGTGGAAAATCCCGCCAAAAATGCAGCACTGGTCGCTAGCAGTTTATTGAGCTGATTACTGGCGACCACTTTGCTCTGCCATACACACATTCACATTTGTGTATATGTCGCTTAGTCATTGCATTCAAACAGCTGATAAGATACGAGATCCATTCAGTTTCACATGAAAACTCAGCCAACACTTTCAGTGGGTTTAGTTGGAAAGAGAATCACATTGAGAATGGACGTGACTAAATTAGTTAGCCAAAGGGACTCCAGAGAGGAGAAAACCGACATAGGTCAGAGTTCTAGAAAAGCCGCAAGCATTTGTGTCAGCAATACTCTTGATGAGGAGTACAATTCAAAACACAAGAAAGTGGGCATAGCCCTGATCTTTAATCACGAGGTGTTTATAGAACAGGATCGCCGCGAGGCAACGAATCTTGATCGCGATCGCTTAGAAGGTGCACTACAATCGTTTGGCTTTGATGTACGCACATACAATAACTTAGATCTTGAGGAACTGCTTGATACACTCAATGATGGTGAGTAGAGAGATGGCAATACTGTTTTTTTTAAATTTATGAATTGTAAAATATGTATTTTTCTCCAATAGTTGCGCGGGAGGACCACAGCGAAAATGATTGTCTAGTGATAGCGGTCATGTCGCATGGGAAAATGGGAGAAGTGTGCGCAAGGGATACGATCTATCCCGTCGATAGTTTGTGGAAACCGTTTTTAGGAAACAACTGCAAGTCTCTTATCAACAAGCCAAAAATAGTCTTCGTGCAAGTAAAGTGGCTTCGGCTTAAATAAGCGCACAGGTGATTACTTAATATTCATATAATACGTTCAGGCTTGCCGGGGAAAACAGGGAGACTTGCCAGTGTCATACGTACCGATGTGTGTAAATCCATCTGAAAGAACGAAACCAGTGAACTATTTCATTCCCACAACAGCCGATCTTCTCGTCTTCTATTCCTCATTTGATGGTGAATGCATACGACTTGATTCATTGATGGACTCTTAACTGCTCAACTTTTTCAGGTCATCCTTCGTTTCGTGGAAGCAGTGGCTCGTGGTTTATTCAGTCGCTCTGTATGTACTTGGAACAAGCTGCAGTCAACAGTCCAAAAGGCACTGATTTACTTCGCCTTCTCACCCGTGTAAATCGAAAAGTCGCTTATGATTATCAAGTACAAAAATGCAAAAAGCCGCAATACCAAAATACTAAAGAAATGCCAACTTTCGTTTCGACTTTGACGAAAATATTTTATTTGAAAGTTAAGCGAAACTAAAGAAATAACTGAGAAGATTTCTACTTAAAATAAGAAAACAAATTAGATTATTTACCACATTGTGAACCTTCTTACCTATTTACAATAAATGCTTTAAACTTAAAACAGACTCGTCTTGAGTGTACATCTTGTGTTATTTTGAGCGCCCAGTGAAGGCGTGACATGTAGTTCGTTTTGCCAGAAATTTAACCTAGACGCACAGAGCAGGAGTCGACCCACATAGACACCATGCCACGACCCCTTATTTAGCCCAAAAAAGGGTTGAAAGTATTTCATTTATGTGTAGGTATTTCAGATTTTTTTTCAGTGCGATCGCTAAGATAGTCGTTCGTGTTTTTCGTCGCTCCCTTCATTCGACATATCAGTTCTTTAAACATATCAGTATTTTTTTCTATAAAATATGGAAAATTGTGCAAGTTGTGACCATAGAGTTCTTCGCGATAATTTCAGATTTCGGAAGAATCTTCCAAAGTGTTGCATACTGACAGACATTTAATGCGACTCTGTTTAAATTGTGCTGCTGTAAGTGGTTCTCTTCTTTCGTTAATAGTGCAAATAAAAACAGATGTTGACTAAATCAAATCAAAGTTAAACATCAATTCGAATAAGGACATTGATCTTCCCAATTCTAAAAAAACAAACAACAAAAATAAAACGCAGACAATAGTTGGGGGTTTCCATCAAACCGAAACAGCAGCATAGAAGCACAACCAATCCGAGTGAGTCATTGAATATGCCGCTGATTGCACAAATTGCCTCTACATCTTTCCAACAAGAACATACAGTCAATGCCAGGGGAGATTCCTATCAGTTAGCTATTAGCAGCGCTAAACCAAGCGGCGCTAAACCCAGAGTTTACATTGTTCATTGAGTACGCAAATGCAACCAGTACGAATATTAATGCCTGAAACACAATAGTGCGTTGCTGCGTTGCGTTGTATTTCAACACACACATTTCAATGGCCATAAACAGAATGTTGTGTCGTGCGTTTTGCAAAATTTAAGAGAAAATTGAGAGGATTCTAGTAACATGATACATTTTGTACATATATCATGAGACGACGCACCCAATTTCCGACATGTTCGATATTTTTAATGGCTGAAACACAGTACTGCGTTGTGCGTTCGACGTTGGGATAGAAAACGCAGTGCGTTAAGATTCGAAATGTCAAATCAATCATCAGCTGTTTACATTATTTTTATAATTGTCGGCAGATTTGCAGTCTCTTTTGTCGTTAAATTAATTTTAATCAGCTGTTTTCAGTTCTCAAACGTCAGTTGACTCTCAATTTGGGAGAAAATTACTCAATTTGTATGTAAAGTCCCGGTTGAAGGCATCTTCCTTGAAACATTGTTTAGCGCACAAATTTGCTCTACCAAAATTCCTACAATATATATATATTTGTTTGGCAATATGTATATGGCAATGCCCAGCCAAGTATACGGAAGAGTTGTGTTGCATGATATATATAGAGTACCATGCATAGTTACAATGTTCACTGTTGAGTCGGCTGCGGCGCGCCATTTTTACTGAAGACAACAAACTAAGCGTTTGATTCTCTTATATCAGTTGTCAACTATAAAAGAGAGCGCGTTCGAATTATAGAAATAGAACCCATATAAAATTGTTCTTTGTATGGGCTGGAATGCCGACATTGTCATACACATAGATCTATATGACTTCATTGTCTTTGGTATGTTTCAAGGAAATCGCAGTCGGGTTATCACCCAATTATCAAAATAGACGCTATACAGGCGATTGTTACAACATCATAAGGAACTTCTAAACCTCGAAAACCACTTAGGGTCATTGGCTGATACTCGCACAGTATTGGAAAAAAATCGAAAGGCAACCACCAAAACACTGGGAATAGTCGCACTTTTCGCGAGTACTAGTGCAGGTACTGATAAAACAAAGATGGCGGAAATAAAATTGATAGCAACATAACGTTGCCATTGACATAGTTTAGTTCATTAGTTAGTTTTAACCAGACAGAAATAAAATAGTTGTTTTTTTATAACGTTTTCACCGACACGGGGCAGGAGAATTCGTGTGGACTCTTCCGAACAGCTGATAGTCTTCCCCTCCAAGCTAACGAGGTGAAATACTTAGCGAATTGTGTGGGCAATTCATGAATTTTGACTTTGTTGAGGGCAGAAATCCACGAATCAGCCGCCATTTTCGTGGGGTAATGATTTTTGCAAACAAGTGTGCGTGAATATGAGACAAAGTTCGATGACTTGTAAATAACTGTCAAAAATTAGGAAATAACCGTCAAAAATTAGGTAATATCCGTTGCGGATTGGCGTAAGCTTCCATGAATGATGTTGGATGATGCATTACAAAGTAAAAAAAAAAATTAAAGGTACTTACAGTCAATCTCATATTCGTACAGTAGGTTCGAAATTATGTTAACACACTTTTTAACTAAATCTGTATTTTTTTCCGATAAATTGGAATTACCAATTATTCTTAATAATTAACTAAATTAAATCATTACATTCGAATTCAGATACATAATGTCTTACAAGCATTATGGTTCATCTGAACAAAATTGTCTGCAAAATCAGATCAAATTCATATTCGTTGTGTTTTTTTATTCGCAAAATCAAGGAAAAATAACTGTTAAAAAATATGTCAAATGTATTTTGGTCCTGTAAACGTTTGCTTATCCGGTTGTGTACTTGAAATAAAAAAAAAAATAAATTACAAAATGGGAAGGAAACAATGTGAAATGTCCATTGAATTAAAAAAAATTATTGTTAAGTACGGTAAGTCTCTAAAGGAAATATCGGACTTAATTGGCAGACCACGTTCTACTGTACATATTTCTGATCAAGGCAGTTTTTGCATCGGGAGATTTTGGGCAGAATGTAAGTCACATTAAGATCGCAACTGGCTCTCATCAGGCTAATAGACAGATTGAGCGCTCAAACAGAAGCCTGGGTTCAACGATTGCGAAACTAACAAGCGCGGATATATGTACACTTTTCTCTTGATGAAGTGCTACTTACAATTGAGTTTGCACTAAACAATACCCTGTTACTGGTGGATGACTCCAAGCGAGTTATTGTGCCTAATGACAGATACGCGGTGAAACATGTAGATGGTTTTCAATTAGGACATATGAGGGAATACTGGAAGCGGTTTATATCAAGCCATGGGTAGAAATCGGGGCGATTGTGTGTCAGGATGGTCGAGCAGAACCGCGAAAACAGGAAAAAAAGAGACAGTAAGAGAAAAATAAGAGAAAGAGAAAAAAAACTACAGGAGGATGGATGTGTCATTCAGTGAGCAGAGTCCAACAAAAAGAAGAAAATGGTTTTCTTTCGAAACTCTTTGATTATCGCTGTTTAAGTTATTTGTAGGGCTAAAGCTTGTCTTACATCAGTCTGAACTGCAAAATGTAGCTGAGGTGTGTTTAATAAAATGTCCATACCTGCCATTGAAGTGCATCGCACGCACGCTAGCCGTTGTATTTTGTTTAATTTGTTGACATGTTGTGTTTGTTCACATTTTTGCCACCAAATTACAGTACTATAGAATATGATTAGTTTGATCACTGCACTCCGTTTATTTAATATTATTTCTACCTTCAGAATCCAACTTAAATTTAACTTAAACCTAATCTGCTGCCCAGACGCTGCATCAGCATTATTTTCGCGTTCGGTTCGCAGACAGGTGTTCGGTGCATTTTGCTGACGTAACGACCGCTGGTGTGAGAATATTTGGTTTCCAGCGTAGCGAACATATTTAGGGGCACTCGTGTTAGCTTATATTCATTTTTGGGTTAAGACCTCAGGACCTTACAAGCTGTTTTAGGGACTAACGCGCTTTAGTACCTGTGTTTTTATACAGTGTTGATATGAACGCACAAAGGAGATTTTTTTTTAAGAGTTTTTTTGAAGCATATTTTGTTCTTCTTTTGATGAATCGTATAATGTTGGTTTTGTTAGAGATTATAGACATCTTCTCTTTTTCATCACACCATTGCCGGGTTATTCTTAAGGCCTTGTTTATGAGAATGTCGACGACAGATGTTATTTTTTCATTCTCCTGATTCCGGGGACTTGTGGGCACTAGTAGACAATTTCGCTAGCTCCAATTATAAAACTTTTCTATCAACGAAAACCCATAAATGTGCAATAACCTTTCATTGTCTGTCTGAAAATGACCATCTGAAATGAAATGTAAGTTCTGCTTTGCTGATCGTCTTCAATTTTCTCAAATAGTCCAGCCGCACTTATTAACACATTAAACAGCATGTGATTTCACAGCCCATCCGCACTCAGTTGCTTAGGCCTAAAATCGCAACTCAGTTCGTCAAAGACACGTTTTATTGACACCTACCACACACATCTCGTGGATATTTATGACCATGTGGACTGCATGCCACTGGAACCGTATCCAAACATAAGTCATAACAGTTTTTTTTTTGTTCTCCTTTTCCAAGTACACATTATCACTGTGAAAGCCCAATAGATCATTACCACGAAACTCGACTGTAAACAGATGTCGATAAAAACGAAATTATCTGCCGCGGCTTCTTGGTCTGGTTGCTGTTCCTTCCCGCGTATGACGGAGTGTATCAGTCGCTTTCCAATAAGCTTATTGGGTCTATAAATTAGCAATTGCCTACAGTGGGCAAGAGAACGCGGAAAGAAGATGAAACATACGTACTCGCATGCAGGGTTCGCAGTTCGCACAGGCATTCCAAAGGAATTACCGTGTTTACGAAACACCGACATAAGAGCATTTTATAGAATGTATGCGTGTATCTGACAGATGTTGTACTTCTGTAAGAATCAGATTTGCATAATTGTTTTGTCGTGAGACTCACAGCATAGGCTTTACGAGCTTACGAGCTCAGGACTTCCTGAGTATTGAAGTATATGCGTTCAGATCTGTTTTGTGATGGAAATGTAAAAGAAGCTTTACATTCAGAACCGAATACACATTGCGTATATGCTTGCTCAATGATATTAGACGGTTATTGATTTTTGTAACATCAGTTTGTGGGTCATCCTCAATTCAGTTCTGTAATGTCGTGTGACTTCTGGGGACGCTTATACCTGCCTGACCAATTCGGAATATCCGAGTAAGAGCGTATGATTTGAAAGGATGTGTATGCGAATGTATGAATTTCCGGGTGAAGCACGCCGCTTTCAATCCATATCGTCGCACTTATTGCGTATTTTCTAAATTTGCTGTTGAACGAGGACGAAGTAACACCTCTCGCATGCTTCGTAATATATGTAGGTAGTATTATTGCGTCAAAAGCGTTTTCATCCATTTTTGAGGAATAATAAGGGACGGAACAAACTAGTAGCGGCCGTGGCGTTGAGGGTCTGTTCGTCGACTTCAACGCGAATTCGAATCCCAGTGCGACAGAAATAATTTTCACGGCCCCACCGCTTTCGAGTCACTGACAATGCTCGAAGAGTACAACTGTCTGGAAAATGTTTATCAAACCTGGCCGTTCGGAGTCGGCATAAAACTGAAGGACCTTCCCACAGGTTGGAGAATGAGTGCACGCACAACACGAGTGGTTGCTGATGAGAAGCTGAGCCGTGGCCCTCTACGGGCTGTCAACTACGAGAGTTGTTGTGGAAAATGTTGAACTACCATACCACAAATCTGGTATTAACTGGGCCATGATGCAAAATTGTTTGTAGAATGTGTACTCCGCTAAATGTAAATATTCATTTTATCATTTTCATCATCATCACTCGCGTAACCCGGCGAGTTTTTGGACTTGTTCCAACCACCTCGTCCTGGGTCTGCCAAGCGGTCGCCTACCTGATGGAATCGCATTCAACACCCGCCTCAGAAGTAGTGATGATGGGGACATTCGTGCCACGTGACCAAACCACCGAAGCATAGCCCTTTCCGTTCGAAGAAGCAGCTGCTCAATGTTGAGTTCCTCGCGCACTGCCGTGTTTCTCACCCTATCCCGGCGAGTAATTCGCACAACAGCACGAGGAAATCTCATCTCTGCAGCTTGCACTCGCGATCTTATTCTTTCGGTCATTACCCAAATTTCATGACCATAGGTGAGAGTTGAAACAAATACTGAGTTGAAAACCGCTAGCTTGGCTTTGACACCAAGCTCGGCCTTTCTGATTACAGAACTACCAAGCTTTGTCAAAACTGACCCAGCTACCGGAAAGCTCAGCATTACTCCTTCCATCACTCGTGAAAAAGACCCCGAGATACTTAAACTTCTAAACCTGCTTCAATGGGACTCCACTAACAGGCAGAGTGCATTGAACAGGCGTTCTGGAAATTACCATAACCTCCGATTTGTCCACGTTAACCCTCATTCCAGCATCAGCACATACGGCCACAAACCTATCGAGTGCGCGTTGGAGTTCCGTCTTGGAGGATGTGAGGACAACCAAGTCATCAGCAAATAGCAGATGACTTGCCGTCAACTCTCCGAATGTGAAACATTCCTCACCTCGGCTGCGCTGCAACATCCAGTCCATATATACAATGAAAAGGAGAGGTGACAAGACACACCATTGGCGAAGTCCAACGCCCACGGTGAAAGGTGTTGATTTAGCACCGTTTTCCCGAACACAGCTGCTACAGTTTGTGTATAGAGACTTAATGGCCCTCAGAAGAGGACCATCAATCCAAACTCCTGCAGGACACTCCAGAGTTTACCTCGAGGGACTCGGTCATATGCCTTTTGCAAATCTACAAAACAAATGTAGATGGGTTTGGCATACTCCCAAGCCTTCTCAAGTACCATTCTTAGAGTGAAAAGCTGGTCGGTTGTACTTCTGCCGGGACGAAAGCCGCACTGTTCATCCCCCATCCTGGGCTCGACCATAGCTCTAGAACGCGCTTTTAACACCTTAGCATAGAATTTCCCGGGGATACTTAAAAGAGATATGCCCCTGTAGTTGGAGCAATCTCTTTTGTCCCCCTTCTTGAAAAGTGTGACAATCACCCCAGTTTGCCAATCGCCAGGTGTCTCACCGCGTTCCCAGGCCACTTTAATGACACGAGAGAGCCATAAAACTCCCACTTTACCCATTGCCTTAAGAATTTCTGGCCGGATTTCATCCACACCGGCGGATTTGCCAATTTTTAGCGATTCGATCTCCAAAATGACTTACTCCACCGTTGGACTATTCTCCGCCCCTCTCAAGACTACGGGTCTGTCATCCTCAGTGCCCTGTTCGGGATTGAGCAGCTCCGAAAAGTGCTCGCTCCATCTGCCCAAGATGTCCGCCTCATTGGAAAGCAACACCGCATCTTTGGATTTGATTCCTTCGATGATGTTGAATTTTCTTCCTCTGAGTCCTCTGAGTTTATCATTTTCATGGCATGGAAATTGTTAACTACAGAGTCTGAAGTAAGAAATCTAAGAGTTCTTTCACATGTTCAAATTTTGTCGGACCGACTATCGCTATTTCTCTTCAGAGGTCATACCATGTTTTCAGCCGTTCAAATTATCAAAAGTCAATAGGAGATGATTTGTTCACATAGGCGTAGCATATGTACGTCCGAAAACCAACGTTGAGAACACAAAAATTAAGCAGATCAAGAAGCAAATAGGAAAAAAACCGAAGAGAAAAAGCGAAAGCACACTCGAAATCTGGAACTATTCCTGAACACATCCGATACGGGCTATTTCAGAACTTACTATGAAACGCATACCAATTATGTTCACTTTGTTATAACAATAACTGCCGTATCAGTTTTCTTAAGTTGCTTTTTCTTGACTTAAGCCAGAAAGCACATGACTTAACTAAAGTATGATGTACTGTTTTTCTTAAAGTCCCCTATTTAACTCTTACTGGCGGTTTGTGTAAATGAGTCTCAGGAGCTCGACAAATTTCTGATCTATGTGTATGTTCCAAAGCTCCTCAAATATAGCAAGCATTCGACAGTCAATCATGCTGACCTTAATGTCCACCACCGTAAACAAGCGACTCATCCCGAGTACCCTATGAGTAACATAATTGATTAATGTTCCCGTCGGTCACGCGAAGAAAGCACCCCAATAGACCTTCGAATGTGTCACTGCTCCGTGGACTAGACTGCAACACAAACAATCACCTTTTCCGTCGGGGGGTAGTTCAACTGCATCAACTGTCAATGGGGTTGGGGAATGCTGCTTGTGTTTGGTCTCGATTTATCAGTTTAATCCTCCTCGGGCTTAAATCAGTCTCCTGTGGAATGCCCAAGGCCGATTGTCTATTAAAGTGTCACAGAGCGATTAGCAAATTGACTATGGCATCGCCTTAGTGCCGCGGCATACATTGCGCGGTGTTGTGTCATTTCGCGCGGAAGCTCGACGGTGGCTGCAATGCTCTGCGACAAAGCCGGTGAGGGAATATTCAAGGTCCTCTATTTTGTTGGTAAATTTCTTGGCCTTGTCGCGGTCGACTATGACTTTGAGACGAAACGTGTCGCCACTTCTATCCGCGCCACGGTGATGTCGAGCTTGATCTGTGTTTTCATTGCAATCGTCTCGCCGCTAGTTGTCAAGTTGAATACGGAGATGTACTTTCTGTCCGAGGTGGACCTGGACGATAACTTCACCGTGATTACGGGTGCTCAGTTCGCATGTGGCTTCGTGACTTCGTTCATCGTGCTAATTTGCCTGCTTGTGAAGCGTGATCCAGTCTGCCGCTGCGCGAACAATTTCCGGATCATCCATAGTCGGCTGACTGGCGAGTTCGACTGCGGGAACGTCGTCACCACCGAGATCGCTCTGCTCATTGTGATGAAGCTCTCCATCACTATGTACGAAGTTCTAATTAACGTTCCGTACCTCATCGAGCATGCTGGCAGAATATCCTCCGAGCAGTTCGTCGCGTTCCTTCTGAATCTGTACATAGCCGAGATCGCGGCAGTTTTCTCGGACATCGCTTTCGTTGCCTTGCTGATGTTGGCTAGATACTTCTGCTTGATGAATCAGCAGCTGGAGTCTCTGAGGGTGGATATGGAGATCGACGCTGTTGCGACACGAGTGTGTCTTCGAATGAACAGGCGCAGGCTTCGTCGGCTTATCCGGATGTATCTGCGGGTGAGGCGAATGGTGGAGGACTTTGGTCGCTGTGTAGAAGTGCCCATTCTAGTTCAGACGCTAAATTCGTTCACCAACATGCTGGCGAACTTATACTCTCTGCTGCACTTTTACGCACTGGAAAATAGCTTCGAAATGAAGGCCGTGCTGTACATCGTGATGATATTCATCAATATCTATCTGTTGATACACGCCGCGGAGAGGGTGAGACTGGCGTCATCCGAAATGAGGGATACCCTGTTGGACATGGACATGGGGATGAGTGAATACCACAAACAATTTGGATGGAGTGTGAGTGTTTTTCGATGAGTTTTGGATAGTTTCATTTTTGTTTGTCTTCCAGAACGACGTTGTAGTTTTTAAAATATGGCCAATGGTGTGTGAAATCAACATCCTTGGGATGTTCCCGCTGAAAAACACGTTCGTGCTGTTCCTCATCACGTATGCCAGCAGCTTTGTGGTGATCATTTTAGAATTTCAAATATCAAAAACGTTGTAGATTGAATAAAAGTGTTTGATTGCTGATAAGTGAAGGCATTCGTTTTTGAGATAAGGCGTGATACGGTAATAGGAGGTGTCGTGCATTGTTGGGAATATCATTGATACGAGCACAAAGTGTTCAAGTCTAGCATAGAGACTGTGTGAATGTTTTTGTAGCCACTTTGCGACGCACTAATTGGCACGCACCAAGAAGGCTTTCGCTAGACAAATATTTTACATGAATCTCAAATAGATTGGCACCGTCGATTTATCGATTTCAATGCTATATACATATGTACATATGATAGCATTAAACGACGAAATCTGGAATCACTGTTGACGCAGATTTCTAGATCTGTTACAATCTAAAATGTTTATTTCGTACTTTATTTATCACTAGCCGTTAATTTCATTTGTAGAAGAAATTGAAATGGAAATAATAAAAATCCTTTGTTCATTGATAAATTGTAAAAAAAAATAATTTCAAAATAAGCAACCTTCAATTTCAGGTGGTCCTATCCTATTCTTCCCTAGCTATAGAAAGTAATAGATTCAGACATCAACAACATCTCTAGAAATTCAATCGCTGTAAAGATTCACTTCTGCCACGTAGCTTCTTTCTACCAGAAATAAGAGAGCAAGGAGATATCCAACTTCGGCCAGAATTACCCCTAGTCCACACTGGAGAAAAATGTGAGGGTAGTGGAACTCTCTTGTATATCACACATACTCTTACAAAAACCATGGATCCACCACAATATGGTGGCTGATTCGTGGATTTTGTGGGAAAATACCGACAGAGTCATGGATTTGCCTATAACATGTAGTATCGTTCGGACGGTGTTCAAAAGTTGACTCACATTCTTAAAAGCACATATGATTACTTGGGTGAATATAAATGCACTGCTACGCTCTATTTAAACGAATATTTTGCATCAATTTCAAAGCCGATATACAGCCGATTTACGTACAATATCTCGAAAATTAACTCAGTTTTCTAGACTTAATTTACTTATGAATTGTGAAAACTCATGATTTTAAATTTCATAAAAATGGTTGTTATAATTTGGAAATAGCCTCCATGATATTTCAATATGATAGAAAATGTAAATAAAAAAGTAAAATGAGCAAAATATCTGTTTTTTAAGTGATTCATGCAAATTTTTCAATAAAATAGTTATTATTTGTTAACTTTTCGGTTAATGAATTTTATAAGTATTATAAAGGGTGGTTAAATTTTAAAGGCCGATGTTGATTTTGAATAAAACACTAATTATTTAGGAAATTATTATCATTTCTTTTTATTATGATAATATTGGTATAGTTCAATTATGTATGGAACAAAATATCGGCTAAACGGCCGCCGCGACCTCGGCGGCACACCTCCATCCGATGGTCCAAATTATCGATGACGCTGAAGCATAATTGAGGTTTTATGCCGTTAATGTGCTGAATTAGTAAGTAAGTAAGTAAGTAAGTCAGTAATTCATTTATTAAAAATTCTTAACAAAAGAGTGTTTTTTTATGTAATATGAATTTAAGAGCTATGGCTAAACCGTCAGCCTGGTTAGCAGAATTTTCAATTTTTTTATTTTAAATCTTTACGTGCAAACTCAAGTTACAATTCAAATATATTCAGTCATTAACAGCATTCTATATTTATAAATTGATTTTAAAAAACTGATAAGAATTTTCCAGTCACGTTCGTTTAAAAGTTGTAAAGTTTCGAGCATTGTTAATGTGTGTTTTCCGAAGAAGGTTATCCTTTGTGGTCTGAATATTGGGCATATACTTATAATATGAAAGCAGTCTTCCTTCGATTTCAGATTACAAAGTGTACAGAATTGGTTGAACTTTCCATTATAGGGGTTACCATTTAGTGGGAGAACTTCACATCTTGCTTTGAATATCAGAGATATTTCGTCATAACTAAACGAGTCATGAAAATAGTTTCTTTGGTTCAGATCATAATTTAGTTGACTTATAGTATCCTGCTTTCTGACTCTGTAGCTTTTATTTTTAACGTATTTCGGGTGTTGTTTTCGTTGGTTTGTATAATGCGGTATAGTTTATTTTTCAAAACACGTAGATTGTCCATGTCAATATGCAGGGTCTCGCCACAGTCGTTACTAATAGTTTGCCACCTTGCATACCACCAATCTGCATTCCTTAAGTCGTACAAAAACAGTTTCTTTGCTATTCGTGAATCGTCATATCTGCACATCTTAAGTATGAAGTCAGCCTGTGACTTGAGTGTGTCCGTTGACAATTTTGGTAGACCTGTTTCTAAATGTATAGCGTAATTAGGTGTATTTAATGGGAGATTGAAGAGTTTTTTAATGAAGTTCCTTTGGAATGCTTCAATTTCTTCATACTCATCAGCCCCCACACTTGCGAGGATTTGGATGGATGGTGGATTTGGTGGATTTAACGACTGAGTTAAATATCTTATATTTTACAGATAGATTAATTTTTTTGTTGTAGAACACATTTTTCCGCGAAAGGTTGAGCAGACTTTGAGAGCTATTTGCTTTATCTCTAAGATGTTTACTGAAACTTAGAGTTGGATTCAGTTTGACTCCCAAATATTTCACCTCTTTAACGGTTTCAAGTGGTTGACCATCGTATTTCCCTTGCCTTTTAATGTGTATTCTTGGACATCGCGTAAAAACCATAATTTTCGACTTTTCTGTATTGATTCCATCTCTTACAGTAACATGACAGGCGGTTGGTCATCAGTTGCATATGTTCCGGAGATTCAGCACGTACGACGAGGTCATCTGCATATAGTAACACATTGCTTATGGTATTAGCAATTCTAACTCCCCCTGGTATTGCATCTACTATGTCGTTTATATACAGAGAGAAAAGCAGCGCGCTGAGAAGGCATCGTTTCACACCTGTATTCGTTTCAAACCACTCTGAAAAAGTAGTACCATCCCAAACCGCTGCATTGGTATGCGTGTACATTTCTTTGGTAACATTTATAAATTTTGACGATATGCCTAGTTGTGATAGCTTATAGAAAAGGGCATTTCTATTGACAATGTCAAAGGCGGCTTTAAAGTCTACAAAAAAAGATTAAACTTTTTTATATCGAGCTTGATACGCTTTGACAATGGATGTCAGAGTAAATCTCTGATCTACAGTTGAATAACCTTTTCTAAAGCCTGCCTGTAAATCGGTTAGAATATTTTTCTGTTCTACCCATCTTTCTAGCCTTTTTACCAAAATGCCGCAGAATATTTTGGCAATCGTATTCATAAAGGAAATTCCTCTGTAGTTTTCTGCTATGTCGATGGGTCCTTTTTTATGAATTGGAAAAATTACAGATTTTTTAAAAGAGGATGGAATTTCCGCTCCAGTACAGACTTTGTTGTACAGAATTTGAAGACAGCCCCAGAACAAAGGTGCTGCATTTTTAAAAAATTCGTATAGGATTCCGTCTTCACGTGGTGCCTTCCCATTTTTAGCACTGAAGATCACATCCTTTATTTCTTCAATACATCAGCGTCCAGTGTTTCATCAACTGTTAGTGGCTCAGCGTAGGAGAATGTTAAATCCACAGCACTAGTCAAAAGAAACTTAAAGTGTGTAGCAAGGTCACCAGCAGAGACGCCTTCACCGATTTTATAGTTTGATCCGTTTATTTCTCCAAAAATCCTTTGAGTTTCGAATTTGACCTAATGCTAATGCTTGCTGGTTTATAAATTCAGTTTTCTTCTGGTGGCATAGGTTTTTGTAATAGATATGTGCCGAATTATCTCATCCTTTAGCTCTTGAATTGTTGCTGGCTTATCGACGTACACCTTTTCTTTCAAATAACCCCAAAGAAAAAAAACCAACGGTGTCAAATCACATGATCTTGGCGGCCAATTGACATCGCCACCACGTGAGATAACACGGCCATTGAATTTGTCGCGCAAAAGAGCCGTTGTTTCGTTAGCTGTGTGGAAAGTGGCACCGTCCTGTTGAAACCACATATCGTCCACATTCATATCTTCCAAGTCGGGCCATAAAAAGTTCGTTATCATTTCACGATAGCGAACACCATTCACAGTAACAGTCACTCTTTGTGGGTGCATTGGTTTTTCGACAATCACTCTTGGATTATCATTCGCCCAAATGCGGCAATTCTGCTTATTGACGAATCCACTGAGGTGAAAATGTGCCTCATCATTGAAGATGATTTTCTTCGAAAATTGATCATCCACTGTTGCCATTTCTTGCCACCATTCTGACCATTGACGACGCTTGAAATGGTCAAGAGGCTTTAGTTCTTGAGTCAATTGCAACTTGTAAGCGTGTAAATGCAAGTCTTTATGCTATTTATGCTCTTTATACTATTGCGAACAGCAGCAATATTTTTTGCAGTACGAGCTGTAGGACAATGCACTGGTGTTTTCACATCTCCTACAGACCCGGTTTGCTCAAATCTTTGCACGATTTTTCCGATTGTACGCACATTTGGACAATTAAATTGACCGAAAAAATCACGAAGTGCACGAATGCCCATTTTCATAATAAGTCTGAATAACTTTAACGCGTTGCTCGATTGTGTATCTTTCAATGGTTTAAATTGAATTAATCTAAAATCGAGAAATGTCAAATGAAATGCAGAAAGAAACTTGACGTTTAGGTGTGGTTCACATTCAGCATCGGCCCTTCAAATTTAACCACCCTTTACTAGTACAGAAATACATACATACGTTAAGTAGTGTATTCATTAATTTCAGCCTAGTGCTTCAGACGGTAAATCTCACAAATGGAAGTATAATGTATCTGCTTCATGATCATATGCTATGTTGGTTTGCTTACCCCTCCTTACTGTGTTGAAAATTGAACACCGATATTTGAAAAAAGTTCAAGTAACGAGCGAATTTTCAAATAAGAACTCTAATTCACGCTACTTCTACGGTTGGGGGAGGGGATCAGCTGTTCGCAAGAGCTCACACGTATTCACAGACAGCAAGGGAGGTAGAAGTTGGATATCTCCTTGCTCTCTTATTTCTGCTTTCTACGTTGCTCTTGTTTGTATGAAGATACGTCGAGAAATGTGAACTAGTCCAACGTTATTTCTGTAAGCGTATTTCCAAACTCCCCTCAGCAAACAGAATATAACGTCATTTTAATATGATTTCTGGCATATGACCGCCACGGCCTGCTCGGATGTAATCTAATCTGGAGGTCCAATTTTCGATGACTTTTTCCAACATTTGTGGTCGTATATCGGCAATACCACGGCGAATGTTGTCCTCCAATGGTCAAGCGTTTCGGGCTTAGCGGCGTAGACTAGCCACATCACATATCCCCACAGGAAATAGTCATGCAGCGTTAAATCGCACGATCTTGGAGGCCAATTCACGTAACGTGGAACTATGCGGTTACCAAACGTTTCCTTCAATAAATCAATTGTAGCACGAGCTGTGTGACATGTTGCGCCGTCCTGTTGAAACACAGCTCATGAACATAAGGCTGTTCATTTGATGAACGAAAGAGTCAGTAATCATGACTCTGTAGCGGTTACCATTCACTGCAACGTTCTTGCCAGCATCGTTTTTAAAGAAGTACTGACCAATTATTCCACCAACCTATAAAGCACACCTAACAGTCAGTTTTTGTGGATGTAACGGTGTCTCAATATACATTTGAGGATTATCATCACTCGAAATACGGCAGTTTTGTTTATTGACGTATCCATTCAATAATTGGTATCAACGGCAGTCTTGTTGTGGGCCGAATTTCACCGAATCTGCGCCTTGCTATGCCAACTATGCTATGCTCACTTAACAGCTGACAAAATGGCCACCAGTTAAAGTGTACAAAAAACACCCCTTACTTATATACGAACAATTTGTAAGTAGGCAATCGTCTTCATCGAAGTTTATATATAAACTTCTCAACTACTCACTGGGGTGCACTAACTACATTGATACTGAACTGACAACCAATTAAACAAGTCTAATATATAGAGCGAGGACTGTCATCTAAGCTTCAAAGTGTATTAATTTTTAAGTGTGAGAAATCCTTTGAGGAATTAACGCAAATTCAAGCACCTTTGTTGTGTTCTAAAAAAAAATATGCTTAACGACGTCATTCAGTTAATATTTTTGTAATGGCTTACATTACCGGCACTTAGAGCTTCAAATAGAAGTTTTGGTCAGTAGAGTAACTGGAAGGGGTAACAATGTTTCACATTCTTTCCTCAAAATGGGGCAATATGTTTTCGTTAATATATTAACCTTACGGAATCGATCAAAATACATACTAACTTAAAAATCTCATGAACTAAATAATTGCCACATTTCTAGAAACTTGGCATCACTGGCAGCGTACAATAAAACTTTTCCAGACACAAATCAGTTTGGTTAACATTGTTCCCAGGAGATGTCGCACGTAAATTTGTCCTTCTAATACACAAACCCCTGTGACATAAACAAACGGAAAACAGATTAAATTCTAGTGAAGCTGCAAACCGTCTCATAGAATTAATCTAATGCTCTGCAGGTGGCGGAGTAAGCAATTTAAAAAAGGGAAAAATTTATTGTGAAATGACATTATTCGTTTACTTACTTACTTAAGGTGGCGCTACAGTCCGAGGTGGACCTGGGCCTCAATCAACAAGCGTCTCCAGCCAGCTCGATCTTTAGCTAACTGCCTCCAGTTTCGCACGCATAGTTGGTTGAGGTCCCTTTCCACTTGCGTGCGCCACCTGAGTCGCGGTCTTCCTCTACTGCGCCGTCCCTCGGGAGTGGATTCGAAGACTTTTCGGGCCGGAGCATTGGTTTCCATCCGCTCTACATGACCTATCCATCTCAATCGTTGGATCTTCACTCTTCTGGCTTAGTCGATATCGCTAAACAGCCCGTATAGTTCGTCATTATATCTCCTCCTGCCCTCACCATCTATGCAGACGGGACCGAAAATCACACGAAGAATTTTCCTCTCGAAGCAACCAAGAGCAGCTTCATCCGCTTTTGACAAAGTCCATGCCTCCGCGCCATATAGCAGGACTGGGACGATTAAGGTCTTGTAAAGCGTTACCTTGGTTGTTCGAGAGAGGCCTTTGTTTACCAATTGCTTTCTTAGCCCAAAGAAGCAGCGATTGGCAAGGGTTATTCTTCGTTTGATTTCAGCGCTGGTAGACAAAGTTTTTTACTACCTCAAAGTTATATCTGTCTGCTGTGACGTTCTGACCGAGACGTCGGTGTTGGGTGCCCTTTCTCGTTGACAGCATATACCCTCGTTTACCGCTAAACCCATTTTCGCGGCCACCGTTGCAATACCCACAAAAGCGCCATTGACATCACGCTGCGTTCTTCCAATAATGTCAATATCGTCGGCATATGCGAGTAGTTGGACGGACTTCTGAAAGATTGTTCCTCTGGTGTTGGCGTTCGAGTTTTGAACAATTCGCTCAAGAACGATGTTGAAAAAGTCGCATGACAGCGCGTCGCCTTGTCTGAATCCTTTTTTGACATCAAAGGCCTCGGTTAGGTCTTTACCGACCTTAATGGAGCAGCGTGCATTCTCCATCGTCATCCTTCACAAACGGACGAGTTTGGTATGGTTGCCAAAACGAGACATTGCTCTGTATAACTCGTCCCTATAGATGCTATCATACGCGGCCTTAAAATCGATGAGAAGGTGGTGGGTATCGATTTGTTGTTCCTGGGTTTTCTCCAAAATCTGCAACAGTGTGAATATTTGGTAGATGGTGGATTTTCCTGGCCTAAAGCCACACTGGTATGGACCGACCAGTTAGCACAGTACGGCAGATAAGAAATTTGGATGCGATATTTAGGAGACTGATGCCTCTGTAGTTGGCGCAGTTCAAAGGGTCTCTTTTTTTATGGATCGGGCAAACAATGCTGAGGTTCCATTTATCGGGCATGTTTTCGTCCGACCATATTTTACAGATGAGTCGGAGCATGCTCCATACCAAATCATCGCCTGTGGCTTTAAAAAGCTCGGCGGGTAGGCCGTCAGCTCCCGCATATTCGTTTACAATTTGATATTACAATTTGCCCAACTGATGTACATTGTTTAATTCAACATTTTGTATTATAATACACATTTCAGTTCAGATGGTCATTTTCAGACAGACAATGAAAGGTTATTGCACATTTATGGGTTTTCGTTGATATATCATTAAAGAAAATTAGTGCCACACAAGTTTGCTAGCCTCCAAACGAAGAGGAGGCGCTGTAATTTGGTGGACAAAATGTGAACAAAGACAACATGTCAACTAAGCAAAATACAATGGCTAGCGTGCGATGCACTCGAAGCACTCGAATGGCAGGTATAGATATTTTAATAAGCCTTCCTCAGCTACTTTGCCGTTCAGACTAATGGAAGACAAGTTTTAGCCGTACAAATAACCAATAACAGATACGTTAGATTATCACCTAGAAATTCTAAGAAAGGTCGATCACGTTAATACATCAACCAAAGTCTGTGATCTCATGATCCTAGTCTTAGACCTCAACAAAAAATACAGAATCACTGTACCTAAAAGGCGAACCTCAAACGTCAACAACAGAGGAACGATCAGAGGTACGTTCAACTGTTTGCTTACCCGGACGACATTGACGTGATTGGACGAACAACGAGGCGTTTGCTGGCATTGAACCGGAAGCCGCTAAAGTGGGTCGGGCATTAAATCAAAGTATACATATCACGGAAGGACGCACAACATCGACGTCTCGGACAGAGCCGCATAATGGGCAGCAGAAACTTTGGGGTAGTCAAGGACTTCGTCTACCTCGGTTCTGCAGTAAACAGGGACAATAATGTATCCTTCGACGAGGACAACAGATAAACAAATGACAAAACAGAGTAACACACAAATAAAACGCACAACTTTTTTAGCGTTGAAAAAAAAAAAAACACTTAAAAACCAAACGATCTTTATTGATCGACTGTTCTTTATCGACTAAATCCTTTTTCTCCTTCTTCTTAACAAATAACACCAGTGCCGAGATCAATCGCTGTTTCTTTGGTCTCAAGAAGCAATTGAGTAACAGTCATCTCTCGAATCACTAAGCGGACTTTATATAAGTCTCTGCTCAACCCTGTCCTGCTCAATAGCGCACAGACATGGATGCTATTGAAAGTGGATGAAGAAGCTTGGTCGTTTTGAGAGAAAAGTCTGCGTGCGATCCTTGGTCCTGTTTGCATTGATGGCGTATGGAGGAGGAGATTCTACCACTAACTGTACGGGCTGTACAGCGGCATGCACCTAGTCTTCGAGTTCAACGCTTAAGATGACTAGGTGACACCACAGCTCCGGCTAAAAGAGTCTTCGATTCCGAGCCATTGGGACAACGCAACAGAGGACATCCTCGAACGAGATGGCGCACACAAGTGGAGAAGGATCTCAACCAACTTGGTGTGCACAATTGGAGGCAGTTAGCGAAAGATCGTACTGGCTGGAGAGGTTTGTTGGTTGAGGGACAGGTCCAACCCGGACTATAGCGCCAAGCAAAGAAGAATAACTTGGATGAATGACGACGCCCAAAGATGGTACACAGACAGGTCAAAATCCGAAAATCCGTTGACTCCTGCTCTGGGCGTCTAGATTAAGTTCCCGGAGCGACGAACTACATGACTACATGGCATGCCTTCACTGGGTGTAATCAATTTATGTACATTCAAGTTTGAAGCATTTATTGTAAGTATATCAGAAGGTTCACAATATGATAAGTAATCCAAATCCGATTTATTTAGCCAGAATTCAGTAGGACGTGAGGACACTGTAAATCTTCTCACTTTTTCCTTTAGTTTCGCTTAACTTTCAAATAAAATATTTTCGTCAAAGTCGAAACGAAAGTTGGCATTTCTTTAGTATTTTGGTATTGCGGCTTTTTGCATTTTTGTACTTGATAATCATAAGCGACTTTTCGATTTACACGGGTGAGAAGGCGAAGTAAATCAGTGCCTTTTGGACTGTTGACTGCAGCATCTTCTAAGTACAGACAGAGCGACTGAATAAACCACGAGCCACTGCTTCCACGAAACGAAGGATGACCTGAAAAAGTTGAGCAGTTAAGAGTCCATCAATGAATCAAGTCGTATGCATTCACCATCAAATGAGGAATAGAAGACGAGAAGATCGGCTGTTGTGGGAATGAAATAGTTCACTGGTTTCGTTCTTTCAGATGGATTTACACACATCGGTACGTATGACACTGGCAAGTCTCCCTGTTTTCCCCGGCAAGCCTGAACGTATTATATGAATATTAAGTAATCACCTGTGCGCTTATTTAAGCCGAAGCCACTTTACTTGCACGAAGACTATTTTTGGCTTGTTGATAAGAGACTTGCAGTTGTTTCCTAAAAACGGTTTCCACAAACTATCGACGGGATAGATCGTATCCCTTGCGCACACTTCTCCCATTTTCCCATGCGACATGACCACTATCACTAGACAATCATTTTCACTGTGGTCCTCCCGCGCGACTATTGGAGAAAAATACATATTTTACAATTCATAAATTTAAAAAAACAGTATTGCCATCTCTCTACTCACCATCATTGAGTGTATCAAGCAGTTCCTCAAGATCTAAGTTATTGTATGTGCGTACATCAAAGCCAAACGATTGTAGTGCACCTTCTAAGCGATCGCGATCAAGATTCGTTGCCTCGCGGCGATCCTGTTCTATAAACACCTCGTGATTAAAGATCAGGGCTATGCCCACTTTCTTGTGTTTTGAATTGTACTCCTCATCAAGAGTATTGCTGACACAAATGCTTGCGGCTTTTTTAGAACTCTGAGCTATGTCGGTTTTCTCCTCTCTGGAGTCCCTTTGGCTAACTAATTTAGTCACGTCCATTCTCAATGTGATTCTCTTTCCAACTAAACCCACTGAAAGTGTTGGCTGAGTTTTCATGTGAAACTAAACGGATATCGTATCTTATCAGCTGCTTGTATGTAATGGCTAATAAACCGCGGGTCGCTCAATGCATTGTGATTCTTGGAAATCGAATACACCAATACCCCGGTTTGCGTCGTTTCGATTAGCGACGAAACACGAATTAGCAGCGTCTCTGGAACAAATAGATTTTACTGTAGAGGGGGATATTCCAAGGTATTTTCCAATATCAACAGCCTTTTCACCCGATTTAAACCGCTTCAAAATCTCCAACTTTCGTTCTAAACTTATTTGGTATATTTTTTGACTGATTATTGAAAAATATGACCTGAGCGATGGGACAAACATTTTCTTGTTATCGACGCAAATCGAAGCCATCGTCGCAAACCGAAACATAAGCTTTAAAGTTACAGAGCATTTTTAAAACACGCACTCACACACAAGAGTGAATGAGTGTATGGTGGAGCGAAGTGGTCGTCAGTAATCAGCTCAACAAACTGCTAGCGACGATGATGCACAAACAAACCTTAACTCTAATTGCAAATATGTACATACATAGGTACATGGAAATGAGTCAGATTTTTGATAAATGTTGTTATGTAAGTATGTATATAAGCACAAGATATGTGATTCCCATGTTGGATGATGTTTTTGATGTTGTAAATACATACAGTCAGTCTCAAAAGTGAGTGTTGAGCATAAAGTTGTATGTGTTCTTATCAAAATTTAAATTCAAACAGAACTTCAAAGAAATGCAATTTTCTGTAGTAATGTACTTCAAACATTACTGCAGGCACATCGGGTCATAAACGAAATTTGCATCAACTATAATATGACTTTGCTTGCTTGCATATGCTTTTGACACATGTTGCCCTGAGATTCTTCAAGTAACTCCATTCTTTGATTAGTGCGCACTAAATTGACCACGTTAGATGCTTTACATGTTTACTGGGTAACACAGATAACTTTATGCTGTACACTCACTTTGAACACTTTTGACTGTATGTATGTAGTATGTAAAGGGTGATTTTTTAGCTATTATCTTTTTGGCAACACTGGTTTAAACAGCTGACGCACGTATCGTGTTTTGTTTCACTGTCAAACATCTTCAGTTTGGTCTACAATTTAACCATGAATCGTCTTACTAACGAACAACGCTTGCAAATTATTGAATTTTATTATCAAAATGCTTGCTCTGTTCAGAAACTTTTACCGAAAAATTGTGTTCAGCGACGAAGCTCATATTTGGTTTAATGGGTACGTAAATAAGCAGAATTGTCGATTTTGGAGTGAATATAGGCCAGAAGCATTGCAAGAGCTACCAATGCATCCAGAAAAAGTCACAGTTTGGTGCGTTTTATGGTCTGGTGGCATCATTGGACCGTACTTCTTCAAAGATGATGCGAATCATAATGTAACTGTGAATGGTGAGCACTACCGTGGGATGATATCCAACTTTTTTTTGCCCAAAATGCAAGAGCTTGACTTGCATGACATGTGGTTTCAACAAGACGGTGCCACATGCCACACAGCATGCGCAACAATGGACTTATTGAGGGGCGAGTTCGGTGAACATTTTATTTCACGGTCTGAACCGGTCAATTGGCCGCCTAGATCGTGCGATTTAACGCCTTTAGACTATTTTTTGTGGGGCTATGTTAAAGCTCATGTCTATACAGACAAGCCCGCTTCAATTGACGCATTGGAAGACAACATTGAAGCATTTATTCGTGAGATACCGGCCGAAATGTTGGAAAGAGTATGCCAAAATTGGACTAAGCGGATGGATCATTTGAGGCGCAGTCAAGGTCAACATTTGCATGAAATAATCTTCAAACATTAAATTATATGGACCGTACTATCGATTCAAATAAAGATTTCATGCATTTATCTGAATTTTATGTGTTTTTTTTTAAAAACTTTCCTATAGCTTTTAAAAAATCACCCTTTACATACATTATTATTTTATATTAGTGATATTAGATGTTAGCGTGATACGGTTTTCCTCATGATGGACGCTGTGTCGAAAACAACGCTGAGCTAAGCGTAGGGCTTGCACAGGGCGCTGATTTGGCTCAGACCGGCGTTGCCTCTCAGACTTCGGGTAACACAATGAATTCACCAATTTTTTCCAAAATAATGCAATCATTAATCTGATACAAGTGGATTATTGGCAATTTTAAAAGTGATCCAATGTTCACTAATCAGGTGAAACCTGTATTGTAAAGCAAGTGGGTCTTCAAATTCTACCAGTTAACTGAAACATGTTTAATAAACCACTTTACGTTCAACGGAGAACATGTAAAGTGACTGGTGATAGCAAATATGTCGATTTGATCGGGATTTGCTTCTCACACAACTTTGTGACGAATTTTATGATTTAGCATGTTCCTCCTTAGTCCGATGCCTTTCTGCAGAATTTTTAATTTGATCAGCTTTAAGAGGTCAGCGTGTGACGTTATATGTGCTTTTTACGAGTCTTATTTTGAGCTATTGATGACACACTTTAACGAGCGTTGAACTGGGCGGTTAAATGACGGTTAGGCAGCCCGCCTTTTTATTCCATTTAAGTTCATTGACAAACAAATCAAATTTAAAAGTTAAGCATGGACGTCTGTAGGCAAGACACAGTCTATATGCCAAAGAAGAAAGAATGAATTGTGTAAAGAATCAGACGAACTCCTTCATTTTCAAAACGTCATGCGTCACGTGGACATAATCGAAAGCACAGGAAATGGGTCTGATTAGCATAACAAGTGCGGCGACTGCTGGATCTTTCGGTTCAATAACTGACAAGGTTAGACGCCAATTTGTAGTCCAACGCAGATGCTGTGGGATTTGTGCTTCGAGAAGCGCAAAGCGGTATCATTAATTTTGCCTCAGTAAAGGAGAACTTTGACTGCGCGAATCGTCGAGGGTTAAGTCTCCCGAACATCGCCAATAAGTATTGTGTGAGCATCTGAAACCATTCTTGAATAATCTGATCCACCGTCAATCAAATTTGCACGATACGGCAGAAGCCCAAAGGATGCCGCCCACCTATTTGTCGATGTCAAAGTCTCATATGACAGCTAGTTTTGACATTTCTCACTTGATGAAGATTTTTTGCCGATCCGGCATGGGGGTCAGGATCAAACGCTGGGGTTAAGTGCCGTCAATGCCTGGAAAAGGGTTCCAAGTTCCCTTTTGAGCTGCAGCGGTGATTTTCAGCTGATCTTGTTAGACAAACATGAGTTGTAGAGTTGCGTGACTGGTCCGAGGTGGACCAGGAGCAAACTTCTACTAGAGCCACTCATGCTGTGCGTGTCATTGGTCTATCACGAGTGCATGCGACCTACATTTTTGTATCGACTCCGAATGGCGAATTTTGAAGAGCTTTCCCTAGACAGCAACTCGAAAGGGATGGAGCCGTAAAATATGAAAATTGGGGATTGAACCGGGTACGGCAGTCACACAGCTGTGGCATCTATTCACATCTGCTGATGGTGCATAAATGAAGAAGCGTGCAGCACCTCCTGTGATCTTGTCATGTTCTGATATTTTCCAGATGTAAATTCCTGGCTGGTCACTTCTTCAAAGACTCGTGTAATTTGAGTGGGATACCAATGCCAAGCTTACTTAGCCTCATCCACAGCTCCGTTTGGTTTCCCGCAATGATTTATGGTGCTTCCGCGATGAAGAGTTTTTTAGTAAATTTCGGCAATACCATGAACCCATGTTGCAATAATCCCTAGCTTCTGCTTTTCCAAAGTCATCCCATTCACAATTAAAAATGATGCGAATTTCATAATAGTCCCTGTTTCCGACCTATTTCTGCCTCTAATCAGATTAAATAGCTTATGTTTTGACTTCCATTGCAAGTCCAAACTAAGTCCATTGTTGCATCGAATCCATATCGGGACATATCTATCATCGCTCCAGCTTAAGATATTGAAATTAATCTCTCATTATGGATAAAGGCAACCACTCCGACGGTCGCTCAACGGTACAAGATCAAAGCAATGATAAATTCATATCTTAAGACCTTCCTGGTGGTGGCATAATGTCATAACTAGCCGCAAACATGTTCTCCCTAGCAAAGCCAAAACCAAAGAACTCGTCTCGTCTCTCTCTGGCGATGGACACACAAGCCCGGTCCACCGATCACTTGTAGTTCACTAGCCTCGCCTTAGAAATTAAATAATAATAACATTCCCGAACTTGAACTCTTGTATCCCATGCCACCACTGAAATCATTTTAAAATATTCAGAAAAAGAAAAACACAACGAACAAAAACACATTTTGACAGGTTGTCGCCGCCAAGCATGAACCATCGTCAGCGACCTCATGGTCTTGTCCACTAATTTAGGACACCAGTTGTGTGAATGTGCAGAAACCGTTGCATCGTCTTCCACCATAACTCGCTCCACGACCAAAGCATATTTCTGCCGTCTTTGGATTCCAGTCTAACAACTTTCCAGTGGCCCAGCGCACCAAAGTCTGAGCCTAGTTGGTCAAGAGATGATGATCGCTGTGGTGCATTCTCCGGCGTTTTGTTTTGATCCGCTCATTCTCCGCGCGTCTGATAACAATGACGGAGATCACAACGAAAACTCGAAGCACCGTTACAACTCTACACTCACCTATCTCTGGCAATGAAGAGCAAAAGAAGACGAAGAAGACGTCTGCGCGGCTGTGCTGCGGTTAGACATTCATTCCTCGCACAAGCAGAGTGTCTAGTATCTGCAACTAACTCTAATCCAACTCAGTTCAGTCGGTCTCCACATTCGCTGAGCGAAAGAAGTGCCATCGCGGTCGCGGATATTGTATCTCGAATCACGACAGGAAAACGGAACAAAGTGAATAATCAAAGAAAACACATAGGAAACACCCTGTGATCAATGTGTCCCGATTTAGTGATAAAGAATTGAGTGTTGTCTTACACAGGTGTTGTGTCACAAGTGCGCCATGTATCTTAAAGGGATACCACCAACGTTGCTTTGGATTACAACTGCTCTGTGGATGGATAGCTGGTGCCTCGGCAAGTATTTCGATTCGGTCTGTTGTCGACAAATGCATTTGACGACAGGGGGTGTTGCACGCAATAAGGAAGTGCTACACCTGCTGCTCTCCGAGCAATTAGATGAATTAGTAATTGGTGGCTTGCTTGCAGGAGAAACTCTGTCGAATCGAAATGAAAGTTTGAGATCCCATTTGCATAAGTGATCTCTTCCCAGAACCAGTCACCCCAAATCGGTGACTGAATCGAATCTGTAGACCTCGGGTAGGGTTTCATGGGGGAACTCTGAATCGGTTCTAATGTAATTTGAATAAATTTCGGGAAAGGTCTTCCTTTCAATGAATGTGTGTGCCTGACTCGTGAGTGAAGGAACGTGCTGTGATTCAAATTCGACTCAAATAACTCGTGCGGGGGTGTGGGCGATGCGATGAGTTCAGTTCATGGAATCTATTCGGAAAAAATGATAGACAGACAATTGATAGGCTTCAGAAGAAACTGGAAAAATAGGATTGCTTTAGATACATTTCTCTCTGAATGGCTTTTGGCGTGTCGTAGGATACTGGGGGGATTAATGGTTTTACACGGAAGGCGTTTTGTTGTAGATTGAATCGAAGTAAAACTGTTCCAGTTCGGTTGAGCAAGGCAGAGTCTTCCGGGGCTGGCGTAGATGGAAATAGTGGTTGAGGCGGTTCGCTTTAATTATCCAGATCAACTGGAGGATACGCAATTGGTGGGCATTTAATTTTATGATCTGGGATGGGAACTGGATCTTGTTGGTTGGTGCAGGTGGAAAAGTTGTTTGTTGTTGTTTTGTGTTTTTGTGCTATTCGACTAACTGTGCTTACTTTCGAGTGCGCACGAATAGTGTGTCCTCAGGATAAGAGAAATTTTTTGCGCAACTTCACAAAGACAGATGAGATTTTTTCTGAGTTACTGAAAACATTAATGTGAAGCTTAAGATGCTGTGGAGGGTGTAATACAACCTAGTTCGTGAATTGGTTCAGTAGGAAATGATATCTGGATGTTTTTGTTTCGGATGTATTTGGATGTGGTCAATGGTTTAAATGAGATCGTCAATAATTTGCTTAATTTGGTAAACGGTCTTAAAGTGATAGCCCTTCTATAAAGATTTCGGCGGTTTTACAGGGATCCTTGCAAAATCTGGAAGAGGTACATACTTTTGGCTATGTGATCAATTTCCAACATGCACTGTGTACGTATGCCTTGTTGCGAAATCGTGGCTTCTAGACGGGGCTCAGTGATTTCACTTTGCTTTCAAATTTATCTATTCTCAACAAATTTGAGGAATTGTGTCATGTAGTATTAGGAGAATACAATATATGTGGTTGACACCTGTTCATGTTCCGACAAAGTCAAAGACTTGTGTTTAAAGTAAAATGACGTCACTTCCACTGTGAGGCCTGTATTCTCCACAAATTAAGAGCCCATTGTGAATCCCTTCATTTGTGGGGTACATATTCTATCAACCTATACTGTCGCGTGATGCCTTAAACGACCCCGTGCTCTTTACGAATCTTAAGAGATCCGATATGTCTGCATTCGCTAAGTTCGTGAACAATCTTTGGTCTAGCGAAGCTAGGCGCCGATTCTGGAGAGCTGGGCAGTGGTACAACAGATGTTGGATCGTCTCGGTCTCTTCCTCGTCGCAGCAGCTCCGGAATTGTGTGTTGTATTTCGAAAATGTGGTGGTGAATTATAACTTCTTAAAACTAAGAAATTTACAGTTTTTTGGGACTCAACCAACAAGCCCCGATCTTTCGCCAGCTGCCTCCAGTTGCGCACACCACTTGTGTGCGCCATCTCGTTCGAGGACGTCCTCTGTTGCGTTGTCCCAATGGCTCGGAATCGAATACTCTTCGGGCCGGAGCTGTGTTGTCCATCCGCTCTAGATGACTTAGCCATCTTAAGCGTTGGATCCGAAGATGCTTAACTAGGTGCATGCCGTTGTACAGCCCTTACAGGTCGTGGTTGAATTTTCTCCAGAAACCATCAACGCAAACAGGACCAAAGATCGCAAGCAGAACTTTTCTCTCAAAACGACCAAGAGAAGAGAATAGTCTCTACGCCATCTTGGACTATCGTTATTCCAAATTTTGGGGCTTCCGGTGTGTTGGCGATTATTCTTAAGACTTTTAGCACTTGTTTTAGTACAACCCCAGAATGCAATATACTTTAAAAACTGTGTATATCTCTATACCCACACTCTCTCTCAAACTCTCTTCTCAAACCTTGCCGTTCAGAATTCGGAGTAATTGCTTGGCTCCCTCTGCTAGATAGATAAGTGGGAGTGACTAACCTTGCCTGGTTACTTAACTATGCTCCATGCGTTTTTTAATTTTTTAAAACTAACCATTTGATGACCGAAAGAATAAGATCGCGAGTGCAAGCTGCTGAGATGAGATTTCTTCGTGCTGTTGTGGGAATACTCGCCGGGATAGGGTGAGAAACACGGCAGTGCGCGAGGAACTCAACATTGAGCAGCTGCTTCTTCGAACGGAAAGGGCTATGTTTGGTCACGTGGCACGAATGTCCCCATCATCACGACTTCCGAGGCGGGCGTTGAATGCGATTCCATCAGGTAGGCGACCCAGGACGAGGTGGTTGGACCAAGTCCAAAAACTCGCCGGGTTACGCTTGGGCATTGCTCCTGATGAATTAGAGTCGATGGCGGAGGATCGAGTTGCCTGGATATCTCTCGTGCGTGGTTTACCCCCGAGACCCGTTTAGTGGATCATGCGGATCAGAAGATGATGATGATGATGTACATTTGATGATTTTATAGTATCTTATAGGAGATTCGCACTTATATTGACGTTTGTCAATTCCTCGAGGTAGTTTAGAGAATAAATGCATTTTTTTCTAGTTTCAGCAAGAGCTGTGGAAGTACCGAAATAGTGTATTACTCTTCCCTCTTCCTCTTCATCCCTTCAGCAGCTTCTACAGAAGTCATTGTCGGACGCTTCAAGTCTTTTTGCTTGATTGCTTAGTAGGCAGTGTTCAGTTGTTACGCCTACCAATTTGCTAATTTACTTTATGTCTAAGTGAGCTGTTTAGATTTAATGTAGGCCACATGGTTTTCGATGGCATACATGCCGTTGAGTGTCCCTAAGTCGAATTTCTCTCAAACTTGATTTTTGTTCGCCATATTTTGCCATTCCCCTTGCCAATTTTCCATGCAAAAAACCATCCTCTAAGTCGAACTCTCTCTCTAGCTCGAAGTGATTTTGATATTCCGTGAAAATTCTACTTAGAGGGAGGCGAATGTATATCTATTTCCGCCCACCTAGGGTTGCCTTCATTGAGGCCATTTGTCAGTATCAATGATTTTCGACCATTTTAGCTGTTAGTCCAAATGACCGTAGTTCTGCAAATGTGCCAAGTATGGCTCGGGATAGTAGAATTTTTACTGCTGAACCAAAATTATTGACAATTTTTTTTTCAACTTTTCGAATTATTATAAATTCAGATATATTAACTCTGAGCCGGACCTAATATTCTCTTCCATCCTTAATGATTCCAGTCACTAACAACCAACTCATCCTGGCTTTTTTCCCACAAGTTTAACATTCCAGGAGTTAAATAAACACTTGTTCGGTCGGTTTCGAAGGCTCTTAATCGGAGAATTGGTGGTGAGCTGGATCAGTTTATTCAATGGGTCCTTGCCTTAGGTTAGGTTAGGTAGTTGGGCTGCCAGCGAAATCGCCAGCACACTTAGACCATGTTGGTCCATTGTGATACCCATAGTCAGGCTACTACCACCGATCGACCACTCCAGTGATAGTGCCGTTAATTTGATCCCAACGGCAAATGGTGACTGGACCAGATTTGAAAAACCCGTTAAAAGCGTTTTAACTTTGATTTCACTGGGATTCGAACCGGGGACCACTTTAACCAGGGGCAGGCACTCAAAAACGGCGCCATCCAGCTGTTGCCTTAGGTCATTTACATCTTGAAATAGCTCAGAGTTCGTGGTTATGACTTCTGCTGTATTCAACTACCCCGTTGGCAGGACCCTGTCACGACTCAGAGTTTTTCTTCTTTTGGCGAGAACCAGCACAGTCGACCTAGGAGAATACTAGTTTTAAATACAAATTCGAATCAATTATGGTTTATTTATTCTTATTCTCGGTATCTACGTTCAATTCCCGATACGTGGAACATTGATAATTCGCCCTCTTGAGTCTCACTCAAACTATGGGTGCTCTTCACTCTAGAAACTGTGGACAACACGAGTGATAGCTGTAGAAAATAGCCCCAACTCCTTTTTGGACTGTAACGATTTCAAAATTATTATCAGCAGTATGAATTGTTCTAAGAAAAAGTGTCCTGTCACACTCTTGAACCGAATAAAAATCGTGACTTGAGCTCGGAGGAGTAGCCTTGATTTTCACTTTATGATCGGAAAACTACAACATTATCGATTAGTTTACATAGGCAAAGGTTTCCAGTTCAGCCGACAAGTCTAAACAATTTAGTCAAATTCACGCCCTTTGTTGGACATAATATCCGAAACAAAAAAAAAGGTGATGCATTTTTTTCCTATTCGTTGTTGCGTGATTTAACCTGCTTCGTCGGTATCACCGCAAGGTAGACACACGAAGAATTGTTTTCTCGAAATGACCAGTGTTTTATTCAGTTTTTGTCTTAGTAGATAGGTCACATCACTCATGGCAGGTATGTAAGCGTTTCCTTCCAGCACTAATTTTACGTGTGGTGTTAGCTGTAGTACAAGGGAAGACAAAATAATTAAACTGCTCGAAATTGTGTCTGCGACTAGGTATGGCGTGGTGGTTAAGAGTTTCGACTATTCAATTGAATGTCTAAGTTCGATTCCAAATACAATAACTTTCATATTTCACGGCACCACATGACGTTGCTGAGAGACGTCTTCTCAAACTCGGCCCTCAGAGCAATTCTATGAGACACCTACATTGGACACTGCAAAAGGTAGGTCCAACGAATTCCATGGATTTTCTATCGGTGGAATGTTTTCCTCCTTTTCAAATGTCACTTAAGGTTTTTTAACGACGAACGACTTCGACTTGAATGTCATGCAGTTTCATTATTCGTCTCATCGCCGATTGTCGACACTGCACGTTCTCAAATACTACAGGTAGTCTATGCTTTACGTCTGTGTTTGTGTATCACACGCATTTCGTTTCCCTTTCTATCGATAACTTCAAAAATTTTGCAAAATAATTAAAAGAAATGACACCAAACATGCAGTTTATTCGATGTCATCGTTCCTGGCCATAACTAGGTGAAGCTTAACACTATCACATCGAATTGCATTTGCAGTTGAAAGTGTTGTTTTGTCACGCATTCCGATTTCGAATTGTGAATGCCCGGTTGTTAATTTGTGTTCCCCGAACTGAAACTGAAATGCAACTGGTTTTACTATTGTCCCCGAGGTCAAGTGAAGGAAGCAGGATCCGAAACTGGTTCAGAATTAGGTTTACTTCAAACGAATGTATGCAAGCACAACCGCAATCAGGCAGAGTTTAATATCTTCCCTCGTTTCTCAATGAACAATGTTCGAATCGAATAGTTATCAGGGAGTCAAAGCCAAATATCCGATGAGGACATAACAAATCCACAGATTCATTTCCTTTGTGTGCCGTTCTGTGCGTAATCGATTACAGCATGGTTTCTACACTCATTTGATTGTCGATCGAACCGGTCAGTTGTTATTCTTGAGAGAATATTTCCATAATGAACGCACCATCCAGTTGCACATTGATCCAAAAGAATATACATGTTCTTAACCAGTCCGAACAGCAACCTCCCACCGGACTGTAGAGAGACCAAGTGAATCGCTTAGGATAATCCCTTTTTCTCCGGGAAAATAGGTCAACATTAAGACCGAAATAAAATTGTAGTTAAATTCTTTTTCAGTTTTCCGGTCATCCGGCTTTGCATGGGGGAAAACCTTGATGTAATAAAAAAATAGAATTCATTAGGCTGCAGGGGTTCTGTAATGCATTCAGTTCCGTTCAGTCTTTTGCTGATTTACGAGCCAGTGTACTAGTTTAAAATGCATCTTTCGACAGTTGGGAGTCGTTTGAGAAGAATTTGAGCTGGATTAACTTGTTCTTCAGTGGTTTAGTTGCTTTGTGTTGATTTTTGGTTACAAAAAACTAGTAACCAACTAAGTTAGAATGTGGAATATAGGTCGGTTGCTGTTTGCGAGTTAAGTTGGTTAATATTAGTTGTTAATGACACGTATTTTGAGTAGAGTCAAAGCGATGTTCTTGGAAAGGAATCAGCTCCTTAATCCTCTAGACATGCAATCCTTAATCTCCTGAAATGCAAAGAGTTTCAGATGCATTCCGGTGTTAGAGCAAGTTACACTCGCGTGACGACTCGGATTCCTCAATCCTCATTGCTAACAATTTTCGACAGAAGAAATACCGACGAATCTGTTGCAAATGAAATCAGATCTGATTTCTTTCCTACAAACTTTTCTAATTTGGTTGTGCAACCTGCCCGCTCACCACTTGTTTCCTACAGTGGGCCAGATACAAGTTTATTTTTAAAAATTCAATAAAATGAACAAAGTTATTTTTTTTTTCTAATATTATTGGTTTATTAGTAAGAACAAACATTCCCATTAATTATGAAATACAACGTCGTTCAAGAGGCTGACTCGGCAGGCTTTCCAGTAGCGCATTCTGTCAACCCAATTTTCCAAGACCTCGTTGATAGTTTCGGTCTGTAGCTCACGGATTGCTTGGATGGTATTGGCCTTAAGTGTTTGAATCGATTCTGGATTATGGGCATTACATCGGTCCTTCACGGTTCCCCATCCCCATTCAATGGCAGCTCTGAGGCGGCAAATTGACATCGCCAAGAAGGCTGATACCACAATTTGGGAATTTGGTGCTCAAAATATCGATGGTGGCATCATCTGCATCCTGTATGAGCCAGAGCTCGTCCAACTTCATGTCTTCAATTTCCCTTTTGACCCACCTTTGACCGAAACGTTGTTCTATCATTTTCGAAGAAGTAGATCTTCGTGACAATTCACGACTTTCTGTCAAGTCTCACACTCTCGGCCACAGCAGCAACGTTCTCATCTGTGCGCATTGTACGACGACAGAGACCATGAGCGTTGTCCACTGGTATACTAGTCTTACGAACTTTTTGTACAAACTTACGTACAGAAGTCGTGGGAGGAGCTTCATTTCGGCCAAAACTTCTTCTCAAAAACACAATGTTTAGGCTACACAGCACTCACTTTGGAAATAAGTTTTCAATATTCCAAGCGACTCATTTCATTTCGCGGAGGTAAGATACTGACTTTCTGTCAAGATTTCGAGCGGGAAACAGCTGTCAATGTCAAAGTAACCTATGATTTAGAAAAAAACCACTAGATGGTCCACCCTGCACATTGTACTGAAGTTTGTTGACGTTTTTGCAACAAGAGTAGATAACGGTCTGCCTAACAACGAATGCTAGGCAGTTTTGCCGGGCGTCATCGCGGAAATTCATGCCAACAGAATTAAAAAGGCGGAAACAAGTGAACATAAACCGGAAATGTTTCACAATGTCCCTTCCGTTAATACACCGTTTCACTGCTCATTGTGGCATTTTCCCATCTCCTCTTTGTATCAGGAATCCGATCCATGGAGGGTCTGAGGTTGAGCTGCCTTCCATCGTTGATGGAGTATCAAGACCAAGTTGTCTCGAGTTCGCAATGATTGGTCCTTAAACCGGAGATTCGGTCTTTGTCTCCTTTTCGAACCAGGTGGCTCAGATTCGGAGACCTCTTAGCTTCAAGAGTAGTGTTTATGCGCTCGAAGTGGCCAAGTGCAGTGCAGTCGACGGATTTTTGACTTCCGGACTCCAGTTCAAGTAAAACCAGATCAAATTGGATTCGTTGTCAAGTGCGACACCAACGGTAACAGTCCTTAATTGATTCTACGTCCAAGCAGAAAGCAGAAAACAGAAGGCGACATGATATCTCATCTGAACGTTATTGGTGTTGTGATGTAGTCTGTAATTTAGACGCCAATTCAAAATTTGAGCTCCGGTCATCGTCCTACAAGGTTTATATATTATCTACGACTTTTAAAAATTACCATTGAACAATCGAAACATCGTTGGTCGTTAAGCATCAAGATTGATAACTCACGAACGATGTCAAGAGGTTCTGAGAAAAACATGAGCTTAAACCGACCTCCAGCAATTTCATTCGCGTTTTATCTTATTGCTCTCATTTCACTCATCAATCCAAGATTAAAGACATCTGAAATATTATGTTCTGAATTGAAATTCTTGTTGACATTGTCATCAATTAAGGATTTACTTAAAATCCTCTTTGGTTGCATGTCTTACGCAAAAGAACACAGGAAAATAACTCCGTCCTTCTGATTTTCATGGAAGCGTAAAAAAACTACCTCTCGGAAGTCTGAATTAATTACTTAATTTCTTGTTTTCTGTCTCACCGACATCTTTATCTTCAATGACTCGACACTATGTCATTGTTCTTCCGATCTTGATGGAGCTCATTTAAGTATTTTCTTTCTTTTTGTCAAAGAGGAATAAGTTACCGGGAAAGACTTTCTCTGCTGCAAATTATTCTCAATTTCCCTCCGATTCTCTGCTTCTCCACTGAGCAGGCGAGCAGCGTTCGCTACTCATTTAGGGTTACCTCTGACTCCGGGCAAGAACATCAGCATATTCCACACAATTGTGAGCGCATCTAGTCATTAATTATGTTATCGTCTTCTTACAGCGCACACCAAGTCCAAGTCAAAAATTCATAGAAACTTATGTGAGTAACTCATGGCCGAGGTGGTCATAAGTCTTGGCGGAGATTTCACTTTCAAATGACCCGACAACACACTGTTGCCGGTAACAGAAGCGTAATTCTTGGATCGTGATCAAAGAATCCAACTGGGGGACACCTACACTTAATTGTTTCTCGTTTAAAAAAAAAAGCAAGCTTCTTTCAACTTTTCGCTGGCGCCTCTCTGGGAACGGGGGAGAGTTATTTAACGGTGAAGTAATCGCTGAAAGTGAAATCAATCGCATTAAAATTAATCGTGCGGTAGAGAACAGTTGACAAGTTCGTTAGGGCTTCAATTTGGCCTCTTTGTTCGAGTCTGTTAAATATGACATTTAATTAGTCGCACTGAAAGTAGCTACAATTATACTAGAGAGCTTGGGTTTTCTTTTGATTTGTTTTTTATACAAACCACATGGTGCGTCTGTTACTTCACAGATGTAAGCTTCTCTTTTTGAATAGTGCCTATTGTGTATACGGTGAATCGAGAATAATTACAAGCATACGTTCTTTGTCTTCAAGATTAAACTCTGTTCAGTTCGGACACATTTATTCGTCTGGAGTTCTTCTGTAGGTAGATCAGTGCGTTGACCAATGATAGACTTTCCTTAAAACTAAATCAATTCAACTTAGGTTTGTGTGACTACATTTTGCTCTTACACATCAGGGGAAAACCCATAACCCTTCCTCATGTGTAGCTCCACCATAAAAGGACGAACTTGGATCTTAAAGCAAGTGGATCTTAAGCAATAAGCATCTTCATTTGTCGTTGTCCAGTAACCACGTTAATTGGCTTCGGTTTCACACGCCACACTAATTCCATATTTTTCTTCATGTCGTGCTACAGTCCGGAGTGGGTCTGAATCTCTGGGACAATTTATGAGCACAAGTCTCTTTCAAATTGTGCTGAACTATTGGCGCTGTTGGTTTATTTGATTCAATGACTATGCTAGCTGGATCAGAGGAATCCATTCGAGCCATTGCTAGTTATCTTAAATCTGACACATTTATTAATCAGTCATAGATTTTATTTTTTGGTATTGTAATCACGCACATTCTCAGCAGAGTTGTCGCTTAATTGCACCGTATTCTATTTTCATCTGTTCAAGGCTAAGCGATTGAGCACGGCTAAGATGAAGAGTCTGACAATACGCAACCTTTTTATCATTTTCTTAGATATCTGTATAACTTGCTTGATGTAGCTTTGACAATCTGCTCCTCTTAACTAGTTTTGATTTCAGACTACCCTCCGTTATGGCTTGAGTCTCGGAGTATATAATTTAGTGCTGTTTCGTTAATTATTTTCACTTCTCCTGTTCCTCGGTGCTCATCAGTGCGTAACCCACAATCCCTATTCTTCACTGTCACTTGCTTCGGCCACTCAGTGATAGAGGAGTTGATAGCAAATAGGTCACACCAGTGACAATGGCAGGACCATGGTGTAATTATTTAAGTTTATTAATCGAGTTCGTTGCTCTGTCAATATGACCCCAAATTAGCTTCACCAGGAACATGTCCAATTTTTATCGTTAGACTTGTATTACATTTTACTGTTTAGACTCAGATATTCTATAGAGGTGAAAACAAGTCCTAAGACAAGTTCTTTGTATCCGAATTGTTTTCCGTTTGCGACGCACGGAAAAGACAAAAACATGCCCGACGAAGCTCTATAAGCCTCATTCACAAAAAAATATGATCGTACCCTCCTCCCTTTAAAAAAATTATAAACTGTCTATCCCGCTCAACGTCGCTTATAAGATCCTGCCCAATCTACATACTGTGTGGCCGTCTAAAGCCCGTTTTTACTCCATTAATCTGCTCGTTCCACCGCAAATCGTTTCGTCCTGGAAAATCTATAGATCAAATTGACAACACACACCAATGTTCCAGCAAATATGGTCTTAGAATCTGAGCCTCCTGGTTTGAGAAGGAGAGGAAGCCTTAGTTTCTGGTATAAGTTAGACAGCATGGTCTAGATCAGAGGTTCGCCCTTATTGTCCGCTCTTCATGGATTTCTTCGTCGGTTTCGGTAGTTTCATAGAGTCATTGCTCAAAACTTTGTTGAATAAAAGGCATATGACCAATCGATTGTCTACCTTTGATGGAAGAAAACTAAATTTTAAATAATAGGTTCGTTATCTCCGTTTCGCTCTATCTACGATCAACACAAATCCGCTAATCTAAAGAATACTACACACCATGGTGGAAGGAATATAAGGTGTGCTGGACAGCTTGTCAAAACCGCCATCTTTTTATTTTGTGACGTCACACAGGGTCCGTTTTGGACACTGGGCAGATGTATTGCTTAAGCTGGCATCACAATTAAATTTCGTTTATTAAAAAAATGAAGAATGGAAACAGGAATTATTTCCAAATAGATGTAAGATGAAATGAGCGAATTCATTTATAATTGGTATTATAAAGGAAAATTCAACAATAGATGAAATGTTGTTGAATGTTGAAAAGAAATCCATTTTTTGTTTTTTAGTGTGTACAACATGTTTGTTTGTTTCCGCCTTTACGTTTCTGTTGACATACAAATTTCCCCGAAGACGTTACGTTAGGTATGGTGGAGACCCATAACTACACACTATCAGTTTTTAAATGATAAACCTAGAATTTCATTTCCTATCCTTTCTGTCCGTGCTATGAATTGTCATTTTCAATCATTCCCACAAAAGTATAGTTAGTGTGTGTAGTTTTCCCAAAGTGAAGGGATAAATATGTAGTTATGTATCTGCAACAAAATAGCTTAGGTTTTCTGTAAGCTAATAGAATTTAAAAGTTCAGTTCCGAGTTGCCCTCATCGACAAGCTTTTTTTTTAAAAAAAGGGGTTCACCTGGAACAATTTGGGAAATAAAATACTGATACTGATCTAGCCATATATTGTACATCCAGTCTCCACGAATGATATCGTGTGGACGAGAGGGAGATGGATTGTATTCTCCATCAAGTCATCTAGCCATCACTTTACACCTTATTTGAAGCTTGAATTGAATTGAATAACTTGGGGTGTGTCATGCAAACACTGATACTACCATAAAGATCTATTGCACCCCCTTCTTTTGCTCTAGGATTTAAGTGCTGTCTTTGGATACTTTCCTAGATGTGATTTCTTGAAGGTCTCTCCCGGTTACGGCTGTTTCATTTATTATTTTGAATTTTTTTCGGACAAGACTTGGGCAGTCGATTGTCAATTGTCAACCATGATTTATAAAGGGCCGATGATGAATGCGAACCACACCTAAACGTCAAGTGTTTTTCTGCATTTCATTTGACATTTCTAAATTTCAGACTAGCTCAATTTGAACCATGGAAAGATACACAATCGAGCAATGCGTTAGAGTTATTCAGGCTTATTATGAAAATGGGCATTCAAATCAAAATGCATAACGTGCACTTCGTGATTTTTTCGGTCAATTTAATGGTCCGATTGGTGCGTACAATCGGAAAAATCGTGCAAAAATTTTAGCAAACCGGGTCTCTCTCGTACAGCTCATACTGCCGAAAATATTGCTGCTGTTCGCGATAGTGTGGCTGAAGAGCCGGTCAGGCAGTTACTGTGAATGGTGTTCGCTATCGTGATAGAACCTCAATTATGCTTCAGCGTCATCGAAAATTTGGACCATCGCATGGAGGTTTGCCGCCTAGGTCGCGGCCGATATTTTTTTTCCATACATAATTGAACCATACAAATATTATCATAATAAAAAGAAATGGCAATAATTTCCTAAATAATTTGTTTTATTCGAAATCAACACCGGCCCTTAAAATTTAACCACCCTTTAAAACACCCGAGAGTTCCAATTTCTACACCCCGTGAAACAAAATTGAAAGAATTTAGGTGCGTTTGTGAAGTCTCGTAGCATGTTCTCAACATTCAACTGCACCGGACATTTATGTCTTCAGAAATATATGTCCACACATATTATTCGTTTCAAACCGGAAAGCAACTCGAACTTTCAGTCTGCAGGCGCCAGATGCAGTTTTATTGACTTTTTAATCAAGTTTAAGTTCAAAGAACCATACCGCGAGTGGATGCATGAGAGCCGCACTTGAAACTCAACTCAGCACCACCACTAAATGTCTGGCAGTTTATCAGCATACACAAAATAAACATGCCAAATTGGAAACTTAGATGTCAGTTTGGCATACATTATCTTAATTAATCCGATAACTCACTAAAAAAAAAAACGAAGAAAAATATTTTTCCGCAACAAATCCTGCTTCCAGCATACATACATACATAACTTCTCGAATCTGCAACCCACCGTTCAAACGAACTTGATTTGCAATTTAAAACAAAAAAAAACGATAAGAAAGTGTCAATTTTCATCGAATTTTAATTTTCACAAAAAAGCAAAACAAAAACGATAGAAAAACAAAAACGTCTCGAACTTCGTAAATCACTCGCAATAGGTGAAGGGGGGAGAAAGGAAACGCAAAAAAAGACGACTCTTGAAATGAAAACGAAATGATGTCGCGTTCGCGTTCAAGAAATGACAACTCGTTCGCCGAGGAACTTGAATTCGCTCACGCACAAGTGAATTCTAGTTTGAGTACACATCTCGTAGAATGACTCTTGCAAACTCGTTGCTTGCGGTAGAATACAATATTTTTGTGTACGCACGGTTTCACCAGCCGTAGTCGGAGCCAGTTTATTTAAGTCTTTTTAATTGAAGAGACCGATTTACAGTTTTGCTTAGTTACCAAACGGTAAAGTGGTCAGTTATGTTTTACATTGCAGTGGTGACATATTCTGGGTGACAATTTCTAATGAGCTGGCTGACAGGTACGATTACGGTTTTAGTCACATGTCACACACATCAACAAACTCTGATGATAGATGGATGTAATGCAGTATGTATGCATATAGCTGAAGTCCTGATTTCCCCCACAAAACGGTTAGTTGAAGTATGTAAGACCAAGATGCTTGCGTTAATTAGAGATTCAGTCTGAGTTGCAGGCCGTAGAAAATTTCCACGACTGTATTTAAGGTGGGACATGCGTTGGTTTATCTTAAAGAATATGATTAATCCAATTCGGTTGATTAGGCCTCGAGTTTGTTTTAGCCTATCTTGGATGTTCTGAAGCTTCTCGAAGCGTTTTTGCACTGACACTCTTGCACTGTAAAGGGTGGTTGAATTTTAAGGGGCCGATGTTGAATTTGAATAAAGCACAAATTATTTAGGAAATTATTCTCATTTAGTTTTATTATGATTATATCGGTATAGTTCAATTATGTATGGAAGAAAATATCTGCCAAATGGCCGCCGCGACCTCGGCGGCACACCTCCATCCGATGGTCCAAATGTTTCGATGACGGTGAAGCATAATTGAGGTTCTATGCCGTTAATGTGCCGAATTATCTCATCCTTTAGCTCTTGAATTGTTGCTGGCTTATCGACGTACACATTTTCTTTCAAGAACCCAAAAGAAAAAAATCCAACGGTGTCAAATCACATGATCTTTGCGGCCAATTGACATCGCCACCACGTGAGATAACATGGCCATTCAATTTGTCGCGCAAAAGAGCCAATGTTTTGTAAGTTGTGTGGCAAGTGGCACCGTCCTATTGAAACCACATGTCGTCCACATTCATATCTTCCAATTCGGGCCATAAAAACTTCGTTATTATTTCACGATAGCGAACACCATTCACAGTAACTGCCTGACGGGCCTGGACGGCTCTTCAGCCACACTATCGCGAACAGTAGCAATATTTTCTGCAGTACGAGCTGTACGACCATGCACTGGTGTTTTCACATCTCCTACAGACCCGGTTTGCTAAAATTTTTGCACGATTTTTCCGATTGTACGCACATTTGGACAATTAAATTGACCGAAAAAATCACGAAGTGCACGATATGCATTTTGATTTGAACGCCCATTTTCATAATAAGCCTGAATAACTTTAACGCGTTGCTCGATTGTGTATCTTTCAATGGTTCAAATTGAATTAGTCTGAAATTGAGAAATATCAAATGAAATGCAGAAAAAAGCTTGACGTTTAGGTGTGGTTCACATTCAACATCGGCCCTTAAAATTGAACCACCCTTTATATTAATGTCAGCATCCCAGAGGAAATAGCAGTCGTTATGAAATTTATCAACAACCTCAATGTCCTCGCAATCCGACGTTCGCTTCAGTACTATTGGTGACAATGGGTACTGCGGACCTCGAATGTGTATACGTTTTGTTTTTGACGCGTTGTTTATTAGTCCACTGTCGTGACACCATTTGGTAACTTCGTAAAACTCTTTTTGCAATACTCTCACTGCTTCTTCCAGAGATAAATGACAGCCAACTAATAATTTGTCATCCGCATAGGCAAATGAGAAGCTCCTCTTTGATGACATTTCTTTTTTGATGACGTCTTAGCCGATTCCACTCTAGACTTTCTCTGTGGCACTGTTCTTTTTTTTTATTTAGCTTGAAAAACAATGTTGGAGTGGCTCACAAAAAAACCGGTAAAACCTGTCCTACAAGAACTTGAAGGTATCGTTTTAGTATTTGTTTTGGGAGTCACAAGCTTGTTCTTACGAACTTCTGTGAATATTTGTTTTTTTATGAGTTGGACCTTTCGTAAGGGCTTGTCTTCCACGCGAAGTCTTTAAAGTTTCGGTCTGTCCGGCCGTCATGTATGTTACACTTTCATACGTCCTACATTTATCAAGCGATTTAAACGTCTTAATAGAAATGTATATGCACTAACATTTTGTTAGTGGCTCCAATTTACGTGAAGTTGAGATGGACTTATGTGACCTATCGATAGAAGTTCCATTTTTTAGGCTTGCATTGAATCCATCACATATTGTCCATCATTGTATTTTTGTGTCTTCCAACGTTCCGGAAGGTACATATTACCTCTTTTGTAAATGTCACCAGATTTATGGGTAACAAAGTTGTCTAGTCTTTTGGTGTCATCTGGTCTGGAGAATGGCAAATTCAGCTTTTATTTTGTGACTAAAGTTGGTATGGCGTTGTCATGATGGAATAAAACGACCTTCATTTGTTTTCATTCGAAACCTTTTAAGTCTGTTCCATGGGTTATGTTAGACCTCTGATCGACCTCTCAACGCTAACTACAGCCCCTGTCGCTTCAACACCTTTAAAGAAAAAACAACTTATTCCCAAATCGAAGTTTCTTATCCTCCATTTGAAAAATTGAAATATGGATCTGTCTGCGAGGTTCTTGAAACGAACTGCATGGTGCATCGCATATGTATTAGCGTGGTGGCGATACAACTGGATCACTTTTCCCAGGATCCAGCGTTCGGCCACCGCATCGAATAGCTCCATGCGATGAATGCTGTCGTATGTGGTTTTGAAAGCAATTATATATGTTTACCGAAATTCATGTTTGAGTCAACGGTAAGACCTAAATATTTGAACTCGTAGACAAATTCAGTCGGAAAATATTTATCGCTGCATTTCAAGTTAAGTGAAAGTAATTGGAGATGCAGCAAGTGCATAGTTGCTAGTTAAAAGCTGGCATTTTTTGAATTCATGAAAGAAAACATCAGCAAAAGCTGCTGGTGTCCCTGTGAAATCAAGTGTAAGAAGGGAGCTGATATAAATAAGAAAAAAAGGCCCAACGATGGAGCCTTGAGGCACTCTTAAATTAAGGCAAAGAGTTTACTTACTTCATCATCTTTTGCGTTTTGTGTTATAAAGGGTGATTTTTTAGCTATTATCTTTTTGGCAACACTGGTTTAAACAGCTGATGCACGTTTCGTGTTTTGTTTCACTATCAAACATCTTCAGTTTGGTCTATATTTTAGCCATGAATCGTCTTACAAACGAACAACGCTTGCAAATTATTGAATTTTATTATCAAAATGCGTGCTCTGTTAAGAAAGTTCATCGCGCGCTTCTTCCATTTTATGGTCAGCTCATTTTTTGGCTCAATGGGTACGTAAATAAGCAGAATTGTCAAGAGTTACCAATGCATCCAGAAAGAAGAGTCACAGTTTGGTGCGTTTTATGGTCTGGTGGCATCATTGGACCGTACTTCTTCAAAGATGATGCGAATCATAACGTAACTGTGAATGGTGAGCGCTACCGTGAGATGATATCCAACTTTTTTTTGCCCAAAATGCAAGAGCTTGACTTGCATGACATGTGGTTTCAACAAGACGGTGCCACATGCCACACAGCACGCGCAACTATGGACTTATTGAGGGGCGAGTTCGGTGAACATTTTATTTCACGTTCGGGACCGGTCAATTGGCCGCCTATATCGTGCGATTTAACGCCTTTAGACTATTTTTTGTGGGGCTATGTTAAAGCTCATGTCTATACAGACAAGCCCGCTTCAATTGACGCATTGGAAGACAACATTGAAGCATTTATTCGTGAGATACCGGCCGAAATGTGGGAAAGAGTATGCCAAAATTGGACTAAGCGAATGGACCATTTGAGGCACAGTCAAGGTCAACATTTGCATGAAATAATCTTCAAACATTAAATTATATGAACCGTACTGTCGATTCAAATAAAAATTTCATGCATTTTTCTGAGTTTTATGTGCTTTTTTTGAAGAACTTACCTTTTAAAAAGTCACCCTTTATTTGCATGTTAAGAACTTAACCACTGAAACAGGAATCCATGAAAACCTACTAAAACAAGTTTTTGCAAGAGAATGCCACGGTCGACCATGTTTTCGAAGTATCGATTAGTAATCCAATGCACTTTTTCTTGTCAAAATGCGAAATGATTTTGCCACCAAACTCTAGAAGATTGATATCTGTTGACCTGTCTTTTTGAAAACACACATGGGTCGGATGAAAAAACTCGGTCTTTTAAGATAGCGGGTCCGTTTTGGGAAGAATTTTTCTTTATTTTCTTTATATCCATTACATGCTAAGTTCTCTAAGTATTAACTCTCAGTATCGCTTTACACAGCAGATGTTTGCTGCGCGACTAAGGGTCTGAGGAAATTGATCTCAAGGCCTTTAGACGAGATGTTGCAGTGTGTCGTTGAATAGTTCATGTGCATCTTTTTATTCTGGAATTATTTCAATACATGGCGTTTCTACACCATTTACTTACACATCCTTCGATCTGGGCATCAGAAAACCGAGTTGTTATCCACCAAATTGCAGCTCTCAAACCCATATCACCGATGATTTAAATAGAAACACATGAGTTATGCTTTCCTTTCATCGCACCTTCGTTGCATATTCATCAAACAGTTAGCATTTACAAACTATTCATGAAATTCACTGAAAAGCACTTCATTAACTCAAGCAATCATAGTCGGTCCCCTCGGTAAATCATCAAAATGGTTAATTTCCAAAGCGTTGTCACTTTTATTAGCCAAGTAAGCCATCATCGTCGCTCACATTCGCACAAGAGATCGGCAAAATTTATGCATCGAATAGGGAAATCAAATTCCAGTTTCAATTCTTCTCCGTCTCAGACTGCATGTACTCGTCTCGTAAAAGAAAAGATTGCACTACTAGATGTGCAGATGTGGGTTTCTCAAAATGAGTTAATTATGTCATGAGGGTGGGAACAACTTGCACATTCTATTGCTGCCTCGCCAGTCCCCAGCCAGGTAGGAATGTCTAAATGAAGAATCTCAGCCGAAGAGTGCTCATTGTTTGGCGATGGGAAATTGTGTCGCAACAAATCCTCAATTATGCGGGAAGATGCAGTGTACTGGCGCAAATCTGTATCTCGAAGTGCACCATGCACCGTAACCGAAGAAAGTTACAAAGTCGCGATCTGTGATCTGAGTTAGAACGCGCATGGAGGAAGCGATGTGGGTATTTATGTAAGGCTCCATTGCGTTCGCGGTTGAGGGAGGGAAATGAAAAGCCCGGCAGGTGTCAGCCTACTTCTTGTTGTGCACGCTTAATTGCCCTGTGGCTGTCTAACCTCCTTTGTGTGTCTGCAGGTTGCGTTTTCCATACCACAGACGGCATGGGCTCAGAGAGCGAAGGGGTGCGCTTCATACGCATTCGTGAAGACACTCCCGTCAACCAGGAGATACTGACACTTTATACCCATCCGAGGTCATCGATATTCTTGAAGAGCACGGACGGCCTGACGTCGGATCAGTCGTTCTTCACTCTGGAAGAGATCAACTCTACGACGGTGACGATCTTCCTGACGAAGACTTTGGAGAACTTGGTTGATCGTGACCAACCGCAGAATCTACTGAAGTTTAGAGTGCTGTGCACGGGAAAGAAAGGACGAAACGAGGAGGTACTTCGTACCCCATATCTATTCATCTTGTGTGGATGTTAAATTTTCTCTTCCGCAGGCCAGCTACATAGCAGTGACGGTGTACATTGAGGATGTGAACGATCAAGTTCCAGTGTTCCTGAACGAGCCGTACGTTGTGGAAGTTGAGGAGTCCACCCCACCGGGGTCGGTGATTTTCCGAGGCATTCAAGCCTTCGATCGTGATAAGCCGAACACCCCCAACTCAGAAGTGCACTTCACGCTTGGCAACTACAACTTCGCCCCAGATGGCGGACCACACTTCACCTTGGAGAGTCCTCATCGGCCGCTTTTGATACTGAAGCACGAGCTGGATTTCGACAATGGAATCCGTGAGTATCGGATTCCCCTGCTTGCATTCGATCGCGGTACACCACCAAATCAGGCGAACACTACCATCTTGGTGAGGGTGAGGGACGTGGACGACATGCCGCCCAAGTTCACCGAGGGCGTGTACAGGACCAAGATCAACGAGTTCTATCCGCTGACGGTAAGTGTGAAGGCGCGTCCCATCGTCAATGTTGAATTGGACTCTTGTGCTTTTTACAGGCACAACCGATTCGGATGCCGCTGTACTTTTCACCGCCGATCATGGCCTTTGACCAGGACTCACTGAACGCGTCTCTGGTGTATGACATCATATCGGGAAATCAAAGGAAACTGTTTTTCGTGAATTCAACAAATGGAGTGATATTCTTGCAAAAGGAGGTGGATTTGGAGGAAGAGAGCCTGCCGGGAAACACGTTTGTCCTTCAGATAGAGGCCAGACAGAGGGACAGTCCGTTTAAGAAGGCGTTAGCGAGGTAAATTGTTAACTAGATTGTTGATCATTGTTGACTTGAACATTAGGTGAATTGGCGTAGGGAAGGATCATATATGATATTTTTGCAAAACTGCGTACATTGTTTTTAAATAACATTTTGTATACAACGCAGGCGTCATTGCTTCCAGCACGGCATTCTAAAATCTTGCTATTCGTAACTACAGAGATAAGCACATATTAAGCACAGATTCACAACCCCGACAACTAACAGGTGTTATCCGATAACCCGATGTGATTGAGCCAACATGACTTACGTGGCTTATATAGCTGTTATATCGTTTTGTCTTTCTCTTGTCGTGTTAGTTACGAATGAGCCCATGTTACTTGCATTGTCACAACTGAACTGTCTTCAACCTTACTTGACACAGTGGATCTTCACATCTGTCAAGTCGCTAAACGCGCCTCTAGACTGCCACAGTATTACTTGTCGAATCGCAAGACAATACTGACCAATCTCGATCCTAAAAGATCAAGTACCCCGATCTCCCTAAAGTGATTCAAAATTAACACTGCAGTGGGAATAATTACCGGACACTGCCTACTATCCTGCAACGACTTCTGCAGAAGCTGCCTAGACAAAGAAGGGGGAGGAAAACACCCAACACCTCCTTTGCAATTGTCCTGCTCTTAACTCAATCAGGACGGCCAGCATAGGCTCCTACTTCTTCGACAGTCTAAACGACCTCAACAAAATACCAGTCAATGCGCTAGTCAAATTTGTTGAGAAAAACGGCTGGCTGTCATAAACCACGCAAACTCTCTCTATTATCTCTTTGGAACACCCAAGTGGCGGTGCAATGGGCCTACTTTGGCCTAAGTGCATTAATGCCACTACCTACCTACTTGCAGATCTACATTGGAACTGCAGTTTCGTAATCCTCTGAATACAATCAAAAACTGTAGTCTTAGAGACATAACAATGAACCTCTTAAATTGTTCGAATCTAAAGTTATTCCCAGTGAGACTTAGTCGGTACAAAGATCCTAAGCGACAATCCTAATCCTTGGATATCAAATTGATAATCGATAGAAACTGGATTACAAATTTAAAAAAAAAAAAAACATCCTTTTTATGTTAGAACGTCATTGATTTTGAGACTTATCAGTTCTGCAAACCAATAAATGTGTTTTTGAAAAGGTTATTGCGAGTCAAATATACATAGGTGTAAATATCGAGGCTTCAGGTTGGAAATCTGATGTGACTACTGGCCTGCTTTTCTCAAGTGACTAGTACAGGATTCTTGACTCAGATGGCGCTACTCTATTATGTACTCCATGGTACCACCTTTCTGAATGCGTTTCTAATACGATTAAGGTAAATCCCGGTATTCCTCAAGGATCTGTGTTGGGGCCTTTACTGTTCACCTTATTTACTAATGCTTTCCTTCAGGTGGAGTCCATTTGTATACTGATGATGTTGGTATGTACACATAACATATCAGGCCTGCGACCTATTGAGAGTTCCATCGAATCCTGGTCACTCTGCTTTTTTCAATCATTAACACCAAGATATCTTGCACCCGTGATGACTTGATCTTTATTGCGGAGATTCGATCTTCCTCTTATTGTCGAACTAGAAAGAAGGCTCGGATGCGAATGCCACCTTAGCTGGAGAATTGGTCGCAATTCTGATGTTTCAGTCGACGGATTTTTGCCCTCCGGACTATATTTACATCTTGGTACAGCTCGTGGATGTCGCAGTTTCATGCATTCACCTTCCTGGTAGGCAGGACCTTATATCCGGTCGATGAGGATGAGGTCTGCTGGTTTTCTTATCGTTTTATATGGCAAAAACCGAGAATTGAAGAGCATGATTTTGGTCGTTCGAGTCAGGAGTCCAGTTTTCTCAACAAACCGAAGAAGTGCTGCGAAGGCTGATTCTACGTCGGATCTCCAATATAATGGATTATACTTCCAAACATCAACTTCTCTTTGGAGAAGTCAAGGACCTTGGCATTAACCAAGAACCATCATCATCATCTTCTGACCCGCATGATTCACTTAAGGGGTCGCGGGGGTAAACCACGCACGAGAGATCTCCAGGCAACTCGATCCTCCGCCATCGACTCTAATTCACCAGGCGCAATGCCGAAGCGTAACCCGGCTAGTTTTTGGAATGGAATCGCAATGGAATGGAATCGCAATCCAAAGCCCGCCTCGGAAGTCGTGATGATGGGGACATTCGTGCCAAGTGACCAAACCACCGAAGCATAGCCCTTTCCGTTCGAAGAAGCAGCTGCTCAATGTTGAGTTCCTCGCGCACTGCCGTGTTTCTCACCCTATCCCGGCGAGTAATTTGCACAACAGCACGAGGAAATCTCATCTCTGCAGCTTGCACTCGCGATCTTATTCTTTCGGTCAGTACTCAAATTTCATGACCATAGGTGAGAGTTGGAACAAATACTGAGTTGAAAACCGCTAACTTGGCTTTGACACCAAGCTCGGCCTTTCTGATTACAGAACTACCAAGCTGTGTCAAAACTGACCCAGCGTGACCAATCCTACAGGAAAGCTCAGCATTACTCCTTCCATCACTCGTGAAAAAGACCCCGAGATACTTAAACTTCTCCACCTGCTTCAATGGGACTCCACTAACATGCAGAGTGCATTGAACAGGCGTTCTGGAAATGACCATAACCTCCGATTTGTCCACGTTAACTCTCATTCCAGCATAAGCACATACGGCCACAAACCTATCGAGTGCGCGTTGGAGTTCCGTCTGGGAGGATGTGAGGACAACCAAGTCATCTGCAAATAGAAGATGACTTGCCGTCAACTCTCCGAATGTGAAACATTCCTCACGTCGGCCGCGCTGCAACATCCAGTCCATATACACAATGAAAAGGAGAGGTGACGAGACACACCATTGGCGAAGTTCAACGCCCACGGTGAAAGGTGTTGATTTAGCACCGTTTACCCGTACACAGCTGCTACAGTGTGTGTATAGAGACTGAATGGCCATCAGAAGAGTACCATCAATCCCATACTCCTGCGGGACACTCCAGAGTTTACCTCGAGGGGCTCGGTCATATGCCTTTTTTCCAAATCTACAAAACAACTGTAGATGGGTTTGGCATACTCCCAAGCCTTCTCAAGTACCATTCTTAGAGTGAAAAGCTGGTCGGTTGTACTTCTGCCGGGACGAAAGCCGCACTGTTCATCCCCCATCCTGGGCTCGACCATAGCTCTAGAACGCGCTTCCAACACCTTAACCAAGAACCAGCTCCCTAATCATTGGCGTTAACTCAGTAGACGCATGGCTAGACTCATGTCGCTGTACAGTTCGTTTTGAATCTTCTTCTCCAAATGCAATCAACGCAAACACGACCAATGTCTCACGAAAATATCAAGGGGTCCTTCATCTGATCTACAGATTGTCCATGCCTCTGCGCCATAGAGGAGAACACGGATGATCAAGGCGTTATATAAAACCAGCGTGTTTCTTAGAGCGAGGGCTCCAGTCCCTGATGGCGTGTGTCCTTCCTTGGAGACATGTACAAACACCGTAATCCTCTCTTTCACTGGCAGACTCATCAGCAAATGTCACATTGACCGCCAGCTGTGTTCAACAAATCACTTCAATGTCACTCGCAAGCAATTATACGGACTTTGGTGATCTTGGTGTCTTAGCTCGGACAATAATTATATGTTCATTCTGGAAGATCATAGAAGTCATCCTTGCTATCGACATCTTTGACCTCCGATGAATTTAATTCACGAATTATTATATATTTAAAACATTTGTTAATCTATTTACATTTCATCTTTTTCTCATTTCTTTTAAATTCGCTCATATTTCACAGGATTGAAGTTGAAATCCTTGATTTAAACGATAATCAGCCTGAATTCGAGGTCGATTTCTACAACATCTCCATTGTCGAGAACCTGCCCAGTGGATTTAGTGTTCTTCAAGTCAACGCAATCGACCGTGATCAAGGAGAGAACGCAGAGTTCATTTACATCCTGGTCGAGGAGAACTCATCGGCGGGCGCATTTCTGATTGACTCTCGCTCAGGGTGGATTACCGTGCGAGAGCATCGCCTTCTGGATCGGGAGGTGCGTCGATCAATCGCCCTTGTTGTCGAGGCCATCGAAAAGAATGCCCCCTACGACGAGCTGAATCAGGAACGACCGAGTTCCGTGCAAGTGGAGATCTCTCTCCTGGACTCGAATGATAACACGCCAAAGTTTGAAAAGGGAAACTTGTATGAGTTTAGGGTCCAATCGAATGCACCCGTTGGGACTTTAGTTGGCAGAGTGGTGGCACTAGATCCAGATGAGGGGAGAAATGGCGTGGTCTTGTATGAGCTGCAGCGACCAAAGGGCAGTGGATTCATTCCCTTTCGCTTGGATGCTCAAACTGGTGCACTGCATGTGGCTGGCCCGCTGAGACCGGGCAGGATAGCGGTGTTCATCGAGGCGAGTGATCAGGTGTGCTTGAGACGAATCTGTTCTGGGTGAGAAGGTATGACATCTTTGTTTTGTTCCCACAGCCGGTGAATCCCTCGGAGAGAAGATTCTCACTGGCAGTGGTTACCATTGAGGTGTACGCGATGATGGGCGATGAAGATGTTGACTTCTTGGGAGCACCTTATGAGTTCTGGGTTGGATCGGATGTGCCACTAGGAACATCTGTTGGACAAGTTCGAACGACGCTGATGTACGAGGGTGAAGATGATGTTTTATACGATTTACTGCACTCCTACTCGGATGGTGTACCATTTGCGATTGAGGAGCGATCGGGAATTATCACAGTCATCCGGGAACTGAAAGAATTCCAGAGAGTGGTGTACGACTTTGAGGCTGTTGCGAATTATGTAAGTATCGTAGAAATGTTATGTATTCATCGTAAGGAATATAGAAAGGGAGTGCTTTAAACGGTCTATAATGTTGCTAGCAAGTGAAGACTGGAAATATAGTTCCATCAGACTGTTCATGACAACAGTCGACTCCTTCAGACTTCGGCAAAGAACCACTGGTTCTCTATCTGAGTAACCAGATAAGAACGATAGGAAAATCCATTCAAATAAAAGAACAACCGTGTGAGATATAAATTTGATTTTAGCTTTATGAAAAAGCAAATCATTGAAATGACAGCCTCGGCTACGCTGATAGTGCTTTTAAGCGATCAGTCCAATTTTTGATGACTCGGATGCAATTCGCGAGGTTACTTCTGTGGTTGAGGAATAGGGCCAGTCTTTAGAATTATTGGTATTATAGATCAGTTTAAGTATTTAGAGATACTAAATGCTGAAGAGCTGATGGCATTGATATGGAGGTTTCGACAGGACAATTATCCAAAACACAGAAGCAAGGTAGATAAAACCTGCATTGATACCAACAAGATCGAGTCTCCAGACTTAAGCCCCATAGAGAACTTGTGTGAGATAGTATACATGCGAATAAACCGGAACCAATACAACAATTGGGACCAGCTTTTCGAGGCAGCGGAAGATGTATGGAAAGGTGTGAATATAAACATAATAGACAACCTAATTATGTCTACGCCAAAAAGATTCTATATTCCTTACGATTAAAGCGGGAGGGTTCGGAACGAAATATTGATGATTTTCTATAATTTTGTTTAACTTTTTTGAAGATATTTTGTATTGGTGCATAGGGGGTGCCTTAGTTTTGTCGCTGTGATTTTTTTCTTTAATGAATCTTTCTATTTTTAATGGAATTTTTTATTTATTTTTGTTGCAAATTATGTTATGCTCATCAAGACCAAGCTGTCTTGCATCCGCGATTACTTGGTCTTTATACCGGAGATTCGGTTTTCCTCTCCTTTTCGAACCAGTAGGCTCGGATTCAAAGACCCTCTTTGCTGGAGCATTGTAGTCCATGCGCTCGATGTGGCCGAGCCAATGCAGTCGACGGATGTTTGCCTTCCGGGCTACATCCAGATCCTGGTACAGCTCGTAGAGTTCGCGGTTATGTATTCTCCTCCATTTGCCTTCCTCGCAGACGGGAGCATATATCCGACGAAGAATTTTTCTTTCGAAGGTACCAAGAATCAGCTCTGCAGTTTTGCTTAGCGTCAAGCATTCGGCTCCATAGCAAAGCAGGACTGGCAAAATAAGAGTTTTGTCGAGCATGATTTTGGTCCTTCGAGTCAGGAGTTTTGAGCCCAGTTGTTTTGACAAACCGAAGTAGCCCCGGTTGCCAAGGTCGATTCTACGACGCACAGTAGGGCAAAAGTAGTGGTTTTGTGCGATAAATTATTTTGAAAAGTCTAAAGTGACTTTTTGTGTCTTAAAGCCTTGTATAAGAGTAAAAATAAATTCAAATTTAACTTTTACTGAGAAAAGACAAATTTGGAGGGTTGCTTCAATAAAAACTTACGTGAAACATAGGAAAAATTTCTTTGTTTTTCATTCTGGTGTTAATCATCTAGGGCAATGCAGCTTAAGGCCAAATGTGTTTTTAACAATAAGTAAAAATGAAAACTATGAGTGTTGTTTTTGGGTTTTAAATCTTATATTTTTCTCTTTTTAAAAATTTCTATTTAATAATACATTTAAAATTTAACACAATTTAGTTTTTTTTAATTTTCAAATTTTCCACATCAAACAAATTTATAGCATCCGTAGAAAAGTCTTTTTTACTTACAAAAATGTTTTGACTCCTCAGACTTGATAACAAATTGTCTGACGAAATCATCATTCTAACAAAAATATCAGTCAGATTGTCGATCCTTGAAGTTTTTCTGCTGGTTCCCTAAAATTTTTGAAATCTTTATTTTTTGATTCCAAGGCTTCTTCACTTAACTGATCGATCGGCAAGAGACAAGAAGAACAATAACTTTTAAATAAACCACTTGAAAGGCATTGCAAAATTGTATAAAATTGTTGAATCAAAAGCTCATCAATTCCAGTGATAGTAGCGGATAAGCTACATACTTTTTTTTTCAAAAAATCTCCTCGCAACGTTACCTGTGTTGGTATTTCCATATCCCGGCTTAGGATGATCTACAATTAAGCCAAGTTTTTCCTTAAATTCTCTTTGAATTCGCTTTTTGCTTTCATTGACTGCAACTTAGTTGTATGGCTTGTTCTCCACTCCTGCACTGGAAGCTTATATCCAACATGCAAAAGACATTCAAAAAGTCTAATCCATGCATGTAAAACAGAAAGACCAAAAGATAAATATTGTTCCGATACAGGCAATTGAATCATTTTGTCTACGTTATTGAACTCTTTACATGTTGCATTGCATAAGTAATATCTCATGGAAGATTTTGTGTCGGATAAACTGTTGCAAAGCTTTCCATCAATCATTGAAAATATCGTTTCATGTTTCACAACAAACTTCCTGCTGTCGATGATTATATTTGACCCATGAAGCTTTTGGATTTGTGTATCTGTAATATCTTTTTCGACCCTTACAAGTTCATCACTCTCTTTTTGAAAATCAATTTTTAATGGACGACAATATCGCGGAGATGAAGGACAGGGATTTTTCCACAGAATTTATTCGTTGAATGAAAGTTGTAGCGGGACAAGACACTTCATAAAAATAAACTTATCATCGCTCTCATGGCTTTCTAAATATTTTTGCTGGTATGGGCTATGACCAGAACTGCCATCAAAACCCCACTTTGATACTAACTTCAATTCGTTTTCTGTATATGATTGATAAGATTCCAAAACGTCCCTTTGATTGATTAGTATTTTTTCGCTAGTGTGGTCGAGTAGATTTTGCATGGATACCTCAGCACAAGTCTCTGTTATTTTAATTTTAGGAGGGTAACAATTTTTCTTTTCTTTTAGAACCTCTTTATATGAAGGGAAAATATTTTTGGCATAGGCTCTTATTATGTTGTACTGGTGTCTTGGCAATTTTGCTTCAATCATCATAAACAAAGCTTCTAATGAGGACACCTTTCTTGGTTCTTCAAAACTTTTTTGCCTTTGTAAGAAACTTCCAGACGTTGTTGCTTTTTTCACCAAATCTGCTGCTTGCTTTTGACCTGAAGTCCGTAAACTCATCACAGAGCAGCATAAACAAGCTCATTTGTAGGAACCGCATTTCTAAGTTCCGAAGTTCGTTTGCGTTTTGTTGATTCACTGCATGTTTCGAAAAAAAGTGAAGGGCGTCCAGCAGATGAAGAGAAATTTTTAAAAGAAATTACTCCGTTGAGCCATTTACTTCTGAGGATAGTATAATAAAAAAAAAACTCTCTTGAAAATTGCTAACACTATTTTTCAAAAATAAAAAAAAATATTTCCGGCAAAAGTTTAGCACTTCTGCTTTCACATTTATATTTACATTTACATTAATAGATCTTCTAAACTTTTGCCGCAACAGAAGATATTATGCAAAAAATAAAATAAAATAAAAAAAACACTCTCACTTCAAACCCCTTAACTAGTTACAAATTTTTGTTTTCATTTCTGAAGTAAACAAGTAAAATCTACACATTCTTACCTTCTCCGGACATATCTTATAGTTTTACTCGAACGCTTAACAATAAAGATATTAAAAAAACAAAATTAACAACTTTTTTCACGTTCTCCCAAATGCAATTTTCAAACCAAACTTGTCAACTATGATCGCTTGACTAACTTAGTGCAAAACATAAAAACAAGCAAAAATGCATTTTTCTTATCACTAATCCCGTATACTTTGTGAAATGAAACGGTTTTTTCTTGTTTACCAAACATTTGAAAATTACCTTTTGCGCACTGATCTCTATGGAGCTGCCCCACTGTGCGACGGATCTCAACAGTGACGTGTGGAGTTCACGTTTGCCCCGAGGTAGCCAAACTCCTTTACTACTGTTTTCTGTAATAAGCTTTACAAAATGAGGGAAAAAATGTCCACATTTACATGTTACATTTTCGTAACTTCTCTCTGTCAGTTGATACAAGTAAATTACTCTAAAAGTACTTGTGGGGGGTTTTGTCCGATAAAGTATGTATGGCTCGATAAACGTGGGTCCTACGTCCTCGAGACATCTTTTTTGCCGCTTTTTGACCATTCCGCCCCCACTGTGCTGCTTTGTTAAAGGTCGTTCGGCGTCAATTCTTGTGTTGGCGCAATCTTGTACGGTTAGTAAGCCCAAATATAAACACGAAATAATAAGGGATGGCCCTCTGTTGATGCTCAATTGTTCAGCTGATCGAATTTTACTGTTTGTCAAATTGCCTTCAGGCTGGAGCCATGATAACGACTGATCTCACGGCGAAATGCCAGTTGCGTATTTACAACTGAGTCGGAATTTCGGTGATATGCACGTTCCATAAACCTTACTGAATATTTTGACATGTTATTTGGCAACTTTGACAGCTGATAAATGAAAAAAACCCTCATTGCTATCACATTTTAGAAGTTTCCCTTCACTGCAAAGACTCTTCCTTTCGTAAAACCGTTTTCAAGATCAACGTTACGCAAAGACCTGCACCAGCAATTCTTCCCCACTGTCGTTTTCATCAGGCAAACAAAAAAAAAAAACTAAACCGTTAACATTATATAAACGACTGGAGAAAGTAAACTCGCCTCATTGAAGTCGATTTTGATTAATGTGAAGTCATTGCAAATTCGAGCAAAAGCAATTTTTGATTTGCCATTCCAAGTGCCAACAGGCTGACAAACTTGCCCGAAAATACAACAAAATCTCTGCAATAGATACAGCTCAAAGTCAAATGATGTAAAGGAAAAGAAATCTTCTAAATTTACTGAGCCATTTGCATATGAAGTTGAACAGATTCTGAATACAAATGGAAATGGAGTCAATGGCCTGCTTTTAGACGATCCGTCGATTCAAGTTTTCGCTTCTTCCGAAGCCACACACACCTGTAGATTTAAGACGAATTGTTGAAATGGGTCAACCAGTAATTAATTATTGTGATCGGCCCATAACAAAGTCAATGCGTCTCGGTGGAGATGTATCGATCTGGTATTTGATATCAGAAAGAATGAAAAGCGGATACAGTTCACAGATTGTAACGATATCCAACGAGTTTTGGATTAGAGACAGCTTGTAGATTGGGGTTTCTTTTAGTCTGAAATCTGCTCGTGTTTAATCCTTCCTTCAATCATTTCAGCAATTTACGAACATCACCCCTGGGCGCCAGCATCCGTTCAGGAAGCCAGCTTACCGGAAGCCGCTAGATGGCTTCCACCCTGGTGACGATGACAGAGAAGGTGTTCTGATCACCAACGTCACCATACACGTTGTTAGCGTCGAGGACTTCAACAAGCGGCCGGTTATCGAGTGAGTATGAACTTCCCACCGCTACCGGACTTTAGCTCTGACATTATTTCAGGGAAGTAAACGTGCAGGCCATCGAGTTCCACGTCGAGGAGAACCTTGTCGGCGCTGTCATCGGGCAACTGGTGTACAAAAACGAGAAGGAACTCGAGACCATTGAGGCCCATAAGATCGTGGCCCAGATGAACGCCTTCAAGAAGCCATTGGGCTTTAGGAACTACACCACGTACGCTAAAAATCTAACCAGATCGCGGGCGTTGCAGCGTCTTGAGAGCAGCTCGGGATTCGTGGCACTGCGGTACATCATCGCAAATCGTCAGGAGGTGCTGAATAGGATCACGATCACCGACGATGGCACGCTGATGACTCTGCAGGGTCTGGACAGAGAGGATCGAGATCACTATGAGCTGACAATTATTGTGGAGTACTCCAAGGGACACATCAGCGGCGCAGCCATCTACCAGGTGAACGTGTTGGTGGATGACGTTAACGACAACGCGCCGATCTTTGACGCTCCAATGTACGTCGGAATGATCAACGAGAACTCGGATCTGAGAGCGGAAGTGTTCCTTAACCGCTACATAATGGTCTCGGACGCAGATGCGGAAAAGAACGCGGAGTTTAAGGTCGTCCTGCAAGGCGACGGTAGCGATATGTTCGCAGTTGAACTGGCCAACAGCTCCCAGAATTCGATCTTCAACATGTTCAACCTTACCGAGCAGTGGAACGAAGAGCAGGAGTTCGTGGACATGCAGTCGTACATTCTGGGCCCGAACTTGACTTACATCAGTGGACCGCATTTCAGGGTAAGGTTCACGGGACGCCGAGGGCTGGACAGGGAGAGGGAGCAGTTCTTCAAGCTGAAGCTGATCGCCGTTGACACTGGAGGTCTCTCCTCGGTAGCCCATTTGAGTATCCTCGTGGCTGATGTGAACGACAACCCACCAGTCTTCGACAAGATATCCGTCTTCAAGGAGTCCAAGCTGGAGATACGAGAGTACACTACGGACATGGAGATCTTCTTCATCGAGAAGCACACGCAACAGCCGCTGTCCATCATTCCGAGCTACAATCTTCCCGGATCGCCGCGACTGGCGCTGGAAAGACACTATGAGCTGCTGAGCCGGGAGAGGAGAGCTGGAAAGCTACCCAAGTGTCCTCTGTTCGCCATGAGGGAGGACATTCCGGTGGGGACCGTGGTGCTTCAGGTGACCGCCACTGACGAGGATTTTGGGAAGAACTCCCGCGTCTTCTACGAGATCGAGTCAGAAACTATCAACTTTGTTGGAAAGTCTGCGAGAAAGGTGTTCAAGAACTTTGCAATCGACAAGCTGTCGGGGGAATTGAAGGTGAACGCCCCTCCGGAAGCGATGTCAGAAGTCACACTCAAGCTGAAGGCCAAGGATGTTGGCAATCTGTTCGACAACACTTGCATACGCTTCACCGTTATCGATGTGAACAACTATGCGCCGGTATTCAAGAAGTCCTGGTACTCCTTCGATGTGCTGGAAGGCACCTACTCTCACCATTCCATCGACCGAATCGAGGCCAGTGACCTGGACTACGGCCAGAACGCCAACATCACGTACAGTATCGAGGCAGAGGAGAACATTCCCTTCACGATCTCGGCTATCTCCGGCGTGATCAAGATCGACGGGCAGTTGGACCGTGAGCAGGTGTCCAAGTATGACTTCTATGTGATCGCGAGGGACAATGCTGAGGACGTGGTGCGAATGTCGAGCACCGTGGAGGTAGAGGTGAACATTCTGGATGTGAATGACAACATTCCCGAGTTCATTGGCTACGACGACATGGTCGCTCCCGACCTCTACCACCTGGACGGGAAGAAGCAAATCCCCCTATACAGAGCGTTCCTAGACCGGAACACACAGCCGGGAACGTTTGTCAAGCAAATCAATGCCGTGGACAAGGACTACACGGGAAACGGAAATGGGCTTGTGCTGTTCTCCTTGGTGCACAAGGAGATGCCTTCGCTCTTCCAGATCGACTCCAGAGACGGTGTGATAACCACAATGGGAGACTTCAATCGTTACAACGAGTACGAGCATCTGAACATGTCCGTAATCGCATCGGACTTGGGAAGTCCGTCGCAGTCGGCGACTGCCATGCTCTTGGTCAATCTGCAAGGCCACATCATAGTTCCGCAGGAGGAGGTCACCGAGGAGTCAACCGAACCTCTATTCCCTCACCGCTACTACGAGGTTCAGCTGTACGAGAACAACGCAGCGCCCCTAGAGATCGCCACGATCAACCTGACATCCAGTCACCGGTCGGACTCATACCGCTGGACCCTGGTCCCAGACTCCGACACGTCAGACCATCATTTGTTCGAAATCGACTCGAACACCGGAACTGTGTACGCCAGCAAGTCCTTCGACCGAGAGATCCAGGACAGGTACGACTTGAAGATTCACGTTGAGAAAACATCTCGAGAGGCCCGCAACTATGCGAAGATGACTTACCCGGTTGCTGACGAACGAGTGGAGGACCTCAACGCCAACGAAGTGCGCATGGTTGTGTTCATCTTGGATGAAAACGACAACACTCCGAAGTTCAAGGGAAGCGGCCGTCCTATAGTGGCAGTCATACCAAACACCGCGAATTTTGGATACCCCGTGACGAAGGTGGAGGCTGTGGACAGTGACACCGGTGTGAATGCAGAAGTTCGCTACAAGCTGCTGAACGAACCGTCGAGGATATTCGGTATCGACGAGATGACGGGCAGGATACGCGTGCTCAACTCGGTGGGCATCGAACAGAGGGTGTATGGCTTCGACGTAAAGGCCACCGACAGGCAGGGAGCTGACGACGGACGTAGTAGCATAGCAAATGTGTTCGTATACGTGCTGGACGAGAGCAAGCAGGTGCGCCTGGTGGTTTCGGGGAAGCCTATCGAAGTCGAGCGGCAGCTTGAAGGCTTGACTGCTAGCCTGAGCGATGTGATGCAGATGGATGTGAAAATCAGACTGCTGGAGCCGCACGATGGAGGGGATGAGCCAGCGTAAGTTGATTCTTTATTAGTACGATAAGAGCATCATTTTAAGGAAAGATTAGGCATTCCACGTGCATAACCTCTTCTTCTTCTTCTTTTTCTGCTGGCGGTATAGTCTGAGTGGAGCTGGGCAAGCCGCTCTAGCTGCCACGATCTTTAAGAAGCTGCCTCAAATTTCTTACGCCAATTTGGCTAAAGTCCATCCCCACTTGTGAGCGCCATCGGCTTCGTGGGAGTCCTCTGTTGCGTTGTCCTAGAAGATAACCCCAGAAGCATTTATTTTAATGGCATCGGTCTCCTTCCACTTCTACTTCCACTGGTTAATGCTTAACTGTTAGGGAAAATGTCTCATCATTCGGAGTCTCTGCATGCCCGCCAATACTCACAGCACGAATGGTAAGGAAGGCATCTCTAAGTCTACCCAAGACTCTAGCAGGACCCAAAACATACATGGCACAAATAATTATATTATTGTCTGTAACGTGCGTGGTTTTACCTTCAAAAATCAATACAACATAAAACTACGTATTGTTTGACCCATTTTTGGACACTTTAGAGTATGCGATTCCATGCCATTTGCACAGAGCCAACATGCTCAACAAGTCCAATTGGAATCAATCATGAATTCGCTCGAGGGGACATATTCATTTTTGTATAATATTACAATGGAGCTAATATGAAAAATAATTGATTAGTAACGAATAACTGCATTTATAAACATCGATTGCAAAAAAAAACGACACTGAGTTGGTCAGAGATTGCAATATTGGCTGACAACTGACATTTGGGAAAGAAACAGGACTGCTAAATTGGGGTGGTCATTTAAACGTTTGTGTTGACGGATTACCTACAGAATGCTAAAACGGCAGCATCAACACAGGTAACTTTTCCTTGGTCACTTCAGATCACAATTACTGAAAACGTGATCCACAAAATGCCAGTCGAAGTCTACAAATTTATGACTAAGACATGTTTTTGAACATTATAATGATAATATAAGAATATGGGTGGTGCTACAGCCCGTAGAGTTCCAGGGTCTAGCTTCTCAGCAACCACTCGTGTTGTGCGTGCTATTGTTCTATCACGAGTGGAAGGGACCTACAGTTTTATGCCGACTCCGAACGGCCAAGTTTGAGAAGCTTTTTCTAGACAGTTATACTCTTTGAGCATTGTCAGTGACTCGAAAGAGGTGGGGCCGTGAAAAGTATTTCTTGTCGTACCAGGAATCGAACCTAGACAGGTAGGTCGAAGTGCGTAGGAGTCGACGCACATACCCACAACGCCACGGGTGCGTATAATATAGACAAATGTTGTTGCTGACTTTTTTGTTTAGTAGACTTAATAAAGAGGAACAATTCGTTCATACATTATTTAGTTACATTTCAAAAGAAGGTCGCTTTTAAGCGATCGCATTTCGTCACTTCAAATACCGCACACTTTGGTGTGCAGATCTGTGAGTCTTTCCGCCACACACACATTGGCCCTTAGTAATAGAAAATCATAAAGTCGCTTCTAAAGTCGAATTTTGTTAGGTGTAGCTAAGGTACTTTTAAGTTTCCGTAGTAATAAATCAGTTTTAACAAAACTCGAATTTAACGTAATCATTGTGAATAAACCTGTCATACTCGCTATTGTGAGCTAGCACAGCTGATTTTGACACTCATTTTGAAACATTAAACTGTCACTTTTAAATTCGACTTAGATACGATTCGGCCACATCTAAATATTTGTCGATTTTAGAAGTGGGTTGCTCGTTTATTACTACGGATTTCGTGTTAAACTCTAGTTTACGTAAAACTCGAGTTTAAATTCCTTTATTACTAAGGGCCATTGAGTCTTCATTGAACTTTGAATTAAACGAAACAGCGCTATGGGGTGGTTCATTTTTTTAACTTTCGCATTAATTTGATGATGATCCTGAATTAGTTAACAAACATTATTTTCTATGTAAATCCATCAGATGAAAAATACAAACAATTCCGCGGGTCTATCTCACTGGAAGGAAATTGAGATTTCTGAAATAAGATAAAGCCATGCGACTGAAATTTTTTAATAAAATAACTAAAATTAACAGAAAATGCGAATTTTTTGCCAAAATTATATAATCGTTGCTACGAATACGCTCAATACGCTCATCGTCTTCAGTACGATACAAGAAAGCAGATGAAATTTGATAGAAAATATACTTTCATTAGAGTTTAAATGTGTGGCCTGTAGCCAATCTCAAATTTACCATCACGAGAAAAATGTGCAAAAATGTGACACTACATATAATATTACTTAAATGAGGCTTTTCAAAGTATACCTTGGAAGGGTATATGCCTCTTGATCATATGTATCAACCCAATTTGTATTCCATCAGGCCAGCAGAAGCTGTACCTCCATTCAAATATTCTATAAACCATGAGTCCACTGTAAAGCTGAATTCAGAAATGTCGAATATTTGCCCAGCGATGCGGCATCATTGCTTTTCTGCCATGCTGATGCGATGCATATTCGCTGATTTAACTGACGTTTCAAATTGTTAAAAAAAAAAGAAGAGAAAATCAAATAAAAATTCAGGATTATATAATCACAATTGAAAAATATTCAGATGATGTCTTTCAAAAACATTATAGAATGTTATTTTATATGCTCCAACACTTCCTGCTAAATTGTTTGTATTTCCCGCGTTCCTATCAACCACTATCCACAAAGTATGTGCGTCTGATACTCGAGATGATGCTTAAATGAATGTTTGACGATTGCGGTGATGCTAATTTTTTATGAACGTGATGCAAAGCATCTATGCCGCAGTGATGCGTTTTTGAATTAAGCTTAAGTTATAGGTTCTTTTAAGGTTCGCTTGAAAGAATGAATCTTTGCCGGATATTTGATTAAGTATTTCAAGAAAAGCTGTTTATAACGGGTGATTTTTTATCTATTATCTTTTTGCCAACACTGGTTTAAACAGCTGACGCACGTTTCGTGTTTTGTTTCACTGCAAATTATTGAATTTTATTATCAAAATGCGTGCTCTGTTAAGAAAGTTCATCGCGCGCCTCATCGCGTTCAGCGACGAAGCTCATTTTTGGCTCAATGGGTACGTAAATAAGCAGAATTGTCGATTTTGGAGCGAATATCAGCCAGAAGCATTGCAAGAGCTACCAATGCATCCAGAAAAAGTCACACTTTGGTGCGGTTTATGGGTTGGTGGCATCATTGGACCGTACTTCCTCAAAGATGATGCGAATCGTAACGTAACTGTGAATGGTGAGCGCTACCGTGAGATGATATCCAACTTTTTTTTGCCCAAAATGCAAGAGCTTGACTTGCATGACATGTGGTTTTAACAAGACGGTGCCACATGCCACACAGCACGCGCAACAATGGACTTATTGAGGGGCGAGTTCGGTGAACATTTTATTTCACGTTCGGGACCGGTCAATTGGCCGCCTACATATATCGTGCGATTTAACGCCTTTAGACTATTTTTTGTGGGGCTATGTTAAAGCTCATGTCTATACAGACAAGCCCGCTTTAATTGACGCATTGGAAGACAACATTGAAGTATTTATTCGTGAGATACCGGCCGAAATGTAGGAAAGAGTATGCCAAAATTGGACTAAGCGGATGGACCATTTGAGGCGCAGTCAAGGTCAACATTTGCATGAAATAATCTTCAAACATTAAATTATATGAATCGTACTATCGATTCAAATAAAGATTTCATGCATTTTTCTGAACTGTGATTTTTTTTTTTAAGAACTTTCCTATAGCTTTTAAAAAATCATCCTTTATATTTCGATATAAAGTAGCGCACAAAACCCCTGATTATTTTATCTCATTATTAATGTCTTTCTCGTATAATTGTCTTTTGTCTTGTACGGCGAAAGAAGTCACAGTAACTTTACTTTGTTTCTACTTATTTTAAAATTTTTAAAACATCTATAAGCCTATAAGCCTTCCCATAAACAAATTGACTCTGACAATTCCACATCTAGTCAATGCTTGTTGTTCCGTCTTTCGGGACTGTACCTGTACACATAAATCTTTTGATCTCGTTTTTCGACGCCTTCCGTCAGAATGCTAGAATTGTTTTAAATGTTTTAAGATTTTATTAAAACGGTCATATTTTTATTTTCTGACCCCATTAAAACCGTTTTGACACTGGTCTTTCTTTGAAAATTAAAAACACGAATTGCAACTAATTGCGAATTGACGAAAAGAATAAATTCATTTATTAATGTAAAGATGCTTTGGAAATTTTGAATGTTTATTTTTTTTTTTTTGTGAAGTCTGTGAACTATTTTCAAAATTTGTTTCCGTTTTTAAGTTTCTGTTAATATTATAGAAGATTTTTAGAGAAAACGAAGCATGTGTAAAATCCCCACTTAACACGAAACAATCCTTGTCAAATAAATTACGCTTCCATTACGTATGAACAGTATTATTGAAAAAGTAACTCCCACATTTAGATATCCCCCAAAATCTACAGCATTTTCCCATGCTCGGTGGATGAGGGTTCCATCAGAACAAAGATCTGCAGCCCGGAACATAACTCCTCCTTAACAGTCACAGTGTTCGCCTAAATGCCATAGCTTTTGACGTCATAAATCCACGACAGACCCATCCCGTTGGACTCCCCGCAGAGTTCGTGCGCTCGTTTATCTCCGATAAACATCTCAATATTTGGTGGACGAAGTGTAGCTATGGATCCGAGTGTCACACCCCTGGCCCGACAGTAGTCATCACTCCTAATTCCATCGATAAATCATCTGTAAGCGGCTCATTAATTCCCCTTTCGCCAGCAAAGTGTATCCGAATAATAATGATTATGAAATACCCCGCAGCAGAGGCGCGGCGGCGGCGGCGGCTGCGACTGCGACGGCGACAGCAACAGCTCCCGATCCGATTCATGTTTCGTAATTCCCCTCTCTTGTGGAGCAATCTATTCATTCGGAGCTATAGTGCCCGAAGCTTTGGTCCCTCTTTGTTATGCAAATGTACCTTAAATCATTTCTCACTATAAAAAGTATCTTTCACAGGACGGATGCATACATTTATGCGGTTGACCTGCGGACCAATGCTGTCGTCGATATGGAGACTCTACACAGGTAATCACTTCGGAATACATCATGCAGTGGCATTCATTCTCATTTGTATCGTTTCAGAACACTAAGCCTGCTGCATGCTAATAACTTCTCATCAACCGTTGCGCCCAGGATAATCGAGGTTTCCGAATTTGGAGCGATCCGATCGTCTGGCAAGTCTGTCTCAATTATGGGCGGCACCGAGATAGTCTCACTTGTCTTGGCGATTCTCATTCTGGCCGGTGCATGCACAACAGCCCTGTGCCTGGTGTGCATCCGACAAAAACGGTAAACACCATTTATTATACACATACACACATGAATACGTACAGACATAGGTATCTACCCATTAAGACTGATAGTGTTTAGAGTTTGGTCACCAGGCGTACTTTGAGATACAATAAACTGCACGGTGCACAGTTAAAACCCACAAACATGTTGTTTCAATTCCGCTCCTCGCCGAGCTGGTCGTTCTGTCTGCTGACGCTGATGCTTCTCCCCTGTCTTGGGCACCTAATTCACCCTCCCCCCCCCCCATCCCACCACCTGCATACAGGGAAGCATGTTGGAAGTTGCAAAATAACTGTAAACTGTAATTAAGACCTATTCTTGGAAGAGCACAAGCAACAATAACAATTCAGTTGACCAACAACTCATGCATTCTGCGTGGATCCATCGCCCTTCCCGCACCTCACAACCTTCATGTTATGCTTCTTACAACGTACCCTTCACCTGTCGAACAAGCCACACTTGCATACACACACAAAAACATAACAATTCACTTGAAACACTACAGCATGGTCATTCTATGGTCATTTTCATTCTCATGTCAGATGGACGGAACAGGAATTTCCATCGTCGGAAACAGGTCTGACGTACACGATAACTCGCCTGAACGATACCAGTGGCGGTGGCGGCGGCGACAACAGCGGCGGTAACGGCAGCAAATCAACCAGGAAGACCATAAGCAGCCCAGAGTCGATGTGCTCGACGCACTCATCCACCACGCTGCAACAACCGGACATCTTTCACAAGAAGCCCACCATTCTGAGCAACGAGTTTGTATTTGTTTGTTGTTTTTATCTTCATTTTTTTTTTGTCTTTCACTTTGGACCGCTCCCAGTAACTGCGGCCGGTGAGAATTAGGTAATTTTGCTAAGGTATCACTTTTTCTGTTCTTTCTCGCGCCATTGAGCAGCATGCGGCCTAGGGAGTACATCGATGTCCCGTTGCCTAAGTCGATCATCAAGGCGAACCGGTCTGGAGCGGAGCACGAGTCCACCATGCCGTATGCGATGAAGTACAGCACCTTTCAGGCAGCAGCAGCAGCGGCGGCAGCGACTGTGACCAGTGGCATGTGAGTACCTTGACGAGATGTTGCCTAGTTGTTGTCCTCCCGGGTGTTGGCATGTATGTAGGTTAACGTGGTGACACTTGGGTGGTGACTGGGTGGAATTATGAACTAGGTCACTTGGGTGATTACGCTTGGGTGGAGATGTCGGTCCGAGCTGAACATATTTGTTTTTTTTCCTCCGTTGGTGGTAATTAAAGCGGAATTATTGATTGTCTGGCAATCTTTCTTCCGTTGATGAGTTGAGAGTCTGTAGCCTGCAGGCCGCAGCCTGCAAAAGAGGTCACGAAAGACTCGGGATGGATTGAAGATCTGACATACATTGGTTGTGTACAAGGCTAAGTTCATGTAATTTTGCTTGTACATATATTTGTTCAGCGTTCTCATTTGCGTGTGTCTCTTTTTTCGCGAGATGCATCTGTATACTAGACTGTTATGTTTTGGTAATTGCTTACATGTCGCATGGCGGCGAAGTGATCGGTGAGATACAAATTCCGGAGTCAGATATGGGTCGAGGGATTGTCAAAATTGCATTCTTCACATGGTCATTGGCTTCAAGTGGAGCAGTTTGCGATTCAGTTTTCAGATCATCATCAGAGAGCACGCTCAATGGCTTTCGAAGAAAAATCCGATCCATGTTCGAAACACGAGGTACCAAAAAATAACTAAGACTAGAAATCGATGAGCATGTAGATATCCAAATTCGGCCAGACTAGGGGTATAGCCGATAGTTAAATATTTGGAAAATAACAGAGTAGTGGAAGCTATCCCCGCTATAGGGGCATCGATTGCTTTCATTCGACCATAAGCGCAGCTTATATCTGCCCCTTTCGAAGGATTGGCAAAAATGCATAAATTGGGCTACGAAATGCTTCCCTTGATTTACCTCACTACGCCTATTCCCTGTTTCCAAACGTCATTAAGTTTTCAAGAAGTCACCGCTGAAACAAAGGCCTATATTGAAGACCCAGGGATTACCTTTTATTTGAATGGAGTAATAAAATTGGTAACGGCTGGACTAAGTCCTTCGAGCAAAAAGGAGGCAACATATTGACAAACACAACGTGCCTGATATATTTCTTCAAGGGACCTGGCTAGCCGCATTTCCAAAATATAACAACCGTCCATCTCAAAATCCGCATAACACAAACACTTTTGGACTTTTTAAATGCTGGTTCGAATCCCAGTGAAAGCAAACGCTTTTATCCGGTTTTCAAATCTGGTCTAGTCACCATTTGCAGTTGGGATCAAATTGACGGCACTATCACTGGAGTTGTCCATCATTGGTAGTAGTCTGACTAAAGGTATCATAAGTGTGCTGGCGATTTGGCCGACAGCCCACTTACCTACCTACTGAGGTTGCTGCTGGTAGTACAATGGACCAGTTTTGAGTCTGAGTGCTTTGCCAAGAGAGTTAAAAGCATTTTCGACCTGTTCTTAATTGTTACAGTCTGAAGTGCTACAAATGGCTTGCTACATTGTCTCCTAGAATGATGATTCTTATTTTCTGAAGGATTATGCGGTTGGTGGTTGTCATCTACGCCTTCTTATTATATGCCAGCGTGGATCTGTTTTATTTAGCTTTACATTTTTCATAAAACTTTAGTTCCGACACCCAAATGAGTTCCCTTTCAAATAGAAAACCCTTCCAACACCACAAATAGAATTAGTTTTTGAAGAAGAAGTTCATTGACTTCGAAATATTAAACTTTTAACCTATACACTCACTTTTCGCACGTCATTATTATTATTTTATGTACATTGAATTACGGAGTTACCCAAGAAACTTCGTCTACAAATATCATTACAGTTGGCAAAGAGTTTAAGCATTACCTTAGTGATGAATGACTTCACCAACTTATTGCCATTGAGTATTTGTAAACAATAGATTAGGAAGTGAAGGAGTTCGTAACTCCCTGGTTTAAGTGCTGTAAACACCTCTTCATTCGGAGTTACTTCATTGTTGTAAACATGACCTAAGTTCATTTGCCGTTTCATTGTCAGTTCTATGGCAAGTCAAGCAGGTTAAATTGCTTGGAATCAATGGGTTCAAGAATTAATTGAGTTATGCATCTGATGGCGCGACATAGGGCTTTTGGGACTCTTGCGAAGGGCGTCAATGTTTTAAATTCATATTCAATTCTTAAATTAGTACACTTTTCTGATCGATGTACTGAACATTCCATGAGAGTCAAAAATGTTATATGTTTTCAAACCACTCTTTCGTCATGTGCATGTGTGTATCGATTCTTAAGGATTTCTGGTTTTTATCTCGAACCATCAGACTTTAAGACAATTTTGAACTTGTCATCTGAATTATGGGTACTGTCAGACATTCACGCAGGTGCGCTGCACCGGCAGTTTGTCTGCAAAGAATTATTTCATGTTTCGTCTGTCTAAATAGTTGAGCTGAAGGCTGCGCTAAATACACAAGGGTACAGTCGAAAAAGAAATCAGCAGAAGATATTTGCAGCTTGATTCTGCATCCGTCTGAATGTATTTTAATCCAAGCCTGTATTCAAACTCGAATTTTAAGAATCATGGACGCAGCTACAGCAGAGTCTGCTTAGCCATCTTAATGTCCTGATTAACGAAGTCATAACTTTTTTTAATTTCTGAACGAAATCATGGATACAGATATGTAGAGTTAGTATAGTTTTCTAGTGTTTGGGTCCGCTGTGAACTTTGATCATCATCAGTAATGCGACTTCTTTAAGACAATTCTTGGGAATGTCGCGCAAAATTACATGCCAACACTACAAGTACGGACTTCCAGAAGTTCAGTGCGCATGATGTGACTGGCAGCGAGTCATTATTAATTATAGACTGAGCTCACAACATGGGGTTCGAAAAAGGTGGTGAGCTGTACAGCTTTGCCTGACCGATGCGTTTGAGTAAATTTGCATCTCAACCGAAATTCAAAGGCGGAAACAAGCGAACATGTTGAACATGAAAATAACAACATTTAATTGCCGTGCTCATTATAGTATCATCAAGCGTTCACTGCACATTTTAGCATGTTCGGTGTATGAAGACATTAATAAATGAAATATGTGCTTGCATCTCAATTTGCAATTCAATCGCTTTTTACGAAATTGAATTGTGATGTAAGCTTAAGAAACAACTCTGTTCAAGCCTCAAAGTCAAAAATGGACAAATACAAAATAGAAATAAAAAGATGGTGGTCTAGCACATATTTTCTTTCACGCATCCTTGTGGAAAATATGAAGAGCAATTAATATTTCTAATTAGAACGTCCACAGTTTTGTTTAAGGAGTGCAGCAGTCGTGAGACCGTAGTCTCTTGTTGGCTTTGTTATTGTGCAACCTGCATCCATAACACGCGCACTTATTTTCACCCAAATCTTCGGGCACAATAGAGCCATTAGCTACTCAGAGCTGAGTAGCTAATGGCTCCTCGAGTCGATTTTGCCTTGGATTCTTTCACAAAATTAGACACATCAACTTGCTATCGTCTCTGCCACCTGCTCGCCGAAGACTGAAGTTAGTTTTTGTTGCATTGTTTTAATTAGATAATTGAAAGTGTTGTATAGGCTTTGGGGTGTGACATAATGCCCGTGATTACCCTATACTTTAAATTGCACCTTTCCACAAGAACACCCACAAACATGCTCCTAACCTCAGTGTTCCCAAAATTAATTGTCCTCCATTCAACAACACAACAATACTTGCCTACGTTTCCATGATGGACGACAGGTCGCGCGGCCAAACTTTGTTCTATCTCATTTTCTATCGTCTGTAATATTTTCGGTCGCCTGACATATGGTCCTCCCAACAAAAGTTTCATTTTAAACCAGTTTTTCGTTATTCAACATCCCGACTAGACCCTCATCATTTCATTAAGATAATCCAAAAGTACATCGTAACTTTCATGTTTTATCAATTTGACAGAGACGATTTATGAAATTCATTAGAACGAATGCCTTTCCGGTCTGCCATGTGTCGATGGAAATAGGATTTATTTCGTCTCATCGTTCGATCAATTTATGCATCGTCCTATTTGCCCTTCTTAAGGTATTACTCTTCATTGGATTAGCCACAGAAATGTCAATATGTGCAAGTAATTCATCCGAAACCATTGGCATTTAATCGATTCCACTTGTCCGTGTGACCAACATGTTGATTGGTTTTGTAAATACCATGTTCAGGGGTTTTCAGTGGACACACTCCCCCACACACACACAGTGGCAAGTTCTAATGGTCGCATTTAGATCGATTAAAACTTGATGGGCCACATGCGATACAGTAATTTATTGAATACACATATCCGTTTGACCTTTGATACATTTTGATGACTGGAGTGCTTCAATTGCACTTGGAAAGGCAAACATTTTAAAACTTATGATATTGACAAATGAGAATAATTTGTGATATCGTGTACATAGACAAGGACGTTGTTGTGGGTGCTTCACATGATCCTACTGGTTTCACAGTTAGGGCTTTTCCTGTTTAATAAAAGGAATTTTTTGCTCGTTAGAGGAACTAAGTTTATGGATTTATGGCTTAAGTTTTAAGCACGTTCTCATTCTGTAATGAACGGTCATCCGTCCGACTTAAGCCGAGTTAAGCTACTACAGCCGTATTAATAAACACCAAATAGCGACGAGTTAATACTAAAACACGTGTTATCTCGTAATTGTTATTAATAAATGTGTGTTAGCTTTCACTGACATGTGATAACGAGCGGATAACTTAATTCACCGAATTCGGCGTATAAACAGGGAGTTGGTTGTTATTTTTTATTTTTTATTAATACGGCTGCTAGTTGATGAATCGACGATCAGTTTATGAATCGAAGAAGGCGCGTGGAAACGAGAAACCTGAATACCAACTAACCTCGCCACGCCGCACAGTGTGATGGTTTGTATGGGAGAGCGGAAAAAAGTCCGTTGAATCGAGACCACTGAATTGATTTCAATCAAATTTGGAACATGTTGCAAATGGGACGATGGTCAAGCAATTATAGAGGTGGTTCAAAAATAAAGGCATAAATATTGTGTTAGTGCGGAAAAAAATCTTCCAAATCTCATCTTGATTGGGAATTATTTAGTTTTCATTTCGCATACCCGCATGATCCACTAAAGGGGTCGCGGGGGTAAACCACGCACGAGAGATCTCCAGGCAACTCGATCCTCCGCCATAGACTCTTCTAACTCCTAATGGTCGCCTACCTGATGGAATCGCATTCAACGCCCGCCTCGGAAGTCGTGATGGGGGGGACATTCGTGCCATGTGACCAAACCACCGAAGCATAGCCCTTTCCGTTCGAAGAAGCAGCAATGTTGAGTTGCTAGCGCACTGCCGTGTTTCTCACCCTATCCCGGCGAGTAATTCCCACAACAGCACGAAGAAATCTCATATCAGCAGCTTCCACTCGCGATCTTATTCTTTCGGTCATTACCCAAATTTCATGACCATAGGTTGGAACCGCTAACTTGGCGTTGATACCAAGCTCGGACTTTCTGATTACAGAACTACCAAGCTGTGTCAAAACTGACCGGAAAGCTCAGCATGAATATATTCTATTTTACATAATTTAGTCTAATAAGGCCTGCGCTATTTCGTTTTTGGTTTAGGCCTTAAATTTGTAATCCAAGGATCCGATGATACCAGCATTTGATGAGCAACATCTAAATTAGTTGACAAGCAGGAACATTTCCTAGTATTATGAATTCTATTCTGTCTAAAATCTTTGTTTCTATTTTCCTCTGCTTCCTCTGATAGTTACCCCATGGACAATTTTTCAACGCTCATCTTTTGAATATGTTCAGATCCCAAACATCTTGGCTTTTAGAAACTAACATCCTGAAAGTCATACATCCAGTAACTTAGTAATAGCAACCCATTTAGCCATTTTTATGTCCATTTCCACGTGAGGACCGGACATAACTTTTATGACACCACAATAAACAACAGATAAAAACATATCCATTTTGCATTTATACAATCCCTCCGCTACGTAGTGGGTATGTTCGTCGACTCCTATACTTCAATCACTGACAATGCCCAAAGAGGGGGATGTACGATAGCTTTGGCACCACAAATTGATGACTGACTTCTTATAGAGCGATCAAAAACCAGCATTTTTTACTATGGGAGGGGTGTATATCTCGCCCGGTGTAGGAGTTATGTGCAATATAAGAAATAAAAGCCTAAAGATGGAAAAAACACCGCCATCCATATAATTTCATGAGCGAACCTTCTAGATCTAGCCATCACGGACGAAAAAGACATAACTGGAAACTTCGTGTTCTAGGCGTTGAGTCCATGTCGGCGGCATTCCAGGATCAAGCCCTTAAAAGATTTATAGCCTATGTCTAGGTCTATGACTAGGTGCCATATTCTGTGGGACAGCCATTTGTCTACCAGGCTTAAGATGTGCCATTTACCATTTGTGCTCGTCATCCTAAGAGTAGAAGTCCACTTATGCATATTGACCTTTGCATCAGAGTCAAGTTCTTCATTTGGCTTATTCGTTGAAGGTGTAGCGTTGTAGGCGTTTTATGTAGCCGCATATTTCGTGTTTGAATTATCTTTTCCAATCGCTGTCATCGCCAATATGAGCAGTGATCAGATCCGTTGTTTAGGTTGTTCATGCGTTTAGCGGAAGTACGCTCCTGGTCTTATAGTAACAAAGACATTCTTATCATTCGGCAGAGCAATACATAACACAACCAAATGCCGCAATGGAAAAAAAATATTTTTCTCAGCCAAATAATATAAGTTTTTCGATTCTACAAATATGAGTACCAAGAAAGTCAAAATTTTGTTGACTATCGATGATATGCTTTGTTGTACCGTTAGCTCATGGTCCGGACCATTTTTGTTGCATATTTCCTAAAATTAGGCACTTTGGAGCTTAATATTATATTTATTTTAAAATACATATATTTCACCTTCAAACTGCATCAATAGTTATAATATTGTGCTTACCATTTTTGTTTAGACCAGGCTTTTAATTAAAACCGCCCTTTTGATGAGGACATTTCAATGTTTAATGGGCTGTAACAAAAGAGCACCAATAGGCTTCAACGGGAGACCGACTTTCTGAAAGCTTAAAGTATTCTCTATCGATAATGCAAAATCTAAAAATCATTTTTAATCACTGTGGAAGCGTCAGTCACCCACGAAGCGTTTAAGTGAAGCAATGTCGTGCATTTTCTTTGCATTTTCAAACCGTTTCCCTTGCGCCTACACCACGGAGGTATGTTCATCCGAGACAAATATTGTGTTCCTCATGACGTTGTGGTAAGTGCACGCTGCACTAGTAACCAACTGACCAGCTGAGTTACAAATATTTTACATACTATTATTTATGTTGTGAACAGGGAACCACTTGACACTTAATTTTCTTGCCTTTCAATACAACTTCCCAATAATCTCCCGTGACGGCCATTTCACGTTGCCTCAGGTGATGACCGGCAAAGCTTACATGAACTTTTTCAAATTTCATTTTCATCACACACCATCGAATGACCGCTAACTCTTGTTGGGCTAGATAGCATATTTAACTACCGACTTCCTCACTCTGCAACTCAATACACACTTTTTAGTTCCGAGTGCCCGGCAATTATTACGCAAACCTTTAAACGTACACACTCCTTCCCCTTCGTGACGGACATCCGATTGAATTCCCTCATTCATTACGTTGCTTTTCAATTCACATTAATGAATTGCCTCCACGCCACACTCTAATTAGCTTAATTACAACTTACATGCTCCACTCCGATAACCCGCCCCACCAACCACTCCCGGGTGAATGGAACAAAGCAAAAAAACGTTTTCACTTCCCAGCCACACTATCTACATATATTCACAATTCTTATTTTCTAGAAACCAACAACCACACTACGGCACGTCCATGCATTCGCATCACTCCAGTGGCCACGACTCAGGCGTCGATTTTCTGAGTCATCGCGATCGCAGCGAAACCCCCTCAGATATTCTCAAGGTTCTTCAGCGGCGACAGAGCGTCTCGGACGTCAGGAAATTTCCACACACCGATGCCGGTCTATGCTATGGCGTCGCCAATGACAGCAGGTTAGTATCACTCGCACTAGATTTCAATGTCAAAGCTCGTTACGCATCGTTCGAGCGAATGACGCAAGCCACGCGTCACCCGTGAAGGAGGTGTGTCACTTGACGTTTATCTCTCTCACTGAAATCTGTCTCATTTCTAGCGATAGCTATGAGGATTCACTGAAGAACGAAGAAGTCACATCGACACGGGCCTGCAGTCTCCACTCGGCGCCACCCATTCCACAGCAACCCAAGGTCTGTGAACTGCACAAGCGCAGCTACCAGAACATGAGGTTCCACCAGGGACGGATACGACACTCGTTCTCTGGCGTGAAAGACGACCTAATGCAGAATTCGCCGAAGGTATCGCTCCGGCCCAGGGGTCACAATCTTCGGAACTCGATGACAGATCTGGAGCAGCGACTGCACAACCTCGAGCAGTCCTTCCGCAAGAGTGACTCCATCTATTAACAACGGCGACGGGGCGCGAGCACCCTCAGCCTCAACCAAGGTATTACTAAGTGTAGCTGCATAGACTAAGAACACATCTAGGACTAAGTGTATCTAGTTTTTGTTTATTTTTTTATTTTTACTTTTATTCTTTGTATACAAACTGTGCGAATTGCATTTGGAAAATAAATACATTTACAATCAGCGAACGAGCACCTGTTTTAACAGTCACTTCCACGCCCACACTGTGACGAGAAATAAATCACTACTTAGAAACTACTCTTAGAGTCTAGAAGAACTTCTTGAACTCCTCCATGCCCTTGACGTTGATGTCGTAGCCGGGGATGACTCCCTGCATCAGTTTGTACCACTTCTGCACGTTGGGGTACTTGCTGACGTCGAACTTGGCAACATCGTAGGTAGAGACGGTGGCGACCAGGGCGATATCGGCCAAGGTGAGCGAATCACCGGCGGCGTACTGTTGACCCTCCAGGAAGGTGTTCAAGAAGCCAAAGGCATCCTCGATCTTCTTGAAGTTGTCTGGATTGGCGGGCTGCTTGGCGAAGATCTGTGGGTAGTAGTAGTCGGCAAAGCGCTGGTACAGTGTTCCCAAATCGAAGAACAGACGCTGGTTGATGAGTGCGCGCTTCTTGGGGCACTTGGGGTACAGCGAATCGGTCTTGCCGTACTTCTCGGCCAAGTAGATCATGATGGCGCGTGACTCCCACAGAGAGAAGCCGTTGTCCACCAGCGTGGGAATGGTATGTTGTGGGTTGATCTGGAAAAGGAAACCTGTTAGCACCACATTCCGAGTGAGTCACTGCAGGGTGACAGGCTTACCTTCACGAACTCGGGCTTCAAGTGCTCTCCGGCCATCAAGTTGAGGAGCTTGAGGTTCAAGTCAACTCCGACAGCCTTGGCGGTCATCAGCACGGAACGGCATGGGGAGGATCCGGGCAAGTAGTAGAAATCCATGTTTTTTTTTGTTTATTTAACGTTTGGTACTAGAATCGAGAAGAAACATATGTTTATCAATCAATTAATTTTCCACTTCACTGAAAGCACTGGGATGCTGTCCAGAAATAGACCAGCGCGCTGATCTCATGCCTAACTGACGGCGCCGTGGAAAATTCCCAACCACACAATTGCCCTTATTGTACACGAATTGAAGGTTTTTCTGGAGTTTTCCGTCGTTTGGTTGCATAATTTTCAAAGTTTTTCACTTTCACTCTTTCAAAATTGGGCCGGGCCACAGTTAGACACGAGAAATTATTAATATTTTTGCTTTTTTTCTTTTCACAAGGTGACGTCACTTACCGTCTAGACGAGAATACTGAGAGCACTTTAGCTGCGAAGAATCAACTCCAACTAAATGACGACTCGATGTGTGGTTGCCTTTTAAACGAAAAAGCTCTTTCTGCTGGCGGTGGCCGCGTCCGGCGTCATGATTCCGAACGAGTGCCAAGATATGATTGTGTGGGGGAATGCTTAATGCAGGGGAGGTGGGGGCTAGAAGGAGGCATGCGATAATCGTTCGGCATCTGTTGCTTTGATTCAGTGTTGTTCGCTGGCCGTTGACGGTCGGTGCTGACGGGGGAGGGGATGCTGGAGTGAACGTGGCTTGCAGTGATTAGATATGAATGTTTATTTCGGAGTAGCATTGGCTTGGTGTTTGTAAGTACAACAAATAGATTGGCCCCTCTTGTAGAGTGTGGTGTACTCGCTCGCACTGCTGTGTGGTGATGCGGATTTATGACTGCCGGCTATTTTGAGGTGTCTTCATTTGTTATCCGCTCGGTTGGGGGCTTACAAGCGAGATGGAGTTGCGCATTCACTTTGCAATTTTGCCTCCACCACATTCGATGTGATGAAATTCGTTTTGTGAATCAGAATAGTTTTCAAGAAAAATCAATTTGTAATCATTCTTCGAAAATGTTTAATACCCGGTGATAACTGGCTTTTAAGGGGTTTCAAAATGTGGGATACAATAAGTACCGAAGAAATGATACGGCTGCAAAGTATCATATTTCTACTAATGTAGTGAATTAGAAAGTTTGGATCTTTGGGTGTTTGCGGAGATGTAGCTTCGAAACGGACGTTCGAATATGAATGAAGCTGGTAAGAACGTGATGATTTTTCCAGAAAAAGAAAATACAACACACAGGTACTCCACCATATTTGCTATGTGGGAATTGTCTGTCGAAATTATGCACTCACTACAGACAGCTTTCTGTTAAATTGTCGAATTGACAAATAACAATACAATTTATGATATTTTTATTTGTAAGCAATTGAAGCAATTTAATGTCTTTATCGAAATGTGGGTCATCGCGGATCGCATGGATGTACATACATATGTATGCTATGTGACACTTTCCATTGAGTTAGCATATTAACTGGGTCCCCTTTTCAAAGCATTATATGAGTAAAGTAAAGGTTGTTCTTTTTAGAGGCACAGAACTTTAAATTGACTGCATTGTATTCTGTGACAGCTGATTCTTCTTGGCTTGGACGTTAGATTGGTTGGCCAATACGACATGAAAAGACTCCGATATTGTTAAAATTTATTTTGCAGCATGTTTTAATTCGGAAAACTCAGACTAAAGCTTTCGACAATGGCCGACCAGTACCTCGAGAAAAATCCACCGTTTGGTGGGTTTTATGTGCCGGTGGAATCATTGGTACATATGTCTTCAAAAATAATGATGGTCAAAATGTAACATGGTTACTAACTTTTTGCGCAATATTTGGACATAAAAATCACCCTTTAGAAGCCTGATTTCCTGCGGAGAGTGTGTGAAAATTGGATCTACAAATTCCGCCATCTACGCTCCAGTCGCGACGGTCACATCCCCGAAATCATATTCAAACATTAATGCCATAAAAATATCCGCAAAGTAATTCAATTTCATGGATATTAAAATCATTTTTCTGTGTCTCACTTCAATTTAAAAGTTCTTCTTCCCTAAAAAAAACACCATTTTCATTAGTGACAGCCATGTTTGGAAACATATCGAGGGACAGACTGGAGCATGGAGAATCTAAATATAATATAATTCAATAGCGACCAAAATCATAAGTTCCAAAAATTCCAACATATAATATCTGATGGTTTGATTACCTGATAAATAATGTGTTGCAACTAATGCTTGTTTAGAGACGTCAGTTTTGGGCTAGAACAAGAATTCATTTGTGACAAATTTCAGGAAAAAATATACTTAATCAGTGAGCGGTGAGAGGTAATTCCTGTGATTGTATAAAAGAGTGCTCCTTGATTTAATTCGTCCACTACAGCACTTAAGTTCGAATAAAGAAACTGACTATGGATCAATTAAGTGCTAACATTTTTGACAAGAACAAGAACCTATGTCGTCCATGTAAGCGGATGTTCCAAATTGTACGCGGGATTGGAATTCAGCGTAATTTGTGGTGCAAAGTGCCAACGAAAACAAAGCCCATAGATCAAGTTAACGCGGTTAGGCCGCCATCGCATTTTTTGTAAAAAAATATGTAGGGACAATAGTGAAAGTAAAAGCAATTAAAAAATTCGGGGAAATTCGTTCAAATCAGGAATTTTATAAATTCTGGATGTACTATGGTACATGGTAAGTCGGGCACCATGGAAGCATTATAAGCGGATATGGACCCATCTGTTGAAAAGGTTTGCCATTATTTCTTGGAAAGTAGAATGGTAAATCCTACTATCGGTGTTTCCTTTGTTGCATTTTTTCTTTTAACTCTACACTGGAGCATTCAAACTTAAAACCTGATCCATTGTACAACAAGGCAGCAACCTGCATTTAATGAAATTTCATGGTCTTCCATAGGAATACCAGCAGGCGGGATAGTGGCACAGGAAGTGGTCTGCAGTATCGTCGTCTTCTCCACAATCGTCGTCGCAGAGGGCCAAGCACATTTAGGTGTTTGGCGAAGGTGTAGTGGCCAAGAGAGAGAGAGAGAGAGAGAGAGAAGAGATAACAAGAATGCCGCGGATTTCTTAATGACGTTTGGGAGCATGCGCTTGGTTTGAATACATCCTAGAGAGTTATTCCACCTCCAGTTGTGCTCTCGAGAAGCCCAACCATCGATGGAAGCCCTAACCAAGGACACGGGTATTCCCAACGCAGGTTCAGGTTTTAAGTCTCATTTCCGTGATCCCGTGGTGGCTCCGGTCCCAGACAAGTCTTAGCGAATTTAAACTTTAAGCTGCCTGGACTATCCTGGAAGTAGTTAACGAGTTGAGTAAGGCCTTAAGCACAACTTGGCAGTGGCTACAAATACAAATACTGCGTATAGTTAGTGGCCATTAGGATCCGCTTGGAAAACAGACGTTCTAACGTCAACTAACGAAGGTTTGTGTGCTGTTAGATTTAGTTTATAAGTCTTTACAGTAACAGAGATTGGTACTGTTACTTATAACACGTTTACAAGGTAGTAATGTAAGACTATAACAGATCCTTTGCCGTGTCAGAAGAAATGGCTCTTTGGTGAATAAAGGTAATCAATTTGAACACTCATCAATTTTGACTAAAGGGTCGTTATTCATCTTTGGTTGAGGCCCAGGTCCACCCCGGACTGTAGCGCAAAACAAAGAAGAAGAAGAAGTCGTTATTCACCTATGCAACTACAACATCGTCTGCAGCTACAACATCGTCTGCAGCTCCAACCACAGTAGTAGGCTAAAACTGAAATAAACTAAAACTAATGCGGGCAACGAGCCATCACCCGTAAAACATCACCTATGAAATAATTTAAAAAAAAAACCTTCCGAGATACACTGGCTGCAGCTCTGAAAATCTATCTATTTCAAAATAAACACTGATCGGAGAACTCCCATTCCTCGCCAAAAAGCATAGTACCACCAAAATCTTGAACGCATACACTTGACGTTTTTGGACAACACAAGACTGTCATGCACAATTTTGACAAAAGATGTGGCTGTAAAGTCGTGGAGAGACCATTCGTTCATCATGTTTTCCCATTCACTGTACTGTACTTTATGAATAAGCTGATCGGCGTCAAATGGACATTTCTGGGTGTTCGTCCATACTGGCCGCTGCGGAGGCTTCATTTCGCACGCATCTCTGCTTGGTTGGTGGCTTACAATCCAACAGAGAATACTCACGCTCAAACTTGGAAATAGGAAACTCTGGTGAGGCGAAGATGGACATTTAATTTTAGGGACCTTTATTTCCAACTTTGAACAAATATTCGAGGCGTGTGTTTCAGCTTTTAAATATTCCGTAGACAGGGATCCGGTCGATCGATAGTAAATTACTTATTAATAATGACTGTCGTGTGAAGTACTCATTTCCCCTCCTTTCCCCCGTTAAGCACTTTTAGGAATTACAAAAAAAAACGAATGGTTTCGTTCAATTGAACACATTACTGAAATTCCTTTCCGTATGTATTTTGTTAGAGTTTCCCATTAATGTCATAAAAAAGCCGGATTTCATTAAAAATGTATGTAGATACGAGGTTAACGCAGAAAGGGGACGATGTCCCAGATATGTCAGTCATTTGAATAATGCCGCATGCTAGTTGAAATTTTTCTTGCTGTATGTTGGATAATTACTGTTATTGGTCAGACACATTGTGCCAGCCAGGGTGGAGTTGATTCCCTAAATACAGTCCCGTAGTTCCAATTGAATGGCGTTTCAACCCATGGTGGACGCGGACGTGGGCCTCAACCAACAGTGATAATCTCCAATTACTATTTTATTTATTAATCGCATTCAAACGAAACGAACGAACGATGGCAACCTCTCCGAGGGACCCTCCTTGTTTGTATTACCCTTCACAGAGCAGTTACAATGGCCAAAGATGAAAAATTCGTTCAACTTCCGGCTGTTTCCTTCTACGGGCTCCCATGTCAAATGAATGAAAATTACAACGATTTCCCCGTCTCCATCCACCGCACTGCGGAAAAATTCATAAATTTCACAGCAAATCAATGAATCATTCCACACCAGCCAGTGCTAAGCTCAGCTGTCACGTGAGCCCCCTTGTGAAAACACAATCAGCATTACTCTGCAGAAATGAGTTGTGTTTGTTCAAACTGTGATCATTCTGGAATCATCCACTTCACTGGCGATGTTGTCGTCATCGAGTGTCTCATTTAAAATTTTATCTATGCCTATGACTTGCATGTTTCATTTGCCGGCCGCTGATAGCGGCTATCAATCACTTGCTTTACAGAACGTCCTACTAAGTCGCGCTGAAGCATTAATACACAAATGGCCTGGGACAATTGTTTTGAATAAATTCACAAGTATTCTCGATATCTTAAGCAAGTGGGGAGTGGACTGGGGGCATTGGCACGCCATGCCGCCGTGGCGTTTCCTTAGTGATAATTTGACACGCTTGACCTTCATGTTGGTAAACAGATTCCATCATGAGTTCGTACATTTTGCTTTTGTTGGATATTTGTTCGAGAAGCTTTCTTACCAGCAGAATCGGAGAACCAGTTTCGAATGGTGTCGTGGTCTTAGTGTCGGCACGGGACGGCTTCTAAGCATGTAGCGGAGGCTTTCTTGTGTGGTTTGTTGCGTTTTTCCCCCAAACTCACCGTCACAGTGGTTTGGGTTTTCATGAATCACTCGCGTGGGGGGAGCCCATTTCAGGAACAACAGCGAGTGACCCAGAAGGCATATTTTCTGTTTAGATAGCATCGAATTACGTCTAACTCTCGCGGCGTTGCTACAGTGGTGTGTGGCTGTAATAGCCCTCGAGAATGGAGATAGCGATACAAATCAATTGTTGGCTACCCATACTAACTAGCGTGCACTGAGTCGGGCAAAAGGAAAGGGACGCAGAGAATTTAATTGCAAATGAATTGAGTAATGGCCAAGGCTTTCATGTCACGGAACATACAAATGCACGGCCAATTGTGTTGGCATTGCTTACAATAGATACAGAGTAACGCATGTATCGCTTGGAGAAACGAGGGGCACAGAGTGAGGTTGGATTGCATAACTCTAACTAGCTTGGAATCTGTTAGCGGCTCACTATCACATACTAACAGCAAACCGGAATGGGGGGCTTGCGCCGCGGAATTCCTGTGTTGACACAAACAGAATTTCTGCGGTTTTTTTGTACTTGTTAACGTCGGCTGTTGCATTCTAGGCCAGGAGTCGGTAGGAGAATCAAAGACTGGCCGTGCTAGAGGGTGATTGAGCTTGGAAACCAGGCGTTAGTGGCTTGGTGTAACTCGCAGAAGTGACCTATCGAATTTCAGAATAGGAATTTGTTTGGTTAAAGTGTTTACCACATTTAAAATAATCGGAAGTGATTATCGTGTGTCTGATAATTCGTCAATGACTACTCATAGGAATACTAAATCAAACAAAGTCGAGCCGTTCAAGAGGAAAGTGTGACTGCTGTCTCCAATAATCTGACAGAATGATTAATGAGCTAATTATTTAATGAAAGGAACTTTATGATAAAAGTATCTGATGGGGACATTGCAGCAGAGGGCCACTTCAAAGTCAGTGTTTCATGTTCGTTTATCGTTCGAATGAATGAACTCAACCAATTTGGAGCGGAAAAATGTAGACATCCATGAAGAGGTCGTGCTGGAAAGAGATTGAGGCCCAGGCTAGCATAAGAAGGATAAGCTGAGACCAGTGGCTTCTATTGTAAACGCTAGTCAGCGGCAATTGTTTGAAGAATTACGAATTTGTACTAAGATTGAGAACTACTGAATCGGAACTACCATATTGTTGTGTACAGGGATAGAGCGCTTTCAGTAATACTAATAGTTCGGACAAAGTTATTGCAGAAATAATCTCCTAGGGGACTCGTCTTCGGAAAGAGAGGGCGCTGCAATCCCAGAGAAAAAGTGCACACTAGTTTGTTCCACTTAATCTTAGGTACCACAGAAAGCATTCTAAGAACCATGAGGGCGAATTGGCGGCTACTTGTAAAGGGCTTTCCAACAGGGACTTCTATCGGTTGTTCAGTCTGCTTTGCTTAATCACCGTGGCTCAACAACACGTGGAAATGAAAAAAACCTGTTTTATCAAAATGGGTGTTCTGTTGAGTCAACGGCGAACGCTATAGGTCGATGTTTAACAAGTTCTCTTTCGGCCTAAAGCGGATTATATGTACACCAACGAAAAGTGGTTTTAACAGGACGGCGCTAAGTGCCACATTGGAAATACCGCACGTCCGATTCGAGGGCATTTCATTCGAGTTTTCTGAAGTCGAAGGTTTTATAACCCATCCAAGCCAACGAACTGAACCGCAGAATTGATGTTTTATACATTCCGACGATAAATTTCTACTACAGAAGCCGGCGTCATTTAGAGAATTTCAGAGCCAATTATGAACGAGAAATAGCGGCCGTTTCCTACGAAATGTCTGGCTGAGACATCGCTGTTAAGCAACTGATCGGATTGGAACGAAACTTGTTGGATAAATTGCCTTTGTTTGTAATGAGTTGGACATAGGATAGGATGAGGACATCAAAGACAAAAAAAGCCTTTTCTGATCGACTTAACTCACGTCACGTTTTGCAAATACGCACAGTTGAAAATTAATTAAAAAACAGATTCTAGTTATGATTAAATCGCTCCCTTGCGTATATGTCATAAATCAATATTTTTTTAAATCTCATGTCGCATGTCTTGCATTACGATCACAAAACACTGGGCCATGTAGCGCTAGCGACCATCTGTTACTTTCTAAAGGGCTGATCAGATGGCATTTTTCCCTAGCGTAGCTTTCCATTTTTAATGACCCTAAACAGTCAGTCATTTACTGGTAATAATACACTTTACCGCACAAATGATGAAACACTGAAACCTTGAGTGCATTTCTGGGACACTCTTTATCTGTCGATGTCCGTTATTCCATGACTGATTGGCAGTCAAACTTCAATTGGTTTGACTCCAAGTACAATATGCAGTCCCAGCGTTGTTGACATAGTTTCTATCCTAAAGTCTGCATTTCGTCAATGTCCCCAGAGGGAGTTTCGAAATTTACGTTGAAATTCATTCAATTTGTTCTTTGGCTTCATCGAAATGTGGGGTGAGTCCCTTTCATTTCTGTGGTAATCTGCAGCTTCCTTGATTCCGCAGAGCAAATTTCTATGTTCATCATTGCTTACACCTCAATGTACACAAATGCAATCCAAATGTCCCAAAGGAACAGAAACCCTCAGGAACGAAAGCCACTGGGCATGGCTTTGTGTGTATATACGATTGCAGTAGAGACTGGTCTTCGGTGGCACATCGTCCACCATAACTTCCGCCCCCATTCCCCGACCGATGACTTTGCGATTTCGAAAACCCACTACTCATCGATACGCTGTCCCATCGTCAGCCCCAGACTGAGTCACGCACAAGTTTGTTTGAAAGTGAAGCAATATCTTCCGCAAATAGTGGTTAACCTCGAGAGCAGTCAGTCGACACGTCAGAGATTCCCGACCACGAGGTGCGTCTGACTAGGTGAACAACCAAGGGAATCACATTTTCAAGTTCATCAACTTATGAATGCTGCGTCTCACACAGTTTGTATTGGAATTTCCCCCAGTAAATATCTCAGCAACCGCCGGCATTCATAAAAGTATCTCAACTCACTTTTAGTTTTATTTTCAACTCATACAGCAGCCAGTGTATCAACGGGCGGAACTTAAACTGAAAACTCAAACGAAAGGGAACGGCAAAACTTGAAATCAACCACACCAAGCGCACACCAACACACTCTCGGCGTACGTGTTCGTCCGTGTGTGCTCGAATTTGGACCAGATACCATTTATCTAGATGGTTCCACTGTAGGGGGGCCCCTCTTTTGGGCAAACTACCAATGAAAGTAAACCCTACCAGATACACATCTGTAAGCACAGTCTTGGAAACATGTGTGGTGACCAAGTTGGGTGGCTGACCGATATATGTACACGAACGTTATGTCTTGGATTAAGAGGGAAATCACGGTAAAGATACGTAATGGTTGTACTTTATCTCCAACCAACGGAATGTAACAAGTAATCTGGGGTTTTGTTGGACTACTCGGTTGAGCTGTGCATTATCTGGATGCGATCCCACGGATAAAGTTCTTGAGTGTGCTGTAATGAATTTCGTATCTATTTTCTAATGTCACTAGATACGTGCTAATCATGATTTATATATTTTTTTTTTTGTTCTCGCATGTCTTAAGTGAATGTTAGCGCTATCTCTGAAGTTGTTTGGGCTTCATGGTAACTAATTCTAAGAAAATTCATAAAAAATGACTGGATGAGGGACCAACAAACAAAAAATTAACATAGTCATATGCTAACGAGTTTCTTTGTTTTGAGAGAAATTCTTGCTTGAGCTGTACATTGTACAATCTTCGTCATATCGGCTGTGTTGGCGGTTGTTTTCGAAAGGAAAAGGAAACGAATTTGTTGAGTGTCGGCTTTTCGTTTATGCACGAGATTATCGCACATGCTGATTTTGTTGCAACAACAAACAATCTAATTCAATTATGAGGGTGGTTTGGAAATCCCCTTAGGTGCCCTTATCATTTAACGGCAATCGCATGCAAGTTCTGAGCTGCTCGCCTCCATATTTCTGAAAGAATGTAAGTACAAATGAAAGTAGAGGAACTGGTGAGAAACGATGATTAAAGGGCCGGTGCCGAGAAAATGACTCTATGCGCACAGTTATTCTTTAAATATTTATACCTCGACCCGCAGTTGCAATATCACGGATTATGTGGCGATAACAGTCAGCTGGATGCCCACAATTCTACGAGATTCAATGAAAAATGCTCTAAAGGTGCTTACGAAATGGACGATGGATGTGGTCTTTGAGTCAATTCGGGAAATCACTTATTCTCAAGAAATCATCACCTGTCTGCACATTCAAAGCGGATGCAAATCTTTTTCCGTTTGTCATCATATTCTCCGTCAAAGCTAGATGGGAATGTTTTAGCTTCTCTCGTTGTTGCTAAGTAATCGACGATGTGGGTCTGTGCGAAAGGGTAAAAAAGGGAATACAATATATTATAACACAAGAATTCACAATGAAATATTTATTTTAATAAGTCTCATAATTAGCTTTGCTGTTCTCAGTGGACTGTAAGAAAGTGAAATAATAAAAATGCTTCTCGTCATAATATCGATCCTAAGGCCCGTCTCGGTCGCAACCACAGCCATCCAACGCACTATGGAATGGGGTGTGGTCTTCGTATGTGCTCTGATGACGACCGCTATCCCTTTCAAACATTGCTCCGCGACAGTTGTTGTGCACAATCGTTGACGGCTCTCGTCTGGCTCTTTGTGTGGTTGGTGTCGGCTACCGTTGGCTGATGTCGTGGCGTGATTTCATGTGCTGTTGTCAGGCTGGCAGACACCTGTCCTGAACTGGGTCCTTCCTTGAATGCAGCATATATGTACTTAGTTTTGCTGTCATTCACCGATAAACTCCCTTTGACCGTCTCCAAACGCACTGCGAGCAAACGCCTCATTGACGACTTGCTATGTTCGACCAATCACGTAAATCCCGTCCGCGTATGTCAGCAATTGTATGGAATTTTAGAAGATTGCTCTTGTGTTATTGTGCGAATTCTGCTTGATATTTTAAATATTAAAAGAAATTAATAAAGCGCCGAAAATGGGTTGTATTTTGACCACAAGTGCTATGCAAACCTTCAGTCGCTGCTTTGGCAGCTATGCTACACATTCTTCCTCTGAATATACGAGTATATTGTAAAGAAATTACAACATCGGCGTCACTATATGGAAGCGGAAACAATTCGGACAAGCTGGCATTATAAAAGAAGAAGACATCATTGACTTTGTGAAGCCAAATTTGTTATTTAAACATTTCCAATTCAATCGATTTGAATTGATAAACCTAGACCCATACGTTAGCCGTTAGCAAAGTACACCATGAGAACTCCATGGGGACTGACTTTAATTTAAATTTCTTTCACCATAATATATAAAGTATGTATGTATTTATATCATCTTGCTGACTTTGATAATCACCAAAACTGTCGAAATTTGGTTCCATGAGAGATTGTTAAGAAGCAATTGAATACATTCATGAAAGACATCTCTTGCAGTTAACTTCCAAAACACGATTTTTTTTTAAGTTGTTGAAAGTTTGATTGTTGTTGTGCTGTGTCTACCCCTTTTTTATGACTGTAAACTAGGTTGAGGGAACATGAACTTTCCAAGGCCAAAAAAATATGCAAGTGAACACAAAGGCATTGTGGCAATTGAGGCCCATTGTCTTATCGTATTCACTTTACCATCGACTTAATTTTAGCCACGACTCTTGTCGCTCTCGTCACTGAGTTAATGAAATATGTGTTCAACGTTACCTCTACGTTGAGTAAGTTTGATAATTCATGAAATAGGTGACAATGTAGTCGAGAGGATGTCTTTAAAAATGTTAACTCTGTATAAACTGTCATAAAATTGATTTATCATACTTTGAGCTACAACTGTAACTAGGCGATGAACGCGGCCACGGCGATATCTTGGGTAAAGCAAGACAATAGACAGGCAATTTTGGGGTATTTATCCGTTGTACAAAAAATATCGGTACCGAGATCAAACACAAGCATAATTCTAGCCAATACTTCCCCTGTTCAACAGGGCGGAAACAATTCAAAAGAGTCTGTTCTTGTCTCGTGAGAAAAAGTTATATTAACTCTTGTACTGTTTGTGTTGGGGGCATCTGGGAAAAAATTGTAAATGTAAGGACTGTATAGCGACATGTCTTTAACCAGGCATGTACGGATCCACAGTCTAGGTTATTTTATGGTGACTGACTACAAGCTTTGGGTGTTTTCATAAACGTTTAGACAAAGGACTGCGTTATCCATGTTCATTAATGCAGATATACGATCAGACTAACTTAGGTCAACATCAGTACCGACTGTTCATAAACGTCAATAGTTCCTCGATGTCGGGCAGATTCAACTTCAATTTCAATTTTTCATTTTTTGTACTAAAGCCAGTATGCAGACATTTTGTGTTCAAAAACGCATGAGAAAGGAAATGCGATTGTACTAGCGCAGATTTCCGACGTTTATGAAAACACCCTTTCTTCGACTCGGAGCCTGTGGTACAAAGCGACAGAGGACGTCCTCACTCAAGGTGGCACACAGAAGTCTAGGGGGACCTCTGTCGGCTTGGTGTGCGAAACTGGATACAGCTGGCGAGAGATCGTGCTGGCTGGAGAAGCATGTTGGGTGAGGCCTAGGTGCACCTCGCACTGTCGCCCTAAGAAGAAGAAGAAGACTGCAAGCAGTCAGATATCACACTTAGGCCAGCGTAGCGCATTCTGTTACCACGCGAATCTAGTCGATCCTACTAAGAAAACCAGTTGGTGGTTTTAACATTTGCGGAGAAGGTGCATAATGGTTTCCTCCTCTTTCTCGTCTCAATATCTCGTGCAGAAGTCATTGTAGAGCAGACCCAATCGTAAAGGTTTGCGGTGAAAAATGATGATGTCGCTGATAAGAGTCCTCACAGTCTGCCTGCTCAGTCTGATCAGGCTACATGAAAGTGTTGACTGAGAGTAGGCAATAATTGCATCCTGTGTTACTAGATCATCTACGATTGGCGTGATCAATCGTTTCAAGTATCAAGACAAGTTTTGCAGTTTCGATAGACTTGGATGGTATATTTCCAACCAGAGAGAAATATATTATATATAACATCACCTTTCTAGCGTGTTTGTCAGCGGTCTTGAGATAGTGGAAAGATTTCTTGCCGGTTTATTATGCATACCGACTCTCTATAGATCTATAGAAACCCAATTTTGGAGCTCTTATCAGATCATTCTAGGGGTATGGCAAGAATCATTTGTTTGCAGTTTCGCTTTGCAACAACTTGCACATAAAGCTACGTAATGCAAGCCCACATTCCCGCATTAAAGTAGTGATGGCAATCTTATCGCATTCAAGTTCGTCCGCTACACACTTGCCTGTATTGCCTCTGTTGCCGCGCACACAATACAGGTTAAACTATTCTGCCGCCTTTTTAGAGATAAGCTGATGCTAGAAACTTCCCCATATAAACTGATTCACACACAACAACCAAAGGCCGCCTTTAATCCGGAAATATATGACTACGATAAGCGTACATCCCAAACGTACCTCTAAATATCATTACTTCCATTCTCCGTAAAATTATTTTAATGTGGCTAAGCTGCCTTAGAGGCGAACCTGTGGAAACATTAGCTTTTCAGCCAATGACCATAATCATAACTCGACCTACAGAATGGGTCTGAGAAACTTGTGCACTTCGATTCAATGTTTTGGAAGGTCACCAACATTTGCCCGCCCGCCTATTAAAACGTCATAAAAATACTCAGCCGGGTCACCATATCGTTTGAAAGGGATCTGTTCTACTATGAATCGGTGCCATGTCCTCATTTGCACACGGGCATAAAATGTTTAATTGTAGTTTTTGTGTGCTGGGGGCTGTTTTAATTCACATTTAACATAACAATTGGTGACACGGCGGTGTTCATTAATGTGCCTCATTGCAAAAAGAACACGCGATTACCTGGCATTATTTATAAACCAAACCAGTTTCCAAACCAAATAAAAACGATGTATACATGCTCTACTTTCCTTTCAAATTCAAACGGAAAAAAAGGCTCAAAGCTTATAACCCACTCCCCAGACCGGAAGCCCTATCATAATAAATTATTTAACTCTGTGTTCTAATGAAACCACAGCAAACACAAACAAAAAAAGCGCAACTTACTAGACAGAGGACTGATAGTTTTCCCTTGGGGTACGATGAACTAACCGCTCATCTGTGTGGTCTCGTCATGTGACAGTGCACTTCATCAATGGCGTCATTAACGTCGGCGCCATGTGCATTCAATTCACTTTTCGCATCAGGAAATAATTAAAAAATAAATCTCAGTTCATTAACATTCGCTGTTATGCAAGATACGAGTACATGTGAACAGGGTGGAATTAAAATATCTCTTAATTGACTTTTAAAGACTTCTGTGTTGCATTTCACTTTGAGGAGAGTTATAATTGTCGGGTTAAATTGCAGATTTGAGTTGATCAGTGGTTATGATCAATTTAAATGGCTCGTGTGTAATTTGCTCAATTTCTTTTCAGTTTTTTTCTGATGCTGGGGTGAAAAAGATGCGAGGCAGAGTGACAGTGTCGGCAAATCAGACAGATCCTTGTAACTAAACTTCTCTGATTCAGAAAGGGATCACAGTATCAACAGTATTTATGTAGGATTTATGACAAACAATCCGTCTCTCACGGCGGATCGCTAAAAACGACTTCATATAGCCCCTTCTCTCCTTATAGCCTTACACTTATATAAGGGTCTCTTACGTCAGACTGAGGAAAACAAAGCTGTCATTTTTTTAATCACAGTTTCATATGTACTTTCTTGTCACGCCTGTGACCCATGGTGAATCTGAGCTAGATCAACAGCTGCCGTCCATGGTTCATTGTTCTTGGCTTACAGTCACCAAGCCTAAGTTGTATTGCGTCCGCGATGAATTGATTTTTATTCGGTATTTCTATACTTCTCGAGCCAGGAGGCCAGGAATTCGAAGACCCTCTTAGCTGGAGCATTGGTGCTAATTCAGAGGCAGAGGCAGAGTCAGTTCAGTAGATTGATTTTTATCCCAGGCGCTGTATGACTTGGTCGACAGCATATATTTTTCTTAATCTTCATTGACTTTAAAACCAGCTCGGTCCGCCTGTTCTTTAATCTTCATGAAAACTTCTAAAACAGACAACAGTTGCCATTCTTCGTTCCCTTTCACACATGTTAATATAACGTCTGCATATCGATTATCCCTAGACTCTAGGCTTGTGCTGGCACGTTGCGAGAGATATTTTTTTAAGGCGTAGAAGCTTCTTTTCCTCACATCTTCATGCCCGATACTCCTGTTGCGCTGTTTTGTTTAGGTTTGCAGCGCGTTTTGGTATTCCTCATTGGTTCTTAGTTTCTTCTGCTTAGACACGCCATCGTACCACGGGTTTCTTGTCTGAGGTGGTTTTCGCTACGTATTTGATGGACGAGTGGCAATGCAACCACATTCCGTAGGCCCTTGTATTCGACGTGGGCATGAATCCCTGTCTAATATATTGTGCGAGCAGCGAAATTCGAACCCTCAGCGCTAGAATGTGGTGATACTTCCATTTGATACTTCCAAAACATTAGCGTAGTCCATTTAAGACACCAATAACTATGTTGCTAAGTAAGTTGACCCATCGAAACTTTTCAAAGCGAGAGCTAACTTACCTCTGATTGTTTTTTCTCGAACGCATGCATTTTATTGGGAAACCAACATAAAAAGGCACGACTGAATGCCCATTTCAGCAAGAGCATTCGAATATATAAACACTTCAGTATCACCCTGTTCAATTGCACTTACAATAATTCGAGTAACCTACTTAACACAAAAGTATTGCAACTTGAGCCCTTATTGTTGATCAGCTCACAGTGGATATTACGACGAAATGGCGAATGCATTAATTCAGTCTGAAGTAGGTTACCGCGAGGAACTGATTTCGGTTTTCGACAAAAGTAAGCCCGTAAATCCCAATTAACCGGTGTATGTTCCCAACTTTTTTAATTGTAGACGGTTGTGCATCCACACGGATTGAGGATATTCAACAACTTTGTTCCCTTTGTTTACGATGCGGTATTGGATGCTCACTCGAAGCAGGCAATTAAAAAAAAAATAACTTTATCTTTCACATTTGTTCGCTTAACATATCATCCCTGTAATCAGTTAAATTATGCCTGATGGAATAATGGACAGATTTATGATTATATTGTTTGGTTGGATAAATGGAGTTGTGCTATTGGATGTGAAAAAGGAAATAATAGCACTCTGTGCCTGTGGATGATAGGCACGTTATTCGATAGGTTTTAATTGTTTATCTTCTTTGATATATAAATTGAAATGTTTATGGAATGAAATGGAAATCGAAACGCTTCACCTAGTCATCGATTTCCAGGCATCATATGAGATGATGTTATATACCACGACGTCTAGATAGGTTTGATAATCATGCTAAAATTGTCAGGTTGAGTAGAAAACCAATGGAAAGCGGCTACCAAGTCGAAGTCCAAAGCAAACGAAATCACATGTAGTGTCAAGTAATGCAAATCTAATAATCTTAAAATGAAAACTTGTTCACAGAAATATAAAGGGTGGTTAAATTTTAAGGGCCGACGTTGATTTTGAATAAAACACACATTCATATCTTCCAATTCGGGCCATAAAAAGTTCGTTATCAGTTCACGATAGCGAACACCATTCACAGTAACTGCCTGACCGGCCTCATTTTGGAAAAAATACGGCCCGATGATGCCACCAGCCCATAAACCGCACCAAACTTTGTGGGTGCATTGGTTTTTCGATAATCACTCTTGGATTATCATTCGCCCAAATGCGGCAATTCTGCTTATTGACGGATCCACTGAGGTGAAAATGTGCCTCATCACTGAAGATGATTTTCTTCGAAAATTGATCATCCACTGTTGCCATTTCTTGCCACCATTCTGACCTTTGACGACGCTTGAAATGGTCAAGAGGCTTTAGTTCTTGAGTCAATTGCACCTTGTAAGCGTGTAAATGCAAGTCTTTATGCATAATGTTCATCAACGACGAGCGTGAGAGGTGCAATTGTTGGGCACGACGACGACGAGTTGAGGTGGACGGCTCTTCAGCCACATTATCGCGAACAGCAGCAATATTTTCTGCAGTACGAGCTGTACGAGCATGTACTGGTGTTTTCACATCTCCTACAGACCCGGTTTGCTCAAATTTTTGCACGATTTTTCCGATTGTACGCACATTTGGACGATTAAATTGACCGAAAAAATCACGAAGTGCACGATATGCATTTTGATTTGAATGCCCATTTTCATAATAAGCCTGAATAACTTTAACGCGTTGCTCGATTGTGCATCTTTCCATGGTTCAACTTGAGTTAGTATAAAATTGAGAAATGTCAAAAAACTTGACGTTTAGGTGTGGTTCACATTCAACATCGGCCCTTAATATAGCTCCTGATTGCTGAGAGCTGGTGCTTGTGCACCCTGTTGTTCTACCTGTAGACTCGAATAATGTGCATTCACTCAAATTAAATTTTGCTTGAAGCTTGGATAATAAGACAATGCAGCCCCGCCTCTGAGTGTTGTAATCAAAACGCTGTCAATTGTCATTTGGGTATTCGCAGAGAACAGTGTATCATGGCTTACGTATTCGGAAAATAGAACAAGTGACTGGAAGGAGTAAAGGAAACTTCCAGGCGAACGAAATTGGAGTATAAATATAGGCGCGGCGGTTAAAGAAATGATGTAGCCATGGAGTTTCATTTGGAGCAGTCGGAAACTGACCTCCTTTTTTGTGTCGCGCAGTGGATCTCTACTTCAACCAATAAACGGGTCCAGCCTATTAAAATATTGTCTTTAAAAATACCAGACTCCATTAACGACTAGGTTCAGATTCAAAGTTGTCCTTTACCTTACTTGCCACTTTCGACGCTCCAACTTCAGCTTGTCGAGTCAATAGAGGCTTCCAACACGAACTCAACGAACAAATGCCATCCTATCGTGTCCGTCTTACTATGTGGGATGATTGGTCTTGCCTGAGAGGCAAGGGGATTATTGTTTGCATTCGAAAACTGGAAACAACTAATCCAGGACTTCCAAGTCTGAAGGACAGGAGAGAAACCATTTACTGGTCATTGGTCCAACAAATAAAGAAGGATTTTGGTGACACCATTCAAAATGTGTATCACCGTTGGCTGCCAGCCAACAACGCTGCCTCAGAAGAAAGCAAACAAAGCGAACAGGAAAGTGAAGGAACTGAATCCATTTCCCATCTCACTTGTACATACGCCCTTCATTACGATCTCAACACACCATTTTCACATGTACGTTTGCATAGTTCTAGAAGGGTATTTTCTTCTTACGTCGAGAAGGATTTGAAAACCAAATCACACTCATGACCGTATTCAAAAGGAGTTGCATGTTGGTAGTTACCACCTGAAGCCTTGCAGATTTGAATTACTCTTCTTTGTGGCCTGAATTTCTTGTAGGTCTACCTAAAGTAAAAGCGAACACATTCACATTCTTATGAATCGTCTTACGACACTCAATGAACAGAAATAATCGGAAAATCAATAGCATTTTCTTCTGAAAGGGAAACATGGAAATAAGTTCGAAGAAAAAATCCCACGAACAATAGGAGCTCATCGCCTAGGAGTTGCATCTCCGCATAGAGACTGAGAAATGATGCCCCAATCAATCAATGCTCTTGTTAACTCTGAACATGGACCGTAACAAAATCACCTCCCCACCCCAAAGCCCCACCCAATAGCTATCCTTTCAGCACTTTATCTTCAAAAATTGATTTTCAATCTATTGCCCATCCTCTCCCATCGCACAAGACCGAATTTATACCAAATTGAAGTTCAAATGAGTATTTATTGACTAATAAAGTATCTGCAGCACATTCCACGACACATCGCCTCATGGATATAGTCCTCAGTATAGAGAGGGGGGAAAAATGTTCGTATGTACAGAAAGAAAAAAATTAACACCTCCATGTCGTTGTGCGGCTCCGTCATCTGCTCCTGGCAATGGTACACGCCGACTGAAAAATATCGACCGGCACTGCCGTACCGCATGCAGCAAGCACTCTGCCACAACGTAGTAGAAGTTGACCATCTACGAGTATGCCGAACGATAAAGCGACAATCCGAAACTCTAGCAGACGTGATAAATGAACTTAGCGAAGACATCGTAATAACAACGACTACACCGTAGTCGTGTAAGGAATTTATGAGAACAGTAGCATTGCCGTCTGTGGTCAACTTATGGGCGAAGATATGGATTGTTTTTTTTCGGGGTGGTTGGTGATAACTGAACTTTGGCTGGTTAAACCCGCAACGCAGACGGTATTCCATGTATTCAAGCCAAAGTGCTTGGCCATTAAATGTGCTAAAAAGCTTCAATTTGCTGAGGTGTTTTGCAATAATAAAACAAAGCAGGAATGACTTAAGAAATTGCGATAAGTGATGAACATTTTAAATGTCACAAGATCACTGTTGCATGGTGTTGAGGGTGGATTCACGGACGACTCATCCGTAATCTTGACTTAAAAATCAAACACTAATTTATCAGTTTGTGCTATAATGTACACAAGTTCTACCAACATGGAGTGTGGATGTGAGTACAGTGACAGGAAGAGATTATGGTATTCAGGTTGGTGTGGGGCTGCAATCTAACTCATGATGACGTGACAATGAATTTAATAATGCGCTAAAGTTGAAATATTAGAAAAGCAATCATCTTAACTTGATTATCCTTGGCAGAGACAACGAGAGTAATTTTGACGGTCACCCTATCGATACGCTGTCGTTGTTGTTGAGCAGACGTAGGCCACCCACCGAGACTCTATTGATTCGGGGACTGGTGTGGCTGCGGTGAGGCTTGGCTCCACTGACTACTGAGGAACCTGACTGTTCAGAAGGCGGAATTTGAGGCTCTCAGTTTGGACCGGTATTAGAACGCCAAGTCGCTGGGATTCTGCGTGGCATACAGCGCTCAAGGTGCCCGAGCTTCAATCACAAGTCTATTATTGCCGAGAGCTGTTGGGATTATTGGTTTGAAGAAGTTCGGAGGTTTGACCAAAGTACCGACCATTGGTGCTGTGTACTGTGTAGTGTGGTGATAGCGATAGTTCGACGGAGGCGAAACACACCAGCGGGAGTATTCGACAGAACGCCTCGCTGCCGTGGTTATTGCTCTGAAATCTGGGCGGATATCCCTGAGTTGGCGGATATCCGTGATGTCATAGAGTTATGGTAGCCGGAATGCTTTGGTTATGGTTACCTCCACGGTAACCGCTGGTGTGTCCCGGTGTTTGCCACGTCTACTGTTTTTTCTCACTCATCATTTCTTTTTTGTTTTTTTTTTCACTTCGGAATTACAAAACTGCAGACATTTTTGATGCATTAACTCACTACGCCAAGGGGACCGCTTATATATAGCCAGCTTTTGAGACGGTTGTCTTTTCAGCACAAAGAAACAGCGATTGGCAAGGGATATTCTGTGCTTGATCTTGGTACTGCTGTTGTTTGTGCTCTTTACTGCGGACCCGAGTTATATGAAGTCCCTGACTACCTCTAAGTTGAAGCTGCCCATTGTGACGCTCTGTCTATCACGTGGATATTGTATATACGTCATAGACAGAACAGCATATATTTCGTTTTCACCTCTTGATTGCAAGCAAATCTAACAAGGTTTTTTTGCTGAAATAAAACCCCTCTTGCAACTGCTCCAGAGTCCAGAGCCCAGTCAGGGAACAAACGACATTGTCTACGGTCGTTTTCCTTTCCTTTACTTTCCTTTACCTTTGTCGACAGAGCTTGCATCTCAATTGACTGATTGTCCCTCGCCGCTGTCATAGAGATTTATTTTTAGTGTCTGAAAAATAAAAAAATACCAATAGAACAGATAAAACCGATAAGTCGAAGTCAAAAAGCGCTTTTATTAATTAAGCTACAGGGCTCTATGCGAACCAACTTCATTGATGCAACAACAATGGCGATATCCTGACATCCACACGGACAATCTACGTGGACCAGAATCTAGCTCTCTCTGAAAGAGCAGTATTTGCCACCTGATTTTGCTTGGAAGTTTAGGGCGCAACCCGACTGAGGACAGTTTTGCCTTTACTGCGAGTATATTCATCTTGTCAGCATTACTTGAAGTCGACACCTGGATGCGAAGTAAGGTAACTGGGCTGTTCCTTGTCGACTACACGGTCTCAGCTACATTTACGCAGGAACAGCAATATACGAGAGAGAGAGAGAACTCCTACACGATGTTTGCAGCGACACGAATATTTACCAAGTCATTGCTAATCTAGCTTCAGGACATTAATGCGCCGACATTAATGGTACTCTCACAGTTTATTAATTTTCTGATGCCAGACGTTGACTGCTCCCCAATTTGGGAGTCGAGTCGGTTGCCCTTTAAAAAAATGTTAGACTATAACATATCAACACAAAGTTCAACCATCATCCTTGATGCATTTCCGTTGACAAGAGCATATGCCTGTATGCTGAAATAGCGCTTCAAAATGCTTAAAATATGGCTGTGCAAATGCCCAAGCAGTCTTCATTGCTCGCCCGAGTCCCATTCAAATCCGTCCCTCATTCATCCCCCCCTGCGAACGCATTTCAACATTTTCAACCTCATTAACTCGTTCGCCCCATGGAACGCTAACGATATTCCAAACATTTTCCAACTGACACGAGCATCGCATTTCTGAAGCGTATTCTGTAATGGCGTATTATAGTCCCATAGCGGAAAGCAGCGTGGTAACCAGAATTCCACAAAACACATGCCATCAGCCATCAGACAGAAGTGGCCTAACTGAAATTCAAATATGCACAACTTAACCATTCATCTCTCGCCAACGCCGCCGCCGCCACCGCCGCGATTGCCACACAATAATCAATGATGACAGCGAGTAACATCAATCATTAGCCGGTTGCCCAGAGCCAACAACCACCCAACCAGCATCCCCATCCCAGAGCTGCACTCCCGTTCGGGGCGATTAATTTTTCAATACCATTAACAATCCCGAACCCGGGAGCCGAAGTGCAACAAATACTAGTACAAGTGAAATATTCAAACAGACAATGGCTGGCTGTCGATATAAATTCGAGTGCAAGCCATTAACCAGAAAAGTATTTTAATTTAAAATTTCGATCCCGCAGTCGATGGTGCGAAACCTGTTTTGGTTACCTCTTCGTTTTGCCATCGATAGTGCATACATTCCGCCATCTATGGGTACACCGACTCCGAATATCCGGCAAATGGATGGTAAAATGAACTACAAATCACTTCCCAGAGAATGCCGTGAAGCAAATTGGAGCAGTGCATTTTTTTTCCCATTCGTCCGGACTGTGTGCTCTGTGGGAGTGCTGCTTGCAGTCGGTGAATTCGTTTCACATTTTTCAGTTTCATGGCAGCGGTTAAGCAGATGTATGAAATGTATTCCTATTCATGTCCGAATTTAGACAGAAAACCGATTCCTAAGAGACTGGATTGTGAGTATCGGCGTGTTTCAATCTTACTCGGTCGATTGACGTTTCAATTGATTGTGAAATGGATAGCCGATCGACTGACGCGGATCGGCTGTCTCTTTTGGGGCGCGGTTTAACAGTGAAAGGCTCTCATGACTTGCACTGAGTGGGTTATCTAAGATGTTCAACTTTCCTTTACAACTAGATTAGACTGTCATCTATGAGACGAGTGGCTTTTTACTGCACGCGTGGGGGATATCGCTGTTATCTTGGTTGTTTTTTTTTATAGAATTATCTATTTGAGTGCAGAGATATGAATGTGGGGGTAATTTTACTTTTTTTAATTGGGATCGGTGTCAAAGGTGCAGTAAATATAAGCTGTAGATGTAAAAGCTGGACTTCGTATGTCGTCAGCATGTGCATCAACAATCATTTCTGTTGTAGAAATTCCAAATGTGGTTCGGTTCAGCGAAGTGTGTGTAACTGCCTCGGTGACGATTTGTACTCCACTTAGGCAAATAGAATTCCGATAGCGATGTCAGATATTCCAGTGTCAAGTCAGAACTTCCAAACGATATTGTGGAATTTGTAAAGAGGCTTCGTTGCTACCTTCACGGTCTCTAAATGGAAGAACAAATGCTTTGCAACAGTTTGAAGTCCAGCCACCACCGCCACATCTGTTCCACGACTGCAATTGGTTGTCATTAAAAAAATATTTCCAGAGCATATGCCCCGCATTATAGTGATTTAACTCCGCCTACAGGAAATCGCAGTCGGTTTTCTTCAGCTGCTCCAGTTTAACTTTCCCTACCTCGCATACATCACTTTTTACGGTTCGCAATGTTTACTTTAGTCTGCCATGTGTTTTACTGTTGTGCCTTACAGGGTTCCAATGCATAGCGTGTTTAGATCTGCTGCTGTGGCGTTTTCTTAAATACCTACATATGAGATCACCTGCAATTCCCTCCTTGTGTGAAGATACCAATTGGTGTCCATTTGTCCATTCTTGGATTTGCTAGAGATATGATTTAGTGAGTAAATCTGCAATATGGATTTACCACAACATATTCATTGTTGATTTAGTTCCATATTTCGAATGGATTTTTGACATTTCCCATGGCGTTGTTACATATGACCCGGTCTCTAAAAAATAAAGGGTGGTTAAATTTTAAGGGCCGATGTTGATTTTGAATAAAACACAAATTATTTAGGAAATTATTGTCATTTCTTTTTATTATGAAAAATAAATAAATTTTCGATGACGCTGAAGCATAATTGAGGTTCTATGCCGTGAATTATCTCATCCTTTAGCTCTTGAATTGTTGCTGGCTTATCGACGTACACCTTTTCTTTCAAATAACCCCAAAGAAAAAAATCCAACGGTGTCAAATCACATGATCTTGGCGGCCAATTAACATCGCCACCACGTGAGATAACACGGCCATTGAATTTGTCGCTCAAAAGAGCCATTGTTTCGTTAGCTGTGTGGCAAGTGGCACCGTCCTGTTGAAACCACATATCGTCCACATTCATATCTTTCAATTCGGGCCATAAAAAGTTCGTTATCAGTTCACGATAGCGAACACCATTCACAGTAACCGCCTGACCGGCCTCATTTTGGAAAAAAATACGGCCCGATGATGCCGCCAGCCCATAAACCGCACCAAACTTTGTGGGTGCATTGGTTTTTCGACAATCACTCTTGGGTTATCATTCGCCCAGATGCGCCAATTCTGCTTATTGACGAATCCATTGAGGTGAAAATGTGCCTCATCACTGAAAATGATGAAAATCACGAAGTGCACGATATGCATTTTGATTTGAACGCCCATTTTCATAACAAGCCTGAATAACTTTAACGCGTTGCTCGATTGTGTATCTTTCCATGGTTCAAATTGAGTTAGTCTGAAATTGAGAAATGTCAAAAAACTTGACGTTTAGGTGTGGTTCACATTCAACATCGGCCCTTAAAATTAAACCACTCTTTATGACCCGAATATGGCCTTATGGGCATGGCACCGTATTTAATAGTACACATATGATATCATACAACATAAAATTTTAAACAGCATTTTAAATATTGGACCCCGTTGTCTAGTCGATAGGTGTGTCTACGTTTGGGGTTGCAGAATCCCCGCAATCAGCAATTTCATCGTTCTTGCGATTGGACTTGAACTTGGGCAGCTGTCAAACAAATTCCATTTTTTGATCGTCTCTCCAGATTTTACAAAGATTACTATGAAGGATGCCATGACGCAATACCTGTGTGGAATTAACACAGTCACCCTGTGAGGACTCCAGCGTACATCCTTACGACTTAATAATTGAAACTGTTCCTATGGACCACTATTATAGAGCTGTAATTAAACATTCCTCCATTTCAGAGCGCTCATTCACAAAACTGTCTCCCCACTCATTGCTTTGGTGCCGGTACAGCCAGAAGGCCAGGCTCGCTGGTAGGTCCAAGACTCTACCACTCTCAACCTTGGAACAGATGGGGCTGCTTTATTCTTACACAACGTGTCGACGGGTACTTTTGTATTTTTAAACAGAATTAACATTTCAATCTCTATGTGATTGCACAATAGCAAATCACACACTGAACGTGGGATCTAATCAGTAGAAGTTAAACAAAGAATCTGTTACGATCATTAGAAAAATGCGAAGAACATGCTATTTGATCCTTGACTGAAGTAGGCACATCCATACGAATTGTATAAGAGTTTGTTTCTGAACACTGTCATTGACAAGCTTATTTGTATGATCTCAAATCGGTCAGTGAACCTACGACGATAGCGTAGTACACAGAGTGTCACAGAAAAGTTATTCGAAACCAAAGGAAAATGTTGTGTAAACTACCTCTTCAGTTTATGTATTTTTTATTATATTCATTAATTTATTTTCTCTCATTTTGCTGACAATGCTTGATTCCGAAATTGGGTCAGTTGATCAATGCAATGTTGTCAGTGCAAGTACATCAAGTTATTTTGAAATATGAAACAATAATAACAAGGCACAGAAAAAGCAACCATGTCAGTGCAAGTTCGATGCTTTAAATGAAACAGCAACGATAACAATATATCGGTGCTGGTTCACTGGCTTATGTTATATATTTTAATAATAGTGCTGACTGCATGCATTGATTGCAACATTGACAGTCGGGGAAAAAGGAGTGGTTAAGGTACGCAACTGTGGAAACTAGGGAATCAATCTGACTTATAGGAGAAGGGCTATGATAAGACTCCAGAGCATTATTGATCAAATTTCCTAGTCGTTTACGTCAAAGAAGCTGATATTATACTGGTGCAAGCACCCAATAGAGGGAAAAGTCTGTGAACTGTACAGCGATATGAGATATTCGACTGGCTCGTTCGCATCAAACGCATGGACAACAGCCGTCTTTTGCATTCACAATTGAATGACTGAGTTCCCGATTGAGAGGAAAGTAATCCGGAATAAATTGTAAGCAGAACTGTAAGAAATGGCTGTTGGCAATCGTGTCTTGATCAATCCTTATGAATAAGTAAGTAAGATGTGGAGAATGTGATGTCTGTCGAGACACTAACAACTAACTGGCAAAGCTTTGCCGTGAAAAGTAAGTGTAACAATACATCTCCCCACCCCTCGTTTGCGAATAATAACACGCACAAAACGAGTTGGAGCTTCCGAAGCTAGGCCCAAGTAAACAACGCACTGTATCATCGCCCGAAGATGAAGGAAGGGGTGTGTTCCCATCGCAGCACAATACTTTAATCTTGTATGTAGCTCTACACCGTGTATACATCTAAAATCACCTCACATCCCCCAAACCAGTCTGATCACCTCTCCGTGTCCACACAAGAATACTGCTTTGAAGTGCTAATTAACAAAATTATTGTAATTAACAACTTGAATGTGTACAAGAGCGAATTACGTCATGTACGACTAAACATCTGTCCATCAAGCAAGCTTTGGCGAGCTCAAAACATGATGAAAATAATTAAATAAAGCTATTTTAAGACACAAATTGATTTGTATTCCTCCAACAGACTGATAGCCTCTCCCTATCCGGGGGATGTTGTGCACTGGGGATTGTGTAAGTTCACCATGACTGGCAAATATTCTCCTCTATGCACTTGGGGCAGACAACAAAGTGTTCTCAGAAAGTTTTCCGAGACGAAAACGGGTGTAGAACAACAATTAACAACGGATGACTCATGAATTACTCTCACAATCTGGCTAATTAATTGAAGTTGATGAAAGCTGCGAACTTTGAAAGACTGTTGGCTGCTTGAGTGTTGAGAGATGTTGAGTGTTAACTTTTACTTTTTTTTTTGTATTCTGTGAAGAGGGTTGAGAATAAATTGAACCAACAATGCACTCAGTGACAGACCAGCAGTTGGTCTTATCTTGTTGAGGAGGCTATCTGAAGAGTGGAAAAGTACTCCGTGCCCGTGGAACTGATTGCATTTTGTGTAGACTTGTGCTGCTGCTGATGTTTGTTAATGTTTGCCTGATGTAATTGTGTTCGTAATCTTATCAACTAAAGAAACGTCTTTCAGGCAATGGCACAGCGGCGGTGGGGTTTACTCATCAAGTGATAAGAGGTGTGGAGAAAATAAGGCTGCAGGGTTGGGCAGTAACAGCTTAAGTGTGATGAATTTGGAGTGAATGCCTGTCGGGTGGGCAACGAGAAGGGATTATGATATATGGATAATGTCTTCATACATTTATTTATTATCATTCCATAAGCGAATTTGTTACAGACCGGTAGCCTACAATTTAAGGAATTTTAGAAAGATTATTCGGAGTATATAAAGCATGTAACGGTTTGTTTAGAGGGGTAAAAACAAACATTTTTTAGTGTGGGAGGTGGGTGTATATTTCGCCCGTTTAGGAGTTGTGGACAATTTTAGAAAAAAAATACTTAAAATGAGAAAGAAAATATTAAAAAAATAACGGTAGCACTTACAATAAAGTACTATACCGATTTTGAAAGCCAAAAAGCTGTTTTTTAATCATATATATAAATAAAATTATCTACGTCAAAATTTTTTTGGAAAATTCGTACACAAACTCAAAATTTTGACAAACATTTTTTTTTTCGAATTTGTGATATGAAGGTCTGAATTGGCTTTTAGTGGCTATTTTTACGCTTATATAAATTCTGAATGAATCAAAGGCAAAAACCAATGCATGGGAATCGAACGCAAACTACTTTTTAATAAGATTTTTTCATGCTACAGTGTTACCCATAAATAGCACACTCTTACATTTGAAAATTTGTCCAACATGTGCGGCGTTACTATGGCTAAAGCGTCTTGAATGTTAGCCTCGATCTCGTCCAAAGTGGTTGGGTTGTTAGCGTAGAGCAAGGACTTGACGTAGCCCCAGAAAAAAACAATCGAGTTGTGTCGAATCGCATAGTCGTGGCGGCCAATTTATGAACGCTCGCTGTTAGATGACCCAGTCGTCAAATTTCTATTTCACAACTTCGACCGATGCATCTCTTACATAGCATGTAGCGCCGACTTGATCGAACCACAGCTCGGTTATATCGATTTTGTCAATCTTTGGGCAAAGAAAGTCAATTAACATCGACGATGTCATAACGTATCTTACAATCGTCCAATGATCCTGCCACGCCAAAAAAATGCCGCACCAAAGTGTCAATATTTATTCGTTCACTTGTAGATTGTGTTTGCTCTAGCATGGCAATTGTGTTTGTTGACATAATCGCTGAGTCAAAAATGGACCTTGTCCGAGAATATCATTTGTTTTCACAAACCGAATCTCCCGCAAACACTTCCAGCGCGCAATCAGTAAACTCAAGGCGCTGTCTACGATTCTAGTAAATAGCTAATTTTAGACATTTTTCCCATGTAGTTACATTCAAATTATAAGCGATTTACCGAGTGAGGAAGATAACTGGGGTTTTCTCCCTATTGACTGGCATTAAGTCGCATAACTTTTCTGTTTGAACGAGTAGGTCAACGATTTATGCCTCATCTTAAAGAGCACGCTCCGGGCTTCAAATTTGCGTGAAGACGCGTCTCGCTAGCCACATGGTCCTACAATTTGACAAGAAAGAAGGAATGGCCAGCTGCCATAAATATGATTCAAACTAAATATGAATTGATTGACCCACTTATTTAGTTCAGCGTACGCTAGCTAACAAAATCCGATTAATATTATCAAATAAATTTCATACATTGACACAGAAAGAAACTCAGACCGTGAGTCTGATCCCAGGTCACCATCAAATTAATCTTCTCTCTCAATATCAACCACTGCATTATGTCTTTACTTGCACTGGAAATTGTTAAAAAAAAAGTCCCCATAAACGATGACTCAAAATGGTCCATAAAAGTTTTACGAGGAGCGTACATAAATCGTTGCGACCCACACAGGGTCACCGTTGTGTATTTAAGACTTACAAATCTCTGCCATTAGACCTAAGGTCGTCTCAGAATAATTCAATGGAAGCAAGATGACCATTAAAAGTTAAGCGTTCAACTCAAATCACTTGCACGATGAGCGGCTACTTTTCTTCCTTTTTAATGTATTCTCATGAGGTCAGTCATTCACATAAACGGATCATGCTGATTTATATTAAGTTGTATTGCTGAATAAATAAACTTTTCGACAAAACATCGGAAGGACGCTGTTTTGGGTCTTTGGGAGCATTTGGAATCTATGGAATATGTGGCGATTCTCTAAGCAGGATTGTATTAAGAGGACAAACATCGTGGCTTTCCTTTCAATTTAGCTGTCTCTATTAATATCCACCATCATATTCTGATCAGCATGATCCACTACAGGGGTCACAGGGTTAATGCACGCACAAGAGATCTCCAGGCCACTTGATCATCCGCCATCGACTCTAACTCATCAGTAGTTATGCCCAAGTGCAACCAGGCGAGTTTTTGGACTTGGTCCAACAGCCTCGTCCTGGGTCTGCCAAGCGGTTGCCTACCTGATGGAATTGCATTTAAGGCACGTCTCGGCAATCGTGATGATGAGGATATTCGTGGCACGTGGAACAAATACTGAATTGAAAACCGCTCACATGGCTATGACACCAAGCTCGGCCTGCCTGATTGCAAATCTTCCAAGCTGTTTCAAAATTGAGCCAGCTTGGCCAACCCTACGGGAAAGCTCAGCATTACTCTCCCCATCACCTCTGAAAAAGACCCCGAGATACTTGAACTTCTTCTCCACCTGCTTCAATGGGACTCCACTAACATGTAGAGTTCATTGAACATGCGTTCTGGAAATTAACATAAACTCTGATTAGTCCACGATAACCTTCACTCCAGCTTATGCACATACGGCAATGAACCTATCGAATGGGCGCTGGAGTTCCGTCTGGGAGGATGTGAAGATAACTAAGTAATCTGCAAAAAGATGATGACTTACCCTCAACTCCCCCAATGTGAAACATTGCTCGCCTCCATTAAACAGAGCTTAAATTCTAATATGGTTGTGGTCGAATTGGATTTCGAACAATTTCTCTTTTGTTTTGGAAACAAATCCATAAGCCACAAGTAACTACATTGCGTGTTATCGAATTTAAAAAAGAATTTTAGTGCTGTAGTATTCACTTTATTATCCGTAACGTAAAACGCTTTGAAATTCCACAAACCAAACTCCTTAAAAAAATATTGTGAGAGAATAATGAAATTTCGAAAAATAAAATAGAAAAAAAAACAGTTTTCTTGATCACCCTGTTGTTCATAAGTTGTCCGTTCTTAGTTGCCTTGTAACTTTGAGCGATACATGGCCGCAAGCGTATCAGCTCCTGCTTGATTGATGTCCTTTAACACAAAAGAGACTTGCTCACGAAATGTCATCAAAAGTGTTAATTAGAGTTACCTGATAACCGTAAGGTTCCAGTTCTTCCTTGCATTTCTTGAACCACGTCTGAATGCGATGATAGTGTCCGAGCTCAAAGCCGAATGCATCTATTTGCGAAATAGTCACTGCGATTGCTAAGTCTGCAATGGTGAACTGGTCCGTGGCCACATAGGCGTGACCGTTGCCTTTGAGGAAGGCCTCAAGCCATCCCAAGGATTCGACAAGCTTCGCTTTCTTGGTCTCGTCCAATGGCGCTCCCATGAAAAGTGTGGGAAACTGAAAAACAATAATATATTTTTAATTGGGTAAGTATTCTACTAAGACAACCGAGGAACATTAGGAGATCCCTGAAGACTCGGATCCATAATGGCCTGTGAGAAAGCTTGTCAGCAATCTTAAGTTTTCTTTGTTAAGATTGAGTGTTTCCTTATATGAATGCGGCCTAATTAAACGTTTGGATTGCCTAAGTTCATGACCATGTGTCCACTGGTCTAGGGTAATTTTTTTACCAGTCGTTAATCAGAGTTGTGGCTGCTGTCCAATTGACATTACAGAACGGTTCAGGACCGATGAATGCAGATTCCGAGCCAGCCCTCGGCAACTCATTGGCGGATTCGTTTCGTTTTGCCTATGGCCTTCTTTTTTCATCAAACATCATCTGTCTGAGACGTTTAATACAGCATTCATACTCCTGTTCTTCGAACTTCAGCAGCAACCTTTGATTAGCGCATTCAATTTAGACGTACCAATAACCGCCTATAATGAATTTCTTTCTTCCTTTTATACCCCTTAAAGCAATATCACACCCTTTCCATGATTTATAAATGGCGGAATAAAAGAAACGGAACAGCTTTTTATTCTCGGTATGCGCGTCACCACTTTTTGTGGACGCTTGACGTCGCTGGAAATATCGCAAAGTACTTGGGTTTTCGTCAGCGTTGCATATGTTGTTTCCCTTGTAGATGAAGTCATTAAAATGTACTTATATATACGTCTAAAAATGGGAACTCCTCCACTCACTCACGTAAGTCCTTCGATGGTATTCAGAAAACAGCCTTCAAATGACAGCAGAACAATCAATGATATATTCTTGGGCAATAAGCAGCTATACCAGCGAGGGACTTTGATTTCCTCGACTCCGCGGTAAGTAGTAGCTTCAGCACCGAAATGTAACAACGAATAACTCTTACCAATTGATGTTCTTTTAGGATCAAAATGAGATTATCCAGGTTGACTTTATAGAAGGCATTGATAATCCCAGCCAATGTCTACGGCAGATTTGTGGACTGTATCGTCAGCGGATGAACAATCCATCATTGCCGTGGGGCAGAAGCAGCTTTAAGCTCTAAGACAATGTGAAAGTATAGAGCCAGCCTGCGATTAAGGTGGTTCATATAAGTGGAGAAAGACTTCATTAGACCTGGCAGATAGTAAAATATGGTATTGGCTAGAGAGGATTGATGACCAGCCTGGCCTGTGCGTTAATCATGATCACATAAAGGCTGTTGAAGCATCATCCCTTTCCCGGTTTGGATCCAGAAGTCGTTACGTAACTGGCAGGACAAGGAAGCAAATATGTGTTGATTAGCAAACATTTGATTTGTCTTAATTGAAACAAATCATTCCTGTAACAAACTCTCTATCAAAAATATTAGATCTAGTATTTATTAACTGCGATGACATTAATTCTAAAGTTGCCAAATGTCCAATATTAACGTTAAATGATTCAATTAATCACAAACAGATCTATATTCAAATATCTTTTTACAAGTATCTTAAATCGCAATCTTCCAAAACAAAAAAACATTTTAATTTTTCCAAAGCTAACTTCATTGAATTAAATAATATGTTTAAAAATGTAAATTGGCTTAATAGCTTAATAGAGTTTAAGAATTTAAATTTAACATCTATGTATTGTCGTTGCGTTGATATTCTTAGAACAGGATTATCAAGGTTCGTTCCTCTGTCGCGGAAGCGTAACTCGAATAAGCCCCCATGGTATAACAAGGAATTATCAACTCTGAAGAACCGTAAAAACAAGGCTTTCAAAAAACGCTTCCGATTATTGTAATTTTTGTAAACTACGATAAGATTTTTTCATTTTAAAATAAGTTCCTATACAAGAACTACATACTGTCGGTTGAACAAAATATTAAAGCAAATAGCAAATCATTTTGGCAATTCATAAATTCCAAAAGAAATTCTGTGGGAATTCCTAATTTAATGCACTTCAAGGAAGATGAGTCAGATAACATCAACTCAACTCTTGAATTATTTGCAAACTTCTTTCAATTCACTTTTACCAATTCAAACCACAACAACCTTACTCCTTATAGCTTCCCTAGACCTGTAGACATTGCTTCATTATCTTTGAACCCTACTGACGTCATCCTAGCACTTCACACTTTAAAAGCAGACTCCAGTTATGGAGTAGACGGTATACCACCCATTATTCTTAAATACTGTGCTGATTCACTTTACAGCCCTCTATTATACATTTTTAATCTTTCGTTATCAGAAGGTATTTTTCTAGATGAGTGGAAAGATTCATTCTTAATTCCCATTCACAAATCCGGCTCTAAAAATAATATTGAAAATTATAGAGGTATATGCAAACTCTCCGCGATTCCTAAACTATTTGAAAGTATAGCAAAGAATAAAACTGAATTCTTAATCAAAGGCCACATTTCGGAAGCGCAGCACGGTTTTATATCTGGACGCTCAACTTCTACTAACTTATCAATATATACGTCCTTCGTCGTTCAATGAAATAGAAAATAAAAAACATTTTGATGCAATTTATACAGATTTCAGTAAGGCATTTGATTCGGTCAACCACTCACTATTGATAAACAAAATGAATGCATTTGGGTTCCATTCCCATTCCCTAAGTTGGATATCTTCTTTCCTCTTAAATACCCCCTTAAAAACCCTGAGAGTTAAAATTGGAAACTCCTTATCAAGCCAATTACATGTAGCTAGGGGGTACCGCAAGGCAGTCACCTAGGTCCTCTATTAGTTGTTATATTCATCAATGATATTACTTTATCAATCAAACACAGTTAATCTTTACTATATGCTGATGATATGAAAATATTCAAAAGTATTCAGGATTGTCTTCTGTTACAGTCAGATATTAACAACATACTGGAGTGGTGCGAAAATAATAAACTTAAGCTTAATTTAAATAAATGCCATTCAATTTCTTACACGAAACTGGTTTCTCCAATCCAATTTAATTATTCAATTGGAAATTCAAATCTTTCAAAGACTTGGGTATTATGTTGAACTCCTCATTCACATTTCATACTCATATTGGTCATATATTAGCAAAAGCAAACTCAGCAATTGGCTTCATTAAGCGTAATACAAAAGGATTCACTGATCCATTCGCCCTACTAACAGTCTATAATTCCGTTGTTCGACCTTTCCCCGAATATGCTGTCGTAGTTTGGAACCCGGCGTTCATAACATTTTCCGATCGTATCGAAAAAGTTCAAAAGCGATTCAACAAGTACATCCTACAAAGCAAGGTGCCAACTGCTTGGCTTAAAATCCCTATCAACTAGACGCACCATCTATGATGTTATGTTTGTTAGGGATATACTTTGCAGTCATGTAAAATGTTCTTATCTCTTATCCATGATTCAATTTCATACGCCATCTAGGTCACTCCGCACTTGGAATATTTTAATTGAAAAGTTCCACAATACAGACTATGGCAGAAACGAACCACTAACGAGAATTATTGGAGCTTTCAATGAATATTCACCGCCCAAGATCATCATCAATAGTCAATTTCAGTCACAATGAATGAGACCGTCATGAGGGTCTCTACCAGGCTGTACAATACAAGGTCACCCTTAAACCTTCTTACTTTGATGATTAAGACGGACAAACCAAATACATTTATTCCCCATTCGGGACCATCTTCATATTGAAGGAATAACTACGCATATGAACTCGTAAAATGTTCTTTTCCTCTAAATGTTGTGCAGGTTTAGGAAGACTGTGTGTGTTTGTTTGTTTTAAAAATGAATAGCAATTGTGTCAAATGATACTCCACAGTTCTTCGTTGCTTTATATAGAGAGATGCCTCAGGATTACATTAATGGGCCTATAGTCGTATGTCAAACTTTGAACAATATGCTTAAGTGCCTTTTGGGCTAGATTCCTTGATCTCCTTGATTGGCTGAACGATGATGTAAATGTAGTGTGAAAGGCACAAATATTGCTCCGGCGCGATTACTTCAGAGAAGTACCAAAACTCCGATATCATGACCAATTAATGGTGAATCCAAATCGTAGTGTATAATCATGTGAGTACGCCTGATACTATGTTCTCTAGATTCGACTGCCGGACACACACGGTTCCACATCTTTTGAGTCCCAGGCAATGATCAAAGAGTATTTCCGTAAAAAAGACTTCGTCGTTCAGAGTCGATTAACACTATCATCGGGTTGACCTGCATAAGAGTCTCCACTCGTGAGAGGAAAATAGCACTTACATTACACAATGGAGCCTAGGTCCAATACGGGATGTATCTCCGTCGCGGCTCAGATAGAGCCATGGACCGAGGGCCTGGGGAGTAAAAAAGTTCCACTTCGATTGTCCATTTCCCACTCAAGAATGCTTCTTTGTTGTAGGTTCAAATTTAATCAAAAAAAAAAAAATAACAAATTATGGTCTTCAAACAAATCAATTCGAAAAATTCCAAACTAAAGTTCAGCGCCCCTCTCATCAAACGAACGAGTGTCCAAGTTCCAACGTGAAACGAACATTTTCACTTCGCATTGCAACAATTCACCGCTGCTTCAGTAGCCAATATTTTATTAGAATTAACTTTGCCCCTCGAAGGCGACAATAACTCTGATAAATGAGGTCATTCCGATTCTCAAGCACCAATTTAATTTTCCAATCGTATTTTCTCCTCGCTAAAATGCCAACCCGATGGCAGTGTTTCCCCCCCAGCGAAAAAGTAAAGTATCCAAAAGCAGTTAACAGCCGACTTTAACTCCTCTTTAACGACACCATTCCACTTGTTTGACAATATTCCCACCATTTCAGGAGCATCCGATCATCGCAGACGTTCATTGCCCCATTGTCTATCTTCATAGCCATCAAAGGAGATAGTGCTTGTGTTGGTGTTTACGGGTTTATTGATTTCTCATTGCATGCCACTTGGATATCCATCGAATCGGGAGCTCGCTGTCGGGCATTTGAGCTTTTGTAATTTTCAATTGAAGCCACTCGACAAAGCTCTGAGGAAACCACCCCACTTGCTATTACAGGAAACTACTCTCGACCCCAATCCCGGCACCGAATCCAGTTGAAGTCATTAAATATCATCGCCAATGGGCACATCCTTTGTTCTCCGTCACTTTGATTACATGTATTGGTTCGGCGCTGCATGCAATTACTGGGTTCGATCGAAGGCTGGAGCGGGGGATGAGCCTAATGTTTCGATGTTTTTTTTTTTTTTTTGTTTCCGTTTATTTAAATCCACCTCTTGGGTATCATTGCCACCCTGTTCAACCGCTGCCGCCGCCGTCACCGTTGTCGATGCTTTCAAAGAATTTGGGCACTTTACGCGTGTGCTATCCGACCGAGGCAATGGGATGTGCTGCATACTTTGTCGTTCAAAGGACATTGGCATGGCGAAACCTTTTTGTTCGATTTATTGATTTTCGAGCCACTTGCCACCTTCCCTGTGGGCGGTCGGAGTTGGAAACAACTTAATGGAGTACTTAAGATAAAGGAAAGTAGGGAATTATTGGTTAGGCTTAATCGTGTGTGGGTGTGTGCGCGGAGCGATGAGGAGGAAAGGTGCACGCGCGCTTCCTGAAAGTGGTGCATATCTAAGCAGTTCAGCGTTGACTGACAACGTCAAGTAAGCACTTTGAGTCAATCGATAGGTTAAGTGGAAGGAAGGAAATCAATTGCTTAACGAACCTATTGAGGTGGTAGGAGAGCACGAGGAGGTTTCCTTGGAAGTGTAAGGCAGCGTGCATCGTTAGGCAATGCATTTATGTTGCGATTAAAGTTTATGAAGTGGAGTGTGTTTTCGAGAAAGGCATAGTGACATCATTTAGCTTATACGTTGCGCCTGGAAATGCTCTCGGTTTTAGTGGGTTTTAGTTATGATAACCCAGTTTAGCTGGTTGCTTTAAGCGGAACTACTGACAAATTATAATTCAGACACTTTGTTTGCTGGCTGTTTGTGGAGCTCTACTGAACTTCAGGTATTTGGATGAATCTTGATGAATTGATTGATTATATTTCACACCGGGTCATAGGCTACTTTCTTTGATTTATAAGATTTCAGACACCTCGGCGAACAGCACAACACGCAGCCTGGACTCTTGAGCGTGTGTTGTAACAGAGACCGATTTACTAAAAGTTCTTGACCTTACGGCCTATGTATACTCATTAATTCCGCAGTCTACTTCTGATGAGTTTGCCTGTATTTCAGCAGTGGAACTACAATTGCTGTCATTTCCATGTCCCTTGCTGCCGATTGTACACTTCTTGGGCTGATTCTGTCCCCATTGTTGACTGTTTACGACTGAAAAATTCACGCAAAGTGAATCTCTCCATCATGCCATGGGAATTGCCAATCAGCACATAGCCGAAATGAAGTCACTCTTGTTCCTGTGCCTGGAATGCAGTCATCACTCCGCAGTCAATGTCCATACCTTTAATGTATTCTTTAAAAAATTAAAACCCTGGCTGACGTGAAATGGTCAATACACGAGCATCAAAAAAGTTCCAGACGAACTCCCTCTCCATCTCGGGGGAACCACGTCTGACGATCCCACAAGGAGGTCAGTTTGAATTTACGAATCTTCCCCTCCGATGAGGTCATGAATATTAATTGGACATTATCCAAGTGAATCCCGTCAAATAAAGGCGCCTGGAAGGAGCTCTCATCTGTGCACCGTAAGTACCACAGACGTTAACCAAATTCGAATTGTTTGCAAATGTCGGTAATAATCTCCCGAAATGGGGCTTACCTGAAAACTTTGAATGAAAAGTTCACGATTTTGAAAACTTTAAAAGGCCAATAGTAGCGGCAGATGCTGCTGCTGCTACTGCTGCTGCTCGCCTCCAACTTCAACATCAACCGCCCCGTGCCTCGTCAATTGGCTGAACTTAAACTTGATTCACTGTAAGGGGTTAAGTGAAATTGGGATAAGGCCAAAGTTTTAATGAAACTACTTTCCTTGCTGCGGCACGAAGACGATACAAGAGCGTAGGAAGTAGCTTTGTGGTGACCTAGAGGGAAACTGATGAGTTGGAAATTGTTTAATGAGATGTTGGGGAGAAGCCATTTATTGCATTGTTTATATGCGAGGGTATGAAAGTGTTGCGTGCAAGGACAACTCAAAAGTAGTTGATGTCATCGCAAGTATTTTAAAGTTCGGCAAATGTGGTTGTGCACCCGATGGTGGGGTGACGGCGACGACAACAATCGGGATGACGTTAGTCTGAAACTTGTCACGGTGGGGAAGCGATGTGCAGGAATCTCGTTGTGGATTTGTGTACAAGCGAATCGTTTTCCATGCTAAAGTGAACCAGAAAGATAGTTTTCATTACACATTCACGACAAGTACGGCTGTTGAAAGTCATCCGTGAGACCAGCGAACATCGGTGGTGTTGCACGTTCATGCTTGAATCATGCTTCAAACGGTAATGCTTTCCAGTAGGGCAGTAACGATTTCCTCAGTTTGTTGCCGGTACACATGTTCTAATATGGGAGGGCTATTAGCGGCCTCAAAGCGATTTCGTGAAGCAACGTGCACGACGGGTTTCAGGAATGTCTTCACATGTGGGGACCATTATTAATTTTTCTTCTGGTAAAAAGGATGTCGTGTTAGTAGAAGATAGCAGAAACCTGCCGAATCTATACAAGCTCGACCAGGCACATGAAGACATCTGAAGGCGACTGGATTTAAAGCTGTACGTGGAAGTTTCGTCCGACTTTTGAGAGCAGAAACTGCTGCTTAAAATTGCTAATTAGGCACCAGACTAATATCAGAAAGCGCTTAAGCCAAACTGTATAGGTTGCGAACAGAATCGTTCATACAGGTAACAGGATGCCTTACTGTCTTTAACTGAAGCTACTATGGTCTATAAATGTTAAAACTCTGTTAGCACAGGTGACATAAATAAAAACTAAAATTTAAAATTATTTTAAAATTATAAAGAAATGAATTGTTGCTGCATACATGTAGGAGCTATGTAAGTGTGACACAGACGGGCGCACCGGAAATGCAAAGGTTCCCAGTTGAAACAGATTAGAACGCCGAACTTATAGTCACTGTGTGTTACTCTTAAGTGTTGTTACCCATTAAACAGGAAATCACTTAAAACCGTTTATCCAGCTATAAACTTAATTTTTCGTTTCAAATGAGAATACTTTAAAATGAGTGTTCACGTGTTCCTGCATAGATGCTGAATTCCATAACCAAGCCCACGACAATACTTTGGTACTAATGAGCTCGTAACACACACGAAACATGTCTACCGTTAAACCTCTGCAGTTTTGAGCACGACATCCACACTGAACCTTTGCTAAGTGATGATGAAGGGAATCTCAATCAATCTGCACTACTCTTCAGTCATCACATTATGTTCAAAATTAAATTAGCATCATTCAATTACTTTTCATTCCCACCCACCGTAGCCTTAAGTTTGTACTCACAAAGTAGTCCATCATCCTTGCGTATAAAGTCCCCAGGTCAAATTGTAAACGCTGATCAACCATAGCTCGCACACGAACATCCTTAGGATACAGAGCATCGTCCTTCGCATAAGCCCCCACCATATACGCCAGAATAGCTCGACTATTAAATTACGCAACTAATTAGATCACAAAAATCGACTCCAATCATGTTCAAACTCACCTCTCCCACAGGACCAGGCCGTCATCGTCAATAGTCGGCAGACAGTGCTGCGGGTTCATTTGGACAAACTCGGGCTTCATTTGCTCACCCTCCATGATGTTCACCACCTTCATGTCGAATTCCACGTCCAGCATCTTGGCCAACATCATAATCGATCGGCACGGTGGACTAGGCGGCAGGTAATAGAGAACCGGTGGCATCTTTCCTCCCCTAAGAAGGCAATAAACGAATTCCTTAACAATCTCACGTGTGTCGCTGCCCATAGGCTCTGCACAAGAATGGACTCATCGGCTCGCCAACAGGATCCACTAAAATGTGATTAACTCCACAACAAGGGAGGCGACAAGAACCCAATTACTTCACAAATAACCCTCAAAGGAGTACCACACCCCAACCGGATGGGACGGGCAGCAAGGGAGGTATCAATCAATCAACAACGGGGACGAGTATTATTTATTCACAATCGGGGGAACTTTTCGGGGGGCGGGTTGCCTTCGAATTGTGACAATTCAGTCAAATTAATTGGTACCCACAGGCGGCCAATAAGTACTCTTGTGCACCGAAGCCAGAAGTCGCAACTGGACGGGACAACCGAAGAACCGTGTCACACACTGGCGCACTCACTTGCTACTCACTTGGCTCGCACGATTAGCTTATGCTGCACCACAGCGACTGTATCTATGCAGTTACCCAGTTTGATTGGGATGGCCCGGCTGACAGCAGTGGATTGACGGTAGGTGACGGTTTCAGCTGCGGCAAGTACGGCCACACTCTGGCGTGGAATATCGGCCAAGTGCAGGCAGGAACAATACTCGTTCTAAATAAATAATTTCTTGGCTGGAACTCGCTTGCGTGTGGCATTGAACACTGCATGTATTTGTTGCCTTAAATAGGCCCCCCTGAAGTTGCTAGGAAACAGCGCGGCCACACAACACAGAACTTTGTGCCAGCACCAAGGCGAGAGAGTGCTTCTAGAGCAGGGACTGTACCGTGCGATGACTGCTTGCCATGTGCTATGCGCCGCGTCGTACCTGTGCTGGGTGAAAGTGTTTGTCACCTTAATGGGTGGCAGAGCCCTGAACTTACGAACTGGTGCGACGCAGATTGACACTAATGGAAAATCAAAAAAAAGTGAAATCGCCCAGCTCGTGTCCAGTACGACCGGACCGGCTACCGGACAGTGGCACGAGAGTGGTGGTGACATCAACGTTCGCCTTGTTTAATGTTTAATGCGAAGGCTAGGTTGGTTTTTACTTAAGGGACGACACGCAAAAAAATATCGCGTTAGTGTGACTGGAAAAGGGAAAACATACTGGTGAGCTAAACCGACGTGGCTGCAATGGTTTGAGTTTTTGTGAATAGTATTTAGTTTCTGAATATCCCACAGTTCGATGAAAAGAGATCAATAGTCGAATTGTTAGGATGAATTATGCATGCACAACTGTGTGGGGTCGTCGAGGCGTGCCGAGACCGCAAAAAGGTGCTCGGTTCCCAATGAAAGGACAAAACATGGGTAAGGTGTGTGGGACACTTTTAATTACAGACTCAACACACAGGTGTACCTTCATGTGAAGGAAAGTTTCCAGGAATTCATGCCTGGCTTCGGTATTTTTCTATTGTGAAGACGATTAGGGTCATTTACGGGTGAGTATGCAAATGTTCAGGACACAGTGGGTGGCTTTGTTTCTGAGGAAATGCGAACACGTAGGTGAGCAATATTCGGGTGAGAGTTTGTGAACTCAAAATGGGCGATTGCGATTACCAGCACATGAGCGAAGGAATCCGATATGGTGGCATAGTAAGGCCCCGACGATTGTTCTCCATGAATATATATTAACATCAATTTCTGCTGCATCCTGGTCTTATTGCTGGCGGATAACACTTATTCTTAAACGGAATCATTCGGATGACTGTTGTTTTGAAATTTGGATAAAGGTGTTCTTGTCTTTGCTAAATCGAAAAAAATGAAGTGCCTACTCTTGGGCTGCAATCGAAATTGGTTCAATTAACACAGATTTTCTGTTGCACGGAATGCTTTTGACAGACCATGGATTAGATTCGTTTCGAACAGAATTATGTCATGCAAGGTCATTAGACAGGTACAAATCTGCTTCCGAGAGGTAAGGTGCTGTGGTTGATTGGGTGCTTCAATTAATGCGAAAGATTATTATTTTTCCGCAAAACTATCATTTTCATATAGTGCATATTTCGGTACGCAAACAAACACAGCTGTCACTCCTGAGCCTCGCGAAGCTCGAATGATAACTTCTTTCTTTAGCTGGAAGGTTCTTTGCCTGACTTCGTCCAAGATTACATAACTTAACAGCGTTGGACTTTAATATTTAATTTCAGAAATACTTCACCAATGATTGTTGCACTGAAAGAAAATATCAGAGCTTTAATTCACGAAATGCAGGCGCAATTATAACATCAAATTTCTTGGAATACACTTTTTAAACCTGAGCTCCGAATATGTCAGAGTAGCTTTAAAAGGTAAACGCACCAGACTAGAACTCCAAAAATTTTTTACTTGAACTGGAATCTGGGTTCTTAAAAATGCCGCCAATTAGACGTATTAACTTAGATCATAGAACTAGCAATTACGGCAAGAAAAAGATGATAAGTAGTAAAATAAGTAAAAATGAAGAGTAAGGCCTGAAATGAATTTGAACTGAATCGATGGAATCGAAATAAATAAATGAGTGATGCCGTTACCAAACAAAATATTGTTTTCAACTATTCAACTAAATATTTAAATTCACTGGAATTTCCCGGAATCCGACATACCGACGCACAATCTGTAATTAAATGTCGATAATCATTATGTTGCGGAACATAAGCCAATCATTTAAAAGGGGAGTACAAAAGCGAGGCCGTTTTGAATCGACGCATCCCTATGATTCCGAAGAACATAACTAAATCGCAACGGCAGTCGTTAATTGCTTGTGGCGTCAATCTTGAAAATCCAAATGTTTCATATATACTGTCAACTTGGTATTTCGAGTGAGGGCTTTTTTATTTTTTTTATTTTTATTGGTGGCGCTACAGCCCGTAGAGGGCCAGGGCCTAGCTTCTCAGCAACTGAAGGCTTTACGAATAGATTAACTCTAGAATCCACGGAAACAGCAATTTCACGATTGTATTCATACTGTTTAGGGGAAGACGAAGTTTAGGGGCCATTGGTGAAATGATGGCCAAGTCGTCGATGTTGTGTGTACTTTCTTGAAAACAGCACATAAAGGGTGGTTAAATTTTAAGGCCCGATGTTGATTTTGAATAAAACACAAATTATTTAGGAAACTATTGTCATTTCTTTTTGTTATGATAATATTGGTATGGTTCAATTATGTATGGAGCAAAATATCGGCCAAATGGCCACCGCGACCTCGGCGGCACACCTCCATCCGATGGTACAAATTTTCGATGACGCTGAAGCATAATTGAGGTTCTATGCCGTTAATGTGCCGAAATATCTCATCACCTTTTCTACACCTTTTCTTTCAAATAACCCCAAAGAAAAAAATCCAACGGTGTCAAATCACATGATCTTGGCGGCCAATTGACATCGCCACCACGTGAGATAACACGGCCATTGAATTTGTCGCTCAAAAGAGCCATTGTTTCGTTAGCTGTGTGCCAAGTGGCACCGTCCTGTTGAAACCACATATCGTCCACATTCATATCTTTCAATTCGGGCCATAAAAAGTTCGTTATCATTTCACGATAGCGAACACCATTCACAGTAACTGCCTGACCGGCCACATTTTGGAAAAAATACGGCCCGATGATGCCGCCAGCCCATAAACCGCACCAAACAGTCACTCTTTGTGTGTGCATTGATTTTTCGACAATCACTCTTGGATTATCATTCGCCCAAATGCGGCAATTCTGCTTATTTTTTTCCGATTGTACGCACATTTGGATGATTAAATCGACCGAAAAAATCACGAGATGCACGACATGCATTTTGATTTGAACGCTCATTTTCATAATAAGCCTGAATAACTTTAACGCGTTGCTCGATTGTGTATCTTTCCATGGTTCAAATTGAGTTAGTCTGAAATTGTCAAATGAAATGCAGAAAAGAACTTGACGTTTAGGTGTGGTTCAGATTCAACATCGGCCCTTAAAATTTACATATGTACTTTGTTATGCTCTCATTTCACCGCTAAACCTATTTTGGCCACCACTGATTCAATGTCAGCAAACACTTCCTTGACGGCTGACTTTATTCGAATCTGGTCAACGTTGTCCGCGTGTGCCAGCAATTGTACGATCTTCCACAGAACGATGATGAAAAAATCAGATGACTGCCCTTGTTTAAAATGTAAGTCCTCAGTGAGTCCTATCTTGGCGGATCCACAAGGATTTTCTATCATCATCCTTCACTATATGAAGCGTTTGGCAGGAATGTTACAACTGGACATGGCGCTGTATAGTTCGGCCCTATTCACGTTGCTATATGCTGCCTTGTACCGAAAATTAGGTGGAGAATGTAGACCTGCATTATTTGTATTTGGGTTTTTTTTTTTACGATCTGCCGTAGTCTGAAGATTTGGTGGATGGTGGACATTTCCGGCTTGAAACCTCACTGATGAGCAAAGCAGAGAAGATCTTATATGCGAAGTTTAGAAGACTTGTAGCTCGGTAATGCGCACAGTCAAAGACGGATCCTGTGGACAAGTGATACTGGAATTCCACGAGTTGGAATGATTTCATCTTACAGAGCAGCTGCTTTCAGAAGTTCTGCAGACCGGCAGTAGCTTCGACTTTAGTCTCAATATAATCGTCGTTTTGAGTTCAAGGGTTACTGAATTCCCGTTTTAGTTATCCACTCACTATGACTCCAATTTCCCATATTGTGGACTTATTTCTGTTCTCTGCCAGTTGTTTTCTGTTTGCTACTTTGTAGACACATGTCCTTCGTCTTCAATATGGTATTTCTCTCTGAACTCTAAACTGCTTAATTGGATATAATCAGATTCTACTGATCTACGGATGAGATCAAGCATGTCTAGGACACCGACGTGAACCCCTTTTTAGTCGTTTTAATTCTTTTCTTCTTCTCAAATATTTGCTGCCATTTGCCGCAATCAATCATCAAGGTAAATATTTATTGCAAAATCTTCATCTACTTTCAAAAAAAAAAGAAAATTTCCACGTTGTGTTTACGCTTATAGACTACGGAGACAAAATTATTAATACAAGCCGTGTGCATTTAAAAGAAGAAGACACATGTTAAAATCAAACAGAATTCATAGGAATGGAAATGGGAATGGGGCGCACACATTTCATGAGTACACCTGTGGTGAGAATATCCTCACAGGAATGCTTGGCGTGTACAATCCCGGCGGTATTCAATCAAAGGAATTTGTGTAAATTTCTATTATTAATCATCACTTCACATGACGCCGAATACAATCAAGTGCACTCGAATGCGTAGGCTGTGGTTGCTTAAACACACCACAAATGTAAAAATACATGTGTGTAAAAATACATGTGTACCTTTATGGATATAAATAGTAAATTAACATTTTGTCGCCTAGCTGCTGTGGGATATTCTGATGGGATTCGTCAATTTATGCAACTTTTACGTCAATTAAACGTCGAATGTGAGTCTGTTTTTGAGTACGTCCACTCTTCGATCTAGCCGCGTCAGGTCACCAGGGATCGGGAGCAACTATGTCATATGGTAAGACACTGATGTAAGAGTGGGCGCCGGTCCTCTTCACTTTCTTGCCTTAAACATAATTCTCATAACGACCTGCCAACTGCATACTCTCGCATCAATGTTAGTTATCGGAATTTTCACCGATTTTTCAAGGCTCTGCAGGTCAATAATCATGACCTGAGTGAGCTCCAGACTAGAAATCTTGAATCACAATTATCATTACAAAGCACATCTAGTCGTGAAATTGGCTCCTCAACATCGAAACAGACACATTTACTGAGACATCTCAAATTCCCCTTTCCGCTCATATGCCACATGTGGTCAACCGAAGGACGCCTGCCGATGTGACCACAGAAGCTGATGTACCGAATTACCATTCTCCAAAATACAGATGCCCATAAGCCAGCTCATCGAATACACATCCATGCAGAAGCCAGTGCGTCATGCCGCTCCGCCTTCAACCCAATCACCGAATGCCTTCGAAAAAGCAACATGCGAGCCAGCATTTGAAGATCAACCTCGACTTGAAAACATCAAGTGCCCCACTCTGGTTGTATCTTTATTTCCCTCTCCTGTGTATCTTGGCGAAAGTAATCTGAAGTGTTTTCGTACGAATGGGTCCTTTCCTGGCCTCATTTTAAATACAAGTGCACAGTTGTTGGGGCTGCTTGTTGGTAGTTCCCCTTGTTGGTAGCGCCCGCAGCTGGATCGATGCCAAGAGGAATGCAAGTTGTCGATGCACTCGTCCTCGTTCGCTCAACTTCGAAACAGACATGAGCGAAGTTAATACGTTGAACTTTTCCCAAAATTCAATTCAAGTACTTTCAGTGCTTCCGGAACTGATTTGCCAACTCTCTGGTCGTGGAGCGGTCCCGTCTTCTGGTTTCTCCGAAAACGCTCACCACCCTGGCAGCGCCTAATCGATTCAATTGTTTATCCCGAAATCATATCTATCAATTGGAGCTCTGCGTCCAGGAGTGAAATTTCACATTCTGCGTCGGTGTGGGACGAGGAAGAGTTCACGTATCTCCATGACGAAAAAAAAACCCATTCGTTTGCGCCTTAGGCTGTGATGAAAAATCCATGAATTTCCTTCGTTTCATGCGAGTAAGACAAGATGACAAATGGTTCCCTTCAAATGCCAATTCCTTGTGAGATTGCTTTTTCGACAAGATGTATCGCCGCGCCGTATCGAGATGTATGTATGTGTGCATGTAGTTCTGAAAACTCAACTTTTATGATGCCGCGCCCCGACATCCTTCCCTGAAAAATACCTGCAACCCTTTTTCTCTGCGAAACCATCGCTACAGATACACACACACACACACAGAGACGGAAGCTATTTCCGAACCTGGCGATGCTCCTAATGTGTCTAAGTTGCTTTTTATCCCGTATCCCACTCGATTACAGATTTTCATACAAATTTCCGCCCCCTGGCCCACTTCATCCGCACTGTATTTGCGACGCCAGGACACGTGCTATGAAATCCCATTATCAACTGACAAGATTCAAAACGAATCACCGAAACGTGCACCACGGCACAATAACCCAGTTCGGGCGAAACGACGCGACGCGACTAGACGCGACGTGGCGGCTATGGCGGCAGTGACGGTGTTCGAATCGATACCTAACTCCGCCACATCCGCAGCGCGGTACGTGCACCCAAGGGCGTTTGCATATTCTCTGCGTTTCAAATGGGCAAACGACTCATCACTCGCCCTTGTCCCGAACCTGTCCATTAAGTGCATAATTACCTTCCGAGGTATTGGATAGCGATTTACAGGAAATAGATAAATGCAAATTGCAGACGTTGTGTAGATCAAGCCCGACCTGTGACGGATGACGGATGGTAAGAGTAATTTCATTGTGTTTACCTTTTTACAAATGCGCCACTGTCTCGGCGACGGGATACCTGTGTCAACAGTCTTGATTGCATGCTCGGCGGTGTACCTTACCAGCAACCTACCTGTCTGGCTGTGTTTTGTGTTCTGCGATTGCTGAAAAGGGCATTTCCCCAGCAATGTGTATCGTCAATAGTGCAAGTGGTGTTCTGGTGTAGTCTTCGTTGATCCTGGAATCACGGCTGAAGATCGCATTCTTGGAAGACCTTTTAGATGTCGGACAATGGTTAAGTGCTGCTAGTGGAGGGGTGCGAATAGTTTGAATAGAACCTACCCTTGAATATTTCCCCTTCGAAGGGCTGAGTCTGAGTGAAAATATATATATAAAGCAGGTCGGCGACAAAGATTGCGCAGTCGGTTGAGGGACGTTTTGACAAAAAGACTTAAAGAAGCAAGATGAACGGTTTTGTGTGTTACTCTCTAGGTGCGTTGTTGCTTGTGGCCACTTGTGGCGTGGCTGTTCCCGTGTCGGAGGATGTGGATCAGGTGCCGCCGCCTCCGCAGCCTGTTCCCAAGGATGACGGATCAGCTGATCTGAAGCCACCACCTCCACCGTCGCCGCCAGCGAACGACAATCATTTCTCGGGCAGTTCTGCAGTGAGTATCCATTATCCAGTGATGAAATCAAATTCAATGCAAACTTTCTCATTATAGATATCCGCTGAAGCCTCTGCGTATGATCCCAGCATTTATCCCGGCCTCCTGCCCGGTGGCATTCCTGCGTATCCGGATCCGTTCCCTGGAGGATATCCCGCACCGTACCCAGGTCCCATCGGCTATGGACCAGCTCCTGGGTATCCCACACCGTATGTCGTTCAGACGGGCTACGAAGGATTTCTGGTACCAGCCCCCGCTCCAGCACCGATTGCTGCAGCAGATCCCTTGGGCTTTCTCCGTGGCGTCGTCCCAAGAACAATGATCAATTGGCTGATGCGTTCAGTGACCCTGATCGTGGGCACCATGACGGTTGTGTTCATGGGTGGAGCCATAACCACGGCGCTCTGCTCGTTGACACCATTCTGCTCGATATCCTTCAAATCGCTGTCGCTCTTCAATTTTAACGAGTCTGCGAAGACCGTTGGTAAGATGCTTGGGAACGAGATCACCCCGGAGCGTGTTCGACGGGCGGCTAGCTTTGTGCGAACCGCCATCAAGAAGTACAGTGAATTGCAGAAAGCACTGAACGATGACGAGTGAAGTGAACACATAAGGGAAGTATGTGGGAATATATAGTTTATAGAATTTAATTAATCGTGTATCCATAGATTGTTTATGTGACAAAATACATATAGTGCATAACATTACTTAGCATTCTTTTGTGCTTTTCTCTGTTTTAAGACGACATCCGCAAGTGAGGATCTAGCTGCGTTGCCAACCGAGTGCCAATAGCTTTCCGAAGTCATTCCTGATCGTGGTATGGTTCTTCGTTCCTTGAGATAGTCTGTTGTCCGATTGAGGGATTTTCGGGCATTAGGTTCATTCGCTGGCTGACAAACGAGATTTCATTGCGTTGGGAATCACTCAAAATAGGTTTCTGTCCATTTGTCTAACGAAGTGGAAGAATTCGATCGGGTTTCTTCCAACAATGGGTCTTTCAAAGGGATTCAATTCAATTTGAACCAATTGCTTCATTGGAAAATCCAAGTAAACTCGTGGCATTCGAGTAACGTGTTTCTTTTTAGGCTTCACCACGATTTCTTTGTCAGAAGTCTTCGAAGAAATAAGGATAGAAGACTGCGAACCCGGATAATCGTTCGACCATACACTGATCGATCATCAGGTGTTATGTCCAAGCGCAACCAGGCGAGTTTTTGGACTCGGTCCAACCACCTCGTCCTGGTTCTGCCAAGCGGTCGCCTACCTTTTGAAATCACATTCAAGGTACGCCTAGGAAGGCGTAATTACGATGACATTTCGTGCCACGTGACCAAACCATCGAAGCTTAGCCCTTTCCGGTCGAAGAAGCAGCTACTCTTCATTGAGTTCCTAGTGTACTGCCGTGTTTCTCACCCTACCCCGCCGAGTAAGTCCCACAACAGCATAGATAAATCGCAACCAACTTAACCCGTGCACAATTTTATATGTCAATCTCCATGCGGCATGTACACCTCGTACCTCAGATCCTCGAATTAAAGGCAGTGACGCACATGCCATCAGTTCACCAATTTTCCTCATTCAACATTCACCTTCATATGGAGAAGTTGAAAATCAAGATAATCCTCTCATACCACTCCGAATATGTGATAGGTCACCCAATTCAGATGCATTCCCAACTGTCTTTAAATTCGCCAGCAACTCATCCATCCGGAACATTGATCGTCCACAAGAGGATGCGCCGATTCACTCTCTTCCAAAGTTGAGGCACTCACTTCCTCTGCAAAAATACTGAAATCCACCCGAATCGGTATCCGATGACTATCTCCATTTTTCACTTCTCGCAAATGCAGAAATACCTCCCGTCCCCCATTCATTTCCAGAAACTTAGATTCCGATCTCAGCTCAATTGCATTGCATCGGTGCAAAGTTACAAGCCCCCAGGCAGTCTAAATCAGAATCAAACATTTACACTAAATCCCTAGTGGATCCTCCTTAGCATTTGCCGAAATGCAAAATTAATTCGGTCCGCACAGCACAGCAGCCCGAACTACATGTGCTGCCCCGTACCGCGCACACCTCCGCCGCAGCCGCTCCGCATCTGTAAATTTATGAAAATTCCCAAACTATTACTCGACTCAGCGCTGTTGTAACCAAATAACCACCGCATCCTTCTTCCCTTCGGTACGCCCTCAATCTAAAACAATCAATCCCGTGACCCAAAAGCTCCCACACACCCCACCCCGGCTCGGCCTCCGAGGAATCAATTCATTCATTCCCACCCTTTTATCCCCGGCGCGATGTATGCTAATGTGTGTCATCATCACATCACACACATATACGGATACGGATGCCCTCCTGCACATCCGCACGAATTGGGTCGAGCTATTTTTACTGTGAGCGAGTCCACTTCCTTTGAGGCGAGTCAACACCAATTCACCCGCACCCGTACTGTCTCTCACCCCCACCCCATCGCTGGGTGATGGGTCGATTTTTTGTTGTTGTCCTTATAAAAATATCCTAAACCCGCTGTCGGTGGATAATCTCGAATTAAGTGCTCTCATTAGTCCCACTCCCTTGTCGTGCTGCCGGTGCTGGTGCTGATGCTGATGCTGATGGTGAGCGACGACGAGGATGCTGCTGCAGGAACAGGACTGGGTATAGTTTCATTCACGACATGGCCGGGAGAAGTGTGTTTTTCATTTTCAATGTAATTTGTGTCCTCTACGGGGACCGCGTGCCAACTGTGCTAACCTCTAGGAGAAATTTGTGGCTCGGTAATGTCTGAGGCTCTGTGTTTTGATTCGCATTCTGAACGCTTGCTTAACCCGGGTGTGACCATTTCAGATTGCCCTTGCATTTACGCCAACGAAGTGAACGAGAACAATCGCGGGGTGTTCGCAGTGAACTCAAGCAATCCCCGCTTCAGTCGGAGCGACTGTGTCCTGGTCTTCGTGATGGGCGCCCCCAGCAATATTGTGCAGTTGGAGTTGAAGGATGTTCAGCTGCAGCCCAAGTAAGTACGAGAACGAGTGGCGTGCGTTTCAGTGTTGTGATTGAATTTATGCACAAGTGCCAACGAACGACGTGCAGTCGACTCATCATCCTTCTGCGCTCACTTTCCACGGTTCGCTGGGCGGTGTTTCAGTCAATTAATTATTCACTACGGCCGCGACTTATGCTGCGATGGGATAGATCATTTGGAACATTCGTACGTTTGGGGGAATAAATTCGATTTTGTAAATTGATTTAAAATAGATGTCACGAGACCGACAGCAACCAATGCGTCGGTCCACCGAATTCCACCCCACTTAATGTGGATATCAATCTTGAAACTAGACGCAAGCAGCAATGAAGCAATTAGACTTTGACACACATACGAGTGTGGTGCGAGTACGTACGTAAATGTTTGAATGCGCCATTTGGGAGGCAGTGGCGTACAGCTACGACTGTGACATGTTGCTATGGGACTGGCACCGATGGCTCTTGATGGTGCTTCGGCAAATGGTACGCAGTCTGTGATTCCTAACGGGAGTGTCCCTGTGGGGGTTGTTGATGAAGTGCTAAACTAGCTTCAAATTATTCCTGGCAGTTCGGGTGGTTCGTCGTCGACTAAGGTGGGACGGGTGACATCATCAATCGATCCATCCAATGTTCGAGGAGTTTTCAAATTGTTTTGTTTCTTTTGAGAGGAGCTCTAGTTGCACTCTGTTACTGTTTCTACATCGCGTTGGTTTTAGCATTTTTTTCTTACCATGGTATAACTGGATTGGGTTTGGGGAGGAATTGGGAGACGTTCCATTGTATTATCGACCAGCGAGGATGGAGGACAGTGATTTGAATGGAGTTCGGAAGAACTTTAAGAAAAATTTAAGTTTCTGGTTTGGTTGCTGATGAGTTTCTGCAACTGCCCTCATCTCGTGAAAGTGGAACATTCGTCCGTGGATGTGGATGTACAGTAAACTGCAAAGCATAATCGCCAACAGTGACAAAAGAACCAGATGCAGAACCAGTAACGGAAGGAAAAACTTCGACACACAATGTTGCCTTCAGTGTCTGACAGAGAATGTTTGTACATAATTCGTTGTACATCATAGGAGATCAAATTGAAAAGGAAAAATCCAACAGTCCATGACTGTGTCCAGGATATTTTTTTTTTAAGTCTCGGGCAACCCGTTTAGTTTCCATCCAAAAAAAGTCGACGAACTTCTTGTTTTGAATTTAATCTCTGAGACACTTTGATGCAAAATTGCCGCTTAAACAGTTGGTGGCTCTTCAGAACGCCGCGCTTGGCTGGCCACTGTTACCTAAATTTCTTTCCTCTTTCACTTTGGATACATGCCTTTGCAATTAAACAATCTTTTGTTGCAGAAAGTTGAGAAGTCGTGGCTTTTTAGCTGTAACCTCAAACAATTTTTTTGCTCCAAAATAACTTTTTTTAAGGCTGGCAGCAAGAGGCAAGTGTAACATCATCAATTTTGATTCACGGACGTTTGATGCACTGGCGCGTCCATAATTTTGGGTTCTTCGTTATTAAGTTGTTCTAGGATTTGATTAAATTAATATTGGTGGTGCTTACAAAGTTCTTATGGATGGCATTACCTACATATGTAAATAGTGTCCCATAATTCACGCAAAATTAGAATTTTGCGCTACAGTGGTGATCATGGAAAAGAAGATAACAATGTGAGAGGTCACATTTTGTGCTTAATAAAAATGGTGCGCTACACGGAAGAATTTTCATTTTCTTTGTCATTGTAGAGCAATATTTTAAAAATAATGACGGTTTGGCAGCTACTGTCGTACAAAATCATCTTCAGTGATGAAGCGCTCATTTTCATCTTGATGGCTTCGTTAATCGTCAAAATTGTCGCATTGTGGGTTCAGAAAACCCACGTGTAATTGTTGAGACACAAATGCATCTACAACGCTTCACAGTTTGGTGCGTATTTTGGGCTAGAGGCATTATCGGACAATTAATAGTGCTCGTTATCCGTGGCATGATAACCCAGTTTTTAGTTTAAGATATGGATTACAAGACACAGATGTGACCAGCATGTGGTTTCAACAAGACCCACAGAGAATCAATTCAATTACTGCATGAGTCATTTCCTAATCGTGTAATCGGACGATAACTCCAATATGTATAATCTATAAATCAAAAGCTTTCTAATTAAAAATTGTGCATGAATTATGGGACACTCTTTAAATATTCGGTTCTGTCGAAAGTGGAATACTTGGAATACTAATATTATGAGAACGGAATGTGGCATATTGTGGTGGCCTCGTAACGTTATCGTTGAGTGGCGAATCAAAATTTGAAGCTGTGATACCCAAAATCCATCCACATGAACCTTGAGCCTTTTGTAGTGTCGACACACTTAGCCGCAAGACAAAGGCGATCAATCAATCAGAATCAGTCCTTAATTAAACAATGGCATGTAAATGAGGCCGCTGTGGTGTAGTTCATAGAACTCCTACGATGGGAGTTAGTTCATCGCCCGGGCATGAGGACGAAAACTTTGGCGCCAAAGAGTGCCAGTTTTTGTAGACAGAAACACACAGCACGTTAGGGGTAAACTTGTTAAATGAATAATTGTTATTGGTTATGTTTTAGTTGACTCGGTGTCTTTCACTATATTTACAAGTATTACGGGCATTTGATTTCACAATTATTCCTGATTTGAGTCCAATGTTTTTTCGAATGATCATTCAATTGAATGGTATTCAGATATTGTATATACACTAATACACCACATTATATGTGGTAAAAGAAAACAAAGCACAATAAATAAAAGATGTAAACTCCAGAAACAGCTGACCGTTGACTGCGCGTAATGCTATCTTATGCACTGTTCTATACTCCGAATTACCGTTAGCTTTCTATTCCCTAATGACCTCCTCGTAACTGCTGGTAAGTAGCTTGGTTTCAAAAGTCAGCCAGTCGATTAATTTATGTAAAACTCAAACCATAATTCCAAACGAATTCTCCACCTACTAAAAGTATGCAGCGAACATCTTCTCGAAACGAAGGGCAATAAAATAGTGTCGATTTTCGTAACATATGAATTCTCGAGTATTCGTTAAGCTCCAGGCGCGTGTATAGAAGTTTCACTTCAGAAATGCTTGTTTTTTATCGTGCTCTCCCCATTGTCCGACATGAGCAGCTATCATAATTGACGGGTCTATGTCATTCGAAAACATTTTTACTTGTCAGAAGTTGAATCTAGCTACCCAGCGTCCACCCTGGCGACGGTCTATATACTGTATATTACAAACTATTTGGAAAAATATATGTACATACATTGGTCCCTGGTTTGGGAGTCTGTAAACGGCAATCATTTGAAGCATTTGATTGGGCGTAGACTCAACTCTGGTTACAAATTCAATCTACCGCTTTCGTACAATGACCGGTGAACCCAATTAGTCCAACAAATCAATCAGTAAAACAATATTTATTTAATTTCATCAGTTTCATTGATTGTGAATTCAGTTCAAATGTAATTCAATTTCAAAAGCCATAGCCAACATCAAACACACTTCAAATACTACTCAATACAAAAAAAAAAAAAACAAAACTCAAACTCAATTAAAATATTTACTTTGAAGTTAGAAGCGCAAAAAAACTATTCGTATTGAAGGTACTCAAGTGCAAAGCAGTGAACAAATTATTTCCTATTTTAATATTTGCAAAACTATTCGAAACTCACTAGAAACAATACAAAAAAAAAAACAAATATTGTAAGAAGATTCCTCGAATGAATTCCAACCATCACGGTACATCAGCTGAATGTATATTTTTAAATGTGAAAATCTACGGATATCTTAGAGATAATACTCAAGGAAAGAGGGTAGTGTTTACGCCTTAATTATATCCCGCATTCAGGACTTCCCATTCGGAGTAATTTATGAAACAACAGAAAGAGCGAATATGTATACCATTTCCTGGAAGTATCTCCCATTCCTAATGAATCGTCTAAGTACCTCTTGAGTAAGTACACTCGAGTTGAATGAAGCAGAGAGTATACTCAACTGCGACAGTGGCTGGAATTCCTACAAACCCGCAGAATGCTCTACATAATTGAAGTTGAATAATTTGAAAGACATTTTCAAAACAAAATCTTAAGAATGTGTAAATTTTGTTTTACGGAATTATAAATGCCGATCTGGTAAACCTTAAAGACCACGAAAGTGCATATATACTTAACTTAAATAATATCAAGAACAGTATCTCCTTTAAGTATAAAATCTGCCTAAATGATTTGCAATTTAAACGGGACCCCTTTAAAAGGGTTATCGATTATTTCGCGTTTGGTAATTTTGTGTGCCTTTAACTTCTGAAATCATTCGTCACTGTTTGGCCTTCAAGCTCATTCATAATTTGGTTCAAGTTATTTATTCAAAAATGGTGGCACATGGTGTCCTTTCCTTGTTTCGTCACTAGACTGAGCCGAAAAGTCACACTGAGACTTGAAATAAGGACTGTAGATGACTAACAAAAATTTGTAAAACTTTAATGAAATAATTTATTAGGGTGTGACATCTGCATATGCCCGGCTGTTATTAGAAACTGGGAACATCTACAACATTTGGGCGTAGATTAATTAACGAACGTGATTCTTGATTGGCTAATTCAATTAGTTGAGTAGAAATAGAACAAAATCACTATATTCCTAGAGATTGGGTAAAACACAGTTTACTTAATTGTGGCAGAGTGACGGTTTTCTTCCTTTTGTGATAGCAAACGAACTGCACACTCACATGAAACTAGGCCTAATCGCACATAATGTCAAACTGAGAGACTTTTTTATATTTGGTATGTAAATCCAAGGTAAATGAAATCAGCAAAGTTCTTCCTTTACATTTAAAAAAAAAAAAAAACAAAGAACAGCAATCCATGTGTTATATTTGATATATGGGGCACATGGATACAGTTTATATTATTTGGAAATTGAACACAGGAGGCCACTCAATCATACACCCAAGGCGACATTTCAATCAACGCAAACACATATCTTTCTTCCGACCCAGTTAGGCCATCGATTTGCGTCCTATAAGAAAAAAATACTGTTTCGCGAGTCCGGAAGTAAATTTTGTTCAGTTTCCATCGAGTGATTTATTTACCTTATTTGCGTTAACAGTTTCATACACATTTATATCGTGAGTATATGCAGGTAGTAATGTGATATTTAATCAAAAAGTCGATGGTAAACATTGTTTTAATTGCATTTAATATTTATTTTCTGTGAAGTAGAATCGTGTCAATGTTCACATTTTGTATAACAATTTCATATAAATAAAAATATTAATCAAAGTTACTTGAAGACTAAGGGCCGACTTTTCAATAGTCACATACACAATCAGATAGGGGTTAACTGTCATATGTGCAAGTCATTCGCACTGTTGAATAAATCTGCAGTTTTAGGTCACGAAGCATCTTCATCTTTCTCTTTGTCTGTCGTCTGTGTTGCGAAACTTGAACACCAAATTCATTAACAACCATGTTTCAATAGAAGTCAAATTAACAGCCCTCTCCCGCTTTTTCACTTGGAGGTCAACGTTTTGCATTCTCAAAATTGTCTTAAAACTTTGAAAATACCGCAAATTTTACAAACCCGCAAATTTGTTCAAACTATACAGAAGATATCAGTCAAGCTGTGAGCATAACCATCTTCTATGCTCCAACCAAGCCAATCAAGCTGTTTCATTCATGTGAAATTAGACGTAGTTGATATTAGCAGTACTGCAAAATACCGTCAAATAACTACCTTGCTGTTATTTTTTTGATTGAAAAACTCCCTAGTAGTTAACAATCAGACTGTTTGCCTGGCAATTGAAAAATCGGCCCTAATTGTAATAATATTCTTTTGATAATAATTTTAATTGTAATAATTCGACTTTATCCTTCGAATTGCTCGAGTTGCTGACAGCTGAAGAAAGCATTTATTTTATTATTTATTACATTCTTTAAACATATGTTGACATGACTTTTTAAAAGCTATAGGAAAGTTTTTCAAAAAAAAAACATCAAATTCAGAAAAATGCATGAAATCTTTATTTGAATCGATATTACGGTCCATATAATTTAATGTTTGAGGATTATTTCATGCAAATGTTGACCTTGACTGCGCCTCAAATGGTCCATCCGCTTAGTCCAATTTTGGCATACTCTTTCCAACATTTCGGCCGGTATCTCACGAATAAATGCTTCAATGTTGTCTTCCAATGCGTCAATTGAAGCGGGCTTGTCTGAATAGACATTAGCTTTAACATAGCCCACAAAAAATAGTCTAAAGGCGTTAAATCGCACGATCTAGGCGGCCAATTGACCGGTCCCGAACGTGAAATAAAATGTTCACCGAACTCGCCCCTCAATAAGTCCATTGTTGCGCGTGCTGTGTGGCATGTGGCACCGTCTTGTTGAAACCAAATTGGATATCATCTCACGGTAGCGCTCACCATTCACAGTTACGTTACGATTCGCATCATCTTTGAAGAAGTACGGTCCAATGCTGCCACCAGCCCATAAACCGCACCAAACTGTGACTTTTTCTGGATGCATTGGTAGCTCTTGCAATGCTTCTGGCTGATATTCACACAAAAATCGACAATTCTGCTTATTTACGTACCCATTGAGCCAAAAATGAGCTGACCATAAAATGGAAGAAGCGCGCGATGAACTTTCTTAACAGAGCACGCATTTTGATAATAAAATTCAATAATTTGCAAGCGTTGTTCGTTTGTAAGACGATTCATGGTTAAATTATAGACCAAACTGAAGATGTTTGACAGTGAAACAAAACACGAAACGTGCGTCAGCTGTTTAAACCAGTGTTGCCAAAAAGATAATAGCTAAAAAATCACCCTTTACAATTCAAACTGAGAAATATATTTGAAAAAATATTCTATCACAATCGGTAAAACGCCAGAGTGAGTAAAGAGTAGCTCCACCTAGAACTTTGTGCTCTGGCTTACGCTCGACCGCCTCATTCCGACTTAACAAAAGATTTTACATGTATCCTACGTAAAATGTCAAAGTGGGAACGCCCGAACGCGCCGTTTCGATATTGCCCTAACACTTTATTTTTTAATTGAGGGTTTCCGATAAATTCTAATTATTTTTCTATGAATCAACGTGCCAGCATCATATCTAATTGGATTAATTTCAAACTCTATTCGTTTGTTGCAAAAATGTTTACAGACAATTCACAGTTATTTATATTGTTCTTTCTAATTTCGAAATATATAATAATAATATGGGTGGCGCTACAGCTCGTAGAGGGCCAGAGCCTAGCTTCTCAGCAAGTTTTGCAGTTTTATGCCGACTGCGAACGGCCAATTGCAGAAGCTCTTTCGAGAGAGTTATACTCTTTGAGCATTGTCAGTGACTCGAAAGAGGTGGAGCCGTGAAAAGTATTTTTGTCGTATTGCAATTAGAACTTAGACACCGAGGTTCAAGTGCTTAGGTCGACGCACATACCCACAACGCCACGGCCGCCACTAATTTCGAAATACAGTGCATGTAAAATGGATACACAGACATTTTTAATACTAAAAAATAGTAAATAGTAAAGTCTACTGTTCAATTATTCAAAAGGAATAAGTAAACTATTTTTGATTCATTCACGAAAGACCGTATTGGCAGTATTGAAAAAAATGCCTCTCCGTCAACATTTTGTATTGGATTGTACTAAGTTGCTGTGATGTCTGGTTAATTAATAAGCAGTCCCAGGCCTCAACAGGTCTGTTAAGGGACATCCTTCTTGTAGAACTGAAGATCTTTGTCCTTAATACGTTTGCTGGGCTCATAAACATAAAATCCGTCCGTAGTCATGGCAGTGGCTTGTCCCTGAACAATGTATTTTCACGTAGTTAACGTGTTAATCTCACAACAAGGCCCCAAGGTTATGGACCCCGATGCATCCTGCGAACGTCGCCGTTGACCCTAAGCTCTAAAAGCGGTGCGCTTCAGGTAAAACAAGCTGACTAGAGCTCTGGATGGATTTAGATGTTTTGGATGGATGGATTAGAAGATGTTAAGTACTTTTGTTTTGTGTTCGAGTTTCGAGCAGCTGGTAAACGAAGTTTACTAGACTAAATGTGAAAAAATTTGCGGAAAAGAGCAGAGGTCTGTGGGTCTGAATATTTTAACCTAGACATGCGTTTGCATTCAAACACATCAATCAAATTTCACTGTTGCCAGCCTTACTTTGATTAGGTATATGTACTATGTAGATTGTCCCAAAAACCAATTGTTCCATTTTGGTTTATACAGCCAACGCATCCAGGAAGTTATTCTTTTTTACTTCAATCGGACTTGGGCACAGTCCATTTCTATTTTAAAGAGCTATTATCTCATGTAGTTGTATGACAAATAGTCCTTGGTCAATGTTTTCTCAAGCAATCTGGCTGTATTATATTGGTTTATTAGCTAACAATGGAATAACATTGATTTTCGAATTTAAATTATGTAAAAGGCAGTCTTCTCGTTCTTGGTAAAACAATTAAGAAGGAACAATTTAATGGAAGTACATATCAAATATTTTACGACAGTACAAATTTCAATATTTATTGAATTAAAAAATGGTATTTCGCTGCCCCTAAACACCTATTTCCCGAGCATGTTCCACGGTCTGATGCCTGTCCTTTCCTTAATCCCAGAACGTGGTTCATTTCCTTCAAAAAATCTGAACTCCATTAAAGGAAACTATTAAGTCCTTGTAGTCCATAAAAACACCAAATCTTGCCATACATGCTCCTCCACAAATCCTTACCACCCGCCATCACTGTACATCCATCGCTCGATGTAGAACTCAAGAACATAAATAAATTGAATGGAAAAAAAAGAGAAACGGAAATCAGGAAATTCAGATTTTCGGCAACCTTAAGCATTGGTATGTATAAAAATAAATTGTACAGATTTTTCTAAAAATATATTTATCAAAAATGAGAGGTATTCAAATTCAAATTCATACCATCGTCGTTCGCGGGGACCCGAGTCCGAGTAAGAAATTGAAAAACATTCAAAACACACGATCGATTGCGTTTTCCAATAAAACGAGCCAATTCGAGGCGACCTCCGCCCAGTTAACGCGTTGAGTAGTCCCGCGATAGTCGTTGTGTGAGAAGTGTTCAATACGTCAACCGCTTGCGAGAGTTTCAAATTTGTTCAAATTTTCAAATTTCCAATAGTCTGTACCATCGTCTGTGTCGTGCAGAATGTCGATGGAGAATGTTATTCCGTTCGAGGAGCTGGATAGGGTGAATATACTCCCACAGTTGATTTGTAACTAGTATCTTCCCGTTTCCTGTATTCTCGGATTTGTTCACTTTTTTTTCTGAAGAAACGAAAGAAATCGAGTGCCAAGCGACTCAAGGAGCAGGACCGCAAGGCTCTTGAAGAGGAAGTCGATGAATCATCAGCCATGGCAGTGATCAATGAGATTTTCAATCCCAAATTGAAGATTCCGGAAACCCATGGCCACTACACAGTGCCAGATGTAGTGCATGCCGGTGATGTGGACGCTCTCAAGGATCTGGACGAGAGAAAACTGGTTGAATTGAAGGAGGTACGCATAACAGCATAGCAGCATAACATGCCACGGATCGTAGGTTCGTCGTGGATAATTAAAAGTACATTCAGGTCTTTCTTCTGTTCGATACGGACTCGGATGGACTAATCTCCCGGGAGGACTTGCGGATAACATTCCTGGGACTGGGAGGTGAAGCGCCCGACGAACTTCTCGACCAGATGATGAAGGAGGTAAACACTGCTTGTTTGACACGCTTTTCAGATTTATTCACACAAAATGGGTTCATGTTGTTGGCTACAGGCCAAGGAGCCACTGGACTATGATGCATTTGTGCAGCTCATGGGCTTCCGCACGATTGAACTGGATCCCGAGGATGTGCTGCTGGAAGCGTGGAGCAAGTGGGACGATCACGGAACTGGGTTAATTGCGGAGAAGAAGTAAAAGCAAACATTTGCGCACGTATCCGACTGGGAGGTGGGTGTAATAATTTGTTATCGACCCCATTGCAGGATATACGAGGAGCTGACCAACTACGGTGATAAAATGTCAAAATCGGAGGCGCGGGAGGCTCTCTCCAGGGCACCAATGGCCAAGCCCAAGACCCTGGACGAACCACCGATGATTGATTATCCGGCCTTCTGCAGGATGCTCTCTGGCCTGAGGAAAAGGAAGTCTTAACTGTAAACAAGAATGTGTTTTTAATAATAAAAAAATTAAAAAAAAAACTCATAAAAAATAAGAAAATCAGAGTCTTTTTCGTTTTATTTGCACTTCCATCGGAATGGGGGGGCGGCTCTACAGTCGATTTGTGGCACCGGTGCTTTGGCCAAATTGGGCGCCGCAGCGACAAGCTCCACTTCACCCACCCACGCATCCTCAACCAAACTATACCACCACCACCGCAAATGTGATCAAATTAATTTAATTTATGATTTGTTGGAATCTGGCTTGCAGTTGCGTCGAGTACGTGGAACTATTTCCGTATCTGAAGGAGCCCGTCATTGAGAACACCACCACAGCTGAGCACACCATGTGTCACAGTCACTTTAAGCGGAACGCTTCACTTAATTATGCACCGGAGGAGCTAAATGAAATTGTTCCACAGTCGATGGGACAGTTGGGTGGGGCTGAGAACGTGCAGTCCCCGCCCCAGCCCCAGCGCCAGCATCAGCCCCAGAAGCAGAAGCAGAAGCAGCAACAGCAGCAGATGTTGGTCGATGTGAGTGACAGTGGCGGACTGCGGCAGCAGCAACTCTTCAGCGGTGGAAGGATTTATGGATTGCGAGTGATATTCAAGCCATTCTCGTTGAGACTCAACTCAACGGCATCCTTTGTCCGCGGCGAGTACGCCTTCCTGGATCGAGGTAAGCTTTTATTTTGTTGAAAAGACAATTCAATTTTAATTCACAATAAGCGTATATTTGAAGCGAATTTCGAGAACGATGGCCGTCTGATACCGGGTACGTTTTGTGATTATTACTTCTTCGCCGAGGAGCAGAAGCGGGAGCGGCACGTTAATGAAACAAATGACGTGTGGAAGTACTTCCATTCGCCAAGGTATCCTGCGAACTATGCTGCGCACATTCAGTGCTCGTACAAATTCATCGGAAGGTATGTATGTGCATAATTTACGATTGTTTGCTAATTGTTTTCGTTTCCTGGTCTGGTGGCCAGTTTTGGTGGGGGTGCGCGGGTTGAACGTGATTTGGGTGAGATACCTCCTCGTTCGCCGCCGTGCACCACCCCAAGTGAGACATCGTCGTGGTGGTGGAGCGTGGCCATGTTTGTGAATGGAGCGAGTGTGAGTTATGGACGCAATAAGTGAATGTGGACGTGAACGGTTTTATAAGTGAGATGGACGGTGGTTGCTTTAAAGCTATGAATCTGGGAAATTTATTCTGAGGTTTTTTCTTTTTTCTTTCTTTTTCTGATGCGATGTGAGTGCGACGCTGTTCAGGGTGCCATTAAGTGGGGGCTTTCCAGATATTTGGAGGTGTCTAGACGAGGTCTTTATTGTGTCAGTGTTAAGGTATCGAGGAATGTGATGTTTGATGTGTCCATTGGGTGGAGGCGTCATTTGATTGAAGATCGGCCAAACTGTCGAATGAAGGGCGCGCGAATTTCACTGTTTCACGGTCAAAGGACAATCCATATCTGAATTGCCAGTATTGAATTTTTTTGTCGTGGTCAACCTTTATAATGGGATTGGAAGGTTTATTTGTTCGTCAAATGTTGGTAAGGTGCTACGGCTTTTAGTCATTGTCCGTTTGCATACACTCTTTGTTTCGAAACAAAAACTTATTCGAAAGCATTCTCGAAATATATTCATAATCAAGCGGCCTTTCCACTTAAAGCAGCCTTAACCTTTAAAGCAGATACTTCTTTTTTTGTCAAACAATAATCACCTCATTCCGTGCCAATTAGTTGTAGAGGCACTCGCCAGTTGCCCCTATTTTAATTCCCTTCATTGTTTTTATTGTTCTTTGACCCAGTGAATAGTGCCTCTCTTGTGCATTTACCTAATTCGCGCGGAGACTTATCTCAAAAGTCTGATACTGACAGCGTCTACCGCTGAGTTATTGAGTTACATGGGGACTCCAGCTTCCCTTATACTCATCAGCCAGTCTGTAGACTTTTGACAGTTGTCTTGAATTCTTCCATACGTAGCATATGTGGAGGGAACTTTATTCTGGGCACTATCATCCTCGACTGATTTAGATCGATACCTAGAGACGAGGATCTTCTCCTACCAAAGCTCTTCGAGAAGAACTTCTCAACTAGAACCTAATTGAAGTCTGACTACCAGATGCTGGGTGGTCCTCTGCGAAGATGTACTAAGGCGTGGGTGTGGGGCGTAGGTGTGGGCGTCCAATTTTCGTTCATTGAAACCACACAAGTTGAGTGCTCTCTCCGCTAGTGCAAAACATTTTCTGGTGCTTAAAACGATTGATCATTCTGATCATTGATGGTATGATGGTGAAGGCTGCCTCGATGCGATATAATTATGGATAGCTCTCAGACCGAGCCCATTGCGCAGCCTGACTCTGATATACTGAGCAGGCAGACTTTTCAAACTCTTATCGGCGTTAGCACTGAGCACTGTTCCATTGAAACTCAACCATTTAGAGTGGGTCTGCCCTACAGTGACTTGAGTGAAGAGTATCAAGCCCAAAGAAAATGCATGGTTTGACTCGAGCTGCAAAGAATCTATCAGGTTGAGAGAGTTGAATTTCCGGGCATACAAAGACAAATCTACTGAGGAAAACCGGAATAAGTTTAAACGGGGCAGAAATGACTGCAATGCTACTATCAGACATGTGAAATTCTTCTATGATCAAAAGTTGAGGCAAAAAGTGCTACAATGTCCCAAAGGTAGCAAAAACTTTTGGTCATTTGTAAAAAACATAAAGAATTCCACCTCGTCTTCAATTCCCACGCTCATTTACAATGACATTCCAGCTGTCAGCTCTTTAGACAAAGCCAATTTGCTTGCGGCGCATTTTGCAGCCAGCTCAACACTGCCAGATTCCAATATGTCTCCACCTGTACTTGAGAGCGTTAATTTCACCATGGGACAAATCCACTTCCGCACTCGTACAGTTGCAAGAGTACTTAAAGATCTCGACGTGCACAAATCCGCTGGCCGGGATGGTATTCCCCCTATACTTCTGAAGAGGTGTTCTTCTGCTCTGGCAAAACCATTCCGTAAGCTTTTTCATCTATCCTACTCTTTAGGTGTCTTTCCGAGCAGATGGAAAACAGCATTTGTCCAGCCCGTCCCTAAAAAGGGCGAATCTTCGTCACCCACCTCGTACCGACCCATAGCACTTACGTCCCTTCTTTCTAAGGTCATGGAAACGCTGATAAATCGTCAGCTTATGAAATATCTTGAATCGCGGAAGCTTCTTAATGACCGGCAGTACGGTTTCCGTAGCAACAGGTCCACTGGTGATCTGATAGCTTATCTCACCGAAAAGTGGAACACATCTTTGCATAATGCAGGCGAAAACAAGATCGTTGCACTTGATATTTCTAAGGCATTTGTCAGAGTTTGGCATCAAGCTCTTTTGTCGAAAATGCGTGCATATGGTATCGATGAATCTCTTCTTCTATGGATTAGAAATTACCTTTCGAACCGTTCGATTCAAGTTGTTTTGGATGGGTTCAAGTCTGATATTCACCTAATAAATGCTGGTGTACCCCAAGGATGTGTTCTGTCTCCGACACTCTTTCTCATTTTTATTAATGATCTCTTATCTGCTACTTCTAATCCAATCCATTCCTTCGTTGATGACAGCACCCTCAGCTTTTCATATTCGTTCCGAGACTCACGACCCTGCCCTTCGGCCGTAGAATTGGAACGGCAGCGTATGTTAAGCACAATGAATTCCGATCTTGACAGCATAATTAACTGGGGATACAATAACAGAATGGAATTCAATGCTTCAAAAACTCAATGCTGTCTGCTGTCACTCAAGCGAACCCTCGTTAATCAGCCGTTATCCATGAATGGCGCTTGTGTCGATGAAACCGGAAAGCTTTCCATCCTTGGTATGTGTATCAACACAACACTTAGTTGGAACGATCACATATTTGAGGTCGCCAAAAATGCTGCGAAATGTTTATGTTTCATTAATCGATGCAAGAAATATTGCGCCCCTTCTGATTTGGCGTATATCCGCCCCAAACTTGAGTACAACGCTCATATCTGGTCTGGTGCCCCAAAGACCACCCTGCACCTACTAGATAGAATCCAAAAGCGAGCGATAAAACTTATGGGAGACAACAATGTCGCAAAGTCATTAGACTCGCTCGAACATCGACGTACCGTTTCTTCTTTGTCCGTATTTTATCGCTTTTTCAACAAACGATGCTCAAGTGAGCTAGCCAACTGCATTCCTCCTCTCAATGAATTCACCCGCAATACTCCGCCAGGAATGCTCATCAGATTACCCTTAAGCCTACTTTCGGACGCACAGTTAAATTTAGAGACTCGTTCTTCAGCCGTACTACGCGAATTTGGAATCCTCTTCCCAGCCCTATATTTCCCACAGACTACAACCCGCAGATATTTAAGACCAATGTGCACAGGTACCTCCTCTCCCTTTCTCCTTCTCGACCCAGGAGGCTTAGATTAGAGGACCCTCTTTGCTGGAGCGTCATTGTCCATGCCGATTGGACTGTCTTGAAAAGGAATTAGTTTTATGTAATAATTACACAAATGTCATTATTCCTGGGTCCTGACAAGTTGCCTAATCCAAAATGCTCACTTACGCACATTTCACAACATCATCCATGCATCGACCACTACGCTGTATACGTATATTCAATTTCTTACACGTTAGTCTTTCACCACTTTACACGGTTTCATTACTCTCGAGAAACACTGACAATTCTGACATAGTATACCTGTCTACGAAAACACACCTCGTCCAAAGTCAGGTCCTTCCTCGTGAAAAATTACAGTACCACGCACTACACAAGTCAACCAGAAGTGGTCCCTCATCGCTGTACAACATTATTTGCGAAATTTAAGAAGCGTCAAACTTTCGATTAAAGTTCACATCTTCAAGCGTTGTTCGGCTTGAGTCTCAAATGACATAGCTTTCTAATGTCAAGTCTCAATTTCCTTGTGGCCGTCTCTATGAGGAATGCTGCTAAGTTGAAAATCAAACTAAAAAATTCCACCAAACCACTAAATATCAATTCAAGACCCAGCCTGTATCCCAACAGACGGTAGGGCAGCAAATGTATAGTGTCGCACCTCGCTTAAATAGTGGTGACACTGCGGTCCGGGAATCCTCCGTGCCACTTGCCCTTTTCTTTGAATATTCAAATGCCGCTACCCTCCTCATGCCATAACTCATATCTACCGTCTTCGTTTAAAAATGTTCAAGAAAAAAAGGAAACCTATCTGCACCTGAATGCTGCGGGTTTTAAGGCCCATGTTCATCATAATTAAGTTCAGTGTTTCATTCTTCCAGATGCTCGTTATTTTTAGCGTGAGGTTACCTTTATACCGCAACCTGGCGGTGGCAGAATATACACAAGCGGTGTACACACAAATTATGACTTCGCAATTTTCGTTCCATGATTTGTTGGATTTTCATACAAAAATATGAATGAACATTTCTTTTGTGCACGATATGAAGACGTTCGCTATGCAAAACGGATGCTTTACATGTGCTGGAAGCTAGACAAGTGCGAGTCACGTATCCAACCCGGTAGATGTATGGGGGGGAGGGTGTTCTTCTTTGTTACTCCTGCTTGCTCATATTTCGTGCATCGGTGATGTGATGGTTGCTTCTGTTAACATATTCATCGGCAATGTTTAATTTCAAATGGGTTTATGGATTTCCTTGTGATAAAGAGAATATTTGAAGGACATTGAGACGATGTGTGTTGTTACTTTTTTTTTGTAGCACGAGTGGATATATGGTAAAATAAAAAAATAAAGTTTCAGTTAGTGCAAGGACTAGGATAGTTTGTATTATACTTAATCACGAAGGACACGTCAGCGGTCTAAGCGAGACAGAGAATCATGCCTTTATAGGTCCGTACCATGCATTTTCAGTATTTTAGTTAGATAGCAAGTTCCGTCAGTACTCATATCGATCATCACTCAAACAAAATGCATGACTTTCTATAGCATTTGCTGAAATTTGTTTTTTTCTTCTACTCAAGTTTATTCACATTTATTTGATATTTTCAGGCCAGACACTAGAGTGGAAGTCGTCTTTGAAGAACTTTTAATGCCCAAAAATCAAGAAAAGTGAGTCAGTTTTCTTTTTTTTATTAATAACTTTCAATTCTAGCACTATTTGGCATTCCTCGTGTGTCACCTTACTCCGATTACAATTTCCCTGTCCTTCCTGTCAAATTCTATATTCAGGCATGTTGTGTGTTCACTTCATCGGAAAATTAAGCTATCTCATGTCATGTTTTGTATTTGTTTACTTAATTTGGCTTCATCTGCATGTCTTTCAAACGCCATTCACCAATTTAACCGGTCGATAATCGTTCTGTAGGACTCTCTTGTCTTTAATGTTAAAGTGTTTCCTATTTAACCACCCCACAAAATCTCGAGAGCGTACAGTGGCGCCTAATGAACTGATTTTCAGAATTCCCAGAAGAGATACAGAAGACAACATTGACGTTGACCCAATAGAATATTCATCAAATGTTAATACGTCAGACGATTACTATGAATGTGGTCTACTTCCGTTTTGTTTGCAATTGCCAATGACTTAAGAAGCCTTTTGCATTTACGACCCAGGGAGGGTCCGAGCCTGAGATATCGTTGTCTTCCACCGTTGATGGTCGGGGCACGCTGCTTCCAGTCATCAAGACCAAGCTGTCTTGCGTCCACGATGACTTGGTCTTTGTACCAGAGGTTCGGTCTTCCTCTCCTTGTCGACCCAGGAGGCTTAGATTAGAGGACCCTCTTTGCTGGAGCGTCATTGCCGTCCACGCCGATTGGACTGTCTTGAAAAGGAATTAGTTTTATGTAATAATTATACAATTCGTTGGACTACGGGGTATTATCAGCTATTAAGTTGAATATGTATATCGTTGTAAAGGGTATTTTTTTAATATAATTGGATGTGAATATCACACAATGCAGAACCATAAACAAAAGAAGAGTAGCTTCTCAAATCTGTGTATGAAAATGAGTTTATGCTATCAAGGAAGCAAAGTACATTTCAGATTACACAGACTTTCGAAACCAGCTTCTAAGCAAGAGCAGTGCTTAAGCTACAAACTCGGAGTCGATCACCCTTCGAGCCGGAGCCAATGCGCTCCACATGGGCACTGGATCCGTAGATCGCAGGTAAGTCCATGTTGATGGTAGATCCCAAAGAACCATCAATGCATCCAGGACCAAAGATCCAACGAAAACTTATCTCTTACAGAATATCTTCAAAACAAGAGGAGAATAGCTTCTCATTACCTTAGTACTGAGAGTGATACGGAGTTTAATATAATCTCAGCCAAACGGCTGAATTCATCAATGAATGGACGTATGTAGTTGGTCTTGGCCGAATTTGGAGTCAACATTCATACACAATCTCAATTAGTGAAAAGTAAAGCCGGTCAAGTGCGAGTAGCACTCGCATTCCGTACTTGTGTACCATGTAAAGGTGCTACTCAACTGAACATTTTAATTCCTGTTTGAATAGCAATAATTACTATTTCAATTCAATGCGTTGAACTTACCACAAACAAACAATAGAACAAATCAACATACTAACATGCTCGTAATTGCTCTTGTAGCGTTCTCTATAATTCCATAAACACACCTTCACTGACCTTTAAAGCACATAAAACACACAGAAATTTATGCTCACATTATGTGCCATTCAGTGGTCCCATTGCCATTTTCATCACGTGAAAATAGATGACGAGTTCATTCCGCAAATCCCCATACACTCTGGCGTCTATCCTCAAAAAAGGATAGTATCGATCACCCACTGGCATCGATGAAAGGCAAAAATCGAACAAACGAAGGAATCCATTATTTTTACATCTTGTGCACCGCATTCGCCGACAAAATTTCGAAATCCCTTTGGCCTTACAAGCGCGCGCTCGCTGTGTTCCAGCTTCCACATCGGTGAGCAACAGAATGGGTATTGCATCAGGTTTCCCATCCCAGTGTATGATGACCATCCGCTCGGACGTCAGCCTGAATCGACTGATGTTTTGACAATTAGTCCAGCAACCGAACAAACCAACAGCACGCATTTGAGGTACAAAATTGTTCACATACGAGAATTTCAAATGCTCCTCTGTTGCCTTGGGAGAGTACTCGCACCAACCCAGATCCTGTATTAGGATGCGAAACGTTGTTTATATGGCAACCAGTGTCAGGTTGTGGTTCACAGAGGAATAAAAAGAAAATAACTCCTCACTTTTCAAATGTAACCTATTTCTCTTGTTGTCACTTCAAGCACAACTGCGCTGAAGCTATTACGTACGTTACTTTGGTTTCGAAACTTTACTCACGTGCATTTATGGCGACTGCTTTGAGTGGGACTGGGCGAAGACATTCAATGTCATGGGACATGGGGGTAGTTCATAAGAACCGCATGGGGACGTGAGCGATAGAGGGAGAGAGAGAGAGAGAGAGAGAGACCGCCCACCAGCTAACCCACTTTACCTGGCTGGCAGAATAAAATTTAAGTAAACTTCTTCAGGGCTGACTGTCAAACGGAGAAATATTCACAAAAAGTGTGACACTTTATAAAAGTCTAGAGGGACGAGAGCGTTGCACAGCTACTTTGAGGTTCAAATGAACGAACGTGTGTGAATTATATTAAAATAAGAAATAAACTTCAACAGAGTGAATCATAGAATTATGGAAATTGCTTTGATAAGGTAGATATTTCGTAATTTTTCTTTTTTCTCAGTCGCCCTGCTCAAGTGTTGTTCTTCATTCCCGCTTGTCAGTGTTTATCGGGGTCGGGAACGAATGGCGATTGCTCGTGACCGGGGTCGTTACACTTGGAGTTTCTGTCTGCAATCTGCGGCACATCTGCGAAGGATTTCTTCTCGGTGAACCCCTTTTTTCGCTTTTTTATACCTAAACCTTCTCGTATCGCCAGTTTACATTATCTGATCATCAACTCTTTCGCAACGACCTCGTCACGATGGGGAGAAACGTTGTTGATGTGCATCTTTAATAAATTAAGACGCCACACCACCATGAGATGTTTACCTCCGAAAGTAGCGTCAAAATGAAAATCCTACACACAAAGGCATGTTTTTCCTTCAGCTGGATACCCTTTAAATGGATATACACGAAACATTAAGGGATTCAATCACCTCTGTGTACAGTGTACATCCACACGTTCGTTCAGATGTAGCGAACCATTAAGATACTCAATCGCTATCCACCCAAAAAAAAAAGGCAGAAAAACAAGAAAAACAACACGAACGCGTTCCCAAAGGAAATTAATTAACCATGACCTGAAATTCTAGGCATACCATCCTTTCGCTCATTCACCCCGTACTCTCGCAAGGAATCCTGCACACCAGACCATGTGATAGAGTACCCGATTCGGGGAACGCTACCATCTCCGACCTATGCATGAGGCCTGCATGAGTCCCTCACACAAACCGAGTCCCATTTTGCTTCTCGGATTTTTTCAGCACGAAAAATAAAAGTGTATTCCTTTGATTTCTGCTTCAGTTGCAATCTGGACAAAGTAACCATTTACGATGCGGAGTCACCGAACGTATCCTCCATTGTGGATGTAATCTGCGAAGCAGTGCACAACAAAAGGATATTCAGCAATGGTCCGGATCTGCTCATCGAATTCAACGCCAGCTCGAACCAGACCACCAAAGGATTCCGTGGCAAATTTAAGTTTGTCGATGCGATCAACTTGAGAAAGAACCAACGTGAGTCCAACCACCTATCTCTCTCTCTCTGTGTATGTAGAAACAGAAAAAGATATAACATTCATCCTCTTTATGTTGCAGCAGTAATTGCGAACCCGCAGCTTAACGAAGTCATCCTTCTTCGGGAGTCCCATGCACTGCCCCACCACCTAACCAGCGAAAGCAGTTCAACCTTTCCGCTGTCCAGTCCTCAAGGTAAGTCACACACATACACGCAATCGAACAGCCACATCGAAGTGTGTTCGTCTGCCTCCGCCGTGCCAGTTCCGTTTTTATCTACAGTGACTTGCATAAGTTCAAAATCGAATTATGAGCGAGTAGGAAAAACAGAAGAAGAATTCAATAAAATATTCCAGCATCCTCCCGGCTGAACGGAAGAGGGAAGAGAGAAATCATTGGAAATTGAACCGATTGAAACTAAAGGGTGTTCTTATTCAATTACACCGTTGTGTCCTCCTCCTAGTGCAGGCTACATGAATGGCAGCAGCATCCGACGTTCCCGCCGACCAACGACGACGGCGACGACGAAGAAGGACATCGAAAGCTTCCGCTGAAAGGAAACTCAGAACTATCTAATGGATTTACAAAAGCGAAAAAAAAAGAAGTGGAAAATCATTCAATCCCTCTTCAACGTCCCGCCCCCCATCCGGTGGTCTGTGCTTTGTCGTCCAGTGCCGACCGGTGTCCACATAATGAACTGTAGGATACAAAGGGTACATTCGGGCGCTTATGAATTGTGATGACTTGCAAATTTAGCGTGCAACCCCAGTCCCAATGACTTTGTAAATATTTTTGTAGATTTTTTTTTACAATTTTTTTCCGGCCCCGAACGCAGCCTCTTCCTGGTTCCTGGTCCCGGTGGGTTGGCTTGTCGGCATGTTGACTTTTGTCAGAGATTGCTCATGCGTCGGTGTAAACAGACCAGATGAAAAATTATTGGGTGCTGTTTGCACATGCATCCTTATTTAATTTTGTAGCGGGCTTTTTGTTTATTTGTTTTGGTGTTACTAACGGTGATGTTTTTTTTTTGTCAGCCCCCCACACGATGCTGCTATGTTTGTCAGCGAGCCTTGGTAACGCGTAAAATCAACAGACAGAGAGTTTATTTTGCATTTCCGCACTATAGCGCATTCGACGGCTTAATTTCATCAATTTAGTGTATAATGGGAAAATAAGCGACAATGCTGGGATACAGAAATAATCCCTCGGGTAGAATATTTCATGTAAAACAAGACAAACAGGGATAATGGTTCGTGTGACGGTTTACGACAACAATAGGGCTTGGCTCGTGAGGGACGGTGTGCCCTTAAGAGAAAGCTTTTCAAAATCAAAAGCTTGCGTGTAGATTACCACACCACGTATATCCTTTATAGTGGCAACTGGCTTTATTGTGTACGATGCACATGGTCAGTTAAACAATCGCCCTTAAGCGGCAATCAATTGTGGAGTTTCTTTTTGTTTTGTTTTGCTTTCCTTAACCAGATTATAATTGGCTGGCCAGTGAAATATTGAAATAAAATTATATGTTTTTTTTTTCATGAAACCCTGCCTTCGCCCGCCGCACTGACAACTGTGACACTGCCAGATATTCAATCAAAAGTTGCATCTCCTGCCTTGGTCGGGTGAGATGTTTCACATCATAATTCAATTAATTTGACTGCGCTCCGAAAATGAAATGAATGAGAAAAATTATCTCAGATGACTGCAATGATGTTGTGAGGAGGTGAACTTTTAATGAGATATGATTGTTCCTCCATTAATTGGAAACGGAGGGACTTCTCGAAGGTATTCGCTTACAGAGAGTACGACGTCCTCCATCAACACATGGCATGCGGATGTCACGACAACGAATGTCCAGCTCACAACGAACTGGAAATGAGGAATAATTTTTCTTGCAACAAAGTCAGATTGAAAATTGGCAGTTGTTTGTGTACATACAAAATTACTACAATTAGGGACATAGCCGATGTAGAGTGTGAGCTGCTGCACATCGTCGTCGCTTGCAGTGTATGATTTTCCGATCGTGGTTGGTTCAAGCGATGTTTTCGGTACTAAGGTGCAAGAGTAATAGTGGTGCAAGTCGCTCTCAAGCTGCTGTAATCATTCGCGGCAGAAAACTGTTGCATTTTCGGGAGTAGAAATCAAGTCCAAGCCGTTGTATACGCTTCTTAGTACGCGGCACCCGATTACTCTATGCTGGGTTCCAGGCCATAGGGACATAACCGGCAATGAAACAGCGGATAAACTTTCCAGGAAAGCAACCGAAACCGACCAATCCCAGGCAATTCTATGTTTCAAACCACATTGTGCAGATGACAAGAAGAAGGTGGATGCTAAGTGGAACTCTCTAACCATCAGTGAGAGCACTCGGATGCTATGGCTCAAGTTTAGTAGTGCAAAACGGCAAACTTCTTCAATGCTAACTGGCCGTAAACATCCGAAGTATCATGAAATGAAAATGGGACTTACCAATGACTTCACATGCAGATGCTGTGGTGATGAAGAGGAAAAACAGGATACTCCTCACTAGCTTTGCCACTGCCCCAGTCTCTGCCAATGGGAGAAAACTTCTTCGAAGACCTCCAGAATCCAACAAAAATGGTGTGAAGAGGAGAAATTCTCCTATGGCCATTTCAATGGGTCCATCAGGACATTAGGCCCTGGTGATGATAGGCACGTTCGTGCCACGTGACCAAACTATCGAGCCACCAATACCAAAAGACCCCGATATACTTAAACTTCTGCACCAGCTTCAATGGGACTCGACTCGGAGTGATCATAAGATCTGATTTTTCCACGATTTAACCATCGATTTAACCATCATCCTATCATCAGCACATACTTTCATAAACATATAGAGCGTTCGCAGGTGTTCCGTCGGGAGGATGTGAGGATTACTAAGTAATCTGCAAAAAGAAGATGACAACCTCAACTCTCCCAAAGTGTGTATCTCCAAATGCATACATACGAGTATAATGGAAAGTAGAGGTGACGAGACGCACCCTTGGCGAAGTCCAACGCCCACGGTGAAATGTGTTGAGTTAGCACCGCTAACCCGAACACAACTGCTAAAGTTTGTGTATAGAGACTGTCCTCAAAAGAGAACCATGAATCCCATGCAGAACACTCCAGAGCTTACCTCGACGAACTCGGTCGTAGTTCTCTGCGAATTAATAATTGCCTTAGGTACTTGTCAAGCTGACAACGTGATCCACAAAGAGCCAGGCGCGGTTCACAAATTTGCGGTAGTAAAATTGAAAAATTCCACCCGTTGCTATCCGAGGAACAGAGGAAAATCCATGTTAATGAAAGCGTAGAGTTTGCGAAGTTCATAGTTGGCAATTCCCAGACGCGGCTCATGCACTTTAAATAAACATACTCTCATAAATGGTATAAAATCAAAGCAGATTTCTTGTGGCCTTTAGACCATTTAAGATTTCAACGAGTTGGTAGTATACTTGTGGGATGAGAGTTGTGATTTAAATTAGTTTAAATTTGTACTAGGTACGTCAGACAAAGATCGAATAAAGTCGTTGTTTTCATAGCAACTATGCATTGATTTCTACGCTGTTCAATACGTGTTCAAATAAAGGGTGGTTAAATTTTAAGGGCCGATGTTGATTTTGAATAAAACACAAATTATTTAGGAAATTATTGTCATTTCAATTATGTATGGAACAAAATATCGGCCAAATAGCCGCCGCGACCTCGGCGGCACACCACCATCCGATGGTCCAAATTTTCGATGACGCTGAAGCTAATTGAGGTTCTACGCCGTTAATGTGCCGAATTATCTCATCCTTTAGCTCTTGAATTGTCGACGTACACCTTTCCTTTCAAATAACCCCAAAGAAAAAAATCCAACGGTGTCAAATCACATGATCTTGGCGGCCAATTGACATCGCCACCACGTGAGATAACACGGCCATTGAATTTGTCGCGCAAAAGAGCCATTGTTTCGTTAGCTGTGTGGCAAGTGGCACCGTCCTGTTGAAACCACATATCGTCCACATTCATATCTTCCAATTCGAGCCATAAAAAGTTTGTTATCATTTCACGATAGCGAACACCATTCACAGTAACTGCCTGACCGGCCTCATTTTGGAAAAAAATAAGGCCCGATGATGCCGCCAGTCCATAAACCGCACCAAACAGTCACTCTTTGTGGGTGCATTGGTTTTTCGACAATCACTCTTGGATTACCATTCGCCCAAATGCGGCAATTCTGCTTATTGACGAATCCACTGAAGTGAAAATGTGCCTCATCACTGAAGATGATTTTCTTCGAAAATTGATCATCCACTGTTTCCATTTCTTGCCACCATTCTGACCATTGACGACGCTTGAACTGGTCAAGAGGCTTTAGTTCTTGAGTCAATTGCACGTTGTAAGCGTGTAAATGCAAGTCTTTATACATAATGTTCATCAAGGACGAACGTGAGATGTGCAATTGTTGGGCACGACGACGACGAGTTGAGGTGGACGGCTCTTCAGCCACACTATCACGAACAGCAGCAATATTTTCTGCAGTACGAGCTGTACGAGCATGAACTGGTGTTTTCACATCTCCTACAGACCCGGTTTGCTCAAATTTTTGCACGATTTTTTCCGATTGTTGGACCATTTCTTTGGACGATTAAATTGACCGAAAAAATCACGAAGTGCACGATATGCATTTTGATTTGAACGCCCAATTTCATAATAAGCCGGAATAACTTTAACGCGTTGCTCGAGTGTGTATCTTTCCATGGTTCAAATTGAGTTAGTCTGAAATTGAGAAATGTCAAATGAAACGCAGAAAAAAACTTGACGTTTAGGTGTGGTTCACATTCAACATCGGCCCTTAAAATGTAACCACCCTTTATAAAAGAAAATTTCACAAAACTGCCATACGTTTATGTTCATACTTTACCTAGTAAACAAATTAAAACACTTCACCATGATCTGACGTAACTCAAAACTATGAAAATGACATTCGTCTGATTTTGTAAACGTTGGTCGTATGCGAAGCTTTGCATTTTCGGCAATGAAACAAGAATCTTCGCCCGATGATGAAACTGACGTGTTGGCTTTGGTGTATATTGGATCAAAGGATCAATGTAACTCTGTAGGACAAACAAAACAAGAAGTGTGTCGCACCAGTTGTGGCTCCACCAGTAGACGTTCGGTCAGTAGTATATGATGTTGATACACACGGTGCCTTTAGGATATTCTCTACTCATTTTGGTAATGTCGACGTCAATTGACTAAAGTGATTTTGTGTATAATTCTGTATCTCCACGGACTACTGTATCTCCATCCATCGAACACTATAGTCCTTGGTCGATTCAAAAGAAATGTTATGCATTCGGTCATTGTTCCATTAATAACGTGATGGCGTATTGCCTCAGTGCATGAAGTGGCTAATCGATTTCGAGCGTATGGCACACTCTTACGCATGCACTTCTAAGGCCGGATCTTTGACGATCCCATGAACATTGCTTCCAGTCTTCAAAGCTGAGCTGTTTAATGTGTTCTTCTTTCCGGTTCTTTGTGTAGCGCTATTGTGCAAGTAGTTTGCGGTCCTTCTCCACATGTGTGCGACTTGTTTAGACGACGGCGTTCATTGTTGCTTTATCCCACAAGTTCGGAGTCGAAGACTCTTCGTACCGGAAGTAACTTGTCCCTGCACTCTACATGGCCCATACACATTAACCGTTGAAACCATAGACGCCTAGCTGGCATTAGATGTGTGTAGATGCTATATACGCAAATTGGGCTGCCGATCGGTTTTGAGATTAGCCATAGCGCTGCGCCGGATCCTTGGGGCTATCAATTGCCCCTTGAGCGATTGGCAATTGTTATTCTGCGCTTTGGTACTGGTGTTGTATGTATTGTGTCCTGCTGATCCGAGTACTGACTAACTGCCCTGATGCCCTGATTTAGCTGCACATTATGATTCCCTGTCTAAGTCGTCGATGTTGTATGTACAGGGTGGTCCAAAAACAAGTTTCTTTTTCAAAATTCAAATAAAATGAACAACATTAAATTGTTCCCATGCATTATGGCTTTAGTAAGAACAAACATTCTCATTAATTACGAAGTAAAACGTCGCTCAAGTGGTTGCATCGGCTGGCTTCGAAATAGCGCATTCTATCACCCCCATATTCCAAGACCGTGTTGATGGTTTCGGGATGTAGCCCACGGATTGCCTGACTTTAGTGCTTGAATCGTTTCCGGATTGTTGGCATAACATCGGTCCTTCATGGTTCCCACAAAAAAAAGTTTTGAAAGCATCTCCGAGGCGTCCAATTGACATCGCCAAGACGGCTGATAACACGATTTGGGAATTTGGTGCGCAAACGATCGATTGTAGCATGGGCTGTGTGGCATGGCGCGCCATCTCAGTAAAAAAAAAACACAGCTCTGTAACGCCCACCATTGACCAAAACGTTGTTCCATCATTTTCGAAGAAGTTGATGTTCGTGACAATTCATGACTTTATGTCATGTCTCACACTCGCGGCCACAGCAGCCACATTCTCATCTGAGTACGACGACGGGGATCATAAGTGTTGCCCACTAGCACACCAATCTCAGGAACTTTTTGCACAAACTTGCCTACAGCGGTCGCGGTGGGTGCTTCATTTCGGCGAAATCTTCTTCTTTTCAAAAAACGGACTGTTTGGGCTGCACAGTACACTCTTTGGAAATAAGTTTTCAATATTTCCCACCGTTGTTCAAGCGACTATGTAAAGCGACTCATTTCGTTCCGCGGAGGGATGATACTGACTTTCCGTCAAGATTTCGAACAGGAAACAATTGTCAGTGTCAAAATAACCTACTAGATGAAACCACTAGATGACAGACAAATGACACCGGACGCGAGTCAAATATCTATCCTCGCAACTAAGCTAAGAAAATGGTCCTTCTCCAAATAAGATCTCCCTTGACTTCGTAATCATAAGATATTCCTCGATATTCCATACAATTCAAGCTCCACAACACAATTTCGTATCACACATCCTAAAAGTATGCATCACCATTCGAAATAATTCACATCGGCAACACTCCGAAAAAGCTTTTCATACAAATCACAAGCTTTCTAATGGAATTTGTTATATGTGAGGCTCCTCGTTTTGTGTGCTCTGTTTTGGTCCTCACTCTCGCCTGTATTTCAACCAAGCGGAGTGAATTACTTTTACAGGAAATCATACACACACACATACTCATTGAGTACTTTTTGTCGTCCTCCTGACACACAAACACACTCAGGTGCACACACACACACATGCACGTAAAGAAGCACATTGACTCCAAGCAGGGGGCGCGCTTTGGTTTCGGTTCTGCGACGCTGCATGCCATCGACATCAACACCATGGGCTGGGGACGAAACAAAATCACAAAAGCACCCATCCACTCCACAGGCCTCAGCGTTGCCGGGGTGCGAGATTGAGAAGTGAACAGTAAGATGCGAGAATATGCCTAGAGATAGCACACATCCTCATCATCGTTTCCATCATCACCATCATTGCCATCATCGTCAACATCAGCAGGAGTAGCAGTAGCAGCAGCTTCACCAGTGTTGTAGAGCAGCCAGTCGTCGTGGCAGTGGCAGTAGCAGTATCAGTGGCAACGGTACCAGTAACAACCAGTATTACAGTATCATCCCCCGACGAGGCGATACGAGACGAGAATTCGCACCGCATCCTTTCGGCTCGTCGTTTCGGGTAGTCTTCAACGAGCAGCTCCCCAGAGCGGAGCATAACTTTTGGCTCGCTTGACGGCGGTGACGGCGCGGCATTGCGCTTTTGTGTGTGAGTTTCGGTTAATGGTTGGATGTTATTACGTTACGTTCACAATCCCGGTGGTATTTCGCGAAACCCCCTATTGCTGTGCTGTGGCGTGGCGTAATGTTGTCGTCGGGCCCATTGTTGGCGCTTAGTGAAAATCCGCGAAGTTTCAAATGAGTTTCGAACTTTTTGACGCGAGCAACGGCATGGTGTATCGAGCACCCCTGAAGGGGCATTTTTACACAGCATTGTGCCTGTTCCTTGTGCTGTTCGCCTGTAATATTTGCGTGCCACGTCAAGGTCGCAGCGCACCGGAAATCATAACAATGGCACATGTGGTGACGGAAACTAATATTCTCCTCATTCGGAGCTCCGGTAAACGTTCATTCTTCTTCCTTGTTCGTCCTTAATGGACCATTTTTATTGCATGTGCATACATTTGTGGTCGTATATATAGTATAAGTGTGTATATTTTTATTTATTTATTTATTTTTTTTTTTGTTTACGATTACAACAAATACAAACAAAGAATCCTACGACTTAAGCTTATTTCATAAATATCCACTCGATGTGCGATGATGGACGTGTGGGCGTCTTTTGGGAGGGGGCCTGATGTCTGGGTGGTGATTATGTTTTGTGTGTGTGTGTTGGGCGATGCTGGGGAGGCTCGGGGGGGAGATGATGCCTTTTAGAGATTTTATAGACTACTTCTTCTAGGCGGCTGCTTGGCACTAAATTCCTCCTGGAAATTCCATCCCGATTATTTTTCGAAGAATGCTTTGAACACGACCATCAGTAGCAGACAGATTCCGGAACCGTAGACAGTTAGAAGCATTGCCGAGTGCAATATCCTTAACCTGTGTATGTGTGTGGTGGGTGGTGGATGGTGGATGAAGGGTGAGAAGAGAGGCGGGAAGAATGAACAAGAACAAAAACGATTAGCGGCAGCGCCCAGCACATTTTGAATGAACGGCGCTGCAATGTCATGGTTTATAACTGCTGGTCGGTCTTACCTTCTGAGGAGCTTAATGCCCTTCGGTATCGTCTTCGGTTCCTCCTTGGCCAAGTAGCGACGGACACCGCACATGCTGTGGTAGAATTGTCGGCTCCATACGATTTGCTTCATGTCGAACGGATACAAATCGTGATCCGTTTCCGGCAGCTTGTCCCATATCTTCTTGATGTTGTCACTCGTGAATGTCCAGTCGTTCTCGGCAAAGTAATTCAGTAACGAACAGGATTTGTGTATTTTCTTGTACATCTTTAGCATTCTATTCAGTGAAAGAGGAGGAGGAAGACACACGGTGTGAGAAAGGGGTGGGCGAAGCGTGAGAATGGTAGCCTTTTGTGCTTGCCAGAGTGGATGGGGATTCATTGTCACTCACCTTCTTTTGCGTCCCATTAGGATGAGACAAAAGTCAAAGATCACCGCCGGGATTATGTGGTAGAAGAAGCATAGAACTGCGTACCAGAACTTAGACTGCGTTACTGTGAGGCATGGATACCACAGCATGCGAGAGAATGGCATCTTAACACCATCTGTGAGGGCGGATGTCCTGTAGGCCTCCCATTGGACAAGATTCTCCGAGTCCGGAACGAAGTTGTAGATGGGTGGTACTGTAGCTCTGCGGATGGTAAGGGCACAAATGAATGATTTAGTTATGCTCTATGAGCCTGTGGCTGTGGGTGTGAATGCATTTAATTTTTTGGAAAGGACACGACTGCCTGTGTATGGGGTGTGGTGTGGGTGTGGATTATAAGGCATGTCCCTTGACAAATGGCCTTGTTAATATACTCTATGTCCCTCGTCTGGTACGCCTGTGGAACTGCAGTGTGTGCAGCTCTGGGTTTCAGTTCAGGTGTATTGTCGAGAAGGTAACAAAGCCAACAAAGGGGTTGTTTTGTGTGTCCTTAGGATGCTGAGCATAGACATCTTGTCTGTCGTCACGCCGAATGGATATTACTCTTCGCCTGGGTATTTTCAGTGTTTTTTATCCTCTTTTTTTGTCCTTTTTGATCTTAGCAGCTGCACGACACGAATTTTGAGCAGCGGCCGTGGAGCAATGGGTGGGTGGATGAGTGAATGGTTGTATGGGCGGATGAAGAGATATATCTTTAAAATGTGACCCTGTTGGCGGAGCAGAGCATCTATCGTAACTTATGTCTGTTTAACGGTCAATGTAACAATTTGTATGTGTCACGTAGCCGGGTCGCTGCGGTACAGTTCATGTAATGGAGGGTTTTGCGAAATAGGCCAGAAGACAATTTTTCCAACCCCCACACCCCGAGTGGGTGCTAGTCAAACGTGCGGTTATCCTTCGAAGAAATCCTGGGTGCAAACGATGGGGGCGAGGTCTTGCGAGCAATTTGTGAAGCGCCTGCAATAAATTGCTTGACTGATTGACTAGTGGAATTTTTTTTTGTTTTCCTGTGGCATGGGGGGAAACGCAATCCATCTGCGGAAGCTATTTGCAGGATGTGTGGATTTTATTGGGCGTTCGATTGTATTTAAGTGTCATTTGGGGTCGCAGGAATCGAATAAGTTCGCCTGATTGTGCGAACTACAGTGCGGTGCGTCCGTGAAGGTGTGCCATAAAGTCGAATATCTCTTATTCAACGATCGGCACGAACTCGGGGGTTAACATTTATGACGGGACGAGGTATAAAAACATGATTGCCCGCTTTATGAACTCTTAAATGGTGGGCGGTGTCGGCCCCGAAGGTGGAGATTTAATAATATTCTGTTTCGTTTTGATAGCTTACAGGATTTGCCCCATACCTTGGAGAATAAACAAAGACAAAGGATATTCTCATTAGAATTACAATCTCTTTTGGGGGGATCATAGTTTGCCGATGGAATGCTGTCGAATAGTCTTCGCAGCATTTTTTTACGACTACCACTACATTCGCATAGTCTCCTAGGACACGTCGCAGTGTGGACAAAGTTAATGTGTAACGATGTTATTTCGCGTTGCAAAGGCGATAAATTTGAAGAGCAGAGATTACTCCGCCCTGGGGCAGGTCATGGGTTGGCTCATGATGTGCACTGTGTGACTCTTAAATCTGTCTGCGAGGTTCTCCGCCGCCAATGATGGACCTTGAAGAGGAACGATTTAAGTACACATTTCATGACGATATGTACGAAGCGCCACGCCACTTGGTTAACGGCTTCGTTGGGCATACACTTAAGGGAGGCATTGTTTTGTGTTGAACTACTCAATGCCAATTTGCGTGCTTGTGCGTCTTCAGCTTCCCAACAATTCGGCGTATGCGTTTGGAATATATTTATATCACAGGGCCAACTTGTTGAACGGCAATTAATAAGGAATTTTGCTATTAAGGCTGTTACAGTGTGTATTTGAAAATGTGGGGATAACAATCATCTAACGAAAGGGGCGAAAGAAAACTTTCTACTGGTCTTGAAAGAATTGTACTTGCATTTTCTTATAAACTTAGAGTATTGGTCAAAAATTAATTTGGTCCTTTAAGAGACTTTTCAAAAAAAATATCTGCAGACGCTATTTTCAAAGAGTTATCAGTTCTGGCAAAGCGCCAACGATTTAGTTTTTAGTTTCGTGGATGAAACGTTTCGTAGGTCGTACGATGGTCAAGAAAGTTAACATTATAGCCTCTTTTTATTGACTTAAATTTAACATTTTGTTTAGTTTGCAAATATTTAACTTTACTGTTTCTTTGTCCGATATGCCATGAACTCGGTGTCACTAGTTTTTGTCTTAATTATATGACAAGCACTTGAAATATTTAGGTTCACATCGAATGAATGAAAAAAAAAATGTCTTCATATCGACCACTTTTGTACTTCGGGATCGACTTATTTAGCCCTAAGAAAGCCTGTCTAGTCTGCTGTCCGTTCTTTTTAAATTTGCACAGTCAATGTCAGTCAACACACTCACTTGTGTGAATGATCTTGAAAAATACTTTATTAAGGCAATAGAGTCTATGTACTCAATATGATTCATGATAGTTTCTGAACATCTTATCGATTATATCGGGTTAAAAAAAAAGTTGAAACATTGATCTCTGCTCATATGTGTGCTTTCAAAAATTCAATGTTTTAAGGTTGAACTGGCCGGGAGCTATAGAGTATACAGTATACAGGTCCAGTATGAGAATGAGACTTTTTTCAACTGTACACTTTTTTCAAATGCAGTCTCTCTATATAACGTACGAAAAAAAGAGTTGACACTTCTTCTATATACAAAACAACTCCATTGACTGTGGATGTATGCATGGTTATGTTGTAAGACGGGTAGATACTTTAACGTTTTGTTACCGTGCAGAAAAAATATTCGTACATTTATTTAACGTTTCGCACAAGGAAAATTGACTCGATATTCAGCATTTTTCGATTTAACGAATATGCCTGGACATTATATCATTCGGTACACTGAACCACCACTGTATTGGAACTATCATATTTGTTTGATTGTATAACATTTCTAGTGGGCTGTGAATACGTGTGACTTATTCCGGAGCCGATTCGAATGTTATTTCAAAAACTCCTCGATATTGAAAGATTATTTCAAATACTAACACGTAATCTAGTATTTTAGAGATATACATAAGACTCTCTTGGGCTTTTTTTGACAAACAATTAAAAATATATATACAGTGCGACCTCAATAAAAGCAATTAATAGAAATTTGGGCAGTCGTTTTTACTGAATTTGTTGCAATAATCGAGTCAAAAAATGGAAGGTGCCGAAAATGAGACAAAAAGTTAAACTCCTACAAAATAGTATAAAAACGTGTCTTGCACTGGTAAACAGACCAAAACTAATTTTTTAATTCATATTAAAAATAAAAAAAATAACATTTTACTTGTATTTAAAAAATTGAGAAATTTTTGATTGTGGCTTTTTAGACCCTGAATTCTTTTCCACAGCTGACTCTCGTAAGTTTTGCAGAGCTATAATATTATTCAGTGAAGCATCATTTTCTTCAGCCCATTGAAGGCAAATGTTTAGTGCTTGGATTGCAGCCCCTGCTTTGATTTTTTGCAGTGGGGATTCTTTAACTACATTTTCGTCATCACTTTCAATTTCTTCGCCTCCCAAGTTGCTGCAATTCGGTTCCAGATTTCGGCAATCCAATCATTTATGTCCTCGGAACAGTCAATGGGGAATAGCTTTTGAAGCACATCATTTATCGATGATATTATTTCGCGGTCTTTTAGGATTTGGTTCCTTATGACACTCAAAGGTAACAAATCATCTTCATTATAATCATTGCTCGAGTTCATCAAAGGGTTCCAGCACTTTTGTATTGCCGTAGACTGCACCTTATCCCATGCATTAGCCAAGAGACATACGGCGTGTTTCAAATTAAATGCTTTTATTTTTGTCTCCAAATCTGACCCTTGACTAGCGACCAAATGTGCCAATAGACTCTTTTTGTAATTCAGTTTAGTCAAGTTGATCACATTTTGATCCGTTGGTTGGAGAATAGCGGTGCAATTTGCTAAACACATGGTGACTATCATTCCATCATCACTTTTCAGCTCGCCGTCCTTTGGATGACAAGTTGCGTTGTCCAACAGTAACAGAGCCCTCTTCTGAAGATTTCTAGACCCAAGAAACTGTCTTACCTAAACGAACTAAATGAATATCTGCCCAGACATAGCAAAAATAAACAAGAAGGAAAATATACAAATAACGAACGAAAAAAGAGTTTATCAAACAATAGTTGCTTTTATCGAGTCACTTCTTTTTCGAGGAGTGGCAATTACTGAGTCAACAATGGTAAGACTTAAGGTGTTGCTTTTATCGACGAGTTGCACGTATCGAAGGTTGCTTTTATTGAGGTCGCACTGTAATTATTATTTTTATTTCAATATTCATTTCATTTCCTGGTTGTGGCCGATGCGTCAACTCTTACGTTACGGGTTCTAAGTTCAATCCCGGAATTTAGCAACTTTCTTAACTCACAGCTGCCACCTATTTCGAGTCACTGACAGAACTCCCCGAAAGCTGTTCGATGTCGGCATTAAATTGTAGGTCCACTCCTCTCATGAGAAAATAATACCACGCACAACACGAGTTTTCTTTTAAAATTAAAAAAAAAAAATAGATTGTGACCAATCGATTTAAAAACTGAAACTGTCATAAATGTCAAAATCTCAGGTGGGCAGGGGCGGTCTAGGAGTTCAGAATGCAAAGTTGTACATAATTGATTTTTCTTTTGAAACTATCCACTTCTTCACCTGGTTGTACACACAAACCGCAAACGCTTCTGCAAGTACCGTGAACACTCCTAATTGCCACTTAGTGTACCCACTCGAGGATTCCAAGCACCATTAATCTGTTAACTTCAAAATATCCGCTAACAAAGTGACCACCGAACAAGTGCCAAACTTTAAAGATCAACGATGTCCTTATCACACTTAAGGAACAAGTGCAAAAATGAACGAAACACCTATTCTTTTGGAATCTTTTGGAATCGTTGTCTTGTGAGGCATGTCACAAAAATGTACAAAGGCGTAAATGTGTACCACAAAAACTATTTAGAATGAAAAATTGCCCTGCTACTGGTCATGGTACTTTATAAATCTTAGTATAACCTTGCGGTCTGATTTCTACACTTCAATTATATGCCAGAGTTTAACAGTTACCGTTATAATCATCTCCTCAAAGACTCTAGAATTAAAAATTCCAACGACCTGTGAAATGGATTCCTCCTGGATCCTGTGACTGAGATTTAAGGATATGAAGGAAGAGTGTGAACTGTCTAAGGTCGTGATGGTTAGTCCTCCATTGCACTTGTTCGTTATTGTGCCTTTGAGGTGGCAGCGTGAATTCAACATTTTAGACTTGTTACGGTCTGATTGAATGAAATGGACTATCTTAGGTCGGAATGTTTATCATACTTGTTCTTAACTGCCTCTTTAATGTGTCACAGTGAACTAACAAAGAAAGACTGGTTCGGCCTTAGTGTTGCCTACGACTTCTTAGTGGCCACTAACTCTGGTGTGGATGGTTTTGTAAAGTTTATTAGTTGTACCAGAGAGTCACAGAGTAACCCAGATCAGTCCTTACTAGGAGGCTGTAGGACAAAAGCAAACCACGTCGATTCATGTCAAATTTAAACATATGCATACAACAAATATGAAACCCTGACCGTTCCATTCGTAAGCTTAAACAAACGGAAATTCCATCACATCGTGTCTAGGAATTAAAAAATCGAATCTTATATTGTAGACCAAGCATTTGTATCCAAGATGTTCACCAGCTTTATTCAGACATTTAGATTTGATAGTTCATCAACCAGTCCTCAGTTGATATGTGCCTTCAATAATCTTTTAAGTCACTCACATTGCGTCCGGCGGTCAATTCTGCAGTTAAAAAAAAACATAGATCCCTATAGACCCTTATATTTGAACTACGCCTTGAAGATATCTCTGTTTTGAAACTCTCTTCCCGTGGGGCACCAGAACTCACACCAACCTCCCTACTTTTCTGTACACTAAATAGACTACAAATCCATTCTTGACCAACTCGATTCAAATCCACTTATACCAGTCAACGTTTTCATATTTCCACAATGTAAAGAATTTACATCCTAGTCGAAGGAGCACTCTCCCATAATCCCTTCTGTTGAATCCTACCATTTACTGTTACATCAGTAATTGCTAAGAAGACCACTTCTCTGAATGTTTGATTTTTCTCGAAAGCAACTCTTCATAGCCAAGTACATCTCATCTTTCGTAGAATTGTAAGCTATCTCTGTAATACGAGTACCCCTTGTCATTGCTTCATAATTGTACAATTAACCTGCCCTGGGGTAGTATGCTGAAGTGGAGTACTTCCTAACCTGTTCCTAATGAACAATGAAAATTAGTCATTGGTTTCCAAAGGAATCAACAACAAGCCCATTTCACTTTATGTGCTTTTGCCCGGAATTTCGACAAATTGAAGAGCTACCTGTCAGTCAATTCATCGGCATATGATGAACCACTGCATGAATCAGCACTGCTGCTTCCTCGCCATCGATGCTGGGTGGCGGGCAAATGTGTTTACTGTGTATAGCTCCCACTTAAGGCCATCAAATGGCATCTCACACTCCTACACAGCCAACGAAAATGGTCTTCATTGACTTTATCATGCACTGCACATCCGACGGCAAGCACATCCACCTGTTCCTGACTGGGAAAGTGCTGATTGCTCAATCTGTTACGCCTCTCATCGGGGAATTGAATGGTCTTTGAATGCATGCTGCGCTCGGTTTTTGATTTAGGCAATAGCAGCCTGCTCCTTGTTGGGATACGTAAGCTCCACTTGCGTCGAATCCATCATGCATCGATTTAAGCAGTTTGTGAATGAATTGAGGTCAGTTAACTTCCGCACCGACAGAGAGTGTATTTCGACAACACAACACAAAAAAAAACCTCTTCCTCATACGAAACGAATGCTTAATTAACGAGCAAATAGACGTACCAACTTTGAACCTTGAATCGCGGAGACAGAGTTCAAAAACTACTCGTCAACTACAAAAGAGAGACATCCGCCTCAGTGAATTCCTGTAGCTTCCGCCACCCCCACCGCTGAGCTTGTGAGTGACTGCTCTTGAGTAAATAGCCTACAAAGGCTTAGAACGCAGCATTTCGAAACTAAAATCACGTATAGAAAACAGTCAATTTGTATCTATAAACACCGTCATGCCATTAATTTGACTCGTGTCTCTCGTGCAAACAAAACTTCTCGCACACCCTCCTGCATTCAAATAAATTATTCAAAACACATGCACACACGACAACAGTCAAATATCCAGCCATTAGCATCTGTATATCTCATCGTATGCGGATAACGAGTAATACTCACTGATTCTTAGCGGTATGCCAGCTACAAGCAAGTATTGCATTGGCGCAATAATCCACCGGAACAACGGACGCATTCTGATGCATCCTCGCATAGAGTACCCGCAGAACTCCGGTTGCGGCGCCAATTAGAATACTCGTTGGCCCGTACAAATTGTCAATCCATCCGGGCACTGGGTCCTGATATGTTGGGATAACTGTAATAATTAAATAATTACAATGCATCATTATCATTATCATCGTCGTCATCGTCGTTGTCATCGTCAACATCAGCAGCGCTGACGGGCTAATGTTGATGAACGGAGGACGGTGGAGCATCAGACTTACCAATTCCGGGCCGGAATATACACAGTGGCAGTTCCTTCCCATTCATTAGAATAACCTCCTCGGCCAGGGCCTTTGTGTATGTGTATGTGTTGGGGAAATTTCCAATCAGTTTTGAGCTAATCTTGTCCAGCACCTCCGGACTGAGCAGCTCGCCTAGAAGGCATGCATTCTCCCCACTTATGCCGGCCGAATAGTACACCTCATCGATGTGCGGCCGATTGCAGTTGGCGAACGCCGAAGATACATGAAGAAAACTCTGCAAGTGAACAAAAGCAAACGCAAAAGATACAATTAGATGGATACTCGTGAGATTTTAATTGATCACAAGAACTTGTGACTTAACCTAAAAAAGAAGAGAAGAAGGAGAAGAAGAGAAAAAAACAACTCAAGTCGATGATGATGACCTTAACTTGTGGATTCTAGGTGTGTTTTGATTGTTTCACTAACAACACTATGCCGGGAATTGAGTTAAGGTTAAATTCAAGTTTCTGTTTCGTCGGCGCGTGTGAGTGTCGCAAGACCGATGGAAATTCGCATGAAACAAAAAAAAAAACAACTGCATTCTGCATTCGAGTGAGATTGTGTGTGATGAGATAAATATCGTATCGTGGATTGCATTTGCAATTAAATGCAAGTGTGGCGAGCACGGAGAAACGAAAATGAACACGAAAATGGACACAAAATGCTATTCAAAGAGAAACGCGTTTATCACAATTAGTCGTTGCTGCTGCTGCTGCGATTGCTGCGACTGCTGCTGCCGTTGGTCGTCGTAATCATGTGTGAATTTTGTGACCCGCAATGCGGAGAGAGATCGACCTGGAGAGATTCGTAATGGTCTTGTACATTGACACAATCAGTTAATTGGTTTCCCAATGTCATGCCACCGATGGTATCTGCACCAGGAAGAGCTGCGCGTACAAACGAAATTACTGCGGCCGAAGACCGAGATCATAGAGCACATTGTATCCACGTTTGCTGATGTGTATTTCCGACTGATGCATCCTATTATGGTAATTAATATGTAGTCGATTGCTTGAATAAATTTAAACGATCAATCGATCTCGGTAATTAGTTGCGCGGTAACCGCCTTTGACTGATGATAGGAGGTGGCGGTGTTTAAGAGCTGATGAGGGGTGCTGTTCTTATCGCATAATCGGCTGAATCGTGTGAAAAGATCTTGTAAATCCCTTGTAATAACATTTTAGATATCTCCTGGGCAAAGGGTATTTTTTCGTAGAAAAATATTTGTCTACACCCGTGGGCGGTGTGGTGTGTGTTGTAATTCTGGCAGATGGCTAAACAAGCTAAAGTTAATTATAGCTATTCATGTGTTTTACTTTTGTAAACATGAGAAATCATTTCGCTCATATTTGACACTAGCTTATGCTCGCTTATGCCTCATGTCTATTAACGACCAAACGAAAGGTTCGCCAAGGTGCGAACAATTTCAACACCAACTATAATGTACCTAGGTAGAGGGCGGTTTACATCGCTCCCACTTAAGTAAGCAAAATTGAACGAAACTCAACGAAACTGAACTAAGTAGCTCGTGGAGACATTGTATCATAATAGATAACGCATGTGTAGGTCCCGAATCGAATGCAGCACCCCAACCGTCCTTTCCCCCCACGAAGAAACATCGATTTTGCGATGTTGCCCACTTTCAGTGCAAAAGGCACCCCTGTTCATACATGTCAACGGTTTGACTTGCCAGTGAAACAGATTTATTATGGAGATGGTATTACTGGTATACTGTTTATCGTGTGTGGTACCGCATCCAGTATAAAACACCAGCAACAGAATAATAAATAAAACTTCAAGGATGTGGTCTACAAAAAAAATTAAGGTGTTTTAAATCTTTTCTCATTTCCATCAATTGGATATTCATCTCGAATTGATGGTAGCGTTGCAATGTAAGAAGTGATAATCTCGCAACGGCGAAAATACAGTAAAGCGCGAGTGATATGACATAAGTCTGCTTAAGTTCAATTAAACCTTGTTTCCCTATTACGTAAAATGCCACCGAATGTTAAGAATACAAAAGCACACACACAGTGGCGTAGTGGGTAGATGTCGTTGGGGATTCTAGGTTTAATCCAAGAATTTATGATAGTAAAAACTTCGGGATTCGAAGTCGGCATACATGCCTGGTAGAACAATAGCATCCACAACACGAGTGGGTGCTGTGAAAGCTAGGCCGAAGTCCAGCTCGAACTGTATCGCATTTTTATCAGTTTCTTGTCAAATCTCATTTTAAAGTTTATATACACCGATTTTATCTTCAGAATACCATTCCAGAAAAGCTGTGGCATTTTTCTGCATCACGGAAATTTGTCGATATGTTGAAGGACTAGCGTGAGAGATTGCTTTGTGCTACCACTTCCCTTATAAATTGAGAATTGTTTTAGAAATTGACATTTTTTTATGTTTTAACTGCCATTTGAGAATGAGAACAGCTGATAAATATGGGTTGTCATTTCAAAGTAGATATGCCTTGACGGACTGCCTACGGAACACTAAAACGGCAGCACCAGCACAGTGATATGTTCCTTGGATTGATATCTCTGAAGACTGAAGTAAAATAAAAGTTAGCATAGCGTTTGCGCGAAACCGTGAATTTGCCTCCAAAAGTATTATTCAGTTCGCAAATCTTATCGGGCGCTGTTTATTCATCGACTTGGCTCAATTATGACAGAATAGCTTTTAAATTCTGGGTATGCCATTGCGTGCACAACCATCTGGGAAACCAACCATGTCACAGCGAATTAAATGATTTTTCACCATCTATACATTGCCTTCACATATTTGTGCTCAATATCTATAGTTTACAAGACGCGACGCAATGTGTTAGAGAAAATCTCCTTCCGATCAGGAACGAATAATATTTTAATCACTCCCCTGCCAGCGTCTCACTTCTGGTACAATATTCACATTTAGCAATTGCTAAGCGTGTTGCTTTAACGCATCTACAATTCCGTGCGCGTAAGCTCCTTTCACTTTTTCGACAAAGCTGCGTTAAATTCGGACGTCCATTGTCAGTTGCGTAAAATTTTATGTTTTTTCAAACATATTTACATTCAAACATTTTTTGGTTGAGCTGGATGAGCAGATGATTGCAGAATTTGCTCACATTGCTCTATCCTTTGAATTGATACTCTTCCAGCAATGACCCTATTTTGTGGGATTGAGACAATTACCAGTTTGAAGATGTCGCAAATGAAGGAAGTTTAAAGACGATTGGGGGGAGTGCCGTGTTGTGGCTAATTATGGACTTTACTAGGGGAAACAAGCTGTATGCGGCAGGGTCACTATTTAAGCAGGAAAGGGGCACCAAAAACGACTTGGTTTGGTGCATCTCAACTATGCTGCACTCGGGTGAGGACGTCGTTTATTGACGACCATGGCATGATTCCTCGTCCTTGGAACAACAGTCACTATTCCCTGTCGCTGGCTATCACTGCTTGTGGCTTTGTAACAAAACAACTGACTACAGGATTCAAAGCCGAACAATTCCCTGTCTCTGAAACGGATTTCAACGGAAATGGAAAGGGGATTCTGGCATGTATTATGCATGATTGCAGACGATAACCTTTAAGTCCTACAATCAGATCGATGCATTGTTTTCACACCACGTCACTCCGAACTTTAAAACTGCATCTATCACTCAGTCCCCATCATGAGCATGATGTGTTCCGAAGCGTAATGTATTCCCAGAACTGTCAATCGGCCCCCAATGAAGTGTATCTACAGCGTAAAAGGAATACAACTTTATTCAATTCATTCTTATGCAAACGACGATTAAAATGATGTAACGTGTTTTGCTGTTCGTACGCTCAAACATACACGAACACCTGAACTGAAGCCCAGGAGAGCGTACAAAGGAACTCCAATCGATTAACACTTTCCTATGTTAACTGCTGTAGGTACACCATCACGAACCACTTACGAATATCTCTGCAAGATTTAATTATTTTAGTAGACAATTAAACGAACGACTACTGTGGTCATTAAAAGCGTTTATTATCTCTACAGTGTCATAAAGTGCTTCGAACGAAATTACCAAAACTAATGAAATATTCGTAAGCAAAGTATTGCGGCACGGCAGTGCAGACAATTTCTTAAACTCTCATAATTGACTGATGTACACTTTATGAGTGATTACGACGATTGATACAGATTCACAAGACTGAGATGAGATTAGTGGAACAAGGAGGGAAGGAAAAGCATGGTTTCCTATGCACAAGGCAGTTGGCAAGTCACGAGTTGCTTTGTTATCTGTTGACCTTGGATAGTCTCAGGTTAAGCTTGTGGTTGGCTAAAAAATACGAGCACGTGGGGAATGTCGTTTGTGGAATTTTGAAATTTCACTGGAATTTCTATGATCGTTGGGGAGACTAGATGCTCTAAACATTTTAAGGAGGAAGCGAGCTTTGAAAGTATGGGTGTTGAGCTTAGCAAAAGGGATGATTCATTGGCAACATAGTGCGGAATAGGTTACTTCAGTACTCACTTCCTTTAATCTGAATTATTCCATTGCAAATACAACTTGTTAAAGTACAGCGATTTGAAGTAAACGAATATGAAAACGAAATGAAAAGAAATCTCGAGTTATTTTTGAAATACGTGGTTGTACAAATCCATGTCATTTCAAAATTGATTATCATTACTGAGCTGTTAACGTCTAACAAGCATTCTAAAGACGTTCAATAAATTGAAACTAGATGGTTATTTAGTATCTACCGATATACATTCGCGCACCATGGTCAAATAATGACAATTCACGGCAACTACTGAACAAAATTGAAGGCTGTAGCTATTTTGCTGTAACTGCTTTCGATCGCCACTAAGCTCTTCGCACGCGACTTAATCAATAAATATAAAAGTCTCAGAGAGCTTCATATTGTGCATGCGATGAGGGTATTTCCGCAAATCCAGGCGTTGAATATTTGGTGACTTTTACTTACAAATTTGAAAAGGAACCACTCTTAAAAGTGGCTGATCTTGACTCGGAGTTCACATTTTCAAACATCCTCAAACGAATATCAAGCGTTTTTAAGGATTCGTGTACACAAAAGTCATCAGTTTTGAAATTTCCTGGACTACTCAGACTTGCTGGAGGACTGGTTTGAAGCATCGATGAATCGAACACAACATTGACAAAGGAATTGCGTAAGCTAAGTTCGTCTTCATGATTCCACTCAATATTCTTCCAGCAATTCCATTGCCTTGATCATCAATTAAAACAGTTTTCCGCGTCAGTTCGGATTCTGGGCAGCAATTGGATGTTACGGATGTGGCAATTGGATAAACTACTACTATCACAAGAAACCGATCGATGGACCAGTCGACTACAACAGCGAAAGGTGCAGGAACTAATTGCTCACACATTACGCAAGACTGACAGCTGCATAACTAGCCAGGCAAAGCAATGGATTCCTTTAACGCAAAGCAGCAGAAGTCCTGAAAGTAGGAGCACTAAATTGGACATTTCGGGACAACTGACGCAAATTGCTTCGAATCGTTTGCTATGGAACGTAAACGTAGTAGTGGCTTCATTTCCCATAAGGGAAATAAATAAGAATTTAGGCCACTCATGTGATGTTTGGACTCAATTTTGTTAAAGGACTATAATGAAATGCGTGTTTTGTCTTAAATTGAGAAAAAAACTAGTAAACAAGCTCAATGCGAACTAATTATTCCAAATTTGAACATCAATCTACTCGTCTTAGGTCCTTGAAATCAAGGAAACCGAAGTTGCATGCTCCGTCGTACAAAGTATGGTCTAAATATCAAGTCTAATGTTCTCTAATGTCGAGGTAGTTAAGAATGACGTCTATTTCGGCGCCGTAGTAAACATTACGAACAACATCCGTACCGATAATCAAAAGCAGAATAACTCTTGCCAACCGATGTTTCTTTGGGCTCACGAGGCAATTGAGTAATATAGCGGTCTATCCAAGGATCAAGCTGAATTTATGTAAGATGTTGATCATCCCTGCTCTGGTCTATGGCGCAGAGACATGGACAATCTTAAAAGCGGACGAAGAGCAGTCGTTCGAGAAAAAAGTTGTGCTTTTCAATCTTTGGTGTTGTTGGCTTGTTGGTTGCGGCACAGTCTACCCCAAAGTAATTATAAGCCCCAAAGTTGTAAGCTCCATTTCCTTAAAAGTAGACTAATCAATGAGCAGAAACTGTTTCAAGAATTGTGTAGAAAACCTATTTTTAAAATTTAACCAGGATGTTTGCGAAGCTCTAGCTCCTGGACGACTTTTCAGGATTGGAAGAAAAATGAAGTTTAACTCGCAATTAAGGACAAAAAAAACAAATCACCACCACCGTACTGTGAGCAAATTGTTGCTGTGCAACAATGTAATGAATGCGAATACATTTAGACAATAGACACCCGAGACATTCTCTCTGCGATACATGCAAATACCGTATTATTCAGAGTGTCAGTTGTCGTTGCTGATATTGGGTCTGAAATGAGATTGAAGTGAATTGAATACATTGCCAGAGGATATCTCCATCTGGTACTAAACAATCGTTGAAATAATGGTAGTAATCCTTTCCATGGACTAGTTTGAGTATGCGTTTCCCTAAGTTTACAATTTGCATACATTAGCATGTCATATCGTTTCAGTGGCGTTGCTTTATGTAGCCCTAGATATTCACGTGAAATTGCAGACGCAAGTACGGCATTATGACTTCGCTGAATGTATGACATTACAGCTAGCCACTAAGGCACCTAATGGACCACAAGTCGAAGTGTAAATAACGACATGATCGAGTATCAAGATTGAGATCTACTGAAACGCAAGCAGTACGTTATGATCATGATGGGACTCATTACAGGCATATGTATACATTGTTTAGCCAGATAAAGCAACACTCATCATCATCAACCCGATATGTTTATTATTAACTATGAAGCAACCACAAAAATATTCTAGACGCGACGGAGACGAAGTAAATAAGGCAGTCAATAGAAGCCAGGAGACGATGCCCCCCTTCTTTGATTGAGTGATGGAAATTAAAGAATAAGATCAAGAATTCTTATTCAAACTTGATGAGGCTAAATGTGGTTGTTGACTCCTACGCCTCTCTCTCTAGCCACTGTCACCAATCAAACCTCTTTAGGTCTCCTCCTATTGCAAGTGATCAATAGGACTCACAACGCATGGAATTGCTTTAAAAGCTGAACCCATGTCCACCATCTCTTGTAGCTCCACCGGAACGAGTAGAATCAGCATCTTGAAGTAGTCCTCCGTTTTTGAAACAAATTTCTTCAAGTGGATGGTTTCGTTCAAGTAAATGTCCAGACGACCATAAAGTTCCCTGTCCGTCCACAATCCAGCAAAGTTCTTTAAAATTAACCTTTTTGTTGTTCGACTCTTGAAACAGTGTATGCATGAAGTCCCCGCATGCTCATCTCATTAACCAAACAGAAAAGCGACACACAAAAGTCGGCGATTCAAAATTCACAATTTAAAAAATCCTTTCGACTGTTTGCCATGCAGCCGAGTGCAAAGCAACTGCAACATTAATTGGATAGTGGCAAGAGTAGCAGCATTGCCTCGTACATACATAGAGTGATACATCAAGTGTGTTGTCTCCCGGGATGCACGCTGCATGCATGTAAGTCACAAGACCCAAGACAAAACGTTGCCTCGCATCCACCCCCAGAGCTGCACACAAGATGATTCCTCAACTAAATTGCTTTAGCCAGTTTTTCCCCGCAATCGCTGCCACCATTGTCTGCTGCAACCAAGTCACAGTATTCAGTTAGAGATCCTTTGAGACCCCGCCCGCCAACAGGACTCACAAAAGCAAACAAACTGACAAAAAAAAAAGACACTTGAATAGATGCACTCAGTTGGCAATTCGTGGCACATCACAAACGACTATAAACGAATAAAAACTCATGTTAACGATGCAAACACAGACACAGTCACACACACACACGCAATACGTACACATAAAATTAGAAAATAGAAACAAAAATTGAAATTGCATCTGCAAATTGGAAAATCTAAACAGCTGGGACATCGAATGCTCCGCTTTTGTTGTTCTCTGAAACTGGAAATTTAAATCTGAATCCAACCACATACGAGAGAGTCGCTTCGTTAAATCAAACACACAAATTGGCAACCTAACAGTTGCTCTTCAATTGTGCTTTTTGCCAATTTGAACAACATTCGTGCGTTTTCAATTGGTTTTACAGTTCAGCGGCGACAACAGCAAACGCTATCTGTCACAGAGATTATGTCCTTGTTTTCCACTTCAAACTTTTCAGATTAACTTTACGCCCCCGGGACAGGGAAGGCAATGCCTACGTTAGCCATACCGATGCCGACCGACACTTCTCTCGATTCGTGTTGCTCCTGTTGCCGTTGTGCTTGTGTTTGTTTGTTATTTCAGTCAGGACGTGCAGCACTCGGTTTGTTTCTTTGTTAATGCCACCCCAACGCCCTTCACAGTGTTATGTCCCCTTTGGGCTTCCATATCCACTCTCCCCCCATCGCGCCTAAGGGATGGCACATCGCCTCGACTCATACTTGCCAGGACAAATTTTAAAGAACATCCAATGATTTGGAACACGCCCCAGTGCATGCAGTTACAACCTTCCGAATTTCAATTTCTCCCACAATACCAATTGGGACAGTGTCCCAACGACTGCAAACGGGAAGTAATAAATCCGGTCGCTGGGGAAGAACCGAAACGTATGACATCATCTGATAAATACTTCAGATTCATAGTTTATGGTGTGGCACCCCATATTGGGGACGACCCGCCCAGCAGACAGCATACCGCATACAGCACATGGTACACAGCACCCGGGAGCAGTGCATCAAAGTTCAAGAGTATCTCAGACACCATCGTCTGTGTTTGAATGCATTTACCTATGCAAATGTTTTCCCAATACCATCCGTACGTTCATCTAAACGAGCAAACACTCTTCCTTGCCTCATACTCTCGAGACGTTGCTGCCTCGTCGTCGGTCGGTGTGGCGTGTGCAGCTGCCGTTGAGAGACTCGTATCAACATCCCAACAGCATCTCAATGAAATTACGCAAGACTCGTCGTTGATACAACGTAATAGGCTTTCGCAGGAATATCAACACACACTCATACACCTGCCACCGCGAGATGGATTTGGTTATTCTTCAGCTGGATGGATGGTAAGTGTGGTACGCACCGCGGGCCAGCACATCCTAACACGGAAGCAGAAAGCCAACGGGTCTGTTGAAAACCTGCACTGGCTCTTCGCTGGCAGCGCGCACGGAAGTGTATCTTTTGGCTGAATTAAGTGATTTCCTGGTTTCGATTCGATATGATAGCCAACCACGCCAGATGGACATGAACAAGTTTCACAACTTGGCCGGGCGGTTTTGGTGCTCCAGCCGACGCTGTTGCGTCCCCAAGACGGATGTTCAGACGGGATATTAGTTGGCAGTGAAAATTAGAATGGACTCGAGATTTCGAGTTTGAGTGCAAAGTGCAATCAATAATGGCTTTCCTAGATGCGGTGGTTGCGCAAGTTGTTAACAGCTTGTTGGGTGCAAAAATGCAAATTTCTGTTGACCCAAATGCCGTCACTGACCGGAATCGGACTCACTCAAGCATCAGCTAACTTGTTCTATTCATTAGACATTTGCAGTGAGTTAATAAGGGTCTATTTGCGGATTGTAAATTCCACGCCTACATTGGTCGCATCCAAGCCGATTGTTTGCGTTACTAACTCACAGGCTTCACGTGAATTGTTTGCACAGAATATGCGAAGTTGGTGGCCTGCTAATTGACGGCTATTAATTGACAATCACCTGATGGGGGTTTCTCTGTTTGCTCGAACATCGACTATCTAGTCTGAAGGGTTCTATGGAGGAATGATCTTAATGCGTTTTGACGCAATCAATGTTTGGTGTGCACTCGGTAGAGGCAGATGAAAGTGGCCACATGCAAATACTAATGCCAACCAACTGGATAATGTATCCTGGTTAAGTTAGTGGCATTCGACTTATAATGAAGAGTGCTTCAGGATAAATGCGTGTTCCTAAGATAGGACGGGAATTATCAGCAGAATGTTGCTGCAACGCTGTCTGGTCTGGCTCGTCATTGCTGTCAGAATTACTTTTAAGATCACCGAACATTCTAACGAATGCTACGTACGAGTGAAGGTGCCTTCTAATCCATTGACGACTGGAGATAAAATTACTAATTACGGCAACTGGTTTAATGGGCGATTTTAAACTGGATCATGTCATCAAAAGTTATAGTCTATCGAGAGTAATGACAATTTATGCCATTAATTCAACACCTAAATGCATTCCAAGCAAAAATAAACAGGAACTGATCGTTCGCTGAGATGATCTTCATTTTAATAATATGACTAGTAGAATTGGAACTGTTTTGGTGACCATGATCTGCATTCCTCAAAAAGGAATGTTTTGTGTTAACTGTGTTAACCCAATGCATGTGGTTCGAAACCAGATCAAGACAACGACTTTATTTTTCACCCCGTCGAATCTTTTAAGTCGTTACCAATATTTAGTCATTAAAGCGGGGTGATATGTTTGGATTGTAGTTTTGACAGACCGAGTAGATAATAGCGGTTCTCGTCCCGAAGAAAATAGAGATTATTTAGACGCGTAACATGATGTCGCCTTATTCTTCATAATCATCATCTTCTGAACCGCATGATCCACTACAGAGTAATGCACGCTCGACAAATTTTTCTCTTTCTCTCGATTCTAACTCATCAGGAGTAATGCCCAAGCGCAACCAGGCGAGTTTTTGGACTTGGTCCAACCTCCTCGTCCTGGGTCTGCCAAGCGATCGCGTTATTCTTATTCAGAATGTAATTCAGTGAATGCAAGTACCAAGTGGCAACGACGAATTAATACATAAATACATAAATTTTCTGTAAAGGCACTACCACTTGAGTTGGCGATCGGTGGTAGTAATCTGACTATGGGTATCACAATGGACCAAAAATCCAGCGATTTCACTGACAGCCCACCCACCTAACCTACCTAACCTTAGCACCATCCAAGGATAGAATATATGGCCGGGTACTTAGACGTTGCAAATGAGTTTTTTTGCCATTAGGCTTATACCACGAGATCTATTCACCTATGGTCCAGTGGGTGTGTTCTCAAGTACCAATTGAGTTCGTGCTTTTGGACATTTCCTCCTTTAGGTCGCAGCATCCGGTTTTGGTGAAACTCCGTACTGATTTAAACCGTATACCATTCACGTCTCATAATCGGACATGAACCACATTACATGATCTGGAATGTCTGTAGGGACTTTTCCTAGAATCAATGGCTTTAGCTCGAGCAATGTAGAGAGCAGTCACATTTGGACCAGTATAGGCTCCGACTTTATTCAAAATGAAATTAGTCAGCGCAAAAAGGTCATCAGCTTTTTGATGGAATATTGTTTCTACTAATACGTGATTTTGATCGCGGAAAATAATGATCACCCATATTCCAGTCCACTGTCCACTCGTATCTGAAGTTGCGGTTTTATAACGCATGCTTCACATGTGATCTTCATCTTTTAATTCTCGTTCTTTTTTCGCTAAATTGTAGTAGAATACTCGATGAAATTCCACTACTCCCAACACAACAACACAAGTGGACCACGAATGCGATGATTGACAATTATTCATTCGCTATATCCGGAAAAGTACGACCTTTGGAGTAAAAAAAAACTTGCATTCCAGTCCAACATACGAGCTCCTTCTAAGGCCCCTCTTACAAGGAAATGGTTAAAAATAAACGCAACTTCAGGGATATGCTCATTCCATTTAAAGTCCTCTCCGGAATCTAATTGATGAGAGAACTACCGAAACAAAAATCTCCGAAATATAACTCCCAAATGGACAGTCACCCAAATCTCTCGAAGGATTACTTGAGAAAGTACTCTCAAATGTACAGTCAAGTTGAAAAATATGTATTCCAGAAATATTCCAAGAAACTTATTTATTCAGCTCGGTAAACAAATCGACGTTGCCACTGCCACACTCTCTTCGATTTGCAATCGTGCTTCATGACATCATCAAGTCCAGTGTTTGTAGGAGCCACCAATGCAAAACGGGCCCTAGTAAGACTTGGTATGCTTAGCGAACCAAGTCAAGGCTTCCGACATAGCTTTGCACAATCCGAAGTATGCCCATATCGAGGCGTGATGAAGAGATGTATCGACAGTTAGACACATACCATTTTTCTGAAGTACTATCTGAATATGACATCAGCCCACTTACAATCTTCAACTCTTTAGACAAACGGCTTAAGATCTAGCGACAACCTTCGTGAGGGGGTGCTTCAACTTAACGCACCAGCATGTAGAAACAGCTTGCTGGAACTGCCCAGTCACATAGTCAATTTATTACAAAACCCGCTCTGAGTGTCAGAGCCACACCAGAATATTTATTTGTTTAAATCGACCTCAAGGTACTCATCGAAACATTTCCATTTACACGATTGCGCCCGCGATTCTATGGATGATTTACAAATAACATTAATACTTGTTTTTCCGCTAACCAGTTCGGGTGCATGTATAAATTGTTTCCCAGCCCCCATGGGTGTTCCAATGAATTGAATTGACAATTGAAAATTGAAAATCGTTTAATCTGATGCCTGAAGTGATTGCGGAACTTCGTATGAATGGTGGAGAATATAAATTTATATCAATGCAAGAGGCGAAAGTGTATGTTGGTGTCATGTTTTCCGACTTAATGTGCGGACACCCATTTGAATGCACATAAATATGCTTTACAGTACGTTTCAGGGCGATCTGGTCTCATTTGCAGACATAAATCATCTTTGAAGACATGAACGTTTAATCGGGTTTCCCCAGATTGAGGCAAGACGCATTAGCTATCCGAGTTTCAGTTACTTTATGCCAAGAACATTTGAAAGGAAATGGAAAATGTCCATTTCTCGACACGAGTCACAGACCAGAAATGGTTACAATTTAAATAAGAGGGTTGTGTGTTACCTTGCATCCCCTCGTCACAATCCTTTTGGGACATAAAGCAAAACGAACGAAATAATTCAGCACAATGTTGAGCTGTCAACCAAGGGCCCACCAACGGGGCTTTGGCGGAAAACCTCGTCGGCAATGCTGTCAAATGGCATGACAGAATGCAAAACAAGGGCTACGCACTCAACTGTTCTGCGAATGCAGTCACATGTGATGACAGAACTTTGCACAGCTGTCAGAAAATCTAACGTGCTCACTGAGCACACTCCCAAGCGCGGGTAGTAAATGTGCTGACCCCACGAAAAGCTGACGCTATTAATTGTAATTCAAGCGAGATTCATTTCTCTTATGAATGCTGACAGAACAGTGACAGATTAACTGATATGTCAGAAGGAATTTAGTTGGTATTTCATGAGTGAATGTATGATGAATGTATATTTTTAAACTTGATTCGTGAAATGCAAAAATTGTGACATCGAGTTTTCATAAATATGATATGTGGAGGAATTACTGAAGGATCATCAAGAAAACCTCTTGCTTGGGCAAGGAGTGCAGATATGGAAGGACAGGACATGCAGCGAAGCTGGATGCCCATTTGGCAAGATTGCTACGTGATCTGTCTGTGAGCTCTACGAATAAAAAAGAAGGGAAGAGACCCAGCTTCTTGATGTCCTGTGGCAGGAATGATGTCCGAACGTTTTAGTTTTACAGAAACAATTATCCAATGTATATAAGGTTCTTACAGAGAGCGGAGCGCCGGAACGATGTATGTATTTTGTGGAATTACTTCTGTGGACAGTTAAATACCGACGAAGACTCGAGCATCAAGTTGATTGAAGCGTTACGCCCGTTATGTGCGCCACGCTAAACGAGGACGTCTTCTCTTGCATTTAATTAGGAACCAAAGACTCTTTATGTCAGGGCCATGTTTTGCATACCCTCTGCATGATCCTGTTTGCTTAGCAACGATAAGCGGCTGAGAGATTGAACAACTACTGAGTAATCGACACAAAAAAAGTAAATCTTAATGCCGCAGCCTGAAGGTTTCATAGATCGAAGTGATCGCATGTGCTTATTAAAGAAAAGCGTATAAGGGTTGAAAGATTCTGGAATCAAAAGTTTGCCCAACTTAGCGCTAGCGCTACGGATTCATGTGATTTTGTGCGTCAAGGAAATTCTAACTCTTTGAACATTGACGACGCTTTCAGTAAATACCATCTTCTTGATTTCCAACTGACTGGATAAACCGATGATTAAAGGACGTGTTTCCTTTAATCCTCGGCTCAGCAATCTAAAAGGATATGATTGTTGGGTGGTGTTACTACTCATCGCTGAATGATACGTATACGCAACGACCCCTTAAATTACTTGTAGTTTAATAACTCAGTCAAAATCTCTTCTTAATAGCTAAATGCCTTGTCGCTTATTGCGTGGTGTTGGCCTTAGGCATTCGGTTAAGGCACCGTTTGTACATTGCGAGTACTAATTAAATAGCTTTGTCGGTAATAGTGTCGTGAGTAGGTGCACAAACTTCCTCGACTCCTTTGATCTGTGCTCGTTCCCCGACACGAGCAATTTTCAGAATTGCTTCTTTCGAGTAACTACAAATGCTCCAAGGGTACACTTTGTCTAGAAGAAACACACCAATATTCGGCATAAAATTGTGGGTCCCCTCCATACTTGAGTTAGCAATAGCAAGCACAGCACGAGTAGTTGTTGTAGAAATCAAGCCTTAGTCTACCTCAGATTGTTACACCATCCATATAATCTAATAGCGTTTAATAGAAACTGATTGTCAAGTAACGTCTTAGTTCATCCTTGAGATTGACGAAGTATTCTTATGTTTGTTCGTTTGCATGTCCATACACCCTAGAGCAAAGGCAACACACTAACATACGACAGATGACTACTTCATCTAATCCCCTTCGAATATTTAAACTTTTTCTAAGACCGTCTACATTTTTTTTTAACAATTTTTCATCATCTTATGAGAGAGCATCTGTGATAAACGACATGCACGTACCACAATTATACATATTATTGATGCCAATCTTTCAATCAGACTTTGACTGATGACTTATGTATATTTCAAACAGGTTCAACTAGAGTGGCTAGGAATACCCATCAGTTGGAGTAACCGCATGCAATAGTGTCATTATTTGCAAGATACAATGCAGCATTCGAATTGGATCTCTACTTTCACTTCCATTTTGCGCAAAGATCTTTTAAATACTGGAATTTTATTTTATAATCGTGTCTTGAGGAATATGCAGGAAGCTGTGGGTCTACTTTTGACATGTATACGACGATGCATAGATCAACTGAGTTCAATTTAACTGCCTCCACCTGGTTGATGGTTGGACGAGTAGGTCAACAAATCAAAGCTGACACTAGAGAAGTTTGAAGTAGGCCGGAGCAATCGACGTAAGACCCGGTAATCGCCTAAATCCAAAGAACGATATTTCTGAAACTGGTCGGTGTCTACTAATTGGAATTTCCTAAACAGAAATATGTCACAGAGCGTATAAAATCTTTGGATGACATTGTTGTCCCCAGAAATGGAGGAGCGGTGTGAGAATTGACGCTTGTTTTATATGTACTTCAAAAGCAGTATAAAAGCAGAGTGTCCTGATTGTCCAATGGCTGCTAAGACCATGGCCAACAAATGACGTTCCTCTTTCACGCGCTTTCTAAAAATGCATTTTACCACTATAGTCGTTAACTATTCGTACTTGATAATCCAATTTGAAAATAACACGATGCCCTGAATTCATTGCAATCAAATTGTAAATGCAAATATGTAACTAATTGTACTAATGATTTATTAGAGATGGATAAACAAGCTAAAGTGATGTGTTCAATTATAGAGACTGCTTCATCATGCATTGCACTGTGCACTGTGTGATTAGCAATTTTGAAATTATTGCGGTGGTTTCTGCGCTGTACTTCTGAATAGAATGCCCGTAGTTGATGAGTGTGAGTCGAATCTCATGCACCAGGAAGTGTGAAATTCCCATGGGGATAATCCTAAAGGGCATTTCTTTAAATTCTTTCACATAACGATATGTCACAGATAATAATGATTGGGAAACCCCTTGAGAGGAGGTTTTTTTAAGGGAATTAATTTATTGATATGAGCGCCGCACATTGGGATGGTTTGTATGGGAGAGGGGAAAAAGTCTGTTAAATCCAGACCAGAGTACCGATGTGGAATATATTGCAAATGGGACGAGCTTGTCTAATGATCAAAAAATTATAGAGAGTGCCGTGGCATAGAGGGTTGGAGCGACGACTCCTACCGTGGGGGTTTCTGATTCAATCCCCGAAGTCACGGCTCCACCTTTTTCGAGTCACCAACACTTCGCAAAGACTATTGCTCTAAGACAAAAGTAATGCATTCATAGACTTATTCCTTCAATAATTTGATTGTCTCGTTGCCACGTAGTGTCATTCAACGGCATGAACATCTTTCCCAGGTTCATGCCGTTCAATTGAGGAAGAAAACAGTTCTTAAGCATGGGGCTGATCTAGCTTAGCCTTTTAGTTTTGAAAATAAAATAAAAATGTGGCAGGAATTATTAGTAGCAGAGTGGCTTATCTCTTGACAAGATATACAAGTAGCAGTGGGTGCCGCAACGACTGAAGCTTAAAACGCTTACCTACACAAAGCGTAGATAATATACCGGCAATGGATGCCGCATTCCAAAAGGGCTATGGCCTACTATCCATCGAAAACCCTCACGTAGCCTGTTGAGAAGGAGTGGACATAACCTTAAAA